>CM066043.1:85523833-86824005 GCA_033557465.1 Ichthyophis bannanicus
TTATGACTCTAAACACTCCCCATTTCCAAGTAGCTATTCACACAGGGAGAAAAAAAGACCTCAGGATGGCTGTAATCCCACCATGCGGCAATAAAGATTACCATAGGGAAGAGCAAGATACTCACATCACCGGTCTTGAAAAAACTCCCATCTAAGGGTAATAGTTATACTTTATTAGTAATATTCAAAAAAAGTACATTTTTTTTGTTTTTTCAATTTTCTTAAAAATACTAATTAAATTCATCATCTACATGGCTGTTGAAGTGTGGAAAAGAATGTTAAGATAAGTAAAGTTGATGCACTGTGAAAGTTTTGGTGCATGCGTATAGCGATTAAGCAGTCTGTTTTGTTACAGGGCTTGGTCGGCAGATCTAAGTGGATGTGGGTCACTGTGTCCACAAGTGAAAGTGATGCTGTATTGGCTATATCTGAGATACATTCTGAGATACACATGACCTTTTATATTAGTATTTTTAAGAAAATTTAAAAATAAAAAAAAGTACTTTTTTTTAATATTACTAATAAAGTCTGAATATTGCACTGTACAGTAGAAAGGAGTTTTTTTCAAGACCGGTGATGTGAGTATCTTGCTTTCCCCTATGGTGATCTTCATTGCCGCAGGGTGGGATTAGAGCCACCCTGAGGTCTTTTTTTCTCCCTGCGAATAGCTACTCAGGAAATGGGGAGTGTTTAGAGTCATAAACTAATCAAATTGATGTTTGTTTCTGTATTCTGTGGGTGTCTCTAAGGGATTTCATCATTTTTTTGAATATTAGTGTTGCCCTTAGAGCAGTGAGATTTTGTTTAATTTATGTACAAAACTAACTATAGTACAAATGGTGTTCCTTTTCCTTTCTAAGCAGCCCCTTATGTATTTGTAAACCGCTCAGACGCTGTTGCAATGAGCGGTATATTAAGCATCCCAATAAAGATAAAGATAACTCATATGGAGACCTTGTCCTCAGAGAGAAACCATTTACCAGTTCCCTGTGACTTCTCGACTTTATTCCTACCATTGCCCTCAAAGTCTATCCCTATCATGTTTAAATTCCATTGCAGAATCTGACTTGATGACTAGTTTTCCTTTGATATAATCTATAAATCTCTCATAAAATACTTTCAGATTCCACTAACGCTAAAAAATAATATATCAGAATATGTTCCATATTATATCTTGTATTCAAGAAGATAAAAGGTATTTTGTGAGTTTGTAGTCATGGTGTTTATGATTGCACCTGTGGCCCAATCTACACATGCACTGAATGGAAATCCTTCATGCTGATTGCATAATAGCCTGTACTCTTTGCAAGCAGCACCGGCTAAATGCACCCAGCACATGGGATATCATGGCTCATTGATGCCGGCTTCACTGTCATATTAGTGAGCGATGGCTTGCCCTGAGCTAAGAGGTAAGGGGGCGGGGGAGGGGAGCCAGAAGGATATTAGGAACCATAGTTTCTGAAAGATCAGCTGGTGGAGCAGGTTCTGGCCCCATGGGATAAGATAAAGGCAGGTAAGGGTTATGCTGAGGCAGTCAAGACAGCTGAATTGAAGGGAGATCAATGTTGTCCATCATTTTTGATGAACTTTCCTACAAATTTATGCTAAAGGGGAGTGGTCAAGTAATTCCAAAACTATCATGCTTCAATATTCATGAAATGGTTACCTGGACGAGCACAGTCCCAAAAAGCAATTCCATAAAAATGTTTTGGATCCACCTAAAGGCACGTCTATTCATGGAATATTTCAACACAACAGCATTACCCCCCCCCCCCTTCCTCACAAGATTCAAACGTGATAGGTATCATTAACCTGTACATAATCTGAAACGTAGATAGCTAAATTCCACCCCCTGGGGTCTTGTTTGCTTATTGTATATAGTTTCATATCACTGTTACAATCTGTAGATAGCAAGATCCCCAGGGGTCTTGTTTGCATGTTGTATATAGTTTCACGTCATTGTTACAGTGTATCTGCAATTGTTCTACGTAAACCGCCTTGACCCAGAGAAAGGCAGTATATAAATATAGCTAAATAAATAAACAGGTCTTAAACATACTTCATTCATCAGTGTTGTTGTAAAGAGCCATCAAGTCAATGTTGACTCCTAGTGTCCCTCTAGGTAGTTGTCCATGTTGTGGCTATCCCCTGATACAAAAACATATTTTACCTGTAATATAAGAGAGAAAGGGTGGACATATCAGATAACATTATCGTGAAAATCTCTTGACAGAAATATACATAGTTAACATTTAGCTCTTAATTTTCATTTTGGTATTCCAAACAGTTGACCAATATTCAACAAGCCTATGAAATATATAGATTCTCCTTACATAGTCTCTCCGCAGTCATAATTTGTATTCTTATACAGTCAAACCTCGGTTTTCGTATGCCCTGGTTTTCGTACGATTCGGTTTTCGTTGACTTTTTTCATCAAGATTTTGTTCCGGTTTTCGTACGTTGTCTCGGTTTTCGTACAGTTGAAAATGGAGCACCATCTTGTGGCCAGAAGTGGGATTTTCTTTATTTTGATTTTCTTGCTGATTGACTGTCTTCCATATTTATTGGCGCTTCTCTTTTACAAGGCAGGCTGGAGCCCCGATTGTGCAGACGGCCAAGATGGCTGTTCCCGCCTCCGCTTCTGGTGGTGATTGCTCGATCCCTGGAGGGGAGAGCAGCTGGAGCTGTCTGGAGTGTGTCCCTCTCCCAGCGCCCGATGGCGCTTCTCTTTTACAAGGCAGGCTGGAGCCCCAATTGGGCAGCCGGCCAAGATGGCTGTTCCCACCTCCGCTGCTGGTGGTGATTGCTCGATCCCCGGAGGGGAGGGCAGCTGGAGCTGGCTGGAGTGCGTCCCATATGCCAACAAAAGTCTTCAATAAAGGTAAAAGTGATGTTACATGCTCATTTATCCATTTCATTAGTCATTTATATGTATTTCTCATTGTTTTCTGTATGTAAAAATATAGTTATTCTCTATAAAATGTATTTTTTGTCAATATTTTTGGGTGTCTGGAATGGATTAATTGAATTTACATTATTTCTTATGGGAAATCTTGCTTCGGTTTTAGTCCGTTTCGGTTTTAGTCAGACTTTTTTGAACGGATTAATCATGAAAACCGAGGTTTGACTGTATCTAGAGATTGTTTCATATAATTGAAGTACTATCATCCATTATGTCAGATGAAGTTGAATTAAAGTCCAGCACAACTCCACTTCATGAAAAACTTCCTTTCTCTAAGATTTAGATTTATTTTTGAAAGCAGAATGAGCTGATCTGGATCAAATAACAAATATACCTTTCCCTCAAATCTAATCTGACATTTGTGAGGGCATAACACAGAAAATTCAGCATTTAATTGCAACCACATCATTTTGACTGTACAAAAACCTTCTTTGTGTCTGATGTGATTTAGAAATGTCTAGAAACATTAATATTCTCCATCCCAATATTTCTCTTCCGCTATAATTGCACAAATCTCTATCAAAATCAAAGGCCAATGATAATATATTTGTAACTTGCCAAGGTTATTCCTCTGCAAAGCATGCTTCTCTTACTCATAAAAGTGTATTAAAACTGTTAAAAAAACAAGGGTTCTGATTCTGTATTTAATATTTAGGGCTTGGTAAGAATAAGCGCTGACTATAGGGAAGAATATTCTTACTCAGTATTATTTCCAGACCCTCTTGGAAAGAGTACTTAATTGTATTAGCTGGGTCTGGCCCCTTGGGCGAGGAAATCCAATCAATTGTAGTGTTAAGTTTCATAGTTGTCTCTGCAGCCTCTAGAGCCTTATGCAACTTGGAAAGCCGAAGCCAGGTTCAGGAATCATTCTGATGAACCTTTGGGATGGGCCCAGCTAACATCGTGTTTAATGTCGTCAAGTTTTTTAGAGAATTTTTATTTTTGTTTATCTAGCACTCTGGTGCATTCAAAACTGAGAAGTCAGTAACTTCTGTAGAATTAAACAAATCAGTCACTGTGGATTGTGATTTACTCTCATCAGTTACTTTCATACAGCGTGCTGTTTTCTCCAGCAGGGGTAACAAACGGTCAACTGACCTGTCACCAGAAGTTCCTGCAAAAGCACCCCCAAAAGTGGTTTGCAACCTCAGCTGTTAGACTTGATGTCTAAATTTTTCTGCTGAATACGCTCTTAGATTTATATTTACTCTTATTACTCATTGATTTTAAAAAAAAAACTATTTGAATGAAGGACTAGAGGATTCACTGAACAAAACTGCAGATGATATCCAGTTTGGGGAAGTTGCTGGCACCAAGGAGAGTGAAATTCAAAAAGATCTTGGACCATTTTGGGGACTAGAAATAAAATGTAATAAAAGGAAAAATATACGGAGGAGGAAAAATTCTAAAATATAAAGCTAACATGGGGAGTGACTGGTAGGCAGTAATACTGGAGACTATAGTTAAACAAGGTAACATTGTTATAAACAAGGATTTGAAATTTCCTCCAGAGCTTACTTATTGGATATGAAATGCAGTTGCCATGAATTCTCCCTTACCACCAATAATTGTTTTGGGGTGGGTGTGATGGGAATATGTACTGATTGCATTGCTCCCCTGGTGTATGTATATCCCCAGCTCACTCTGGTGCTGTCCTCCCTCTTCCTTCACCCGCCCCCAGCCCTTTCACTCTTCTCCTCCTCCTCCTTTTCCACTCCCCAGCCCATCGAGACGAAATCCTTCCATCTTCCCTCTTTCTTCTTCACCTCTTTTGCTTCCTCCCAGATGAGTGAGTGAGTCAATTTTCAAAACCCAGATTATGAAAGCAGCGAACATCATCCTTTGATGCATTAGCGGGTATTTTACTTAGAAGGTATGTAAAATAATTTCCCCCCGGTAAGGCCATTGCTGGTGTACTGTGTCCTGAACTGAGCCCAACACTTCAAGAAGAATACAAAAAAAATGGAGAATGCCCAGAGGAGAAAAACCAATAATTAGAGGCCTAGATAATATGACCTATGAGGATAGCTTCAATAGGTTGGATTTATTTAGCCTGGAAAAAAGGAAGACTGAAGTGCGACTTGATAGGAACATCCTCATACAGAAAGAGACAATAAGGCCAGGCAATTCAGTTTTCTCCATCTACCTTTAGGAATAGACAAAAAGTAATATGCTTAACCTGTGAAAGAGGAGATTTAGGTTGGATACGTCACATTAGTAGGGGTCAATTTTAAAATGAAGGTATGTGGATACTTGTTTTGAATATTGCCGCAGGGAGTTTTTGCTCTTCCATTTACACCTGTATTGACCATGTGTTCTTGTACATGCACATAAATACTGACCCCTGCCTAACTCCGGGACGCTTCCGCTCAACTGCATATACAGACATTTACCTGCATATTGGTTGGGCAATTTTCTAACTGCCTATTTCTGCGCATAAAATGCCTTACAAAATTGCCCTTTAACTGTTAGGGTAATTAAGCAAATCCCAGTTGACAGGTTGCCATGGCGATGAGAAATTTGCATCTGGAACCTGGGATTTTCAACCCCCCTCCCCACCCCTTTTTTAAAAAGAAATGAGATCTTGGTTAGCAGACCCCTTCTGTCTGCCACAAGGGATCTGATGACCTGTGAGCAGAACAGGAGGGGAAGGCAGCAAGGATCCGATCTCCCATGGGCAGAAGAAGACAAAGCCATCATCACGGCAAAGACCCCTGCTGTTTGCCCACGGGAGATTGAATCCCTGCAGACAAAAAAGTAGGGGAAGGCCGCAAACTGGATATCATCCCTGCTGGCAGAAGAGGGCAGCCTGTCGATGAGCCCTGCAAAAGCAATTTAAAAAATAGATGAGGGAGGGAGGTGGCAAAGATTTAATGGGGCAGTAGCATACAAAAATAAAGGGAGGAGAATGTGAGGAATGGAAGGCAGGGGTGGGAGTGCTAGTTCTAGTGAGGGAAGGATAAGGGGTGAGAACATAAGAACATAAGATATGCCATACTGGGTCAGACCAAGGTCCATCAAGCCCAGTATTCTGTTTCCAACAGTGGCCAATCTAGGTCATATGTACCTAGCAGTTTCCCCAAGAGACACAAGTTCCACAATGCTTGTACTGGGTCAAGCATTGATATCTTCGGTCACTTCTTAATAATGGTTTATGGACCTTTCCTCCAGGAACTTGTCCAAACCTTTTTTAAACCCAGCTACACTAACAGCCTTTACTACATCCTCCGGTAACAAATTCCAGAGTTTGATTACACGTTGAGTGAAAAAATATTTTCTTTTATTAGTCTTAAATAGTTTACCCTGTAGCTTCATTGCATGTCCCCTAGTCTTTCTATATTCGGATAACGTAAACAATCGATCTACGTTTACCCGTTCCACTCCGTTCATTAATTTATAGACTTCTATCATATCTCCCCTCAGCCGTCTCTTTTCCAGGTTAAAGAGCCCTAACCTTTTTAGCCTTTCTTCATAGGAGTATCCTTCCATCCCCTTTACCATTTTGGTGGCTCTTCTCTGAACCTTTTCTAAAATCGCTATATCCTTTTTAAGATACGGCGACCAGAATTGCACACAATATTCAAGGTGCGGTCTCACCATGGAACGATATAGAGGCATTATAATATCTTTTGTTTTATTTTCCATTCCTTTCCTTATCATACATAGCATTCTATTTGCTCTCTTGGCCACCGCTGCACACTGGGCCGAGGGTTTTAACATGGTATCCACAATGACGCCTAAATCTTTTTCCTGGGTGGTGGTTCCTAATGTGGAACCTTGCATCGTGTAACCATAGTTTGGGTTGTTCTTCCCTAGGTGCATAACCTTGCACTTGTCCACATTAAATTTCATCTGCCATTTTGATGCCCAGTCTTCCAATTTATCAAGATCCTCTTGCAATTTTTCACAATCCTCTTGGGTTTTAACAACTTTAAATAGTTTTGTGTCATCTGCAAATTTGATAACCTCACTCGTTATTCCACTTTCCAGGTCATTTATGAATATGTCAAAAAGCAGCGGACCCAGCACAGATCCCTGGGGTACACCACTATTCACCTTTCTCCAATGGGAAAATTGGCCATTTAGCCCTACCCTCTGCTTTCTATCTTTTAACCAGTTCCTGATCCACAATAGTACACTGCCTCCTATCCCATGACTCTTTAGTTTTGCCAAATGTCTCTGATGAGGGACCTTGTCAAAGGCTTTCTGAAAGTCCAGATACACAATATCAACCGACTCACCTTTGTCCACCTGTTTATTCACTCCTTCAAAAAAACATAACAGATTAGTAAGACAAGATCTTCCTTGTCTAAAGCCATGTTGGCTGTCTCCCATTAGGTTGTGACTATCTACATGCTGAGTAATTTTATTCTTTATGATGGTTTCTACCATTTTTCCTGGTACCGACGTCAGGCTCACCGGTCTGGAGTTTCCCGGATCACCCCTGGAACCCTTTTTAAAAATTGGTGTTACATTGGCGATCCTCCAATCTTCAGGTATTAGAGATGATTTTAATGATAGTTCACAGATTACTGATAGCAGGTCTGCAATCTCATATTTCAGTTCTTTCAACACCCTTGGATGTATACCATCCGGCCCAGGTGATTTGCTACTCTTCAGTTTATATAATAGTTGTAAGACATCTTCCCGATGTATCGATATTTCCTTCAATTCTTCCGCACCTTTAAATACCACTTCAGTCATGGGTAACATCCCTACATCTTCCTCAGTAAAGACCGAAGCAAAGAATTCATTCAGTCTCTCCACTATCGCCTTGTCGCCTCGTTGTGCTCCTTTGACCCCTTTATCATCTAATGGACCAACTGACTCTCTCACAGGTTTTTTGCTACGAATGTACTTGAAAAGGTCTTTATTTCGCGTTTTTGCTTCCGCTGCAAGCTTCTTCTCAAATTCTCTCTTTGCCTGCCTTATCAATGTCTTGCATTTGACTTGCCAGTGCTTGTGCTGTTTCCAGGTTTCGTCGTTTGGCTCTTTTTTCCATTTCCTGAAAGATGCTTTTTTGGCAACAACAGCCTCTCTGACCTCACCTTTAAAGCATGCTGGCAGTTTTTTGGACTTTCTTCCACTTTTCTTAAAGCGTGGAATACAGCTGGTCTGGGCTTCCAAGATAGTATTTTTCAACAACACCCAAGCTTGATGTACGTCTTTAACCTTTGCAACTGCTCCTTTTAGTTTTTTCTTAACTGTTTTCCTCATTGTATCATAGTCTCCCTTTCGAAAGTTAAAAGGTAGTACTGTGGATTTCCTTACTATCCCTCCTCCACTAATTAAATTAAAGGCGATCATGCTATGATCACTATTGCCAAGTGGCCCCAACACCCTTATCTCTTGCACTAGATCTGGTGTTCCACTAAGGACTAGGTCTAATATGGCTTCCCCTCTGGTCGGTTCATGAACCAGCTGCTCCAAGAAGCAGTCATTTATTTCATCTAGGAACTTTATCTCCCTAGCATGTCCTGACGTTACACTGACGCAGTCGATACTGGGGTAATTGAAATCACCCATTATTATTACTGCACTGTAACTTTTGTTAGCTTCCTTGTTTTCTTTGAGCATTTCATCATCCATTTGGTCATTCTGGCCAGGTGCTCGATAGTACACCCCCACTGTCATTGCCTTCCCTCTTTTATATGGAATTTCAATCCATATAGATTCTACAGCAGATTTTGTTTCCTGCAAAACTTTAATCCTTTCTGAGTCAATGCCCTCTCTAACATAGAGCGCAACCCCTCCACCAATTTGATCAGCTCTATCATTACGATATAGTTTGTACCCAGGTATCACAGTGTCCCACTGGTTGTCCTCCTTCCACCATGTCTCTGATATTCCAATCATATCTAACCTTTCATTTAGTGCTATATATTCTAACTCTCCCATCTTATTCTTTAGACTTCTAGCATTTGCATACAAGCATTTTAGAGAATGTATTTTATTCATGTTAATTTGGCTATTGTTAGAAATGGGTAAATTGGGATCTTTAAGCTCTGTTTGCTCCATACTTGAGGGCATTTGGGCTACTTTACTCTTTTGTGGAACCTCTCTGCTTTTGGTAGTATCCTTCAAGGATACATTCTTCCGAACCATCCGCTCTTGGGCGACTGTCGGCTTTCCCCTAATATCTAGTTTAAAAGCTGCTCTATCTCCTTTTTAAAGGTTAATGCCAGCAGCCTGGTTCCATCCCGGTTAAGGTGAAGCCCGTCCCTTCGGAAGAGCCCCTCCTTTCCCCAGAATGTTCCCCAGTTCCTAACAAATCCAAAACCCTCATCTCTGCACCATTGTCTCATCCACGCATTGAGACTCCTTTTGGTTCCTGCGCGTGGAACAGGAAGCATTTCGGAGAATGCTACCATGGAAGTTCTGGATTTCAACTTCCTACCTAAAAGCCTAAATTTTGCCTCCAGAACCTCCCTACCACATTTTCCTATGTCATTGGTACCGACATGTACCAAGGCAGCAGACTCCTCCCCAGCACTATCTAAGACCTTATCTAGGTGGCGCATGAGGTCCGCTACCTTCGCACCAGGCAGGCATGTTACCAGTCGATCCTCACGTCCCAGCTATCTACATGCCTAATGATCGAATCACCAACTATAACGGCTGTCCTAACCCTTCCCTCATGGGCACATGGCCCTGGAGAAACTTCCTCGGTGTGAGAGGGTTTTACATCACCTGGAGGACAGGTCCTAGTTACAGGATCACTTCCTGCCACACCAGGGTGATACTCTCCTGTCACGTGACCTCTCTCCTCCATGGCAACAGGGGTGCTGCCAGACTGGAGGTGGGACTTCAGGACTATATCCCTGTAGGTCTCGTCTATGTACCTCTCTGTTTGTCTTATGTTTTCCAAGTCTGCTACTTTAGCCTCTAGAGAACGGACTTGTTCCCTGAGAGCAAAGAGCTCCTTGCACCTAGTGCACACGTAAGGCCCCCTCACCAACTGGGAGAAAATCATACATGTGACACTCAATGCAAAAGACTGGAAAGCCCCCATCCTGCTGCTGGACTGCTGTCTTCTTGTGTCCAGCTTTCATCATTCTATAGGCTCCCATCTTCACCTCTGTTGGGGAGCTTGGATGTTTCAAGAAACATCTTATCATCAGGGTAAGATAGATAGAGATGTGCAGGAAGGCGAGGCAGTCCCCCAGTTAGGGCAGCTTGCCTCATCTCCTTTGGACATCTCGGAATTTATTGAATCTGATGATGATGTCATATCTTCTAGGGCTACTCTTTTGGTAAAATTTGTTTCAGAATTAGACAAGGATAGAGTCTTGCGTGCGGATTTTTTAAAAAAGAATGAGAAATTTTGTGGATATGTAATTCAAATGTTCCCGGATGTTTCTAGGGACACCCAGAGGCGACGTATATTTTTCCTTGAACTTTGCCCTCGGGCTTTGGCCCTTGGAGCGACGTTTTACCTAAAATTTCCATGCAAATATCATATTGTCCACCAAGGGAAGAGATATATATTTCTTGTGGTAGATGAGTTGGTGGCTTTTCTTGACAGTAAGACTTAATCTATTTTCTTTCTAGTATTGTTAATGATTTCTTAATTCATCGATAAGATAAAAGGAGTTTTTATTTGTTGCAGGGACCATTCAGGGTCTTTTCTTTTAGTTATATTTGAAAGTACTTCCTTGATGTGGACTATTGCTTCTTGTAGTTTATTTTTTTTTCTTTGTTTTTTTTTCTGAGGCTGTATATTAGTACGGCTTTGAGATTGTACTCTTTTCTTATTGTAATATTGAAATACCTTATAAATAAAAAAAAAAAAAGAAACATCTTATCAATTTACTTCTCACTGTCTTGAATGCACCTTAGCCTCGCCACCTCTTTTCTCAGCTCCTCCACTTCTTTTCTGAGAGCTTCAGCATGCAGGCATCCTGCAAATGGAACCTGTCCTTCAACTGGCATATTGATCTCTGTCTGTACAGAGGCAGAGGCTGCAATGGGGACAACAGCTCTGGCAATACAATTCTTCCCTCCATGTGCCAGTTGGTGGAGCTTTGATACCTTGCTTGCAACAGAGTTCCTGCTTGGAATGTCAGTGCTTGTAAGACCCTGTAGACCTTTATATAGCACTCAGCTAGCCAACTCCTTTGTGCCCTAAGGACCACTAACACCTGATGAGGTCAGAGGCTTCAAAGAGATAGCTTGCTTGCAACAGAGTTCCTTCTTGGAATGTCCTGAAACACACATGTTCTTTTATGCTTTGATAATGCTTTCAAGGCTGCTTCAACTTCTTCTTTTATCACCAATGGTTCCTAATCATAAGGTACAGGTTGAACATGCTGTTGGTCCACTTGATCTTTATAAAGTTAAGTGCATACATATTTGACTTCATAAAATAGGTGTATAGGATGCACATGAAAACACACGGTAACTAGGCACCGGTTTATAAAATTGCCCTCCGTGTGTGAATCAGAAAGCCAACTCATGGGCTCTGTGGACCTCTGAGCTTCAGAACCTTGGTGCACGTAAAGAAACAACACAAGTAAACTGACTTTGAAAAATCCAAGATCAAACATTTTGTTCCTGATCTTTCATGATTTAAAAGAAAGCACTTCTGAAAATATGGAAGAAAATTTGTTGTGTTTTATATTAAATTCTGCCCTGCCAAAATTCAGTAGTGATATTGGTCCTAGAGAAAGTTTGATTCTTTGTAGGTTATCATACATTTTATTGAATCAATGTACAAATAATCCAAAGGCATTATACAGAGATCCTATCTTGTTAGATGATAGATGTGACAGCTAATGTACATCAATATCCCATGCTCAAAATTCAGAACATACAAAATGCCATACTGGATCAGACCAAGATCAATCAAGCCCAGTATCATGTTTCCAACAGTGGCCAATCCAGGTCACAAGTACCTGCCAAGTTCCCAAAAGGCATTCCTTCTGGCATTCCAATCTTTGATATCTCTGACAAACCCCTATCCTTACTCTCTGGGATCTGTTGTCTAGTTTTATCTCTGGCCACCAAAATCTTAAATCTGGCCATGCACCATCCTCTCTGGATAATTCTCATGTTGGTCAAGCAAAAGGCATTACACCGTGCAAAAAATCAGTTTTACTCAGAATAAATTAAATTATCTAAGGCATTTTGGATGGAAAATTGGTAAATGTTGGGTTTTTCTGATTCATAACTGTCATGGCTAGAAGCACAGTTACAGACTCTCATTAAAGGCCTGATTCATTAAACATTTTCTCTTTTTTGAATATGTACAGCATTGTGTGGCTGAGGAGCTAAATATGAGGCATAAAGTATGGGGCGGGGCAAAACTACAGGTTCATGACCTCTAGGGGTGTATTGGTTTGGAGGGGGGGGGAGGTGAACTCTCAAGGCCCTAGCTTTCTGGACTGTCTTCCTCTAAAATTGCCAGTTTTGGTTTGCAAATCTAGGACACCTAAGTGAAGCGGAGTGGGGTGTGGTGAGGTAGGCAGGACCCTCTCCCAAGTTGCTTTCTTCTATAGTATCTTTTATAGCTAATTTAAAGGGGGAGGGGAGAAGTTGTGGTGGTGAAAATGGTGTGTGGAAAGGTCAATATCTCCCCAGTTGCTACACCATATACTTCTGTCTAGAGAGACAATTGGGAATAGCCACCACAGTTTGGGGATCTAAGGCTGGCAGTTTGCAAATTTCTGTTTTTTAGCTATCCTGGCCATTGTTTCTGTGGTCAGGCTGGCTGCTGGCAGATGTTAAAAACTGGCATTAGAAAATCTGTTCTTTTATATGGCAGCCCGGTGATGATAAATGATCTCCAATAATGTTAACAAAATGATTGTCTGGGAGGGGTAGCACAGCAGTGACAGCACTAGTAGCTGTTGCTACTGTGATCCTCCAGGGTCCTGGAAGGGGATCAACTAGGAGGTTGAAAGTTAGGGGGGAGGAAGGACATAGCCCAGAATCTGCCCTTCCCTGATCCATCATGTTTGCCCATAAGATTAAAAAATGCACATAACATAAAATTTTCACAGATGGAGGGGGGTGATTCCAATATGGCAGATGCCGACTTGAACATTTGACTTGATGGAGAAATGCAAGGGTAAGTCCAAGGCTACATGTCAACGTTTCTTGGACAGATCGACACCATCACTGCTCTGCAGTCCTTCGAACATCATCTCATGATCCAGGAAACTAAAAAGCTCTCGATGATACCATCCACACAGCCATGCATTTATCTCCAGGATGCAAGCTTCTCTGCCTTGGCCTTTACCCTCAATGGGGAGGATTGAAGAAAACACCACCTGCACACCTATCTGCTTCACCCAGGCCTCCTCTACATCCTGGGCAAGCCCCGGCAATTTTTTCTTCTATTGTTCCTTACCTTCTTTGCCCTAACATGCAGGGAGATGACTCCAGAGTCCAGCCGCTGGAGTATCGGGTCGACGCTGGGAGCCTCGGCCCAACTTCTGGCTCTGAAACATCATTAAGCTCAGTGCAGCGGGTTCCCCCAATGCAGCCACAGGCTTCTCCAATGCTCTCTGGCCAGGTTTGTGTGCCCAACACTAATGCTGCGATTGCCATGCTTGCCCGAGGGAGGGCTGGTAATGTGTTGAGGGAGCCATTTTGTCTTTCCAACAGACGGCTGTCATCGGAGGAGGACAGCAAGAAGAGAGTTTGGCGGTATTGAACCAGCCAATAGAGGCATCAGTTTCTTCATTGTTTTCTATACAGCAGGTCTATGGGCAACTTCCAGTCAGTCAGGAGCTTCTATTCCTACACTTGGTCTTCCATTGCCTTGGCCAGAGGTTTTCTTGCTTCAAACTATTAGGCAAGCTAGTGCAGATTTAAGCAGAGTGCTAGCTCCGATGCTGGAGTGTTGAATTTGAAGATCTCCTCTATTGATCAACGGGTGGTACA
Source organism: Ichthyophis bannanicus (assembly GCA_033557465.1). NCBI lineage: Eukaryota > Metazoa > Chordata > Amphibia > Gymnophiona > Ichthyophiidae > Ichthyophis > Ichthyophis bannanicus. The sequence goes on from CM066043.1 coordinate 85,537,683, forward strand.
GTTGGAGAAAGAAGTTCAGGGAATAAAGACACAAATTCCCAAGATTGATTAAATTATGGTTATAATCGCTGGGTCAGAGGAAGTTTTGGTAAAAGATAATTCTCTCCTTCAAGATAAGGTGGAGATGTAAAATGCTATTAGACAAGCAAATGCGAAGATTGTCAATTTCCCCAAAGTGCCTCTTTTTTCTCCTCGAGAGATTCTTGTAAATTTTATTTATTTATTTATTTAATTATTTAACTGTTTTTATATACTGCTTAATCAGGAAATCAAAGCGGTTTACATGAAACAGAGAACTTTAAGTTTATATAGAACAGTGCTTAACAAAACAAAATATAATTGCAACAATTACATTTTTAACCTATATACAGCAGTATATGAGGTAACTTGTTAACTGTAGGGAATTATAACTTAAGGGCCCGATTTTCAACTGGGCAATGCTATGCGCCACATCGGCGCATAGCCCATCCCCCCCTTCCGACTAAACCCGAATTTTCAATGCCGGAGTCATATGCGGCCCCGGCATTGAAAATCCAGGTCTCGCCACACAACCTGGAAGCCGCAGGAGCTAACCGAGTAGCATCAAAAATTGGAGAAACCTTGCCTATCTTTAAGGCGCAGAGAGCTAAGTGGGTAGTTTTGAAAATCGGTGCTACCCGGTTAGCCCCTTCTTCCGCCTCCGCTCCGCCACAGAATGTCCCTAACATGCCCCGATGCTAACGGCTGAGGGGAGATATGATAGAGGTCTATAAATTAATGAATGGAGTGGAATGGGTAAACGTAGATCGATTGTTTACACCATCAAAATATAGAAAGACTAGGGGGCATGTAATGAAGATACAGGATAACCTATTTAAGACTAATAAAATAAAATATTTTTTCACTCAATGTGTAATCAAACTCTGGAATTTGCTACCAGAGGATGGAGTAAAAGCCGTTAGTGTAGCTGGGTTTAAAAAAGCTATGAACAAGTTCCTGGAGGAAAGGTCCATAAACCATTATTAAAGTGGACCCAGAATTTCCACTGCTTGCCCCAATACAAGCATTGTGGAACCTGTGTCTTTTGGGGAAACTGCTAGGTACTTTTGACCTAGATTGACCACTGTTGGAAACAGGATACTGGGCTTGATGGACCTTGGTCTGATCCAGTGTGGCATATCTTATGTTCTGATGTTCTTATGGGTGCATTAGAGACTTATCCGGGATTTTCAAAGGACACTACCCAGTAAGTGCCCTCCAAAAAGCTTGGATAAGGCATTTACACGGGTAACTATATCAGTTACCCATGTAAATGCCTTCGAAAATTGGGCCCTATGTCCTGAAAGTGTTCTTTGAATAGATGAGTTTTTAGTAACGTTCTGAAATCTGAGAGATCTGGGATTATTCTTAGTTATGTAGGGAGGATGTTCTAGAGGTCTGGTGCATACAATGAGAATGCCCTTTTTCGTGTTTCCTGATTGCATTTTGTTAACTCGGCTGGTAGAGCTAACTTATTTTGCTGGCATTTCCATGTTTCTCTGTCCTTTACCGCTGTGTGTATAGTGATCCCAGATATGATGCTGAGATGTTATGGGTTATTTTGAAAATTAGTATTATTGTCTTGTATCTGATCCAGCTAGCTAGTGAGAGTCAATGTAGCTTTATAAGTATGGATGTGATGTAGTCAGATCTTTTTGCTCCCAATATGATTCTGGCTGCAGTGGGTTGTGCTAGTTGGATATGATGTAGAGATTGTTTGGGGAGACCCTGGTGAGCATTGTTACAATAGTCCAGATGAGGGAATATCATTCCTCGGTAACCGTCCTGAAGTCATCTTCATTGATGAGAGGTCGGAGGTTTTTTAGGACTCTTATTTCATGATAAATTGCTTTTGTGATGTTGCTGATGTGTGAAGTGAGGTTTAGGTGTTGGTCTAGTGTTACGCCCAAATATCATCTATTTTTTTTATCTCTATGCTTGCATTATAAAGAACAAAATTACTGAACATGTAGGTAGTCATGGCTTAATGGGAGACAGCTAACATGGCTTTACCAAGGAAGGTCTTGTCTTACTAATCTGTTATGTTTTTTTGAAAGTGTGAATAAACAGATTGACAAAGGTGAGTTGGTTGATATAGTGTATCTGGATTTTCAGAAAGCCTTTGACAAGGTCTTGAAGGTCTAGAAAGGGGGACTGTTACTTCTGGAGAGAAATCTGCAACTGTGAGTATATACTTCTGGTAATTTTCTAAAAAGAATTATTTGTATTAAAGCTACTTTATCTGTGAACCCACTGTTTTTTGTTGGATCAGTTAGGGCCTAGTAGCAGCAATTAAAGTTTGAATTTAAAACACAGAGGAGAACTTTCTGGTTACATTTCATACCCAGCAGAGAGCTTGTAGTTTAAATTTAATAGTCACTCAGGGCCAAGTAACAGCAAAGTACTTTTAGTTTAAATTTAACACACAGAAGAGAGCTTTCTGGTTACATTTGGAACCCAGCAGAGAAAAAACTAAAAGGAGCAGTTGCATAGGTTAAAGACGTACATCAAGCTTGGGTGTTGTTGAAAAATACTATCTTGGAAGCCCAGACCAGCTGTATTCCACGCTTTAGGAAAAGTGGAAGGAAGTCCAAAAAACTGCCAGCATGGTTTAAAGGTGAGGTCAGAGAGGCTGTTGTTGCCAAAAAAGCATCTTTCAGGAAATGGAAAAAAGAGCCAAACGACGAAACCTGGAAACAGCACAAGCACTGGCAAGTCAAATGCAAGGCATTGATAAGGCAGGCAAAGAGAGAATTTGAGAAGAAGCTTGCTGCGGAAGCAAAAACGCGAAATAAAGACCTTTTCATGTACATTCGTAGCAAAAAACCTGTGAGAGAGTCAGTTGGTCCATTAGATAATAAAGGGGTTAAAGGAGCACTAAGAGGCGACAAGGCGATAGCGGAGAGACTGAATGAATTCTTTGCTTCGGTCTTTACTGAGGAAGATGTAGGGATGTTACCATGACTGAAGTGGTATTTAAAGGTGAGGAAGAATTGAAGGAAATATCGATACATCGGGAAGATGTATTACAACTATTAGATAAACTGAAGAGTAGCAAATCACCTGGGCCGGATGGTATACATCCAAGGGTGTTGAAAGAACTGAAATATGAGATTGCAGACCTGCTATCGGTAATCTGTGAACTATCATTAAAATCATCTCTAATACCTGAAGATTGGAGGATCGCCAATGTAACACCAATTTTTAAAAAGGGTTCCAGGGGTGATCCGGGAAACTACAGACCGGTGAGCCTGACGTCAGTACCAGGAAAAATGGTAGAAACCATCATAAAGAATAAAATTACTCAGCATGTAGATAGTCACAACCTAATGAGAGACAGCCAACATGGCTTTAGACAAGGAAGATCTTGTCTTACTAATCTGTTATGTTTTTTTGAAGGAGTGAATAAACAGGTGGACAAAGGTGAGTCGGTTGATATTGTGTATCTGGACTTTCAGAAAGCCTTTGACAAGGTCCCTCATCAGAGACTTTTGGCAAAACTAAAGAGTCATGGGATAGGAGGCAGTGTACTATTGTGGATCAGGAACTGGTTAAAAGATAGAAAGCAGAGGGTAGGGCTAAATGGCCAATTTTCCCAATGGAGGAAGGTGAATAGTGGTGTACCCCAGGGATCTGTGCTGGGTCCGCTGCTTTTTGACATATTCATAAATGACCTGGAAAGTGGAATAACGAGTGAGGTTATCAAATTTGCAGATGACACAAAACTATTTAAAGTTGTTAAAACCCAAGAGGATTGTGAAAAATTGCAAGAGGATCTTGATAAATTGGAAGACTGGGCATCAAAATGGCAGATGAAATTTAATGTGGACAAGTGCAAGGTTATGCACCTAGGGAAGAACAACCCAAACTATTGTTACACGATGCAAGGTTCCACATTAGGAACCACCACCCAGGAAAAAGATTTAGGCATCAGTGTGGATACCATGTTAAAACCCTTGGCCCAGTGTGCAGCGGCGGCCAAGAGAGCAAATAGAATGCTAGGTATGATAAGGAAAGGAATGGAAAATAAAACAAAAGATATTATAATGCCTCTATTTCGTTCCATGGTGAGACCGCCCCTTGAATATTGTGTGCAATTCTGGTCGCCGTATCTTAAAAAGGATATAGCGAATTTAGAAAAGGTTCAGAGAAGAGCCACCAAAATGGTAAAGGGGATGGAAGGATACTCCTATGAAGAAAGGCTAAAAAGGTTAGGGCTCTTTAACCTGGAAAAGAGACGGCTGAGGGGAGATATGATAGAAGTCTATAAATTAATGAACGGAGTGGAACGGGTAAACTTAAATCGATTGTTTACCTTATCAGAATATAGAAAGACTAGGGGACATGCAATGAAGCTACAGGGTAAGCTATTTAAGACTAATAAAAGAAAATATTTTTTCACTCAACGTGTAATCAAACTCTGGAATTTGTTACCGGAGGATGTAGTAAAGGCTGTTAGTGTAGCTGGGTTTAAAAAAGGTTTGGACAAGTTCCTGGAGGAAAGGTCCATAAACCATTATTAAGAAGTGACCGAAGATATCAATGCTTGACCCAGTACAAGCATTGTGGAACTTGTGTCTCTTGGGGAAACTGCTAGGTACATATGACCTAGATTGGCCACTGTTGGAAACAGAATACTGGGCTTGATGGACCTTGGTCTGACCCAGTATGGCTTATCTTATGTTCTTATGCATTCATGAGAGACCTTTGGCAAAATTAAAAAGTCATGGGATAGGAGGCAGTGTACTATTGTGGATCAGGAACTGGTTAAAAAATAGAAAGTAGAGGGTAGGGCTAAGTGGCCAATTTTCCCAATGGAGAAAGGTGAATAGTGGAGTACCCTAGGGATCTGTGTTAGGTCCGCTGCTTTTTAACATGTTCATAAATGACCTGAAAATGGGAATAACGAGTGAGGTGCAGATGACACAAAATTATTCAAAGTTGTTAAAACCCATGAGGATTGTGAAAAATTGCAAGAGGACCTTTATAAATTGGAAGACTGGGCATCCAAATGGCAGATGAAATTCAATGTGAACAAGTGCAGAGTTATGCACCTAGGAAAGAACAACCCGAACTATGATTACACAATGCAAGGTTCCACATTAGGAACCACCACCCAAGAAAAAGATTTAGGCGTCATCATGGACAATATGTTGAAACCCTCTGCCCAGTGTGCAGTGGCGGCCAAAAGAGCAAATAGAATGCTAGGTATCATAAGTATAGGAATGGAGAATAAAACAAAGGATATTATAATGCCTCTGTATCGTTCCATGGTACGACCATACCTTGAATATTGTGTGTAATTCTAGTCACCATATCTTAAAATGGATATAGCATTATTAGAAAAGGTACAGAGAAGAGCCACCAAAATAGTAAAGGGGATGGAAGGATACCTCTATGAAGAGAGGCTAAAAAGGTTAGGGCTCTTCAACCTGGAAAAGTGAGGGCTGAGGGGAGATGATAGAGGTCTATAAATTAATGAATGGAGTGGAACGATTAAACTTAGATAGATTGTTTATGCCATCAAAGTATAGAAAGACTAGGGGACATGCAATGAAGCTCCAGGGTAACCTATTTAAGACTAAAAAGAGAAAATATTTTTTCAGTCAACGTGTAATCAAACTCTGGAATTCATTACTAGAGCATGTAGTAAAAGCTATTTGTGTAGCCGGATTTAAAAAAGGTTTGAACAAGTTCCTGGAGGAAAGGTCCATAAACCATTATTAAAGGGGACCGGGGATATCTACTGCTTGCCCCAATACAAGCATTCTGGCATCTGTGTCTTTTGGGGAAACTGCTAGGTACTTGTGACCTAGATTGGCCACTGTTGGAAACAAGATGCTGGGCTTGATGGACCTTGGTCTGACTTATTAAGGTATATCTTATGTTCTTATTGTAATTGCTTTAGGTGAGGAGAATGTTTTGTTCCTGGAGACGTATATTGTTTCGGTATTTACAGTATATTGATTTTAACCATGTGGTTTGTTAACCATTGAACCGAGTCCGTGAAACAATTTGATACATAACTTAAGTCTGGGTTGGTTAGGTTGAGTGTAGTATACAGCATGATTTTAAAAATTTTAAAAAGTTTCTCTTGAAGCTATCCCTCCAATTTCTAAAATCTACTATCTGCCCTCCGTTATAGTGCATCAAGAACAGTCTCGACAAAATCTGCCTCAGGGTGAAGTGGCTTCTATGTGTATTCTGGATATATCTGCTGTTTTAGAGAGCTGAGATTCAGAACCAGCAAAACCTACGACTTTACCTGTGACATTTGCACTGCCCTCGTATCGTGACTATTTTTTGTGTTTATATTTTCGGCATAGAGATGTTTTATTTTTGTCCTATAAAATTTGGATTTTTCCCAATGTCTCTAAGGTAGTGGTTCTCAACCTTTTTTGTACCATGACCCCTTTTACCATTGGTCAACTTGTGACCCCCAATGATAAAATCAAATGCGTCTCTCTTCCTTTACCGTTAACGCATTGTCGCTGTAATCATTTGTTGAATTATTAATATATTATAGACCTTTAGAATATGTTTTTATTTATAAAATTTACTTATTTAAACCACAATAACAAGTAACAATATTTGATTTCAAAATATGATGATTTTGTAGTCAAATCACTAATATGAAATAAAATTATTTTTTCTGCCTTTGTTGTCTGACCAATTTATTCTCTGATCATGCTGGTCCCGATCTGAGGCTTCTGCTTTCCTGTCTTCTCTTAGCTCTCTTTCTGTGGTCTATGGTCCATCTGCCATTTCTTATCTCTTCTTTCGTTTTCTTCACATCTTTCCATCAGCTTATTTCCAGTCCCAGTAACCCTCCCCAGTATCAGCCCCTTTCAAGTCCTCACTCCCAGTACCTTCCATTGTCAACTTGCATTCCCATGACTGCCACTGGTGTCCATTCCCTTCCATTCCCCCTCCTTCCCCACTGACCAGTCCCTTCTAGTACAAATACCATGGCAGCCCCTCTCAGATCCATTCCCTTCCAGTTCCATTCTCCCATCCCCTCATATCAGCCCATTTGTAGCCTTAGCCCCCAGTTTTCTTCCAGGGCCAGCAGCTCTATCCTCCCCTCCACACAATCAGACCATTCCCAGTCGAAGCCCCGAATCAGCTCGCTTCCAGTGCTAGTCCCCCCTCAACCCCATTACCAGTGCTAGCCTCCCCTAATCAGCCCAATACCAATCCTACCCCCCATCAGCTCATTATCAGTCCTAGCCTCCCCTAATCAGCTCATTTCCAGTGCTAGTCACTCCTCAACCGCATTACCAGTGCTAGGCTCCCCTAATCAGCCCATTACCAGTCCTACCCCCCCATCAGCCCATTACCAGTCCTAGCCTCCTCTAATCAGCCCATTTCCAGTCCTAACCTCCCCCATCAGCTCATTACCAGTGCTAGCCTCCCCTAATCAGCTCATTTCCAGTGCTAGTCCCTCCTCAAACCCATTACCAGTGCTAGCCTCCCCTAATCAGCTCATTTCCAGTGCTAGTCCCTCCTCAACCCCATTACCAGTGCTAGGCTCCCCTAATCAACCCATTACCAGTCCTACCCCCCCCCCCTCCATCAGCCCATTACCAGTCCTAGCCTCCTCTAATCAGCCCATTTCCAGTCCTAACCTCCCCGATCAGCTCATTTCCAATGCTAGCCCCCCATCAGTCCATTACTAGTCCTACTCCCCTATTAGCACATTACCAGTCCCAACCCCCCCTTGATCAGTCCATTCCGTCCTAGCCTTCCCTAATCAACCCATTACCAGTCCTAGCCCCCCCATCTGCCCATTATAATCCTAACCCGCACTGTCTCTCCCCTTTGTCCAGCATTTATCCCCCATCTGTCCAGTATGTCCCCATGTCTCTTCCCTTTGTCCATGTCAGCCCCCCTCTGTCCATGTCAGCCCTCCCACCAACTATCCATCCCTCCATGTCAGCCCCCCTCCATCCATCCATCCATCCCTCCATGTCAGCCCCCCTCCCTCTATGTCAGCCCCCCTTTGTCCATGTCAGCCCCCTCCCTCCCCTCCCTCCCTCCATGTCAGCCCCCCTCTGTCCATGTCAGCCCCCCTCCCTCCATCCATCCATCAGCTCTCCCCTCCCTCCATGTCAGCCCCCCTCCCTCCCTCCCTCCATCCATCCAACAATCAGCTCTCCCCTCCCTCCATGTCAGCCCCCCTTCCTTCCTCCCTCCCTCCCTCCCTCCATCCATCCCTCCATGTCAGCCCCCTCCCTCCCTCCCTCATGTCAGCCCCGTTGCAGGTTCCCAGCCCCCTCCTCCCCTCTCCCTGTCTGCCTGATACCGCCCTCTTCTTCTGCAGCCACGGCTCCCTGCCTCTTAGGGAAGCACGGCTGTGCCTGCTGTGAGTGAAGCCGTTGCGGAGCCTTTCTGTCTCTCGACGGGCTCCGTGCAGCATGCCATTGTCCCGCCTCCAAAGGAAGTGGTAAACAACTTCCTGTGGAGGCGGGACAATGCTGCACGGAGCCCATCGAGAGACAGAAAGCCTCCGCAATGGCTTCACTCACAGGCACAGCCGCGGTTCCCTAAGAGGCAGGGAGCCGCAGCTGCAGAAGATTGGAGTCCGTCAGTTTGCTGCTGCCGAGAAGCGGATTCGGCAGTGGCAGCAGCTTTGCGCTTTTTTTTTTTAACAGCGGAGTGAGGTGACCCCCATAGGGGTCGCGACCCACAGGTTGAGAACCGCTGCTCTAAGGAGACTCAGAAACACATGAAAGAGTTGATTCTGTTGAGACCAGGGCTATTATAACTAGGTGCCCCTCTTTTTTTTCTTAAATTTTTCTTAAGTTGTGCTAAAGTATAGATCCGCTAAGTATATAGTCACTGATCCTTCAGCCTTGGTCTCTATTGTATAGTCTCAGCATGCCACCTTTGTAACCACTTGATGTGATATCTCTACCCGCATTTGTAGATGCCCTGCTGTTTCAGTCAGCCTCCGTGATGTTGCTTTAGAATTGGTTTATAATTTTTTCCTGGATCTTTATAAGGACTGCCCCTCAATTATAGTGGGCTTGTGTCCATCTTGTGAGTATTGTACTATTTCTTTGGATAACAGTTTGTTTGTTAAGTACTATCCCAAGTTGAACATTTCCATTCAAGTATGTTTTACTTGTAATGTATTGTAAAATCTGATTAAATGTAAAATAAAAAAAATGTACATGACAGTGGTGGTGCATAGGGTTGGGAGTCAACAACTTACTGGCTGCTTCACACAGCATTACAAAACCACAGATGCTGTGCATAGCAAATTTGGCCTAGGGCACACTGCAGTTGTGGAGCAGAGGGAGCAGGTTGATTTTGGTCCCCAGCAGTCTGACCCAGCCAAGCACTGGCAGTCTAGAAATGAGAGCAGGAAATGCACATAGCCCATTTCAACCTTTGTTCCAACCTAGGACTGTTGGCAACAGGAGATAGCAGTCCCGTGTGCAGTGCCGATGGTCAACAGAATAGAAAGAACAAGTGGGGCTGAGCACTTAAGAGCACCATGTGGTCAGAAACAAGCCTCTTAGCTGTTCCCCATCTCTCCCTTCCTCCTCAATGTAAAGAGGAATTTTGGTTTCACAGTTGGCGCTGGCCCAAAGGTGCTTCTTTGGTTGACCGGCTCTCACAAGAGAAATGCCTAGAGATGGATCCTTTGACAGGATACTCCTGAGACATAACAGATAAGGACAAAGGAAAGGACATAGAGTGTGTATGCTTGCAACAAGGGAAGAGAGAGAGAGTGTGCGTGCTAGGGACAAGAGGAGGGGAGAGAGAGAATAAGAGAGAGTGAGTGACCTCTAGGACAATGGGGTAGAGAGTCACCACTAGGGCTGAGGTGATTTAGGAGGAAGAAATTTACACTGGTGTCCTGATTCATGATAGGGTTGAAATATGTTGTATAAACTAAATATATGTAAATAGCTTTTCTGTTTTGAAAGGTTATAAATCCTTGCTTTTGGAGGGGGTGGTGAACATGTGTGGGGAGCACTGGCAATGTGTTACATTGGCAAGAATGTATGGTATGGTAAATTGAAATAAAAGTTCATATATAGGTTGCTTCTAATATTTTTAGAATGTAAACAGGTAGGGTCTGATTTGTTAACAGGACACCTATGCGACAAGTCAAAAATGGTGTCTGTTTTAGCCCTATTTTATTTTTTTGAACTATTTTTTTAATAAGGTCAAGTAACTCACATTCAGGGTCGGTGCAAAGATATGAGGCTCCCTAGGCAAACCTATTCTTTGTGCCCCCCTGCTCCTGCTCCTACCCCCTCCCCGGCCCCCATTGCCCCCACTGCCACCCCTCTCCAGGACCAGCGGCAGCAGCAATGACTTATTTATTTATTTATTTAACTGTTTTTATATACCGCACTATTCATCATCAGTGCGGTTTACATTAAACAACATACTACCTAGACAGAATAAAACTGACATAGGTTTACAGATAACAGGGAATATAAACTGGGTATGAACAGGGAACGTGGATTTGTGCTTTCGTGTTGGACCCAGAGGAAAACTATATACATTTAAACAGTTAACATTGTGGCTTGATATTTACAGAACTTCAAACAGCCTCACAGCACTTACCTAAACCTCTGGTGCTGGAGGCTGTTTGGCTTCTGCTCCCTCTTATGCCCAATGCTGACTTCCTTTTGCAGGAGGGTAGAAGTGGCTGATTAGGAAATCGGCATTTGCGGTGCAGTTTTAAACCTTTTATAAGATGACTCGTCTGATGCCAAAGGCAGATCATTCAATAAGGTGAAAGCAACCACCCTGAAACAGAAATTCCAAATGTCTAATAAGCAGATTTTTAAATGGGAGGGAATTATCAATAAGCAATGTGAGGACGAGCAGCGTGTCCACTGGGGAGCATGTGGAATTAATGAACTATCCAGAAGAAATAGTTACATAGTAAACATAGTAAATGACGGCAGATAAAGACCAGCATGGTCCATCTAGTCTGCCCAGCAAGATGGCAAGAGTAGGTGCACCTGTCGCTCTGTGCAGGCCACCCCTCCCCATGTCTTTGTTTAGGGGTAAACCCACCACTCCATGTAGGACACCCCTATTTGTTGAGACGTTATATGGTTCAGAAGTTAGATGGTACCGTTTATCTTGTTTTTATTCTATTGCTGTAAAGGGATCCACTGTGTCTGTCCCATGCGTTTTTGAATTCCGTCACCGTGTTTGCCCCCACCACTTCCATCGGGAGGCATTCCAAGCATCCACCACCCTTTCAGTGAAAAAATATTTCCTGACATTGCCTTTCAATTTACCACCTTGTAGCTTCATGTTATGCCCTCTAGTTTTACAGCTTCCCCGTCTTTGGAAGAGGTTTGTTTGTTCATCATTTCTCTTTAAGTATTTAAAGGTCTGAATCATACCTCCCCTGTCCCTCCTCTCCTCCAGAGTGCACATATTTAGGTCTTCAAGTCTCTTCTCATAAGGCTTCTGACGCAGGCTCCAAATCATTTTGGTTGCTTTCCTCTGAACAGTTTCCAGTCTTTTTACATCTTTTGCAAGATACGGTCTCCAAAACTGAACACAATATTCCAAGTGAGGCCTCACCAGTGACTTATACAGTGGCATAAGTACCTCTTCCTTTCTGCTGGTAATCCCTCTTTGTATGCAGCCCAACATCCTCCTGGCTTTTGCCACTGCCTTGTCGCACTGTTTTGCCACCTTGAGATCATCAGAGATAATTACACCAAGGTCTTTCTCCTGAACCATGCATACCAACCTCTCGCCCCCTATCGCGTACATTTCCCTTGGATTTCTGCTACCCAAGTGCATGACACTGCACTTTTTCACATTAAATCGTAGTTGCCAAGCATTAGAACAGTCTTCCAGCTTTTGTAGATCTTTCGTCATGTTAACCACTCCCTCGGGGGAGTCCACTCTGTTGCAAATTTTTGTGTCGTCTGCAAAAAGACAGACTTTTCCATTCAGTCCTTCAGCAATATCACTCACAATTACATTGAACAGTGCCGGGCCCAGGACCGAACCCTGGGGCACCCCGCTAATCACCTTCCTCTCATCCGAGTGAGCTCCATGTACAATCACCTTTTGTCGTCTGTCTGTCAGTCAACCAATTTCTAATCCAGTTTACCATCTTGGGACACATCCCCAAGCTACTGAGTTTGTTGACAAGCCTCCTATGAGGAACAGTATCAAAGGCTTTGCTGAAATCCAGGTAGATGACATCCATCGCATGCCCCTGATCTAGTTCCTTGGTCACCCAGTCAAAGAACTCAATCAGATTTGTTTGGCAAGACCGTCCTTCGGTAAAACCATGTTGCCTCGGATCTTGCATCCTGTTGGTTTTGAGAAAGTTCACTATTCGCTCTTTCAGGAGCACCTCCATTACTTTTCCCGCCACTGAGGTAAGGCTCACGGGCCTGTAGTTTGACACTTCTTCCCTGTCACCACTTTTGTGTAGAGGTACGACATCAGCCATTCTCCAGTCCTGAGGAACCTCTCCTGTTTCCAAGGATCTGTTGAAGACATCCTTTAATGGTCCTGCAAGAAACTCTCTGAGCTCTTTCAGTATCCTGGGATATATCCCATCTGGTCCCATGGCTTTGTCCACTTTCAGTTTAGCAAGTTGTTCTAACACCTCGTCTTCTGTGAATGGTGTGGTATCTACTTCATTCCCATTTTTATATTTGGGAGTCACAGATGGTCCATCTCCAGGATCTTCTTTAGTAAAAACAGAGCAGAAGTATTTGTTTAGCAATTTCGCTTTTTCAGTGTCACTTTCCACAAGTCCTTTCCCAGCACTTTTGAGTCCTGCAATTCCAACTCTGATCTTCTTCCTTTGCTGAATATACCTGAAGAAAGTTTTGTTGCCACCCTTAACATCTTTAGCCCTCCTTTCCTCTGTCTTTGATTTTGTTATCCTTATTACTCTTTTAGACTGTTTGAGTTGGATCCTGTATTCATTTCTGTGTTCTTCTGTTTGCAAGCTTTTGAATTTTGCAAAAGTTGTGGTTTTTGCCTTTATTTGAGCAACCACCTCTTTGGAAAACCAAATAGGTTTCCTTCTCCTCTTGTTTTTATTTACTTTTCTTACATATTTATCTGTTGCCCCTTTTATTGCCTTCTTTAGTTTAGCCCATTGCAATTCCACTTCCTTTATCTCCTTCCACCCTGTCATCTCCTCCTTTAAGTACTCTGCCATTTTATTGAAGTCAGTGTATTTGAAGTTTAGGACTTTGAGCTTGCTATGATTGGCCTGTACCATGGCTTTTATCTCAAACCACACCGTGTGATGGTCGCTGTTGCTCACAGGGGCACTCACGCAGACATTCGACACACTACCACCGTTGGTGAGCACTACATCCAGCGTTGAGCTTTCCCTGGTTGGTTCCATCACCATTTGTCTAAATAATGCATCTTGGAGAGCATCCACAATTGTTTTGCTTCTTTCCAGATGTGCAGAAGGAGTAATCCAATCCACATCAGGTAGATTAAAGTCACCCAATATGATCGCTTCCCCCTTTGTTGCTATCTTGGCAATATCTTTAATCAATTCATTATCTCTCTCTTCAATTTGAGTTGGAGGTCTGTAGACTACAGCAATATGGATGACAGTGCCATCTCCTCTTTCCAACACAATCCAGAGCGCTTCTTCTTTTCCCCATGTCCCCTGCATTTCAGTAGCTTTAATATTGCTTTTGACATACAAGGCTACTCCTCCTCCTTTTCCATTTTCTCTGTCTCTTCTGAATAGATTATAGCTAGCTATGATTATATCCCAATCGTGTGATTCATTAAACCATGTTTCTGTAATGGCCACAATGTCCAAATTCGTTTCCACAATTAGGGCTTCCAGGTCTGAAATTTTGTTGGCTAAGCTTCGAGCATTTGTGCTCATTGCTTTCCAGCATTTTCCTGACTTGTGTGTATTTTGCAATGATTTTGTTCTGCCTACTTCTTCCCACATATTTTTGATGTGTGATTTAAAACTGTGGCTGTTTCTGATGGTGTTCTGCTTTTGCAAAGGGTGGCATGCAGATGTTGACCTTCCACATCCGTCACCCCCTCTTCCTAGTTTAAATGCATATCCACATACTGCCTGAATTTTTCACTTAGGATTCTTTTCCCTGCAACAGAGAGATGTAGTCCATCAGCACAGTATAGTCTCTCGTTGGTCCATCTGTTGTCCCAGTTACCAATAAATCTGAATCCTTCTTGTTTGCACCAGGTCTGGAGCCATGTATTAAAGCTGTTAATGCGATGCAGCCTTTTTGTCCCCTTACCAAGAACAGGTAGAACTTCTGAGAATGCAACAGTGTTAACAACGCGCTTGAGTTTCTCTCCCAGAGATTGGAAGTCCTTTTGGGCTTTGGAGGCACTGTTCCTAGCCAGGTCGTTTGTGCCTAAGTGGATAATAACATCAAGTTTGGAGTGTTCACTTTTTGCGCTAAGTAATTCAACAACTTGGTTTGTATTCCTGCTGGCTGAAGAGCCTGGTAGGCACATGACTATCTTCTCTCCTTTGAACTGTGTTCCCAAGTTGTTGCCTCTGGTGATGGAATCTCCAAGTAGTAGTAGTTTTCTGTTTGGTGAGGTTTTCTTCATATTTGGTGCTTTAGCAGGGGATTGGGCATTGTCTGACTCATTTAAGGACCCTTCAGTTTCTTTGGATTGGGCATCCTCATTAGCCAAGGCAGAGAAGGCATTGTGCAGGGATATCTCTTGATGTACAGGATGTCTCTGTGTTACTGGTCACAATCTACCAGAACCCACTGTGATCCATTTGTTCCTGGGGCATTTGATTCTTTGTGGGAGCGGTGGTGGACTTTGTTCAGTTTGTATCCTAGAAGAGGTGCGCTTCATTGCAGCCAGTTCCTCCCTCAGTAGAGACACTTCTTTATGTATGGCAGCTAGGTCTTTCCTTAGTAGAGTCACTTCTTCATGCATGGCGGCTGACTTTAGGCATATAGGACAAGCTCTTAGGCTCCAAATGATTCATCTTGGAATGAAAGTACTGCAGTTATTGCACTGAATACACGAGTAATAAACTTGGTGAATAATTGTGAGACCTTTAAAGTGAACCCTATATACAGTAGAGAAAAGGGGCTATGTGATTGAACTTCTTTGCTCCAATCAAACGTTTAACTGAAGTATTCTGGATTAATTGGAGCCACCTTAGTTGTACTTATTTTAGTTCTGATATAACAAATTGCAGCAGGCAAGCCGCTTTATCACTATGGCAAGGATAAGAGTACGCAGTGATTTCCTATCCAATATGGAGATTAATATAAAGAAGGATTTCCTAAAGTAATCCCCTTTCTGTGCGGTCCTAGAACCTTCTTACAAGCTGTTTGGCAGACAGGGGAGCACACCAACCCAAAAACCTTTTATAGTCTTTCAGTCTTTACTCATGGGGTTTGATTATCAGGATTCTTTATTGTAGGGACCGGCATATACTGGGAGGCACTTGCCACTTGACACTCTCACAACTTTTCCCTTCACAAATAAATGAGTCCAAACCAGAGTTTGTATTATGAACCAACAATTTATTTAAACATTAGGATCGCTGAATAAACAACGATAACAAATAGCAGCAACTACGAACAAAAATTACATTACAGGTAGTAAATTTATCCTCTTCCATCAAAGATGTAGTTACATGTAGGTTACTCTTTCTCCTCCCATTTAAATGAGTTATAACACTCCCTTAAACTACACTAAGATCATATTGACCAGTTACACCAGTCTTGTACCTTTGTTGCTTTTCTTTTTGGTTTCCCTGATTGAGAACCTCTCTAGATATTTAACACCTTTACCCAGTGTACCTGAAGCTGCATGAGAGGCAGACAGAGGTCCTCAAAGTTGTGCTGGATTCATACATTGATCTGATGTCACAAGCATATGATGAGTTCTTAAGTTCCTTTCTTTTGAAGAACTAGAAGCTTCTTTGGAAATAGGTCCCTGGGGGAGGTGGCCTAGTGGTTGGGGCAAGTTGCCTCAGGGGTTCAAATCCCACTGGAGGATAGCAACCTCATGCCAGAGGGACTGGGGTTTTTAGTCCCACAGGCGCTCCTTGTTGCCTTGGGCAAGCAACTTAATCTTCCATTGCCTCAGGTACAAAGCATGGATTGTGAGCCCTTCAAGGACAAGGAAAATATATATCATACCTGAATGTACACTATTTTGACTGGTGAAAAGCAGTAGCAGTATATAAGCATTGCTAAATAAATTAAACGAAAAAAAAATTTTTGATCCACAAGCTCCTGGCTTGGATGGATTTAACTTTTGTTTAATGTAAACCGCCCTGATTGTTGGAAGGGGGCGGTATATATAATTGCCATTAAATAAATAAATAAAACATTTTGTTGATGGTACAGTTCTTGGAACCTATCTTCAACAATCATCTGAGCAATCTCTACACTGGTAATTTGTAAGTCAAAATTAAGCTGTCTGTCACAGATAACTCCAAGAATCTTTATAGACTCCTTCAAGGAAAGCACTACATTAGCAACAATAGCAGCCAGTGTTTCACCAGGAAAAATAATGGCTTCCGTTTTTATGGAATTCAATTTGAAGCCAGCTAGATACTTTGTCTAATTTTGCTGAAAATTCAGAAATAGACACAGAGGAACACAGATCTAAAAAGTAAGTTGACAACCCTACGTTAATCCCAAGGAGTCTTAGCTAATACATAAAGGTAAATCTAGTGTGGAGTGGGGGGAGTGGCAAACTACCTACATACAGACACAGAATAGAAGGAGAGCCCTAGTAAATAGGCCCTTCATTTGTCATTCTACTTATCTCTTAGTGACCTTGAAGTAAGTTGCCGAATCACCATGTAATCAAATATTTAGCAGAAATGACTTGACTGCCCAAGAAGATTTGAAGTTGCTTGAGGCCGATCAGCCCTGTTAATTCAGGGCTTTCCGTTCTTAAGCTTGTTTGTTTAATCGGTTCAATCGTTTTTGCTAAAGATGTTTAGACATTGGTATAAGTATATAAGTAGTGTTGTGTTCTAAAGCATCCTTTGCACTAATACAATGCAATTAAATCGTTCTATGATATTTACAACGAACAATGTACTAACCTAGCAGCTCCTTTAGAAGCAGGAATTTTATCAGTAACCTGCTGTTAACTGGCAAGCATTGAGTTGTTGGGGTTTTTTTTTACCCAGGTTTTCTTCCTGCTCTTTAGGAACCAGTGCTATGATCTGGCACCATAAGTCTTCATTCACAGCTACAGGGGAATTTTCCCTCCATTTGATAGCCTTGCTGGGCTCATTTAGTTAAGGCTTTACAGCAACCCTGCTGTCACAGACCACTAGATGTTGCCACTGTGTGGTAATTGACTCCTTTCTCCTCACCACCCAGGAGCTGTGGGTCCAACTACTACAGTATTACTAGCCCTGGCCAAGGAGTGACATCTGAGATGGGAATCAAACTTGAACTTCTGCGCATGGTACTGCACAACACTGATTTAGATTCAGAAAACTGGCAGTTGTAAGTGAGTTACCAAAGTATTTGCAAAAGAGGAAAAATATATATTCAAATAAGGAACATAAGCTATGTTCCATGGTGGAATCCAGCCACCGAGCATATGTTATCCATGGAAATGTAACTGGCGGTTTAAAGTTATATGTGGATTTTCAGTGCCAGCACTTATACAGATAGAGCCATTGGAAATGCATACAGCTATGGAGGAGAACTTTGCATGGGTTATTTAAGTCCGTGCCTTCAAGAAAATACTAATATTTTAGAAAAGGCTCGGTGAACATGAACCTTTTTTAAAACTGCATATTGTGCTGCCAAAGAAGTACATATACATGGCAACACAAGAAGTCATTTTACAAAGGAGCATTTAAAATAAAAATAAAAAAATCACCATATTGCTACATGCATGCAGATGATGCAATTTTGCTACTCTTACATGTCAATGCTACTGCCTGCACTTACAAGTGGTGGATTTTGTAAAGCTGCATAACCTCGGGGAGCTGATGAGGGAGCCGTCTTCCGAAACTCTAACATTTTGTGATTCAAGTTGAGCTTGGCCCACCAAAGAAGTGAGCACATCTCCCCCTCGAGCAGCCCTCCAAAGTCCAGGTCCATTAGCTGAGAGCTGGACATGAGTTGAAGCTGGTGGAAATGCTGCATAGTCATGGATTGCCATTCTTAAATATAGAATACAGTACATGGAGACCCTGAAAGACCGCCCGAACCATGCCCAGAACATGCTTTCTTTAAATCTATAGGTGCTATGGCCTATACATATAAGTAGCTTTCCAAAATTGTTCTTTATGCATGCATGCTGATTTTCAGGTGTTTAGTATCAGGACGGAGCAGGGGCGGCTCCGAAGGTTAGTGGTCAGCGGCGATATGGAGGCACTGGCCAGTTAACCCTAACCAGTCAAAGTTCAGCCCAAAAATGTCTGGTCTAACTTTAGTCAGTTAAGCTATCCGGCCAGCGCTGAATATCGCCACTGACCGGATAGCTAATTTGCTGTCTTGGCAAACCCGATATTCAATGCTAGTGGTTGGATATGGCCCCAGCACTGACGATCTGGGTTTAATTTAAAGCAATGAAGGCCAGCCACTTTACTTGAATATACCACCTTTGCATGTGTAACTCCAAAGCCCTTTCTAAGTTTACCTCCAGGAATGCTTACGCTCATGTTGGATAAACTTATGCCAATAGAGGATGTATGCCCAGTACACGAATATACTCTGGGCAATGTTATAAAAGGCAATTTCTGTGCAGAAAACGTTGTTTCTCCAGTGAAAGTGCTGTTTGAAAGAGCAGAAATAGCAATAACATAAAATTACACTGCCTCTGAGTTACCTGGCCTACCCTAGCAGATAGTGTTCCAATCCATGATTCCTTTAGGAAGAAAAAGAGAGGGGTTTTTAAAGATGTTAGAATTAGATATTATTCACAGCATGCCTTGATTTTAGAAGTGGGCATTTTTAGGACTTGCTTGCTGATTTTGTTTGTGTTTTGTTTTTATTTGTTTTCCTTCTTTTTTTTGCTGAATTGTACTTTTGAATAATTTCTTAATGGACTGTGAAATAGCCATCTGATAAAGTTGTGTCTTTAATTATGATTTTAAATTGAGCCTTTTCTCTGTATTCAGTGTATGAAACTAGATGTTTGGCAGAAAATCTGGTCCAGTATAGATCTGTATATGCACATTTTGCTAATGCATTACTGTGTTAGTAAGCTAAACAATCGATCATAGCAGTATCAAAAATTAAGTCTTACATATGACATTAGCATGGTCTATACTGATTACGATAACAAATAACATCATCTGCACAGCACAAACTAATCATACATAGGAATGGGTGGGCAGGAGTAGCAAAATGCCCCTTGGGTTGGCTAATATGAGGAACATTATGAGTCCCAGCTGTATCTAAATTAATGAGGGGAAATCTGATCAGGAGAAACTCTGGTAGCCGGAGTTGCTAAGTTTTGGAGGGAGATATAAAAATGGAGATTAGGGAATGGCACTTTGCCTTCCAACTGAGGAATAAGATAATTACTAAATTGAGATAAAATCTAGGATTTTACCACTTCTTACGAGGTGCGATCAAAAAGTATCGAGACTTGCTGTGTATCTACATAACAATAAGAACATAAGATAAGCCATACTGGGTCAGACTAAGGTCCATCAAGCCCAGTATCCCTGTTTCCAAAAGTGGCCAATCCACGTTGCAAGTACCTAGCAGATTCCCAAAAAGACACAGGTATTTGAACAAGCAGTGGATTTTCCTGGGTCTTCTTTAATAATAACATAATGGTTAGAATGGTAACTTAAGAGCAGGGTGTCCAATATTCAAATCCCAGTGTGGGCCTTCATGAACTAAGGTCAGTCAGTTAATTCTCCATCTTCTCTGGATGTAACCCTTTAATAATATTTTGGGTGCATATGGAAAGGAATGGCCAGCAGAAAAAAGGAGGTGATCACGCCTCTGTATAGGTCTTTGGTGCAACCTCATTTGGAGTATTGTGTGCAGTTCTGGAGGCCACGCCTTCAAAAGGATATAAACTGGTTGGAGTTGGCACAGAAGGTGGCTACTAAAATGGTTAGTGATCTTCATTATAAAACATATGAGGACACACTTAAGGATCTTAATATCTATACCTTAGAGGAAAGACAGAATAGAGGAAATATGACAGAGACGTTTAAATGTCTCCATGGCATAAATGCACAGGAGGAGAGCTTCTTTCGATTGAAAGCAAGCTCTGCTATGAGGGGACATAGGATGAAGGTAAAAGGGGAAAATTGATCTGGAATATCAAAATGCATTAAATGAATGATAAGTGCTACTGTATACCCTCCAGTTTCTCTGTTCATAATCTTGCCAAGTTCTGTGTGAAATTTCCAGATTCTCAACTAATTGAGGTCATCTTCTGTAGGCTCTGCTAACCCCAAGAATATTAATCTCCCTCCCTACTTTTATTGTATTCTGGTGTAGCTCCCCCTATGCCCAATAATCTTGCAGCAGTGTCCTTGAGTCCAGGCCTGATCAGAGCATTTAAACAGTTGGGGTATTAATCCCTCTGAAGCATAACTATTCAAAAAACAAAAGAAATATGTTATACATTCTTGCAGAGTATCAGAGAAACGTTTAGCATATTTGGGATACTAATTCCCACAAAGTATTCCATTAACAGTTATTGTCCCCATTTTCCTTATTACTGTACCCCAAGTTGCATCCATATGTAGGAGCAGGGCCGGCCCTAGATTTGATTCAAAGTGTTGGTGCCCTAGGCAAACCTCAAATTTTACATACCCTCTGGCTGTGAAAATCTTAGAATGCCCTGTTTTTGCCACCTTCCAGAAGCTCCTGCCCTAGGCAACGGCCTAGTAGTTGGGCCGGCCCTGTATAGGAGTTTAACTGGAGTAGTCAATTGTGAGAGTCATGGGAGCACCTGTTGTGCCTAGCATGTCTCTGCTACTTTGCTGTCAGGTCCCAAAGCTCCACCTCTATTGCCAGAGCTTAATTTGTGCCGGAAAAAAACCGGCTTTTCTTCTGACCCGAAGTCCAAAAACAAACTACCCAGGGTCGGCCCACACACCGGAGGGCTTCAGAGGGAGCCGGGTAAGCTCGCGCGAGGCCCCGGCTCCCTCTGTACAACTGCCAGCGTGAAGAGCCTTTTCCTTCACGCTGGCGGCTGTTACTGTAAAGCCGCGATTGCTGGGAAAGGTTAAAGGAAATACCCTTTAACCTTTCTCAGCATTCGCGGCTTCACAGAAACAACCGCCAGCGTGAAGGAAAAGGCTCTTCACGCTGGCGGTTGTACAGAGGGAGCCGGGGCCTCGCACGGGCTTCCCCGGCTCCCTCTAAAGCCCCTCAGATAGCTGCGGTGCTGGTCGGAGGGGGGGGGGAGGCCAAGGACTGCATGTGCTGTGATGGGGGGGGGGGCTAGGACTACAAATGGGCTGTGATGGGGGGGGGGGGGGACCTGGACTGGAAAAGGGCTATGGGGGGGGGGACTTGGACTGGAAATGGGTTGTGATGGGGGGGGACCTGGACCGGAAAAGGGCTAGGGGGGGGGGGGGACTTGGACAGGAAAGAAATGGGCTGTGATTGGGGGGGGTCCTGGACTGTAAAAGGGCTATGGGGGGGGACATGGACTGGAAATGGGTTGTGATGGGGAGGGGGACCTGGACTGGAAAAGGGCTATGGGGGGGGGACCTTGGACTGGAAATGGGCTATGGTGGAGGGAGGGGGAACTTGGACTGGAAATAGGCTGTGATTAGGGGGGCTAGGACTGGAAATGGGCTGTGATGGTGGGGGGGCCTAGGACTGGAAATAGGCTGTGATGGGGGACTGGAAATGGGCTGTGATTGGGGGGGGACTAGGACTGGAAATGGCGTGTGATGTGAGGGCTAGCACTGGAAATGGGCTGATGAAGAGCTGGAATAGGACTGGAAATGGGCTGATGTGGGGCATGGGAGAATGGGACTAGAAGGGAGTGGATGCTGGATGGGTCTAGAACTATAACGGAACTGATTTTGGGGGAGGACTAGAATGGATGGGGAATGAGAATGGAGAGGGGAAAAATATTTTGTGTGGAAGAAAAGTCTATGATGGACTGGGTATTGGGAGAGTAAGAGGGGCTTGAGAATGGAAGGGTGAAATTTAAATGGATGATAAAGGAATAAGGAAAGAATTGGGGGAAAGAGCAAAAGGGAAACAATCAGTATGTTAAAGCAGAAATAGAGAGAGAATGGAAAACATCTAAAAGAGAAGAAAGGCCAAATGGATAGCTCGCAGAAGACACAAAGAAACCAGAAGAAAGTGACTGGAGCAATTGCAACTGAAAAATAAAATGCCCAAACAGAAGGTAGAAAAATACTTTTTATTTTGAATTTATTAACTGGAATATGTCTGGTCTGGGAAGTGTGTATTGCTAACATCTTCGCATTTTTGTTTAGTGCAAGAGGAAATTACTTTATAGTTTTATTTCTCCAGTGTTGTACATTTCATGTTTGGAGTTTAATTATTATCTGACCAAGGAAGTTAGCCTACACGTATCCTCTGTAATTTTTGTGGGTGGGGCTGGGGGCGGGGCAGGGGTGGGACTAGGGGCAGAGAATGGGTGGAGCATGGCGAGCCACAGGTGTCGGGTTTTTCTCGGTGAAAAAGTTGGCAACCCTAGTTGCAAGTGATGTGATGGAGAGGCTGGGACTGGAAGAGGGTCAATGCTGGGAGAGGGGGGTGGGACTGGAAATGGGTTGATACTGGTGCTGGTGGAAACTGGGACTAGAAATAGACTGATATGGGGCGTGGGTGGACTGAGATTGGAAAGGGGCTGATATCGAGGCTGGGAGGGGACTGAGACTAGAAATGGGTCGGTACTGGGGTTGGCGGATGACAGATTGGACATGGACTGATACTGGCGTTGGGGATGACTGAAAATGGAAACTGGCTGATACTGGGGCTGAGGGGATGGAAATGAACTGATACTAGGTGGGGGGGGGACTGGGACTTGAAATTGGCTGATGCTGGGGGAACTGAGAATGTAAATGGATTGAAACTGGGACTGGGGGGGGAGCTGGGACCAGAAAGGAGCTGATAGTAGGTTTGGACATGGAAATGGGCTTATGCTTGAAGGGGACTGGAGCTGGAAAGGGGCTAATTTTAGGGTTGGGGGGGATCTGGTACTGAAAGAAGGCTAGTG
This sequence comes from Ichthyophis bannanicus, assembly GCA_033557465.1. Classification (NCBI taxonomy): domain Eukaryota; kingdom Metazoa; phylum Chordata; class Amphibia; order Gymnophiona; family Ichthyophiidae; genus Ichthyophis; species Ichthyophis bannanicus. The sequence goes on from CM066043.1 coordinate 85,560,864, forward strand.
TTGATAAATTCTGGGGTCAGGGTGTGAAAAGGAGATGCTGGGGGAGTGAGAAGGGAGAGGAGACAAATATGTGGAGGCTGGGCAAGAAGCAAAGTCATAACCAGGGGAAGGTTTAGAGGGCGGGGTATAAGATTGGATGTGGAGTAAGGAGGAGGAAAGCAAGAGTTAATAAGTATTGGAGAAGGAGGCAGATGGATGGACACTGGGGACATGGGGGAGCAGGGACCTGGGCTTAGGTAGAGAATCTAAGACTGGGTGAGAAAACAGAAGAAAGACTAACATAGGCTGTGTATTGGGCATTTAAGAGGGGACTCAGGGCTTGGATGGGATTGTGAGTGAGGACTCAGGAACTGGGTAGGGTGAAAAGTGTGGACTTCTGTTGCCTGGGGGGATAGTGGAAACTAAGAAATTGACCTCTGATTAGGAGGACAGTGGGGACAAGATGATTGTGTGAGGGGTATGAGTAGGGCTGTGAGACAAAGTGCAGAAATATGAGAAGGGGCAAAGGTTTGAAGGGCCTTGGAGGGTTTGAGAAAGGATTGGGGGTGGATGAAAAGGACAGAGAGCATAGAGTGGATGGGAGCCATAGGAAGGGACAGGTCTTCCTTGAAGGTGGTGAGAGAGAGTAGAAAGGGGGGAGGTAAAAGTGGAAATGGAAACCTGGATAGGGGTTAAGACATACAAAAGGGCCTGGAAGTGGAGAGGATTTGCTAGGGAATGAGCTGGAGCTGATTAGGGGATGAGAGGTAGATGAGGCTGGGGAGGGGATGCATACAGAGGGTGGAAATGGAGGACTAGAAAGTGGGTGAAAGATGGGGACATAGGAATAGACAGGTGGGAAATGAAAGGACTAGGGATGTAAGGTTAGGAAATGGAAAGCTGGTAAGAAAAGTATGCAAATACTTCTAGCCCTGGCCCCGCTCTCACAGGTCAATTCCCGGCCCAGGCCTCCACAGGTCACTTCTGACCCTGCCCACGGCTTTACTTCTTTTTTGTCTACAAATGAAGCCCTGTCTTTCACTAACTCCACTCCTTGTCAGAGGCCATCACTCTGCTGCTTCTGAGCCACTAGATCTTGCTCCACCTGGGGTCGTCACTTGTCAGCTGCTGGGCCCCATTCTCTCTGGGACCAATGCTTATGAAGCGCTTTCCATCATCAGGGGTGCAATCCTGCTAGATCCATGGCTTAGCATTCCTAGCGCTCAATGATTTCAGCTCTTGGTGATTCTAAGTAACTGAGCTCATAGCTTACACTTTAATTTCTAGTCAGCCTAAAAGGACCTTTCTTTTCCTAATCACAAAACTAAAAATCAGGCAGGAAAATACAGGGAAAATGTACAAGACTTTTCTCCTGTCTAACCTTTTCCCAAGTTTGAAACCCAGCAGTCAGGTTTCATCATAGTACTTATTAGTTGGGGTGAGACTCTATCTTTCCAGGTAATGCCGTCCTGAAACCTTCTCTCATTCCCCCCCTCCCCCTACATATGTCATTAGGAGTTGGCATTGACTCAACAGCACACAGCAACATATCTCAGCCTTAGAGTTGCATTACTAATTCTATGTGTAGTTAACAGTGATGGGTAATTTTAACTTATCAGTGAAAGTCATGAATTTGTATGTCCTACCCCTATGCAGATCCTTCTAGTTTGAACTTCCCTAGGCACTCCTTCCCAGAATGCACATAGAAACATGACAGCAGATAAAGACCATACGCCTGTCCAGTCTGCCCTTCCATATGAACCACTAAGCTCTACAGTTCCTTTTTTCCTATAGAGATCCTCTGTGTTTGTCCCACACTTTCTTGAATTTGGATACTGTCCTCATCTGTACTACCGCCACTGGGAGACTACTCCATGCATCTACCACTCTTTCCGTAAAGAACTATTTCCAAACATTACTCCTGCACAGCAGGTGTTTGATGACTAGCTCCCAAGTGCATTATATTGCAGGAGTTTGCAAGTTCTGCCCTTTTGTGCTTGAGTTTTATTCCAGCTAAAGATTAATCCCTTCCTCCCTCCTCGCCCCAAATCTGGGGGGGAGGGGGGGGGGAGTTCACTGGGATTTGTAGGCTTGGATCAGTGAGCCTTTTAGGTTGCAATTTGTTCATTTTGAAGCCAGGGGAGAGGGGAGAAGTGAGTTCATTATGGGCAAAGGGTCATGATAAGGTTGGCAATCAATATTCTCTGTCTCCACTGAGGAAATAACAAGTAATGAACTTAAACTGCTGAACTGCTGAGATCCAGCCCATTAAAGCAGCAATAAGAGTTCTGAAAACTTCAGATGATATAGCATTTAAGTTTTATTCCTGGAAAAAATTGGATCCTAGCATAGGCACTTGGGAATTTGCTCCCTTTTCCCCATTCCCCATTCCCCCTTATGCTTCCCCCTCCCCCATTTAATGAATGAGACAGAGCCTTTGGAATCAAAATTAGGCCACAGCTTTATTTGAGAATGTATATACTTCCAAGCAAGTACAACGTAACTGATCCTTCCTTAGGTCTGTGTCACCCGCTGCACCTCTTCTGGTCTCCTCCCCTACAGAGTGAGATACCAACTGACCACTAACCCAGTATGGCTATCTCTCAACTCTGCCGCAACTCTAACACTCCTTATTTTCCTCACCCCAACCCTCTCTGAAGCCCTCCATCAACCTAGAGGAGTCCAAAGGGTAAAACATCCAAGAGTCTGGCTAATGTCATCCAATGCCGTGCTCCCTGCAGTGCCAGCGGCACTCCTGAAACCATTCACAACTCAAGTTCACCATACGTTTGTCTCCCACTGTAATGAGTAACAGCCAGTAACATAGCATAACAACACACAGACCCAAACCATGAACATTCCTGGGAGGGTGGATGAACAACTGGGCTGGGCCTGTTTCCAGAAATGTGGCCTGAGGCTCCCTTCAGCTACATACATAGGTGCCAAGGCAGCTCATGCCCTGCGCCTCTCCCACACTCACAGCTTGATGCAGCAAAGTGCGCTACTGTTCGCACAGGCAATAGTGCAGTATGGGGCATACTTACAAAACTGCTCTACCAGGGTAGCGTGGGGCTAATATGCAGTTTGGGCACCATACTATAAAGTGACATTGGCCCTCATGCTAAAAAGCACGCGCTACCCTGATAGCAAAAATCAGGGTGGGGACTGGGCAGAACGGGGCATTGATGACATTTTACAGCTCACATGGGTGTTAGTGGCCCTGTTAATTACACCTGATGCTGATAACGTGGATGCAACTAACGCCGCTTCAGTGGGTGGCGTTAGTTGTACCTGCAGCCTGGTTTCCACAGTACCGTGAAGCTTGGCTGCACTAATTGCGAGGGGATAGATGTACATACCCCTTGCAGTTACCAAGGAGCACCATGTTGATCATGCAGCCCACACCCACGCTACCTGTTTGCGCAGAGGTTTCTGTGCTAATGTAGGCACAGACTTCCAAAAGGAATCTAACAAAAGCACAAACTATGCGTAACGGTAGCACACTGAGCATTTAAATCCATTTAAATAGATGGTAATGAAGCAATTAGCTATGCAGGGCACATGTAAAGAAGTGCGCAAAGACCAGAAAGCTAAACGCAACACAAGATTTTAACGCGAGGTCTGAGGAGGAGTTAGGGGTTAGCTCATAGATCAGCAGTCAGTGCTGTTGAGGAATTTAGGCCTCTTCCTTCAGCATACAATACCCGCAACTTTTTTCTGACTTTGCTAAAGAGTGCCGAAAAAAACAGCAGGGGAAGTGTGCTGGAAGAACATGATGCGCATGTGATGCACTGCTATATGTTGCATAAACAGCAGTATCATTCTGCGCAGAAATTCATAACTCTTTTCTTTGTATGCAGGATTAGCGCAGACTTTTTGCATGCAGCTTGTTCGCATGCTGTTCGCTTATAGCAGTGATGGCTAACCTTTTTGAGCCCGAGTGCCCAAACTGCCGCACAAAACCAAAGAATTTCCTCAAAGTGCCAGCACGTCAATTTGCATAAATATTTGCATAATGCTAACATACACTAACTTTTAGTAAACATGTCTCTTAATGAGTGTATGGATAAAGACAGACTAAAAGATTTCTACATTACTATAATCCAGTGCCAACCGCCAGGCACATTAGGAACTACTACAAACACTGCCCATTTAGAACCAATAGCAAACCCACCGTATCCTAACAGCACTACCAGGACTCACAAAGCACCACACCATACCTATCAAAAGGCAACACTGCAAATATTAAACCAATACATTTCAGACAATAACAATACATGACCTACTGGGGAAAGAGAACAAGTGGCAATGTCAAAAAGGAATTACATAAACAGAATACCTCAGCTCAGTTACACAGTTGCAATTGCTCCAGCCACTTTCTTCTGGTTTCTTCATGTTTTCTGCTAACTCTCCATCATCTGCTGTCCATTTGTCCTTTCTTCTCTCTTCTAGTTTTTTTTTTCCATTCTCTCTCTCTACATCTGCTTTAACATACTAATCTTTCTCCTTTTGCTCTTTCCTCATTCCTATTTCATCCACTCAAATTTTACCCCTCCATCCTCAATCCCCACTTACTCTCCCAATACCCGGCCAATTGTAGATTTTTTATCCCTCCCACACAAATATTTTTCCCCTCTCCATTTTACTCTCCCAGCCCCATCCCATTCTAATCCTCCCCCAACATCAGCTCCCTTCTAGTTCCAGCCTCACCCAGCATCCATTCCCTTCTAGTCCCTGCATCAGCCCATTTCCAGTCCTAGCAACCCCCCAACCCAATACCAGTCCTAGCCCCTCCCATCAACTCACTTCCAGCCCTAAACCCCCATCACCCCATTTCCAGACAGCCCCCATCAGCCCACAGCCCATTAGCAGTCCTACCCCCCAGCCCATTAGCAGTCCTACCCCCGCCCGCCCGCCCGCCCGCCCGCCCGCCCATTAGCAGTCCTAACCCCCCTCCTCCTGCCCATTAGCAGTCCTAACCCCCCCCTGCCCATTATCAGTCCTAACACCCCCCCCTCCTCCGGCCCATTAGCAGTCCTAACCCCCCCCTCCTCCTGCCCATTAGCAGTCCTAACCCCCCTCCTGCCCATTAGCAGTCCACACCCCCCTCCTGCCCATTAGCAGTCCTAACCCCCCCCCGCCCATTAGCAGTACTAACACCCCCCCCCGCCTGCCCATTATCAGTCCTAACCCCCCCCCCCCTGCCCATTAGCAGTCCTAACCCCCCCCTCCTGCCCATTAGCAGTCCTAACCTCCCCCCCCTGCCCATTAGCAGTCCTAACCCCCCTGCCCATTAGCAGTCCTAACCCCCCCCTGCCCATTAGCAGTCCTACCCCCCCCCCTCCTGCCCATTAGCAGTCCTAAACCCCCCCCTCCTGCCCATTAGCAGTCCTAACCCCCCCACCTGCCCATTAGCAGTCCTAACCCCCCCCTCCTGCCCATTAGCAGTCCTAACCCCCCCCTCCTGCCCATTAGCAGTCCTAACCCCCCCTCCTCCTGCCCATTAGCAGTCCTAAAACCCACTCCTCCTGCCCATTAGCAGTCCTAACCCCCCCACTGCCCATTAGCAGTCCTAACCCCCCTCCTCCTCCTGCCCATTAGCAGTCCTAACCCCCCCTCCTCCTCCTGCCCATTAGCAGTCCTAACCCCCCCTCCTCCTGCCCATTAGCAGTCCTCACCCCCCCTCCTGCCCATTAGCAGTCCTAACCCCCCCTTCAATTTGCAGTCCTAACCCCCCCTCCTGCCCATTAGCAGTACTAACCCCCCCCTCCTCCTCCTGCCCATTAGCAGTCCTAACCCCCCCTCCTCCTGCCCATGAGGTGTGATATGCCCACCTCCGGGCGCTTAGCAGTCCTAACCCCCCCTGCACATAGCAGTCCTAACCCCCCCTCCTGCCCATTAGCAGTCCTAACCCCCCCTCCTGCCCATTAGCAGTCCTAACCCCCCCCTCCTGCCCATTAGCAGTCCTAACCCCCCCTCCTCCTCCTGCCCATTAGCAGTCCTAACCCCCCCTCCTCCTCCTGCCCATTAGCAGTACTAACACCCCCCTCTCCTGCCCATTAGCAGTCCTAACCCCCCTCCTGCCCATTAGCAGTCCTAACCCCCCTGCACCTAGCCGTCCGAACCCCCCCCCTCCTGCCCATTAGCAGTCCTAACCCCCCTGCACATAGCAGTCCTAACCCCCCCCCCTGCCCATTAGCAGTCCTAACCCCCCCCCCCCCCCCCCGGCAAATTTTTTTTAAAAAAAAGCAGGTTCTGGCTGCTGCCGCGGCAGATTGCAATGTCCCGCGGGGCCCCCTCCGCCCGCTAAGCCCCTCTGCAAGGGCTTTCAGATTCGCGAGGGAGAGCGTCTTCCTCGCGTCTCTGTTAAGCCCGCAGGGGCTAATGGGAAATTTCCCATCAGTCCCTCGCGTCTAAAGGGGCTGATGGGAAATTTCCCATTAGCCCCTGCGGGCTTAACAGAGACGCGAGGGAGACGCTCTCCCTCGCGAATCTGAAAGCTCTTGCAGAGGGGCTTAGCGGGCGGAGGGGGCCCCGCGGGACGCTGCATTCTGCCCTTGCCGCGTCCGCAGTCAGAGACAGCTTTTTCTTTTTTTTGCGGACCTATGGCCCGCGTGCCAGCTGCAAGGCCTTCGCGTGCCACAGCTGGCACGCGTGCCATAGGTTCGCCATCGCTGGCTTATAGCATCACTGAGCAAAATGTCTGTGCTAAACTTGAGTTAGGTAGGCCTGCACTGAGTTTTAACTCGGGGATCTAATACAGGGTTTTTTTCATCAAGCCCCCCCCCCCCCCCCAGTGGCTGAGCATGAACTTCATAAGTGCCCCCATATTTATGCCATTTTCCAGCTCCTTACACTCCTCTGAGGCCCTCTGGATGAGGGAAGCGGAAAGGGGCTCCCCTGCGGCCATCTTAACATCGGCCAGCAAGCCTCCCATTTTTAATGGATGGAAGAGCATAAAAAAACATCAGGAGCTTTCAAGACACTACAGTCTTAAAATAAAGTACCTACGTGACTTCAGAACCTTACCCACATTACCATCTTTGGGGGAATCTTTAGGGCATCAATCAGAAACTGCAAAAAATCCAGTTATCTGGCCTCTGGGATGAAACAGAAATTATAATTTAAAAAAAGGGAAAAGGTTAGAGTGTTTTGCTCTGGTTTTTCACTGAATTATTTAACAAAAACTGTAGTTCTGGTCTGTCCTACTGCTATAATCAGAGATAATTATCGAGGCTCTTGCTTAAAAAAAAAGGCAGGAGCAGAACCCACCTTTCTCCATCCTTGATTAGCTTTAACTAACAAGCTGTTTAAGGCAGAAACATGACACCTCTTCTGCCCTCTATGCAGTCAATAATTTATGAAATGGGAAGTTAGAGCGGAGCAGGCTGGCAAGAGGAAGCCTCTCCATGCGTTACACTGACAGCTTTAGCCAGTATGGGACAATGAGTTACACGTGAATAACACGCAATGATATTTACTCTCTCACTCAATAAATTATTAAGGAGCTTTTTGCACATAATTACACAGGCTTTTATGTGCCTCACTCCCTGCATTTAATCCTTTTTGGAAGTGTGCCAAGGGCTTACAGCAGGGGTTATGCAAACTCCCCACACTTGCAGCTGCCATTGGGGTTATTAGAAAAGTGGTGTTTAGGGCAAAGGGAGCATAAGGCTCCCTCCCCATTACATCTCTTCTCTCCGCTTTGCATATGCTGAAAGCCGAGAAGATTAGGTTCCAAGCAGCCGGCTGTAAGAATAAACGTATTAAGCCTGCAGAGAGCTGATCAGTGCTATTCCATTAGCAAATGGAATTTGCTTAATTTGAGCCGTTTGATTGGCTTTAGTTGCTTTTCGCTATGTAATTACTATGCCTGGGAATGACAACATTAACCTCACGTTCTGCTAAGGAAGACCAAATGACTTGAGTCTGCTTTGAAGGAATTTTTTTGTAGCTATGGGAGAATGCAAATGGCCAATCGGCAAGCAGGAATTTGCATAATTATTAATACCCGTTATCTAAGCACAACAGGACTGGCTTCATGCAAATTATTAAAATCTGAAGGGAGGGTAAGTAGACGAGCAAGCAAGCAACCAGAATGTGCGGTTTCTTTCACATAGTTCCACAAAGGGCTTCTATTTTTAGAAAGTCAAATCAAACCAAAAATAAATGCATACATATTTAATTATAAACTTTTCTTAAATATGTAAGATCATTTAAAGGCATATTTTAGAAAGGTCTTTTGGTGCTGGGAGTGATGTGGAAGTGAAAATTTCTGCAAATCGATGTCAACTTTAGAAGAGAGAGAGGTGTGCGTGTGTGAGGCAGATGTAAAAACAACATATCTCCGACTTTGCCCCTCAGAATGGACATGGTTGTTAAAATATGACCATAGGCTGAAGGCAGTGCAGGAACACATGGCAGTGGGAGGAGCAGTTTCACAAATATATACAAGGGAAAAATCAACCAAGGAAATACAGCCATTGACATATCTAAGTGCCGGCATTTCACATAGAAACATGACAGCAGAAAGAGACCACATGGCCTATCTAGTCTGACCTTCCATATCAACAACTACAACAGTCCCCTTTTTACCTTTAGAGATCCTCTGTGTTTGTCCCATGCTTTTTTGAATTCAGTTACTGTCCTCATCTCTACCACCTCCACTGGGAGACTATTCCACACATCTTTCCGTAAAGAAATATTTCTGCATATTATTCCCGAGTCTAACCCCCTTCACCCTCATCCTAGGTTCTCTCGTAGCAAAGCTTACTTTCAATCGAAAGAGACTTTCCTCCTCTACATTTATGCCATGGAGATATTTAAACATCTCTATCATATCGCCTCTATCCTGCCTTTCCTCTAAGGTGTACATATTAAGATCTTTAAGTCTGTCCTCATATGCTTTATACCGAAGACCACTAACCATTTTAGTAGCCACCCTCTGCACCGACTCCAACCTGCTTATATCCTTTTGAAGGTGCGGTCCAGAATTGCACACAATACTTCAAATGAGGTTGCACTAGGGACTTATGCAAAGGCACTATCACCTCCTTTTTTCTGCTGACCATTCCTCTCCCTATGCACCCAAGCATCCTTCTAGCTTTCACCGTTGCCTTTTCTACCTTCTTAGCTACTTTAAGGTCATCAGACACAATCACGCCCAAGTCCCGCTCTTCTTTTGTGGACAGAAGTACTTCACCCTCTACACAGTACCATTCCCTTGGATTTTTGCAGCCCAAATGCATGGCCCTGCATTTGTTAGTATTAAATCTCAGCTGCCAAATTCTAGACAGTTCTTCTAGCTTAGCTAGATCTCTCCTGGGTGTCTATTCTATTGAGATTTTGGTATCATCCACAAACAGGCAAACCTTACCTGACAGCCCTTCCACTATATCACTAACAAAGATGTTAAAAAGAACCGGACCAAGCACAGATCCCTGCAGCACACCACTGGTAACCTCCTTCTCCTCATAGTGAGTTTCATTTACCTGTAGCCTTTGCTGCCTCCGTCTCAACCCATTTTTTTTTTCATTTATATTTATTACAATTTTAACAGTTACAATAAGCAACCTACAAGAAAAGTAATACAGGAAAAACCTCAAGAAACAATTAAACCAAAAATTTGCACAAGCCCACATTACAAGAGACGATTGAAGGTACATGGAGGTCAGGACAAAGAAAACAAATAATACATTTAACCTCTTTTAACTATACCCAATCAAATAAAGCAAGCATCTCAAAAGGAAAACTACTTATCCAAAAAAAATCACTCAAGATGGGAAGCCTCAACAAATACATAACGCTTGCCAGAAAGTTTTACCAAACTCTTACAAGGAAACATCAAGTAGAACATTCCTCCAAGAGCCAGTACCTTAGGTTTCAACTGAAGAAAGGTTTTACACCAGATCTGAGTGGTACGACCAATATCAGGAAATATCATCAATGGCTGGCCACAAAAAGAAGCAGCCTTCTTTAGGAAACACAATTTCATAATACCACTCTTAACTTGCTCTAAGAAAAAATAAACTAATAAAGTATCTCTTTGGGATGCATTACCCAAAGAAGTCTCCAAAAATTGAGTTAATCCTAAATCATCAGGATTAACTGGCTCATCTGCATCTCCCACAGATGCTACTTCAGCAGCACTCTGAGGTATATAATAAATAGAGGAGATAGCAGACTCTGAAAAATCAGAGTACAACAAAATATCTTTTAAATATATTTTAAATAGTTCCATAGGAGAAAGCAGACAAACCACAGGAAAATTAAGAACCCTAAGGTTCTTGGCTGTTGCAGCATTTTCCAACATTTCCAATGTATTATGAAGCAACATGTTATCTTTAGATAAAGAATTACCCAGCTGTTGTAAGCTGACAATATTAGCTTCCAAGAGATCTTCCCAGCACAATCAGCAGGCAAAGTCTCATGTTGGCGCAAAGTGTCAGCAGTTTCCCGAAAAAAATCACATAACTTGCCTCAGTGTGCCCTGCAACACCCCTTCCACCCTGCTGATTGCAGACCAAACATCACGGAGCGATACTTCCCCAGACTCAGTGCCCTCAAGTGGTAATTTTGAATAAGTAACAGAAAATGAAACCAGCACCAGGAACTTAGGTCCGGAGTCTACAACCGTCTCTATTACAACCGTCCCCAAACCAATGGCAAGGGAGTAGAAGCAGACAGGGCTATATCCCTTACCTGGGAAACCCCAATCATCCATAGTAACATAGTAAATGACGGCAGATAAAGACCAGTATGGTCCATCTGGTTTGCCCAGTAAGATGGCAAGAGTAGGTGCACCTGCCGCTCCTGGCGGGTCACCCCTCCCCATTTATTTATTTTTTATTTATTTAACAAAGTTTTATATACCACCCCTTCCTGAGATCAGGGGCGGTTTACATGAAACATCACAGCAACCCCGTGTTTTTGTTTAGGGGTGAACCCACCGCTCCATGCAGGATACCCCTGTTTGTTGAGAAATTAGATAGTTCAGTTTATTTTGATTTTATCCTATTGCTGTAAAGGGATCCACTGTGTCTGCCCCATGCCATTTTGAATTCTGTCGCAGTATTTGCCCCCCACCACTTCCATCGGGAGGGCATTCCAAGCATCTACCACCATTTCAGTGAAAAAGTATTTCCTGACATTGCCTTTCAATTTACCCCCTTGCAGCTTCATGTTATGCCCTCTAGTTTTACAGCTTCCCTGTCTTTGGAAGAGGTTTGTTTGTTCATTAATTCTCTTTAATACTGGAGACATACTGAGAATTTGGCTGGTGGGGAGGGGTTCTTAACCCAAAAGTCAGCGAGGAATCCAAAGAGGAGATACTCGCACATGTCTGCAAAGGCAAAGTTTTCCAGTGCTTACATGATGGTCCATCGGGCCTTTCACCACCACCAACTCTTCCTTAGGGCCCTTCACCTTAGTTTTCCTCTTGCCCATTGCAAAAGAAACTAACAACAGGGGAGAAAAAATCCCATCTTCTGGCATCCTCGGCACTCCAAAGGGGCTCACAAGGAGCAAAACTTGCCCCTTAGAACACATCCCTTTGGAGAGCACCCATGTCTGCTACCTGCAGAGCAAGCAGGTGTTTTATCTCCCCCCCCCTCACATGAGGGAGGAGCTGTAGTTATAACAGCTGATGGAAAAGCAAGCCTCCGGTGCGGGAATCACCCTCTCACATCTCCCTCAACCAATTTCTCACCCAATCAGTAACTTTAGGGTCCATCCCTAGGCTGCTCAGTTTGTTTATAAGTCACCTCTGCAGAATGTTGTCAAAGGCTTTACTGAAATCTTAAATACACCACATCTAGGGCTCTCCCTCGGTCCCACTCCGTGGTCACTCAGTCAAAGAAATCAATCAGATTTGTCTTTCAAGACTTGCCTCTGGTAAACCCATGCTGCCTCGGATCCTGCAATACATTGGACTCCAGAAATCTCACTATTCTCTCTCTTTTAGCAGTGTTTCCAATAATTTACTCACCACAGGGGTTATACTAACCGGCCTGTAGTTTTCAATCTCATTCTTACTTCCGCTTTTGTGTAAAGGGACCACATGTGCCTTTCTCCAGTCCTATGGGACCACTCCCGACTCCAATGAAGCATTGAAAAGATCAGTCATTGGAGTCACTAGAACATCCCGAAGTTCTTCTAGTATTCTCAGATGTATCCTATCTGATCCCATCGATCTATCTACTTTTAGTTTAGCTAGTTCACAATGCGGATGTGCAAATGTCAGCACTTACACATAATATCTCTGCCATTTTGCAAAGCTAGACATGTAGCTGCTCTTAATCACCTACAGTGACCTCTATTTTCACCTCATTTCAATTTGGAGGGGGAAATAAATATTGGGGGAATAAGAGGGATGTTGCTCTTTATCCCTTCTCTAAAGGGCTGGCCGAAAGGAGCACATTTTAGATGCTTATTTGTGTCAGGGAACAAGTATAAATCTGGATGTAGCTATTTCAGGCTTTCATGGGCATTTCCTATATGAAATGGGGAATAGATGTGTAAAGTTTTGTTCCACACAGGTTGCACCCCCCTGACACACCCCATTTACTTTCGAAGTAGTATGGGCATCATATGCAAAATAAGCCTTTTCTAAAATGGCCATTTACAAGTGAATGCAATTTGTACATGCAAGTGGTTGTATCAACACGAGTAAATTGTGATTAGATCTTCTAAAATAACTCCCTTAGTTTGTATCATTTTTGTGTCACCTAATACCTGGTGATTTATTGAAAGAAGTGATGTACAGCATGTGCTTATGACAATGATATGACTGTGAGTGAGTCTGTGCCAGGGATTGAGAACTAATGTGTAAATAACTTTTGCTGTAAAAAGAAGAAAAAGATCTGGCTGATTTATTTGCAAGTGTAAATGCATCTGGAGAATTCCTGGGAAATGTTGAAGCAAATACACATTTCTTGACTTTAAATGTGATGCACTGAGCTTTTTTAATGACCCTTGCTTTCTTTGGAAATTCGAAGGATGAGACTTAAAAAATATGCAATGTAATAGGGACCAGATATAGGAGTTTCCTCTATTTGCATGTGTTGAATAAATGTATGCTTGGATTTCAAAAGATTAATAAAAAACACAAAACCACCATGTACAGGGTAAAACAGTCTTGAAAATCAATGCATCAGCATAAAAATGTGTCTTGTTGGACTCATTATATAAGAGGTGTGTATATCAAGCTTCACTATACCCCTACCCAGTTATCCTTTTAATTTTCAATATCACATACACCCCTTGAAAAACTACATTCAGCCACATACAGTATTTGATAAAAAAGGCCAAGTAAACTTGCATGCTTCTAATTCAGTGTGCTTCCATATAAAATCCAAATTTCAAGGGCTTCTATAGTTCAGTATTCCAGTTCCGACATAGTCCAAAACATGACATTATGGGGTATGTTTACTAAATTGCGTTAGTGCGATTCGCGTTAGGAGCCGCGGTAGAGACAGAAACCCCAAATAAGGACATGGGCAGTACATCGTTGCCGAGAACGCCCCGAGAATGCGCGCTACAAGGCGCCATAAATGAACGAGTGCTACAGGGCACGTTACCGCGCGTTAATCTTAAGAAGGCGCGCAGGCATACAATCACAGCAACAGAGCTGTAGCACAATGGTTACAATACTGACTGATGGTATAGGGGTCATGGGTTCGATTCCCCAGTGGGCCTAATGTATAAGGCTGGCTGAGGCAGCACCCTTTACATTTAAGTAGTGATTGTTGAGGTATTTGACATGTATTTTAATTTGTGCTGCCAGCAAACACACCCTCACGGTGGCATAACCTAAGGTGCTGCATAAGGCACCCCATAACGTACTCCATAGGGCATATTATAAAGTGTACTGTCCGCCAAGGCACCCTATAATGTCCCCTATAGGACACCTTATAAGGCTGTGAACAAAGCCCTGGCTGGCTGCAGGACTGCACGTCACCACACAAACTGTCTGCTGTGGTTACCAGGATAGGGTTAACCCACCCGTACCCATGATGCACTGCACATGCAAATCAGCAGTCGAGATACGGGCACAAGATTGGGTATGCACCCCCACAGCACCTCGGCCAGGTAGGGGGAACAGACCGTGTGTGGTACTGCCACAGAGTAGCCACAGACAGTCACATTGTGCGGGTACTGTGCCCACCCTGAGGTTGAGGTGGGGCGCCTAGCACCAGGTCCACAGCACCTTTCATGGCTGAAATATGCCATGCTGCAGGTCCACATCAGTGTGTGATAGGTAGTTCCTGCAGACACACCTAGGATAGATCTGTGCCCTGCTGTATGTCTCGGTCATGTCTAGTCCTTATGGGTGATGATGCACCCAGAATAGTGCATATCCTGTGTTGGTGCCATGGTTACCTGCTGTAGGTGAAGGGGGGGGTGTATGGACCCATGGGCAGATCATGTACCACCACACAACCCACCCTCTGGGGCTCAGGGTGGGAAACAGGATCACCCACCAATAGATCCACAGTCTACCTCCCTGCAATGGTAGCAGTGAAGGGGACCATCAACCCCAGTCCTGCTGGGGAACAGACAGAGTGGTACACATCCATAACGCAATAGCAGACAGACAGCAGGCCTGGAAATGCTCAGCTGCCCCCCACCATTATCTGACATTCTCCAGCAGCAAGCCTCCAGCCGCTGCACCCTGCAAGGTGTTCCAGCAAGAAACATACTAGCTGCAGACAGTCCGCCAGCTAGTCCATAGTGCATGGTCCTGGAGGAGCTGCATGTACCCAGAACGGTGATGTCAGCATACACACCAAGCAGATAAGTCAGTGATTGGGCCCCAAAAGAAAACCCATATATATCACATGAGAGAAATGCTATATAGCACTATGGGGGAACCTAGCCATGCCATGGTCACTGCTCAGTCAGGGTGAGAGTGACCGCCCAGCAGGACATGCTATGGCCACCCTGTCCGTGCAGGTGTTACCGGGCACTACAATGTCCGAGCCATTGCCCTATGCCCTGTGCAGATGCGGCCAGGTCAGGCCACCCTATCCAGGCTTTTTCCATGGTACCTTGCTCCTCATTATGCACATTGGCAGGCCAATACTGGCAACAGTGTTAGCAGTGTGGGCTGTGGAGGGTGTTGGCAGCCACCACACACTGGATAGACAGACACACACTCCCCACACCTATGCCAGCATTGTGAAACTATAGAGGTGTTGGGCAGCCCAGGTCACCACACCAGTCCTGGGCATAGTGCAGGCATGGCTATGGTACGCAATACTGTAGGAGTCACTCCCCAGGTTGGCAAACACTGTCAGACACAAGACCTGTAGCACACTCCACAGACATCAGAAAGGTTGCTATGATGCAGCTCACTCAGAATATTGTACTTAACCTAGGAATTGCTATCTGCCAATAATCATAGCAACCTCTTTAAAGATGTGTACCATATTCCCAGGTTTAGGGTGGCATTACTAAGGTATGCAAGTGCTAGTATTGGGAGATGCACGCAGAGCCCAATGTCCTGCCTCTCCAGGAGGCTTTGGATAATGGGGCCTGTGGGTGTGGGTGTGTCTGCCCCTGTTGGCTGCTGCTTTATGGCAGAAGTTCCCAACTCCAGTCCTGCGGTGCCAAACACTGTTCGGGTTTTCATGCTGTCCCTCATGAATATGCATGAGATACATCTGCATACCATGGGGGTGGCGCATAGAAATGCAGCACAGGCATCTTTATCAGAGGCAGCATGGAACCGGAATGGTGTTTGGCCCTCCAGGACTGCATTTGGGAGACTCTGCTCTAGGTAATGTGCATGTTTATGGTGTCCGTGCTCTGTAGGGTAAAATGTAGGTGTCTTGGGCATGTTTACATCATCTGCAATATAGGTGCTGTCTGTATTAGCACGTTGTAGTAGTGGGTAAAATATGGGGACTGGGTTGGCAGGAACCACAGCTGGGACTTGAACCTGTGACCCTCTGCTTCTGAATACACTGGTTTTGTGCACTGCACCACCTTGTTGTCACAGAGTCAGTACATTCCTTGGTGATACCATGACTGTTCGTCAGACGGGGCCCGTCTATTGCAGTACACGGCACCCACCTACACAGGGCTAGGCCACGGTCTGCTCTGGGCAGCTGCCACTGCCCCCTCCACCACCAGTATCCCTCAGCCACCATGCTGACATGCCCTTCTGCTGGTGGTGCTGGTGGTGCGCAGTCTCAGGCCATCCAGTGTGCAGGTAGGTGGCTGCCTATGGTGCGGGTTCTGGGGTAGGGGTGCCTGCATAGACATCCACGCTCCCCCCAGCCCCGCCTGCCAATGTTCCGTGCCCTTGGGGGTAGCTGTTGGGTACTATCCCCTGTGACACTGTGGGAAACACGCTCGTGCCCATGTTGGGCCTTCAGCAGTTGCTGTCTGGCTGCTCTGCTGTTTCAGCATTCATATGGGCCACCTAGGCATCACCCTAGTCCGCACTGTGGCCCAGCTCCACCACAGCATGTGCCGCCTGCGGCCCTCTGTATCCCCTTCTCCGGCATCTGTCCAGTTGCCATTCTGACATGCCTGCCCTGATGTTGCGGGACATGTGCATGCCATAGGAACCATGTCCGATTGTGGGGGAAACCCTGAGCAGCGCTATTTCACTGTGGGCTCCTTCACCTTGTATGTGGACAGAGTATAGACCCTTCCATGATTTATATCTTTTCTATGGAGCTTACTTGGGGGGGGGAGGGGTTGATGTTTCTCATTGATACCACTATTGGCCAGCTTGGTTATGGTTGTTTTCCAGTTTGTTGGGGTCATTTTCAGTGTTTCTGTGCCCTTTTGTTCTGTGCACATGTATCACACTTATCACTTTCTTTTGGTTTCCCTGCCTGGGCTGTACATTGCTGACGCTGAAATGGTCTCTCTCCCCTGTAATGTGCATTTAACGGCAGGTTTTCATTCGCGTTGGAATTCAGCTCTTCAGATCAGCGCGTTAGTGTGAAGGGAGCCTCTCCCCGCCCACTCTCCTCCCACTGACCCCTTCTCTCCGCCCTCTCTCCACCTTCTGCGGTGTTTTACCACGCCGCGGGGCATTACGATCGTTAGCGCATCATAACGCGCGTTATGTATGATTACCGCAGTTTAGTAAACATACCCCTATGTTTCACTGGCCAGAAAGGCTCATCAGCATCAGGGAAAGCCCAGTTAAAGAAGAAACAGAATTTTCTTCATGTTGTTAAACTTTCAGTAAATGCTGACGTTTCACAAGCCTCTTCTTCATTAGTCTACACAGCAACTTGTTCAAATGCGGCATCGGTCACAGTTATAAAGACAGTTGCATGGACTTCAAAAGATAACATAAGCATAATTAGCATTTCTTAGGGGGTTCACAGTCCTATAAAAATTATAATGATTACTTTAAAATTTACCATTAAAACGTACAGGGCTACCAATGCTTAACATGTGCTATCTGCTGCAAGGCCCACTTTATTCCTATGGCAGATAGTACATGCTAAACATTAGTAAAGGGGCCCACAGTTTCTTACTAATACAAAATCATCCTGCCTGGCCTGACTCATTCAAATCAATAAACATACTTCAATTCAGAGCACATTTTCTCCAGTTCATCTGTTCGAAGCATTGTCCAAATAACCAGGTTTTCACCATCTTGTAAAACTTTAAAGAATTGTATTCCAATCTAACTTTCCAAGAAAGTTCATTCCAGATTTTAGATACCAAACATCTTGGTGTCCGATTTCTGGTATCAGGTGACCTACACATCTTCATAGAAGTACTAAAACATCCTGTTCAGACCGTAACATCCTGTTCAGCACTGTGGTACATATATCCTCACAATTCTCTTGCCAGGGCAGTCACATACAATGACAATCATGAACCTCACTTCTAAGCCAGGGTATGTGGCTGTAGTTCATAAGATGGAACATGTATGAATAGTCTGTCAAGATGTGCTTGGAAGTTCTTCTTTATCAGGCCTGTGGTTCCCAATACAATGGGAAATATTTCTGTATCTTTCTGTCACATTTTCTTGATCTCACAGAATAATCACTTGGAACCAACACTTATATTCACTGGACAACAAATGTATTCAAAAGTTTTGCTTCCTGAAATATTTTGGTGGTTATGATGGATAGCTTCAATATGAACACAAATAGAATTTCAGATTTACTGTATCACGTAGGAATTTGGAGAAACAGGAAATTAAATTTTGACAGAATTTAGCATGTTTAATCGCAGAATGATGCTGCCATATTGCACTAGTTCACCTGAGCTAAAAATGTTTTGCTCCTGATTTTTGTTTGTACTCAGTATCTGATGCTTCTTATCTCAGTGTCCAACAATAGCAGCTAGCACTGCCCAGAGCAGCAGGTGCACCTACTCTTGCCACCTTGCTGGGCAGGCTAGATGGACCATACTGGTCTTTACCTGCCTTCATTTACTAAGTTACTATGTTACTATGATACTTAGTCCAGTTGCCCTAATATCACTTTTTGATCATTACAATGCCTTGGTGAAACCTTTCACCATGTTCGTCACTGACTGCACCAAGATTAGCAGGGAAGAAGTCCAAGTGTGAATGCAGAAAATGAATTTTCAGCGACATGTTGCACTTTATGGTTTTGTATGCTTGAAGCATGTTGTCAACCAGCTAGGTGTAGTTTGGTGCCCTGTAATTGCCAAGAAAATTCTCAACATTCCTGAATGCCTTCCATGCGATTTTTTCAGGTCCCACTAGTAGATTTTTGAACCGCTTGTCATTGATGACGTGTCTTAACTTGTGGACTCACAAAAATGTCTTCCTTAATCTTAAGGGTATGTTTACTAAATGGCGGTAGCGACTTCCGTGTGATATCGCACGGAAGCCACTACCGCCATTTAGTAAAAATACCACTTAGTATCAGTTATTCTTGGAAACATCTGTCTCAAATATCAGCATCTTTCACCTTCCTTGTTCATTGCTTTCATCAGTCCGAGTTTTATATGAAAAGGAGGCAAAAATATCTTGTGTTGACAAGTGATTCATGTGCCACATTTTTCTGTCCTAGAACCAAACGTTTAAGGAATAGCCAGTTCTTTTTAATGTAATGAGTCTCTCTAGCACAGGAGTCTCATTCGCAAATGAAACAGTACCTGGTATACCCGAGTTGAATTTCTAGTAGCAGTGCCATTACCTTTAGTTGCTGTACTGTGTGTGTTTGAACAATGGTTCCATGTTTTCGTAGGTTTCTTTCATGTGTGCTGCATAGGCAATAGGTATTGAAAAGTGGGCATTGTCAGTGGTTAGAACACTGACTCGGGGATCGGGGAGGAGTTAATTCAAGATGGCTGCGGTGTGTTTCTCTCCTTGATTGTCTATGCCTAAGAGGAAGGGGAAGTTGAGGGTTTTCCCCTCTGAGCCGCAACTACCTAGTGTCGGTCCTATGGACCGTTTCGTTACCTTGACCTCGGAGAAAAAGCAGGAGATTCGAGCTGGCTTGGCCGCGCCGGTTGTCGAGGCCACGACGCGGCCGTCAGAATGGGAGATCTCTCTCTCTCCTGAAGTGAGGACTCTTCCACCACGCCCGACCACGATGGAGCCTTCTACAGATCCTGTGACGTCGGCGTCTCCCGAGGTGGGGTCACCGTTCGTGGAGAGGGCGCAGGCTGAATTGATGGGCCCTTTGACCCCCGATATTCTCGGGGAGGTGTCAGGTGGAAGTTTGGAGCCGTGTCGCTCGGAGGAAGTTTCCCCCCCGCAGTTTGTTTCAACGCCGATTCCTTCATTACCTATACTGATTCATCCTCCGGTTTTCACTTTGGAGGCCATCTGGGAAGCTATCTCCTTACTTTCTTCTTCAATTAATGTGCAATCTGCGACTATGATGTCCCATGTCCGTGAAAACGCGGCTAACATACAGAAAAATGTTGTCAATGTTGATTTGGCGTTGTCTGCCTGTGAGCAACTTAAGGTCCAGAATTCTGCTATCAGTTCTCAGCTGGCTACAGTTTCTGATGTTACATCGGCTTTAATGAAAGAGAATGGCTTATTACGTTATAAGCTGGAGGTATTGGAAAATGCTTCAAGGGCAGCGAATTTGAGAGTTCTTAATTTTCCATCCATGCCTGGGGTGACGGCCCTTGACATGTTCAAACGTTACCTGAAGGAAGTTTTGAAAGTTCCTGAGGACCTGATACCACCTCTTACTAAGGTTTACTACCTGCCACGACCAAGTAAGAAAGCTGAAACTGTAGAGACGGTGTCCCAAGTGAACTTTAACGTTCTTGATGTGACCGGTTTTCTTGAGGGCACTGGGGGCGGGGGTTCTGTTATTGTACCTTCAACTTTATTTGTTCAATGTGCTTTAGTATCTGATAAAAATTGGTTATTAAAAATGTTCTTTAGGAAACGATTGGAGAACTTCCTAGGGTTCAAACTTTCAATGTTTCCGGATTTGGTTAAGGAAACTCAAAAGAGGAGGAAGCAGTTTCTATTGTACAAATTCGGTGTGTCACAAATTGGGGGAACTTTTTTCCTGAGATACCCATGTAGATGTTTAGTGTTATATAAGGATTCGAAATATGTATTTACTGATCCTAATGACCTTAATGCCTTCATTAATGCTAGACTCTCTGAGGTTGTTCCATCTGAGTAACACTGGTTATCACTTGTTAGTCCTCCTGGATGTAATTCCGGGGCCCCTGCAGCCACCTGGTTTCTTTGCTTTTCTTTTTTCCTGATTTGTTTTTCAGTCAAAGGCTTCGATTTGGCTGAATGTTTTTCCTTTCTTTCTCCCTGACTGTAACGAACTGCAACGGTTTATGTAATCTTATTGTATCCTAGATTGTTATCTTTTTTCCTTTATTGATTGATTTTTCATATTCTGTAATCTGGTAAGGAATTTAGTTTTCTTTGCTGTATAATTGAAAATTCATATAAATAAAAAATTTAAAAAAAAAGAAAAGAAAAGTGGGCATTGCCATTGTGTAACAAGACAGCTTTCAGGCTTAACAATGATGAATCAATAAAAAGGCGCCATTGTTGTGGGTCATGCTCACAACCCAAAGTCGTGGACAACCCATCAATGTCAGTGCTGAAACAGGGGTTATCAACCTGCACAAAGAAATTTTTCATATCTTCTTGGCGGGTCCAAAAGACAGAAATTTTCGTACCTGGTGACAGCAAACTCCATCCTTGCAATCTTGAACCAAGTAGTTCAGCTTTTGTTTTTGACAAACTTACATCCCTCACCAGGTCATTCAATTCTGACTGTGTTATTAGATGAGGTACACCGGACATAAACGGTTCAAAATCTGAATTCATGTTGTTTTCCACATCAGACCCATGTATTGTGGCATCTTCGTCTTCCTCATCTAGGCTCCATGTCTCTGGTGGCTTTGAAACTAGCATACCGTCATCATGGTACTGGTCTCATGGCTGAAGGCAGACTGGGGCATTCAATTGATTTCTTATTTTTAGCAGAGAAGCCGAAAACATTGGTCAGACAGAAGTAACAGTCTGTCACGTGATCCTTCTGTTCTCGCCATATCATGGCATTGTCTTCTGAGTACCTTTGAACCAAGCTCTGAGATAGACAACAAACGTTGCAAAGCAAATGTGAGGAGCCCAGGATTTGTCTTGATCGCCAGTTTTATAACCAAGTAGAGCTCAAACGCTTTCTTCATAAGTGCATTCATGCTGAATCTTTTAGGCTTAAGCGTATACTCACCACAAATGTAACAGAATGTATTGCGGTTGTTGTGCCATGGATGAGACATTTCTGCAACAACAAATTGTCATTTAGACAAGAAGCTTACATGTAAATGCTATTGTTAAGTATGAAAGCTGCTTCTAAAGCCTGTACTGCCAGCATCCACCCTGACTAAGCATGCCCACACATTCCTGAGCAGTAGCATTTCTATTGCACATTGTGAGCCTGCACTGAGTGCATGCCCATACATACCTGGACTAAACAAAACAGTTTACTTTCTAGGCAACACGTGAGTAGACTTAAAATATGTGAGGAAATCACAAAAATAGGCGATTGCAAAAAACTGGTGTGTGACAGTAAAATTTCAAGGTGATTTTTGTGAACAGCAATCCAAAATCCATGAGATACACCCAAAAGTGTTCAGGAAGCAAAATCTTCATTGTCCAGTGTATCAACACCCTTCTGGTGTTTTTCCTTTACCACTATATCAGGTTTCCTCACATCCAGTTTCTCATCTATCAGAATGAGAATGTCCCAGGTGATCATAACCTCTTCATTCTCTGTAATTGTCTTAAGCTCATGATCCCAGTGCTTTTCAGGCACAGTGATGCTGTAGTATTTACAGAGTTTTGAAAGGATGAGGCATACAACTTTGTTGTGCTTTTCTATATAAAAATTTTCCGTCATCAGAACTTCACAGCCAACTATGAGGTGAGTCACTGTTCCTAGGTCTTTCTTAGAGAATCAACATATATCTGTTTTGCTAGTTTTTTCAATGCTGGCTGTAAAACCATCTCGTCTGTAATCGACTGAACTGGGCTGCAGCTATAAACCTCTCATCCTTCAATTTCAGTTCACCTCTCCTTAACCATTCATGTGTCTGTTGTTGATTGCCAAAGGGTTCCTGGAGTAACACTTTGTATTTCCCACCATATCTGTGCATTTGCCACTTGTGTTTCCATGTTCACTGATCTAATTCTTTGAAGAGTTTTTTCTCTCGTTTTGAAAATTCTGTTGTTTCCTTCCCTGTGTGTGTCTGTGGATTCTTACTCATTTCTTTTGGTCATTGGAACGCTTGTCTAAGTTTGAATGAAGACAGATTCTAGATGTTTACTTTCATATTTCAACACTTTTTGCATATTTGGATCCGATGATGCTATTAGTTAGGCCTGGAGGCCCATGATAGTAGCTTTGTATGTACAGTATATTCTATCTCTATGAGGCCAGCTCTAGGGATGCACAATCTTGGCATACACTGATTCTTGTAAATTGCAATGAAATTCCAGTAAATATGATCTAATTTGTCTCATGACTCTCAGTTTCTACAGTGATTTACGCACTACCACTGAAATCTGTTCCTCTGTAGCAAGAGTGGCATCAATAATCATTCCAAAAGTATGAACAGAGGAGGGCATAAGAACAACCACATCTCCTACACATAGATTAATCTTTGGGAACTGATCTTTGTCCCCTTATCCAGAGGATTTCGTTTTCTCTGGATTTATTTAAGATGATTATCTTTCATCCAGCCCTTACTCCTATGAAACAATTTTCAAGTGCTAGATAGGCATTCTCTAATCCATTTCTCGCCAGAGCCACAATTTGCACATCATCGGTATATTGAATTAAACCTATATCATCTAATATAGCTCCCAAAGAACTCAAATGTTAACCAGGATGGGCAATAAAGGAGCCCTGTCGAATTCCACATTCTAATTCCCAGGTTCTTGACAAACTAGAACCTTGACTAATACCACAATACCTGTACTCTAAAATAAATATTTACGCTATTTTAAAACTGTTCCATCCAGTTTTTGAATTAATAAATCATGATCAATTAAATCAAGAGCTGATGACACATCCAGCTGAATCAGAAAAGCACAATTTTGGAAGCCGAATTCCCTGTGTTGCAGCTGCAGATAGCGTGTTCTATGCAAGTCTGAACTGAGTGGGAATTAAACTGGGAGTGAGGCTCCACCCTCACCAATGATGTCACTCCAAAGTGCCCAGGATCCTTTAAATTTGATGCTGCTGCAGAGAGGGATAGGAAGCCAAATTCCCTGTGATGGAGCAGCAGATAGTGTGTTCTGTACGAGGCTGCTATTGGAGCTGTATTTCCCCCATAGAGAACTGAGTGGGAATGGTGCCATGAGTAAGGCTTCATCCCCACCAATGACTCGTGGCCCGCAGTCACGCCCCTGAAGAGGGTGGGATTAAATGGGGTCACTCCCCTTCGGTGCCTTTCGGGACCCTAAGGCCCTGAAGGACTGGATGCCTAAAGGCGAAGAGGAAGATATAGAATAAGGAAAAGAAGCCTGCATCTATGTCATCTACACCTAAGGTAACAGTGGGCCCCATGGATCATCATGTGCAGTCTGGGACATCTGTGACTTTAAGGGCCGTCTATCTCTCTTTCTCCCTCCATTTCTGGTGCTTCCTTAAGTCCAATTTCCATGACTTCCCCTCTCCCTTCTGTGGGAACTCTGGGCAAAGAGGATGGAAGTGTCACCACTCCCTTAATGGGTTTGGCCGGGGAAGAGGATCCAACCCTGAGTCCACTCCCATCACAAGTCCTTGATGATTCTATACCTGTTCCTATTTGTATTACTTCTTCATCTATTTCTTTAGTGACTCACGGAGATGCCCCATCAGAGGTGACCCTGTTAGGCATCTGGAAGTCTGTACCTTTGACAATGAGCAAACTGTTAAAAAGGTTTCTGGTACAAGATGAGAAGACTGGTGGAGTATCTAAAAGGATTGAAAAGTTAGAGGTACCAACAGTTTCTTTGCAGTCTGCTAGTGTAGTTGCTATTAAATTCTCCATATTCTCTATACTCTCTGGATGCTTTAAGTTGAAAACAAGCACTTTCCTAATGCCTATTGGTGCCTGGAGCAGGAATAAACATGCACATGCCTACAGATGGCTCTGCTGCTTCTGGGATCGAACAGGGACATGTAAGTCCATTGTCCTCCCCAGACATACCTCTGCCACACCCCATGCCTACTTGAACCTCCCTGTACTGCAGACGTCCAAACCATGACTAAGCCTTTTAGAATGGGTCTCTATGTCACCTTTATCAATCAATATATGCAGACCTTCATAAAAATATAGCAGATTAGTAAGACAAGACTTTCTTCGGCTAAATCTATGTCAGCTTGGTCCCATTAAACCATGGCTATCTATATGTTCAGTAATTTTGTTCTTTATAATGGTTTCTACCATTTTGTCTGGTACTTACATCAGGCTCACTGGTCTGTAGTTTCCCAGATCGCCCCTTGAACCCTTTTTAAAACCTTAAACTCATGTCTGAGGACCTCACTAAAATAGAGGCTTCAGCTTTTGTGTATATTTAAAATTAGCTGATAAAGATGTACTTCCTTTCAAAGGTTTCTGCCTTTAAGGACACAAATTCTAGCATGGATGCTTGTAACAAGTTTGGGAATTACAGGCCTGAACATACAGACTGCTAACAGCAAACCCCAAAGTGAATTACAATGAGCAAACTTTTTAAACTGCCAGAAAGGGTCAGACTGACATTTTAGTCAGCAACAGGGGAGTGGCTCTTGCATCAGATGGCAGCTCTCTGTGACTGGGAGAATCAATGGCTGGCCAGTTTCTGGCTAAGAAGCATCAAGAGGCCTCTCCTAATTTTAGGAGAGAAAACCTGGGAGTTAGGCTTCAGCTCTCCTCCAGAGTTTCAGACCTTAGACTAAGACTTAAAAAGCAAGGATTAATCTGCCACAGCTCTGGGTCAGATTTCAGAAAGAAAAAGAGTCAGCACTTGCTGTCTGTCCTGCAAGTTCCAGGCTCCCTTTGGTGAAAGGTCTGAGTCCCACAGATTGCCAGAGCCCAGATGAACTAATATCCCAAATGATTACTATAATTTATTCAAAGAAAGCAGGATTTTTCCTAGCAAGAAAACATCTAGATAGGAACAGAGCTGTATCCTGATCCAACTTCGAACTTATAGTACTGGTTGTGCATTACATTAAAAGAACCTTGGGTTTTAGTTACTAAAATGACTACTCTTGCTGTGTTAGAACAAATTATTTTAATCTCTGTGGTCATCTAGTAGTGCAAATTCTAAGTTTTAAATCCAGCTGTTTTACCTCATTTGCTAACTTACTGCGAAAGATATTACTATTTAATGTTTTAAGTTATGCTTTTAGTTTCCCTTGGTAAATTTCTGTATTGTTTTCTTTGTGAGCTGCTTTCTTGTTTATAACAGTATAGGTAGAGGTTTTGCTCAAGTATTTTTCTGCCTGCTTTTATTCTGAACACAGACACAACATCTGATTCAAGTCCTTTAAACTCTGTATATTTCCAGGTGTTTCAGTATATATTAAAGCTTGAGAAATATTCAGCCTTTTGAAGATGTCTCAGAGCTTGTCTCCTGTAGGTTTTAAGCAACTGCAGAGCAGAAAAGGCAGCCCTAGGTTAAACATGTAATAAAGTGCAAGAGGCTGACTGAATTCATCCATTCATACAACCATTTGGAGAGAATAGGGGGGCATATTCAAAGCAGTTTAGCAGGTATGCAGACATCCTAACTAGCTAAACCACACTCATCAGTATATTTAGTGGCACTGACTATCCTCACCTACCCGGTTTAAAGCCCCCAACACTAACCTCAGCATTGGAGCATTCTGGGAATGAAGCGAAGATGGCGACATAGGTTAGCCAGTCAGCATCCATAGATAACCAGCTAAAGTAAACTGGCTAAAGCTAGTCAGAAAAAGGCTGTCCTAACTTTAGTGGGTTTAGTTATCCAGTCAGCAGCTGAATATTGCTGCTGGCCAGTTAGTTAAAATGCTAACTGGACATCTCAGATATTCAATACCAGTGACCACATAAGGTCCTGGCATTGAATAACTGGGTATTATTTGAAGCAGTGACAGCCAGTCGCTTTAAGGGCATTGGCTGCCTCCATTGAATATGCCCCCTGATAGTGACTACCTGTCACATAAATTCACCTACTGGGTCCAAATTTGTGAGGAAGGTGAAGCAGGTGCCTGTCCTCCAGCTTACTGAAAAATTACCTTCATCTGATATGGACGAACTCATTAAAATGGGGGCCAAACTGAAACGTTTTTTAAAAAATGCATGGATCTCACTTCCTTCTTTTTTCATAACACAGGTTCACCTTGGAAATTTAAGTGTAGAACATGGCCACCTTTCCATCCGAAACAAGCAATATGATACGTTTACCAGATTCTTTGCAGGCAAATCTGGGACACTTGTAATCCTAAGCAATGGGGAGGGGAGGGGGATGAAGGGACACCTTAGTTCCAGGTTTGAGCAACAAAGTGTGGAAGAGGGAAGACTAGTCATTATCCTGCCCCCTTTATCCATCCCATGACAGCAACAAAATCACTTTCAAGCAGACGAATCAACAAAAAACTAGAAACAAAGATGCATGACATCTTTGTTAGTGATATTATGGAAGGCCCTGTCGAGTAAGCTTTGCCTCTTTACAGATGACACCCAGGAAGGAGTAGATAACATGAGGAGGGATCTGGCTAAGTTTGAAGAATGGTCTAGAATTTGGCAGCTGAGATTTAATGCTAAAAAAAGCAGGGTCATAGTAACATAGTACAGTAAATGACGGCAGATAAAGACCAGTATGGTCCATCTAGTCTGCCCAGATTATTTTGCTTTTATCCTGTTGCTGTAAAGGGATCCACTGTGTCTGTCCCATGCCATTTTGAATTCTGTCACTGTATTTGCCCCACCACTTCCATCGGGACGGCATTCCAAGCATCCACCACCCTTTCAGTGAAGAAGTATTTCCTAACATTTCCTTTCAGTTTGCCCCCTTGCAGCTTCATGTCATGCCCTCTAGTTTTGAAGCTTCCCCCATCTTTGGAAGAGGTTTGTTGAAACCTTTGTTTGTTCATTATTTCTCTTTAAGTATTTAAAGGTCTGAATTATATCTCCCCTATCACTCCTCTCCTCCAAAGTGTACATATTTAGGTCTTCAAGACTCTTCTCATAAGGCTTCTGACGCAGGCTCCAAATCATTTTGGTCGCCTTCCTCATGCATTTGGGCTGCAAAAAATCCAAGGGAGCGGTACAGTATAGGGGCGAAGTACTGCTGTCCAAGAAAGAAGAGTGGGACCTGGGCGTGATTGTTTCTGATGATCTTAAATTGGTAAACAGGTAAAAAAGGTGATGGTGGAAGCCAGAAGGATGCTTGGGTGCATAGGGAGAAGAATGGCTAGCAGAAAATGGGAGGTGATAGTGCCTCTGTCTTTGGTGCACCCTCATTTGGAGTATTGGATCTAAAGGATATAAGCAGGATGGAGTGAGTGCAAAAGGTGGCTACTAAAATGTTAGTGGTTTTTATTATACAGCATATGGGGACAGACTTAAAGATTTTAATATGTATATGCTAGAGGAAAGGCAGGATAGAGGAGATATGATAGAAACATTTAAATACCTCTGTGGCATAAATGCACAAGAGGAGAGCCTCTGCAACAAGCGGACATAGGATGAGGGTAAAAGGGGATAGACTCAGGAGTAATATGTGGAAATATTTCTTCATGGAAAGAGTGGTAGATGCATGGAATAGTCTCCCAGTGGAGGTAGTAGAGGCGAGGACAGTATCTGAATTCAAGAAAGCATGGGACAAACACAGAAGATCTCTAAAGGAATAAAGAAGACTATAGTAGTTGATATGGAAGGGCAGACTAGAAAGGGCATATGATTTTTTTCTGCTGTCATGCTTCTATTTCCCCCTATACTGTGATAAATATAAAGGTAATAGATGTAAATTCTGAAAATTAACATATTGCAATAACTAAATTGAATATACATTTTTTTCTACCCTCTCTGTTCCCATTGCTGGAATTGGGGAGGGGAGGTTGCCAAACAGGTGGGATTTGGGGACAATCCCCAGCAATCGGGGACATCTGCTAATTCTTAATATGGATTCATGAGATGCAATATACTGTTAGTATTAATGTTTATCTCTCTCATTTCCTCTTTGAGATTGGGAGCAGTTACTGGCAGGTAGTTTTAAGGGCCACTAGGCGCAGTGAACCATCAAACCAGTGACAGATTTATACCTCCTGCTGTCCTTAGGTATGCGAACAGCTGGCTTCCTCCCAAACAAAATTGTGTGATACCACAGGTGATTATGTAAAACATGTGCCTCGCGGCTGGGCAGCTGCCCATAGGCACTTGCTTACTCTACGTAGTGGTAATGTGCCTCTGATCAGAAGGACTGAAAGACAGAGGGGAAGACAATTAGCATCAATGTAGGAATGAGTTTCAAGGGCAGGATTCAAAGTAAAATGTGCCACAGATTCTAAGAGTTCACCCTCTCATTTATTCTCTATTTGTTGACAAGTATTTAATTCACAATATTTTCCTGGGTGTCAACTGTTAGAGATATGGGATGTTATTTTAAAAACAGGCATGCAGACATCCAAATCACAGAGAAGTCTCCAGAGACATTTTTGAATCCGTGTCTGTGGACGTCCCCAGCGTGAGGACATCCAAGTCTGAACGGGGTCATTTTGGAGGCATGGCGAGGGTCTTCCTAAGAACCTGGACTTCTCCAGGACCAAGCAGCAAGTCAGTCCTCACATATGGGTGACGTCGGCGCCGACGGAGCCCTCGTGGAGCAATTTCCCCAGCTTTCAAAGAAAGCCTTTGGGAATTGCAGCGCGCATGCGCGGTCCCCTTCCCACCCAAGGGTGCCATCTTGCCCAGTCTTCTTTTTTCCGCGGAGCCCTACAGACGCTGTTTGTGATCGCCACTGAAAAAGTTGATTTTCTTTCTTATTTTTCTTCTTTCTCGGTTTGACGCCGGATACTTTTCCCGCCCGGACCCGCTACGCTGGTATCAGGTCCGTTTCTTTATTTTTCGTTTTTTTGTCCTTCGTGACAAGCGTTCGCGCCATTTTTCATTTTTCACTGGCAGCCCTGTCTTTTGACCTCGCAGGGGCCCTTTTTCCCTCGATGGCTGCCAGCGGGTTTAAGAAGTGTGATCGCTGTAAGAAACTTATGTCTCTTACCGACACACACGACTGCTGCCTCCGCTGCCTCGGACCCGATCATGACCCGATGATCTGTGGTCCATGTGGCAAGATGTCCTCCAAAGCATTGAGGAGTCGGCAGCATCAAAGGGAACGAATCTTCTCTGACTCCGCGTCCGGCCGGGCCCGGACCTCGTCAGAGGCTTCGACGTCCCGGGACTCCGGTCCTGAGCATCGTCGGAGTTCCTCTGAGCGGGGGTCTCCTACCCAGGAACATCATCGGAAGAAAAAACCTGCGAGGGAGGCATCGGTGGACGCTCCTGGTTCCTCGAGGGCCAGGTTGCATAGCCCTGATAGCCGTCCCGGGTCCTTGGAGTCAGAGAGGCCTCCGAAACATCCTCGTCTCGAAATGGAGTCGCCTGGACACGTGAGTACTGTAGTCCTCGTGGACTTGCCTCCGAAGGAGCCGACGTCGGGCCTGACGCTGTCGGGGCCCGAGTCGGGGGCTGCTGGGTCTCCTGAGCTTGGACTCAGGTTGACGGCCTTGGAGAGCAGTTTGGCTGCCTTCATGGACCAGCAGCGGGCATTGATCGCTGGCCTCGCCAATGCGTCTGCCCCGGCCACCGGGACATCGACGTCCAAGTCGACCCCGGAGACTGAGCCGATCCTCGAGTCCATGCGAGCTCGAGTCGATCCTCGGTCGCGGTCTCCCTCGGCCTCCCGTTTGGGACCGAGGTCGTCGACGCCGACAGGGAACATGGGCTATGGAGGGTTACGTGGCTTGCCCAAGATCACAAGGAGCACCTGTGGGACTAGAAACCCCAGTCCTTCCGGCCCAAGGTTGCTGTCCTCTAGTGGGATTTGAACCACTGACCTTCCGGCCTGAAGTACCTTGCCCCAACCACTAGGCTACTCCTCCACTCCTCCACTCCACTTAGATAGGAGCATGCCCTCTGAAGACAGACAAACATGCATGTGAGCAGGGGGTTTTCTGCAAAAATAACACCATTTATGTTAGCCAAATAAATACAGCTGTAAGCAAAATAACTTGCAAGAAACATAAGCAAAACAAGGAACACATTCATCAGTATGGAAGCCCTAATAGCTCAAAACAGTTCAATACTAACTTCACTCAACACAGTCCTGCACAGTGACATGAGACACAGTACCGAGTGACAAAGGATAAAAATAAAATTATTACCTTTTTTGTTACATTTCTCAGGCATTTTTCCACAGTGAATTTTAGTGCTTGTTAAAAGTGTGAGATTAATGGCACTGGAAACTAAAGCTCAGCTTAAAAACCACCTTGTAACCTAAAGGAATGGCAGTCTATAAGCTGTTAAATAAATCTATAAATAAATCCACAGAACAAATACTGCACAGGCAGCATTAATATAAACTTTCTAAAGATACCCTGCCAAAGTACTTCATTTCTGTTCTTACCCAGAATTCCCAGGGGAATAGCAGCACCTCGCCTCAAAACTGAGCCTGGAATGATTTTAGGAAATGATGGAAACATATCAAAATGAAACAGCAACATGGGGAAAATTCTAGGAAAAAAAGAAATAGTGATACTCAAGTATGTAAAAATAGAAGAAAAATATATCTTGGCCTCTCCCCTTCAACAGCCTCAGTTCATAGAACTGCTAAAACCCCAGCATTTTCAGCTTTGGGAATTACTCCAGGAAAAGTATGTGCTTGCATGTATGCACACTATTTTATTTATTTAGCTGTATTTATATCCTGCTTTTCACCAGGTCAAAGGGGTCAATTGGGGGATACATTTAACATGAGGGGATATGAGACACACACACTAATACATACAGGGAACATGGGCATTGGAGGGTTAAGTGGCTTGCCCAAGACCACAAGGAGTGCCTATAGGACTAGAAATCCCAGTCCCTCCGGCCTGAGATTGCTGTCCCCAGGTGGGACTTGAACCCCTGACCCTCTGACCTGAAATACCTTGTCCTAACCACTAGACCACGCCTCCCACTACTTTGGTGCACAAATTTGCAGGGTTAAATTGCATTCATACGTCTGAATTTTCAAATGTCTAGGTGTAAATACAAACCCCTCTTCCCTGTTCTCACCAAATAGCAGGTCATTTAAGCTTGTACAAGCTCTATTCCCATATGTTTACCCACCTAGTGAGCGGGCAGTTTTCTAGTAGGGCATTTTGGCACATAAAGCATAGTTTTAGCCATGGAAATGCCTTTAAAAATTACCCTCTAAAAAAAGCAAAACATTTGCGACATATGTCCAGATGTCCCAAGCAGATAATTGGAGCCATTTGTACAGGGCTGGCGTTAGTGGGTGTCAGTATCCCAAAGTCCACACAGAGGATCCACAAACAATCCAAAAAAGGAAAAGATCCCCCAATAGCAAAGTGACAAAAAATATTTTTTGTCAGACTTAAAATCTGAAAGATCACCCAATTCAGGTATGACCTACCCATTGTAGTCCATTTTATTTTTATGTGAATAATAAAACTCAAATCTAATATAGCACCATATCCGACACAGAGCCTGTGTTTCAAACGTCATAAAACAGTTCTGCTTCAGGGCAAAGCATTTATCTGCATACAATTCAAGAATTAAAGCCTGCATGTTCAGGTATTGAAGAAAGGGGAGAGTAGAAGCAACAGCTGGGGTAAGCTCAGGCTTGAGAGAGCCTGAGTTTTTCCCTTGCATTTTCCCAAAGGTCGGAGCAAACAATGCACTCAACAGTCCACATCTGCCATTTTGGAATCCTCACTGCACTTTTATAACATGGCAATCCTCTTCTAAGGAACAGCACACAGGACAATTTTAAGAAGGCACTACCAACCAGGTGGGAGAATTAACCCATTAGTAAATTAGGGACATTTATTCAACTTCCAAATTTAATCCAATGGGTTGCAGTCTTTAGTCTGAAAATCCAAGATTGTTCTTTAAAATTAAGGAGTTTGACCCGATCACCACCACAAATAGAGGGGGATAGATGGTCAATAACTCGCTGTTTTAAATGAGCTGACATAACCACATTTTTCAATTTAGAATGATGTTCTCCCAACCAGACCTTCAAAGCATGGCGGGTGCAGCCAACAGAGAGCAAACCACAGGGACACTGTATCAAATATACCACAAAGGTACTTAAACAAAAAGTTGCAAACCAATTGGTATAAACCCTACCAGTTTGGGAATGGCACCACTGAGCCCCTTCCCATGTGCCATCACAAAAATCACATTGATTACATTTATAATGCCCACTGCGACCGAGGGTTGAACTGGAACAAGCATGTTACATCACTATATCCCTTATATCTCAATTCTAAGAATAAAAAAACAACAACTTGTGCAGACACAAAATATAGCAACACTTCCTAATCAATGATATAATCTCCTAGGTATGGTCCATAAATTGTAGAACACACACAATCAGATCTTCAGAACTAAATGCAGAGGGTAACAAAAGTCAATCCCGATGGGCCCAATGGGCACATTTATAAGCCTGATGGACTACATCATAAGGGTAGCCTCTCTGACAAAATGATCCTGAAGTTCCAAAACCTGAGTATGAAATTCCTGTAGCAATGAATAAATGCAACAAGTCTACTGTAGAAGGATGGTGGCTATTGTACCACAACAGATTGTACAACCAACTTACGGTATAATGAGGTACTAAGGCCGCCATGCTAAAAAAAGATGTCAAACAAAAAGCAACACCAATTTAAAACATATTGAAACCAACAAGAAGCATATACAAACATCCGCTCAAACCAGTCCAAATACAAGGTAGCCACAGAAGGAGCAACTGAAGTGTCCGTAGCCACTCCAAACACTTGGTGATATAAAACTTGATCATACCAAAAATAATTATGAAACAATACCAGATGTAATAAAGAAAAAATAAAATGTCTAGGAATCTGTGAAGGCAAATCAAGGTCCACTTCAACAAGGATCTCCAACACATGCCCCTGATTTATTTATGTTATTTATTTATTTGAGGGTTTTCTATGCCGCTACATCAGGTAATCATAGCGGTTTACAATTGAACAACAAGTACATAGAATGTATTAACAGAATAACTGGTGCTGCAATCAATACATGATTCAGGAGAAAATAACTTATTTACAATTAATATACAAGAAATGTAATGATGCAAAAGGGTAAGTTCAGGGAGTACTGGCAGGGGAGATTGTTATATTAGGAGATCGTATAGTTTGAATAGTAGGGGGAAAGTAGTTATTTATGTAGGATCTGTGTTGAATTGTGATGAGTTTTGACCAAAATGTTCAGTAAAGAGGTGAGTTTTGAGGTAGGAACGAAAGGTGGCGAGGTCTGTGATGTTTCGAAGGCTAGCTGGTAAAACATTCGAGAGCATAGGGGAGATATATTTGAAAGCTCTAATGCTTGTGCAATTTTTAGTTTTACAGAATTCAGATGGAGTAACCAGGGTGTTATTCAATTGCGCTCGTCTTTGTCGGTTTCTAGGTACAGCTTTGACTAATTGCGAGAGATCTAATGTCCTTTGCAAAGTAAACTGTTGACTGGTAACTTCCCAATCTGAGCCAATTTATTTAAAAAATCGGTGGTATCCCAAATATAAGATTGGACCTGACAGGCTGCAGGATTCAAAAATAAATCAGCAAACTTAGGTACAGGTTGAAACACAGAATCACAAGAAAATACAATAGGATGATCACGAGGTCAATTTAGAACTTGTGTATTTTCAGTAACAAGTAAATAATAAGCAATTTAGAATGTGGAACATTAAAAAACTGATGTTTCTTGATCATAATCCAACCTGCTTCCAATGCTGGGCCAGTAAGACTACTAATTTCACGTTGCAACCGAGTCATAGAGTCGCATAATATTCAGCTTCGGCTAATTGCTGTAACATTTCAGCATGGAACTGATCAAATGATTGCACCACTACTGCACCTCCCTTATGCACTGTACGAATCACAATGGAAGTGTTCTGGTCAAATTGATACAGAGCTTCATGATCCCGATAGGAGATGTTGTTATACAATCTCTTTCTCCTCCGTTAAGTATTTTGGTACATCATCTTCTGTGGCAACCTTGTATTTGGATTTGTTTGAGCAAATGTTTGTATATGCATCTGTTTGGTTTCATTATGTTTTGAAATGGTGTAACGTTTTGGATAACATTTTTTTATCTGGATGGAGGAAGTGTCCCATTTGGAGTTATTCGTCCAGCAACTCAACGTCTGCATTCCTGACATTTCTTTTACAGTGACTTACCATTCTCAGGTTATTCAACTCTTGGATGTGGAGATTGGCTACAGCACGGTGGCCTTAGTACCTTGTTATACCGTAAACCGGTTGCATGGAACAATCTATTGCGGTGCCATAGCTACCATCCTTCTGAACTTAAGAGGGGACTCCCTATAAGTCAATTTTTGCAAGTTCATTGCATTTGTACATACCTACAGAATTTTCATGCTCAGGCTTTGGAACTTCAGGATCGTTTTGTTCAGAGAGGCTACCCTTATGATGAAGTCCATTGGGCCCATTGGGATTGGCTTTTGTTACCCTCTTCATCTAGTCCTGAAGATTGGATTGTGTGTGTATTACCATTTATGGACGGTACCTATGAGGTTGTATCATTGATTAAGAAGTTTTGACATGGTTTGAGTGTGCACCCCTGTTTTCGGACCGAGTTGTTCTTTTCTTATTCTCAGGGTCGAAATATAAGGGATATAGTGGTGTACAACATGCTTATTCCAGTTCAACCCCCGTTCACAGTTGGGCATTATAAATCCAATCAATGTGATTTTTGTGATGGCATTTGGGAAAGGGCTCAGTGGTGCCATTCTCCAACTGGTAGGGTTTATACCAATTGGTTTGCAACGTCTTGTTTAAGCACCTTTGTGGTATATTTGATATAGTGTCCCTGTGATCTGCTCTATGCTAGCCGCACCTGTCGTACTTTGAAGGTCCGGTTGGGCGAACATCATTCTACTACTACTATTAAGCATTTATAAAGTGCTACGTATGCAGCACTGTACAAACATATAGACAGTCCCTGCTCGTAGAGCTTACAATCTAATCAAGACAAACAGAACAATACAAGAGAGACAAGGGGGCTCAAATAGGGGAGGAGACAAGGAGAAGAAGGGACTAGGATTCAAATGCAGCCTCGATGAGGTGAGCCTTTAGCATGGACCTTAAGAGGGGGAGAGAAGAGCCTTGAAAACATGGCTATGTCAGCTCACATGCTACAACATTTTGATACCATACCTTATCTAACTTGAGTTCAATGTTCAGGATTAATGTTTCAATTGCACCTAATGTTATATACTGTTCCATTATGCTGTAATGGAACAGTATACAAATGCTTTGGTTCATTGATAAGGCAGTATATAAAACACACAAATAAATAAATAAAATAAATAAACAAACATCATGTAGACACTTTAATCAATCTTTTTCTCAATTAAGGGAGGAGTGGCCTAGTGGTTAGGACAAGGTACTTCAGGCCGGAGAGCCGGGGGTTCAAGTCCCACCTGGGGACAGCAATCTCAGGCCGGAGGGACTGGGATTTCTAGTCCTATAGGCACTCCTTGTGGTCTTGGGCAAGCCACTTAACCCTCCATTTCCCATGTTCCCTGTAAGTATTAGCGTATGTGTGTCATATCCCCTCGTGTTAAATGTATCCCCCAATTGACCGCTTTGACCCGGTGAAAAGCGGAATATAAATACAGCTAAATAAATTAAAATGGTGAGTTAATGATCATGTAGCCCCCTCTATTCGTGGTGGTGATCGGGTCAAACTCCTTAATGTTATGGAACAATCCTGGATTTTCAGACTAAAGACTGTGCAACCCGATGGATTAAACTTGGAAGTTGAATGGATGTCCCTAATTTACTAATGGGTTCATTCTCCCACCTGGTTGGTAGTGCCTCTTTAAAATTGTCCTGTGAGCTGCTTCGCAGAAGAGGATTGCCATGATATAAACGTGCAGCTATGTCAGCAGTATCTAGTTCGACGCTAGTGTAATCGGGCATTTAAGGTTTGCCTGCAGCCATGTATTGTATTCAGATAAGCAAATTTGCCCTGAAGCAAAACTGTTTTATGAGGTTCGCAACACAGGCTCTGTGTCAGTATATTTTGTGTACATGCACGTTTGTTTGAGCATATGGTGCTATATTGGATTTCAGTTTAATTATTCATATAAAAATAGAATAGACTATATTACGTAGGTCATACATGTATTGGATGATCTTTCAGATTTTTAGTCCAACAAAAAATATGTTATGTCACTTTGCTATTGGGGGATTGTTTCCTTTTTTGGATTGTTAGTGGGTGGCAAACAGAGCAATTGCCCTGGCCCCCATGCCTAAGAAAGCCCCCAAACCTGCCTCAAGCTAAAGGAGGCATAGCCTGGAAACAGGCATTGGGGGCCCTGCATGTCTAAAACCACCCCTGTATTTGTATTCCTTGTAGCAAGACAAAGCATCAGTTTCTGGGGGGGGGCAGAAGAAGGTTTGTGAAAGATTCAAGAGGTGCTTTGCTCAAATCTGATACCCAAGCTGCTTTGATAATATTCTGGTAATGATACAGACCTAGTCTATAATGTCAAATACTGTGCAACATATTTGAAATCTTTTCAGATTAAAGTTGATATATAAATTTGGATTATGCCAGTCCTACCACCAAAATATCCTATGACAATCATAAGAACATAAGATATGCCATATTGGGTCAGACCAAGGTCCATCCAGCCCAGTATCCTGTTTCCAAAAGTGGCCAAATGGGTTAGACCAAGGTCCATCAAGCCCAGTACTCGGTTTCCAACAGTGGCCAATCTAGGTCACAAGTACCTAGCAGTTTCCCCAAAAGATACAGGTTCAACAATGCTTGTATTGGGGCAAGAAGTAGATTTCCCAGGTCCCCTTCAATAATGGTTTATGGACCTTTCCTCCAGGAACTTGTCCAATCTTTTTTTAAACCCAGCTACGCTAACAGCTTTTACTACATCCTCCGGTAAAGAATTCCAGAGTTTGATTACACGTTGAGTGAAAAATTATTTTCTTTTATTAGTCTTAAATAGGTTACCATGTAGCTTCATTGCATGTCCCCTAGCCTTTCTATATTTTGATGGCGTAAACAATTGATCTACATTTACCTGTTATACTCCATTCATTAATTTATAGACCTCTATCATATCTCCCCTCAGCCATCAATTTTCCAGGTTGAAGAGCCCTAACCTTTTTAGCCTCTCTTCATAGGGGTATCCTTCCATCCCCTTTGCCATTTATACCTTTTTTAATAATGTTATACCCTTTTTAAGATACGGCAAACAGAATTGCACAAAATATTCAAGATGCGGTCGCACCATGGAACAATGCGGAGGCATTATAATATCCTTTGTTTTATTCTCCATTCCTTTCCTTATGATTCCTAGCATTCTATTTGCTTTATTGGTTGCTGCTGCACACTAGGTGGAGGGTTTCAACATGTTAACCATGATGACACCTAAATCTATTTCCTGGATGGTGGCTCCTAATGTGGAACCTTGCATCATGTAGCCATAATTTGGGTGGTTCTTTTCTAGATGCATAAATTTGCACTTGTACACATTAAATTTCATCTGCCATTTGGACATCCAGTCTTTCAATTTCCAATTCCAAGGTTCTCTTGCAATTTTTCACACTCCTCTTGGGTTTTAAAAACTTTGAATAATTTTGTGTCATCTGCACATTTGATTGCCTCACTGGTTATTCCCATTTCCAAGTCATTTACGAATAGGTTAAAAAGCAATGGACCCAGCACAGATCCTTGGGGCACTCCACTATTCACCTTTCTCCATTGGGAAAATTGACTCTTTAGTCGTACCCTCTGCTTTCTATCTTTTAACCAGTTCCTGATCCACAGTGGTATACTGCCTCCTATCCCATAACCTTTTAGTTTCGCGGAGTCTCTCATGAAGACCTTGTCAAAGGCTTTCTGAAAATCCAGATACACTATATCAATCAACTCACCTTTGTTTATTCACACCTTCCAAATAACATAACAGATTAGTAAAACAAGCCCTTCCTTAGCTAAATCCATGTTGGCTGTCTCCCATTAAGCCATGACTATCTACATGTTCAGTAATTTTGTTTTTTATAATGGTTTCTACCATTTTTCCCGGTACTGATGTCAGACTCACCGGTCTATAGTTTCCCGGATCACCCCTGGAACCCTTTTAAAAAATTGGCGTTACATTGTCCATCCTCCAATCTTCAGGTATTAAAGATGATTTTTCAGGTCTTACAGTGCCACTTGTGAGTTTGCCTCCCGCCCCCACCTTCCACCAACCTAGTACAGGGCATGTTTACTAAATAGTAGTACGGGATTAGCATATGGTTCTGGCATAGTTCTCAAAAGTAATGTGGGGCCCATGTTAAAAACCCTGCGCTACGCTACTGGTGCACATTGGGGCAGTGACTGTGTGGGAAAGGGGTGTTCCCAAGGTTGTGCAGCTAGCATGAGTGTTGGTGGCCCACACTACCTGTCCTCAGTACAGATAGTGTGGGTACAATTAACACCTCCTCAGTAAGTGGCGTTAGTTGCACCCGTGGCAAATTTGCTACAAAGGAATAGATGTGCTGCCTCCCTGCAGTTAGCTCACAGTTACCAGCGGGATGCTTAGTAAACATGCCCCTGTTTTAGAACCTCTTTTCCTACAAAAAATGTCTGGAACACTATTCATCAGTTGGAAGGAAACTTGAAAACATGGGACCATCATGCCAAGCTCATAGAGGCAGACCCAGGACAGGAACAAATTCCAACCAAAACAGTAAATAAAGGATCAACTTGATGTTCCTGGAGTATTAAACATTCTTGTCAACATCAGTGTTTCCGTCAGCATTGGAGTCCTCTGCCTGCACTGCTGTTGGTAGGAGGAAGTGCTGCAATATTGCATTTTCAGTCATGAAGGGCAGGCACTGTGATAGCACGGGTGGAGGATTCCCATGCAGCTTCACAGGAATGTCGGTCTGCATCTGCCTACTGTGTTGGGTTGAACCTCATGTGTATAAATAGCTTACTGCAGAGGATGTACTGAATTGGAATAGGCTGCAAACTGTCTCTCAGGTACAGCAAATTAACAATGGCAATGATAATTTTGTTCCTTATGCTGTATTTATAAAGAAATATGAGCCGGTGTCTGAAAGCTATTAAAGAGAACTGTTTTATCATAATGCAGTACCCTGGGATTTATGAGAGGCAATATCGGACCTCAGTTTAAATGAACATATATGCACACACACACACATATATATGTATACCATATATACACACATATATGCAACACACACACCTATATGGACGTATACAAGTCTGTGAATCTGTGTGTATCTATCTATACCTATATCTGTGCATAAATATGATTAGACATGTATATATATACAAACCCACACACTTCAGACCTTTTCTAGTTATGTGCAACTGCAGACATCCTCTTCCTTGACACTATAGAAAGCATCTTATCCTGGATAATGTGATAATAAAAGACAGTGTCTGCTATAGATAATATCTGGATAGTATTTAAAGAAAAAAGGGTGATTTTGCATCTAATAATACCCCGCTTTGACAGTTTCCACCTTCCCTGCTGCCAACTACAACACTCATAAAATCTCTCCATATTGTTGCTCTGTCCCGGTGAAACAAAGAGCATGAGGAAAGATTTTCCAGACCTCATAGAATTCCAAAGAAAGAATATGTAAAACACTAAATGGTCGATCTTCAAAACCATTTATGTGTCTATACTCAGCACCCACTCCATGAGTGTAGTTTTTTTTTTAATCCAGGGCAGTTGAACAGATAATTTTGGACATATAAATTGTGATATGCCCAAAGTTATCCATCCAAAAAAGGAACGGTGCCATTGAGCTACAGAATATATGTCTAAGCAGTGATACTGAGTTACTAAGGGGGTAAATTCATAGAGGCTTTTTTGTGCATATATGACAGAAATAGCACGTGAGAAGCCTCCCCACACATACACATGGTGTCAAGAGCATACAAACTTGTATACGACTCGAGTGTAGGTGTGTTTCAGGGGTGGAAGTTGAGCAGTGTGTAGGCAGAGTTGCAATTTATGTGTGTACTTTATAAAATAGGCATTCTTTATACATTCTGTCCGTGTTACATTTAAACAGGGCCGTACCGATTGTAAATCGTGCCCTGTGCAACTTGCACATTGGGCGCGTGCCCCCGCACCCGATGTGCAAGTCGCCGGCATGTTAAGCAGATCTGTCCTTCCCTGCACGAGGGGACAGATCTGCTTAGCATGCTGGCGAGAAGGCTTAAGGGGCACATTTTAGCTGTCTGTCATTGCCTGCCGCCGCTGAGAGAAGAAAAAGTGGTGGCGGCAGGCAACGGCAGACAGCTAAAATGTGCCCCTTAAGCCTTTGCGCCGCTCGCACAGGGCTAGGTACAGTCCTGCTTGTAAATCTGCTCTTTTAGCCATGATTTCTACCCTTTTGTGGGGCAACTTTATAAAGACGCATAGGCATCTATATGTCTTCATAAAATAGGTGCCCACTTGTCCTCCCCACTTAGATGACCTGTTAGAATATTGCTCTCCATATGTGTAAGTTGTATGTCTAGGTGATCCACACAAATAGTAGCTCCATTCAGTTTAGAATTTTGAAGCTACACATGGATATTCAGAACTACCAAAACAGGCAGTACCGCCAAATATACATATGATTTGCAACCATCTAAGTCTGATTTTTCAAATTATATGTTCTCCGCGCCACTAAATATTAACCTCTGCAACTCTCCTGTGTATAACGTTGTGAGAGAGACAAAGCTGAAAGCAAGCAAGTCATAAAAGAAATGCGTTTGGTAGGTCTCAATATACTTATGTGGGAGGCTCTCCTCCTTAAAGGAGATGGTGCAGGTTAGAAGTAAGATGCACTCTCAGAGCTCTGTGTGGGGGGTAGCAATGGTCCAAGCAGTCTGTAATTCTGACCCAGTTGGTAAAGAACGTTGGGTCTACCTTAACCACTCTTGGCAACAGCTGGCTCTAAATGATGATAGCGAGAGGTAGGTAGTATGTGTGGTTCATCAGTGACTACTGAAAGTGGGGAGCCTTCCTTACAGGTATAGCAGGGGCAGCACTTCCGAACTGAGGTACACAGTGGCACAACTGGTTGTCCCTCTCCTCAGCTTGAATAAGGTAGCGTGTCATGAGTGAAGTGCATTAGCATAGACTTATCTTAGCTTTAAGTACTGAAATAGCAGGGGGTATTGCAGATCAGAAGCAAGGTACACCGGCAGAGTGTATATATAGGTGAGGAAGGAGTGGCCTGGTGATTAAAGTAGTAAGTTATGAGCTGGGAAATCAAGGGATCAAATACTATTTCCCTTTCTGGCACACCTTGGGACATTGGGTATACTTTGAGTGCAAATTTTAAAGGCATTTTCATGCATAAAACAGCTTTGTGCGGGCAATTTTATAACAGGCCGCCTAGCTTGAGAGGGAAAGAAGGCACCTATTTCTAGTAGATGTGTGCATTTTGTGATTGTTTGAGAGCCTAAGAATTAAGTGTGCACACAAATTGCTTGTGCATGCATATACCTATAAAATAATGTGTATAATTCATTTCTGCATGCAAAAAAGCAGTGGCACACATAGTAGACACGCAATTATGACAAACAAATGTAGTTCATTTTAGTTTCAGATACAGAGGGGCAAATTCAAAATGTTTTAGCCAGTTAACAGACCTTCTAATCAGCTAAAATGCGCTCACTGCGATATTCAGCAACACTAACCTGTTAGTGCCACTTAATATCTCCGTAGACCACCAAAAATACGCCCAGTTAGAACTGGGACGGTCTGGAGTGGAACAGGGTCAGTGACAGCCACTATCCAGTTAACCACTTTGCAGTATCCGGTTAGGGGCTGAATATCATTGCTAAGCAGAGAACAGTGTCAGTGGCCGAAATCTGATATCTTCTGTTGCTGAATATCTGGGTTTCATTCAAGTGTGTTGGCTCGGTGTTTTATTTTGCCTACACACTCCTGCTGAATATGCCCCTCTACAGGGTTTTTTTATGGCCCTGCACATGCCAAATTTCTAGCCTATTTTATAAAAACGCATTGGAGGTCATTCCAGAACATGAATAAGCCAGTTAGACATGCAGGATAGATGGTTTTCTCATTAAAACATATAGAACTGTATTCCGAAACCATGCAACCCTGCATGTACATGGCACTAGGATGGGGATGGATGGGAGGGGGCGGAACGGGGGCGTGCAAGCCATGGAGACATAGAAAGCGTATTCAAGAAAGGCCCATGTACATCCTGTTTCCCACAGACGTCTACATTATATCAGCGACAACATGGAATAAGGCCAGACTTAGAAACATTTCTGCTCTGATCTTCAACGCGTCCCATAGAGATGAATGGCTGTGACACGTCTGTATTGAACTGCTGTGTCTGCTGTCTGGGAGGGCACCAGATGCAGTTGTAAAGAATAGAATGCACAGGTGAGGGACATTTGTAAGGTTAAGGAACAGTA
Organism: Ichthyophis bannanicus; assembly: GCA_033557465.1. Classification (NCBI taxonomy): domain Eukaryota; kingdom Metazoa; phylum Chordata; class Amphibia; order Gymnophiona; family Ichthyophiidae; genus Ichthyophis; species Ichthyophis bannanicus. The sequence continues at coordinate 85,604,016 of CM066043.1, forward strand.
AAATAAACACCCCTACAGAAATATAAAGCACTGCACTAGTCTTTATTCTGGCTATGCTGACATTTGCTCTTTGTGCTAAAGGGGCTATTCACGGCTTTCCTAACAATTCCAGTGTTCAGAAAAATGGGAATGTAGATGTAGGGGGATGGTATGTGAGGTAGTATGGAGCAGAATCGTGTTTGGCTGAGAAATGCAGATCAGATGTGGTATTCTGAGACGCCATGCCATTATTTCTTCACGACAGTTGTTTATAGGTGCAGGGTATGGTTTTGCCAGAGCTATGTTATTTGTGACTGCAAGTGAGAGTGTGTGTGTGTGTGTGGTTTGAGTGTTACATGGGAGGATCTGATGTGCTCATACGCAAATCTGAGGGGACATGAATGCCTGGCCAGTACCTGTATCATAGGGATGACTGCAGTGTCACCAGGTGCCAGTGTAATCGGGCAAAATAAATCAGAACAGGTTCTCTGTAACAAGATGTCAAAACATATCCTTATCACTAATAAGCCCAGAAGCACCATCATTGGTCTCTAAAACTGTGCACATTTGTAGGGAGCGATGATGGTGCCTTTGGGCATCTATTAGTGCTGTTTGCACTGTTGAATGTTCCCATTCTGAGGGTCCCTTATTGGTGACAGGGATATGTTTTGACATTTTGCTATGGAGAACCTTTTTATCTTTATCTTTATTGTTTCTTGATATACCGCCCTAGGCAGCCAAGGCATCAGAGCGGTGTACAAATAATTAAAAATAACAGCAAAGTGCAGGAAAAGAAAAGGAACACCATTATTGGACAGGAAAGGTAACATACAAAAGAGAGCAGAAAGAGAGAAGAGAGTGATCAGGAAGGAGAAGAGGGCAGATCATAGGCGAGTTGAAAGAGGTGAGTTTTGAGGAGGGATTTAAACCAAGGTAGCGAGGGCTCTGCACGGAGGGAGGTAGGTAGGGAATTCCATAGTGCAGGGGCAAGAAAGAAGAAAGCAGAATGTCATGTCTGTTCCAGGCGTGCTCATGAGACAGAGAGAAGAGCAAGACAGTAGGTATGAAGGGACCAGAAGAGACAATAACGGGTATGAAAATGAAGAAGATCAGCTAGATACGAGTGCCTGGTGTGCTATAATGAGTACTTTATAGTTAATACGGTACTTTACGTGGAGCCAATGAAGAAAGATGAGGGTGGTGTAATGTGATCATGGTGAGAGGAGTATGTCAAGATCCTAGCTGCTGTATTTTGAACAAGCTGAAGATTGCGTAGTTGGTAAAGGGGAAGACCTGCAAATGCACTGTTGCAATAATCCAGTCTGGAAATCATTAAAGAAAGCAGGAGTGTAGTGAGGGATTATGTGTCTAGGGAAGGGTGAAGGGCACGGATCTGATGCAGAAAAAAGAAAGACCGCTGGACCAGAGTGGAAAAATGGTCGTGGAATGTTAGCGAGAAGTCTGGGGTGACACCCAGATAGCGCATAGAAGAAACTAAGGGAATCAGAGAGTGGAAAAGAAGCGGAGCTAGTGAAGGTTGGGGGGGGGGGTGGTGAGAACAAACCATATGGCAGCACACTTGGAGGAGTTGAGGTGGAGGTGATTGTTAAAAAGCCTGTCGAAGACAGCAGACAGACAGGTGTTCATAGGAGTCAGATCGGGACAATGTGGGTCAGTGTGATAAAGAAGACAGATATTGTCAACGTAAAAATATGCCAAGATGCTGAATTGTTGGATTAACAGTGTGAGGGGGGCCAGGAAAATATTGAAAAGGAGGGGGGACAGGACTGAACCCTGGGGAACATCACAAGCTAAAAAAGAGAGGGGGAGGAGGCTGCACCATATAGTACAGAAAAGGAATGAGAGGAGAGAAAGGACTGAAACCAACAAAGTACAATACCCCGTGGCCTAGAGTCAGAAGACGAGAAAGCAGCAATGTGTGATCTACTAGGTCAATAGCTGAAGAAAGGTCCAGGGAAACTGTGAGGGAGATGTTACTATGGTCATGTGCTGTGTGGATTTCATTAAATAGGGATAATATGATGGTCTCTGTACTATGGCTGGGACAAAAACCAGATTGGTGGGGGTGTAGGAAGTGAACAGAGTCGAGATGGGAAGACAGCTGCGCAAAGACTAGTTTTTCGAGGACTTTAGAGAGAAACGGAAGGTTTGAGATAGGGCGCCAGTTAGCAAGAACATCAGAAGCGAGAGAGGGCTTCTTAAGGATGGGACGAATAAGGGCATGTTTCCATTGGGAGGGAAAGATACCTGAGGTGAGACTAGAGAAGGGAGATGAAAACCTTGTCCCTGGGCCGTGTGGGTGAGTCAACATGGAGATTCAGATCACACAGAATCGTGAGATGCGTGTAGGTTGAAGTAAGTTCCGAGAGAGTAAGGAGGAGGGAGTCCCAGAGATCAGTTTGTATCGAAGGGAGAAGGTGGAGGAGATAATAGCTTGGAAGAGTGAAGTTTAACCGCAAGAGCAATGCTTCTGTGTAATGAGAGGCTGGGGTGGAGACTTCTTGAAAAGGCAGGGAGGATCGATAGACAAGAGCTACCCCTCTGCCTGAGTGGCCATGGTGGGGGACAGATAGGCCTGAAAAACCAGAGGGGAGGCAGTGGTGGAGGATGGGGGGGATGTCTTAGTTAGAAATAGGCCATCAAGGGAGTGTTGCAGCAACGTATCTTGGATTAATTCAGGCTTAGAAAGGAGGGAATGGTAGTTAATCAAAGTAAGGCTTATAGTGAAGAGGGTCACCATGGGAGATGGGAGGGGCCACTGGGTGGGCTGTGGAAGGCGAGCTCCTTGATTTTTTCTGGTCTGTACTTAACATTGTACAGCCTGTTTTCAGAGATGAACAATGCAGGTCTTCTACAGCCATGTATGTTGTAATGCAAGATATGTCATGACAAACATATCACTTTCTACCTGCTTTTACACTATCTTTGAGTGAACTGAGATTACTTTGCAGTGTTCTGGGCATGCACCAGACTGGTACATATAGTCTAGTTGCATCAACATTTATGTATCATCAGTATTCCTGTGTAGTTTGCATCAGCACAACACTGTTAGTGAGAGGAGCAGCTTAGAAGATGCTCGTTTTACAGAGGGCATGGCCATTCGTGGGTATGTAGTGGAGACAGGTGGGATCAAGCATCTCCATATTTTCAGAATATGGTGAGTGCAGAGACGTACAAAGTTGTTTGCTGCATATAACCATGTCTCGTACTCCATAGTGCTTTGTTCGTGCTGCACCAAAAAAGTCTATACCCCAATTCCAAAAGAGTGAGTGTGTCTATCTCTTTGGCTGCGGAATTGGGTTTAAATCGGGCCCGTTTTCGATTTGGACGTGCCCGCAGATCAGACGTGCATGTTCTTGAATTGGGCTCGTTGTGTCTTTATAAGATACTAGGCTAGACTGAAGCCACAGAGCTGATGTAAAGATACACATGCAGGACCGTACCTAGCTAGAAATGTGCCCTATGTGACTAATGAATCTGGCGCCCCCCGCCACCACCCAGTTATGTGCAGAAACTCACTCTTTTTGGGCTTCCTGGGAGCCCAGTGATGATATCAGCATCCCTTTTTGACTTGCGCCCTGTGTGGCTGTACTGCTTGCACTGTCCTTGGTATGGTCCTGTACACATGTACAATCTGTAGGCCCGCAGGTATTTTCTAAAGAACATGTGTACTGTGCAATTTTGCTATATAAAGGAAGAACCACTAGCTGCAAATATCCTAAACCAATATCAAAAACACAATCCAACACACAATAATTTAACAATGTTTATATATAGCACCAATTTATCATATAATAATGTAATGAACATACATCTTTCAAAAATCTAAAAGATACATCAATATATGTTGACCATTAATAACACAGGTACACTAAAAAAAACTTTTTTTTAAACTGCCTCTAATGTTTCGATTGATTTTTACGTTTTTTGGTGCGCTGAATCCAAATCTGGTAACCAATTTGCTCCATCACGTACAGATTTTTTGCTACATTGGGTTAGCAGTTTGAGGTGAACGTTTCAGATTGAGTGCGATCGAGATAAAAGTTTCTTGGATGAATTCTTTATACTAATTGTTTAGTAGTTATTCAAATAAGAATAAAGAAAATTGTAACAAGGCAGCACATAAGAATAGAGTAATGTCAACAAAACACACTGTGATGGTAGCAAAATTGTCTGCACTTAAAACAGCCACATACATGTGCACAAACATTGAGCATATAAGAGCGAGGTTAGACACAAAGCAAAGCAAAGAAATGTGCAAAAAATGTTGTACAGGTATGTATGTAAGAATAGAAAACGCAAACCGCACCATTGCAATACATGAAGACAAACACCCGATGGTGTGAAAATAAAATTCTAATAAATGAGATCCGACACTGTGGTAATAACTAGCAAATTTTTATTTCAAAGTTTAGTAAAAACACGATATTTGTCAACACAGTTTAGATTTTAAAGTCATTCTTGGGTCAATCAATCTCCTGGTGGACCCGTTTCTTCTTCCCCCGAATGCTTCTCTTGGTGCGCTGCTTGGCGTATTTTTCATCTGGGGTTTCCCGCAGCAGCAACCAGCAGAAATCAGCCATCATAGTGGTGTTCCATCTTCCTTGGTACCTTCTCTCTGCGTCCTTGATGTCCTGGTGAAACCTTTCACCTTGTTTTTCACTGTACGCCCCCAAGTTTTCGGGAAAGTAGTTCACATGGGAGTGCAAGAAATGGACTTTCAGGCTCGTGTTACAGCCTTGTTCTTTGAAGGCATTGAGCATCCTGGCAACAATATCCTTATAGTTCTCATCCCGCCTGTTCCCCAAGAATTTGAGAACAATATCCTTGAAGGAATCCCAGGCTTCTTTTTCCTTCTCAGACATCGTTTCAGCGAATGCTCCATCTGAAATGAGTTTCCTTATATCAGGGCCAACAAACACTCCTTCCTTTAGCTTTGCTTCAGAAAGTCAGGGGAACTTTGAGCAAAGGTACCGAAAGCACTCACCATCTTTTGGAAGGGACTTGATGAATTGCTTAATGAGACCCAACTTAATGTGGAGAGGTGGTAATAGAATTTTATCACGAGGTACCAAGCTCTCATGAAGAACATTTTTCTCACCAGGTCTCAAATACTCCCGAATTGGCCAGTCTTTTTTCCCCAGTGTAGGTCGCGGGCCCGGCTATCCCACAAGCAAAGGAAGCAGGGATATTTGGTGAAACCGGATTGCTGCCCTAATAGCATGGATAGAATTTTAAAGTCTCCACAAATCATCCACTTATGCTCATCATAACGAATCTTCTGAAGAATCAGGGCCAAATTCTCGTATTTTTCTTGGAGAATAACAGAGTGAGCAATAGGAACTGAAGCGAATGTGTTGCCCTTATGAAGAAGAACACCTTTTATGCTGTCTTTTGACGAATCAATGAACAGCTGCCATTCAGCAGGATCATACTTGAGTTTAAACTTTTCCATCACTCCGTATATATCGTTGCAAAATACCAAATCTTCCTCTTTGCTGAAATACTTCAAAAATTGTGTCTCGCGGTTGCGGTACCAATAAAAAGTTGTTCCTGGTGACAATAGATTTTTCTGTTTAAGCCGAGAACCTAGCAGTTGGGCAGCATCTTTTGGGAGTCCTAAATCCCGGACTAAATCATTCAATTCAGCTTGAGAGAAAAGTTCAGGTTTCGGATCTGGTTCAGTTTCAAACTCGGAAGTACTGGACTCATCGGGAAAAGCCATCTGATGAGTCTCATCATGATCAGAACCGTCCACACAAATATGATCCAAAGATTTTGGTGGTTCAGGCACAGGTACTTCGTTGCTATGAGGCATAGGCCTAATTGCTGAGGGAAGGTTGGGGTAACTTATTACGTTCTTATTTTTTAAGTTGTATCCCTTCACAATGCAAGAGCAAAAATAGCAGTCACTGCTGTGGTCTCTTTGTTCACGCCACATCATAGGTATTCCGAAACGAAATGCTTGTTTTTTACCTTTCATCCATAAGCGTAGATCTTCCTCACATGTCTTGCGCACTTTGTGAGGAGCCCACGGTTTGTCTTGATCGCCTAACTTCAAACCGAAATAGGCGAAATATACTCTTTTAATAAATGCAGAAATGTTCCTCTGCCGCTTTTTCACGGTATATTCCCCACAAATAAAACAAAAACTGTCCGGAGAGTTGACGCAACCTCTGGCTCTGTGAGCCATCACAAATACACAGCACTGCAAACTACAACTGTAGTGAACCACTTCGGAATAAAGCTGGATTACGACTGAGCAAACAAAAGGTAATAATGAACTTGCAAGAAACTGAAATTTGACAGGAACGTTCATGTCGCAACCACCGTGTTTGAGCGAGCGAACGAGGCGAGGCGAACAGGAAAGAACATGCGCCAGCGCGAGTACTGGATTTAGCCCCCCGCCTCCCAATTGTCCTGTTAATGTATAAAATGAATACAAAACACTCTAAAATATCATGAGGGAGTGTTTCTAGTTAGTTAACCATTACAACCTCTATTTTGGGCCAAGAAAATAAACTGCAGTCGGCTAAAAAGAAATTATGTGAACATTCCTTATATGGGTAAGAAATCTAATTTTGCAAGAAAACGTGACGTGATGGAACATTTTGGCTATTTTTCCTGGATTCAGCACCCCAAAATCTATAGGAATCAGTTGCAAAACTGGAGGCAGTTTTTTGGTAGTGTACCTGTGTAATATATCATGTCTGATATTTTATGTTCCTTCCAAAGGCAATATCACTGCAAATTTCATAAACCGCAAATAGATGAATAGCTAAAGATTACATAAACAACACATAAAATCTAGGACTCATTCACGCATACATTACAATTACTAAAATGTACACAAATACTCTTTACCCAATATCCTAACTGATACATAATACATATATGAAAAAATAAATACATATATTGTCTCACATCTTAGCGTTTTCATTCATGCGGGAACCATTTCACAGAAGCAGATACCTGATGCTTTCTGAGTGTGTTGCAGGTTAAACAATTACCCTGATGAAGCCGTTTAACGGCGAAACTAAGGCTCATGCTGTGAGTGGAAGACTTCTTACATGAATTGGCGGGCAGTCTTTGGTTTGTTTTCGATGGAAGAAGTTTTTCTTTGGGGGATCCTTTTCAAATTATAAGATCGGGAGAACTCTGCAGTGGCAGTTACAAGGCGTTCCCTGTTCACTGTAGAAGGTTGGCAGTGAGATCTGTCTGCTACAGATGATGGAACAATCAGTTATGACATGATATTCACCTACATGTTTCTTCGTTGAAGTTTTGAAAGTGATCTTCCCTGGAACTATTATAGTAGCAAAATTTGGCACAGCTTTTTCTGCATTATATGGATTTTCATGGAGAGGTTTCAACCATTGGATTTCAGAAACATCATGAGCATTAGTTGGGTTTAATTTAATGTAAGACAATATATGTATTTATTTTTTGCCCCAGAATGTGCCTACACTCACACTGCATAAACATACACGTCTTTTGTCACTGCACATAAAGACCCCTGGGGTAATCTTATAAAAGCCTTTTACACCTGGGAAAAGTATACAAAATTACTCCCTTTACATGCAGAAATGGAGATTTTGATCATTTGTGAGTGAGTGCACACATACCTTTGGATTTCCAAAACATACACGCAAGTTTTCACAGATACAGTAATCGCACAAATTGTAGGCGTAGATTCCACCCCCCCCCCCCCCGAATTTTCAAAGCGAAACCCACAGACGTTATGCATACGTGCTTTGGTTTAAAGTTGACCCCTTTATTGCTCAATGCGTCGCATGCAAGTAGATAGCTTGTAAACTGCTTGGAGCAGGGGTTAATTGTATTTGAATTTGAATAGTGCTATAGACTGCCTTGAGCATTATCTGCACAAGTGGGATATAAGCAACAAAAGAAGCTGCAGGAAGTTAGGATTGAGATGTTTGGGCATACAGTACTGGAACAGAAAACTACTGCTGATTAGGTCCAGGGCCAGCGTAACTACTAGGCAAACTAGGTGGTTGTCTAGAGCAGGCATGTCCAACAGCTAGATCGCGATCTACCTGTAGATCGCAGAGAGGTCAGAGGCAGATCGCCAGCCCCACTTGGCTCCATCTCTCCAGCAGCTCTCCCTGTCATTAGGAGAGAGCTCGTGCCGTTAGGTCGTCTGCTGAGGACTTGACGCCGCTGCTGATCCTTTGCCTGTCTTTTTTCTCTGCCTGCGGGTGTATTGGGGGCGCTTGTTGTTTTCATGCCAGTAGTTTGTAGGTGGCCGTTTTCATTAAACATTTTCGGGCAGACACAACAAAGTGTCAAGAATTTGGTGATTTTGGCGGGATTTTCCAATTTTGTTCTAACTTGCCTATGCCTTGCCTTTGAATTGGTTCAAACCACTGTGACTTTTGCTTGCCTCTGCAATTTTATTTTGCCTAGCCTTTGCGTTGATTCTACACTGCAATTTTATTTCCTCTTGCCTTTGCGTTGATTCTACACTGTGTGCAGAATTTCTTAAATCGCGTGTGGTGATATTTGAACTTGTTTGGCGGTATTTGATTTTATCTTGTTTGCTGGACAGGTGTTTGAGTTTTTTGATGATTGTTTGGTGGTGTTTGATTATTGGTGCCAGTATGATGAATTCTTATTTTTACTTTTACAACTGCATGTGTGGTTTTGGTATCTCTAGTCCTTGTATTGCACATCATCCAGAGGTCTTCAGTTCCTGTTGATCTTTAATACTTTGGGACAGTGACAGTTTTGGACCAGATTCAGCCAGTGTTTATACTAACTTAGCAGATTGACCTTCTTACATCCAGCCACCCCAGTATAACGAAGATGAGTGTTCCAAAGAAGAGCAAAACCTACCACTTTCATGATGAATGGGAAATGGACTACTTCTTCATCATGGTGAAAGACAAGGGGGGGGGGTTTTGTGTGTGGGGGGGGGGGGTTAGTGACATCAAGTCAGTGTTGACTCAGTGACCCAGCTACCTCTGGGTTTTCTTGGCAATGTATCACCAGAAGTAGATTGCCAGCCTTTTCTTCCGAGGCAATGGAGGGTAAAATGACTTGCCCAAGGTCACAAGGAGTGCCAGTGGGAATCAAACCCTTGATCTTCTGAGTACTAGGCAGTTGCTCTACCACTAGGCTACTCCTTCCCTCCTGAAGACAAGTATTGTTGTCTAATTTGTAACGCCCCAGTATCCTTGTCCAAAAAGGGTAATCTGGAACGTCATTATAAGGCCCTGCATAGCAATACGTTTGATGCTGATTTTCCACCCAAAAGTGAAATTTGCAAACTGAAGCTCAAAGAACTTAAATCAAAATTGCCTACTTAGCAACAGTTGATGGCGAAGCCAAGGTCACATTCGGTCAATGCAACCATAGAATCCTTCAAGGTCAGCAACCTGATCGCAAAGAAATGCAAACCTTTCACTGAAGAGGAATTTGTAAAATATTGTTTTCTTGAAGCAGCTGACAATCTTTTTGAAGGATTTAAAAATAAGAAAGAGATCATAGCTGCTATTCAAGATGTACAATTGTCAAGAAACACCGTCGTGCGGTGAATAGAAAAGATGTGTGGAGACACAACTGAACAATTGTTGGAGGATGTTTCAAATTGTGTTGCTTTCTCACTCCAACTGGATGAATCTACAGACATAAGAGACATAGCCCAGTTACTAGTCTTTATCCGGATGGTTTTTCAAGTCTTCAGTGTTAAAGAAGAACTACTTGGAATGATTTCTTTAAAAGGGAGAACTACCGGTCAGGAAACATTCAGTTCTTTCCATTATTTTGTGACAAAGTGTAATCTTCCATTGCATAGACTTGTTTCCATCACTACTGATAGAGCAAGAGCAATGACAGGTGAGGTTAATGGTTTCATAGCCCTCCGTAGACAGCATGACGACTTCCCAGATTTCCTTCCTTACAACTGCATCATTCACCAGCAAGTTTTGGCAAGCAAGAGACTCAATACAAAGACTGTCATGGATATCACTTTCAAATTTGTAAATTCAGTTCATGGAAGATCACTTCAAAGACGGCTTTTCAATCTTACTCTTGATGAAGGGGCAGCGGAAATCATTTTGCACACAGATGTAAGGTGGCTAAGTAGGCACAAATTTCTGCAAAGATTTTGTGATTTGCTGAATGAAATAAGAAGTATTTTGAAGGAGAGGGGAGATGACCAAGCAGAGTTGGAAAATGAGGAGTGGTTATGTGATCTGGCATTTCTTGCTGACTTTACAGGCGAACTAAGTGATATAAACCCTGAACTACAAGGTAAAAACAAATGCATTGGTGAGATGATGAGTACAGTTTCATCCTACAAGAGCAAATTTGAGCTAATGATGACTGACCTTGCAAACAACACTTTTGATCATTTTCCTAATATACAGGACCATCTGGGATAATATCCAAATTTTGTTTTTCAGAATGAGAAGTATGTGACAGAAATCTGTTCTGTTATCCAGGAATTCGAAAATAGATTCTGTGACTTCCAAAAAATTGGAACAGGTATGGAGCTCTTGTCATATCCATTCAAGTAGATGTGGACATTAAAGAAACTGCAGCTGCTATCAGTAAAAATTAATCATTGAACAAGCCATCTCTTGAAAACGAAATATTAACCCTTAAAAATGACATTTTTCTGAAGACCCGTGCTAAGCAAGAATCATTTTGGAAGCTAGTGCCTAGAGACAAATTTCCCAACTTGAGAAGATGCAGTGAAGCTGTACACTCCTGTTTCGGTTCAACTTATTTGTGTGAATCTGCGTTTTCCCATCTGAAAATGACAGTACGCAACGTTCCAACATGACAGATGAACATCTCCAGGATTCCCTGAGACTGGCCCTCATGCAATATTCACCCAACTTCAAAAAGCTGGTGGATGAAATGCAGGCTCAGACGTCTCACTAATGAGCAAGAGCGAAATATTAAAGATTGTGCAAGATCAGCCTGGATCAATACTCAACCTAAATTTAACACAAATTACTCAATAAAAGTTAAATAAAGTTATTAAGACAGTTAAAAAAAGTTATTACTCAATAAAACTTGTGATAAGGAAGCTTATCATAGCTCAGGAAGGAGCTATAGTAAAGGTGAAGTGACTCTGAACAAGCAACCTGTCAGTTCTGGTAGAAATAAGAAAACAGAATTTTCTTATAAAAGACTACCAGTCCCAGAATGCACCAGGTTTCCAACAGCCATTAGAGGAGCTGAAGTGGGGAAACGTGTGTTCAATCAGGAGGGCTATGAGGTAATCCCTAAGCACTCATCTCAAAGGGCAGGGCCTGATTCATCACAGCTGCGCTGTGTTAGGGTGGAGCACTCATCTAGGCAGAATAAAGGTAGAGTTTATTCTACAGAGAATTATCCTCATCTTCATGATCAACTTGGATATCCTCAGTTTCATCTGGAGGATCATCAGAAGCAGAAGCCAGAGCGGACGGACAGAGAGGGCAAGAAACCCTTTGGAAGAAAGAAGAGAAAAGCCTTTGGGAAGTCTAGAGGAGTCCAGAGCAGTACGTATACTGGGAGGCATTCCAAGGGCCAGCATACACCATTGGACTGGGGAAAGCCAGAGGAATGGTGCTGCAGAGCTAGGAATCTCCAGACGGTACCTGTGAGGGAGACGGCTGCACTTGGAAGGGACCCTAAGACCCATGCCAGAAGGTATGTGAAGAGAGACCCAGTGTCCAGGGATCTGGATTGGAAGGCTGGATATAAGAACTGGACTACATACTGGCCAGGCTATATAGAGAGGAACTCTAACAGCAATGGAAGCTCAGGTATGAACACTGATCTATGCCCTAGCTATACCCTTGAAAGACAGCAGGGATGCAAGTATTGTCCTGAGAGTGCTCCATTGAGAAATTCCTCTGTGCCAATCCATGATATTGAACCCATGATTGTTGAAGAAGAGGGGGAGGTTGCAGATGAAGGCTGTGTTTACATGGATTGCTCTCTGTCTAAACTCTTGTGGTAATTTTCTGTTACAAATTACTACAACCAACACAAAGAAATACAAACTTGTTCTTTAATCTACTCAGAAAAGCTCCTGAAGTAGGATTTGAGCCACACAGTAGAAAGCAAGCCAGCTAAGGGGTTTCAGCTGGGTAACTGCTAGCAATTGAGCCTTACCTAATTGCTTGTGAGCTCTGAGGGAATCACTTCTGAGTCTATGTTGGAAGATATAAGAAGTTAACCTGAAAAGAACAGTTTTTCCCTTCTTTGTGGATTTTGTTTGTTGTTTGATACACTGCTAAGAAAATATTAGCTAAAGCCTACAGAAAAGACCAGTTTGTTACCAACCAGGTCTTTATTCTTTTGCTTTGATTGCCTGACAAGTTCAGCTGTTGTTTTCCTGATTTTGTTTTTCTAAGTTAAACACTGAAAGCAAGTATCCTGTTTTATGTGCTACCAAGCATATCTGTGTTGGGAGAAATAACCCCATAAATAAATATCTTATTGGCTTTACCCTCAAGCACAACTAATTATTGTGAGCAGCTGTGTCTGGTGTGAATGGACTGCATTGCCCACAATCCCTTGCAAATCATATTGATATATGCACTTGCCAAGACTGTGAACATTCTCACCCAGGCAGCCATCTGACAAACTTTAAGAAAAATGTACTTTCCATTTCCCCTCGCAGTTCTTACTGGATCTTCGTCTCTCTGTTTTGTTTTTGCTTAACAACTGATCATATCCAAGTAAATGACAGAAGGTTCATTAAAAATGGGGGGGGGGGGGAGGAACCTCCAACTTTATTGGGTTAAAATTTAATTTGAAACTTGATTTTCATGGTGGTAGATCACCGGCACTTTAGGCCGGAAAAAGTAGATCATGACCTGTTTGAAGTTGGACATGCCTGGTCTAGAGTGCCAACTTCAGGGGGGTCTCAAAGAGAAGGGCATTCAAAGCTAAACAATAGAATCTGACAGCCAGTGGGGAAGGGGGTGCAAAGCTTAAAATTTGCTTAGGGCACTAACACCTTGAACCAACACTGGGGCTGGCCCTGATTGGGTCTGGAGCTGCAGAGGACAATGAAAGGTAAGACTGAAAGATGCTGGCAGAGTGGAATGTGAGTCTCGTTATTGGAACAAAGGGTGATGCTGTGAGGTAAGTCTGAGGAATGCTAATTTAGTGGAATGTGAGTCTCAATGCTGGATCAGTGAGGGGCGCCTGCAGAGTAACACTGAAGGGTGCTGTCGGAGTAGCGTGTGAGTTTCATTACACAGAGTAGGGGAACAGAGCTGCAGGTGGAGACCGTAATTCATCTGTGTACATGAGAATAAGACTACCCACGCAATGCCTCCAGGCTAGAATAATTGTACACTTTCAGAAGCACTAAATTTCACACATATCTAGATGAAAAATTGAAAAAGCCTCCTCTTGTTATTTGATGCATTTGACTTAATGGAGATTTGCTGGTGACTGTATTCTGATGAACTGTCTTTAAGGCATATGTGCATTTGGTTGAAGGAATCTCCCCTTTTAAGATATCCTACCTTACGGGCCGATGCAGAAAGCCGTTGCTAGTCTTGAAGGACTAGAAAAAGGGATTGCTACTTCTGGAGAGATATCTGCAATTGTGAGTATGTACTTCTGGGAATTTTCTGAAAGGACTCCTTTATATTAAAGCTAATTAATCTGTGAACCCAGTGTTTTTATTAAATCAGTCAGGGCCTAGTAGCAGCAGTTTACGTTTAAATTTAAAACACAGAAGAGAACTTTCTGGTTACATTTCATACCCAGCAGAGAGCTTGTAGTTTGCATTTAATAGTCACTCCGGGCCTAGTATCAGCAAAGTACTTTTAGTTTAAATTTAAAACACAGAAGAGAGCTTTCTGGTTAAATTTAGAACCCAGCACAGTTTGTAGTTTAAATTTAATACTCACTCAGGGCCTAGTATCAGCAAAGTACTTTTAGTTTAAATTTAAAACACAGAAGAGAGCTTTCTGGTTACATTTAGAACCCAGCAGAGAGCTTGTAGGTTAAATTTCATAATAAGTCAGAGCCTAGCAGCAGCAAAGAGCTGTAATTTAAATAAAATCAGAATATAACTTAGCATAAAAGGCAAAACAGGGTCAGTACTCTTTGAGCAACAAATGAAGTCTTCTAGAGACCTTTACAAAGAGGCCTTCTACCTAGGGGGCAAGAGACCTGTGAAACGTTTTCAATAGGTGTTAACACCAGGTGGCAGGTCAAAAGGCCATTTTGAAAGCCACCTTCTATCCAAGCAAAGACTGTTAATCACCAAGGAAGTTGGTCACAGCTTACGTCAGCAGCACAGGCATAAATAGCTCAACCAGAGCTCTGTGATCCTCAGTCTTGAAGGACTAGAAAAAGGGACTGCTACTTCTGGAGAGATATCTGCAATTGTGAGTATATACTTCTGGGAATTTTCTGAAAGGACTTCTTTGTATTAAAGCTAATTAATCTGTGAACCCAGTGTTTTTGTTAAATCAGTCAGGGCCTAGTAGCAGCAGTTTAAGTTTAAATTTAAAACACTGAAAAGAAGTTTCTGGTTACATTTCATACCCAGCAGAGAGCTTGTAGTTTAAATTTAATAGTCACTCCGGGCCTAGTATCAACAAAGTACTCTTAGTTTAAATTTAAAACACAGAGGAGAGCTTTCTGGTTACATTTAGAACCCAGCAGAGAGCTTGTAGGTTAAATTTCATAATAAGTCAAAGCCTAGCAGCAGCAGCAAAGAGCTGTAATTTAAATCAAATCAGAATATAACAGCATAAAAGGCAAAACAGGATCAGTACTCTTTGAGCAACAAATAAAGTCTTCTAGAGACCTTTACAAAGAGGCCTTCTACCTAGGGGGCAAGAGACTTGTGAAAACTTTTCAATAGGTGTTAACACCAGGTGGCAGGTCAAAAGGTAATTTTGAAAGACTCCTTCTATCCAAGCAAAGACTGTTAATCACCCAGGAAGTTGGTCACAGCTTACCTCAGCAGCACAGGAAAGGGTACTGTGTAGCAGCCCTCTTGTAATAAGTGTTATTTGTCTCCCTCCCTCCCCAGCACCCACCCACCCCTGGGATAATCATAGCTTTATAGGTACTTACACATCTTAAAGGAAAGGAGGTGCTCTCAGGTGAAGCTCGTTATTCAAATCATTCATACACTAAAGACCTGAGATTAATTAAGCTTCAGGTAAACAAGGTATATTAAGCGTATTAGATACAGATTTATTAGTATAAATATCCATAGCAACCCTTAGTAAGTAAAGAACTTAAATCTAAACACAAGCTTAAAACTAAGATGCAGGCAGAAGTCCAGCAGCAAGATGGGGGCTCTCCAGTCTTTTGCATTGAGTGTCACATGTATGATTTTCTCCCAGTTGGTGAGAGATCTTATGTGTGCATTAGGTGCAAGGAACACTTTGCTCTCAGGGAATGAGTCCATTCTCTAGAGGCTAGAGTAGCATTCTTGGAAGACATAAGAAAGACAGAGAGGTACATAGACGAGACCTACAGGGATATAGTCCTGAAGTCCCACCTCCAGTCTGGCAGCATCCCTGTTGCCATGGAGGAGAGAGGTCACGTGACAGGAAAGCATCATCCTGGTGTGGCAGGAAGTGATCCTGTAACTAGCACCTGTCCTCCAGGTGATGTAAAACCCTCTCGCACCGAGGAAGTTTCTCAAGGGCATTGTGCCCATGAGGGAAGGGTTAGGACAGCCGTTACAGTTGGTGATTCGATCATTAGGCATGTAGATAGCTGGGTGGCTAGTGGACATGAGGATCACCTGGTAACATGCCTGCCTGGTGCAAAGGTAGCGGACCTCATGCGCCACTTAGATAAAGTCTTAGATAGTGCTGGGGAGGAGTCTGCTGTCTTGGTACATGTTGGTACCAATGACATAGGAAAATGTGGTAGGGAGGTTCTGGAGGCTAAATTTAGGCTTTTCGGTAGGAAGTTGAAATCCAGAACTTCCAGGGTAGCATTCTCCGAAATGCTTCCCGTTCCACGCGCAGGACCCAAAAGGCAGGCAGAGCTCCGGAGTCTCAATGTGTGGATGAGACGATGGTGCAAGGATGAGGGTGGATTTGTTAGGAACTGGGGAACATTCTGGGGAAGCAGGAGCTCTTCCGAAGGGATGGGCTTCACCTTAACCAGGATGGAACCAGGCTGCTGGCATTAACCTTTAAAAAGGAGATAGAGCAGCTTTTAAACTAGATAATAGGGGAAAGCCGACAGTCGCATGGTTCAGAAGAATGTATCCTTGAAGGATACTACCAAAAGCAGAGAGGTTCCAAAGAAGAGTAAAGTAGCCCAAATGCCCTTGAGTATGGAGCAGACAGAGCTTAAAGATCCCAAATTACCCATGACTACAAATAGCCAGATTAATATGAATAAAATACAGTCTCTAAAATGCTTGTATGCAAATGCTAGAAGTCTAAAAAACAAGATGGGAGAGTTAGAATATATAGCACTAAATGAAAGGTTAGATATGATTGGAATCTCAGAGACATGGTGGAAGGAGGACAACCAGTGGGGTACAGTGATACCTGGGTACAAACTATATCATAATGATAGAGCTGATCAAATTGGCGGAGGGGTTACCCTCTATGTTAGAGAGGGCATTGAGTCAGAAAGGATTAAAGTTTTGCAGGAAACAAAATTTGCTGTAGAATCTCTATGGATTGAAATTCCATGTAAAAAGGGGAAGGTTATGGCAGTGGGGGTGTACTATTGACCGCCTGGCCAGAATGAACAAATGGATGATGAATTGCTCAAAGAAATCAAGGAAGCTAACAAACGTTACAGCGCAGTAATAATAATGGGTGATTTCAATTACCCCAGTATCGACTGGGTCAGTGTCACGGCAGGACATGCTAGGGAGATAAAGTTCCTAGATGAAATAAATGACTGCTTCTTGGAGCAGCTGGTTCATGAACCGACCAGAGGGGAAGCCATATTGGACCTAGTCCTTACTGGAACACCAGATCTAGTGCAAGAGATAAGGGTGTTGGGGCCGCTGGGCAATAGTGATCATAGCATGATCACATTTGATTTAATTTGTGGAGGAGGGATAGTAAGGAAATCCACAGTACTACCTTTTAACTTTTGAAAGGGAGACTATGATAAAATGAGGAAAATAGATAAGAAAAAATTAAAAGGAGCTGTTGCAAAGGTTAAAGACTTACATCAAGCTTGGGTTTTGTTTAAAAATACTATCTTGGAAGCCCAGACCAGCTGTATTCCACGCTTTAAGAAAAGTGTAAGGAAGTCCAAAAAACTGCCAGCATGGTTTAAAGGTGAGGTCAGAGAGGCTGTTGTTGCCAAAAAAGCATCTTTCAGGAAATGGGAAAAAAAGCCAAACGATGAAACCTGGAAACAGCACAAGCACTGGCAAGTCAAATGCAAAGCATTGATAAGGAAGGCAAAGGGAGAATTTGAGAAGAAGCTTGCTGCAGAAGCAAAAACGCGAAATAAAGACTTTTTCAAATACATTCATAGCAAAAAACCTGTGAGAGAGTCAGCTGGTCCATTAAATGATAGAGGGGTTAAAGGGGCACTAAGAGGTGACAAGGCAATAGCAGAGAGACTGAATGAATTCTTTACTGACGAAGATGTAGGGGTTGTTACCCATGACTGAAGTGGTATTTAAACGTGTGGATGAATTGAAGGAAATATCGATACATCAGGAAGATGTATTACAACTATTAGAGAAACTGAAGAGTAGCAAATCACCTGGGCCGGATGGTATACATCCAAGGGTGTTGAAAGAACTGAAGTATGAGATTGCAGACCTGCTATTATTAATCTGTGAACTTTCATTAAAATCATCTGTAATACCTGAATATTGGAGGATCACCAATGCAACGCCAATTTTTAAAAAGGGTTCCAGGGGTGATCCAGGAAACTACAGACTGGTAAGCCTGATGTCAGTACTGGGAAAAATGGTAGAAACCATCATAAAGAACAAAATTACTCATCAGCATGTAGATAGTCATGGCCTAATGGGAGACAGCCAACATGTCTTTAGACAAGGAAGATCTTGTCTTACTAATCTGTTATGTTTTTTTGAAAGTGTGAATAAACAGGTGGACAAAGGTAAGTCGGTTGATATAGTGTTTCTGGACTTTCAGAAAGCCTTTGACAAGGTCCCTCATCAGAGACTTTTGGCAAAACTAAAGAGTCATGGGATAGGAGGCAGTGTACTATTGTGGATCAGGAACTGGTTAAAAGATAGAAAGCAGAGGGCAGGGCTAAATGGCCAGTTTTCCCAATGGAGAATGGTGAATAGTGCTGTACCCCAGGGATCTGTGCTGGGTCCGCTGCTTTTTGACATATTCATAAATGACTTGGAAAAGGGAATAACGAGTGAGGTTATCAAATTTGCAGATGATACAAAACTATTTAAAGTTGTTAAAACCCAAGAGGATTGTGGAAAATTGCAAGAGGATCTTGATAAATTGGAAGACTGGGCATCAAAATGGCAGATGAAATTTAATGTGGACAAGTGCAAAGTTATGCACCTAGGGAAGAACAACTCAAACTATGGTTAGACGATGCAAGGTTCCACATTAGGAACCACCACCCAGGAAAAAGATTTAGGCGTCATTGTGGATAACATGTTAAAGCCCTCGGCCCAGTGTGCAGCGGCAGCCAAGAGAGCAAATAGAAAGCTAGGTATCATAAGGAAAGGAATGGAAAATAAAACAAAAGATATTATAATGCCTCTGTATCGTTCCATGGTGAGACCGCACCTTGAATATTGTGTGCAATTCTGGTCGCCGTATCTTAAAAAGGATATAGCGTTATTAGAAAAGGTTCAGAAAAGAGCCACCAAAATGGTAAAGGGGATGGAAGGATACTCCTATGAAGAAAGGCTAAAAAGGTTAGGGCTTTTTAACCTAGAAAAGAGACGGCTGAGGGGAGATATGATAGAAGTCTATAAATTAATGAATGTAGTGGAACGGGTAAACGTAGATCTATTGTTTACATTATCAGAATATAGAAAGACTAGGGGACATGCAATGAAGCTACAGGGTAAACTATTTAAGACTAATAAAAGAAAATATTTTTTCACTCAACGTGTAATCAAACTCTGGAATTTGTTACCGGAGGATATAGTAAAGGCTGTTAGTGTAGCTGGGTTTAAAAAAGGTTTGGACAAGTTCCTGGAGGAAAGGTCCATAAACCATTATTAAGAAGGGACCCAGGATATCAATGCTTGACCCAGTACAAGCATTGTGGAACCTGTGTCTTTTGGGGAAATTGCTAGATTGGCCACTGTTGGAAACAGGATACTGGGCTTGATGAACCTTGGTCTGACCCAGTATGGCATATCTTATGTTCTTACATCCACTCTAAAATGATTTTTTAATGTCCCCGGTAACGCACACATTTTAGCATGCGATGCAGGATGGATAGGGTATACAAATGGCCGCTGCGATAACCATGATCATACAAATGAGCCACTGCAGTGTTAAACTGGGATAGTAAGTCAAACACATGCGCACAAGAAGCCCGCGCTAGTTTGGCTCGCTCTCTGGGCACCATGAGGCTAATTTGCATATCAGCCCCGACAGTATTTTGATGCCATCAGGGACGATCTTGGCATCGGGAAAAGCCCTCAATGCCATCAAAATATTGTGGGGGACTGGTATCCGGCAAAAGAGAATCCCTGCTGGCCCAGCAGCCTCAGTCCCCCCTCAACAATATTTTGATGGCATCGGGGATGATTGCTTTACATTTTTCAGAGATATCACAAGCTTTCAGCCATGGATTTGACAGCATTAACTAGTGGTTTAGTACAGAACCCTGGTTTCATTCCACCAGATGCAGATTAGGTTTAGGCAACATAGGCTACTGCCTAAGGTGCCAAATTTTGAAGGTGCCAAATACCCAGGCCACAGAGGAGCCTGTTCTCAGATACTTTAGGAGCATGTGTATATGCTGCTTCAAAGGGGTGCCACTGGGGCACTATGGCTGCCTTCTGCTCCTCTTCTGGCTCTCCGATCTTTGGGATCTCTGCCCCCAAAGCTCCCCACACACACACTTTATGAGATCCATTATCTGGTCTTGCCTATGGGTGCCAAAATGTAAAATCTGGCCCTACTTTCATTATTATAATCTACTCATTGCATGGGAGTGGGGGAGTCACCTAGTGGTTAGAGCAACAGCCTAGTACTCAAGAGATCAGGGTCCAGTTTCCCACTGGCATTCCTTGAGACCGTGAGCAAGTCACTTTATCCTCCATTGCCTCAGAAGAAAAGGCCTGGAAAACTACTTCTAGTCATACCTTGCCAAGAAAACTCAAGGGCTGCTGGGTTGCCAGGAGTCAGCATTAACTTGATGTAATTTGAAAAAAAACCCCCTCATTACATAACCTTAAAAAGTTTTTGTTACATGTGATCATCCATGTTCCGCCACCCCATTCTCTACAGGTATGTAATATAACTGTACTGTCATTTCCATGACTACAGGTAGCCACATGCTCTTTTCTCAGGGCATTTGGAGAACATTCTGGGACAGAAAGTGTATAGTGAAATGGCTCTAGAAAACGGATAAGCCTGCTAGTCTACTGGTAGCATGTGGAGGCAGGCATTAACAGCCTCTGAGATGGAGGAAGGGAGATGTATTCATTACTTCTAGTAGTTGTCAGTGGTGATGGATACCAGAGGAAGCCACAGTCGCAGCCAGATCTTCTTTTGTGCTCACACCCTTGGACAAAGAGGTAAAGGGGATGTAGTGGTGATCTTTCCAAGCTTCTAAAGGTGGGGAGGATGTCCCTTGAACCTCCAACAGAGATTACCCGTTCTTCTGTGTGGTATGCCTCCTCCTTTGGGCAAGGTCACATGCATCAGCCTGAAAAAAATTGAAAATGAAAACCAGATACTTGGTGGAAGTCAGCACCTCACCTGTAAAGTTGGTGGCCCTAGACAAAAGTATCATGGGATCTGCAGCATTGATTTCAATGGGTAGAATGTTGTTGCTGTTAAGTGCCGTCGAGTCGATGTTGACTCCTGCTGACCCTCTGGATATTTGACCTAAACTTCGGTCTTCAGCCAAGCGGCTCATTGGTGTCCATAGCTGCTGTATATCGATCCATCTCATTGCTGGCCTTCCTCTTTTATGGTGACCTTCTACCTTGTCAAGCATTATATCTTTCTCCAATGATCTCTGTCTTCGCATAATATGTCCAAAGTATGAAAATCAAAGTCTTGTCATCTGAGCTTCTAAGGAAAGCTTAGGTTTGAACTCCTCTAGTACTGACTAGCTTGTTCTTCAGGCAGTCCATGGTATACACAGTATTCATTGCCAGCACCATAATTCAAAGGCGTCAGTTTTCTTCCTGTCTATCATTTTCACTGTCCAATTTTCACATCCATATGACGTTATTGAAAATACCATGGCCTGGACAAGTTGAATCTTTGTATGGAGAGAGACATCTCTGCTTTTGAGGATCTTGTCTAAGTCCTTCATAGCCATTCTACCAAGAGCAATACATCATCAGATTTCTTGATTGCTAGTCCTTTCTTTATTGATTGTTGATGCAAGTAAGTTAAAGCTGTCAACTATTTCAATTTCTTCTCCATCAATGATGAACTTATTGATTCTGCCAGTTGTCAGGATCTTTGTCTTCTTAACGTTAAATGCAGAGCTAATTTAAAGACCATGTTTCAAATTGTCTTCACTTTCAGCCAATAATGTGGCATCATCAGCACAGTGAAGGTTGTTGATGAGTCTTCCACCAATCTTCACACCTCGGTTGTCTTCATACAGACCTGCTGCTCTTGATGATTTGTTCTGCATATAAATTAAAGAGGTAGGGGGAAAGTATGCCGCCTTGTCATATGCCTTTGCTGATTTCAAACCATTCTGTTTCTCCTAGTTCCGTTCGAACTGTTGCTTCTTGATCAATGTAAAGGTTGTGCAAGATAGCTATCAGGTGTTCTAGTATACCCATGCTTCTTAATGTGGCCCATATTTTCTCATGGTTTACACAGTCAAAAGCCTTGCTGTAGTCAATAAAACACATATGGATATCCTTTTGATATTCTTTTGTCTTTTCAATGATCCATCTCACATTCGCGATAATGTCTCTCGTTCCTCACCCTTTCCTAAACCCTGCTTGCACTTTAGGCAGTTCTCATTCCAGGTATGGTTATTGTTGAATGATCTTGAGTAGAATCTTGCTGGCATGTGGGATCAGAGCAATTGTGCAATAATTTCCACAGTCAATTGGGTCATCTTTCTTCAGTATTGGTATAATGGGTAGAATAAGGGACACAAATACCATAATGTTTTTAGGATGTAAGTTCAAAACCAGGACTGGCCAAAACGTCTCCCTTCTGAAGAGGGTAAGTTGGCCACTTTGGGGTAGGGGTACTGAACATGGACTTCACTCTGAGGATGAAAGTGCTTCAGGAATCTGTCCTAGAGAAGATGTTCAATATATTTACAGTATGAGTGATGTTGTTGTTGTTGTTAAGTGTTGTCGAGTCGGTGTTGACTCATGGCAACCCTCTGGATAGTTCTCCTAAATTGTGTTCGGTCTTCAGTCAGGCATTGTTGACAGACTGGCACCCGTAGCTGCTCTTTTTGTATCGATCCATCTCATTGCTGGCCTTCCTCTTTTGCGTTGACCTTCTATCTTGCCAAGCATGACGTCTTTCTCTAATGATCTCTCTCTTCGCATGATGTGTCCAAAGTATGAAAGTCGAAGTCTTGTTATCTGAGCTTCTAAAGAAAGCTTAGGTTTAATCTCCTCTAGTACTGACTGGTTTGTTCTTCAGGTAGTCCATGGTATATGCAGTACTCGCTGCCAGCAACATAATTCAAAGGCATCAATTTTCTTCCTGTCTATCTTTTTCACTGTTCAACTTTCGCATCCATATGATGTTATTGAAAATACCATGGCTTGAATGAGTCAAATCTTTGTATGGAGAGAGACATCCCTGCTCTTGAGAATCCTGTCTAGGTCTTTCATAGCATTCTGCCAAGAGCAATGCATCATCGGATGTCTTGACTGCTTGTTGCTTCTTTAGTTGATCCAAGTAAGTTAAAGTTGTCCACGATTTCAATTTCTTCTCCTTCAATGATGAACTTATTGATTTTGACAGTTGTCATGATCTTTGTCTTCTTTACATTAAGGTGCAGGCCCATTTTAAGACTATGTTCCTTGATTGTGAGAAGCTAATGTTTCAGATCATTTTCACTTTCAGAAAGTAATGCGGTATCATCAGCATAGCGAAGGTTATTGATGAGTGTTCCACCAGTCTTCACACCTCTGATGATTTGTTCTGCATATAAATTAAACAGGTAGAGGGAAAGTATGTAGTGTTGTCATACACCTTTGCTTATTTTAAACCATTCTGTTTCTCCTTGTTCCGTTCGAACTGTTGCTTCTTGATCAATGTACAGATTGTGCAAGAGAATGATCAAGTGTTCTGGTATACCCATGCTTCTTAATGTGGCCCAGAGTCCAAAGCCTTGCTGTAGTCAATAATGCACAAATGGATATCCTTTAGTATTTTCAAGGATCCATCTCACATCTGCGATGATGTCTTTCATTCCTCGCCCTTTCCTGAACCTTGCTTGCACTTCAGGTAGTTCTTGATCCAGGTATGGTTGTAGTCTCTATTGAATAATCTTCAGTAGAATCTCGCTAGCATGTGGGATCAGAGGAATTGTGCAATAATTTACACAGTCAGTTGGATCACCTTTCTTTAGTACTGGAATAAACACAGATCTTTTCCAGTCATTAGGCCATGATGTTGTCTTCCAAATTTCCTGGCAGAGCCTTGTAAGTATGGTAACAGCTGCATCAGATTGTTATAATACGTCTATGGGAATGCTATCAATGCCTGGTACTTTGTTCTTTGATAAGGCTTTCAATGCTGTTTCGACTTCTTCTTTCATCACCAATGGTTCCGAATCATAAGGTACAGGTTGAAACGGCTGTTGGTCCACTTGATCTTTATCATATAAAAACTCTGTGTATTCTTTCCACCTTTTCTTGATATTCTCAGCTTCATTCAACATAGAACCTTGAGCATCTTGTAACATTCCAATTCGAGGCTGGAACTTTGTCTTTAGCTCTCGTAGCTTTAGGAAAGCCAATCTTGTTCTTTCTCTAATAGTTTCTGCTGTTATTTCCTTGCATGCGTCATTGTAGTACTTTTCCTTGTCCTGTCTTGCTGCACATTGGAAATCTCTGTTGAGTTCTGCGATTGTCTTTCTTTCTCCTCTGGCTTTAGCTTCTCTGCATTTCTGGGCAATTTTCAGAGTTTCTTCCATCATCCATTATGGCTGTTTTTGCTTTTTCACCTTTTGTAGAGACCTTGCTTTCTTCCAACCCAACCTTCTTGATGTCATTCCATAACTCTTCTGGAGCTCTGTCATTTGTATCTAGATCAGCAAACTGATTTTGCAGGCAGTCTTTAACTTCCAGTGGTATATTCTCAACAGGGCCGGTCCGTCCATTGAGCGAGAATGTTGTTCGCACAGGGCTCCACGTGAACCACATTCTCGCTTAGTGGATGGCTGCAGAGGGAGCCGGGGAAACCCGTGCAAGGACTCGGCTCCCTCTGCACAGCCCGCCAGCGTGAAGAGCCTTTTCCTTCACGCTAGTGGCTGTTTCAATGAAGCCGCGAATACTGGGAGAGGTTAAAGGGCATTGCCTTTAACCTTTCCTGGCATTTGCGGCTTCATAGAAATTTTCACCAGCTTCATTTCTGTTGCCAAGCCCATATTTTCCAAACATTTTGCCTTCTTTGTTGCCAACTTTTGCGTTCCAGTCACCCGTGACTATCAGGATATCCTGTTTGCATGTTCTGTCAATTTCAGCTTGTACTTGTTCATAGAATTCATTAATTTCATCCTCTTCTGAAGCTGTTGTTGGGGCATATACTTGAATTATAGTTGTGTTGATAGGCATTACTTGTAGACGAATGGAGATTAAGCATTCACTGACTGCATTGTATTTCATTACAGTTCTTGCAAGTTTCTTCTTTATTATAAATGCAATACCATTTCTTCTTTGTCTTTCATTTCCAGCATAGTAGACCATGTAATGATCTGATGCAAAATGCCCAATGCCAGTCCATTTCAGTTCGCTGACCCCCAACAGACCAAGTTGTACACATTCTATTTCATTCTTGGCCACCTCCAACTTCCCTTGGTTCATGCTTCGTATGTTCCATGTCCGAATATGTAAGATGTCTTTACTCTCATTTCATGCACAGCTATATCAGCAGTAAGACGTTCCGAGGGCTTGGATCCAACCACATCATAAATGATGGCTTTACTCTGAAACATCTTCAGCTCTTCCCCAGTAGCTAGCTGAGTGCCTTCCAACCTGGGGGTCTCATCTTCCAGCACTATAGTGCAATTTGTTTTGTTGTGACTATCCATTGGGTTTTCATGACAAGATACAGAAGTAGATTGCTGGGCCTTTCCTCCGCACAGTTTAAGTTTAGTGTTGTTGCCATTGTCACAGAAATGTGATCCTCCGCCGCCAACACTGTCCCATTCTGCTGCTTCCCAGCTTGGTTTTCATGACAAGAGACAGAAGTAGATTGCAGGGCCTTTCTTCCGCGCAGTGTAAGTTTAGTGTTGTTGCCGTTGTCACAGAAATGTGATCCCCCGCCGTCAACACTATCCCATTCTGCTGCTCCCCAGATGGGATTTCATGGCAAGATACAGAAGTAGATTGCCGGGCCTTTCCTCCGCGCAGTTTAAGTTTAGTGTTGTTTCCATTGTCACAGAAATGTGATCCTCTGCCGCCAACACTGTCCCATTCTGCTGCTGCCCACATGGGTGGTTTATCTTGGTCTGGCACCTCAGCTGAGACCTGTCCATCTAGGGAGACCCTACCAGTAGTTAAACTACTGATAGCTTAGCCTTCAGCATCACTGATGCACACAAGCCCTCACAGCACGACAAGCTGCAAACCAAGTGAGGGAGTATGAGTGATATTGTGGAGGAATTCAATATAAAAAATTATTTTTTTATCAGCTAATGCTAAGATCTTGAGCTCAGTGGACCCTTCAGGAAGTGGACAAGTGATTTAAGAAAGCACAAGGATTGGTCTAGTGTTTGATGGTGAAGATGCAGTGCAAGAAAGTGCAAAGTAATGTAAATGGAGAACAAAACTCTAAGGAAGCCATATACTGATATCCAATTCTTAGACCTGGAGAGGGATCTTGGGATAATGACTGATGATCTCAAGTTAGCAAAACTGTGTGAAAAAGCAATAGCCAGAGCCACAGTGATCCTCAAATGCATCAGGAGAGCCATAACCAGCAGAGAAATGGAAGTGGAAGTGCTTCTGAGCAGGTTATTGGTTAGGATTGCCTAGAATATTATGTCATACCTATTTGTAAAGATCACGATCCTCACCAATCCAGAATGTTACGAGTGCAGGACCTTTCCATTTCTAGCCTTACAGTAGTAGTAGGTGCATGCCATCTTTGTAACATCCCCCCTTGCTTTGTGTTCAGTGTGGAATCGTCATTGATTCTTGAGCTGTCTACTGTACTTGTGAAGGCTGAGAGCCAGTCAGAGGTTTTACCCACCCCTCTGCCTGAGTGTGAAAGAAAGTATGGAGGTCTTAGCTTGCTTCCCAAACCTAAATGAGGAGTTTGTAGTGCTGCAATGACTTTGCCTGCCAGAGAAAATGTGAAGGTACTTTCAAATGCTGACTAAAACAGGAGAGCAGTAGTGTAGTTGGGTTTAAAAAAGGTTTGGACAAGTTCCTGGAGGAAAGGTCCATAAACCATTATTAAGAAGGGACCCAGGATATCAATGCTTGACCCAGTACAAGCATTGCAGAACCTGTGTCTTTTGGGGAAACTGCTAGGTACGTATGACCTAGATTGGCCACTGTTGGAAACAGGATACTGGGCTTGATGGACCTTGGTCTGACCCAGTATGGCATATCTTATGTTCTTATGTTCTTAATCCCAGAGAGGAAGGAGAAAGGACATTGTGGTCTGCTCAGTGCTCAGGAGCCCCATTCCAGGATCCTTTTGTCCACAGCAGAAAAGATAGATATTTAGGCTGGGAGCAGAGACACAAATACCTGAAAGACACACTATCCATGCCACAAAAGACTGTGTAGTTGTACTGAACATTACAGACTGTTACTATTTGAGTTGGACATTTCACCACAGTAAAGAGAATTGAATCATTCAATTTATAAACAAGAGCCTTTTAATTTTATGAACCAATGGCTTTGCAGGGATTTCCATATCCCTTCACCCCCCCCCCTCCCCACCCATTGTTCTGTGACCTGGAGCTCTGGCAGGGCCTACTTGCCACCCAAGAGACCAGGGGCTTATATATGAAAGGAAATTGACAGGGCAGAGACAGCCTGGAAAAGCATAAGAGAACTAAGAACTGATGATCAACCTATGAGCTATCCGGGCTGCCCTTCCACATTAAGTATTCTTTTCTCTCCCTTATAGGTACTCTGTGGTTGTCCAATACATTTTTGAATCCAGATACTATCCTGGGGCCACCACCTCCACTGGGAAGCTGTTTCACACATACACCACTCTTTCCATTAAGAAATATTTCCTTAGATTACTTTTGAGTCTATCCCTGTTCATCATCATCCTGTGACCCTTCGTTCCTGAGCGTCCTTGAAAGAGGCCCACTTTCTGTTCATTTATACCTTGGAGGTATTTAAAGATCTCTCATTTGTCTGTACAAATGTGCTTTATGACGATGACAAGTGACCATTTTAGTAGGTTAAAAAATGATGCAGGGTCAAACCAAAATTCACTTGGAATAAGATTTAAGCACCTTAATATGAGCTGTATGCCTTGGAGAAGAAGAACAACAGAAGGGCTATGATAGAAATACTCAAATTCATGCTATTTTGTCTTTAACATGTTTCATAATTCAGAAACAGACATATAGGCATCTCAGAGAATGGACAATTTTTATTTGGATTTAGGTTGTACTTTTTCTTTGATAGCTCAAGTATAGTAATTTTTTGCTGTCCCCAGGGGACTTACAATTAAAGTTTGTACTTGAGAGAATGGAAGGTTAAGTGACTTGCCCATAGTCATAAGAAGCGTCAATGGAAGCCTGAGCCTGGGTTCCCTAGGTTTCAGTCCACTAATCTAATCGCTACAGGCCAGTTTCCAAATCTGCTTATACTCCAATGCCACAGTGGTCAACCGTAGCATTTAAAAATTGGGATATTCAGTGGTAGAATCCGCATAGGAGCTCCTGCTAAATATCGGGGTAGATCGGCACTAATCGGGCAGTTAACGTGATTTTCAACCAGCAGTTGTCCGGAATGCAACTTAGGCCTGCTTTTCATGTGGCTTATGTTATCCGGATGAGGGCCATTGAAAATTGCATTAACTGGATAAGTGCACCCGCGCTATCAACAAATGCTTGAAACTCAGGACCCACTGCTACACGTACACCTCCTAAAAGAATTCTCAAGGCAGCAGGCACATGGGAAAACTATGCTCTCCCAACCCATGATCGCCCATCACAGCATGTACCAGTGGCAAATAGCCCCCAATCCAACCTCCTCCTCCTGACAAATCCCCTATCCAGCCTTAGTAGCACCCCCAGCACATGCCAGTCCCCCCTCCCTTACCCCTCTGACCCTTTTGGACACTTACCCAGAGGGTCTCCCTGGTATCTAGTGGACAGAGAAGGAGCTTCTGCTCCATTGCTACCTGGATTCTGAATCTAGCTCTAGTCTTGCAGTACCGCCTCTGGAGTATGGAGGGTATTTTCCATTTGCATATAGGTTGGGAGGGAAATAATCACTGCGAGGCTTTGTTAATGAGGCTTTGGAGCAGTGTCTGCAGTGTTGCATTGCTGATAGTGCAGTTGCATGTAGCACCACCTCAAGCGGTGGTATTAAATGCAGCCACACTATCAGCAGTCATGACAGCACGTGGCAACATCGCACACAGTAGCTGTCACCGGCTGCATGCACATTCTCTGCCCTGATCCCGCCTTGTCACGCCGAGAATAGTTAGAGCGGGATTTTTACCATGCTGACTGCTCTTTGTGCACGGTAGTGGTTACCACAGGTTGCTAGCGGCACACTAAAAACCGTTACCACAAAATAAAACGAAACTGCAGAGAGATCATTCGGACCTCTGGAACTGAAGTGTGCCCGTAGCTTTCTGTTTCGTTACAAGGCCAGAGACTTATCAGCCACCCCCCCCCCCCCCCCATAGTAAAAAGATCCCTTGCCGACTTATCTTCAAGAAATCTCTTTAATCATATGGGATGATAGATGATATACTGAGAACCAGTATACTTAACTGAACATTCTGCAGCAACCTGGTAGGCTTTCTTAGAGAGCTGCCAGCTGTGAATTTTTGCCTGGAATGAAGTTAATCAAAAACAAGGCTGCTTCCCCCCCCCAAGAGATGAGAACGTTACACCCACAAAAACAGTGCTGCTTCTCTCAAAGCACAATCACTGAAATAATGGATGCAGGTGAGCAAATGATAGATATTAGCATCGTTACTGTCAGACCACACATGCCTTGATCTCAGGCTCAAAGGCAGCGGAAGCCTGCTACACACCTCCTCCTACCCAGAGATACTCACAAAGAGCAACGCATGCATCTCTCACCGCAGTTAAGGGAAGGGATGCAAACAGCTGAATTTCTTCCTAAGAAAAAGTTCCAATGTGTGTTTCATCATCGCTTCGGATATCAAGATCAGAGGGCGCCTGTCTTTTATCATTATTTATTTATTTATTTAAAAACCTAATCAAAGTCAATACGGTTCACAATATTACAGAGTAACTATCATTTACATAGTTTAGAAAGCCATGCTCCATTCTTTTTGCATGTTTTCCAACATATGGAAGGTTGGAATGAATTAAGTAAAAGGGATCAAAGTCCATTTGTCATTCTGTATTTCTGACTATATTCTCGGCACGATAACTCTTCAAAATTTAGCAAGCAGAAAGAAATTGAAAATGCTTGGCATGAGTTAGAAAATGAGAGATATCACATCAGTATTAAAAGAAAACCCCGACTCTACCCCTTTCACCACCACCACCATTGCTTTCTATAGGAATTGTTAGACGACAAAGAATGATGAGCACCCCTCTTTTTCAAAATCACCCCACATCCTCCCTCCCCATTGGCAATACAGGCAAAGAAAGCCAGGGAAAAACTGAAACAGCTTGTGAAGGATGGTGCCATTCAAAGTTATTTTCCCCACACTTCCAAAGCCCCTTCCTCCTACACACACCACACCCTGCCCCCCCCCAACACCTCATCCCATTCATACAAGGCTTGTCCCAGAGTTGGTTCAAGGTGTTGGCACCCTAGGCAAGCTTTAAGCCTTATGCCTCCGCTGGCTGTCAGAATCTATTGTTTAGCTTTGAATGCCTTCCTCTTTGCTCCCTCTCTACAAAGCTACTGACCTAGGTAGCTGCCTAGTTTACCTGATGGTTGGGCCAGCTCTGCACCCCACACGCACATACTCACACACCTCAGACTACACACCCAGACATACATATACACACACTCCCACGTACCTGAAACATTCCCCCCACCACACAAAAAGTCCTACATCTCTGTATATACACCCACATCACACAGAGCCCATTTATAAGTATACTCTCCACACAGAGACATGGAAGGTAACTGACACAACTTCTCAATTTGCATATCCCCCAGACATAAAGGGGGTCATTCCAGTCATGAATAGTGGGATCTGGATGTCTGACCTGGATGTCCAAGCCCCGCTATTCCCCTAGCCGCTATTCAGAGCCCAGAGCTCCCTGCACGTACTTCTGAGATGTGCGGGGAACTCTGAGTGAGGGCAGGAGGGGGCGGGCCGAGGGAGGAACAAGGGCAGGCCATAGGTATGACACCTAACTCTGATGTACAGAGCCTATTCCATTGAAGGCCCTGTACATCCAGGGCTGTGGAGGTGAACAGGGAACTTATTCTACCTCCGAGGTGAAATAAATTACCCTGCAATTGGAGGGATGTTCCAGAGGTCAGCCCCAATAAGGTGAGCCAGGCCCGATCGGGGGTTGGGCTGTGGGGAAATGGCGCATTGCTCAGCTGGAGGGCAATCAGGGCTCCGGCATGGCTTCCCAGTGCCATGGTGATGGGACCATGCAGGAGCCCCAGCTGTATTGTGCGAGGAGGGGGTCAGATGTTCAGGAGAACAGAATCAGGGCACGACCTGCCCGTCAAGGCCAATTGCACCCAATTCTGATCCCACAGGGGCATCCAGATTCTGGACGTCTGGACAGGCAGGACGAGCCCTGATTGGAATGGGCCTCATAGTGCACAGTAGTGCACACCTGTCCCAACTACATTCTCATACTCCCACAATTGCCCCTTCATCTATACACAGAGCCTTATCCCCTAAAAACACACATCTCACAACCCCTTTAGTACACAGCCCTACCACATATGAGCCACCCACAGAACCCTCCCCCCCCAAGCCCAGTGAAACACACATATCCACACCTCATCTATCCTTCATATCTACATACAGGGCCAACTTAACAGGAGAGCCAGTGAAGCACTGGCTTGTGGCACACAACCTTTAAAGGCACCCAAAGCCTGTCTCACTGACTCGCTCCTTTACAGCTGCAGGAGAATTTTCATTTGCTCCCATTGCTGTGCTAGCTTGGAAACTGTCGGCACTGCAGCATTTCTAAAGACAAGTAACAAGCACTACCTGTTTCTTCTGAGAAACAGGAAATGCTTGTGTTTACCTTTAAAAACACTATGGTGCTGGCAGCTTGCAAGGTAGCACAGCTGCAGGAGCAAAGGAAAATGCTCCCACAGCCATGTAAACCAGCTGCAGCAAAATAGAGGAAAGGAGGTGACTTGACACTGAGGGATGGAGAGAGGAGGCTGGCTGGGGCTGGGGCTGATGCTGAGAAGAGGGGGAACTGAGACCAGATGAGAGCTCAATCTGGGGATGCGAATGGATATGGGCTGATGCTGGGCCACTGAAATTGAAAGGAGGCTGACATTGGGGGGGGGGGGGAATGGAAGGGAGCTAATACTGTGGGAGGTTACTGGAACTGGAAGAGGACTGACACTGGGGAGGAGGAATGGGATTGGAAGGGGGCTGACACTGGGTGTGTTTCTAGGACTAGAAGGAGGTTAACAATGGGGGGGGAATGGAACTAGAAGGGAGCTGACACTGTGGGGAACTGGGACTGGAAAAGTGCTGGAAAATGAAGAAGGGGACTAGGACTCAAAGAGAGCTGGTACTGGAAAGGAGGTAACACTTGGGGTTACTGGGACTGGAAGGGGCTGATAGTGGGGAGGACTGGAACAGGAAGGGGCTGATACTGGGGGGGGGGGGCTACTGGGATGGGTTACTGGGACTGGAAGGAGGCTGACACTGAAATGGGGGGACCATGACTGGAAGGGAGCTGATACTGGGGGGTTACTGAGATTAGAAGGGGGCTGATACTGAGGAGGTACTGAGATTGGAAGAGGGTTGATGCTGGTGCTGGAACAGGAAATGGACTGATACAGGGGTAACTGGAAAGGGACTGGTGCTAGAAGGGAACCGATGCTGGGGCTGAGGGGGCTAATGCTGGTAGATGTGGAGTCAGGGTGGGAAAAAGAGGCAGAAGCAGGGGGAGTGAAAAGGGAGAGGGGCAGTTATTCTCTATTTGGAGGCGGGAAGAAACAAGGTCATATATGGGGGAAGATTGAGAGGGAGGGGTATAAGAATGGATGCTGGGATAAGGAGGAAAAGGCAGGTTTAATGTATATTGGAGAAGGAAGTAGATGAGTGAGTGTTGGGAAAGGGGATTAGGAGACAGGAAGGAAGGTACTGGGAACATGGGGATGCAGGAGGGCAGGGATTTGAATTAGGTGGAGATTCTAAAATTGCGAAGAACAGAAGAAGTCAGATTCTAAGACTGGCTGGGTATTGGGAGTGTAAATGGAGAATGAAGGACTGAGTAAGATGGAAAAGTGGAGATTCAGGATAGCTGGGGGACTAGAGATTAGGTGGACAGTGGGGACTAGGTCTTGGGTATGAATAAGTCTGTGAGAAGGAGTGCAGAAATATGGGAAGGGGATAAGGTTCGAAAAACCTGGAGGGTTTGGAGAGACAGAGGGCTACGGAGTGAGTGAGAGACAAAGGAACAGGATTAGTCTTTGAAGGTGAGAAGGTAGAAATGAGGAGGTGAAAGGAGAAATGGAAGCTTGGATAGAGGGTAAGATGTAAGAAAGGGATTGGACATTGAACGGGGATAAGCGATAGGGAAAGAACTGGGGCTGATTAGGGGATGAGAGACAGAAGAAAATAGGTGAGGCTAGGGAGAGGATGAGTGGAGAGGAGGAAACGGGAGACTAAAAAGTAGGTGAAAGATGGGGGAACAGGAAGCTGGAGAAGGAATGAGATAGAGGTGGGCAATGGAAGGATTGGGAAAAATGGCAAACTGGTAAGTGGTAAAAGCTAAAAAGAGGGAGATTAAAGACCAGAAGGTGCAGACAAGAAGGAATGAAATTGAGCTATATTTTAGGTAAAAAAGCAGATGACTGCTACTACTACAACTACTTCTTATCATTTGTACAGCACCACAAGGCATACACAGCCAATCAGATGCCATTAACAACGGCTGAAAACCGCCGCTTCAGGGGCGAGCAGGAGAGCAGCAAGGACAACGAAGCTGTGAGCAGGAGCCCCTCCTTCCCCCTACAGCCTGCCAATCAGATGCCATTAACAACGGCTGAAAACCGCTGCTTCAGGGGCGAGCAGGAGAGCAGCAAGGACAACGAAGCTGTGAGCAGGAGCCCCTCCTTCCCCCTACAGCCTGCCAATCAGATGCCATTAACAATGGCTGAAAACCGCCGCTTCAGGGGCATGCCCGTGCCTTGCGGGCCCGTGCCTGAGGGCCTCGCCAGAGGGCCCTTTGGCGTGGCCCTTAGGCGCTGGACCGTGGCGTTTGTTCTGAAGTGTACACTGAGGATGTGGACTAGACTGTTCGCATATTGTGGTAACCTGCTGTTCCGTTTCCTTCTCCTTCTTTTATCTTTTGACTGTTTCTGTCCTCTATTCTGTCCTATTTCATAAATGGCGTTCTTTTCTTATTTTCTCAAATGATATAATATTGTAAACCACTCTGATGATTTGGGCTGAGCGGTATATCAAATGTATAAACATAAACATAAACATGTAAGAGACCGTCCCTGCTCATGAGAACTTAGTCTAGTCAAGAAAGCAAACAACAGTCAAGACAGACAACACAACAACTGGCGCCTAGGACATATATTTAGGGGAATGGTAAGGAAACACATAGGAAGTGAACAGGAGACTAAGGGGATCAGGATCTAAAAGCAGTCTCAAAGAAGTGAGTTTTTAGCCTGGATATGAACAGGGCCACAGATAGAGCCTGATGCAGTGACTCCAGTGGTCTTTTCCAGACAGAAGGAAACATAGAAACATGATAGCAGAAAAAGACTATATGGCTTATCCAATCTGCCCTTTCATACCAACTACTTTAGTCCCCTTTTTTCCTTTAGAAATCTTCTGTGTTTGTCCCATTCTCTTTTGAATTCAGGTGGAGGCCAATTCCATTCAGGCCATCCAGCCTCTGTGTGGCCAATCAGAAGCGGGGCGTACAGAGGTAGGCCTGATTCTGATCTCACAGGGGCTAGACATGCTGCGGGATCAGAATGGCTCTACGGCCTGGATGTGCAGGCCAGGCCCTGATTCTGATTGGCCTGCATGCCCAGCCACATATCTGGCTACCTCAGCCAGGCTCCTGAGTGGAGCCACAGTTCCATGGCATCCCGTCGCCATGGAATGGCAGCTCCATTCAGTAGTCGTGATCCCCGTCCACCAACCTAGCTCTGTTTTCCCCGCAGTCTGACCCCCAATCTGGCCTTCCAAGGCCTGGTCGGGCTGCGGGGAACCCCCTGCGCCTCCTCACCTTCGTCCCCGGGTCCTGCACTGCAATCCCCTTCCATCCAGGGGGACTTATTCCACCTCGAAGGTGGAATAAGTACCCCATCTAGATTCGAGGCCCTGGACATACAGGGCCAACCTCTGAATCGGCTCTGTATGTCTGGGGTCACGGCCCACCCTTGCTCCTCTTCCGGAATGCCCCTCATGCCCCCGTCTAGGCCTCCCCATACAAACCTGCTGTTCATATGGGGAGGCTTTTGCTGGGGCTTGCAGGGGGAAGAATAGCAGGGATGTCCCATTGGGACATCCATCCCTGCTATTCACGGGACAGAATGACCCCCATAGTGTCCTAGTCTCTACTATCTCCACTGAGAGAATACTTCATGCATCTACCACTCTTTCTGAGTCTACCTCCTTTCATCTTCATCCTATGTCTTCTTTGCAGAGCTTTCTTTCAATTGAAAGAGGTTCTCCTCCTTTGCATTTATGCCACAGGGGTATTTAAAGGTCTCAATCATATCTCCTCTCTTCTGCCTTTCCTCCAAAGTGTATGTATTGAGATCTTTTAGTCTGTTCCCATATGCCTTATGATGAAGCTCACTGACCATTTTGGTAGCCACCGTCTACACCAGTGGTTCTTAACCCAGTCCTGTGGGACCCCCAGGCCAGTCAGGTTTTCAGGATATCCACAATGAATATGCATGAGCTAGATCTGCATGCACCACCAACTCCATCCTGTTTATATCCTTTTGAAGGTGTAGTCTCCAGAATTGCAGACAATACTTCATATGAGGTCTCCCAAAGACTTATACACATACATTATCACCTCCTTCTTGCTGGCCATTCCTCTCCCTGTGCACCCTTCTGGCAGAGGTTTAGCAGATGAGTAGGTGCAGTAGAGCATAGCTGGAGATTGAATGAGGTGGTAAGGGAAAGGAGCTTTAAGGCATGAGGGTCAGAGGAGTTATCAACATGAATGCTAAAAACCCCAAGAATATGTGAGGTGGAAGCCATGAGTCAAAGTCAGTCAGAAAGGTAGAGATGGACTTAACGGTGGGGTCGATAATTGACAGCTATCTGGAGAGGTAGTGGGGTAAAGAGGCTGATAGAGTGGACTTTAAAGGAAGGAAAGGAGTGAGACTGAGGCAGAAGGAAGGGTTGAAATTGGTAGGAATGAGAGAGTAGAAACCCAGCACCATCGCCACACCCAGTGGAGCGAGTCATATGGGAAAATTTGTAGCCCCCACGAAGAAGGACAGCAGCTGAAGTAGTCTTCAAGGAGAAGCCAAGTCTCAGAGCAAGAAGCTGCAGAGAAGGATCAACATCGGATTTAGGAAAGGAAGGGAAGAAGAAAAGGAGATGAAATAGTGGAAAACTGAAATGAGATCCTTAAAAAGGATATAGGAGACACCAAGAAGAGGATGTGGTAAAGAGAGACCAGGGGCATCGCAGTTGGAAAAATACAATGATCAAGCAAAGGTACAAAAAAATGCCAGTTTTTAGAGAATGAAATGTCAGCTTTGAAAAATGTGCCTTGTTTATAGTTCAGTAACGTGGAAATGAATTTCTCTTTCTCTTTCTTTGATGTTCCACTGCTCAGAGTCTCTTTTGGGGGTTATCCGTTTCATATTTTTTATCTGCATATTTGTTTCTTAGTTTCTTATCCTTTACTAGATCATGATCCATGTTTTCCATGTGCAGCTGAAGCGAGGAATTCTGTTAGCATGTTGGTTCTGTGTATGAATCTGTAGCAGTCTGGCTTGTCCTCCTTACCCCGCTGGAGTTGTGCTGATGTATTAGAATATTTGCACTGCCTATTTTTTCATAGGTAAGGTTGGTACAGTTTGGATTTTTGGACTTGATGCTGATATGGTGTGATCAGCTTTCGAGTTTTAATTTGCAGGGTTTTGTGTTACTACACACAATGGGGGTTACTTTAGAAGTCCTGTTTGTGCTATGGACATCTGAAAACAGGCATACAGACATCCAAAGTACAGAGATGCCCCCGGAGCCATTTTAGAAAGTGGTTTTAAAGACATCCCAGGATCGAGGACCTCCAAGTAGAAATGGGGGCATGGTGTAGACATATTCATGGTGTCCCCTAGAACCTTGGAAGGTCCTCGCCCAATTTCTGAAATGTCCTGCACATCCCAAACCATGTTGAAGCTTATACCTGCTCTAGACACTGGAAAAGTATTTGCTTTGCCAGCCAAACATCCTGAGGGTGTGGAGACCCAGGTACATTCATATCCTCTATATTTTCCATGTTGACAACAAACACTGACAAAGAATGAGAGCTCTTGTTTTCATTTTGCCATGCTGATGGTCATCCCTGTATTCAAACAAGCATGAGATAAATATCCGTGCACTCAGGCATCTTCTTCCACGTTTTGTCCTAGATGTCCCAGATTGCACTTGGATGCTCTTTCTAAAATGCCACCTCATGTCTTGCAGTAGAGGGATTTGTGGTGGTGTTACTGATGTGATACCAGAATTTAAACAGAATCCAAGTTGAGTTCTAAAGTGAAACACCTTACTTCTGTTCTGCATCAATTATTGGAAGACTTTTATTGGTTAGTTTGGAAATGATCAGCATGAATAAATAATACTCTATTGGACTGATATTCAAAGGTAATTATGACTCCACCTATCCGTGCATTTAAAAAAAAAATCTGGATAATATTGGGCCATTTAAAATTGCTAAACAGCCAGATATTATCCATATATTTGTGGGCCATGATAACAAGGAGCACAGGTAGGCCAGAAAAGTATCCAGATAGCAGTGATATTCAGTCACTATTTGCATAAGCTGTATGTTTAGTTTGGGCCTGTCGAATAATAGACCTACATTACACAGACGGTGCTAGCAGTCACCATACTATCATATATACAGCACTGCTACATATATAGGTAGTGGTGCTGAATATACAAATTAAAAACATCAAACCCAGTATTCTGTTTCCAACAATGGCCAATCCAAGTCATTGTCAGGTTCCCAAAAGGCAAATAATATTAGGTACTGTGATTTTGCTATAGAAGCTTTTCATGTATTGAATTGAACTTTTGGCTATTGAGGTCTCAGATACCATAGGCTGCCACTGTTTCATGAAGCTTCAGTGGACTGATGCCTAAAAATACATCAATGACCTCTGTCTTAAACATTTAGCCATATACGTCACTCTTGAAACAGCTTTTTTGATGTGAATTGTTGCAATACTCATTTAAACAACTATATTGCTTAATATTGAAAAATAAACCAGTGCTTAGCTGTGTGATGAATTTCCCGACGCTATTCCATGCGCTATAAAATGCGTTTCTCCTACTGGTTTCTTCAGGGGAAAGCATTCACATCATCACTATAAAGAAAAATAAGTTCTTTAGTTACATGCTTCTAGTGTTAACATTCCTTTAAAACGATTTATAATTATATTCACCGATCCTCCTACCTACTGCTCCAGCCTGGTTCAATAGAGCTTTGTCAATGGTATGCTTTGCTACAAAAACGCCGCGCATGCGGACTAGTGAAATAGTCTTCCGTAATTACTATTGCTTGAACAGGTGATGTCATTTTGGTATGCACAAAGGATAAGTGAGTACGTCGGAGAAGATGTTCTCATGTGCATAATTCCCATTCAATTCGGGAATTCAGTCCACGGGGTATTATGGAATCAAGGTTGTGAATCCAGCGTTGTTCACGGTATAGTAGCGTCTGATCTATTGATTTTCCCCGATTTGGAAAAAGAACTTGTTCAATGACAAAGCACCGTAGTTCTGAAAAAGCATGTTGTGAATTCAAACAGTGATCAACAATCGGGGCTTCCCGTCTTTGGCATTTTAACCTGCTTCTATGCTCATTAATTCTCACCTGTAGGGAGCGGATAGTTTTCCCGATATAAAGAAGATCACAGGGGCAGCGAAGCGCATAGATTACTTGTATAGATTTACAATTCGTGTTACCTCGTAAACGATACCAGGTGTTATGATAATGAAAATCCTGTAATTCCAAAGTAATCGAACAGATGTTACAAGTCCCGCAGCGTGTATGACCTGCACTGGTTGAGGGAATGGAAACTGAAAGGGGGCGTAAGACCGCTGGACTAAGCAGTTCTTTAAAAAAATTTTGCCTCTGCCAGACACACCTTGTAAATGTCTTACAAGGCATTCCAGAATTAGCAGCTTATACAGTGAGGTGTGTCTGGCAGAGGCAAAAATTTTTTAAAGAACTGCTTAGTCCAGCGGTCTTACGCCCCCTTTCAGTTTCCATTCCCTCAACCAGTGCAGGTCATACACGCTGCGGGACTTGTAACATCTGTTCGATTACTTTGGAATTACAGGATTTTCATTATCATAACACCTGGTATCGTTTACGAAGTAACACGAATTGTAAATCTGTACAAGTAATCTATGCGCTTCGCTGCCCCTGTGATCTTCTTTATATCGGGAAAACTATCCGCTCCCTACAGGTGAGAATTAATGAGCATAGAAGCAGGTTAAAATGCCAAAGACGGGAAGCCCCGATTGTTGATCACTGTTTGAATTCACAACATGCTTTTTCAGAACTACGGTGCTTTGTCATTGAACAAGTTCTTTTTCCAAATTGGGGAAAATCAATAGATCAGACGCTACTATACCGTGAACAACGCTGGATTCACAACCTTGATTCCATAATACCCCGAGGACTGAATTCCCGAATTGAATGGGAATTATGCACATGAGAACATCTTCTCCGACGTACTCACTTATCCTTTGTGCATACCAAAATGACATCACCTGTTCAAGCAATAGTAATTACGGAAGACTATTTCACTAGTCCGCATGCGCGGCGTTTTTGTAGCAAAGCATACCATTGACAAAGCTCTATTGAACCAGGCTGGAGCAGTAGGTAGGAGGATCGGTGAATATAATTATAAATCGTTTTAAAGGAATGTTAACACTAGAAGCATGTAACTAAAGAACTTATTTTTCTTTATAGTGATGATGTGAATGCTTTCCCCTGAAGAAACCAGTAGGAGAAACGCATTTTATAGCGCATGGAATAGCGTCGGGAAATTCATCACACAGCTAAGCACTGGTTTATTTTTCAATATTAGGCAATATAGTTGTTTAAATGAGTATTGCAACAATTCACCTCTAAATAGCTGTTTCAAGAGTGACGTATATGGCTAAATGTTTAAGACAGAGGTCATTGATGTATTTTTAGGCATCAGTCCACTGAAGCTTCATGAAACAGTGGCAGCCTATGGTATCTGAGACCTCAATAGCCAAAAGTTCAATTCAATACATGAAAAGCTTCTATAGCAAAATCACAGTACCTAATATTATTTGCATTGATTGATTCTGTGATAGATAACCACGTTAACACTTGTTAGGTTCCCAAAAGGTACAAAGATTCCATAATGCTTGTCCCAAGGATAAGCAATGGATTTTCCCAGTTCACTTTAATAATGGTTTATGGATTTTTCCTCCAGGAACCTATCCAAACCTCTTTTAAACCCAGCTACACTAACAGTTTTTTCTACATCCTCTGGTAAAAAATTCCAGAGTTTGATTACGCGCCGAGTGAAAAAATATTTTCTCTGCTTTGTCTTAAATGTGCTACATCGTAGCTTCATTGCATATCCCCTGGTTTTTCTACTTTTTGAAGGAATAAACAACTGATCTACATTTACCCGTTCCACTTCATTCATTATTTTATAGACCTCTATCATATCTCCCCTCGGCTGTTTCTTTTCCAAGCTGAAGAGCCCTGACCTTTGAAGCCTTTCTTCTAAGGATATCCTTTTTTCCCCTTTACCATTTTGGTTGCTCTTCTCTGTACCTTTTCCAGTTCTGTTCAGTATATCCTTTTTAAGATATTTTAACCAGAATTGCACACAATATTCAAGGTGCAGTCACACCATGAAGTAATACAGAGGCATTATAATATCATTGGTTTTATTCTCCATTCCTGTCCTGGAATGATTCCGAACATTCTATTTGCTTTCTTGGCCATAGCTGCACACTGGACAGAGGGTTTCCATGTATTATCCACGATGGTACCCAGATCCTTCTCACTGGGTGGTGATTCCATATGTGGAACCCTGCATTGTGTAACCGTACTTTAGGTTCTGTGACAAGGCAGAGGCTTTAGAGAGTAAGAAAAAGGGTTTTAAATACTCTTTGTCCTCTGAACCTGCCAGAAATACAGGGCAGGAAGGGGTTAAAACCTCAGCACACAAAGCTTCACTACACGAAAAAGTAGAAAGGGAGCCCCACCCTAGCCCCAGGCTAACCAGGAGAGCTATCCTATCAGGGAAAGGGGTGGACTTACGCCCGATTGGACAACTCAGTCCTCATAACCAGGAAGTAGTAGATTCAAGAAAAGGAGAGGAGAGAAAGCAGAAAGAGGAGGAGGAAGCAGAAAGAGGAGGAGAACGGGAAAGGAGAAGGAAGGAGGAAGGAGGAAGGAGCCCCACAGTGGACACAGTGGGGAGAAACTGACTCAAGGGAATTGGATGCAGCCTTGGAGTCAGAACCTTTTTCCAGAGGGCTAGGAAAGTCAGGTCCAGGCAGAGACTTGAAGTCCCAAAGAGGCAGAGCTGGAAGCAAAGAGAGCCAGGTGGGAACCAAGTACTTGGAAGATGGCCAGCCACTTTGCCCAGGAACAGCCACGTCTCGGGGGAGGCAGTTGAAAGTGCTTCCTGGAAGGAACAGCCCTCAGCCAAAGGAGAATCAGGTCAGAAACTCCTATAAACCTTTGAAGCAAAGATTAGAGTTCTTACCTAAGAGAGATAGAAGTAACTCCTCAGAGACTTTTCTTAGAACCAGATTGATAAGAGAAAAGCTGGGTAGAAGGGAAACCCCAGCTCATAAAGTACAAGTGTTTCCTTGTAATAGAGAACGTGTCAGAAGTTGCAGTTCAGAGTGTAGCCCAGCTGCACATCAGCAAGCTACTAATTGCCAGCAACGGGACACAGAGCTAGAGTCAGATTTTGAGGACCAGGCTGTATTAAAGGAACTTGTAAAGCAGTGTCAGAAGAGATATGTTCCACCCAACCAGAGAGTGATATCCGGGCGAGACAGGGAAGAGAGAAATCCTTTCTATGAACTGTTTAAGAGGGCCAATAAGCCTGAAACCCTGCAAGTGCCTAGGAGACGTAAGGATAGTAGATGGAAGCAGATACAGACTCTCCTTAAACACTTGAAGTCTGTGGATTCTTTTTATCCTTGTGTTCAAAAAACCCCAGATCTTGAGAGTGAGCCGATGCAGACAGACAATCCCTTATCCTCTAGCAGTGACTCGGAGATGGATTGTGGCATCTGTAAGAAGGAGTTCTAAGGTGCAGTTTAATTGTATCCTATGTATATAAGGGTGCTGTGGAAGCCTAATTGTTGTTAAGCACACGTGGAATAAAAACCACAACACGGAGAAGTTTCTTTTTTAAAAGTTTTATTAGGAAAGCCTTACTGGTGTTTGGAAACAATGCTGTTATCCTGGAAAGTTGGAGGAAATATAAGAAGCTGATTTTTGAGTTGCATCTGTACCCTGAGAAGTATCAGGAGGACTGTTTCATTTTGGACTTTATTTGTTACAACCACGTATCTTCTCTTTTGCTCTGTTTTGGGGGAAGAAACCCTGTGCGACAATAATATATTGTTCACCCTTAACCTAACTTTGGCTGTCATCACTGGGCTACAACTACATAAGAATACCAGGCAAACAGCACAAACAAAGTAACTTTAACTGTGTCCCACTTTCTAACAGCCTTAATACTGGGGCTGAGTGGTGAGCGGTGTCACAGTTCTTATTCCTTAAGTGCATAACTTTGCACTTGTCCATATTAAATTTTATCTGCCATTTGGGTGCCCAGTCTCCCAGTTTTTCTTCTTGTGTTTTAACAACTTTGCATAGTTTTGTGTCATCTGCCAATTTGATCAACTCGCCTGTTATTACTATTTCCAGATCATAGATCCCTGATGTACTCCACTATTTACCTTTCTCCTTTGAGAAAATTGGCCATTTAGCCTTACTCTCTGTTTTCTGTCATTTAGCCATTTCCAAATCCACAATAGTACACTGTCTCTTATCCTATGATTTTTTTAAGTTCTCTCATGAGGGACTTTGTCTAAGGCTTTCTGAAAATCCTGATAACCTATGGGCTCGATTCAGAGAGGCGACTTGCAGGGCTGCATGTCCCAGCAGGATGTGCAGCCCCGCAAACCGTCCTGACTGTATTCTCCCTTCGTCTCTCCCTGAACGGCAAGAGCAGCAGTATGGGGAGAGTCAGTGCGGGGCAGGAGGGGGCAGAGTGAGGGCGGGCCAAAGCGGCAGGACGTATAGGGCTGATTGACGTCATGGCCCCATATGTCCTGTGGGGTCAGGGGCAACATGCTGCTTATTCCACCTTGAAGGTGGAATAAGCAGCTTTGAACAGGCGATTGGGGCCAGAACCCCCCCCCCCCCCCGAGGCCGGGGAAGGGGGCAGGTAGGTCCCTGTCAACCGATCCTGGCCCCAGCTGCCCAGCCTTGGGTTGGGCAGCAGGGAAACGGAGGGCCAGCGCCACAGGAGTCAGGCAGACCTGCGAGGACGATGTCCCTGCAGGTATACTGTAGCATGCTGGGCTGTCTCAGAGCCCAATCCTGCACTTGCGGGAACATCTGGTTCCCGTAGTGCAGAATCGGGTCCAAACGGGCCCGTCCTATTCCTTCCCCCTTCCCTTTTTCCCCCTTCCCTTTTTCCCTTCCCCTTTTCCCTCCATATCTTTCCCCTTCCCCCTCCCTTTACTTCCCTCTCCTCTTCCCCCTCCCTCCCCCCTTTCTTCCTTCCCCTTCCCCCTTTTTTCCTTCCTTCTTCCTTCCCCTTCCCCCTTTACCACACCCCCCTCCCCTCCTCTCCCTTCCCCTCCTTCTGCTCCTTTCCTTTCCCCCTTTCCCTTTCCCTTTGGACCTCGTTTTATATGTCTATTTATTTTTTATTTATACTGTTATATACCGCGCTATTCTGCATCAGCGCAGTTTACATTGAACAAGCTGAAATTACATTGAACAGGGCATTAAAACTTGGAGATAACTATTTTACAGGGAACATGGGCTATGGAGGGTTAAGTGGCTTGCCCAAAACCACAAGGAGCACCTGTGGGACTAGAAACCCCAGTCCTTCCGGCCCAAGGTTGCTGTCCTCTAGTGGGATTTGAACCACTGAACCTTCCAGCTTGAAGTACCTTGCCCCAACCACTAGGCCACTCCTCCACTCCATTGATTTTGGTACTCTCTAGGAGGTGTTCCATTTTATTTTATTTTAAGGTTTTTTTTAAAGTATTATGTTTCTTTTTTAGGACAACAGTAAATGAGTAGTATTACTCAGATATACTTTTATTTTCTTGTTTGTCTCAATATTGGTTTATTTTGGTAGTATCTTCTAAATAAAATGCCTTTTACAGCTTTGCATACATGGACAGTAGTATCCTTTGAATAAGATGCCCTTCACAGTTTTGTTCATATGAGCAAGTGCATCTACACTATCAGTTTTGCTCAGGTGTAAGGCTCCCTGATTTTTGTATTAATTTATTTAAAAAAAATTGTTGAAATAACAATGTTGTGAGTGAGAAAATCAGACATTTTAAATTGAAAGCAGCCTCAAAAAGGTGCTGGATTTGGATAAGTTAGAGAAGGGCATGGCACACAGATTCAGGAGGTCTACTCCAAGTGTATGCTGCGGTAAGATGAAAGGCATGCAGTTGGGATCTGGTAGTGGAGGTAAAGGGCAGAGATGAGAGTGATTTGCTCAAAGAGTGGAAGTCACGAGGAAGGGTGTATGGAGAGGTGAGAGGAGAAGTCACAAAGACCAGTAGAATGAATGCACTTGTAGGTAAGTAGCAGAAACATGAACCGGATGTG
The DNA here is from genome assembly GCA_033557465.1 of Ichthyophis bannanicus. Classification (NCBI taxonomy): domain Eukaryota; kingdom Metazoa; phylum Chordata; class Amphibia; order Gymnophiona; family Ichthyophiidae; genus Ichthyophis; species Ichthyophis bannanicus. Next base: position 85,648,758 of record CM066043.1, read on the forward strand.
GAAATGGAGCTGCTGGGACCTGACAGCTACTTGTGACCTAGATTGGCCACTGTTGGAAACAGGATACTGGGCTTGATGGACCTTGGTCTGACCCAGTATGGCATATCTTATGTTCTTATGAAATTACTTGAAGGAAAGGATTATGTGAGAGTTGTGACTCTGGTGGAAGATGTGTCGTATAGCAGAATTTTGAACAGACTGAAGGAGAGAGAGATGGTTTAGTAGGAGACCTGTGAGGAGCAGATTGCAATAGTCCTGATACTAGTATTTTCCAACTAAATGAAACAAAATAAACAAAAAAAAACGATAAACAAACCTTCTTCTTTCCACCTCCTATAACAAATAAAATAAAATATTTTTCAGTATAAACTACTAGTATTTTTATGGAGAACAACCATATCACCCTAAATGGTCACTTGTTTTGGGCCCTTGCAAATCTCAGATTGAACTAAATAAACTCAAACATTCCTGGGTACTGGTACCAGCAAAGGGGGGGAGTGGGAAGGGTTCATTTGTCTCTTCTCTGGCTCCAGTGCCTGGGAACTTAATCCATCTCAGTGTAACCTCTCTTCTCTGTTTTCCAGTTGCTTAATAAACTGTGTGGTGGGGGGTGGGGGTGGGGTGACCAAGATGACCGCATAAGCGAGTACTGTATTACTTCCTACCTGATGCCTAAGCATAAGGGAAAGGTGAAGGTTTTTCCCTCAGAACCCTGGTCTTTCCATCCCGTCTGATGGATTGATTCGTAGAGGGCTCACCGTCGTCTGCAGATGCTGACATCTTGCTCTCCCCTGAACTGAGGATGCCTCCTTCATGTCAGGAGTGCCCTCCCCCCCCCCCCTCCCTCGTTCCTGCAGATTCTGGGCCAGTCTGTTTGCAAGTCTGACATCTGGGCATCAATCAAGGGGAGCCTGTGGCCTCTGAGGCAGGGCAGCTCTCCAGAGAGAGGGGGAGGAGTGGCCTAGTGGTTAGGACAAGGTACTTCAGGCCAGAGGGCCAGGGGTTCAAGTCCCACCTGGGGACAGCAATCTCAGGCCGGAGGGACTGGGATTTCTAGTCCTATAGGCACTCCTTGTGGTCTTGGGCAAGCCACTTAACCCTCCATTGCCCATGTTCCCTGTAAGTATTAGCAGATGTGTGTCATATCCCCTAGTGTTAAATGTATCTCCCAATTGACCGCTTTGACCCAGTGAAAAGCAGGATATAAATACAGCTTAAATAAGAGATGTCAGAGATGCCCTGGAGCAAACAGTGGTGGAGGAAGTATTGGCAGCTAGTGGCCTGGACACAGGCAAAAAGTCCCTTGTTTGTTCTTCAGCTGTTCCATCTACTCCATTTGTGTTCTCTATTCCATGCCCAAAGGAGTTTACCCTGGAGGTTATCTGGGAGGCAATTGTTTTGCTCTCCGATGCTGTGAGCAGGCAGACACTAGACCTTTCCACTAGGATTCAGAAGAATTCAGATCAAATAACTGCTACTGTGAGTACGTTGGACAGTGTAAAATTGAAGGTTGAAGATCATGGAAGCCAACTGGCACAGTTGTCAGAAACAAATCGCTCTCTGATTTTGATGATGAGGTCTTACGATGCAAGTTGGAGGCGTTGGAGAATACTGCATCTGCAATAAACCTTAGGGTTTTGAACTTTCCTAAGGCTAGAGGATTTTCTGCCCTGGATATGTTGAAGCATTATATGTTTGAAGTGTTATCAGATCTTGTCCCACCTCTAATAAAAGTATACTACCTTTCTTTGGGAAAAAAAGAGCCAGTGGCTTCAGATGGAGACTCTAATTTGGATATAATAAATGTATCCGATTTCTCAAATCCTCTGATGAGGAGGTGTATCAACCAGCCACATTGCTAATGTCTTGTGCTTTGGTCATGGATAAGGAGTGGCTGTTGAAAATGTTCTTTAAGGAAAGGAGAGATACCTTCTGTGGTTATACTATATGAATGTTTTCTGACATAGCTCGAGAGATACAGAAAAGGAGGAAACAATTTTTGCTTCACAAAGCTGGAGTTTTGCAAGTGGGGGGAACATTTCATTTGCGTTTTCTTTGTAAATGTTTGGTGATGTATAATTCAATCTAGCCGAGGGACCCAGTAGCTTTCTTAAGTATCAGGTTGACTATGGTATCGTAGCAGTATAATGTTGTTCTCGGTATAGGATAGTGCTTTGGACCGCTAAGCGGCTATCTTGAGTTTTGTATTTGTTCCTAATTTGTCTTGGGGAATTCCTCTTATCCGTAAGTATTTTGAGCTCCCCCTCACTTTACCTGGGCTACAAGAATCTCTTTGATTGTTATTTTCCTTTATATTCTATTCAGTATGAGTGAATTGTTTCTATTGAGAGAGTTTCTTTTCTGTTCAGGACTAATGTCTTGAGTTTTATAATGAAAATTCAATAAATATTAAATATAAAAAAAAATGCTTGGCAGATAGGGAAGCACACCAGTCCTGGGAGATTTTACCCCAAGTTTCTCTGAGCTCCTGGATTTAAAAGTTTCGGGGTTCACTTTTGATAGTACAGGCTATACCAATGGCAATGATCAGTAGGTACTTGACACTCTCACATTCACCCTTCTCAATAAGAGTCCAGGCTAGAGATTCTATTCTGAACCAAGGATTTATTTAAAGTTATGAGCCGCTGATAAACACCTTTAACAACTTACAGGAACAAGAAAACCAGAACTATGTTATAAACTGTTAACTACTTCTCCTCTTAATCAAAAATGGCTACAGGCAGGTTACTTTCTTCTTTATTGAGCTTGCACCCAAGTTACCTATTTCTACTTATTTGTTACTTATGCACCTTTAGGAAGGGTGGAAGGGTAGCTTAGTGGTTAGCACAGCAGCCAAGGGACCAGGGTTCAATTTCCACTGGCACTCTTTGTAGCCTTAGGCAAGTCACTGCACTCTCCATTGCCTTTGAAGAAAGTCCTGACAATCTACTTCTGGTCACACCTTACTAAGAAAACCCAGAGGCTGCTGGGTCACTGGGAAACAGCATACATTTGCACTTTTAGCATTTGGTCTGGGTTTCCTGATAGACCCCCTCTCTTCTCTTCCTAATGCTTAGTCCCCATGTACCTTAATCTGTATGTGAGGTAGTCACAGTTCCCCAATGCTAGGGTAAATTGGTTGCTTGGGTTTCTTTTCCTTCTAAGATAGTGTCTTCTGTGGATGCAGGTCCCCAAAACTGCTCTGCAGGGCTCCTGGCTCTGATCTGGAATGAATGGTTGGATGGATGGTACAGATCTTGGAATCTCTTTACAGTGTGAGCTGCTCTCCTTGTGACAGAGTGGGGTGCTGGAAGGGTTTGCATAGGCATCGACCTTCTGTTCATTTCTCCTCTGCAGTTTCTCTAAGCCTGTTGCACTCTCTAGACCAGGGTCTCAACCCATTCCTCGAGACACACCTGGCCAATCAAGTTTTCAGGATAACCATAAAGGGGGTTATTCTTATTCTGTCCCCCGAATAGTGGGGATGGACAGCCCAACGGGACATCCTTCCCCGCTATTCATGGGCCTCCCCGCCGGTGTCTAACTTTCCCGCCGGTTGTACGGTGAAGTTAAACAGGGACGGGGAGGGGCGCATTTGGGGTGGAGTTAGAGTGGGCGGTGGGTGGTCACTGGCCCTGTACGTCCAGGGCCGATTCTAATGTTGGCCCTGTACGTCCAGGGCCGGCGACTTGTACAGGGAAGTTATTCAATCTCTGAGGTAGAATAACTTCCCTAGACACAGTGGATTGGCAGGCACGGGGGGGGGGGGGGGGGGCGAGGACATTTCCTGCAGCCCGACCCTGGCTGTAGGTGGCTAGATCGGGGGTCAGGTTGAGTGGAATGAGCTGCAGGAGCCAGCGGCCAGGATCGCGGATTTTAAATGGAGCTGCGGTGCTATGGCAACCAGCCAGCATGGTGCTGCGGCTCCATTTAAATGCCCTGACAGTCAAGCATGTCCTATACATGCAGGCCGGGCTGAATTGCAGTCCCAGCCTACACATACAGGACTGTTCGTGATTCTGATCCTGTGGGACTAGACGTGCCCCACGGGATCAGAATCATGGCGCCCTCTTTACGTCCGGTTCATTCCAGACGTACAGAGGGCTTCGACGTCCTGGACAGAATCGGGCTAAATGAGTATGCATGATAGAGATGTGCATTAAATGGAGGCTTTGCATACAAATCTATCTCATGCATCTTCATTTTAGTTATCCTGAAAACCTGGCTGGCTAGGTGTGTCCCAAGGACGAGTGAGAATCCCTACTCTAGACAATTTGATGTAGCAAGATGCAAAAGACTTCTCTTCTCCCTTAGGATGCTATGGCTCGATGCCACAGGCACCTACCCCTTAATGGCAAAGGCCTTACTTCTGCATGCTGTAGTGGCTGTGTGCCAAAGGCAGGAAATTGCCTTTGGGTGCAGTTCTTATCCTCAGTAGAATTTTTCCTCTTAAAGGAGTCTCCTCCATCTAAAATGACTGGCAGGTTGACACGCTCACTGTGGAATTGATTTTGGGGCCCTCTAGTCCATGTCTCCTATTCTGCAACACTTACTCAATGTATTTTCTTGCCCGTAGGGCCTATGTCACTCTGGTTACTCTTACTAAGTGGCAACCATCACAGGGAAACCGTTGTTGGTCTTGCTTAACAAGTATGGATACTCTTCAACATATGCTTCTTGAATGTCCAAATGTCCAAATATACTAGAAAGAAGTCTGGGACAGCATTGTTCATATCTTCCAGTTATATGAACCCCTGTCGATACGTATTGTGATATACAAGTCTCTTGCAGGTATAGCTTCCCTGGCTGCAGCAGATGGTCCACTCTTCGAGTTATTACTTAGCATTGCCATTAAAGTCCTGCTTACGTACTGGAAAGACTCTTCTACCCTCACATACCATCAATGGAGGCACTTAATTTGTTTTTTGTTTTTTTTGCTCTTATAAGACCGCGTATATGACTCTTCCACTGTAACATTAGACATCAGAATTGGAGAACCTTGGACTTAAATGTTGCTACTGTCTCTTGACGGACTCTGATCTAAGTTGTTCCCTTGCTTAACATGTGATATATTGCTCTAAGTTCGCTTTGTTGAGCCAGAATTTGGGGGAGGAGGGACATTGTTGGAAGTTCTACTGTTTTTTGTTTGATTTATTTTTGTCTAAAAAAACATAGAGATTTAAAATAAATAAATAAATAAATAAAATGACCAGCAGAAAGAACTTCCTCTGTTCTGGAAAAGTTTGGACCTTTCTTTCTACATCCTGCAATAATTAGTATAGACAATGGTTGGTGCCACTGTTTTTAGTGCAAAAACCACCAGCCTGTGTAGGTTCAAACACATAAATAGGTTAAACAAACAAAATGAACCCAAGTGTACCAAAAGTCAACCTCATACTAAAGGAAAAATGGCAAAAGAAAGGGGTGAACAACGCAAAACCAGAACTGTTGGGCAAGCCTCAGTCACCAGGGGAAGTGGGTCTGCATTTGCGCAAATCACGCAGCGGACCACACAACCTAACACACCCCGCACTATCAATCATAGGCCACCACCTAAATTATAATTTAAATACATTTAAAAACAACTTAGCTGAAAGTGGAAGTGCCCAACAGAAAAAACACGGAGCTCCAAGGCCCACACACTGGATAATTTGGAAGCACTCAATCTGCAGTCCAGTCGACTCGAGTTTCGCCAAAAATATTAAAGGCTGCTTCAGGACACAATGCAGAGAAACAAAAAGCTCCCATGAGCACTAAAACGGTCTCAACATTTGGAGACCTATACACAGGAACCGGAAGGCATACAAGCAAACAGCCAATCACACAGCTCAGACCAGAGAGACAGCACCGTGTCAGCAATGACGCCTCGAACAGCTGGTAGACAAAATGAAATGAATAGACTAAATTGATTTCATCCATTTGACCGAGTCATTTAAACCTGAAGGCTGAACTGCCCTAAGGCGGAAAATCCACTTCTGCTCTAACCGAGCTAGGTGATGATCAGCTTGGCCAGCCTATAAATTAGAAACCATATCGATCACACACCAAAGGAGATCACACCATTCATGGTGATTATTTTTGGTGAAACCCGAGTCGACTGGATTGCAGATTGAGTTTTTCCCGAATATAATCTACAATCACAAAAGGTGCTATGAGCCAGGAATAAGATGCACCTGCAGACTTGACTAGGAATCCCAGCTTTGAAATGACAGAGGATGTTGGTACAGATGAGGACTGAGAATGACTTTTTGTAATAAAAACTGAGCATTCAGATTTCTGTGATAATGGTCTGAGAAGATATTTGGTATAGGCCTCTTGTATTACCAGCACAACACTTTAATTTGGGTTATGGTGATAACATTCTTAATTGAAAAATGTCATCTGGAATAACATTGAATACTTCTTGATAGTCTTTTTTGTTTACTATTTAGATTCTGATTTTCAGTGCAGATTTTAACGGTGATGTTCATTTTATGGATTTCATGAATCTACGTTGGATATTTTGAATGGTTTGTATCCCTCTCTGGACTGAAAGGGATAAAGCAGATTATAAGAACTTTAAATTAAATTAAATTAAATTAACAAAACTTCTCAGTACTCCATGGTCATTATCGAAATGGCCAAAACTAACATTCCACCTGAAATTGTTCTGTTTTTGCAATGCTGCCACCTAGTGGTCTGCAATCATTTCTACATCCAAAAGACGAGGTTGTACAGAGTGATGTGCAAAAGTCTTGCATAGGCTGCATGATCAAGCTATTCTCAGCTTTTTTTGGCAATCTTTTCAAATTCTGTGGCAGAATCCAGGCTTATTATATATTGTTTCATTGCAAATTTAATTCTACAGCCATTTCTGCATGCAAAATTATTTGCCTGTGAACTTGTCTATGGCTATCATGAGGAAAACAATGTCCCAGTACGATCAACTAGATTCTGTGTCAAAGCGGGACTGAAAAGAACCAATAGAATACTGCACTTCCTCAGCCAATGGAAAATCATATTTGATAGCCAATCAGTGCATGATATTTTGGTGACACACAGGGTTTGAATTTAATGTGAATCAACTGGTGTGTATCTCGTTTGATGCTCAACTTCCTGGTATGGTGAAGAGGTCGCATTTCCTATCAATGGAGGACTGGGTCCAGGTGGTAGTTTTGCATGAGGAGGGGTATTCCAGCCCGCAGATTTCAGCAAAGGTCTGCTGTAATCAGAACCTGAGAAGATCGGAAATATGCAGGACTGACATCGTAGCAATCAGCCTAGAAAGTCAATCAAGAGCGACAATAGGGCCTTGATAAGGACATCTCTTGGCAACTGCAAGCTAATCTCCCCTGAGCTTCACGGGAATGGAAGGAGAAGTGTTCTGTTGCAGTTTGCACTTCCACTGTGAGGAGACGATGCTTGGAGTACAGGTTGAGGCGCTGTAAGGTGTGAAGGAAGCCACTACTAATGGAGCAAGGCTGACTGGAAGAAAGTTCTGTTCAGTAACAAAAGTGCATTCTGGGTGACCAGGGCAAAACTATGTAAGGAGGTTTCCTCATGAAGAGTACAAACCAGAATGCTTGAATATCTCCATGAAGCATCCAACCAAGGTCATGATCTGGGGATGCATGGCAGCCAGAGTTGGTTGGAAGACTCCATAGCATTGACAGGCTGTTGAATGCAGCGAAATACATCGGAATTCTGCAGAAGTGCATGCTGCCACCAGCTGAGCAACTGTTTCCTGGCAGATATTTCTTCCAGGGTAAGAATGCACCTTGCCACCAAGCGAAAGCTATTGCCGACTGGAAGAAAATAAACGGAGTTCAGACCATTGAGTGGCCAGCTCAATCACCCAATCTCAACCCAATTGAGAATCTTTGATACAAGGTATCAGTTGAGATCTCCAAGAAGCAGCCGCAGACCAAGCAAGAGCTGATTGAGTCACTGATTGAAGCCTGGAATCACATTATAATGCAAGAACACCTCATCAAATTGGTCCACTCCACGCCAGACAGATGCTGTCTAGTGAGGAAGAGCAAGGGCTAATGGCCACCAGCAACAACAAAAAAACAGTTCTTTACAGGGCTACCTAATGAAATTAAGAAGAAAACATGCAAACTGCCAATATACATAGAACAGAAAACACTACAATCGTTTGGGCACACATTGCATCTTTGTACACAGGTTCACAACCAAACAAACATGGGTATTAAACAATCATAAAGAAAGCTCAAGTCATGGCAAATTTGTCAGATTTGTACAAAAGAGAAAAGGGAAGAAAATGGCATGCAGAAGGGGTGTAAATTGTAATGCATTTTGTCCCTGTGATCCAAACAACTAATGCAGCACTACCTGTGTGAGACTTTTTCACACCACTGTAAATGCTCTATTTCATCCTACCAAATGATCATTGAATCAGAAGAAAACGATAGCGGTGGCATTATGTTTGGGGAAACAACAAAATGACCACTGATGCCCGTTCACATCTTTGGCTTTCTCTCATTTGGTGAAAGACACCTTATCATTTATTACTTTTCTCGCCATTTTAACCGTCTGCCCAAATTAAAACGCTGCCTGTTATTGTCAGTCTCTCCCTTATTTCCTCAGAAAATACCTGACGCTTTTGTGGATGGAAATTGGGGGCCCCTGTAAGCAGTGACCAGACAGCTAAAATAATGCTACAGTACTAATTTAATAACAGCATCATCTACATCTAAGCAAAATGTGGTCAGCATCTGTCCCGACGCTATACATGTTCTGAATTCCCTTTTCCTCTATCCCTTGTCCCTTTCCTGGTCCATACCAGTATGCTGTTACTGCATCCCTGCTTCCCCCACCTTTTACTCTAAAACTGGGTTGAGCAACTCTGATCCTTGGGTGCCATAAATTTATTTAGAATTTTAGGATATCCATATCAAATATTTCATTTCTTTTCATACTTCTGTGTCTCCTTATCCCATAAAAACGGGACCCAAAGTGATCCAGGGAATCGAATAAAAGCTATTATAATAAAATACAAGATCCCAAGTAGTGTACAGACTGGCCTGCCTCTAGACTCACTAGGGAGTGAAATAGACTGAATCACAAACTACAAAAACAAAAGTTCATCTCAGTAAATACTCTCCCTCCCTACTAACCCTCACCCAAGAGGCGATTATGCTGAGATGCATTTGCATACAATGAAGGCAGCACAAGTAGAAGCATCTCATGTATATTCAATGTATATATCATAAAAAGCCAACTGGTTTGTGATACATGAAGACTAAGAGGCCTCCTCCCTGCTCTAAAGCCTTTCCTGCAGCATCCTATCTGTACACATTGACCTATGCCGGAGTGCTTGATGGGGTATACTGAATCCATCTTCTGCCAGAAATCTCAGATATCAGGACAGAATCTCCAGGCTCATTTAAAGCACTCACGGAACAAAAGGGGTCCCTCAGTTGAGGAAGAAAGCAGTGAAAAGAAAGGCCCTCTCTCAGTATATGGATGCTGAATGTCTACATATAAACGTGGGCGTAAATCAGAGAATATGTACATTGTACTGCACGCATGTCCTTTTATTCATTCTGTCCTTCCCCCCTCTCTGCCTCTGTTCAGATATAAATCAGTGGCTGCAGTCTCTGCCATATCTAAGACCATACACTACACCTCCATTTTCTGGCCTTACCCGCTGACAACGTCAGTCAGTTCATGTCATGTTTACATAATAGTGTGATTTAATATTTATTTATGTCTTGTTTCTATGTAGTCAGCAGTTCATAGGGGCTTCTTTAACCTTTTGGTAGGACAAGGGACAGTGAAAGAAAAAAGATATACATCAGAAACTCTGTGGCCTACACAGTATGGGGGTTATTTTAGAAGTCTTATTTGTGTTTTGGACATCTGAAAACGGGTATGCAGCCCTGCAACCATTTTAGAAACTGGGTATATGGACATCCAAGTAGAACGCGGGTGAGTTAGAGGCATGGCCTGGGGAGAGCAAGGGAGATGAATGTCGCAATGTGATTTCAGAATGGCCAAGCACGTCAGGCCCTGGTTGATGTGGAGTCCATGCCTATGCCTGCTCCTGATCATGAATGAAGAAGCAAAAAACTGTTTGTTTCATGGCGGCAACACTACCAGAGGCAAGAGCACAAGGTGCTGATATTGGCACAGTCCGTATTTCCTGGGCAAAGAAACCTGCATATAACTACAAACACCAAAGAGATTACTAACTCGCCATCGCACATCTGAGTATCTAAAATGTCAGTGAACATGGACGTCACCCTTCTGGAAACGCAGCCTGGACATCCAAGAAGCTGTTTCTGCAGCTGTCCATATGGGGACATCCATGGCTGAAATGCAAACCTCTCCAGGATTTTCTCAGACATTTTACCCTGGACATCCAAGATTGCACCTAGATATTATTTCTAAAATGAGCGCAAGGAAAAAAAGGAACGGGGGAATCAAAATGGCTGAAACAGATTTTATTGCACATAATAAAATCTGTTTCAATCTTTTTGATTCTCCCGCTCCTTTTTTTGCTTGCACCTACGCTTGTTGTGGGTAAGTCCCTTTTCATTTTATCATTTCTAAAATGCCCATTGACATGTGGCACTGTGTGTTTCAAGAATTTGTATAATTATGCATTTATCCAGAATGCTTTACTTTTTTCTGCATAATTTTGCTGGTAATCTATGAAAGTCCTAGATGGCTGTACCTGCAATCACTGTAAATGCACATTTCTGTCCTTACCTAGCCTGCCTTCTAAAAATTCGAAATGCATTGTCCAATTGCATTTGGAGGATAGTAGAGGTACTCCGTATATTGGATGCTTCACTTCAGATGCATTTACGATGGAACTGGAAATGCATTTCAGACTAATTTGAAGGAAGGTTTTGAGAGATCTTCACTGTATACCAGTGCTGTGGTAAGGCTTGCATTTATATCTATGATTTAAAGACGCAGAAGGAAGCACAACATTGAACACTTGATGATACCATTTTTTATATTCTGATATTTCATTGAGAGGCTGACAGATGGACATGTACAGCCATGCTCTGTAGTTTACCTAAAAACCGCAAAACTCATGTTTTTGTCTGACTGTTATATGAAAACTTATATCTCAGTGTATTTGCCAGAAATTGGCATATTGCCAAGAGTTGGTCAATATTGCTTACGGGTGTGCCAAAAACAGAAGAGTAAATACTTTGAGGACATTTTCAATTGTCTTTGCCTTAGTTTTTAAGAAATAGGGAGAATTCCTGCATTTTTTCCTACAGCTTCCCAAGGAGGGGCGCTCAGATGGTATAGGGTCTTCCTTGCTGACGAAGGACTCATAGGAAACTCTGCTCTAAACTCCTTCTGTGCCACTTTGTGTCAGGTTGTCTTCTCTTCAGAAGCAAACACATCCTTTCACAATATGCCGGAGCCCAACCAGCACTAACATGAGATTCATGCATGAGTTTCTGAACCAAGCCAAGATTTTACCAAGCCAGCATCAGCAACCAAAAGGTTCCTCGTAACAGTTCATATAATATACAAGCATTTTTTCCTCTTATATAATTCACTCTATTAATACCATAATGGAGTTCACTACAGCACACAAAAGTTTTGCTACAGCAAACCTTCACTGTGTTAATAGCAGGATTTCACTATAACAGATTTCATCTGTATTGATTTATTGAAAACTCCCTGCAGGATATTGGGGAGACTTTGCAGGTGATAAAATCAAATCTTTCCAACAGTTAGGAAATAAAATGTGCAGACTGAGTAAATAGATAGACTCTGGGGCTGTGTTCATTTATTTGCTACATCCTGCAACAAATTCTTCAACTCCTCTTAGGACACAGTATAAAAAAAATAAATGCAAATCTTCATATTCATGGGGCGTGGCAGGAGTAGAGGGGGCATGTATAAGTGCCTTCTGAAATGGCTCAGTCTCAGTCACAAAATATGAACGTCCCTATAAAGGTCATGGAGGTGGACCTCAAGCAGGTTGCAAGGCCGGGTAGGTGCACAGGTGTAGGCCATGTCACAAATGCGGATGTCCCTGAATTGAACAGCATCGGAACCAGATCCTTGGACATGTCGGCGTAGATATTTCAGAAGGGGAAGACTATGCTATGAGACTTGCGCATTCCACCACGGCATTTCAGATACTAAGACGTGGGGCAGTGGTCAGTAATATATTTGGAGTTTGTATTTACATTCATGTTTCTTTGGACAGGAAATAATAATTATGGCGATGTAAGCATGGTATGGGTTTTCCCCTCCAATAGTTACAGCTGTGAAACAAGCACTTGTCATGACTTTATTCATGATCAGGAGAAGGAAAAGGCATGTCTCGCCAACCAGTGCCAGACGTGCTTGTGTTGTTCTGAAATTGCACCACAATGTGCATCTCCCTTGTTCCTCATTGTTTTGCGACTCTAGTGATGAAGTATTTGAAAGCACCTCACATAATTACCAGGGAGGAGTGGCCTAGTGGTTAGGACAAGGTACCTCAGGCCAGAGGGCCAGGGGTTCAAATCCCACCTGGGGCCAGCAATCTCAGGCTGGAGGGACTGGGGGTTGCTAGAAAAAAAGGATCTCGGTGTCGGCCAAATGATAAATATATTTATTGTAATTCAATTTGGCACTCACAGACCAGCATCCCAGATCCTGGAAAAAGATTCCTTGTCTGGACTTAAAAGTCTTTAACTTTAACGTGCAAAAATGCAAATAAATATGTATTCTTCTTACATATAAATATACTCATTAAATCAGTTATGATTAACCATGCAGTTCTTTGTTAGTCCACTCATCTTCGCTGTGATAGTATCAATCTACTTATCTTAAAATTGGCAGCGAAAACCACAGCCCAACAAAGGCCTCTGTTTCGCCAGAGTATCCAGCTGCTTCAGAGGTTTTGTATCAATCCATTTTTCTCAATCTTCAATAAGCAAAAACTGCATCGTGTGTCCCACAAATGGCACCATTTGTATTCTGAACTAACTCAGCAGAACCAATCATTCAAATAGTTCGCGCAGCCAATCATATTCATCACACGATGTCAGCAACAGTTGTAACCAATTGTTGCTCACCATTCAAACATTAGACGCAGCCAATCAATGATTCCCACATGATTAGGAATCCCGTAGCATCAAAAAACACTTCAGTTCACAGCTACTTAACTAAGCAATTCTGCCTTGAATAGAAGATCTTTTTTACATAGATGGTAGCATCAATTTTGAGTACAGTGGTTTACAGTGCTTCCTGGTTTTGCTTACTTAAGTAGCGTTCAACTGAAGTGTCTTTTGATGCTATGGGATTCCTAATGTGTGTGAATCACTGATTCGCTGTGCTTAATATTTGAATTGTGAGCAGCAATTGGTTACAGCTATTGCTGACATTGTGGGAATTCCCATGGTATGATGAATATGATTGGCTGCGCAAACTATTTGAATGATTGGTTCTGCTGAGTTACTTCAGAATAAAAATGGTGCCATATGTGGGACACACAAAGCAGTTTTTGCTCACTGAAGACTGAGAAAAATGGACTGATACAAAATCTCTGAAGCAGCTGGATACTCTGTGAAACAGAGGACTTTGTTGGGTTGTGGTTTTCATCGCCAATTTTAAGATAAGTAGATTGATAGTCAACTTATCCTCTTTGTGATAGTATCAACTGCATGGTTAATCATAACTGACATAATGTGTATATTTATACATAAGAAGAATACATATGTATTTGCATTTTGATGCTGGTCTATGAGTGCCAAATTGAATTGCGATAAATGTGTTTACATTGGGCTGATACTGAGATCATTTTTTCTCTTTAACTGCTGATATTGGTTCCAAAGCTGAGGTTGTGTGGACATTATGAAATTACCCAAAACAGGTCGGGCAGTTTCTTCCTGCTCTTCTGAGCTTTCACTAGGGGTGTGCACAGGAAATACCTATACAATGGTAGTATCAGAGCATATTTATGCTGGACAATGTGGTCTGAATAATGGTATAGTAGTTTAGGGTGTAGTTATGCTGGATGTAGTAATATCCTGGATCTAGAGGATATACTAATTGGAATGCCAATATACTGAATGCGGTGGGCATACTAATGTCAATGCCAATGTGCTGGATTTAGTAGGTATAGCAGTTGGATCTAGAAATGATAGATGTGGTTGGTGTAATAATTTGGATGCTGTAGTGGGTCTAGTAAAACAGAGATAGAAATACAGGCTGTAGTGGATATAATAATATGGATGTGGAAATGTTGGATGTTGTGGATGTAATAATGTAGATGATGTAGTGGATGTAATAATATGGCTGTAGAAATGCTGGATATAGTGGGTACAGCAATCTGAATGCTCATATGCTAAATTTAGTGCATGTGAGATTCCAAATCACTTCAGCTCACTGCAGAGCACAATATGGATCATGTAGTGGATGTAGTAAATGGATGTGGAAATGTTGGATGTAGTGGGTGTAATAATGTGGATGATGTAATGGATGTAGTAAATGGATGTGGAAATGTTGGATGTAGTGGGTGTAATAATGTGGATGATGTAGTGGATGTAGTAAATGGATGTGGAAATGTTGGATGTAGTGGGTGTAATAATGTGGATCATGTAGTGGATGTAGTAAATGGATGTGGAAATGTTGGATGTAGTGGGTGTAATAATGTGGATGATGTAATGGATGTAGTAAATGGATGTGGAAATGTTGGATGTAGTGGGTGTAATAATGTGGATGATGTAATGGATGTAGTAAATGGATGTGGAAATGTTGGATGTAGTGGGTGTAATAATGTGGATGATGTAATGGATGTAGTAATGTGGATGTAGAAATGATGAATGAAGTGGGTGTAATAATGTGGAAGATGTACAAGGTGTAGTAATGTGCATGATGTAGTCAGTGTAGTAATGTGAATGCAGAAATGCTGGATGTATTGGGCATAGAAATGTGGACGTAGATATGTTGGAGATAGTGGATGTAGAAATGCTGGATGTGGTAAGTATGGCAATTTGAATGTGGAAATTCTTTTTGCATGTGTGTGTGTGTTCAAGAAGAGGTTGGGAGAGCTGCATCACTGCAGGTGGATTTGGGAATGTAGAAATCCAGGATATAGTGGGTGTAATAATGTGGATGATATAAGGGATGAAGCAATACAAATGCAGAAATGGATGTAATGGGTGTAATACTGTGGAAGATGCACTAGGTGTAAAAATGTGGATGATATAGTGGGTGTAGCAATGCAGATGCAGAAATGGATGTAGTGGGTGTAATAATGGTGAAGATGTACTAGGTGTAGTAATGCGGATGATATAGGGGGTATAACAATACAAATACAGAAATTGATGTAGTGTGTGCAATAATGTAGAAGATGTACTGGGTGTAGTAATGTGGATGATATATGGGGTGTAGTAATGCTGATGTAGAAATGCAGAATGTAGTTGGTGTTATAATGTGGATGACATAGGGGATGTAGCAATGCGGATGCAGAAATGCAGGATGTAGTGGGTATAATAATATGGATGATAAAGGGGATGTAGCAATACTGATGCAGAAATGCTGGATGTAGTGGGCATAGAACATAAGATATGCCATACTGGGTCAGACCAAGATCCATCAAGCCCAGTATCCTGTTTCCAACAGTGGCCAATCTAGGTCACAAGTACCTAGCAGTTTCCCCAAAAGACACAGGTTCCACATTGCTTGTATTGGGGCAAGCATTGATATCCTGGGTCCCTTCTTAATAATGGTTTATGGACCTTTCCTCCAGGAACTTGTCCAAGCCTTTTTTAAACCCGGCTACACTAACAGCTTTTACTACATCCTCCGGTAACGAATTCCAGAGTTTGATTACACATTGAGTGAAAAAATATTTTCTTTTATTAGTCTTAAATAGGTTACCCTATAGCTTTATTGCATGTCCCATAGTCTTTCTATATTTTGATGGCATAAACAATTGATCTACATTTACCGATTCCACTCCATTCATTAATTTATAGACTTCTATCATATCTCCCCTCAGCCAGAGAGACAATAGACAATATTTTGGTGGTGGTGAGAAGTGAGGAGGAATGTGACACATTCTATCTAACCTTTTTGATATCTTGGACATCTGCACCTTGCCCACTCACAATCTTAAATGACAGAGGTGTAAGGCAGGGGTCTCCAAATCCAGCCCTGGAGGGCCAAAAACCAGTCAGGTTGGCAGGATGTCTCTAATGCATATATATCTCATGCATATTCATTAGGGATATCCCGAAAACCTGACTGGTCTGCGGCTCTCCAGGACCGGAGTTGCCCACCCCTGGCCTGGAACATGCATATTCAAGGACCCAGTTGCACTGGGATGTAGTTATAAACATAGGTGCAGACCTACACTGCAGTTCTTTGCCTTTCTCCATTTGCACAGATGCTATCTAGGTGTTTTCTCTCTTTGCCACTATCAGATGGCATCAGGTGAAATTTGTGATTATCCCATGGGGTGGGGCAGAAGGGTAAAGGCAAGAATAGACTTTACCCCAAGTATTAAGCCATCTGTTTTAGTTGAAGTGAACATACAGGGCTGGAGGTATATCCTATCACCAAGCCATCAGAGGTAGGACCTTTAATAAAGACCATGCAATCTGGCACATAGCCAGAGAGGAGACCATCCTTGGTCTGGTTCTAGGCTGGGAATAATGAACTCATCAGAAGGGGAAAGTAGTGTCCCTTTAGATGCAGAAGAGGCCGGGAGTTCACTAAGCAGCTGTTAGCTACATTCTGGCATCTCTCTCTCTCTCTCTCTCTCTCTTTCCTCCTCCTCTTCCTTCCATTCTTTTTGCCCCGCTTCTCTCACCCTTTCTGTCTAGCTGCTGAGAGGTGAAAAAGAGATGCTGATATTGATTCCAGGCATGCATCCAACCTCACAGAGCCCTTCTAACACTTTGGCTCTTCGAGACGTTGCTGTCTCCCCAGCTTCCGAAGTGGCTCCGGGAAAGAAGGGAGACAGAACTAGCTGAGAAAGAGAGAAAAGATACCAGACTATGTGAAAATGTTTCCTGCTTTGCGTTGATTATTAGCATTTTATCCTCACTGGTGATCTGTTCTCTCTGGCAGAAGAATTGATCCTGTGGGGCTTTGTTTATCCAAAGAGGATCTGACACAAATGAACAATGTCCTTTTATTCTCCTTTTTGATTAGCCACTGCAAATTTGTGGATGAGTGATTTCTGAGTGAGACTGCTGTAGAGTAAGAGCTGTGCCGGACACATTTTTTTTCCTCTCTGTGCATGTGTATATCTCTGTCTTCCTTTACAATCGTGTGCATGTCTCTCTCTCTCTTTCTGTATATGCATCTGTGTGTCTCTATGTTTCTCAGGCTCTCTTTCTCTCCATCCCCCCCATCTACGCCTCCCTCTCTGATTTTTTTTTTTTTTTGTTTAATGCCAGAAGCAGCCTCCCCCTTCCTGCCACAGACTCCAGCCCACCTTCCCTCTCCCGCTCCTCCTGCTTTCCACCTGCCTTCAGAAGAGAGAAAAAGCTTTGGATTTGTGCTAAAGGAGAATCGGCACAGGGCAAGTGTTCATCCTTGGGAGATCTCCAGGCTCGCTGGCTGTTGGGTTGGACATTTTGGGTTTCATGAACTCCTGGTGTGAGGCAGAGGAGGAGGAGGAGGGGAAGAAGAGATATAAGAGCATAGAAAGGAAGACAAGGCTTTCCTGAGCGAGAAGAAGCGATCTGCGACCCTTTCTTTTTGCATGTGTGTATGTGTGCAAGAAGAGGGTGGGGGAGCTGCATCACTGCAGGTGGATTTGGGGATGTGAATTCGATTAGAAATAGACAGGTTGCAAGAATGAGATGCAGGTAAGACAATGGATTTTAGTCTGCTTTATTGTACTGCTATTTCTTTCTCTCTCTCTCCTGCAAAATATATGTATGTATATATAAGATATGAGTAAAGAAAGGGATTATGTCCAACCAGCTACCCCCCCCCCTCCACCTTTGCCAGGCCCCCACCTTTTTACCTCTTCTCCTCCCCTGTATAGCAGCTGCATGTACACCTGATCTGGGGAGGATGGGTGCTTTCATCTCAAGCCGCTCCTTATTTCTTAGATGTTCTTGTGTATAGGGTCCTGCATGTATTCTGATTCTGAAATCCTAGAGCAGCAGGACAGCTGGGGAGGGTGCAGGATCATTTTTAAACACCCCCCCCCCCCCATGTCATTGCTGCTATGTTCATCGGTACCCCAGATCTGTTGTGGGTATTTCATCTGTATCTCCTCCAGTTTCAGCCATACCTTATCTCTGCATACGGGTTTGTTGCTGTGCAAGGACATGTGGATTATATCTTAGGACCATTCGTCTTTTTTCTGCATTGAATTAATGCCATCTATTGTTCTGTTTATTCATTATCTGCCAGTCCTCCCGTTCTAAGCAACTCTTGCTATACCTGACCCCATTCCTTGTGCATTTGCAGACAGCCTCCACTTAGGACCATTTCCTCAGCATTTACCCTTCCCTGACACCAGTTGGGCTAATGAGAATTGTAGCTTAGTAGCCACAGCCTGTGACTTATTTCTTTATCTCTTTTTGCATTGTGATTCAGAAGACTGCAATATTGGTTTCCATTCACGCAAAGATGAGTGGTTTGGGGATTCTTTTTTTATTCACCTCTTGCTCTAGTTTACCAAGGACGATATGTCTGTCAAACTCCAGTGTGCCGAGAGAAAGGAGACTGTGTTAAATTATAAAATCTGAACACTGCACGTTGAAATAGATGAGATTTCTGGATGAGATCACTGGCACGGAACGGATTACAAATTCTGAGATCTGAGGCGCCGGGGTCAATTCCTGGAAGCTGGGGGAATTTCAAGGAGATGAGCCCCCAATTCCAGATAGTAGGGGAGAAGCTGGGCTCTGGGGTACCAGCATTCTATTTAACATTAGAGCAGTGGTTCGGTAACTTGGTTTGTCTGAAAATTTCCCTCACTCAGCCTGGCTAAAAGTATGTTTAGATTTCCACGGCATGCAGACTTATAGCCAGATTGAGGGGAGGCGTTTCCAGGAGTGGGGAGAAGATTGGGCAGGGAAACAACATGCGTATATGTATGATTTTAAACATGCATTTATGTATGCCATTTTCTTGCATATTTTGACTTCTAGAGAAAGCAGGTGCAAAGGTCTATGGGTGCTTTTAGCCTACCAAAGGTGGGATAGAGGTGATATGATTGAGATGTTTAAATACCTCCGTGGCATAAATGTTCAGGGAGAGAGCCTCTTTCAGTTGAAAGCAAGTTCTGCTATGAGATAACGTGGGATGAGGGTGAAGGGAGATAGATTCAGGAGTGATATGCGGAAATATTTCTTTACGGAAAGAGTAGTGGATCCGTGGGATAGTCTCCCAGTGGAGGTGGTAGAGATGAGGACAGTAACTGAATTCAAAAAAGCATGGGACAAACACAGAGGATCTCTAAAGGAAAAGGGGGACTGTTGTAGTTGTTGATATGGAAGGACAGACTAGATAGGCCATGTGGTCTTTTTCTGTCATCATGTTTCTATGTTTCTAATCTTGCAGGTGCATTTCTAAGGGAAACTGACTCCATCAAATTATAAGGTGGCTTTGAGGTTAAATGGGCTTTCTGAACATTCTCCCCCCCCCCCCCTCCCAAAAAAATTAGACAAAATTGAATTTCTGATAGACTGAGTCTCAAGACTAAAATGTGTAGGAAATAGAAATGAGGAATTTCTGGGGTGGAATGAGAATGAAGGAGCAGAATATGGCAACAGATTGGCCCTGGAGCAGGAAGAGGGCTTTCTTCCTCCCTCCCTCCCTCCCTCCCTCCCGGCCAGCTGAGGTTTCTATCTCTTCTCCCTCTCCATCCGCAGTTTCTATCTCTTCTCCCTCTCCATCCGCAGTTTCTATCTTTTCCTCTTCCCCCTTCATTTCTTCCCCATCCTAACTTTGATATTGTGCCAACTGCTGCTATCCAGGTCCTGACCTCGGCCTCAGGGAAATGACCACAGCTGCACCAGGCACCAGTTCTCAAAGCAAACAAACTGTGGTAGTTCATAGGCTCTGAGTCTGTCTACCTAAGAGCAGAGGGGGGATCATGCTACTGGTCGGCAAACCTCTAGGCCGTTGAGGCCTGTACTTGGAGTTCCTTACATCCTATACCATACTGGTCAGCATCTCTGCTGCCTGCATACCCATCGCAGGAGGCCGATTATCCAATAGGTCCATCTGTGCCTGGCCCATTAATCAGTTCTATCATGTCTCATGAATGTAGCAGTATTTCTATTGCAAGATTTTCGTAATTGGCCGTAACGTTTAGAATCAATGAAATCTGCAGAATAGTCAACGCATTTTATTATTGACATCATTGTAGAGCTCCGAGACCCTCTTATCATAAGTGATCTGAAGCTTGTGTTGATGTCATGCCTTGATATCATGAAAGGCAGTATATAAGAAATGTTAAATAAATAAAATAAAATAAATAAATAAAATAAATGAGCGCTCAGCTTCACTTTGCAATTCACATAGCAGTAGAGTTTACAGGACCGTTCTTCTTAGTTTAAGAAGGCCACATGGTATTCCTGTAATGTATTCAATGCAGAATCAAGCAGTGGAATTTATTGCCAGAGTATATGGTCAAAGCATTAGAGTAGCTAGGTTTAAAAAGGATTAGGACTAATTCCTGGAGGGAAGGTCTGTCAAGAATTATTACCAAATATGCATAGGAAAAGCCACTGCTTATCCCCAGGAGTGTGCAACAAGGAATGGTTTGGGATCTAGCACGTATCTCCTAGTGACCTGAATTGGCCACTGTCAGAAACAGGATGCTGGGCTCAATGCGTCCTTGGTCTGACCCAGCATGGAACAGTTTTTATATAGATTATTCCAAAATATCAGACAGGTTGAAAGTTTTAAGAAGAAAGAGTGGATTCTGGGGCGATACAAAGACAGGATATCAGAAGAATTGTCCCTCAGTCAAAGACATGAAACTGGGAAAAGACTAGTTCACATTACCTTCTAACGCTTCATTTTCTGTGTAATCTGCAGTTTGTAGAACCTTCTCTATGGTCCGTTCCTGAAATTTCAGAGAGAACGGAAAGAAGAGTAATGGTAAACCTACCTAGGAACTTTCTGCTCACCCTGAGACTGGTGTAGGCTGGGGGCGGGTGATAAGCAGACACTTTATCTCCCTCCCAGCACAGGACTACAGCTGCTGTTTTTTGCTAGCCCCTGCTCCCTTTGGTTCTACGCCCCTGCACTCCCCCCCCCTTTGCTATCTCCTCCCAAGCCCTTTCACCCCTCCCCTCTCTTCTATCTTTCCCCTTTTGCTCTCTCCCCCTCTCCTGCTTTTGCTTGTCTCTCTTTCCATCTCCCTTTCCCTTTTAATCTCACTCCTCCCCCTGTCTCTCCCTTAATCTCTTCCCCAATTATTTCCCTTTACTCTCTCATATCCCCATTCCTCCACATTTTACACTCTGACCTCTTCAGCCCCTTCCATCTTCTTTCTACTATACTGTCTCTCCCTTCTAACACCCTCCTTTACTGTCCCTAACCAACAATAAGGAATTTGCTGTCATGCTGAAATGCAGTAGGCCTTAAGGAGAGGGGAGGGGAGGGAAGAGCCGTGGAGGGAGTGACGCAAGGCCGGTGCAAGGGTATTAGTTGCCTCTGATAAACTTTCAGCCTTGCACCCTCTCAATTAATGCTTAGGCTCCAAGAGCCCCTCCCAATTCCACTTCTTCCAGATCAGAACATGTAACTGGCCCTTGACTTTATTCCTATATTCAATAGCACTATCTATTTAACTAGTGCTGCCGAATATACATCTTAATAGCGAATGTACTGGCATCTATCTATTTAAAGTTAGTCCTGAGTTTATATATGATGTAAGTGCCAGTTCTGTCTTTGCTCCAACCCAATACTGGTCTCTTTCTCTACAGATAAAATTTGACCATGTGGAGAATAATTTTCTGAAGTCTTTTGTTTTTGGAGTATATGCCAAAGTGTGCACATAAAAGGCCTTTTATAAAATTGGTCCAGGTGCAAAAATACTCCTGATGACAAGAACATGCATACTTTTAGGCAACCTGGGCGCGACATGTCCCGTGGCCGAGCATGGGGAGAGTCGCGATGTACAGGCGCCACTTAGAGGAACATAGTAAATGACGGCAGATAAAGACCAGTATGGCCCATCTAGTCTGCCCAGTAAGGTGGCAAGAGTAGGTGCACCTGCCGCTTTGTGCAGGTCACCCCTTCCCATGTCTTTGTTTAGGGGTGACCCCACCGCTCCGTGTCGGGCACCCCTGTTTGTTGAGAAATTAGATAGTGAAGTTTATTTTGATTTTGTCCTGTTGCTGTAAAGGGATCCACTGTGTCTGTCCCATGCCATTTTGAATTCTGTCACTGTATTTGCCCCCACCACTTCCATCGTGAGGACATTCCAAGCATCCACCACCCTTTCAGTGAAAAAGTATTTCCTGATGTTGCCTTTCAATTTACCCCCTTGCAGCTTCGTGTTATGCCCTCTAGTTTTACAGCTTCCCCGTCTTTGGAAGAGGTTTGTTTGCTCATTAATACTCATTTCATTTTAGGTGTGATTTCTACAGGCTTTGTGCTGGTACTTCATAAAGACTCATACAGTGTAGGAGCCTGTGTGTCTTTATAAAATAGGCTAAAAATGGACTCCTCCTTGCCCTCTCAGTCTAGTTGATCTGCCATAAAGTTACCCTTTAATTGAATTATATGGTGCAATTTAATCCATAGAAGTACTGAAAATATATGTATAAGTGAGTTAGGCATTCACTATCTGCCAGCAAATACATTATCAAGTAGGAATATCAAGTCATAATTAACCAGGAAAAAGAAAAGGGGACACCCCCACAAAACCAGAAACAAAAACACACAGCAGGGGTAGACAGAACTCCCACAGTGCTACATTATAAAACGTGGGAGTTCTGTCTACCCTTGCTGTGTGTTTTTGTTCCATACTTAACATGGGCCAATTTCCAAGGCTTTTTACCCAGCTAAATAGTTATCTACTTTGATAATTGTCCATTCTCTCTGTACTGTATGTAAAAATATGTGTTGCTGTCAGGGCCTCTGGTTTTGGTTTGACTACTGCTGTTATTTGCGATCCCTCCCCCTCTCTCTCCCACACCCGGGTCCCCGAGGCAACTGCCCAGTCTGCCCAGTGGTTACGCTGGCCCCGGAGTGATGCATTTCCTGCCCTTCCCTAAAGCTACTCTGCCTCTACTTGGGCACTGCCTTGGTGACATTTCAAAGTGTCAGGTATGATGTGAAGTGGAAGTTTTGTGTTTGCACTAGAGTCTCTGTGACTTGCAACAAAGTCAGACCCTACTGGTATGTTTTACCGCTCGAGAATTCATTCTGTTTTTCTGTCTAAGTTCTCCTTTGTGCGGAGATCCGGATTTGCTGCATTCAGAGGCGTAGAAGCTTCTTTTCTTTCATAGATTTCCTTTCGAATGAGGGCTTTTTTGCTAAAGTCTTAGAATATCGCGGGAAGCTGTGAGGGATTCATCTTTCCTTTTCCATTAAGAACTAGACACGACCCTGGTATCTGGGGGGAAAGGATGTGTGCGAACCTGAAATTTGAAAATAGAGAGTAACAGGGTTTAAGGCCAAGGCAGAGTCTAAATACACAGCTTAGACGTAGTACCCTTCGTTTTCTGCAGTAGTGACACGGCCGTATGAAATAACGAAGAAACTCCACGAACTGCAGCAGACACTGGACATCTCATCGTGTCAGGCCTTGAGCACAGGAGACGGCTCATCTTTCTATATGTATACATATATATAAAAAATATGGCCACTATTCATAAGCACTTAATGGATTTGGTGGCAGTGACAATGACTACTTAAATGCTATTCTTAAAAATACAGCCGGCTTGAAATGTATAGCTTGGGCCACTTGCATTACTCGATGGCCAAAGTAATCTGGTATAAAAATGGGCATGGCCAAAGAGTTATCTGATTAAGCCTCACTAGTCAGCCACTAGGTGGATGACTTACCCGTTCACGCAAAACACGGCAGCCCGCATCATCGCAGGATCATCTAAACACGACCACATTACACCCATATTCAATTAACTGCACCGGCTTCCCCTATGCTCACACACCAAGTTCAAGACGCATTTAAAATATTATACCATATCTCAGCAGATGCTCTACAAACGCTTGTCACCAAATACTCCGAATCTAGATCCAGGAGAACCAACAATAAAAACCAGATCGTTGCATCAAACGCCCAAACCAAATCCAAACAAATTACCTGCAAGAGGGCCTTCTCCTTAGTCACACCTACTCTATGGAACTCCCTCCCACAGAACATCAGAGATACAAAAGACATTAAAGACTTCAGAAAACAGTTAAAAACTTTCCTGTATATTAAACATTTTGGAACAATAACATAATACAGTAAAACACCTCAACATCCCACCATTTCATGCTACTGACCCCTCACTGATCTCCTACTTCCCTACATTATGTTTACATCTCAGTTGAGCTCCCTTTGTATCCCTCATTAAGTTATTATGTATATAAATTATCTTGTATCTAAGTTGATTACAAAGGTTATCTCACTAAATTGTATTGCTGTATACTGTTACTTTGTTACCTTGTAAGCTGTTACCTGTTACGATGTAAACTGTTAATGAGTAGAAATGTAAACTGTTTTGACGGAAGGAAAAGGCAGTATATAAAACTTGTTAAATAAATCCAAGTGGTGCTCCACAAGTAGAAGGCATAATTATAAACCGATACTGTCCATTTAAAATCATACATGAATTTTCAGCAGCCATACAGTTAAACAGAGACCACGGAGCTGAATGTTTATCTCTATATAGTTACAGCTCTTGATTGAGTCTCTCGATAGGAACCCTGGAGGTTTTGCTATGGCAGCTGCAGAAGCAAGGGGGCGTTGTGTTCCACCGAATATGCATATGATTTGCATTTCTGAAGGCACATGGTAGTGCACTGAGAAAAAGACAAAATCATGGCCAGCCCAGAAGAGAGAGGATGGAAAAGTGTTATCTAGGCAGATCTGGAAGACCACAATCAGGCAGAGGAGGCCAAAGTTTGAGGTAGGCTGGCTTTGAGGGAGGCAGGTTGAGATTTCTTCAGACTGGTCTGGGGATGAAAAGGGATTAGAGTTGTGAGGTTGAGCCAAAGTGAGAGGGGAGGGAAGAGTGCTCAGGTAGGACTTGGAGGAGAGCTGAGAGTTCTTGCGACTGGTCCAGGGGCAGACAGGATGGAAGACATCAGGCTGGGCTGGGCTGGGGAAGAAGTTAGAGAAAGAAGATGCGTGGCTAAGGCTTAGTGTTCTCAGACTGGGCCCGAGGCAAGAGGGGTAAGAGTCCTTGGGTGGTGCAGAAAGAGGAGGAGAGTGCTGGATTTAGACTGGGCAGGGAAGCAAATAGTCTTACCCCTGAGCAGCTGCCACACAAACATAAGTCATTCTAGTGCATCCTCCAGGGATTCAAATCCAAATTCTAGCCTAGTTCAGACAAGAACCAGCATAAATACATTTTGTTCCGCTCCAGCTAGCAGGAGAACCTCAACTGACTGCACAGTTGCTGTTAAAGGTGTTTCTTTCCCTTTTGGGCCTCAGCCCCCCCCCCCCCCCCAAGGGGTTCACACTGTAGAGAAACCTGAGATGAGTCTGGTTGGATGTGAGAGTGGTACCATAAACAGCAGGTTTTGTTAGCTCTTCAATACAAGCACTACAATTTTGGGGCACCACATAATAGTCTCAGGTTTGCTACTCATCACCACTATGACTGCAAAGTATTCAGCTGGAAAATGCCTAGATAAGCTATTTCAAACATGCCTGTTGTTCATCCAGAAAGGATTCCACAGTATATACAGCTGTATTTGGGGTGCATGTCATGGAAGCACATTTCCAGAGCACAGACTTCATAAGAGCTTCTAAAGGACAGAAAGAAGAATACTGCTATTGTCCTTCTCCAGTTCTCATTTAGTAGAATGAAGCACAGACTTGGTGAAAGTCAGAAACAGTAAGTCTGGGATTAACATTATAGAAACATAGAAACATGGCGGCAGAGAAAGACCACATGGCCTATCTAGTCTGCCCTTCCATATCAACCACTACAACAGTCCCTTTTTTCCTTTAGTGATCCTCTGTGTTTGTCCCATGCTTTTTTGAATTAGATACTGTCCTCATCTCTACCACCTCCACTGGGAGACTATTCCACGCATCTACCACTATTTCCATAAAATAATATTTCTGCATATTACTCCTGAGTCTATCCCCTTTTACCTTCATCCTATGTCTCCTCGTAGTAGAGCCTGCTTTCAATCGAAAGAGGCTCTCCTCCTGTGCATTTATGCCATGGAGGTATTTAAATGTCTCGATCATAACACCTTTGTCCTGCATTTCCTCTAAAGTATACATATTAAGGTCCTTAAATCTGTCCTCATATGCTTTATAATGAAGACCACTAACCATTTTAGTAGCCACCCTCTGCACTGACTCCAATATGTTTATATCCTTTTGGAGGTGTGGCCTCCAGAATTGTGCACAATACTCCAAATGAGGTCGCACCAAAGACTTATAAAGCGGCACTATCACCTCCTTTCTTCTGCTGGCCATTCCTCGCCCTATGCACCCAAGCATCCTTCTAGATTTCACTGTCACCCTTTCTACCTGTTTAGCTACTTTAAGATCGTCAGACACAATCACGCCTAGGTAATGTTCTTCTTTCATGGACAGAAGTATGTCAGCCCCTATGCCCATGTTTTCAGGATTCATTAATATGTTTTCTATACACCAAGACCTCATCTCCTTCCTGAGATGGCTGAGGAATATAACGTATATAGAGTAGAGAATTATGGTATGAATTAGGAAAATTAAAATGGCTGATGTCTGATTTATGCCCTGACCCTGTGCAAATCATAGAAACGCAGAAAATGTCCACTTTGCCCATCCATGAGAACTATTAAGTTCTACAATCCCTTTCTCTCATTCAGAGATCCTCTGTATTTGTCTCATGTGTTTCTGAATTCAGATACTGTTCTTGTCTCCACCACCTTCACTGGGATGCTGTTCCATTCATCCATCACACTTTCAGCAAAGAATATCTCCTCAGATTACTCCCGAGTCTATCCTCTATCAACTTCATCTTATGACCCCTCATTCCAGAGCTTCCTTTCAACCAGAAGAGGGACCACCTCCTGTGCATTTATTACATGGCGGTATTTAAATGTCTCTGTCATATCACTCCTCTCTCACTTTTTCTCCAAAATATGCCTATGCGCATATGCCTTATGAAGAAGCCACTGACCTTTTAGTAGCCACCCTCTGGACTGATTCCATCCTGTTTATATCCTTTTGAAGATGTGGCCTCCAGAAATGTACACACTACTGCCAATGGGGTCTCACTAGAGACTTTTTCCTGTTGGCCATTCGTCTCCCTATGCATCCAAGCATCCTTCTGGCTTTTGCTGTCACCTTTTCTACCTGTTTGGATACTTTAAGATCATCTGATACGATCACCCCCAGTTCTGCTCGTCTTTCATGTTACAGAAGTACTTCACCCCCTAAACTGTTCCTCTCCCTTGGGTTTTTGCAGTCCAAATGCATGATGTTTTATTTTTTAGCATTACATCTTAGCTGTCAAATTCTTGACCATTCCTCAAGCTTCACTAGAGCCCTCCTCATGTTATGCATACCTTCCATGGTATCTACCCTATGCAGTTTTTGATGTGGAGGCCTATTCCAAGAAGTACGTCCCAGGCCTCTGTGCGTCCAGTCAGAACGAGACGCACAGTGGTAGACGCGGGATCAGAATCGCGTCTAAGCCTGTATATGCAGGCCTCTGCCTGGCTAACTCAGGCTCCTGAATGGAGTCATGGCGCCATGGCATCCAGTTGCCATGGCACCATGGCTCTATTCAGGAGCCATGATCGCCAGCCGCTGCCAACTTTGTTCTTTCCCCGCATCCTGACTCCTGGTCTGGCCTTCCAAGGCCAGGGTCAGGCTGCGGGGAATCTCCTGCACCCCCTCCTACCTTTGCTGCTCCCTGGGCCTGCCATCTCCTGACGTCTAAGGGAACTTATTCCACTTCTGGGGTGGATTAAGTCCCCCGTCTAGTCTGCCGGCCCCGGACATACAGGGCCTACATCAGAATCAGCCCTATACTTCCGGGGCCATGGACCGCCCACTGCCTGCCCTAACTCCGCCTCCTCAGTGCCCCTTTCCCGCCCCCATCTAGCCTCCCAGTACAAACTCCTTGTTCATAAGGGAAGGCTTGGCGGGGACGGGAAAGGCAGACGTCCATCCCCGCTATTCGTGTTGCAGAATAGACCCCATAATATGCAAAGATTTGTAATTTTCCACTTAAACTGACCTCTACCTCAAACAAAGATTTTTTAATTGGACCACTTTTGTAAATCCACTAGCTCTATATTGCTAGTAATTCTCTAATAAGTCAATTTTACTGTATTCATAATAAAACATCAGCTTGTTTGCAGAGATACTTTTTTATTATTATATCACCTGACATGGGAGGGGGTCAGAGGGAGATGGTGGGAGAATGCTGGGCCTGGGAGGGGGTCATTGGGACATGGGAGATGCTGAACATGATACTGTTAAACAGGGGGGGGGGGGGGCCTGAATGAAATTATTGATTGCAGGGCATGCTAGTGAGTGAAATAGCTTTTAGTTAGATGGGTCAAAAGGTAGTTGGTGGTACTGTGTGTATGGAGATTATTTTAATTGGCTGCTGTTGTTGTGATGTCACAGGGGTTCCCATGGTGGGTTGGGTTTTCCGGTCAGGCTTCTGTTTAAAAACGCACAGCTATGGTTTTTCTTTTGAACATTCGGCTTTCAGGCGATGAGTCGGGGCAATTGTTTGAATATTCAACTGTGGATCTGTGATGCGAGTATGCTCTTTGTCCTAATCTTCTTTCTATTTTGCATAGTAGCGGATGGGTTTAACAGTAAATATGTTGGGTTTTGATGTTTCAAATCTTAAGATACCGGCAACAGTGGTGATTTATGATGTGTCTGTCATTCTTGCAGATGGCTTTGTAATAACTTTATCGTGTGGTTTTACTTCCTGAAGCAGCTAAGGTGAAATGCTTGGCATAGGAGTAACACCTGCTGCTGACCCATTTGAGAAGCTAAGTATGTCCACCGTTAGTGAGTGATGTTGTAGCTCTGGTCTATGTTAAAGCCCTAAATGAATGCCATTATTTAAGAAAGTTATGTGCACATATTGGAGTTTTTTTTAGGACCTGTGATGTGAGTTGATGCAGCTGTGGTGAGCCGGCGACGGCCTGTGCAAATCAGCTGCTGTATTGAAAGTTGAATTGAGCCATTGTGCTGGCCTTTAATATGCATCCTGAGGTCTTTTTTCTTCCAATTTTATGCTGTAGATTGTTTGACGCTGGCTTGTTTTCTTGTTTAAGCTTTGAGTTCTGTTTTTTTGTTTTTGTGAACATGTGAGAGAGCCATAGGGAGATGGAGGGGGGATGCTGGGCACAGCGATGGGAATAGGGGAGTAAGGACAGATGGAAGGAAGATGCTGGACACTGAAGGAGGCCACGAGGGATGCTGGACACAGGGGTGGGAGCAGGGGGGGGTGGGGGCAGATGGAGGGGGATGCAGGACATGGAAGTGGCCATAGAGAGTAGGATAGAGGATGCTTGTCATGGGAGGGGGGGGCATAGGGAGATAGGGGGGAGGGGATGCTGGACATGACAGGAATAGGGAACGAGGCTGAGGAAATGATAGACATGGGGGGATATTTTGCACAGAGGTGTCTACATATTTTTATGGTGTTATATTGAATGCAGAGTCTGGTTTCTTAGGGTTTTTAGTTTATATTCAGTTGTACTTGATAAGGGTCATTCTGTGTTCTCTGTGTGTGACAGAGGCCGTGTGTTCTGTTACCTTAGATTTTTTTATATTGGAATCTCTACAGTAGTAGTTTGGCTTCTTCGGTTAGGACTCCTGGCAGTATTTATGGTATTGATCTTTTCTGGGTAGTCTCCTTGTGTGAGTTTTGGAGCTTAATGCAGTTATAGTAGGGTAGATTTCTTCTTTAGTCCCTGAGTGATTTTTTTAGGGTCTATATTACAATAAACCCTTAACAATATGCCCAGTACTGATAAGGATTTATATTGCTGCTACTAAGATGACACCAGAATCAGAAATTATTTTTGGTACGTTGAGTTCTATGCGGAAATGTTCTACTGTATTTCTTCTCTGTGGCCATTGGTGGGAGAGAGATTTCTTTGGTTACAAACTATATGTTTATAAAAAAGCGAGAACTACAGCACATTTTCTAACAGTTATAATAATTTTATTTTGGGGTTATAAACTGTGCTGTGGTTCTCACTTTTTCTTTTTGTTCATTGGTGTATGAGCACCTTGCATCTCCTTTGTTTTTTGAAGAATTTGTATTTACATTTCATGTCCGTCCAGTGTACAGTGTCAGCAGCCGGTATGTTTTATATTAGATTCCCAGGCTACTTAATTAAACTCCTCTTAATAGCGTTTCTTTTCCTTTTGGGCTTCAGCCCTCCAAGGGGCTCACACTGTAGAGAAACCTGAGATGAGTCTAGTTGGATGTGAGAGGGTTTCAATATAAGCACTACAATTTTGGAGCACCAAATAATTTTTATTTATTTATTTAATTCTTCTATACTGCCCCTTCCAGAGATCAGGGACGATTTACAAATAACAAAACATGTTACATATTGTCACGCCCCCTTTCTCTTGGTATAGGCGGTTGCCTGGAAAAGGGGGAAACGTGACGGATTATCCTTGTAAGTGCTGATGTTTGGGGTTTCCGTGTAGTTGTGGGCCAAACGAAGACAGCCAAGGTTTTAAAGTGGTAACAAAAACTTTATTTGTTGCACAGGAATTTGTTATCTACCATCCCCTAACCAGAAACAAAAAGTGGATACTTTCTTATGCCAAATAAAGTCCCGAATGTGACAAAGTCCAACCTGATCCTTCTCAGGGTTTATCAGTTTATATACAAGGTTAATCCAAACTTCTCTTCAGTTCTGAACAGCTTTAGTTGTAGCTAATCATTTGCATAGCATTCACAATTCCCAGCTGCTTAATGACGTTGAGTTTCACTCAAGCAGAACGCTGCTTCTCTCCGTGCAAACTCAATAGCATGAAATAACTTCTCAGCACTTATCACAAGCATTAATATAAACGGCTTCACTCTTGACAACAAAAAGCACAGTCTGCCTCCATCTCAGAATAGCTGCTATTTGATATAGTTGATCCCAACTGCATTGATTCAACTTCAGAGTCAGATATATTCTGATTCACATCAGGGTACTGCAGATCAACAGGCTTCCATTGTTCCAATTGGTGTCTAAGCTGTTTCCACTTATAATTCCTTTCCCTTCGTGGTATCTGAGAACAACTAGAATCACCAGCCTCCTTTAAGACAGTGTTAAGGGAATCCAACTGGCTTAACCTTCTTCTAGTGTGTCTGGCTTTTACAGGTTGGTAAAAAGGCAAGTCTCTGTCTTTGTACTGCTTCACTATCTCTGGCTCAGCAGGGTCTAGCTTTAGCTTTCGTGTCCGTAGCACATAATCAGCTGATGGGTTAAGAACAGCTGGGCTACTCTCCGAGCTTCTGCTAGTAACAGGCTGCCTGCACTTGGAACATTTATGCAGCTTATCATACAGAACTTTACTCTTGCTCAATGTCCCACCTTTACTCACAGCTTCTAGGGAAGACTCTAGGGGAGAACTGCTATCTCTTCTGGGTAAGGTTTCCAGCCTGCTTCTCCTTGCTGTCTGGTTCGTGGTGACCTCTCTCCCTCAAAGGAAGCTTTCTCAACTGCTTTCCCAGAGACCTCCGTGTCTCTAAGCAGTCTGGCTGGCAACTCTCCAAGCACCGTGTGCTATCCTGGCAGTGGTTGCTCCTTCCTTTGCTTCTCTCTGAATCCAGGTCAGAGTCACGTCCTGACTCTCCCACACGAACACTTCCTGTTCTCTCAGGAACTCCTCCTGCTCTCCTTTTCCTTCCACTACTCCTACTCCTACTACTAACTCTCTCTGTTACTTCCTGGTTAAGAGCATGGGGCTGCCCTATCCGGTTTGACTCCGCCCCCTTGCCTCTTACGTCAGCTCCCCGGGTTGTCATGGAGCTGGGGTGTGGCTCTCTTACTGCCTTTCTGTGCAGAGAGTTTCTCTGGGCTTGTGCTTTAACCCCTTCCCTGCCTGCATTATTGTGTGCATTAGAGGAAAGCTGTTGTTTTAAACCCCTTTTTCTGATGTTTAAGCCCTCTGCATCATCACAATATATATGTAAAACTATTTACATAGTAAAGCAGGATATTTAACAAGTAAACACATTGCAAGTTACATATAATAGGCACAGAGAATTGCTACATGAGATTGGTAGTCTTAACATTATTCAGCTATGAACCATATACAAGGTACATTGGCTAATATTAGGTCTTTGAGATAGGATGTGAGTGGGGTATTTTTAGATGTATTGTATAAGTGACAGCTATTGCGTATGGGTGGGTGATAGTGGGGGGACTGGAGCTAGCTGATCTCTTACCTTAGGCAGATTTCCTGGACATGCCCCTATGTACCCCATCATTAAGCATGTTGCCAGTATGAGACCTAGGCAAACCTCCAAATGAGACACTTTTTAGACAGCTCATTACTGAGGTCCACTATAACCAATCTCGCCTTAGCTGCTTTCAAGAGACATTTCCAGCTGTAAGTGCTGCTGATGACCCATTGTGGTCGTCGTTTTGAGCCTTCTTGTCTGTACAGCTAAACTGTACTAAGTTTTTCTTTTTATTGATGTAGCTATATTATAAGAGGAGGTTTTTTTCCCCCCGCAGGGCTTTGGTGTTTTCTTCTTCTGAGATACCACTTGCTCTAAAATGAGTCAGTGATTAGTTTATGTCTATCAACTGGCTTATTTTTGTACAAGTGATTATAACAGCTTGATGACCCACTTTGTATTCCTTAGGATATATTTTTCCATTCTTTGGTTCTCAGTCATTACTGGACAATTTTCTATACTGTGCGCGCAGATGCAAAGTCCACGTGTACATCTACTTGTGGATTCTGCCCAGGTTTTGAAGGGAAAGTGTAAACATATTTCCACTGGGAAAAAATGCCTACAAAGATATACGCCTGCCCCAGACCACCACCTGAAGAATTTGGGTAAAAACACATCTTATGGAACACTAAGTTTATTTTCACCCACATATATGGGCACTTTTTACAAAGTTCTTTTAGCTGAATAAATATCTCTTTATTCAAGTAAAGGGCTTTTTGAATGCTTATGCTTATGACTTAGTGGCACTTGCTATACCGCCTCTGAAAAAAAATAAAATAGAAAACAGGGAAATAGAAAAGAACTTCATTATGCAGTAGGAAAGTCTAATAGGTAAAGCAGGGGCAGAGATAAGATTTTGGCAGGGGGCCTCCATACAGATTGGATAGTTTGTTCGAACTGTGTAACAAAGTCCTATTATCTGCATATACGTACTATGATCTTCAGCACTATATACAACAAATCTATATGTATAGATGAATGTTGACTTATCAGTGATGGTGAACTATGTATGATGTGGAGGGAGATGTGTCTGAGCTCTGTAGTGATAGGAGATGTCATTGTGGATGTGTCATGTGTAATAATTTAGATGCACTCCATTAGGGGTAGTTACCAATGTGCATTAAGGGAATAACATGCATTTTTTGTCAAATAATGCACATTAAATAACAAAATTGTGTTATTTGCCCTCCATGCATGATTGTTTAGCGCAATGCAGGTTAAATAATAATGAAATGCAAAGTATGCAAAGCAGCTCATTACTATGTAAAATGAATAATATAGCTTATGGTTGACCTAGCAATCTGCATTATTCAGGGAAAGATAATGCCAACTTTGAGTTTGTCTGATACTCCCGGAGATCAGTGTAAAAGGGACAGATTTAAATAATCTGCTACACTCCCACCATCCCAGTCACAACCCACCCACCTCCTTAAAGCCCTTTTTCAAAATCTCCATACCCTCCCCCCATTTCCCCAAGCACCTACTGAAAGTCTCCCCAGTGGATACGGATAGGCAAAAGTTATTACCACATGTTTCACTGAACTTTGAGGAAGCGGGTTGGGGTCTAAATTGCTCCTGTCAGTGCCAGGATTCAAAATGGTGCCAGAATTACCTTTGGGGTAGCCTCATAATACTATCGTTAGGGATCAAACTTTGGAGGCTGACCAGTTAAAGTTCGAGAAAGGTTGTGAAATCCCAACTGTTTATCAAAACGTTTGGGGCCTGAGTGCTGGATATGGAATTCATTGGACTTTACTTTTGTAAATATTGCTGGGAGTCTTAGAATGTCCATACGTCTGTCTATTCAGAAAACCGAACAAGCCAAACTACTACATAGAGATTCCTATATAAAAACTCTAAGGTAACCGAACATGTGGCCTCCATCACACACATAGAACATAGAGTATATGTTGGGGGGGTTGGATTTAGTCATATGTTATGCGCTATCGGTTTTATTATGAATCTGTAATTGTTAGTCATCTTGAATAATGTTTTTGCTAAGCAGATTATAAATTAAATAAGTAATAATAATATAATTAGTTGGGTGAATTAGAAATTGTAAAGCATGTTTGGATTTTCTTCTGATTGAAGGTTCTAGGGTATACTCCTATACTCTAGAGCTGGTACATTTTAATGTCATATTTTGCAATAATGCTATGGTTTTGGGACAGTATCTTGTAGTATTGCTGTGATAACTTATAAAGTTTATGTGGTGTAACTTGGCAGAACTGTTAAAATCCCCTGGATTTTGCACTTAATCTGGTGGTCATTCGGTAATGTTATTGGAATAATATAGCAGCGCTGTATACATTTTTGCAAGAAAAATGTAAAGACAAAGAACATGGCAAACTGCAGGGGCGCTCCCTTTCAATAATAAAATGGGTCACCAATAAAAATTCTCAAAGTCACACTTGTTTTATACTATAGAGACAAAGAGAGAAACAAAAAACTATTTCAAAAATTACTGAGCAACAGAAAGAAAGAAACACTATGGAGGAATTTGCAAAAAATTATTCCAAATTACAGCAGACAATTCATAAATTTAAAACAATAGACATCAGCTGAAAATTCAATATTTGATAAATGCAACATAGGTGGCCATGCACCTTAATAAAATAGTTTCCTGTGATGATTCCCAGTAACGCAGAGATTTATACCTACATCGAGGCAGATGTGTGTGCATGCGTGAACTCTATGCATGTGCACATGTGTTCTATAAAATATGTGCATACATTACAACTCCACCCCCACCTCCTCCCAAACTGTGACCCTAAGAATGCCCATATGCAGACTGTGGAAAAGTAGGTGTAATCTATCAGCGTGCCTACTTTATGCACGGTACTGCCCATACAAATTTATAAGAGTCATTTTCTGCATGAAAAACATACTTTACATACAGAAAACTTTATTAAGTTGTCCCTTATAT
Source organism: Ichthyophis bannanicus (assembly GCA_033557465.1). Taxonomy (NCBI): domain Eukaryota; kingdom Metazoa; phylum Chordata; class Amphibia; order Gymnophiona; family Ichthyophiidae; genus Ichthyophis; species Ichthyophis bannanicus. The sequence continues at coordinate 85,684,221 of CM066043.1, forward strand.
GAGCTGCTGGTAGGAGGAGTACCAGAATTCCAAAACTTATTTGCTTAATACTCTTCCTCATTCCTTGTTGTTTGCCAGATGCGGGGATGTGGAACCTTAATAAAGCTGTTCAGCTTGGAACTTTATAAGGCTCCCTGTCTTCTGTTCTCGAGAATTTGCAACATTTTCTCCCTTCATCCATGTAAAATATATTAATTTTAATTTTCAGCACGCGTGGGTCTGAATAAACTTTCTATTTGATGTCGTTTTTTATCTGCTGGTCTATAAGGCAGCCTTTCAAGCAAAGAAACCCAGTTATTTTCTCAAATCATCTCCTTGCTTCCCTTCATAACCCCTACAGAGTCTCTGGAATTAAATACTGACGGCTTTTTAGATGAAGTTTTTCTGTGGTATATTAATTCTTACTTCATTGCCGGGAAGCTTTTATTTTTTGTAATTTCCCAGTCATTCCACTGTCTTTCTATCTTTCCCAGTCTCCTTATCTCTACTCCTTTCCCCTATTCACCCAGCAATTTGTGACAGTCAGTCAAGCATCTGCCAAAAATCAAATGCTGTAGGCTAATATGTGTGACCTGTTCATTGCTTTATACACAAAAATATACAATCTCCAATAATAGAATTGTTCGTTTTCTAACACAGAAGATTATCCTTTCAGACTACAGTGTTGAAACAGAGTGTTAAAATAAATATATAAATGTTCCAGCCTTTAAACTATTTGAGCGTGTATCCTTTTCATAATATAATTACCAAAGTACAGCATCACTAAACCATTCCCATGTTTAATTAACAATCCCAGTGTAATGAATAGGTGTTGGAAATTATGCTATCATATTGATATCATGAGTGTAAGATGTAATCAGTCACACTTATTGCTTTCTTTTGTTTGTTTTCCCAGTCTCTCATTTACTTTAATCTCATTCTTAAGCATACAAAGCAGTTACTGAGAATGAAATAAAGTTAGTGTAACCCACCTGACTTAATGGAAAAGGAAACATTGTTTCAGCTAGGGAAGTAAATGCAACCATTGTTCCATTGAAGATGGAAGAAGGGGGGAGGGGGAGGTTGGACTTGCAGCCTAGTGGTGTCTTCCCTTTTTATTTAAATTCAAAAGCTTTATTGGTATAACAATGTGTTCATGTGTTGCCAAAATAATGCATTGCAGCGGCCTTATTCAAACAATAGGAAGCAGCAAACTCCTTGTGTACCAGCTGTTAAATTTTCAAAGATAAATTGTGCAGGTAGCCTCCCGTCAAAAACTGCCTGCATTTTGTGCCGACAAAAATTTGCTGGGAAACAATGAGTTTATCTTTGCAAATCAAATCTAGCTGTAAAGCCCGGGCAGAGAAGGGCAGACTTCAGACAGGGCAATTTACCTGGATGAAGGGGGGGGGGGGGGGGGGATGACACAGTGCAGATAAGGAATAGTGCATATAATTCCTCCAGTCTGGTGCTATTCAGTATTGTCTCTGGTGCTGCAAGCTGGTCAGACGATACATTTTTTGCTGCTACAGCTACTTTTCACTTTCCCTGAGGATTATACAGGCTTGCATTCTGCTTATTCTTTTGAGGGAAATCTTTGATTTCCTGTGTCTGCTTTGGGGGCAGGCATGTCTTCCATCTTTGAATTTTGCCCTATATAGGAAAAAATGCATTTCTGATTCTGCTTCTCCAAGACTGGTGTCCTGAGATTTCTGTTTCAGTTTTCCACAGTTCTATTTGTTATTTGTGACCACCGAGGGTTTGCTTTAAAGGCGTTATTCTGTGTCTACTGGAGTGCAGCTCAACGAATCAGGCTGCTAGGGGCCCTTTTACTAAAGTGCCCTAAGCAGTAAGCATGGGCCCACGCAAATGGCTACTGTGCTCTAAACACAGCCTCTGCACCAAAATCTTGTGCTAACTGCTTAGCGTAGTAGGGGATGGGGATGGGATGAGTTCTAGGAGGAGATAAATCATGGACCGCACATTGAGGTTAGTGCATAGTAATTAGCACACACTTTCACTCATGCAGTTAGTACAGGTACACTTAACACCTCCTTTTCTATGTGATAGCTTTAGGGTACAATGCTGAGTACTTACCGTGCATTAATTATTGCTGCTATAGTGCAGTAAGTGAAAAACATACCCCACTTTAGTAAAAGGGCCCCATAATCTGTTTGACGCGGGTCTGTCTCTCTTTTGCATGGGTGTCCAAGGTGAAGCATGCTGCCCTTCAAACTAGCATCAAAATGAGTCTTCACAAAATTCCTATCCATGTTAATGGCACACCCAAGCCTGGATGAAGGCATAGGCAACTGCCTAGGGCAGCAAACTATGAAAGCACCAAATACTCAGACCAAAGAAAAGCTGGCTCTTACCTGCTACTTCAGAGGGGTGTCAGTATGGCACTATACCTTTCCTTTGCTCCTCTTCTGGCTCTCCAAACGATGGGATCTCTGGCATACTCTAGATCCCCCCGCTCTCTGGGTTATACTGCTTGATCTTGCCTATAGGTATGTATGTCTTTAAGCAGACAGATAAGAAATATAGTTTTCATTTCATCTGTAAGATCATCAGGTCCCATGTCAAAGCTGGTTAATGTGGACCCATTTAAGAATATAGTATACAACAGCAGATAAAAACCAGTATGGTCCATCTAGCCTGCCCAGTAAGGTGACTAGAGTGGTTGTAACTGCAGCCCTGTGCAGGTCATCCTCCTCTATCAAAAGATATTTCAGTTTGCTTTGATTTTGTCCTCTTTCTGTAAAAGGATCCACTGTCTATCCCATGCCATTTTGAATTCTACCATTGTATTTGCCCCCACCACCTCTGTAGGGAGGGTATTCCAAGCATCCACCACCCTTTCAGTGTAGTATTTTCTGATGTTGCTTTTACGTTTACAGCCTGTGAAAAAGGTTTGCTTGTTCCTTGATACTCTTAAGTATTTAAAGGTCATCAATGAACAAGCAAAGTAAAAGCATAGCAAACATCTCTACCATGAGTTCATGGTACCATGAGGCCAGATGGGATACATCCAAGAGTATTGAAGGAACTTGGGGAGGTCCTAGCAGTTCCACTGTCTGACCTTTTCAATGTTTTTTAAATAGTCATGATTTAATTAATTAATTAATTTTTTTATTTAAAGGGTATTTCTATCCCGCCTTATCCTTCAATCAAGGAGGTGTGCACAGAAAAACAATCAAGGAGTTGGCGTTTGTGTTCAAGATATTCTTATGTTGTACAGTGGATGTGTAGGTTGATTAGCGTGCGCTATTTACAGCATGAGCTTTATACAGTGCTATGTACAGTGAGTGTGCGGATGAGACGTTAGTTTGTGGCTGTTGCTCCCATTATGTGTCTGGGCCATAGTGTTCCAGGAAGAGCAGAGTCTTTAATTGCTTCCGAAAGTCCTTAGTGTCTTCCATGGATCGCAGTTCGTCAGGGAGTGCGTTCCACAATCCAGGTGCTGCCATTGATAGCGCTCTTTGTGCGGTGGACTTGCATGCCTTTGTGTAGTCTTTTGGCGTGTTGATTGTGTCTGATGTGGCTCTTCTTCTAGGTCTTGTGCTGACGTCAGGTTGTATGAGGGGTTGAAGACTGTGGGCAGAGTTCCTGTGTTTGATTCTGAATATGTTTAGGATTGTCTTGTATTTGATTCGTGAGCTGATTGGGAGCCAGTGTAGGTCTTTTAGTATGGGGGTGATGTGGTCTTGTTTTGATGCTCCGGATATTATTCGTGCCGCCGTGTTTTGGGCCATTTGTAGTGGTCTGAGCGACTGTTTTGACATACCTGTATAGATCGGGTTGCAGAAGTCGAGTATGGGAGTTATTAGAGCTTGACAAACTGTGCAGAAATGATCTTGTGTGAGGAGTGGCTTGAGGCGTCTGATTATTCTCATCTTGAAGTATGTTTTTTTGGTGGTCCTTCTGATGTGTGACTGTAGGTTTAGCTCCCTGTCAAGCGTTACTCCGAGATATTTCACCTCCTTTTTTAATGGTATTGTTGAATTGTTGACATTGATGGAGGGTGGCAGAATGAAGCTGTTGTTTCGTGTGACGAGAAGTGCTTCTGTCTTGTTGTAGTTTATGGTCAGGTTGTTGTTATGTAGCCAGTTGGACATGTTGTTGAGGCAGTCTGTTATTCTGGTTTAGTCAGGGTTTTCGAGGTTGACTGGGGTGTATATCATGTCGTCTGCGTAGATTGTGTAATGTATTTTGTGCTCTTTCATGATGTTACAGATCGGTTGCATATAGAGGTTGAATAGTAGTGCAGATAGGGCGGAGCCTTGTGGCACCCCTTGCTTGATCTTTGTGGGTCGTGAGGTGTTGGGACCGATCTTGACCTGGAACTGTCTGTCAGTTAGGTAGGAGTCGAACCATTTCAGAGTGGTGCCATTTATTCCAATGCTCTGTAGTTTGGTTAGGAGGCTTCTGTGGTCCACTGTGTCGCATGCAGCTGGGATGTCTAGGAAGATCATTAGTGTTCCTTTTTTGTGGTTGTCTATGATTTGGATTATGTTGTTGAGTAGATATAACAGTAGTGTTTCGACTCCGTGGTTTGGGCGGAAGCCATGCTGGTGTAAGTCCAGTGGGGCATGTGCGTCGATATGGTCCTGGAGTTGGTGTTGTACCGCTTTTTCTATAATCTTTGCCAGTAGCAGTATGCTGCAGATTGGTCTGTATGCTGCTGGGTTGCTCTTGTCTAGTGTGGATTTCTTCGGGATCGGTCGTATGGTGGCTAGCTTCAACTGGTCTGGCATGGTTCCTTGTGTCAGTGAGTTGTGTACTATGTTGTGTATGGTGTTGATGAAGCTTTCCTTCGTTGCCTTGATCCAGGTTACCGGGCATGGTCTGTTGCACGGTGCTTGTGTTGAGCGCTGTGATGATGTCTGAAAGCTGTCTTGTGGATGGGATGCTGAATTTCTCCCATGTTTTGGTGGTTTTGGTTGGGTTGGCAGTTCCATTTGTTGGTCGTTGTGGTGTAGAGTCCATTTTTTCTTGAAGGTGATCTGCGAAGGCTTGTGGGTCGATCTGCATGTTTTTTTCGGGATTGGGTTCATTTGTTAGGTTTTTTGCTATCTCGAATAGTTCCCTTGGTTTGTTGCAGGCCTTTAGCATGATGTTTATGTGGTGCTCTCTTTTTGTCTGTTTAATGAGTTCATTGTATTTCTTTTGTTTTGTTAGGTATAAATCTCCCTGTGTGGTGGGAGATTTGGAGCGTCTCCAGTGGCGCTCTAACTTTCTTAGATGTCTTTTTGCGTTGCGTATGTCTTTTGAGTACCATGGGGTGTGCTGTCTTTTGGTGTTGGATGCTTTTCTTGTTTTGTGTTCATTGGCTTTGGCTGCAGTGTTGATGACATTGTTCCATTTGCTTATTTGCTCGTCTAGGTCTTCGGTTTCGGGGTCCAGGTGGGATAGTGTGTCCTGAAGGAATTGGTCCTTGTCGAAGCTTTTGAATCTTCTTTGCATGGGTGGTGTGTTTATTGTCTTGTTGTGTCTCTCCCATTGAGATATGATTTCTATTTTAATTCTGTAGTGGGCTGACCACGGTACTGGAGTAACTGTTGGTAGTATTTTTTGAAACATTATCTAATTCTTCCCCAGTTTAAATGTTCCTACCTCTCCTACTATCTGCTGGTATCTACGAGTTACAATTAATAGTTGAATGTTCATTGTTCTAAATCTGTTCTATGTAAAATAATAGTACTCTATTATTAAAGTTTGTTACCTGTAAACCGCCACTGATCTCTGGAAGTGGCGGTATAGAAAAGATGTATAAATAAATAAAATAAATAAATAAACTGTGGGTGTTGAGATGTCACCTCTGTCGAATAGGTAGTTGGGGGCGAATATGAGGTCTGGAGATGATCCGTGTCTGTATGTCGGAGTGTTGATCAGTTGAGTGTATTGTAAGGAGTCCATAGCTTGTAGGAAGGTTTCTTTGTCTTTGCTGGTGGCAGAGCTAAGGTTGAAGTCTCCCAGTAGTAGTAGTGGCTTGTGACTTGTGTTGACTGCACAGACAGTCTCTAGTGTGGAGGCTAGTTCATCTGTTGGAGCATGGGGAGCTCTGTAAATGAGACACAGGGCCATTTGTTTGTTTTTCTACCAAGATTAATGGGAGAAAGCCAACATGGTTTTAGCCAAGGAAGGTCTTGTCTTACTAATCTGTTGTATTTTTTGAAGGTGTGAATAAACAGACACAGGGGAGCCGATCTATATAGTGCATCTGGATTTTCAGAAAGCCTTTGACAAGGTCCCTCATGAGAGACTCTTGCCAAATTAAGAAGTCATGGGATAGGAGACAGTGTACTATTGTGGATCAGGAACTGGTTAAAAGATAGAAAGTAGAGGGTAGTGCTAAATGGCCAATTTTTCCCAATGGAGAAAGGTGAATAGTGGAGTACCCCAGGGATCTGTGCTGGGTCTGCTGCTTTTTAACATATTCGTAAATGACCTGGAAATGGGAATAATGAGCGAGGTAATCAAATTTGCAGATGGCACAAAATTATTCAAAGTTATTAAAACCCAAGAGGATTGTGAAAAATTGCAAGAGGACCTTGATAAATTGGAAGACTGGACATTCAAACGGCAGATTTATTTATTTATTTAATATCTTTTTTATACCGTGCTCTTTAGAATCAGTGTGGTTTACCATTAACAACTTGTGCAGTGCAGACAGGACCTACACTGGACTTACAATGAACAGGGTTTTCTAAATGGGACTGACAGGGTAACTATATACAGGCAAGCTAGCTGTCACAGGTGACATGGTCAGCTCGCAACTATTTACAGATTTGTTTAACTATATACAGATTGACCAGTCAGAGTATGTACACATTCCACCTGCAGAATGTATCGAGATGAAATTTAATGTGGACAAGTGCAAAGTTATTCACCTAGGAAAGAACAACCTAAGCTATGGTTACACGATGCAAGGTTCCACATTAGGAACCACCACCCAGGAAAAAGATTTAGGAGTCATTCTGGATAATATTTTGAAACTCTCCGCCCAGTGTGCAGCAGTGGCCAAAACGGCAAATAGAATGCTAGGAATCATAAGGAAAGGAATGGAGAATAAAACAAAGGATATTATAATACCTCTGTATCGTTCCATGGTGAGACTGCACCTTGAATATTGTGTGCAATTCTGGTTGTCATATCTTTAAAAAGATATAGCAGAATTAGAAAAGGTACAAAGAACCACCAAAGTGATAAAGGGGATGGAAGGATAGCCCTATGAGGAGAGACTTAAAAGGTTAGGGCTGTTCAATCTGGAAAAGAGACTGGGTGAGGGGAGATACGATAGAGGTCAGTCTGACATGCCCCCATTTACCCTCCTAGCATTCAGCGTATGGGCGGGTTCCTTTTTAACACAGCTGTGGGGGATTAGGCAAACATTGCTCTTTACTCCCGCAGCTGTTCAAAGGTCAGCCAGGGTTTCGGGCCCCCCCCCCCCCAGCTCCCTCTGCAGCCGGTCAGGCATGGGGCCTCCTGAGGTGCAGGGCCATATGCGGGCAACATTCCCGCACCATGGACGGGCCAGCCCTGCCTGCTTTAGATGTCTGAGTGAGGACACAGCTACATGCCCTTGGCCTCTGAAAGAGAACTTCATATGGTCATATGGTCAGTGCCATCTAAACTTGCTATACTCTTACAACCTTAAAACATTCTCTCATTATGCTTTTTCTTATGGGAAAACATAGTCTCCTCCTGCAGTTCCCAGTGAAATTTAAAAAAAAAAAAGCAGAAAAAGATAAATTATTATACTCAACAGTTCTGGGGCACTAGGGTACAAAATGAGCAGGCCCTCGTTTACTTAACTATGAAAACCCATTGAGATCCTATCTAGCAAATGATGGCTTATAAATCTAAGTTTCAGTGTAGTTATTGCTGCCATTAATACCATATTTGTGAAATCATTAACCATCATATAAAAATCTTTATTTGAGCAACCATCAAACTTTGCAGAAGCTTTATGATACATACAATTAATTTATTTGTCATTAAAAAAGTCAATCACCATCTTGGAATTGGAATGCAGTGATGCAAGAGTTCACCTCTGGCCAATAAGATCTGATGGATGTCACAATGAATTGCTTTCCAAGTGGTGGATGATATCATAAAGGACTGGTAGTTACAGTCCAACCAAAATAGCCTCAAATAAACACAGTAGGAACTAATTTATCATTTTTAAATAAAATAGCAGCTTTGTACTGCATAAAAGAAATAAATATTGTTTGTAAGATGGCAAATTTAGGGGCCCTTTTACTAAAATGTGTTAGGTTTTTGCAACCAATTCACGTTTAGCACAAAAAATAATGCCCTAATTGTGCACTAACTGCTGTGCACTAACTGCCAGGAACATATCCGGCAGGTTCCCGGCAGTTACCACCTTGAATGGTACCCTGATGCATACAGAACCGGCCTGAGGGTTTCTGCCATCTTAGGCAGACCCTCCATGCCGCCATCCTGAAGATTATGGTGCCATCTTGCCTGCTGCTTCCGCTTCCCTCTGATGCAACTTCCTGTTGCAGGGGCAGGAGTGGCACAAAGTAGCATCGAAGGAGGACAGGAGTAGCAGGCCATGAGCGGGCTAGAGAGGGCACTTTAAAGTCCAACGCAGCAGAGGCATCGCCATGCCACCTCCCTCCCCAAAGTGAGAAGATGGATGCTTGGAAGGGGGCAGCATGGCAGACTGAGTGGCGATGAACTGCCGCTTCACTGGGAGGAGAAGGGCCGATGACGCCCAATGTGGCATACCACCTTAAACAACCGTCTATTTCACTTAGAGCCCCATTCCAAGCGGGGCATGTCTGGGTCATCGGCCCATCCACCTCCATGGCACTGAGATGCCCAGCAGGAACACAGGCATCCTGCCACTGCTGCTGCTCTTCGTTCCCCGCCGCTACCCAGCCCTCTGCGGGGTCAGGCAAGGCTGGATCAGGGGTCCTCTTGCAGCTGCTCCTCCGTTTCAGTGGGGCTGCCTGGGCCAATTCCCTCCAGAGATGTTACTTATTCCACCTCCAAGGTGGAATACGTCCCTCGTCTGCTATGGCTGGAATAGGCCGTGTACATCCAGGGTTGTGGGCCCACCTCCGCTCTGCTCCCTCTCCTGGCCCTCCCCCTCCCATCCCCGTCCAGTGCTCCCTGCACAAGACCTCTGTGCATGTGGGGAGACTGTGACTTGGAATACGCTCCTTGAGAATAGCAGGGATTGAACGTCCAAGCCAGATGTCCATCCTCACTATTCACGTCTCTGCATGCCCCCCCCCCCCCCCCCCCCAGTGGGCATGCCAGCCCTGGATGTGCAGCAGTAACATTCACCATTAATGCGGGTGCAGTTAGCTTCACCTATTAATGTGGCATTAGGTGAATCCACAGAGTTACCAACTGGCTCCAGATGTGCCTGACAGGCTTGTTCTAGTCCTTGGTTTACCCCATTGCATACAGGGACATATAGTTCTGATTTCTCTATTGCACTCCATAAGAAAAGCAATGGGTAAACTCAGGGCTGGATCAAGCCTGCTGGGCAGATCTGGAGCCAGTTGGTAACCCTAATCCACAGTAATTACAACATTGACAATGCGTGATATGTGCTTCTGTGCTAATTGTAATATGCTTATCATGCCTACTCTCTGCCCCTAACCTGCCCATTCTGCATTCAAACACGCAATTGCCAGTTAGCATGAAAATTGCAATATGTTAACTGTCTTGGCTGTGCGGTAACAGTTACTATGGGCCTGAGCACTCAGTAATGAGCACCAAATCACAAATTAACTACATAGCACATTTTAGTAAAAGGGTCCCTTGGTTTCACTGTTTAGTTTTGAGGGTCCCTTGGTTTCACTGTTTAGTTTTGAGGAGTGGAGTTTCAAAGTTAGCTCTTATCTTTGCCACTGGTGAGTCACAGTATCTCCTCTGTCATAATCAGTGAAATACATTTTTTTTTTTATCTAAGGGAAAACCACTTTGTATTCTCTATTTGATATCTCCTATCTTAAAACATTTTAGCAATTCTATATAGCTTCTCTTTCCCTATTGAAAATTAAACTACAAATCCCAGAATCCTTTGAAACAATAAGCAGATTGCCTCAGGGGACTTCTGCTGATAACAGATTTAGTTTTTCATTACACCTTGTCAAATACACCCCGAGAAATCATAGGTAGAGGATGAGGATAAATGTTTGGGATTTTTTTATGTAATGTAACAGGATGTCATTGTCACTCATTTTTGGTCTAATGTCAATAAATCATGCTGGGTTTGATTCATTGGAACCATAAGAGACAATATTATAAGTGACTTGATCATGTAGGACCGCATTTTACATGCTCATTTGGGTGCTTCAAAATTGCCCAGGGCTATACATGAAAACGGAGTATCTACTTTTATGCAATATACTTACAGACATTCCTGTGGGCCGAGAATGACTGGAATAGGGGTGGGACCCGCATTTATGCATTTGTGTTATAAAATACACACATATGCATTGATTTTTACCAGCAAATACATGCACAAAGTTACCATTGCCTTGGAGCGGTGTCATTTCCACATACCCCCCGTCACCTAGCCTCCCCTATGCGCCATGATTCTCTCTCCCGCCTGGCCCACAGAGACAGCATGACAAACTAACTTACCTTAAAACTGATTTTCCATGTCGTCTCTGCTCCGTGGGCCCGCCACGCTCTTCTCCTGCCAAAGTCTCGTGAACTGTGACACTTTGACTGGGAAAGGAGAGCAGCTGGCCCACAGAGTGAAGACAGCGCAGCAAGCCAACTTTAAATTAGTTTGCTGTGCTGTCTCCGTGGGCTGAGCGGTGGATGCATCTCCCTCCTGGCCGGTACCCGGGGCGGGCTGCACCCATTGCCCTGCCCTTGGTAGGCCCCTGCCTTGGAGCATGTGTTGCTTTGCGCAGAAGTTTTTGGGGTGGCTAATTTCTAAAGATGCATAAGCATGCATGTTGCTTTTATAAAAGCAAGTGCATCATATGTGCCTATGTGCCTTCTTCTCTGCCTAGGTGCTCATTATAAAATTACCCTCTAACTGTAATTTCATAATAGGACACCTAAAGAAACTCCTTTTAAAAAACACCTATTTTATAAAGGCAACATAGGAATCTATGTGACTTTATAAAATAAACTCTCAGAATCAGCACTAATATTGGTGAAATTCGAACGCAGAAATGTATACTTTCTCCAAGTAAGTTCTAAATCTGGACTTATACTATGTGGAGGTAATTTTATAAAGCATGTTCTATGGGTAAGGAAAATAGCTGTTAAAAAATTGGATGCAGATAAAATGCATAAAATGGAGGAACACTGCAAAATTGAATTTACTTGCATGCCATTTGCGCAAAGGTGTGTGCATGGTTTGGGCAGAGCTCAGGCGGAATTACAATGTAGGTACATATTTTACGAAAATGCACTTGTGCATATGTGGAGGATAATTTTATGAACTCCAGCCTAATTAAATATTTTTACACATGTATTTCAAGCCTATTCTATAAATTCAGGTATGTGCATACTTGTCTTTATAAAATGCCAGCATAAATGGCCCAAAATCCATGTTAAGGTAAGACATGATGACTTGCAATAGCTCTAGTGCTGGTCTAAATGCTTCTACCTAAATTGTTAAGGAATGCATATAAAGTTTAGGATTTTACAATTTACACATGCAACCTCACACTCCAACCACACTCTGCCCTGCACATGCCCACAGTACAGTACAAGAGATCAGATGTGCATGCGTACTTACAAAATAGCAACCATGTCACTTGTACACATAAGTGCCCATTTACATGCTTATGCATAAATCTAGGTAGCTCTCTTATAAAATTACCCCCTTATAGTACAATAACACATTTAGGAGCCAATATAAATTTGTGTACTACAACAAGCTTTTAAAATCCAACATCAGTATCACAGGAAAGCAGTCTTAGCAGCTAAGAAACTGTATTATTCTTCCTTGGTATCTGCATCAGCACATGACTCCAAGAATCTTTTTGCTATTGTAGCTCATTTGACTTCTCTCCCTGAGCCCTTCATCAGATGTATTAGCCAAGGCTGTTAGATCCAAAGTTTCCTCTGCTAGAGTAGGCTTACCTTTGTCAGAACCTTTTACTTGTCCCTCCTCCCTGGCACAGTCTTCAACCACTGCCTCACATATATGGCACTCCTTTATGCCCATGTCCAGTGAAAAGAGCACTACTACCACATCTTGATTGAAGACTCCAGTCTGGAGCATGGTAATTTCAGGAAACACTTTATTAGAAATTCACCATCCAGGGGTGATAAAAGCCAAAACCCGACACGGCTGGGTTTCGGCGATAGCTTCCTCAGGGGTATTTTGGCATGCTGACGACAACAACACAAATAAATTATTAAAACATAAAATGTTGAGCAGGAAACCATAAAAACAATTATGACATCTTAAAAGCACAAATAACAAATAAATGCCTCTATTCACAAAATATGAGAACCAAACTTTAATATAAAACATGCTATGGGTAAATATCATAAATTACCAAATAATGATAATTAAAAGCAAATATAAATATGGAACCAATAAGATGAGCTATAAAAACGAATAAAAGGATATAACATAAATGCTGTCAAGCCCCAGCCCTCCGCCTAGGGCTCAGAGGGTTGAGGTTGCCATTGTATGCTCCTTGCAGAAGGTGAGATAAAACTTTTTGCTCCCGCTATGCCTGCTGGGAGTGGTAGTTCCTTTGCCCTCTGATAAGGAAATAGTTGTGAGACCAGTGGTAAGGCAAAATGACAAGAATTTATTCCCCAACAAAAAGATTCAGTGCAGATTAAATCAGGATACTCTTCAGGTGTTTGCTCGAGGATATTTAAAGAACTTAAACTGATTGAGCTTCACACTCTTTGCTCACCAATCGTGCAATGCATATCACATGTAACAGATAGAAAACATAACAGCTTCTTCTCACAAAGAAAAATATCTTCTTTCCCTTTGTTCACACTCAGCTCCCTCATACACATTTAGCAAAGGGATTCTATATCATCTGCCAAACATAGTGTACAGTCCATAGGCACTTCTGCTGAGTCACTCTCATTAAAGTCCTGTTGCATCTCTTCAAACTCTGGAACTAAGGAGTTTGGCTTTAAGCTGTTATTATACAGCTTAGGATAATTTCCCCCTAAGACCTCTGTGCTTCCTTTGGGCACAGTTCTATATGGTAAGGATTGGAAATACCTGAGGTTGTGGAGATTCCTCTCTGGCTTTGTTCAGCTAGCTTTTTCCAGCTGTAGGGAAACACTCTCTGATTTTCTGTTTGGAGTTCTTGTCTGGAGCACTGCTCTGGTTCCCAGTCCCAAACTGAGCTTTGCAACCTCCTGGGTTTAGTGCTAGGTTCCCACCTGTGAGCTCCTTGAAGCTTTTTATCTGGCAATGAGGTCTGAAGGTCTCTCTGCTCTCTCCCTCTAGGCAGGTTCCTGACAGCAGTCTGTCCCTTCTTTCCTTCTGCTCTGTCTGCTTCAATTCCAGAACTGCAGCTGGGTTTCCTCGAAGGTCTCCTCCCAGCTCTTCTCCAACCGTCTCTCCAACCACCTCTCCAGTCAATACTCTCATCAACACTATTACCGGCTCTCTCAGCGAGACTCCAATCACCAACTCCTCCCTTGCTTTCTCCTAGCCAGGGTTTATATTCCTGTTCCCTGAGCCTTGGGTCTGCCTTCCTGAACAGGTACGTGTAATTATGTTCCAGGCTTGCAGTTACGTCAGAGCTTGGGTGTGTCAGTTTAGCTCCTGTTTCCCTATGCTTGCTTCTCTCTTGCAAACGCTGAAACGTGTGTGCAGCCTGTCAGTTTTTTTAAAGGTAAAATCATCCTTTAACCGGGTAAGGTGAACCGGCTGCTTCCACCCTGATTCCCCCCCCCACCCCCCCTTTTTCCCCTCGCTTATAAGAGGCACACTTAAACCTTCAAAGAAAACCATTACAAATCCTTTGGAATTGAACTGGTCGCAGCTTTATTAACTTACAACAATCATAACTTTCCAATTAACAAATTAACATATCCCCCCCCCCCACCAGCAGCGCGAGCCAACACCCGCCATGTTATTAGCAAGGTGCCGCCGCTGCCGCTTCCCCCGGGTACAGGCCCCGGCAAAATTGCCTCGCCCTCCCTCATCCGGCTTTGTCATATTATTAGCAAAAGCCGAGGGATTGTCCGGGCAGGGGTACCCCACCCCCGCCGTACTGCTTGCATCCGGCTCCGGACCCCAGAAACCTCCGGGATCCCGCCAACCCCTTCCAGCTGCAACACCCCCAACAACAACCCACCAAGACCCACTTGAAACCAGGGAGGGCGGGTGGGCGTCCGACGGCTCCGGCATCCACCCGAAAGAGGCCGGAGCCACGCCACGTCCCCGCACCTGCTCCTGGGATCCTTCCTCCCATTGGCCGCAGCGCCGAGCCGTCACACGCTGCCGCCAATGGGAAGGGATTATCCCCTCGCTCCGCCCCCCCGGGCTCACAACAGCCACGCTACCGCCGGGGGAATGCACGCAGCCGCCCCCCCGGTTAATGGTGGCCGCGAGCACATGGCTCCTCGGCCTTGCCGTAACCGGGTAAGGCGAACCGGCTGCTTCCACCCTGATTCCCCCCCCACCCCCCCTTTTTCCCCTCGCTTATAAGAGGCACACTTAAACCTTCAAAGAAAACCATTACAAATCCTTTGGAATTGAACTGGTCGCAGCTTTATTAACTTACAACAATCATAACTTTCCAATTAACAAATTAACATATCCCCCCCCCCCACCAGCAGCGCGAGCCAACACCCGCCATGTTATTAGCAAGGTGCCGCCGCTGCCGCTTCCCCCGGGTACAGGCCCCGGCAAAATTGCCTCGCCCTCCCTCATCCGGCTTCGCCATATTATTAGCAAAAGCCGAGGGATTGTCCGGGCGGGGGTACCCCACCCCCGCCGTACTGCTTGCATCCGGCTCCGGACACCAGAAACCTCCGGGATCCCGCCACCGGCTCTGGACACCTCCGTCCTGAGCCGCCCCCCTTACAAAAAGCTGCGACCAGCCCGTCTCCCAAGCATAACCACTTCCAAGGCCTCCTGCCAATCGTTAAGCAGCAAGTCCAACCCGATCAGGGATAAATGCACCCCATCCGACCTGAACAAACCTGCGCAATCGACGTCCACCCATGGGTGCAAAATTTGGCGCCCCCCATTCTCGATGACCCATCTGCCTATTTGGCGATTAATTTTGGACAGCCCCCTGGACCAGCGCCGCTGAACCCTGCAAGCAGGCCTTGGAAGTATATCCGACCACACCAAGACCACCCCCGGGAACATCCCTAAAACCACCCCCAAGTCCTTGTGCACCGCACGAATCAACTGGCGACAAGTCCAGGACGTCAAGTCGTTGCCTCCCAAGTGAATCAACAGCACAGTAGGCTTCTCCATCCGACTTCCGTGGTGCCGCAGCAAAGGCAGGAGCTGAATCCACCGCAGTCCGCGTTCACCCAGCCATGTGACGGACACCGCAGAGACGTCCAGTCCAAGATTCGCGCCAATAGGTCGTGTTGCTGCTCGCTGACCAGCCCAGTAAACGAACGAATGGCCGGTCACCCAACAGCGACACCGGCCATATCCCACATCTGCAACAAAAAGAAGATAGGTTAGACACCCCCCCACCACCCCTACAACCTCACATAGGTTTGGAAAGCCTGCGACCTCCAACGACCGATACGCTTGATATCCCTCTCCGGCAATCCCTCCGCTGCCGCCTGGTAGCCGCCCCGATCCGGAATGAATGAGGAGCAAACCGACCAGCGTCCTCCCCTATCGCCCGCAGCGACATCCACAGAACCGCCGTAAACTGGAAGCGTGTCAGAACCCGCGCGTCTTCATGGACAAATAAATGACCCGCGCCCGCGGGCCGCACCCCCAAGTACGCTTGTAACAACCCGACCGGGCAAGTCAGGGCCCCGGACACCTGTCTCAAGATTACCCAAACACCTTTACCCAACTGATCTGTTTTTGAACGCGCGACATGAATGCGAACTTGACCCGGTACCAACTGTACGTGGTGCAATTGCAAACCCCCGACCACTGCGCTTCTACCCGACTCTGCCACCAATTCGCCCACTCAGAAGGCCCCGAAAAACGCTACGGCAAAAACCGCCCGAAATAAGCAACACTCGTAACTGGACGAGACCACCTGAGGCAACACCACGCACAGCTGCTCCAACATTGCATGCGTTATCGGCTGCCTGGTATCCCCGGACGGCGGCACCGCATGCTCCCATCCTTGCAACAGCCGGGACGTCAACCCCCCCCCCCCCCGCAACGCGCCCCATCCCACCGCTTTCATAAAAAAGGAAAATCCTGCCAAATTCTTCCTAACCGTAGAACGCGACAAGCCCGACTCCTTTGCTGCCAAAACATACTGACCCAGTAGCCAATCCGATGCTGGGCCCCTTCTCCATCCCCGCTCCGACAGGAAGGACCTCACACTGCTGTAGCCTCTTTGGTAGGCCTCCCACGTCGCTGCCAACACAGAGTTCTTCAGCAAGTCGATCATGCCTGCAGGCCAATCTGCCATAAAGTCTCCGGGACCGAGGCCCCCCGCTCTTCGGCTGCCGGCGCCAAGGTCCGAAACAGCTCCCACTTGAAACGGGAAAGAGCATCGGCAATAGTGTTAATACTCCCCGGAATGTGGCGAGCCTTAAGAACCACGTTCAAACGTAAACAGGATAAGACCACCTGCCGCATCAATTCTGCAACCTGCCTGCACCTTGGGGTATAATTATTCACCACACTCACCACTGACTCGTTGTCGCACCTCCATAATATCTGGCGATTCCGCAGCCTCTCCGGCCACAGTGACAACACCACCAAGATCGGGAACAACTCTAGGAAGGTGATATTACTAGTAAGGCCGGCTTCGCGCCAGGACGGAGGCCATTCCGCCGCACACCAAGAGCCCCCAAAGTAAATCCCCAAACCCGCCCCTCCGGCAGCATCTGTATATAAATGCAATTCCTCACTCGACACGACCGGCTCCCGCAACACCGAGACACCGTTAAATTCCCTCAGAAACTCATCCCATACCCCCAAGTCCGCTCTTATACTACGGGAAACCCTAACCCGATGATGAGGTTTACGCACCCCCACCATAGCCGACGACAGTCGGCGGAGGAATACCCGTCCCATGGGAATGACCTGACATGCAAAATTGAGTGAGCCAATAAGTGCCTGCATATCCCGCAGTGACAGCTTTGTGGCTAACATCGCGTTCGCTATCAAAACCCGCAGCTTCGCGACCTTGTCTACCGGTAATCTCGCTACCATGAGAAGCGAATCTAATTCCACCCCCAGAAAAGTAAGACGCGTAGCAGGCCCCTCCGTCTTCCCCACTGCCAACGGTACTCCCCATTCCTGAGCCAATTGGTTGAAATCCTCCAATAAATCCCGGCACTGCCTGGACTGAGCCGACCCTACGAAAAGGAAATCATCCAAGTAGTGAACCATTTGCCTACAACCCGAACGCTGAACCACGGCCCAGTGCAGGAACGAACTAAACCGCTCAAAATACGAGCAGGATATTGCGCAACCCATAGGCATGCATTTGTCGAAGTAAAAGTGCTCCTCGAAGCGAAAACCCAACAAATGAAACGCCGAAGGGTGCACCGGCAGCAAACAGAAGGCTGACTCGATATCGGCCTTAGCCATCAGGCACCCGGGCCCACAATCCCTTACTAATGCCACCGCCTCATCAAACGATGCGTAACGCACCGAACACAAGTCCTTCGGGATATGATCATTCACAGAAGCACCCTCCGGGAAGGAAAGATTGTGGATCAGTCTATATTTACCTCGCTCTTTCTTCGGGATTATGCCCAAGGGGGAAACCACAAAGTCCTCGAAGGGCTGATCCTGAAAAGGGCCAGCTACCCGCCCCAGCGAAATTTCCCCGGACAGCTTGTCCCTCACTATACTAGCAAAACGACGCACCGACGGTGAATTCTTCGCGACGCCCGCAGCCACCCTCCCAACAATAGGAATCCGAAACCCCCCCTCGAATCCCTTTCCCAAAATGCTACCATCCGCCCTCCGGGGATACCGATCTAACCATGGACGAAGAGCCTGAACCCGAATGGGAGTAGGCGCGAGGCTCATCGTAGACCTATTGTTTTGCGGTGGGGGCGTTGGCACCAGTAGGGCCACGTTTAACACATTTGAGGGCGGAATGAGTTCCTCCGCAGACAGAGCAGGCGTGCCAGAATTTACAGTCCGGAAAGGGGCAGGAAGACTTGTTGAAACGCCAACAGACGTCGCCCGTGCCCCCTCCCCCCGCCGGTCTCTGCACTGACAGGGGCACGCCCCCGCGAAAGGGCTTCCCGGACCCCGCCGCGCTGACCAAGCCTCCTCTACCCACACTCCCCCCTCCCGCTTTGACCACCATCTGCGTCAGCCACAGGTTGATATCTTGGGTACCCCACGATAACAACCGGTTCTCCTCCATCTTGTCCCGAAACTTTTCATTGTAGTTGAGCCAGGCCCAACTGTCATGGGTTTGAGACGCTTCTAAGATGGAGTCCGCGTAGGCCAACAACATCCCATACTGCTCCGGATGCACGCACCCCCAAACACTGGCTAGCCGGAGAAAGGCCCTCGTCCAATTCACTACATTCCTTGCGACTCTCCGCGCCCGACCGGCTTTTTCATCTTCTTTCCTCTTCCGTCTACTATCCCCCGACTGCTTCCTACCCTCCAGCAACCTGAAAATGTCAATATAGCGCCGCTTCTGTATTTTTTTCCGCAATTTCTTCGGTACGCTTTCCCACAACTCAGAGAACGCAGCTACTGTGGGAATTGCGCCGATAGTGGTGTGTTTGCTGGCCCTCCTCCCAGATGCCTGACCCTGCCTCCCCTCCCGCGAGGTCGAGCTAGACGACGAGTCCGTGGACGATGTGAACGACGAATCCGATCGCCGGTGCCTATGACACGCCCGCCGTCGCTTTCGACTTCTCTTGACCCGATCCCCGTCCGCCGTCTCCGTTCCCCGCCCAGACTCCTCCCCGTGGTCAACTGCCAACTCACCCGCAGCACTCGCAGCCGCTCCAGCCGGTACTCCGAGCTCGGGACGCTCCGCTGCTGTCGAGACCGCTGCCTCCGTCTCAACAGACGGACCGCCGTCCGCCTGACCGCTAGTGCCGTCACTGGGCCGCAGCCCGCTCCACCGCGGGTTCCCTGCACACTGCCACGCCGGAGGTACCTGTGGAGAGAAAAAAGGGAGAGGCGACGAGACACCCGCCCTACCCCAGGGAGACTGCCACACCCCAAGCCACTCCGCCCTAGAGGATCCCTGTCCTCCGCCCTGCCAACGCTCCCACGAGGGAGATGGGCCACCCCCCGCCTCCTGTGGCCACCCCCACATGCCCGCAAACCCCCACCTATCAGTACCGTCCAGGGGTGGCGGACCCCCATCTGGCCGGCACTCAGGTGGCCCGGCTGTTCTGGGTCCCAGCATCCCCCCCACGGGCTCCCCATTCCCTCCAACCTGACCACACCGAGGGACCCCCAGCTCCCCAACCGACCCTGCCGCCCCCCTCCCCTTCCATCCCCATCCGCGATGGTCCTCCTGCCCCCCCTCTGCCCCCCCCCACCCCCTATTTCCCCTGACGGACTCCCCCGCTGACTGCCCCCTGCCCTGAACCGACCCGTCAGTTTGTGGAGTTCTGCCCTTTGCCCCCCCCCCCCACGCTGCCTTTCCAGGCCCTGCTGGACCACGTGCTCTGCTAGCCAAACGCTCCGCGCGGGCCCCGGACTCCCTCCGCCCCTCCACTGGAGCTATCCCTGTTCTGCCTCTCACCCCACTTGCCTCACTGCTTTTAGCAGCCCGCTTGCCCCCTGATTTGCTCCGGGGCATCTTTAGAATAATATATTGCCCTCTTCTTTTATGGTTTTTTTTTTTTTTAATCTGTTAGCCCCAGAGACCCCCCACGAGTGCCCAAGCACCAACGGCACCCTTTAAACACCCCTGCCGCCCTTGTTAAACCTCCACGGGGCTCCCTGGCTCTGGCCGCATTTTCAGCACTGCCTTGAAGCGTGAACGTGAGACGCTGCGGCAAGGGCGCTTCGCGCAGTCGCTCCCTCCCGAACGGGACTGAAGGTGCACTGAGGCAGAGCTTCTACCCGACTCTGCCCGATGCCGCTACGCGCCCGCTTCACGCGCCGCAGGCCCCCCAATGCTCCTCAGAATACCTGGCAACTCCGCAACTCCGAACACGTCCGACGGCTCCGGCATCCACCCGAAAGAGGCTGGAGCCACGCCGCGTCCCCGCACCTGCTCCTGGGATCCTTCCTCCCATTGGCCGCAGCGCCGAGCCGTCACACGCTGCCACCAATGGGAAGGGATTATCCCCTCGCTCCGCCCCCCCGGGCTCACAACAGCCACGCTACCGCCGGGGGAATGCACGCGGCCGCCCCCCCCGGTTAATGGTGGCCGCGAGCACATGGCTCCGCGGCCTTGCCGTTCTTCTATTTCCATATGTTCAGTATTGTTTGTTGTTTATTATGGGCTTCTTCATCACAATACTTATATGTAAAAGTCCATATGCATAAGAATCCATATATATAAAAACACATCAATCAATAAATAACTAATAAATGATGTTTTGGTTACACATATGTACACATAAGACCATAAATAAGATCATAAAAACTAACCATGAGTGTTTCATATTCAGAATAATCCTTTTGTACAGATTGCGTCTATACTGAAGAGAGGAATGACAATAGATAGTCATTAGAAGTAAACCCAATCAATTATTTACATAATATAGTAAAGAAGCAGAAGTGAACTACTAGCAGATGGCATATAGAAAACCATGGCCAATTATATTATCTTTCACTGAGTAAAGGTACTATAGATCTTATCACTTCAAAAATCTAATTTATGGCAATTATCAGCATCTAGATCAAGGGACAGAGGATGTATGTGGTTTTAAGATTCTCAGATATTTTAAAAGACCCCACTGTAACATCAAATCTTCAAGAACCTCAGTGTTAAAAACAAATCTATTTCTATGGCTAAAATTCACCTAGATTTGTCCTAAGCAGAGTTTAAAATACTTCCCTCCTACCTTCAAGTATGTGTTCATTGAAAGCTTGAAAATGCAGAAAAATGCCATCATCTGCGCTGTGTGTTTTATATTTGTGCCGAAACTCAGCTTTTTTTAAAAACAAAACCGTGGATCCCTGCAGACTTTATTTACATGAGTGCTAATTTAAATAATGTTATTCTAAAAGGACAGAGTAAAAATCATTCAGTATTAAAATGTTCTAAAAAACTACAAATGAATAAATATGCAAAAACAGGTCAAAGATGAGATCAACTTTTGAACTAACAATGGCATGCTTATAGCGATTCAAAAAGTTTTTTAAAGTTATTTTTGTGAAGATATATGTTACTCTCAGCCACTGGTCCATTAGAAGTTGCTGATTTGGTAAAATAAAAGCCGTATATAAAAGACATCTGTGTAGAAGGTATTGATAGTAAACCTGATGTATCAACTTATATAAGACCAAAAATAATTAGAAAAACACCTTTGCGATAGGAAATTCTACCATCAAAAATTCTATCATCCCAATTATCTTTATAATACCTAAGATTCACAAAACGATTGACTCCCATCCAGGCCAAAGATTCTTCAAGAGGAATGGCATCCGATCCAAATAATATCCGGTTTTGCAGATGCACAATTAACGGTATCACATTAAAGAAATATAAACTTGTGAAATATGCTTGTTCCATCGGCCTTTATGGAAAGAAGGTTCCTTTCAAAATACAAGGGACACTATCAATGTGGGAGATGTTCTGTATGCATGCATGTAATATCTGTGAGGAGGTTTTTCACTCGCCCCACGACTAAACAGAGGTTTTATTTAGATGACTTTTCAAACTGTGAAACCGCTAATGTGATTTATGTTATCCAATGCCCATGCAGAAAATTATTCGTGGATAAAACAATGAGAAGTATCAGGACACAGATTATAGAGCACAGGAGTTGTATAAAGAGACCTGACAGAGAAACCTCTTGTCCTTCATTGGCAAGAACAGAAGCATCAGATTTCAGATTTACGGTTCTTTGTATTAAACAAGATAAAAACCAATTGGAAGGAGGTTGATTTTAACAAAGTTATTCTCCGGTTAGAGCAGCGTTATATATTTGTTTTATATACCATGGCACCCAAGGGTCTCAATTTAGAAACAGATTTGTCAGTGTTCCTTTTAAACATTGGTATTCTGTAGTCGTTTTACTCGGGTTCATCTGGCTGTTTTTATGGATCCCTCTGGTTCCGTCATTTATTTCCCTCCTCCTTCCCCCCTCTTTTCCCATTTCTTCCCTCCCCCTTCCTCCCAATCCCTTTCTCTCTTACCCTTACCCTTCCCCTTCTCCTCCCCTCCCTTCCCCCTCTCCTCCCCTCCCTTCCTTCCCCTTCCCCCTCTCTTTTTTCCTCCCCCTCCCCTCCCCTCCCCATCCCCCCCTGTTTACTGTATGTGATGCTAGTTGGTTTACCTTGGGTTAATTGATTTATGGTTTTATCTTTTTAATTTTTCACTGTGGTTTAAGTGTCATTGATTTTATTTTTTTTTATTGACTCAGGAATTTTACCATACAGTGCCCCTTATACATGGTTTTAGGGGCTGTACTTATGCTATTTTAGCTTTCTCGTTATGGCCATATACCTTTATTGGGGTCTATTACAATATAAGTTTGTATCATTGATATCGTTCTTAGATAGTTTGGGTTATACTTTTAATTCTTTGTGGTTTTATTTGTTGTTGTTTTTTAGGTATTTATTCATCAATTTGTGATGTTGTGGTGTTCCCTGAAATATGGACTCAAGGATTGTACTGGTGGTGTCTTACTTCCCTCTATTGGCTATACTTCTTATCAAGGCTCATTATACTATAAGACTAGTTATGCCAACATGTTTTTTTTTAGGACAATTGAAAAAAAGTGTCCTTGAGTTATAAATTGAGTTTTGTTATATTTCTAATTTGTTTGTAGGTAATTATTTACCTTTTCATGGTGTCCCCTGAATCATGATTTAAATAATGCAATAGTGGTGCCTTAGCTCCCTCCACTGGCTACATCTCTTATCAGGGTCCTTTATACTATAAGATTGTATATGCCGACACTTGATTTTTGGGACAATACACAGACCTGTGGCTAAATAATGTCCTTGTGGCTGGAGCATTTGAAAAAGGTGTTTGTATAATTATTTTTGGTCTTATTTAAGTTGATATATCAGATTTACTATCAATACCTTCTACACAGATGTCTTTTATATATGGCTTTTATTTTACCAAATCAACAACTTCTAATGGACCAATGGCTAAGAGTAACATATATCTTCACAAAATAACTTTTAAAAAATAGAATCACTTTAAGCATGCCATGGTGAGTTAAAAAGTTGATCTCACCTTTGACCAGTATTTGTACATTTATTCATTCATAGTTTTTTAGAACGTTTTAATATTGAATTATTTTTACTCTGTCCTTTGGAATAACATCAGGAATAACATCAGTTATTCCAAAGGACAGGAGGAGTGGCCTAGTGGTTGGGGCAAGGTACTTCAGGCCGGAAGGTCAGGGGTTCAAATCCCACTAGAGGACAGCAACCATGGGCCAGAAGGACTGGGGTTTCTAGTTCCACAGGTGCTCCTTGTGGTCTTGGGCAAGCCACTTAACCCTCCATAGCCCATGTTCCCTGTAAAATAGTTATGTCCAAGTTATAATGCCCTGTTCCATGTAATTTCAGTTTGTTCAATGTAAACCGCACTGATGCAGAATAGCGCAGTATATAAGAGAATTAAATAAATAAATAAACTAGCACTCATGTATAATCCAAATAAAGTTTGCAAGGATCCGCAGTTTTGCTTTTAAAAAAAGCCAGGTTTTGGTGCAAATATAAAACACACAGTGCAGATGCTGGTATTTTTCTGCATCAGGGGGAACTTTAGCCATAGAAATAGATTTGTTTTTAACACTAAGGTACTTGAAGATTAGATGTTACAGTGGGGTCTTTTAAAACATCTGAGAATCTTAAAACCACACACATCCTCTGTCCCTTGATCTAGATGCTGATAATTGCCATAAATTTGATTTTTGTAGTGACAAGATCTATAGTACCTTTGAGTGAAAGATAATATTTGGTAATTTATTATATTTACCCATAGCATGTTTAATATTTCATATTTTATGAATAGAGGTTGTTATTTGTGCTTTGAAGATGTCATAATTGTTTTTATGGTTTCTTGCTTAACATTTTATGTTTTAATCATTTATTTGTGTTGTCGTCTTTAGCATGCCAAAATACCCCTAAGGAAGGTATACTCCTTTACGCCCATTACAGAAACTTTCCTGTTCAGAATGCTCTCTACTATTAAGCTTTCCTATTGTCCTCATGATCCGTTTCCCTCTCAATGGGTAGCCGATCCTGCCTTAGGTTTCATTTCTATATTGTGCTCTATGCATAATACTTCTATGTCCTTCAATGTAGTACCTCAGGAATGGAGAAAAGCCTTTATCTGTCCCCTGCTGAAAGGTACTAAACTGTACATTAATGATCCCACCAACTACCATCCCATCTCAAACCTCTCATTTCTCACAAAACTTGCAGAAAGGTTCATGCTCCACCAATTTTTGGATCATATCGAACAAACCCTCGTTCTCCACCCTCGTCAGTCTGGCTTCTGTCCCTCTCATAGTACGGAAACTGTTCTAACCTCTTTGCTCAGTCATATACCACTATTACGTAGACCAGGGATACTATGCTTTCACTGTTTCCCTGGATCTTCCGGCAGCATTCAATCTCATTGACCACAATCTTTTGCTCTCTTGTCTTTTTGAGGTGGGGTTGTGGGGGACTACCCTGGCGTGGTTCTCTTTTCTTCAAGATCAATTCTATCAAGTTTCTCATTATGGTGATCTTTCCTCCCCATTTTCCCTTCCATTTAGAGTACACCAGGGCTCTGCACTCTCCCCTCTTCTTTTTAAGATTTATCTCGATCCACTCACCACCCTTATTCAGTCCTTGAGTGTTTATTTTTATTTTTATGAGGACGATATTCCAAGTTTGGCCTGTATTGATAGCATCTCCCCTGACTTGTCCAATATTAATTCAGTCCTAGAATCTACTGCACCCTGTTACACAAACACGCCCAAACTTAATCCAAATAAAACCACTGCCACATGGTTCACAGGTTCCTCCATCATACCCTCCCTGGCTCCAGTCTTAGGCTCCCATCCAATCTCTATTCAACCCTTATTTAAATACCTTGGAGTCTTCATTGATAAGGACCTCTCCTTCTCATCACATATCTCTCATCTTTCCCATCTACCTTTGTAGCACTCTGCAGGTATAGAGCACTTCATCCCATCCTGGGTAAACCAGCTCTAACTACCCTCCTTCTGAGCACTGTTATTTCATGAATCAACTATTGTAATATCTGTTCTGCTGGGCTTCAATCATTTCAAAATACTGCTGTCTGCATTCTTTCTCAGGCGAAGAAATATGATCATATTATCCCACTTTTGATCGAACACCACTGGCTTCCTGTTAATCAACTCATTCAATTTAAGGTTCTCGCTCTTGTACATAAGACCCTTCACGATTCCACCCCTCTTGACTTGTCTTCTGTCATTGTCCCATATGCTCCTGAATTCGTTCTTAGATCACTCCAAGATAATCGACTTGTCCTACCTTCCCCAACCAGAGTAAAATTTGAATTTACATGCCATGCCGCTTTTTTTAAACTAGCCTGGTCTTGTGGAATTGCCTTCCCACACATTTAAGATTTGAGTGTTCCTTTGCACTTTTTAAGCATTCCCTGAAGGCTAATCTTTTCACCCAGGCCTTCAGGGATCACTCCCCCATCTTGAGCTGCAAAACTAATGGTACCTGCCACATATTAAATCTTCTTTGTTTGCTTTTGTTTTGTTATTATCTTACCTTTCCTTTGCTTACCTGTTTTTAATAGAGTTCCATTTCTGCTTTTATTTAGTGTTTTAATATGTGTTTTATTTTATTTGTTAACTTTTTTATCACTGTAAACCGCACTGTATGTGGTGCCAAGTGTGGTATATCAAGAACTAATAAACCATAAACCATGTCACCATGGGTGTGCCTAACCTCCTCTGATCTCAGAAGCTAAGCAGGGTTGGGCCTGGTTAATACTTGGATGGTAGACCACCTTGAAATACCAGGTGCTGTAGGTTTACTGTATAGAAGAAAGGCTTGGCAATCTATTTCTCGTTGAACCTTGCCAAGAAAATCCAGGGGATAGTCACAACATGGACAAATATTTGCAGAGTCCCCAGGAGTCAGCATCGATGGCACTTAATTAGGACTGTACCAAGGAGTGCGGCCGCACAGGGCGCAAGTGCAGAAAGGGCACTGATACCATCATTGGGCTTCACTGAAGCTCAAAATGAGTGAGTTACTGCATGTGGGTGGGGCAGAGGGGGGCAGTTCTACATTGGTACTGTCTTGCACTTAATTACACCATAAATTTGTGTGACTGTATTACAATTACGCATGCAAGGAAATAGAATAGCAAGCAGATGGCATCAAAGCAAACTTAGGGACAGAGGGACAGGTACGGGCGTCCCAAAGGGGGTGCGGGGCCATGTGTGGAGACTCATTGCGGGACCTCATTTGCATAAGGAACCTCATTTACATAAATGTTTGCATAATGTTAACATGTGTTAACTTTTAGTAAACATGTCTCTTAATGAGTGTCTGGATAAAGACTACCAAATTTCTACATTACTATACTCCAGTGCCAACTGCCAGGCACATTAGGAAGTATTATAAACACTGCCCATTTAGAACCCATAGCAAACGTACCGTATCATAACAGCACTACCAGGACTCACAAAGCACCAAACCCTACCTACCTATCAAAAGGCAACACTACAAATATTAAACCAATACATCTCAGAGAATACCAAAATATCTCCTACTAAGGAAAAAGAACAAGTGGCACCGTCAAATAGAAACTACATGAACAGAATTCCTCAGCTCAGATACACATGCAGAGCATAGACCATCACCAAACAAAAAACAGGGGATTACAATTTAGAAATAGGAAGACAATAATTAAACTGGGAACCCCAAGAGCCAAACTTAGAATGTACAACACTGTAGAAATAAAACGATAAATTAATTTCCTCTTGTACTAAACAAAAATGCAAAGACATTAGTGATACACATTTCCCAAAGCTGACATATTCCAGTTAATAAATTCAAAATAAAAAAAGTATTTTTCTTCCTTTTGTTTGGGCATTTTATTTTTCAGTTGCAATTGCTCCAGTCACTTTCTTCTGATTTATTTGTTTCTTCTGCTAGCTGTCCATTTGTCTTCTCTCATCTAGATTTTTTCCATTCTCTCTCTACATCTGCTTTAACATACTGATCTTTCCCCTTTTGCTCTTTCCTCCATTTCTTTCTTTATTCCTTTGTCATCCACTCAAATTTCACCCTTCCATCCTCAATCCCCACTTACTCTCCCAATACCCAGCCAATCATAGATTTTTCTTCCCTCCCACACAAAATATCTTTGCCCCCTCCATCCTCATTCTCTCATCCTAATTTTAAGGCATCCCCTTCTAGTCCTCCTCCCACATCAGCTCCCTTCTAGTTCCAGCCCCACCCAGCATCCACTCCATTCTAGTTCTATTCTTCCATGCCCCCGCATCAGCCCATTTCCAGTCCTAGCCCCCCATCAGCACATTTCTAGTCCTAGTCCCACCATCAGCCATTTCCAGTCCTATTCCAGCCCCCCATCAGCACATTTCCAGCCCAAGCTTTCCCCCCATCAGCTCATTTCCAACCCTAGCCTCCATCAGCCCACTTCCAGTCCCAGCCCTCGCCATCAGCTCATTTCCAGTCCAAACTGCCCCCCATCAACCATTCCCAGTCCTATTCCAGCCCTTCTGCCCATTTCCAGTCCAGACTCCCCCATCAGCCCTTTCCAGTCCTATCCTAGAACCCCATCAGCCCATTCCAGTCCAAGCCCCCCCACCATCAGCCCATTTCCAATCCTAGCCCCACCATTGGCCATTTCCAGTCCTATCCTAGTCCCCCATCAGCTCATTACCAGTCCTAGCCCCGCCCCCAATCAACCATTTCTAGTCCTATTCCATTCCCTCATCAGCCCATTTCCAGTCCTTGCCCCCCCCCCATCAGCTCATTTCCAGTCCTATTCCAGCTCCTCATCAGCCATTTCCAGTCCTATTCCAGCCCCCAACAGCCCATTTCCAGTTCAAGCTCCCCCCATCAGCCCATTTCCAATACTAGCCCCCCATCAACCCATTTCGAGTCCAAACTCACCCATCAGCCATTTCCAGTCCTATCCTAGCACCCCATCAGCCCATTTCCACTCCAAGCCCCCCCATCAGCCCATTTCCAATCCTAGCCCTACCATCAGCCATTTCCAGTCCTATCCTAGCCCCGCATCAATCCATTTCCCAGCCCAGCCCCCCATCAGCCATTTCCAGTCCTATTCCAGCCCCCCAACAGCCCATTTCCAGTCCAAGCTCCCCCATCAGCCCATTTGCAATCCTAGCCCCCCATCAGCCCATTTGCAGTCCTATTCCAGCCCCCATCAGCCCATTTCCATTCCAAGCTCTCCCCATCAGCCATTTGCAGTCCTATCCTAGCCCCCCATCAGACCATTTCAAATCCTAGCCCCCCATCAGTTATTTTCAGTCCTATTCTAGAGCCCCCCCCCTCCCCGAAAGAGCCCCATGCCTGTCTAAGAGGCTTCAGAGGGGCCCCACACAAACTTCATTCTCACACAGTGGTGCTCTTGAAATGCCGGATTCAGAGGGAGCTGGGGAAGTCCGCACAAGGCCCCGGCTCGAAGAGCAACGTTTTCCCTCATGCTGTCAGCTGTGTTCTAGTGAAGCGCGCTGAATGCCGGGAAATATTAAAGGGCATTTCCCGGCACTTACGTGCTTCACAAGAACATAGCTGCCAGCATGAGGGAAAATGCTGCTCTTCACACTGGCGGCTGTGCAGAGGTGAGCTGGGCTCTTGCGTGGGCTTCTGTGGCTCCCTCTGAAGCCAGCATTTCAAGAGCACCACTGTGTGAGAATGAAGTTCATGTGGAGCCCCCTGAAGCATGGGCCCTCTGTGAACATCGTTCTCGCACAATGAACGGGCCGGCCCTGGGTACGACCATATACAAAGGCATAGCAGGGGATAACCTTCATGGAGAAATAGGTATAAACCTAAATAAAGGCATAGAGGAGGGTAACCTGCACAGAGTAGCAGATAGACCCCTAAACAAAGGCATAGAGAAGTGTAACCTGCACGGAGTAGCAGATAGACCCCTAAACAAAGGCATAGAGGAGTGTAACCTGCACGGAGTAGCAGATAGACCCCTAAACAAAGGCATAGAGAACTGTAACCTGCATGGAACGGTGGATACAACTCTCACCACCTCACTGGGCTAATTAGATGGATCATACTAGTCTTTATTTGCCATCATTTACTATGTTACTAATAGGTTTAGGTTTAGGTTTATTTATTTGATATAACCGCCTTTCTGGACCAAACAAGCGCCTTTTAAAAATGTATTTGTGCCAGAGAGCAGCTATAAATCCAGACCGGGAAATTTAGGGTCATACATGTGGATTCCCTTTATAAAATGGGGTATTTCTGTGTAGATTTTAGATTTGCCTTGGCCGTGCCCAAACCATACCCTAACCATGTTATGGACATTCAGGTGTAACAACCTCTTTCTAAAATCACCATTTGTATTTGGAGACCATTTCCAAGTGTAAGTGCTGGACTTGCCACTTGGAAATTGCAAATAAAGCTTCTAAATTACCCTCCTCTACACAGTATATTCAGCAACGCTTGCTATTCATTGCTGAATATAATTGCCTTGGCCAGAGTTTAATGAAAATGCTGATTGCAGATGTTAAATATCGACCTCTGAAATTTTATGAACAGGTAAATAGGAGTCTTTCTTTAACAATGAGTTCAGGTAATTATCTGGTGGTGGATAAAGTGATGAATTTAGGAGTCGTTCCTGATCTTCAACTTTCTCTGGAATTGTAGGTGTCTCAAATCGTGATTTTTTAAAAATTGAAATTGGCAAAGAAACTACATCCGTTGTTGGAGAAGTTGTTTTGAATGGTAGTGCATTCATATGTGCTTATACGTTTGGATTATTGCAACCTGTTTGAAGGGCTGCTTAAGAATTATAGCACAAAACACAGCAGCTAGGCTGGTGCTGGAAGTGCCAAAATGGATTTCAATTTTCTCCTTACTAAAGCAGTTATATTGACGTCTAGTGATTAGCTGAGTCCAATTTAAGATTTTAACAGTTGATATTTCAGGTTTTGTATGAGTTAGTTTACAGGATAAGATTACCTGATATACCCCTATAAGACTATTCCGGTCAAGTAAGACCATAAGATATACCATATTGGGTCAGACCAAAGGTCTATCAAGCCCAGTATCCTGTTTCCAACAGTAGCCAATCCAGGTCATAAGTACTTGTCAGATTCCCAAAATGTATACACATTCCATGCTACTTGTCTCAGGGGTAAGTAGTGGATTTCCCCAGTCTACTTTAATAGTGGTTTATAGATGTTTCCTCCAGTAACTTGGCCAAACCTCTTTTAAACCCAGCTACGCTAACAGTTTTAATACATCCTCTGGCAACGAATTCCAGAGTTTGATTACACGTTGAGTGAAAAAGTAGTTTCTCCAATTAGTCTTAAATGTGCTATGTTGTAGCTTTATTGCATGTTCCCATGTCTTTCTACTTTTTGAAGGTGTAAACAATCAATCAGTGTTTACTATTCCACTCTACTTCTATCATATCTCCCTTCAGCTATCTCTTTTCCAAACTGAAGAGCCTCAACCTTTTAAGTCTTTCATTGTTGAGGAATTGTTCCATCTACTTTATCATTTTGATCACTCTTCTCTGTACCTTTTCTAATTCTGCTGTATCTCTTTTAAGATATGGCGACCATATTTACAAACAATATTCAAGGTGCATTCACACTACGGAGCAGTACAGAAGCTATTCTAATATTCTTGGTCTTGTTCTCCATTCCTTTCCTTATGATTCCTCGCATTCTATTTGTTTTCTTGGCTGCAGCTGTACAGTGGCCAGAGGGTTTCATCGTATTATCTACGATGACGTCTAGATCTTTTTCCTGAGTGGTGATTCCTGATGTGAAACCTTGCATTGTGTAACTATAATTTGGATTGTCCTTCCGTAAATGGATAACTGTGCACTTGACCATATTAAATTTCTTCTGTCATTTGGATGCCTAATCTCCCAATTTCTCAAGATCATCTTGCAGTTTTTCACAGTCCTGTTTGATCACCTCACTCCTTGTTGTCATTTCCAGGTCATTTATAACTATATTAAAAAGCAGCAGACCCAGCACAGATCCCTGGGGTATTCCAGTATTCACCTTTCTTCATTGAGAAAATTGGCCATTTGGCCCTACTCTCTGTTTTCTATCTTTGAACCAGTTCCCAATCCACAATAGTGCATGCTTTTTTAATTTCCTCAACAATCTCTCATAAGAGACCTTGTCAAAGGCTGTCTGAAAATCCAGATACACTATATCAACTGGCTCACCTTTATTTACCTGTCAGATAGGGCATTTAGTGACTCCATTTGTGAAGTCAGTGAGAAAGATAGAAATGTAGAATAGGGCCTTTTCATGAGTTGCACCAACGTTTTGGAAATTTTGCCAGGGGGATTTACAGTTAAAACCTGACTATTCCACTATTCCATGAAAAGTTGAAAGCCTACTTCTTCCCAACTTAAGTGGGGCTATTGAAGATATGGGGGCTAGGGACTTAGGAGGAGCCTGATGGATACAATCAGATAGGAGTGCTATTGGTAAGGGAATCAAGTTTGAGAGAGGGTTGGTGAAGGAGTGTTAGCAATTATATATATTTTGTTATTTGCTTTTGTACTTTATTTTTATATTGTAATATTGTAAACTACTTTAGATGACTTGTAGCTGGTAAGACAGTATATGAAACTTTTAAATGAATGACTGAATGAATTTAAAAATAAATAAGATAAAGCACATTTATTACTGTTAATTTGTGTTATATTGTGATAATTCAGCTTATCACAGAACTAAATCATGCCCATAAGTGAGGCAAATGTAATGAATTGCTTCACTTTTAGATGCATGCAAATCAGATTATTGCCATGGCAACTAGTAGCTCAGCTCATGAAGAAGCTTTTGGAGCAGTGCTGCCAATACAAAAGTTAGCTTTATCTCGAGGCTTTGCTGGCAGTGCTCTCGCAGCCACTATTTAAAGGGGCAACAGGTTTTTGTGTAAGCCCCATCTCTCTTGAAAAGTTTCCCTGTTAGCCTTGGACTCCAAGTTCCCCCCGCTCCTCACCCCCCTAGCTTGACAACCATTAATGTGAAAAACAAGTACTGTAGGCCCACTCCCTTTTAAAATATCCCCTCATAAGAACATAAGATATGCCATACTGGGTCAGACCAAGGGCCCATCAAGCCCAGTATCCTGTTTCCAACAGTGGTCAATCCAGGTCACAAGTACCTGTCAGGTTCCCAAAAGGTACACAGATTCCATGCTGCTTGTCCCAGGGGTAAGCATCGGATTTCCCCAGTCCCCTTTAATAATAGATTATGGACTTTTCCTCCAGAAACTTGTCCAAACCTCTTTTAAACCCAGCTACAGTAACAGGTTTTGCTACACCTTCTGGTAACGAATTCTAGAGTTTGATTTAGGGTTGCTAAACGATTGGTTTTAGGCCAGCACAGCCAGTTTAATGATCTGGCTGACAGGCTGGTGGCTGACAGGATGATAAAACCAACCAATGAGGGACTGGTTTTCTGCTGACCACCAGCCTCTGCTCCCGTCGCGCTGCCTGCCTGGCTGCCTTTGCCCCACTGCCACTTTTCCTGTACCCTTGGCGGCCGGCAGCATTGGACCTCCAATTTAAAAAAAAACATGGGTCTTTCCCTCCCTCCTCTGACATCAGCATATGTATCCCCGCATCAGAGAAGGAAGGGACCAGACCAGCCATGCAAATGCAGAATCGTAAAGACCCATATTTTTTTTGCTAATTAGATGTCCGCTGTCACTGCTTCTGCCACCAAGGGAATAGGAAAAGTGGTGGCGGGGCAAGGCCAGGCCAAGCAGGCAGCACACGGGGGAGCTGGCTGACATGAGGAGGTGGGGTGAGATGGGGAGATGCTCGACATGAGGGGATAGATGCAGAAGGGCTATGCTGGACATGGTGGGGGGGGGGGGATGGGGCAGAAGGGCTATGTGGGGATAGGGCGGATAGGGACAGAGGGTGTAATCTGGACATGGGAGTAGAGATACACATGAGCAGATGCTGAACATGTGGGGATAAGGGCAGTAGGGGTATGCTGGACAGAGGGGGGATAGGGACCGAGGGAGTATGCTGGACAGAGGGGGGATAGGGACAGAGGGAGTATGCTGGACAGAGGGGGGATAGGGACAGAGGGAGTATGCTGGACATGGGGGTAGAGATACACATGAGGAGATACTGGACATGTGGAAATAGAGGTGAAAGGGGTATGTTGGACATGGGGAGAATAGAGGCAGAAAGGGTATGCTGGATATGGGGGAGTTGGGACTGAGAGGGTATGCTGCACATGGGGGGTAGAGATACAAAGATGATACTGGTCATGGGGGGATAGATAGAGAGGGGAAATACTGGACATGGGGGAAGGAAGAAGGGACAAAGAGGGGAGATATTGGACATGGGGGATGAAGACACAGAAAAGATGGTGGACATAGAGAAAGGAATAGGAAAATACTGGATGGAGGAAGGGAAGCAGGATGAGGAGAGGGTTTTTTATTACACATGGGGGGAGAGAAGGATAGAGTTAGTGAAGATTAGGAAATAAGAGGCTGGGGAGAGAGAGAGAGCTGGGAAATGGGAAGGATGGGGTAAGGGAAAAGATGGAAAGCTATTGCTAGATATAGAGCCTGATTCCAAGCTGGGCATGTCCGGGCCGTCCAGACGGTCCCAGGCAAGATGGGCCTGTTTGGACCCGATTCTCGACCACAGGAACAAAATGTTCCCACAGTAGCCAGAATTGTGCCCAAGGACAGCCCAGCGTGCCCCTGCTGCTTGCGGGGACATCCTCCCTGCAAGCACCCCAGGCCCCGATCGCGCAAAAAACACCGCTTATACCACCTTTGAGGTAGTATAAGCAGCACGTCCCCATGAGCCTGGCATCACATTCAGGGCGTGCTGCTGGTTGGGCCTGCCCCTGCTCCACCTCCTCCCGTCCCCCACCGGCTCTCCCCATCCTGATGCACTGGACATATGGAGAGAGCCGGTGGGGGAATCGGCCCCAGATGCAAACCGCGTTTGGGAGTGACCTCTATAGCAAAAAGGGTGAAAGTGAGGAGTAGTTGGTAAGAAGGAGTGAAATCTGGATAAAGAATCAGAAAAATAAATGGAAGAAAACTGAAAAAAAGAGATCGGTGTTAAAAACTGATATAAGGGAGGAAGTGACGACAGGAGGAGGGAGAATAAATGGCACATGGAGAGGAGACCATGAAAAGAGATCTAAGAGAAGACTGAGGAAAATAAAAAACAGAGACGGGACCAACAGCATTAAAAAAATTAAATGACCTGACAACAAAGGTAGAAAAAATAATTGTATTTTCTATTTTGTAACAGAAAAATGTCGGCATTTAGAAAGTACATCTGCCAGGAGTCAGGATTGGTGTTGGACATGGCTGGGGCCTAGCCCAAGGCAAAAATCTGAGAAGGAACCCTAAAGCCCGCTAGCAAGCTGTGTCTTTTTCAGTCAGATCTAAGGCCCTCTCTGGTTGCTTCCCGGTTGCTTCCCTCTTAATGCCAATCCTGACATCTGCCGCCTTGTTTTGTGTAACATAGGGAGAAATGCATTTCTTTCTGTTTCTCTGGTGTTACACTGCTTGCAGCGTCTGGCTCTCTGAGATTTTAGATTAATTTTTGCCTACATATTTCTTTTTTCACTTTGTTGTCATTTATTGGAGAAGGCCTATTTGTAATGTATGTGTGTTTGTGTGTGTATGTGTGTGTGTGTGTGACCAAGACTGTGTATTCTGTTAGCATGGAATTTCTGTTTAAGAACGTATATAATCTGGTTTATTCGACTTTCCTAATAGGTTTATTGATGTTTTAGGACCCACTGCCACGTTTACAGTGCTGCCTTTTTCTAGGCAGGGTCCTTCTGCGAGTTTTAGAAGTTAGTACTGACATGGTAGATTTGCTCTTGGTTCCAAATGACTTTTTTGTATTAATTTCAGGGCCAGCCCAACCATCAGGCAATCTAGGCGATCGCTTCTGGGGGTTGGCAGAAAGTACGGCATTCAAAGCTAAACAATAAATTCTGACAGCCAAGGGAGACATATGGGTTAAGATTTGCTTACACTGAATCAACACTGGGACTGGCCCTGGTTAATTCATAATATGCTTGGTATTGAGAGGGGTTTTCTCTCATATAGTAAGTTTTATGGGGAAGATTCTAGCTCTGCACAGATTGTTGGGGAAAGGGCCATGGGGCAGGGTTCGGTGGATGCAGGATACATGTCACACATATGTCATATGGGAGAGCATATGTGTGTTGGAGGGGCCTGAGAAGATGAATAGGTGCTGAAGAGTCGAACCTCTTGTACCCCTCCCCCCCCCCATGGATACAGCCTGCAGGCGCTAAAGCCTGTACCTTTGCCCTCTCTGCAATTATTTTTAGGGGTGGGGAAGGGGGTAGGCATGGGTGGAACATGGCTAGCCGCAAGTGGCGGATTTTTCTCTTTCAAAAGGTTGGCAATCCTACTTTGATTACACGGGACCTCACCAGCTTACCCTATTTTGGGGGATGCCTTGAGGGACAGGCACAATTTCCATTTGCCTGTGAACCATTGGCACCATCTTGAAAAATGGCACCAGTTGATCCCAGGCATTTATTTGCCTTGAATTAGCATAAAGAAACTTGGAGTCTGCCAATGCTATTTTTCAAGATGGTGCCAGTGAGATAAGAATGAATGGAGACAGCCTCTTCTTTACATTCATAGGGATGTCTTGAGGGAGGAGAAGCAATCTCTTAAGGGGGGTATGTACTTTTAAAAAAGGGTGGGGTTACAAAGCTGGGAGGGTTTCAATGTAGGTACTTGTTTAACATATTTATGGGCCAGGCCACGAAGGGCAGGTGTTGGAAACGAGGTGAGGACCAACATACCTCCGTGTAAATATTTTTGAAGGAGGATTATTTTACAAGGGCTTGCGGTCCCTTTAAAAGATGGCAAATCCAGGATGGCGAGCCGTCATTGTGTGTTGCCATAACCAGGAACTTGCAGATTTCCCAGTCACAACATGAGGAAATTTCTTGAGCAAAAATGCAATTTTATTATAGGTTAGTAAACATCGTATGGGCATGCAATTATGGCCTATGTAGCTTGTTTGTAAACTTCCAAATCAGCTTCTTGCTGAATATGCAGTCTATACATTTTTATACATAAATACAGGTCACTGTGTGAGCCGTTTTGACATTCTGAAAGCTTTTTTTTACTCTTTAGGAAAACTAGGAAAAGCAAGTTGCAACATACCTCTTTTTTTCATTATATCAGATAATAAACCAAAAGCAACTTCAACAATCGTCCCCTATTTTTCAAGCACCAACTAAAGCTTTCCATGTAAAGATTGCTTTTAAATAGCCAATGTCACTTTTCTTCCTAGACCTGTCTTAGTACATTATATTTAATATGCATACCTGTTCTCTTTTCCTAGTTTTATGCAGTCACAGTGTTACTATCTTTCTCAAACTCAAACTTTATATACACTCGCTTTTTCTCTAATTATGCATCCATTCATGGGAGTCCTTTAAGACATATACACAATACACATCCATTGGACCATGGATCCTAGGGTCTATAGGGATATTACGAGGCACACACAGTACTGGCATACCACACTGCCACTTTGGCAAGCGTGACTCATTCATACTGATGCAACACTAGCTAATAGTGCTACGTACAGTCATTTCTCAATCACAGAAACAGCATATACCACACAGACAATACCTAGAGGCAAATGCTATATGATGATCAAGTTTCCTGCGTGCTAAATATTAAGAGAGAGCCCACGATATGTGTACATTTGTGTTTATAGTCCTTGAGACAGAGTTCTGCCGAGTAAGAGAGGAAAAGAATGACTCATGAGCAGTGCTGTGAGGGAATGTGATATGAACATTTAAGTAATATCCTGACCTACTTGTCAGTGTTGGTACTACCTCTTGACCTGATAGTTCCCTATATGCTTACTTAGAAAGAGTGCTATAATATTGACCAACAACCAATCAGAGTCATCATTAAGCATTACTCTATATTCTGTTCTGGAAAAGACACTTTTACAATAGAAATCATAGTGCCAACTATCAGTAGCTGACTCCTATCAATCTACATGCAGTATGTATGACAGTCTTTAATATTCCTTTCTTAATTTACCATGAAAAAATTCTACCTCTTCTCTGTGTAGCACCATTTGTTATGTCCTATATATATTTATATCTATCTATATCTAATTATCTAGATAGAGAGAGAATTGCATGTGGGGGGTTGAAAAATAAATGAAATGATTTCTATTTCATATCTTCTCATTTTCCCATCGCCGGATTTCCTAGCAGAGCACAGGATTGATTTTGTGGCTCACGATGACATACCGTATTCCTCTGCAGGATGAAGTTTAAAGCACAACAAAGAAGGCATGTTCATGCCTACTCAGAGGACAGAAGGGATCTCTACATCAGATATTATAACAAGGATTGTGCGGGATTATGATGTATATACCAGAAGAAATCTACAGAGGGGTTACACAGCCAAAGAGTTGAATGTCGGCTTTATAAATGAAAGGAAATACAACTTGCAGGATTGTACAGACAAGGTATAGAAAAAGGTGAAGAATGTGGAGGAGAAGGAATTTGTGCAGAAGGTGGAGGAGAAAAGCAAAAAGCATTCATCTCATTCAGATATGGGAGGAGAAGTCTCGAGAGTTTATCGGCAACTTCCGGGATATGTTTGGACCTGAAGGAGCCCTAGAACACATGCTGAAGGAAGGCAAAGGATGCATGCTTCAAGCCATTAGTCCAAAGCAGAGCCCAAGCAGCAGCCCTGCCCATAAATGCTCACCTTCCCCCATGTCATTTTCATGGCCTTTCTCTGGCAAAGAGCCTCTTCCTGCTTCGCCAGCCCACTCCTCATGGTGTGAAGTAGCTGCTTATGACAGTAAGGATGAGGAGGATTAACGTAGTCATTAGCCTGCTGCCTTTTCTTAATATTAACTCCTGAGGCTGTGCAGGTGGAGGTGTGAGCCTGGGGCGCAGTGGTAGCAGTGGGCAGGTGGAGATAGCAGGGTTACTTACCTGTAACGGGGGTTCTCCGTGGAGAGCAGGATAAGTCAGCCATACCAGGTGTCGTCCTCCGGGCAGCGCCATCTATGGAAGTGCTCTCAAGAGCTCAGATTTCTGAGCAGGTAGGAGACCCCACCTCCCCGGCAAGCCCCTAGCCCAGCCAGTACGTAACTAGCTCTGCCTTCAGGCTAGGGTGCGAGCCGGTCGGTCACCCTCAGACAGAGGAGGTGGGCGGGAACGTGTGGCTGACTTATCCTGCTGTCCACGGAGAACCCCCATTACAGGTAAGTAACCCCGCTTTCTCCATGGACAAGCAGGAAGCGTCAGCCACACCAGGTGACTCACTAGCTACGCGGGAGTGCGCTGAGGTGGATGAGGGGGGCCGAACAGAACATATGCAGCCAGAAGAATAAATGAGGTTGCTTTATTGCTAAGTGAAACATCACAATACAGTGCATAACAGTGCAGGACAAAGTGCAAGTGCAGTGTGCAACAGTGGCTAAACCAAGCCAAACATAACTGGTGTTCACAGTGACAGTGTGCAAAAACAGCGTAAATAGTCTATGTACCAACAGTGCAGACAGAGTCTATATCAATTTGTGGCAAGTTGGCCTTTAGATTGAGCACACATTTTGTCCATGGCCGCTCTGCGCTCTGTCTGGGATGTTCGCAACGGTCGCCGCGAGGACAGCACGACTGAAGGCACTGTCGATCTGCACCTCAAGGTCTAAGCAGTAATGCTTCTGGAAGGTCAGTGCAGAGGACCATGTGGTGGCTTTGCAAATGTCAGCCACAGGGACAGAGCGCAAGTTGGCAAAGGACGCTGCCAGCGCCCTCAGCTGGTGCGCTCCCATCCGGTCCCCTGTATGGGCTCCAGCCCGATCCAGGCAGAAGGCAATGCAACTCGATATCCAGGCGGACAGGGTCTGCTTGGTGACGGGCCTTCCGGGCCTGTTGGGTTCGTAGGACACGTAGAGTTGAGATCCCTGTCTGATGTTTGCTGTTCTCTCTAGGTAGACGCGCAGGACCCTGACACAGTCGAGGGTGTGGAGTCTACGCTCTTCCTTGGACTCGTGTGGTTCCGGGAGAAAAGAAGGGAGGTCGATGGCCTGGTTGATGTGAAACGAGGAAGCCATCTTTGGAAGAAACTTCGGGTTGGTGCACAGGGATGTGCGGTTGTGGTGGAGTTGGGTGTACGGTGGGTGGGACACCAGGGCCTGGAGCTCACTGATCCTCAGAGCAGATGTTATAGCGATGAGCAAGAGCGCTTTCCAAGAGACGAATTTCATCTCCATCGTCAACAGCGGCTCAAAAGATGCCAGTGTCAGCTGTTGGAGGAGGGTGCTGAGGTCCCTGGCTGGCACCAGCAGACGTAGTGGGGGCCGAAGATTGGCTAGGCCTTTCATGAATCGAGTCATGATGGGAAGGGATATGATGGAGGTATCATCCCTCGCTCCTCCGGAGTGGAGAGACGCAATCGCTGAAAGGTGTACCTTGATGGATTGCGTCTTCAAGCCGCTCTCAAAGAGAGATGTGAGATACTAGAGGACCATAGGAATGGGGAAGGATCCCGGATCCAGTCCTCAGGAGTCGCACCAGATGGAGAAATGTTTCCATTTGAGACTGTAGGATTTGCGGGTGGACGGGCGTTTAGCTGCCAGAACTACGTCCTGAACTTCTATAGGCAAATTTAGGTCTGACAAGTGTCCCCGTCAATCTCCATGCTGACAAGGCGAGGGCTTGCAGGTTGGGGTGTAGGGTGTTCCCATTGTTCTGGGTGAGGAGATCCGGGCGCAAGGGCAGCTTCGCCGGGGGTTCTAGAGAGAGGCGGAGAAGGAGGGGAAACCACATCTGGCGGGCCAGTACAGGGCAATCAGGATAACTTGTGCCTTGTCTGAGATGACCCGCTGCAGGGTCGCAGAGATCAGGGGGCTGGGGGGAAAGGCATATGCTGGAGACCAGTCCCCCCACGACACGGCGAATGCATCCAGCACTAGGCAATTGCTGGAAGGGCGCTTTGAGCAGAAGAGGTGACACTTCGCATTGCTCTCTGTCACAAAGAGGTCGAGGCGTGGAGTTCTCCAATGCTGGAAGATGTCTTTGGCCACTTCCAGATTTAGGAACCATTCGTGGGGCTCCAACTGTCTGCTGAGCTTGTCGGCAAGGATGTTCTCCTCCCCAGGAAGGTAGGAAGCTTGTAGCTGGGATCCGATGGTGAGAACAAGGGACCAAATCGCTAGTGCTTCCTTGCAGAGGGATCGGGAGCCCGTGCCTCCCTGCTTGTTCAGGTAGAACATCGCTACTTGGTTGTCCGTTTGGATGAGGATGACTTTCCCTTGCAGCTGGTTTTGAAAAACCATCAGTGCGTACTTGATGGCCCTGAGCTCGAGTAGGTTGATGTGGAGGTTCTGTTCCTTTGCGGTCCATGCCCCTTGCGTGCTGAGGTGGAGGAAGTGTGCCCCCCATCCTGTGGAAGAGGCGTCCATCATGAGGACAATCTGGTGCGGGCGCTGCTGGAGACTCTTTCCTTGTGTGAGGTTCGATTGGAGAGTCCACCAATGGAGGCTTTCTTTCGCCTGATTAGACAGGGGCACCTGCATGGTCAGAGGCTGTGACAGCTGGTTCCAGTGTTCGCGTAGGTGCCATTGGAGACCTTGCATGTGGAGCCTCGCAAGTGGGAGGACTGAAGTTGTTACGGCCATGTGCCCCAGGAGACGAAGGACAGAGCGGGCCAAAGTCCATTTGGATGCTGACATCTTTGTGGCCAAAGATCTGATAGTCTGAACGCGATCCTCAGGCAGGAAGGTCCTCGAGGCTTTGGTGTCGATGAACAACACCCTCTGGCGTGGCTCCATTTGGGACTTCTCCAACTTCAGAAGGAATCCGAGGTTGGATAGGAGCTTGGTGGTCCTTCGCATTGCTACCCGTGCCTCCGGGGTGGATTGAGCCGCGAGGAGCCAATCGTCGAGGTATGGAAAGACGGCAATGCCTTGTTTGCGGAGGTGTGCTGCTGCCACAGCAACGCACTTCGTGAAGACCCGTGGTGCTGGCGACAGTCCAAAGGGAGAACCTTGTACTGGTAATGCTGATCTCCAACCATGAAGCGTAGGAATTTCCTGTGAGTGGCATGGATGGGAATGTGCGAGTACACTTCCAGCAAGTCCAAGGAGGCGAGCCAGTCCCCCGTTCGGATTAGGGGCAGGAGGGAGTTGAGGGAATACATCCTGAAGCGTTCTTTCATGATGAACCTGTTGAGTCTGTGGAGGTCTAGTATTGGGCGAACCCCTCCCGACTTCTTGGGAATGAGGAAGTATCTGGAGTAGAAGCCAGAGTTGACCTCGTTGTCTGGAACTCTTTTGATGGCTTGTGCTGTGAGGAGGTGCTGTAGCAGGACGGACATGGAGCTGTGGAGATGCGTGGGTGTATTGCTTGTGGGCCTTGAGCATTGGAAGGGAGGGGATGTGAAACGTAGACAGTACCCTTCCTTCAGGATCTGCAGCACCCAGCTGTCCGTGGTGATGGCCTGCCAGGCTGGAAGGAAGCCCGATAATCGGCCCCCCACGGGAGGAGTCTTGGTATTGTCCGTCGTGGGTGCCGGACACTCTATGTCAAAAAGAGGCCTTAGCCGACTGTGAAGATGGTTGCTTCTTGGTTTTGCGCTCCCTCTAGGTTTGCCTTTGGAAGTTAGAGGGCTGGTAGGGGTGCCGGTAGCTCCTCGGGGCCTGCCACCTGCGAGTGGAGTTGTAGCGCTTATGACTGTAATAGGGTTTCTGGTGATAGCCGCCTTTGTGCGCGGTGGAGTGGCGTTCCAGGCCATCCACTGCCAGGGTCTGGAGGGTGTTACAATCTTCCTTGAGGATGTTGACAGCGTCTGTGACTTTTTCGCTGAACAGTGAATCCCCTGCACAGGGGGCGTCGGCAATTCTGTCATGGGTGTCTTCCCTTAAGCTGGAGGCCTTTAACCAGGCCCGCCTCCACGCAGAGATGGCGGTGACAGCCGTCCTGATGGTGGTGTCGAAGGAGTCGAAGGCGGTAGTAACCAAGTGCCTGCTGCATTCAGTCAGGTCCTGGATGGATGATGCGGCTTCCGCCT
This sequence comes from Ichthyophis bannanicus, assembly GCA_033557465.1. Lineage (NCBI taxonomy): Eukaryota > Metazoa > Chordata > Amphibia > Gymnophiona > Ichthyophiidae > Ichthyophis > Ichthyophis bannanicus. The sequence goes on from CM066043.1 coordinate 85,726,741, forward strand.
GGAGTTCCTTGGGCAGGGCTGAGAGTTTGTCTTTAAGGCCCGCCAGCATGCCATCCTGGAAGAGGACATGTTGAAATTGATGCGCTGCAATCCTGGCACTCAGCATAGCTCCTTGGAAAACCTTCTTTCCCACGTCATCCAGGAGTCTAGACTCCTTTCCTGGCAGGTGGCTGGCCTGAGTCCTGGAGGATTTGACCCTCTTCAGTGCCGAAGAGACGACAATAGACTGATGAGGTAGTTGTTGTTTTTGGAAGCCGGGCGCAGGGTGGACTTGGTATTTTGCATCCAGACGCCTTGCGCATGCTTGGCCAGAGGCCGGGGTCTGCCACAGTGAAAGCTGGTTGTCACGCAGCTTCTGATGAATGGGCAATGCCATGGCAGGCTTAGGGCCTTGGAGGTATCGCAGGACATCCAGCATCTGTTCCTCCCCTTTGTCAGCCGTGAGGCTTAGGACTGACGCCACCTTTCTAAGGAATTTTGGATAGGTGAGGTCCTCCGGAAGGTTTTTAACAGCTGAGTCCTCACCGTCATTGGATGACAGTTCCAAGTCGGGGGACTCCTTGGAGGCTGTTGACCCTAGGGGAGTTGGTTCCACGATCTCCCCATCGCTGGTCTCAGATGTGAGATCTTTAGCAGGGGATGGAGATCCCGATGGGGTCTGGGGAAAACTAGTGGTGGTAGGTGCAGAAGAGAGACAGGCCGCAGCCAGAGGAGAGAGTGTTGACGCAGGCAGGTCAGCGCTAGACCCCTGGGGGGCAGTCTGCTTGACCAGGCAAGAGAGAAGTTCAATAATGATGGCAGAGTTATCCCTGGAGGAAGATGCTTTGCTGGACCTGCAGGGGGAGCTGCTTCCGGAGCTGATGTTGTAGAGCCTTCTTTTTTTCCCCGAATGAGCCCATTCATCCTCACTAGAGCTGGTGGGAGATCCCTTGCTCAGATGGGAAGTGTGTTTGCCTCCTGAACTGTGACTGCAGCGTCTGGAGCTGCGATGTCTGTGGGAGCTGTGCTGCCTGCTCCTCCGTCTGCTGCCAGATCGTCGTTGCCTGTGTGCCTTGTAACTATCGGAGCTGCTGCCTTTTCCCCCGCACCAATGGGAAACGTCTTTCCTGGCACGGTGCTCATGGCGGGGGGTCCGTTTTCTGGCGCGGTGCTGTGGGGAAACCCTTTGGCGCCGGGGATTGGCTGAGCCCTCCTCCAATGAGCATCCAGGGGTGGAGCTTAGCTGCGTTGCCGGCGCCATCTTGCAAGGGCTGAGCCTGCCCTGTCGGAGACTCCTGCAGATCCTGAGAGTTTTGGAGGGCCGAAAACTGTGCAGGCTGCTGGCCGGGGACAGTGGCTGAGTGAGCACGTTCCAGGCCGGTGAAATTAGCTGCGGGGAGGCCGGAGTGGAACCGGAGGCTGCTGACTGCATTGTGGAGGCCAGGAACTTCCTGAGAGCATGACCTCTGCTCTTGCGAGCTCTAGGCGACATGCGGGAGCACTTAGAGCAATCCTGTACCTGGTGATCCGGCCCAAGGCATCTAACGCAGCAGTCATGGATGTCCATAGCGTTCATCTTCTTCCCACATCGTGGGCACTTTTTGAAGCCAGGTTTGGGCATCTTCAGGTAATATTGTGAAGAGGTGAGCGAGGATACGTCTTGATGGCAAGGTGGAAGAAATTAGACTGGCTGGGCTAGGGGCGGGCCGGGGAGGTGGGGTCTCCTACCTGCCCAGAAATCTGAGCTCTTGAGAGCACTTCTGTAGATGGCGCCGCCCAGAGGACAACACCTGGTGTGGCTGACTTATCCTGCTGTCCATGGAGAACAACACTAACCAAAGCAAGACCTTGGGAAAAGCCCTTCTAGTGCTCTAAGATTGGGGACAAAAGGAAAGCTACTAGCAGAACTGTCTATTTTCTCTTCAAAAAGCCTTTCCTTTTACTGTTTACATTCAGACGATTACTTTTATATCTTTTTGAGAAATCCTTGTTTTAATGAAAAGTAGATGGAGAGTGCAGGGAGAGGGTCAAGAAAAAAAGAGTCTTGAAGGACTACCAAAAGGGGCTGCTACTGCTGGAAAGAAATCTGTACTTGTAAGTATTTACTTTTGGGAGATTCTCTGAACCTTGGGGAAAATGATTTTTTTTTTAGGTTAAAGCTAATTAATCTGTGTAATTTAGAATCCAGTTCATTTGTTAACTCAGGCAGGGCCTAGTATCAGCACAGAGCTTTTAATTTAAATTTAAAACTCAGCCAGGGCCTAGTATCAGCAGATAGCTTTTAGTTTAAATTTAAAACTCAGCAGTGAGCTTTTAGTTTAAGTTCAAAACTCAGTTAGGGCCCAGTGTCATCAAAATACTGTTGGGGCTGATATGCAAATTAGCCACACGGTGCTTGGAGAGCAAGCCAAACAAGCACAGGCTTCTTGTGCGCATGTGTTTGGCTTGCTGTCCCAGTTTAAAACTGCAGTGACTCATTTGCATGCGCACCGTTAAAGCAGCATTCATTTGCATACCCTATCCTTCATGTGTGCGTTGTGGGAATGTAAAAAATCACTTCAGTGTGGGTCTAGAGCCGGTTTTCTGCATCAGCCTGTAAGTCTGCTAGAGAAGCAGGGACTCTTCTATGTGGGGAAGAGTGGTTTGCAAGATGGGCTAAAGGGACTAGCCCTGCCCTAGAGAGAGGACTAGGAAAAGTATAGTAAGTGCTGGATAAGCAGAATTTGTTTTCCTTTCTATGGTGCCTGCAGGCAAGCAGACCTGGAACAGGGACTAAGAAGACCCTGAATATTAGTGGCTGACTGGGCAGTCTTAGGCAGCATGAAACCAGGGTAAAACCAGAGACAGTGCCTACCCTATCTGTGGTGTCAGAATGGCTGAGTGGAGACCTTAAGAGTGGATCTACTAGAGATCTGCCCCTGGGAAAGCCAGGCAGGAAGCATGGTTGGAGGAACTCCAGGGTTGTTTTTTTTTACAAGAGGAAACCACCCACAGTGTTCAGAAAAGTTCTAGCACACATATAATGCATACAGAAAGAAAGAACAAATGAAATGGAAATGAAACAACTCCAAAAATATCAAGAAAAATGTGTTTAAAATTAGCACAGACCAAATTTTTCTTTTGGCATGTACCTACCTTTGAATATCAACTCCAAGTTCCAAGAAATAGAATTTGTTTTATTTAGTTCACACCTTTTTCAGAAGTAGCTTATTCAGGTCCTGTGGGTAGTCTCCTCAGGAAACCCTCACTTAATCCTACCTGTCCTTTTAATTATCGACATCTCCCTTCTCCCCTTCGTTTCTAAATTACTTGACGTGCGGTTCACCGCCGTTGCCTTGACTTTCTGTCCTCTCAAGCCCTCCTGGATCCTTTACAATCTGGCTTTCATCCTTTACACTACTGAAACTGCTCTTACCAAAGTCTCTAGTGACTTGTTCCTGGCAAAATACAAGGGCCTTTACTCTGTCCTCATCTTTCTTGACCTCTCTGCTGCTTTTGACATGGTTGACCAAAACTTTCTTCTTGATACCCTATCCTCGCTTGGTTTTAAGGGCACTGTTCTATCTGGTTCTCCTCTTATTTCTCCCATCTCTTCCTATGGCTTTCAGTACCATCTTTAAACTGATGACTCCCAGATCTACCTCTCTACACTTGAAATCTCTCCGGCATCCAGACCCTGATCTCTGCCTGCCTTTCTGACATTGCTGCTTGGATGTCTCACCGCCGCTTGAAATTGAACATGGCCAAAACTGAGCTTCTTATTTTCCCCCCTAAAACCTCCTCTTCCTCCTTTCTCAATCTCTATGGATGACTCTCTACTCCTCCCTGTTTCCTCAGCTCACAACCTTGGGGTCGTCTTTGACTCCTCCTCCACACACATCTATCTGATAGATAAGACTTGTCGTTTCTTTCTCTATAACATCAACAAAATCTGCCCATTCTTTTCTGAACACACTACTAAGACACTTATCCAATCCTTAATCACCTCCCATCTTGACTATTGTAACGTACTCCTTACTGGTCTCCCTTTGAATCATCTCTCTCCCCTTCACAGTCTGCTGCACGGCTAATCTTCCGTCAATCTGATCATGTTCATATTACCCCTCTTCTCAAGTTACTTCTTTGGCTTCCTATCCATTTCCACATCTAGTTCATACTTCTCCTGCTGACCTATAAGTGCATTCATTCTGCGGCTCCTCACTACCTTTCTTCTCTTATCTCTCCCTACACCCCCCGTCAGGAACTCTGCTCTTCAGGCAAATTGCTTCTATCTGTGCCCTTCTCTTCTATTGCTAACTCAAGACTTCACTCCTTTCACCTTGCTGCACCTTACACCTGGAACAAACTACCATAGCCTGTACGTCAGACGCCTTCTCTGACCCTTTTCAAATCCAAGCTGAAAACTCACCTCTGTGCTGCCGCTTTCATAGAAACAGAAATATGACGACAGAAAAAGACCACATGGCCTATCTTGTCTGTCCTTCCATAACAACTACAACAGTCTCCTTTTTACCTTTAGAGATCCTCTGTGTTTGTCCCATGCTTTTTTGAATTCAGTTACTGTCCTCATCTCTACCACCTCCATTGGGAGACTATTCCACGGATCCACCACTCTTTCCGTAAAGAAATATTTTTGCATATCACTCCTGAACCTATCTCCCTTCACCCTCATCCCATGTCCCCTCGTAGCAGAACTTGCTTTCAATTGAAAGAGGCTCTCTCCCTGAAAATTTATGCCATGGAGGTATTTAAACATCTCAATCATATCACCTTTATCCCGCCTTTCCTCTAAGTTGTACATATTAAGATCCTTCAGTCTGTCTTCATATGCTTTATAATGAAGACCACTAATCATTTTAGTAGCCACCCTCTGCACCGACTCCATCCTGTTCACATCCTTTTGAAGGTGCGGTCTGCAGAATTGCACACTATACTCCAAATGAGGTTGCACCAAAGACTTATACAGAGGCATTATCACCTCCTTTTTTCTGCTAGCCATTCCTCTCCGTATGCACCCAAGCATCCTTCTAGCTTTTGCCATCACATTTTCTACCTGTTTAGCTACTTTAAGATCATCAGACACAACCACGCCTAGGTCCCGCTCTTCTTTAGTGGACAAAAGTACTTCACCCCCTATACTATATTGCTCCCTTGGATTGCTACAGCCCAAATGCATGACCTTACATTTTTTAACATTAAATCCCAGCTGCCAAATTCTAGACCATTCTTCAGGCTTAGTTAGATCCCTCCTCATGTTATCTACCCCTTCCTGGGTGTCTACTCTATTGCAGATTTTGGCATCATCCGCAAAGAGGCAAACCTTACCTGAAAGCCCTTCCGCTATATCACTAACAAAGATGTTAAAAAGAATTGGACCAATACAGATCCCTGGGGCACACCACTGATAACATCCTTCTCCTCAGAGTGAGCTCCATTTACTCGTACTCTTTGTCGCCTCCCACCCAACCAATTTCTAACCCAAGCAGTAACTTTAGGGTCCATCCCTAGGGTGCTCAGTTTGTTTATAAATCGCCTGTGAGGAACAGTGTCAAAGGCTTTACTGAAATCTAAATACACCACCTCTAGGGCTCTCCCTCGGTCCAACTCCCTGGTCACCCAGTCAAAGAAATCAATCAGATTTGTCTGACAAGACCTGCCTCTGGTGACTCCATGCTGCCTCGGATCCTGTAATCCGCTGGACTCCAGAAATCTCACTATTTTCTCTTTGAGCAGCGTTTCCAATAATTTACTCACCACCGAAGTTAAACTAACCGGCCTGTAGTTTTCAACCACATCCTTACTTCCGCTTTTGTGTAAAGGCACCACATGAGCCTCTCTCCAGTCCTTTGGCACTACTCCCGACTCCAACGAGGCATTGAAAAGGTCAGTCAGTGGAGCTGCTAGAACGTCCCAAAGTTCCCTCAGTATTCTCGGGTGTATCCCATCCGGTCCCATCGTTTTGTCTACTTTAAGTTGAGATAGTTTCTCACGAACACAGTCTTTTGAAAATTGTTCAAGATGTCCTTTGCTTCTGTTCCTATTTGTGGGTGTTTTCTGAGGTCCTGCTCCTGGTTCTTCATCTGTGAACACAGAACAAAAATATTTGTTAAGCAATTCCGCTTTATCCTTATCAGCTTCTACATATTCCTCCCCTGCACCCTTGAGTCTGAAAATACCACTCTTGCCCTTCCTCTTCTCACTAATATATCTGAAAAATGTCTTATCCCCCCATTTTATTGCATTGGCTATTTCCTCCTCCTTTTGAATCTTTGCCTTCTTGACTACTTTGCTAGCTTCTCTAAGTTTTTCCAAATACTAATGCCTGTCTACCTCTCTCTGTGATCTCTTGTATTTCATGAAGGCCTCCCTCTTTTTCTTCACTTTTTCAGCTACTTCTTTTGAAAATCATAGCAGTCTCCTTTTCCTTCAGATCTTGACTCACCTGATCTCCTTGTGTTTCCCTTGGGTTGTCCGTCTTGACTAGATTGTAAGCTCTGATGAGCGGGGACTGTCTCTTACATGTCTGTGCAGCGCTGCGTACATCTTGTAGCACTATACAAATGCTCCGTAGTAGTAGTAGTAGTAGCAGCAGTTTCCTGCCTCCATAGGGCCTACAGTCTAAATTGTACCTGAGGCAATAGAGGGTAAGTAACCTGCCCAAGCACAGTAGATAGTGGTAGTGGGATTTGAAGCCTGGGTTCCATGCTCTAGCCACTGGCTAAGAGACCGATCACAAAAAGAAAAACAGACATATCAATACAAATACAAAATACAAATCAATACAAATACAAAAAAGAAAAGAATGATTAACTGAAAGCAGAGGAGTGACACTGTAGCAACACGTTTGAGAAGATCTTGAGTCTGCAGGAGGCCCTGCTGTTTTACGCAGAACAGAGGTAAAGCAATGTGACCCTGCTGAAAAGCTGCTGACTGATCAAATCAACTGAGGAAACCAACAACAAAAATGAATTAAAGTACAAAAATGTTATCCTTGAAGCAAACGGAGCAGAATAAAGAAGAAAGCAAGAAGGGGCAATTCCCAGAGGAAAGTTGTTTTCCCATTCAAAGAGGCTTGGCAAATGGTTTTCGTTTCATTGCAAAATTTGGTTGTTGCACTTTTATATTTATTTATTTTATTTATTTGCAAATCTCTTATATACCGCCACTTCCCAAGATCAGTGGCGGTTTACATTAAACAACAAATACATAAAACATTGCTATGGTAAGCAGTTACATCGAACAGTATTTAAACTATATACAGGTATATTGAACAGTGTTCAAAACTATATACAGGTAGTTAATATCAAGTACTAAGAACAGAAATCAGTACTATATATAGATAGATTTGATCAATATTTGAAACTATTTACATATATATTGAGGTTTTATCAATGGGTTTCTATTGGAAGTAGTTTTGCAAGTATTAGGGCGAGCATATTATGGAGATCTAGGGTAGCATTGTAATAATTAGAGGGAACGTTCATAGATCTAAGGAGGATGAGAGGTCTTAGCCAGTTCTTTATCTGTGTTGGAATAATATTGCGTGAACAAGTAGGTTTTTAGATCTTTTCTGAATTGTTTCAGGTCTTTTATTTCCCTTAGTTGATCCGGGAGATTATTCCATAGAGAAGGTGCTACATATGAGAAGGCACCTGTACTTGTTATGTGTTTAGTTTTTCTTATTGAGTCAGGGACTGCAATAGTATGCAGGTTCTTTCTACGTCTTACTCTATTTTCTGTAGGTCTATGAATTAGTGTAGAGAGGTATGATGGGGCAATCTGGTTTATCAGTTTGAAAGTGGTCAATATTATTTTATATTGAATTCTACTTTGTATAGGTAGCCAATGTAATGAATAAAGTATCGGGGTGATGTGATCAGTCAGTTTGGCTTTGAAGATTATTCTAGCTGTAACATTTTGAGCCATCTGTAGTATTTTTAAGTTCTTTTTAGATACACCTGTTAATATCCCATTGCAGTAATCAAAATGGGGTGTTATCAGAGCCTGTGTGATGGTTCTAAAGTCATTGAATTCTAATAGCGGTCTCAGTTGTTGAATTGAGCGTAGCTTGTAGTATATTGTTTTGGTTGTTTTCTTGATATGGCTTGTGAAATTAAGAGCCTTGTCTATAGTGACCCCTAAGTATTTAATATTTTCCTTTATAGGTATGGTAAAGTTAAGGATTTTGATGTCGGTTGGTGGTGTATAATTTGTGTTTCTTGAGGTGATAAGTATCTCTGTTTTTTTGAAGTTGATTTTCAAATTGTTTTCACTTAGCCATTTTTCAGCATCTATAAGGCAGTTTGCTATATTGTCATAGTTTGGATCTTGTATGTCAAATGCAGAGTATAGCATAATGTCATCCGCATATATCTGGTATTTCATCTTGTGGTTTTGAAAAATGGTACAGATTGGTTGGAGATAGAGGTTGAACAGAAGGGCAGATAAGGCAGAGCCCTGGGGTATTCCCTGTTCTTGAGGAAAAGTAGGTGAGGAGTTCTGGTTAACTTTTACAAATTGTGTACGGTCAGATATATAGGATTTAAACCATTCTAGTGTAATTTTCCTTAATCCAATTTGTTTGAGCCTTGATATAAGTATGTTGTGATTTACACTATCAAAGGCCGCAGATATATCTAGAAATACCATAATAAAAGCTTGTTTTGTGTTGTCTAGTCCTTTGTTTAGGGTATCGAGGAGCGCAAGCAGAAGGGTCTCTACACCATGATATGGTCGGAATCCATATTGATGATAATCAAGGGGGGCAAATGTATCTATATAGTCCTGTAGTTGTAATTGTACAACTTTTTCTATAATTTTTGTTATAAAGGGGATACTGGCAATTGGGCGATATGAGGTTGGGTCATTCTCATTTAGAGATTTATTCTTTAAAATTGGTCGAATTGCAGAATTCTTTAGTTCTTTTGGTAGTACCCCCTGCTGGATGGAGCTGTTTACTATTTTGAGAATAAATGGGGCAAGTTCTTCTTTTGTTGACTTAATCCAGGTGACTGGGCATGGATCAAGGATAGATGTGGTGGTATTGATATTTGATATTATGTTTAGTATTTGTTTTTTATCAATGGGTTGGAAGGAATTCCATCTATTGTTATTGTTCAGTGATATTATAGGATCTGGTATTGGTATCAATGATAGTTTTAGTTTACTAGCAAAATAGTTTGCTAAATCAGATAAGTTAATAGGGATGAGCTGGGAGTTGTTATTAGAAGCTTTAGATATGGATTTTACTATTTCAAATAGTTCCCTCGGACGATTAATAGCCTTAGTTAATATAGAAGTATGATATAATTTCTTTGCATTATTAGTTGCTGCTCTGTATGTGTTAAGTGTTGTAAAGTAGAGAACCCTAAGTTCAGGTGTTTTCTTTACACGCCAATTTCTTTCTATTTTTCTTAGGTTTTTTTTGATAGTAGCCAGTTCATGAGTATACCATTTTTCTGAAGTTCCTTTATGAGGCTTTTTAGGTTTTAGTGTTAATGGTTTAGAGGCTTCTCCTAATACCGAGTTCCAGTTAGTAATTACTTCGTCAATGTTGTTTGAATTTATATCTAGTTGTGGTATTATTGTTTCTAGAAATTCTTCTGATATAAATGGACAGAATGAAGTAAATGGACAGAATGAAGTATATAGAGTAGAGAAAACAAAACATGTTTTTATTCAGACCCAGTTTGTTAAACCGTCACAAAGCTGGTCTCCCAACCCTTCCTCCAGCCCAGTTCAATTTCCTTCCTTGCCCAGTTAAAGTTCCTACCTTTGTACAGGTTGCCTTGAATGAATTCCTGGCTCCATGGGCCTCTCTCCCTCCTGCAGCCTACTGAGTTATTAACCTCTTCCTGTCAGCCATGCCCTCCCAGCCTTGAACTCTGGGCTGCAGACTCTCTTAAAGGGGCCTGTTGATAATCCCTCTTGAGAGAGATGGACAACACTCTATAGACCCCATCACAGGAGCCATGTGACCTCTTCTAAATGAATTGAATACATATGGCTGGCCTTTGACCAGGCCTCAGAGGTGACTCCATTACTTCATTTTTTTCTCCTGGAGTGATGTTTCCCAAAGCAGAATAATGCTTTATATCTGGCCTACTTTTGCATTTTTAGAAAGGAATAAATATGGTCAATTTAAATGTTCATGGTAGTGAAATCCAGAAATAAGGCAAACAGGTACTGTGCCATTTTTTTGTGTAGCTAACTGCCAGGCTGCGGGGAATGACTGAAGTAGGCGGCGGCCGTGGATTGCAGCTCAAGATGGAGCCGTGGTGCCATGGCAACCAGACACCATGACACCGCGGCTCCATTCAGGAGCCTTGACTGAGTTAGCTGGGCAGGTGCCTGTACGTGCAGGCACGTACAGGCTTAGACGGGATTCTGAATCCTGTCTACCTCTGTGTATCCGGTCCTGGTTCTACAAGCAGCTCTGCCAGTGACCTGAATCCTGGGCTAAAGCATCCTCTGCAAGCCTTGTAGTTGGTCATTCTTTCAAATATTTGCTGGCCGTGTGCATTTCCTTTCCTTCTCTGTCTTTGTACTGTCCCTGCTTGCTCAGTCTTAATCTCCAATGCTATGAAAACATAAGATATGCCATACTGGGTCAGATGAAGGTCTGTTAAGCCCAGTATCCTGTTTCCAACAGTGGCAAATCCAGGTCACAAGTACATGTCAGGTTCCTAAAAGGTACACAGATTCCATGCTATTTGTCCAGTGGGTAAGCAGTGGATTTTCTCAGTCCTCTTTAATAATGGTTTATGGACTTTTCCTCCAGAAACTCATCAAACCTGTTTTGAAGCCAGCTACACTAATAGCTGTTACTACATCCTCCAGTAAGGAATGCCAGAGTTTGATTACATGCAGAATGAAAAAATATTTTCTCCAATTAGTCTGAAATGTGCCACATTGTAGCCTCATTGTTTCTCCCCTAGTCTTCCTGCTTTCTGAAGGAGTAAACAACTGTTTACCCGTTGACCTTTGCTTCTTCCATTCTTCTCCAGGACCTTCTCTCCATGTCTCAGTCTCCATGCTTTCTCCTACGCTATCTCCCTTTTTGTTGCTTTCCCTCATGTTCCCCTTCTCTGTTTTATGCATTCTTTGTTATTCTCTTCTCATCCTGATTTTAGCTCTTTATTTTCTCTCTCTTTTTCTACCTGTTCTATTCCTTCTCTTTCTTCTTTATACTTCATACTGGCCATTGTATGTCTATTCCTTTTCTCACCTCACATTTTTTCATATGCATCCAGCATGTTCCCTTTTCTTTCTGCTAATCATTTCCTTGGCCTAGTCTCCATGGGAAGATGTGTGAAGGAAGCAATAGCTAACATATGCAGACTGAGGGATGGGGGGCAGAAAGGGGAACTCAGCAACTCTATTTCTCTTGCCCTCACTCACTGCAAGACATTCCCTGTTTGTGATGACCTTACAATAAAAATACTAAAAGAAAACTTCAGGAGCACATAGGAACAGAAGAGGTCTGAAATTAGAATGATCAAACCCTTTGAAATTGTCATAAAAGGACTCAATAGAGACATTGGCTTTCTCACCCATTATCAGGCATAAGGCCTTTGAACTATGAAGTGTCACCGTCTCATTACCTCTGGCTATCCCCACCCCTTTTCATTAAACTGTGATGATATATGTATTCTAAGACCTAGATGAGTATGTACTATTTAAACCCAGTTTGACAAGATTGCTTCTTCATTGTCCTTAGGAAGCAAGGATAGCTCTCAAAAGCTTGTCAAAGATCTATTACGTTAGTCCAATAAAAAGGTATCACCAACAACTTGTTTGTTAACCCTTTTTTCCACATATCATGTCAATGAGTAAAGGCTCCTAGGATTGGGAATTCTTTGAAAACAAAATGGATGCCACACAGGGGCGGCCCAAGGGGGGTGCGGGGCCATGTGCGGAGACTCGGTGCAGGGCCTCATTTGCATAAGGGACCTCATTTGCATAAATATTTGCATAAGGTTACCATACACTAACTTTTAGTAAACATGCCTCTTAATGAGTGTATGGATAAAGAAAGACTAAAAGATTTCTACATTACTGTAATCCAGTGACAACTGCCAGGCACATTAGGAACTACTACAAACACTGCCCATTTAGAACCCATAGCAAATCCGCCGTATCATAACAGCACTACCAGGACTCACAAAGCACAAGACCCTACCTATCAAAAGGCAACACTACAAATATTAAACCAATACATTTCAGAGAACAACAATACATGACCTACTGGGGAAAGAGAACAAGTGGCAATGTCAAATAGGAATTACATAAACAGAATACCTCAGCTCAGTTACACGTGCAGAACATAGACCGTCACCAAACAAGAAATCACAATGTAGAAACAGGAAGACAATAATTAAACTGGGAACCCCAAAAGCCCAACAACACTGTAGAAATAAAATTATAAATTAATTTCCTCTTGTACTAAACAAAGTGCAGACGTTAATGATGCATATTTCCAAGAGCTGGCATATTTCAGTTAATAAATTCAATAAAGAGATATTTTTCTACCTTTTGTGCATTTTTTTTCAGTTGCAATTGCTCCAGCCACTTTCTTCTGGTTTCTTCGTGTCCTCTGCTAACTCTTCATCGTCTGCTGTCCATTTGTCCTTTCTTCACTCTTCTAGTTTTTTTCCATTTTCTCTCTACATCTGCTTTAACATACTAATCTTTCTCCTTTGGCTCTTTCCTCATTCCTATTTCATCCACTCAAATTTTACCCCGCCATCCTCAATCCCCACTTACTCTCCCAATATCCGGCCAATTGTAGATTTGTCTTCCCTCCCACACAAAATATTTTTTCCCTCTCCATTTCACTCTCCCAGCTCTATCCCATTCTAATCCTCCCCCAACATCAGCTCCCTTCTAGTTCCAGCCCCACCCAGCATCCGCTCCCTTCTAGTCCCCACATCAGCCCATTTCCAGTCCTAGCTCCCCCATCCGAGTCCCTCCATCAACTCATTTCCAATCCCAGCCCCCCATCAGCCCATTTCTAGTCCTTTCCTAGCCCCACCATCAGCCCATGTCAAATCCTAGCTCCCCTCCACTCAGCCCATTTCCAATCCAAGCCCCCCATGAGCCTACTTCCAGTTCTAGCCCCTCCATGAGTCCATTTCAATTCAAGCCCCCCCAACAGCCCATTTCCAGTCCTATCCTAGCCCTCCATCAGTCCATTTCCTGTCCTAGCCCCCCCCTCACTCAGCCCATTTCCAGTCCTAGCTCCCTCCCCTTACAGCCCATTTCCATTCCAAGCCCCCTCCCCATCAGCTATTTGCAGTTCAAGCCCTCCTTCCACTCAGCCCATTTCCAGTCCTAGCCACCCCCCCAACCCATTACCAGTTCTAGCCCCCCCATAGCCCATTACCAGTCCTAAGCCCCCCATCAGCCCACTTCCAGTCCTAAGCCCCCCAAAACCCCATTTTCAGTCTTAGCCCCCCCATAGTCCATTACCAGTCCTAACCCCCATCAGCCCATTTCCAGTCTTAGCCTCCCCACAGCCCTTTCCAGTCCTAACCCCCCATTAGCCCATTTCCAGTCCTAACCCCCCCAAAGCCCATTACCAGTCCTAACCCCCCTCCCCCCATCAGCCCTGATAGATTAAAAAAAAACAAACCGGCTGCTGCTGCCGCTGCCGCCGTGGCAGCGGCAGAATCAAATGTCCCGCCGCGGGGCCCCGCCTGCCCGGCAGAGCCTCCCTTCACCATCAGCTCCCGAGTCCCTCCCAATGCGCGTTCTTTCAGAGCCGCTAGAGTTTCCCTTTCTTCTCGCGGCTGTTAATCTCGCCCATATCCCATATCTTTGTGCCTGATATTCAGTGACCCTAACTGTTCAGGGAGCACTGCTGAATAGTCAACCCTAAACTTAAACTAATAACTCAGCGATTTTTAAATTAGTGGTATTATTTGCAGGGCCGTAGCAAGTGCTGTGCAAGCGGTGCAGCCGCACAGGGCGCAAGCACAGAAAGGGGCGCTGATATTATCACCGGGCTTCCAGAAAGCTCCAAAAGAGCGAGTCATTGAACGTGGCTGGGTGGGGGGACTAAATTAGTTAGTCGCACAGGGCACATTTGTAGCTTGGTACAGTCCTGGTTCTCTGTATGGAGACACTAAGCAGATAAAATTATAAGGACAGTGGCTGAATATTTTCAGTTCATTTCAATTTTATTGTGGCTATTTGGATAACATTTCGACCCGCCCCTGGAAAACCTCTGATCGAGTTTCTTCCTAAATGCATAACTTTATGCTGGACATCAAGATGTCTGATCAAAAGTTATGCATGAGCTGGTGCAAAATCTCCAAGCAAAGGAATTAAGCAGTTCACACTCCATTTTCTTCCCAGTTGATTTTTCTCCACTGGTTAGGAAATAAGGAAGAGGAATAGTAGGATGCTAACTGCTTAAGTTCTTTTGAATATCCCTCCTTATACAGTTTGAGGGGTGGTTAATGCACTGCTGTTTAAGCCCAGCAAGGCCACTCAACTGTTTGGTCCCTGGTCAAACGGGGAGGATTTTTTAAAAAAGCAGCAGTCTCTCCTATGTAATGCATTTATATTATAAAAAGCATTCCAATTATTTTCTGCATAGTCCATTAACCTAATTTTGCACTGTGGAAATTCTGAAAAACCTCAGCAGCATTTCCAAATGTTAGCCATAGAATTCCATGTGCTTTGACACCAAATCAACTCTCAGGTTGCTGCAGCATACCGGAGGCCTTGTGTAAGAGTGAAAAAGAAACCAGGTAAACAGTTATCCTTGCAGAAGCTGAAAATCTCCAGCCACTCATTCACCTGGACTCAATAGATTGTCTCATCCTGGATATACCTACTAAACGTCTTCTGGTAGTTTTCTGACATGTTATTTAGACTCCTGCACTTTTAAAGACGCAGCATCCTCATTGGTTCCATGATACTTTATTTCAGAATACAGAGCTGCTAATTTACTGAGTTCCAGAAGGGAGAAACAGCCCTAACCTGATGCATTATAGGACTTTAAAAGCTGATATCAATGGTTAGACTCAGAGACTACAAATACCACACTGCTTTGGGATGTAAATTCAAAACCGGGACTGGCAAAAAGTCCTCCCTCCTGGAATTTGAGAACTTGACAGCTGTATACAATACAGCAGAATTGAGAAGCGTCCATCACCAGGGATTCTCATCACCTCCATACTAATTCTTTTTCCCCAGCTATTTATTTATTTATTTATTTATTTAAAATACTTTTATACCACAGCACTCCCAATTGCTTATTGAATCAGCGCCATTTACAAAAGATATATCATTAGTCAGTTAAAATGGAATTCCTCAATCAGAAAATAACAAGGCCTTAAGTTTCATCTGGAACACTAAAAGTGGTTCAGTTTCCTTCAAACCTTGCGGTAGCCTGGACCAAAGTTTGGCTGTTTTACATGGAATGGTATACCCAAATCTCTTCTTGATCACAATCCCTCCACTCGTTGAAACAGAAGAGCAAACATCTAGACATAGAGCCTGATTCGAAAAGGGGCACGTCCAGATAGCCCTGAGCAGGATGGGCCTATTAGTACCAGATTCATAGAAACATAGAAACATGATGACAGAAAAAGACCATATGGCCTATCTAGTCTGTCCTTCCATAACAAAAACTACAACAGTCCACTTTTTACCTTTAGAGATCCTCTGTGTTGGTCCCATGCTTTTTTGAATTCAGTTACTGTCCTCATCTCTACCACCTCCACTGGGAGACTATTCCATGGATCCACTACTCTTTCCGTAAAGAAATATTTCCGCATATCACTCCTGAATCTATCTCCCTTCACCCTCATCCCATGTCCCCTCGTAGCAGAACTTGCTTTCAATTGAAAGAGGCTCTCTCCCTGAACATTTATGCCACGGAGATATTTAAACATCTCAATCATATCACCTCTATCCCGCCTTTCCTCTAAGGTGTACATATTAAGATCCTTAAGTCTGTCCTCATATGCTTTATAATGAAGCCCATTAATCATTTTACTATCAACCCTCTGCACCGACTCCATCCTGTTCACATCCTTTTGAAGGTGCGGTCTCCAGAATTGCACACCATACTCCAAATGAGGTCATTATCACCTCCTTTTTTCTGCTAGCCATTCCTCTCCGTATGCACCCAAGCATCCTTCTAGCTTTTGCCGTCGCCTTTTCTACCTGTTTAGCTACTTTGAGATCATCAGACACAACCATGCCTAGGTTCCGCTCTTCTTTAGTGGACAAAAGTACTTCACCTCCTATACTGTATTGCTCCCCTGGATTGCTGCAGCCCAAATGCATGACCTTACATTTTTTAATATTAAATCCCATCTGCCAAATTCTAGATCATTCTTCAAGCTTAGCTAGATCCCTCCTCATGTTATCTACACCTTCCTGGGTGTCCACTCTATTGCAGATTTTGGTATCATCTGCAAAGAGGCAAACCTTACCCCACAGCCCTTCTGCTATATCACTAACAAAGATGTTAAAAAGAATCGGACCAAGGACAGATCCCTGGGGCACACCACTGGTAACATCCTTCTCCTCAGAGTGAGCTCCATTTACTTGTACTCTTTGTCGCCTCCAACCCAACCAATTTCTAACCCAAGCAGTAACTTTAGGGTCCATCCCTAGGGTGCTCAGTTTGTTTATAAGACGCCTGTGAGGAACAGTGTCAAAGGCTTTACTGAAATCTAAATACACCACATCTAGAGCTCTCCCTCGGTCCAACTCCCTGGTCACCCAGTCAAAGAAATCAATCAGATTTGTCTGACAAGACCTGCCTCTGGTGAATCAATGCTGCCTCGGATCCTATAATCCGCTGGACTCCAGAAACCTCACTATTTTCTCTTTCAGCAGCGTTTCCAATAATTTACTCACCACCAAAGTTAAACTAACCGGCCTGTAGTTTTCAACCACATCCTTACTTCCGCTTTTGTGTAAAGGCACCACATGAGCCTCTCTCCAGTCCTTTGGCACCACTCCCGACTCCAACGAGGCATTGAAAAGGTCAGTCAGTGGAGTTGCTAGAACGTCCCCAAGTTCCCTCAGTATTCTAGGGTGTATTCCATCCGGTCCCATCGCTTTGTCTACTTTAAGTTGAGCTAGTTTCTCACGAACACAGTCTTCTGAAAATTGTTCAAGATGTCCCTCGCTTCTGTTCTTATTTGTGGGTGTTTTCTGAGGTCCTGCTCCTGGTTCTCCATCTGTGAACACAAAACAAAAATATTTGTTAAGCAATTCCGCTTTATCCTTATCAGCTTCTACATATTCCCCCCCTGCACCCTTGAGTCTGACAATACCACTTTTGCCCTTCCTCTTCTCACTAATATATCTGAAAAATGTCTTATCCCCCCATTTTATTGCATTGGCTATTTCCTCCTCCTTTTGAATCTTTGCCTTCTTGACTACTTTGCTAGCTTCTCTAATTTTTTTCCAAATACAGATGCCTGTCTTCCTCTCTCTGTGATCTCTTGTATTTCATGAAGGCCTCCCTCTTTTTCTTCACTTTTTCAGCTACTTCCTTCGAAAACCATAGCGGTCTCCTGTTCCTTTTGCCTTTATTTACCATTTTAACAAAAAGTTGGTTGCCTTTAAAATACCCCCTTTCAGTTTTGCCCACTGTTTTTCTACATCCCTCAGCTGTTCCCATCCAACTGACGACTCCCTGAGGTATTGGCCCATCTTCGCAAAGTTAGTCTTCCTAAAGTCTAAGATCCTCACCTTGGAATGGATTCTAACAGCCCTAGTCCTAATACTGAACCACACCATCTGTTGATCACTGGATGCAAAATGATCTCCCAGTACAACATCAGAAACACTTTCACCATTGGTAAGCACCAAGTCAAGTATGGTCCCTTCACGTGTGGGGTCTGTTACCAATTGCCTGAATAGTTCTCCCTGTAGAGAATCCAGGATCTCCTTACTTCTAGATGATACTGCAGCAGGAATGTGCCAATCAACATCTGGCATATTGAAATCTCCTATCAGTAGCACTTCCCCTTTCCTAGCAATGCTGCATATGTCTTCAATTAACTCTCTGTCCACCTCTTCCTCTTGTGAGGGAGGTCTGTATATCACACCAATGCAAATAGATTTCTCTTTGCCTCTTTCTAGTTTAACCCACAATGCCTCCTCTCTCCCTTTTAAGCTCTGTAATTCCAAAGCTTTAATAGTAGTTTTTGCATATAGTGCCACTCCTCCTCCCCTTCTTCCTACCCTGTCCTTTCTGAATAAAGTATAGCCAGGTATAGTTACATCCCAGTCATGGTTTTCTGTGAACCATGTTTCTGTAACTGCCACTAAATCCAAGTCAGCCACTCCCACCAAAGCTTCAACTTCAGGGATCTTATTTCCCATGCTACGGGCATTAATACACACTGCTTTCCATATGTTACCCCTGTTACCCCTGTTACCCATTTCCATAAAGGTATTTAATGTATCAACTACCTGGGGGCTTTCACTTACCTGGGGGCTTTCTTTACCCATCCCCAATGAATCTAGTTTAAAGCCCTCTTCAGTAGATTAGTCTACTACCAAAGATGCGTTGACCTTTCTTGGACCGATGGATGCCATCTCTGCTCTGTATCATAGGAGCAAAACGTTCCCGCGGCATACAGAATCGGGCCCAAGGATGGCCCAGTGTGCCCCTGCATGCCTGTGGGGATGTCCTCTCCACAGGCTCCTCTGGCTCCTGGGGTGCCGACCCTCTTCTTCCCCGCCACCTGGGGGGGGGGTTCTGACCCAATCGCCTGGTTTGTGCTGATTATTCCACCTTTGAGGACGTAGGCCCGCAGGACGTACAGGGCCATGTCCTGAAAAGGCCCTGTACATCTTGCCGCCTCAGCATGCCCCCACTCTGTCCAGACTCTATCCCCTCCTGTCCCCCACTGGCTCTCCCCATTAGGGTTGCCAACCGGCCGGTTTTCAGCCGGCCTGGCCGGTTTTTCAGTGGCCAGGCCGGCTGCCGGCACAGATGTAAAACCGGCCCTTGAAAAGCCGTTTTTTTGCTCTGGCCACGAGATCGGGAGCGGCCAGAGCAAAAAACCGGCTTTTCTCTCGACTCCCGCGGCGCGAACGCAAACGCGATCGCGATTGACCCTCCGTGCAGCCGATGCTTCTGCTTTTCACAGACCAGTGGCTGCAATAAAGTTAATTTGAAAAGGAAGAAAGTGAAACCTGTGAGAAGCCCGCCCCCTCTGACATCACTTCTTCTGAGGCTGCAGAAGGATGACCGGAGGGCTGGGCTCCTCACAGGCTGTCTTTTCTTTTCAAATTAAGTTTATTGCAGCTGCTGCTCTCTGAAAATCAGAAGCAGTGGCTGCATTGGGGGAGGGGGGGTTGAAGCAGCATTAGGAGGGAGGGGGGTTGAAGCAGTACTAGGGGAGGTTGAAGCAGCACTAGGGGGGGTTGAAGCAGCACTAAGGGGGGAGGGTGAAGCAACACTAAAGGGTGAAGCAGCACTAAGAGGGGTGGTGAAGCAACACTGTGAAGCAGCACCACTAAGGGGGGGTAAAGCAACACTAAGGGGGGGGTGAAGCAGCAGAAGGGAAGCAGCACTAAGGGGGGGTGAAGCAGCACAAGGGAAGCAGCAGTAAGGGGGGGTGAAGCAGCACAACGGAAGCAGCACTAAGGCGGGGGGGGGAAGCAGCAGAAGGGAAGCAGCACTAAGGCGGGGGGTGAAGCAGCACAAGGGAAGCAACACTAAGGGGGAAAGCAGCACTAAGCGGTGAAGCAGCACTAAGGGGGGCTGAAGCAACACTAAGGGGTGAAGCAGCACTAAGGGGAGGGTGAAGCAGCACAAGGGAAGCAGCACTAAGGGGTGAAGGAGCACTAAGGGGGGGGGTGAAGCAGCACAAGGGAAGCAGCACTAAGGGGTGAAGCAGCACTAAGGGGGGTGAAGCAGCACTAAGGGGGGGTGAAGCAGCACTAAGGGGAGGGTGAAGCAGCACTAAGGGGGGAAGCAGCGCTAAGGGGTGAAGCAGCACTAAGGGGGGAAAGCAGCACTAAGGGGGGCGAAGCAGCACTAAGGGGGGGGAGCAGCACTAAGGGGTGAAGCAGCACTAAGGGGGGGGGGGGAAAGTTGGCAACCCTACTCCCCATACTGCTGCTGTAGCCATGCAGGGAGGGTCTGAGGGGGAATAGGGGCAGGAAGGCTTGCGTCTCTGAATCGGGCCCTTAGTGATTAAAGATAACATAGCAGAAAAATGAACTGGGGCAAACTCATAAAACAGCTTATTTAAAAACAAATAAAATTTAAAACGTATACACTCTGACATCATAAGTCACTGTAACTGTACAAATAAAGGAGAAACCTAATCACTTTCCCGAGAACCGGATATTAGCCTCATTCTGTATTCTGACAAAATTGAAGCTTTTTCATCTGATGTTGGGAACAATTTAGCAAAGTTATGTTACCATAATCAAGAAAATTCAGCACTGTACTTTGCATTAATAGCCGAAAAAGTTGCGGCGCAAAGTATGGATGCAGCCTATGGTGTTGCTGAACCTTAAAAATGGATTTTGAAAAAATTGAATTAACGTGTGCTTTCATATGTTAATTTGATTGTTTTGAAATCCTTGCACTTTGCACGGCACAGTAGTGGAAAAATAAAGCAGGAACCACAGCCTTATCTGGTACACATAACCATGTCAGACATTGTTGTGTAGACACACAAATGTGATAGCACCTTTATAGTGATTTCTGACATTATCACTTTTTTAAAAAAATGCCTAGTGAATCCCCTCCTGTCCCGCATTCTCCTTATGGTAAAAGCCATTCTTTCCCCTTTCTACTTGGAGGTTCACTTGCTTCATTAATTACTTGATTTGGATTTTGCGTGCACCTTTTGGTAGCTCAAAGCGAGTTACATGACTGGAACACATTGAATAAGCTTGTAGAGAAAAGGTGGTGAGCGTGATTTTGATTTCTGCTCAGCCCCACTTACTAAATGCTGAGAGAGGCCCTGACTTGTCTTCAACACAGCAAGAAACAGTGACATTTTACAATGCAAAAAGTGAAAGCTCAATCTAATTATACGATTTGCCTGATTAAATCTTTAAGTACCATAGTAACATAGTTGATATTGGCAGATAAAGATCATTTAGACCGTCCAGTCTGCTTGGTTAGTTCTGTCTACACTTCTCTATGTAAGGATGTCTCCACCTGTCTGTAGTACAATCGTGACCATGTGCAGATCACAGCTTTTCTATTTTTTTCCTTTTAGTCTTAACTGGCAAATGTAGACAAGTCAGCCTGCTGCATGTGCTATGAAACGTGCCCCCTCCCCTCTTTTTCTCAGTCAGTATGACCTAGATTTTTTCCATAGGTATGGCACAAAGATCTTTGTGAATAAGGTCCTGTATTTAAGAAACTGTCATACTGGTTAAGTCTATATCTCATAGAAGTGTTTATTTTATCTGCAGAAGAAGAGCCTAGTGTATGCCGCAACAGCACAATCCCAGATTGCCTGCCCTGGAAAGAAGCAAAAAAATTGTGGATGCTCTCCAAGATGCACTATTTAGACAAATGGTGATGGAACCAACCAGGGAAAGCTCAACGCTGGATGTAGTGTTCACCAACAGTGATAGTGTGTCGAATGTCTGCGTGAGTGACCCTGTGAGCAACAGCGACCATCACATGGTGTGGTTTGAGATAAAAGCCATGGTGCAGGCCAATCATGGCAACTCAAAGTCCTAAACTTCAAATACACTGACTTCAATAAAATGGCAGAGTACTTAAAGGAGGAGATGATGGGGTGGAAGGAGATAAAGGAAGTGGAATTGCAATGGGCTAAACTAAAGGAGGCAATAAAAGGGGCAACAGATAAATAAGTAAGAAAAGGAAATAAAAACAAGAGGAGAAGGAAACCTATTTGGTTTTCCAAAGAGGTGGCTGCTCAAATAAAGGCAAAAAACAACTTTTGCAAAATTCAAAAGCTTGCAAACAGAAGAACACAGAAATGAATACAGGATCCAACTCAAAGAGTCTAAAAGAGTAATAAGGATAGCAAAATCAAAGGCAGAGGAAAAGATGGCTAAAGATGTTAAAGGTGGCAACAAAAATTTCTTCAGGTATATTCAGGAAAGGAAGAAGATCAGAGTTGGAATTGCAGGACTCAGAAGTGCTGGGAAAGGACTCGTGGAAAGTGACACTGAAAAAGCGAAATTGCTAAACAAATACTTCTGCTCTGTTTTTACAAAAGAAGATCCTGGAGATGGACCAGCTGTGACTCCCAAATATAAAAATGGGAATGAAGTAGATATCACACCATTCACAGAAGACGAGGTGTTAGAACAACTTGCTAAACTGAAAGTGGACAAAGTCATGGGACCGGATGGGATACATCCCAGGATACTGAAAGAGCTCAGAGAGGTTCTTGCAGGACCGTTAAAGGATGTCTTCAACAGATCCTTGGAAACAGGAGAGGTTCCTCAGGACTGGAGAATGGCTGATGTCGTACCTCTACACAAAAGTGGTGACAGGGAAGAAGTGTCAAACTACAGGCCCGTGAGCCTTACCTCGGTGGCGGGAAAAGTAATGGAGGCGCTCCTGAAAGAGCAAATAGTGAACTTTCTCAAAACCAACAGGATGCAAGATATGAGGCAACATGGTTTTACCAAAGGACGGTCTTGCCAAACAAATCTGATTGAGTTCTTTGACTGGGTGACCAAGGAACTAGATCAGGGGCATGCGATGGATGTCATCTACCTGGATTTCAGCAAAGCCTTTGATACTGTTCCTCATAGGAGGCTTGTCAACAAACTCAGTAGCTTGGGGATGGGTCCCAAGATAGTAAACTGGATTAGAAATTGGTTGACTGACAGACGACAGAAGGTGATTGTACATGGAGCTCACTCGGATGAGAGGAAGGTGATTAGCGGGGTGCCCCAGGGTTCGGTCCTGGGCCCGGCACTGTTCAATGTATTTGTGAGTGATATTGCCGAAGGACTGAATGGAAAAGTCTGTCTTTTTGCAGACGACACAAAAATTTGCAACAGATTGGACTCCCCCGAGGGAGTGGTTAACATGAGGAAAGATCTACAAAAGCTGGAAGACTGGTCTAATGCTTGGCAACTACGATTTAATGCGAAAAAGTGCAGTGTCATGCACTTGGGTAGCAGAAATCCAAGGGAAATGTACGCGATAGGGGGCGAGAGGTTGGTATGCATGGTTCAGGAGAAAGACCTTGGTGTGATTATCTCTGATGATCTCAAGGTGGCAAAACAGTGCGACATGGTGGTGGCAAAAGCCAGGAGGATGTTGGGCTTCATACAAAGAGGGATTACCAGCAGAAAGGAAGAGGTACTTATGCCACTGTATAAGTCACTGTTGAGGCCTCACTTGGAATACTGTGTTCAGTTTTGGAGACCATATCTTGCAAAAGATGTAAAAAGACTGGAAACTGTTCAGAGGAAGGCGACCAAAATGATTTGGAGCCTGCGTCAGAAGCCTTATGAGAAGAGACTTGAAGACCTAAATATGTACACGTTGGAGGAGAGGAGGGACAGGGTAGATATGATTCAGACCTTTAAATACTTAAAGAGAAATGATGAACAAACAAACCTCTTCCAAAGACGGGGAAGCTGTAAAACTAGAGGGCATAACATGAAGCTGCAAGGGGGTAAATTGAAAGGCAATGTCAGGAAATATTTTTTCACTGAAAGGGTGGTGGATGCTTGGAATGCCCTCCCGATGGAAGTGGTGGGGGCAAACACGGTGACGGAATTCACAAAGGCATGGGACAAACACAGAGGATCCCTTTACAGCAATAGGATAAAAACAAAATAAACAGTACCATCTAACTTCTGAACCATATAACGTCTCAACAAATATATAACATCTCAACAAATAGGGGTGTCCTACATGGAGTGGTGGGTTTACCCCTAAACAAAGACATGGGGAGGGGTGGCCTGCACAGAGCGACAGTTGCACCTACTCTTGCCATCTTGCTGGGCAGACTAGATGGACCATGCGGGTCTTTATCTGCCATCATTTACTATGTTACTGTGTTACTATGTAACCCAAGGGAAAGTATTTTCAGTGTAGTTTTTAGCATTCTCATATCTTCCCCTCACGTTTTTCCAAACACTGCTGTGCCATATGCATTATAGGATAAGTCTGGGTATCTGGTGCTTGGATAAAAACAGAGTAACCCACCTACGTCAGCTGTGGGTGTGGAATTTTTGGCCACCTGAAATATGCACATACATTGATAATATTCATACTTCTGGCTATATAGAAAAAAAGGGCCATTTCAAGGTGTCTTCAACACAGCAAGAAACAGTGGCATTTTACAATGCAAAAAGTGAAAGCTCAATCTAATTATTTCATTTTTAATCTCATTTCGAAACTATGCACGTAAAGTGAACCCATATGTTGTAGCCATGACACGAATGCTGCTCTTTTATGTCATCATTCTGAAGCATGTAAGCGTATGCACATACTTTAAACTGTGTAACAATGCAGTATGGGAGCATAAGGTACTTGGTATAAGGTACCTTGGACCCAACTTTCAGCAGGACGTCTGGAGCATAAATCAAAACATCTAAGCAAGACATTTCAATTTATGCCGATATTCAGCAGTCCTATGTCTTTGCTTAATGCCGCTGAATATAGGCACCTGAGTATGCACAAAAGTATGCACAGAGTTTATATGTCTGGATGCCGAACATAGACACCTATATGCCTAGACTATGCGTTTGGCTAGATGCTCCAGTTATGCCTGGTTTTCTGACATCTAAGCCAAATGCATAATCTAGGGGTCAAAAATCAACACCTAGATGTATATAGGTGGCATTTTAGAAAGTGTGTCCAAGTACAATCTGGGACATCCAGAGCAGAATGTGCAGAAAAATGCTGGGGACGTCTTTCTTTTGTCCTGATTAGAGAAACATAGATGCCCCCGACATTGATGCCCATTCCAGCGTCCATATAGATGTCCCTGCTATGAAACCTTGGGGATGTCCAGTAATGGGGCAAAATGAAAACATGAGCAGTGGGCATTGTCAAATTTGAAAATAAAGGGGGAACAAGTATGCCTCTTTCTCCACACCTGACAAAACAAGTACTTTTCAGATGCCTATTCGTGCCTGAAGCAGGTATAACCTTTGACGTGGCTCGGGATACCCTGGCCACACCTTCACCACACCCTCGTTCCAACCTGGACACCCTCGTGCCGGGGACATCCACAGACCCAGCTTTTAAAATGTCTCTGGGGAAGGCTCTGTACTTTGGGCATTTCTTTGCCCATTTTCAAAATCCAAAGCATGAACAGGACTTCTAAAATAGCCCCATTCCCAGAATGCGCCTAATCTCCCTTCCCCACAAAATGCATAGAATTATGCATACAGAGGGATATTTAAATTCTGCTCTCTGTATAATGCCACCAAAATTTTCAAAATAAACACCTAGATATTCGGCACAACGCCAAATGTCCAGGTTCTCTTTAAATATTGACCTGCTTGTGTATTATGAGGGCCTAAAGGTGTGTGTACCTCTTTCTAATTAGGTGATCTATTGGACATAGGTTCCTCTGAGGCTCCTGCACCTGGTATATGAATTCCATTCCCAGTCCAAAATGTTTTAAAAGAGGAGGATACTATGAAACCAGTTAGAGCAGCAGGCTAGATCCAAGGAAGCCAGGGTTCAAATTCCAGTTCTGCTCCTTGTGATCCTGGGCAAGTCACTTAATTCTCCATTGCCTTAGGTACCAACTTAGATTGTAAGCCCTCTGGGACAAGAAAATCCCCAGTACCTGAATGTGATTCCCCTTGAACTTCTGAGATGAGGCATGAGCTAAATCCAGTTCTCCCCCTTTCCACTCAGTACAATTATTGTTCAGAGGATCTTGAGTCCCCTCCTCCTCCTCCTCCTCCCTCTACTATACACACATCTAAGGTGTTGTTGCAAGGAATTAAGGAATCAGGCATCACAAGAGGGGTTCAATGAGGCAGGCACACCTTCTGCTCAAGCTCACACACACCTTTCCATTTGTGAAATGGCCAGAGCAAAGGAAATGTTTATTCAAATTTAATCTTCATTAGAGGCTTTGTCAAATTGATTTGTGCTTGTAACAATGTAAAAATAATGAAATGATTAAAAATATCTACCACTAAGTACATGGCTTAGAAGATGGTTTAGTAAATGGAAATTAGTAAAGCAATGATTCTTATCCTAAGGAGCTGTCAAATGTAGTAGACCCAGTGATATAGTGAAGTTTTATTCCCAACAGGTCCTTGTGTGACTTGCAACAGCCTGACAAGGAAGACATTATTGCAATTATAAATGTATTTGCATCTCTAATTAAAATAAAAGAACATCATCGTGTACATCTTGAAATGTAGACCTGAGTTGAAAATCTTTTTCTACCACCATTCATTCCCACTAAAATCTAGAGGGGGCATTTTCAAAATGTTTTTGCTGGTTAGTATACCTGTTAGTGATGCTGTATATCCTCACAGACCATGAGACAAATGTCCAGTTAAAACTGAGGCAATCTGTGGGTGGAACAGGGATGGTGACAACCACTATCCAGATAGCATGATATTCTGCAGCTGATCAGATAGCCTCAGAGATTAACGTTAGGACAGGTGAATGGCTATGCTAACTTTAACCACTTAGCGTTATCCGATTAGAGGCTGAATATCAGCACTAACTGGATAGTGGCTCTGGTGGCTGGCCAACATGAATATTCAGCAGCAGAAACCGGGTATGTTCCACTACTGAACTTCTGGTCTAAATTAAAGTGGTGGCAGCTGGCATTTTATTTAGCCTTGCCACCGCCGCTGAAGATGCCCTATAGGTATTTTTCCAGGGAGAGGGTTTATCAGATCATGATCAGAGTTTAGAATATTAAACATCCTGGAAATGAAAGAAAAAGGTCAGAGTCTTGGACTGTACATTACTAAAAGCAGGATGAGATTTAGAGCTAGGATAAGCATTTATGAGTAATTTATAAGGAACCGCCTAAAGGTACATACCTAAATCATCTATTTTTGAGGAATTATGTGCATGAATGGGCTCTTACGTACAAACTTATGCTGGCCGCTGTTCTGTAAGTATGTGCGCAAGACCGATTGCACTTATTTTCAGTATGGTTTATGGTTTATTAGATCTTAATATACCACCTTTCAAATGAATAACAAGGCGGTTTGTTGTTAAGAGCCATCAAATTGGTGTCGACTCATGGTGACCCGCTGGATAGTTGTCCTAAACTGTGATCGCTCTTCAGTCGGGCTGCTCATTGTTGATAGAGGGGCATCCTATAGCTGCTGTTATTGTATTGATCCATCTCATTGCTGGTCTTCATCTTTTACATTGACCTTCAACCATGCCAAGCATGATGTCTTTCTCTAATGATCTCTCTTCGCATGATCTGTCCAAAGCATGAAAGTCTGTCTTGTCATCTGAGCTTCTAAAAAAAGCTCAGGTTTGATCTTCTCTGGTATGACTGGTTTGTTTCTCGGGCATTCCGTGGTATATACAGTATTCTTTGCCAGCACCATAATTCAAAGGCATCAGTTTTCTTTCTGTCTTTTTCACTGTTCAACTTTCACATTCATATGATGTTGTTGAAAATACCATGGCTTGGACAAGTTGATTCTTTCTATGGCGAAAGACATCTCTGTTCTTGAGAATCTTGTCTAGGTTCTTCATTGCCGATCTGTCAAGAGCAATGCATCATCGGATTTCTTGACTGCTTGTCGTTTCTTTATTGATTATTGATCCAAGCAGGTTAAAATTGTCAACTATTTATATTTCTTCTCCATCAATGATGAACTTATTGACTGTGTCAGCTGTCAGGATCTTTGTCTTCTTTACATTAAGGTGCAGGCGCATTTTAAGACTATGTTCCTTGATCTTGAGAAGCAAATATTTCAGATAATCTTCACTTTCAGCCAGTATTGTGGTACCATCAGCATAGAAAAGGTCGTCCTGCTAATCTGACGATTTGTTCTGCATATAAATTAAACAGGTAGAGGGAAAGTATGCAGCCTTGTTGTATATCTTTGCTGATTTTAAACTATTCTGTTTCTCCTTGTTCCATTTGAACCATTGCTTCTTGATCAATGTAAAGGCAAGAGAACTATCAGATGTTCTAGTATACCCATGCTTCTTAATGTGGCCCAGAGTTTCTCATGGATCACACAGTCAAAAGCCTAGTCAATAAAACACATATGGATATCTTTTTGGTATTCTTTTGTCTTTTCATGGATCCATCTCACATTCCCAGTGATGTGTCTCATTCCTCGCTCTTTCCTGATCCCTGCTTGCACTTCGGGCAGGTCTTGTTCCAGGTATAGTTATAATCTCAGTTTAATGATCATGAGTAGAATCTTGCTGGCATGTGGAATCAGAGTGATTTCCACAGTCAGTCAGATCACCTTTCTTCAGTACTGGTATAAACACAGATCTTTTCCAGTCAGTTGGCCATAATGTTGTCTTCTAAATTTCCTGGCAGAGCTTTATAAGTTTGATAACAGCTGCATGTGATTGCTGTAATACTTCATTGGGAATGCCATCAATGTCCGGTGCTTTATTCTTTGAGAAGGCTTTCAATGCTGCTTCTACTTCTTTCATCACCAATGGTTCTTGATTGTAAGGTGAAGATTGAAACAGCTGTTGGTCCACTTAATCTTTATAGTATAATGACTGTATATTCTTTCCATCTTTTCTTGATCTTCTCAGCATCCTTCAACATGGATCATTGGGCATCTTGTAGCATTCCAATTTGAGGCTGGAATTTTCTCTTAATCTCATTTAGCTTTAAGAAAGATGATCATCTTATTCCTCTAATAGTTTCCAATTCTGTTTCCTTGCATGCATTATTGTAGTACTTCTCCTTGTCTCATCTTGCTGCAAATTGGAAATCTCTGTTGAATTCTGTGATTGCCTCTCTTTCTTCTCTGGCGTTAGTTTCTCTGCATTTCTGGGCATTTTAAGGGTTTCTTTGGTCATCCATTTTGGCCATTTTTGCTTTTTCATTTTTTCTAGATACTTATCACTTTCTTCAAGCACAACTTTCTTGATGTCATCCCATAACTCTTCTGGTGCTCTGTCATTTGTATCCAAAGCAGCAAATCAATTTTGTAGGATTTTGTAGGCAGTATATAAATTTCAGTGGTATATTCACAAAGTCATATTTGCTACATTCATGAGTGACTTGATCTTTTCAGCTATATTTTGAGTTTGTATGCTAGTAGTTTGTGATCTGTACCAGAATCAACCCCAGGCTTTGTCTTTGTTGACGTTATTGAGCTTTTCCATCATTGACTTCCACAGATGTTATCAATTTCATTTTTGTACAATCCATTGAGTCCATATATACAGTTGCCACTTGTGTTACTTGAGGAAGGTGTTTGAGATGAATAGATTTTTGGTCTTGAAGAATTCTATCAGTCTTTCTCCAGCTTAATTTATGTTGCCAAGTCCATATTTTCCAATCACTTTGCCTTCTTTTTTGCTGCCAACTTTTGCATTCCAGCCACCCATGACTTTTAGGATACCTTGTTTGTATGTCCTATCAATTTCAGCTTGTACTTGTTCATAGAACTGATCAACCTTTTCCTCTTCTGCAGCTGTTGTTGGGCATATACCTGAATAATAGTTGTGTTGATGGGCATTCCTCGTAGATGAATTGAAATTAAGCGTTCACTGATTGCATTGTATTTTATTACAGTTCTTGCAAGTTTCTTCTTAATTATAACTGCACCACCATTTCTTATTTGTCTTTCATTTCCAGCATAGTATACCATGTGATCTTCAGATACAAAATGCCATCTAACTTAAGCTTCCAGTGCTAAATTTAGACAGATGTCTTCATGTAATTTAAAAAATGAAATAATAGAGAAAAACAAACTGTAGCTTTTTGTCGTGTAATCAATAGTGAGTCCTATTGAAGAGTAGTGCATGCTACTGACAACACAACAAGCCAAAACAAAAAAAAATTTATACAACAAAACCAAATAAGAAAAAACAGAATCAGCTTCTTTGAGCTTTGCCAAGAGGGCACTCTCTCCAAAACCAGGATTGTCCTTGGAGGTATCTTCAGACTCACTGGGTAGTGTTCCAGTCTCTATGAATATAGGTTCTCTGGAACATTTGGGTAAAGGCACTGAAATTAGTATGCCATGCTAGACGATATTTCTACCTCTCAGGGGACCAATAATTTGGGCCCTCAGGAGATTTTCATGAAATATATTTGGTTGGTAGTGACAAGGACTTAAGGCTTACTCAAAAGAACTGTGTCACAGCTTTGTAGTTTCATGACAGAGACTGTCACTAAATTCAAAGAGCAGGATAATAAAATGTCTAGTTGAGAAGCAGGTTGCTAAAATAGAACCTAAGCTTCTCTCTACAGTCTACAAGTGTCTCTGTAATTAAAGACAGTTTATTTCTTACCTTAAGTTAGAATCCTTAAAAATGTTGCTGAAATGAGAAATCTTTTTTGAATTTTCCAAGATTGCTGACTGCAGAAATTCTATTGCACACATCTTTTAAGGAAATCCTGGGCATCCACTGGCCTGATCAGATAGATTCTGGGCCCATTTTTAAATGTAGCAATGGTGGAGCAGGAATAACAAAGGATAGCTTCTGCCTCTCTTTTTACTTGTTATTGCAGGTAATCTGCAAAAGTCTAAGTGGGCTCCAAGGGGTTGGAATAAAGCCAAGGATGACTGCGTAGGTTGTTGGTGCACCAAAAAATGTGCTGTTCTCATGGGGCTCAAAACAAATTAAGTGTTCGTTAATGATTTAAATGAGGGAGATAACTGTACCATTCTTGAAACATCTTTTAGATCAAGCATGAAAAATAGCTATCCTATAGACAAAACTGAGTTAATCTTCCTGTGATCATATGCTTGTGAGAAAATAAAATAGGAAGATAGGAATGGACAATGGAAAAGACTGGTGTGTTAACTTTGCATGTCCAAGTTGATGGCATGAACAGAGGGTCATTACTGGACACCTCCCTGGATCAGGTAAGTGTAATTGGCAAAGGGGGTGGGGTTAGGGGCACCACTGTGGAGGCTTTCTTATCAGGTGCTGTGGCTTAGGATGTCCAGGCCTTGCATCCTCTGGATAGGGGTGTCCAGTTAAGGGATGTCCAGGCCATAGGGTACAGGCCAGGCCAAGATACAGTAGCTATTATTTATTTAGGAACTCTGGCTTGGGGTGCCTTGATCATGGGTATTGTGATTCAAGGTGCCCAGGCCAGAGGTGCCCTATATCAGATAGTCATAGAGAGGTCATAGGAGTCTGGTGGCAAAGATGTCGGTGGGGTCAAGGCTATATAGGGGAAAGCATTGCCAGATGCTGAGGGGATAGGGGATTCTAGGGGTGACACCGAGTCAGGGGCAGGAGCGTCCAGGACAGTGGTTCCCAAATTTGGGGTCAGGACCCCAAATGGAGTCACACCATTAGTAGATGAGGTCACAGAAACATGGCCATTTCCCCTATTCTCTGGGCTTTCACTGTGACCTATGCAGTCAGTATGTGGTCTGTGAACCAGTGAGCATTCATAGGCCCTTATCCCTCCTGGGTAAGCTCCCTGTTAGGCTGGAAACCCATGCTGAGTACTGGAGTCTGTAAGCACACGCTGCACGCTGACACAAGGGACCCTGTGCTGACTGCTGCTGCTGTTACCACTACTGTTGCTGCTGCTTCCTGCTTTAGATGAGTGGAGGGAGTGGAAGGAGGCTAAAGACCTGCTATTTTGATTTCAACATCATCAGGGGTCATGTGAATTTTCAGTTATTAAAATGGGATCGTATTGGATAAAAGTTTGAAAAGCCCTGGTCCAGGGGGTTGGGAGGTCCACACTGATATCCCTTTTGCTCCCACACTGCCTCTTTTGCTCCATCCCTGAGCTGACATAAAGATTCAGTGCTATAAGAAGAGTTAGAAAACTGAGCTAAATTTTAGCACATT
The DNA here is from genome assembly GCA_033557465.1 of Ichthyophis bannanicus. Taxonomy (NCBI): domain Eukaryota; kingdom Metazoa; phylum Chordata; class Amphibia; order Gymnophiona; family Ichthyophiidae; genus Ichthyophis; species Ichthyophis bannanicus. The sequence goes on from CM066043.1 coordinate 85,758,650, forward strand.
TTTTTACATTGGGAGCAATTTATCATTCAATGTGTTGCATACATTTTTCATGCCCACTGTGCTACCCTTTAGTACAGTGGTTTTACCGCTGATTTTCTCATGCTAAAAATTCGTAATTCATTGGGAGTAAAATTATTGTTGGAAAATCTTGAGTAAACTACTATGCTAAAGGACAGCATATCTTATTGCATCCATGCCATGGGCTGCTGGATAGACTGCTTGAGCCAATTTGGTCTTCATCAGTTCTCAATTACTCTTTTACACCCCTATCCTGTAGCCACCCTGATGCTGATTTTCCATCATCATGATAGAACAAACGTTTTTGGACCCAAAATCCTTAACTCCAACTCTCCATCAGCACAACCTCAAGACTGCTTAGAACCTCCTGAAGGTCACCTGACCTAATAGGACTTCCCTAATCCCTCATTTCTCTTTACAGCAGAAAGAGAGGTAGTTACCACCTGCTGTTCTTCTCAGCACTCTCAAAATCATGGTGACCGAGTACCGTCACACGTTGATCATTTGTGGGTTAAAATGTGAAGCACTGAGCTAGTTCTAATTTAACAACAGCGAGTAAGACAGCAAGAGATAAATATCTAGCCTCCTGCTAAGGGCAGAGTTGAAGGGGTTCGAGTGAGTTTATTGTAGACAGCCCAAGTTTTTATCTTGACTTTAAGGGAGGTGAGTGATTGAAGTGAGGTGGATCAGGGTTGGATTTGGATTTTATTGTTCATCTTTCCAAATCCCAGCTAAGGCAAGTTACATTTCAGGTACAGCAGGTGGTTCCCTTCCTGAGAACTTACAACTGTGCTTCTCAAACTTTTTTCCCCATTTGCATAGTAGAAAATTCACATGAGACCCCCCCCCCCCTCAGATGATAGCCAAATAAAATTGTCACTCAAACAACATAAATATAAACACACAAATATGTAAATCTATGCTTTTTAAAATAATTATCTGATGTACTCAACATGTCTGACACACACAGGCTTGAAAGTTACAGTACAGGTTTTTGAACATTTACAGTGTGTGAGTCCAGGGACTAAGTAGCTTGGGGCAGTATGTAGTGTAGTGATGAAAGCTCTCTGGAAGATATGGAACTTGAAGAAAATCCTGAATTCCCCTTTGAAGTGAATGGCAGTGCACACGTGCAGGGGAATTACAAGCCAGATCAGAGGAAACGTCAGCTCTCTGCTAAAGTCAGGCCATGCCCTAGCTCAGGGGTGGAGACAGGCTTCCCTGCTGATTGGTCACACAGGTGCAGAGAACAGGGAATGCCCAGCAGGCAACGGTGTTTAAAACCACGAGCAGAGCAGAGCAAGTTAGATTTACACACAGACAGAGAGAGAGTCAAGGGAAGAAGCACTGACTCAAGGAACACAAGAGGCACAGACGCAGGAGATACGTATACAGCAACAGAAGGCAGGGGCACAGGTGAACAGAGGAGAGGTGGACGTGGAGAAAGGAACAGGAACAGCTGTTGGAGTTGGAAAGGTGAGAGAGGAGAGAGAGAAGCTGAAGCTGTGCTTAGCTGGAGGAGAAAGCCAGAAGAAATCTCCCAAGGAAGCAGCTACCTCAGAGGGACTGGAGAAGGGCATAAGGAGCCTGCATTTCAGAGCCTGGAGGAACCCAGGAGGAAAGAAAGCAGCGTTTGTCTGAGGAAACATCCCCAAGGTAAAGCCAGCAGTTTCATTACTGATAATTCAGCAGAGAGGCAATTTGCCAGTTCTAAAGGTCAGGAAGCTGAGTCCTCACCGTCTACTGTTAAGAAGTGGGTAGAGAGTTTTTCATATGAGAAAAGCCATAGCCCTGATAAAAAATCAAAAATCAAAAAAGAATACTGCTAATCCCCAACCATAATCATCACCAAATTTTTGTCGGGCATAAACCACAAGGCGAAGAGGAAACCCCTCTACATCTCATGCAGTACATGCCCCTTTTTTATTTATTTTCCTTTGTTCTTTATCCAACAAGTATTTATTCTGAAACTTTAAACTTAAAACAAGTCCACACTTATCTTACTCCATTACATGGCGTGCACGTTTCGAAGCGACAAGCTTCTGCTTCAAGTGTCCTCAACAGAAAATAGTATGTCCGTCTGTTCCAATAACCCAAAAAACGCCGAATCCTCGGCGGATGACGTCAGGGAAATCAAGTCACCAATAGGCCAATTATTTGGTGATGATTATGGTTGGGGATTAGCAGTATTCTTTTTTGATTTTGCATCTTTTGAATACTAGCGACATTGGGAATTTCTTGATTGAATAGCCCTGATAAAAGCACGGCCTTTGAAACTCCAAAGCTAGAAGCATTGAGAAAGCTGTTTTCTGAGGAAAAGGTTCACTCCCCTAACGTAAAGGGGCCTGAATTGCTGTGGAACCAATTTCAGGAGTTCTTGAAAGAGAGAAAGTTTGAGAAAGCTTATAATCCTGTGAGAGATACTGTTTGCCCTGATGCTATTGAAGGAATGCAAGTAGATTCTTGTTTGCCTAATTATGAATGTGACCCCATTCCAATGGACTGTTCTTTATCTTTAAGAGAAGATTCTGCAGTGTTGAATAGGAACTGAGAATCTGTGAAACCGTATAGGAAATAAGGGCAGTTCCTGCTTTGAGCTGAGGAAAGCTAATTCTGTGTTTCACTGATTATTACTTGCTGAAGTTAAGAAGCACTGCTGTGAAGAAGTGTTTGCTTTCAAAAGAAACCCACAGCTGTTATAAGTTTAATTGTGTTGCTGTTAACTGACCACCCGAGGCAGTCCTCGGTGTGAGTGTGTCTGAGAAGCAGAACATCTGAATAGTGGAAAAGGTTTTGTTACGTCATTCTCATTATCCTGATTTCATCTTTATGTTGGAGATGTATCCTTCTGCCTTTGTTGTGTACTGAACTTTGAATGCCCTGGAAATCCCCACAATAAATTTTCTTGCTGCCTTACAACCACTGACTCAACTACATTTGTCCTTCAAGAGTAAAAAGCACTACAAGTCCCAGAATACCCTGGTGACAACAAAGGGAACTTTATTCAAGGAGGACATATAAGGCCGTTTCCAGATTGTAAGCCCTTGGGCCCAACTGGAGGCGTCGCAGTAGGTCCAGGGGCTAAGTGGTTGGGAGCAGTGTGTATGTGCAGAGGCTGAGGCTGAATAGTTGGGGGGCAGTATGCAGGTGCAGAGGCTGACTGACAGGGGGCAGTGTGCAGATGAACAAAGTTGGACCACTTCTCTAAAGAAATGTTGAGGAAGAGATGTATTATTCTGTGAAACTTTAGCAATACACGATTGCCCTATAGGCATTCAGTCCTTTGCATCTGCTTTTTCAAATTGCCAATTGTATTAGTATACTGGGGGACGGGAGGGGGATTTGGACCTCTTTTAATCAAACATTTCTTTAATGGTACTAGTTTATCTAACATATCCATAAGGGTTGAAGTCCAAAGGGAAACGTTTTCATCAGCTGGTAATTTGGAGAGATCTAAATCTGAAAGCTGGCAGCACTCTACAAATTTGTCTATCTCTAAAGACCTTAGATTCCTTGACAGCCTATATGTAGGATGGAACAATGTTATTGATTCAGTTATTAACTTAAATAAAACAAAAAATCGGTCCATCTAGGAGATATGAGAAATAGCAGAGCACCCAGCTGTCACAGTGGGATTTTGGAAAATCTAAACAATGACCTGCTGAATGAGTGGGAACCCTTGTTAATATTCTGAAATCTAGCTCCTTTATATAGGAAAAGAAATCTTCCTCAAAGTTCATCTGCATGAAAGTTAAAAATTCCCAAAGACTAATAGTTTTCCAGGGAGAATAGTAGCCTCAGCTACTAGAGGAAATAACTTCTCCAAAGGAAATTGTGAAAAAGATGAAGAATTGTAAATAAGCAGACGGTTTAATGGTGGTGAGCAAGCAATTTATACTAGGAGAGCCTCAATAGCAAGTGATGCATAACATGGTCACTCTTTTTTTTTGTTGTTGTTGTTGTTTTATTTTTATTAACAACAAGCCGACAAACAAATCACAAGCATGGCATTTTCCATTGCAGTCATTTTCTCTCTTAACCAGGAAGACAAATTACAATCTGCCCCCATATTTTCCAATATAATTCAAACCCACCCCTGTCCACTTCAAAATCCAGAAACCACTTAGCTAGAAAGTCCACCAAGACTCCCCAGTCCTTATCAAACCTTTGATCATCAAATACTCCCCCCACCCAATCCCACCTGCAATATATAAGGCACAAGTCTTGAATGACTCCATAGAGGAATCCCTTAGCAGTTTTCTGGAGACCACACCTTCAAAAAGATATAAACAGGATTGAGTCAGTACAGAGGGTGGCTACTAAAATGGTTAGTGGTCTTCATTATAAAGCATATGAGGACAGACTTAAGGATCTTAGAGCAGAGGTTCCCAACTCCAGTCCTGGAGGGCCAAACACCATTCAGGTTTTCAGTCTGTCCCTAATAAATATGCATGAGATGCATTTGCATGCACTGCCTCCATTGTATTCAAATATAGCTCATGTATATTCATTAGGGGCAGCCTGAAAACCTGAATGGTGTTTGGCCCTCCAGCACTGGAGTTGGGAACCTCTGCCTTAGAGGAAAGGCGGGATATAGGTGATATGATATAGGAGCGGAGGAGTAGCCTAGTGGTTGGGGCAAGGTACTTCAGGCCAGAAGGTCAGGGGTTCAAATCCCACTTGAGGACAGCAACCTTGGGCCGGAAGGACTGGGTTTTCCAGTCCCACAGGTGCTCCTTGTGGTCTTGGGCAAGCCACTTAACCCTCCATAGCCCATGTTCCCTGTAAAATAGTTATCTCCAAGTTATAATGCCCTGTTCAATGTAATTTCAGTTTGTTCAATGTAAACCACACTGATGCAGAATAGCACGGTATATAAGAGAATGCAAATAAATAAATGATTGAGATGTTTAAATACCTCTGTGGCATAAATGCACAGGGGGGAGAGCCTCTTTCAATTGAATGCAAGTTTTGCTATGAGGGGACATGGGATGAGGGTGAAAGGGGATAGATTCAGGGGTGATATGCGGAAATATTTCTTTACGGAAAGAGTGGTGGATCCATGGAATAGTCTCCCAGCGGAGGTGGTAGAGATGAGGACAGTATCTGAATTCAAAAAAGCATGGGACAAACACAGAGGATCTCTAAAGGAAAAAAGGGGACTGTTATAGTTGTTGATATGGAAGGACAGACTAGATAGGCCATGTGGTCTTTTTCTGTCATCATTTTTCTGTTTCTGTGTTTCTATAGATAGCATCATCCCCACCTCTCTCCCTGTCGCCCCCGCACCCAAATCATTTGCCAAAATGCCTCATGACATTCACCCTTTCCGTGCTTAATGCTGTCAGTTTAGTTAAACAATACATAATATTGAATCACTCTATGAGCCAATTCGGCCTGGCAAAGTGGGTTTATTCCAGTAACAAACAATTCCACCCTCCTCCCCCTCAGGACACAACTGGGCAATACTTTAGAAATTCACAGATCTTCGGGATATAAGGAGGATACTTATGTAACAAAATCAATTTAGGGTCTCTAAGGAAGATAAAATGCAATGCAATGTGTGTCATTGAGTCATTGCTGACTCCTAGCAAACCAGCAGCCCTTGGATTTTCATGGCAAAGTGTGACAGGCTGCAGTATACAGGTTATCAGACCTTTAGTGTGTTTGGGAGTATGGGACCCCTTTCTGTCATTTTTTTTATACATCTGGTGCAGTTTGAGGAGTGCTGTACCCATGTGGGATAAGGATTGCGCTAGAGTCTTAAGATCTGCATGTCCAGCACAGTGACTACACAGACCACCAATCCCCTCCACCACATGGGCCCCACACAGTCCAGATGCAGTCCCATAGGACACCGTCCCTTGTGGGATAACTTTTGTCAGAGCATTGAAAGACAGTCCGCAATGGGCACCCATGCTCCCTCCATTGAGAGGACTCTGGGAACACCCAATGGTAGCCCTATGTACCCCCATGGAGATAGGCAACCTTGATCAGCTTCCAGCTGGAACACTCCAGTTTTCAGGGAACTGAAGTCCATTGGGAGCCCATGATAGCTCCCAGGTCAGTTGAACATCATATCCCTAGGCAAAGGGGTCAGAGGAGGGGACAAGCAAGTCCATGTTTAGTGGTAGAAATTGAGATGTCTGCTCAGAACCAGTAGGCCAAAGCCATGCCCTCATATGGTCAGGGTGAGGAGTCATCTGCTGACAGGAATAGGGTCTATGGCACCAGCATGGGTCCCCAGGTACATGTATACACCACTATGTGGTTGCTCATGCAGGGGAGATGGTGGTCTGACAGCACAGTTTAGTGCCAAACCTTCCTTCTGCCAGTAGTTGGATCACCATATTTGTATGTCCCACCACCAACTGAACTCTACTGTTTCCATTCTTGGCTATGTGGGCACTACTGGCCATTTCACTGAGGACAGTTCCTATCTCTCAACTTGTCTGCAGCTGATCACACTAGCGGCCCTCCACATCTATTCATATGCAGACGTGACCTGGATACTGTCAAGTCAGCCACTGCTGTGTATGTAGAGATATGCCCACTCTCCCAGTTGGTACACTCAGGTGCTGCAAACCCTGGTTTTGTGGCTATCAGGCTGTGATGGTTCGCTGCCATGGTAGCCACGCCATGCCGTCCCTCTGAAACTAGTGCCATGGGTGAGCGCCTAGTTTACATGAGGCGCTTGCTACCCTGCATTGTGATGACTGGTATATGTGTGGGATGGTTATAGTCCTTAAACTGTGTGGGATGTGTGGCCAGAAAGCACGTTAATGATATGCCAGCAAAGCAGATGAAACTACCGCCTGGTTGGAGGCTGATGGTAGTTGCCTCACGCTAACGGCGTCTATGTGCCTCTGGCTTCCTCCCACTCTCTGCCCCAACTCTGCCCTAACCCTACCTATTTGCACACTGCTCAGGTAAAACGGTGCTTTAGGATAGAAGCTGCCTGGCCATGCGCTCCCAGCTACCATGGGCCCAAAACATGTATTAATCCCATGTTAAATCCCATGGTCCTGAGTGTTGCACTTTAGTAAAAATGCCCTAGAGTAAGCCAACAGGTGACACATGGATAGGATAGGTCCTTAAAAAGGTGATTAGCATCTAGGTGAAACCTGGCTAAAATAGGTGATTTGTAACTATGCAAATATTAGCTTAATATTAATTAACACAGACAAATAGCAAAGTAGGTGGTATGAATGTTTCAATTTCATTTGTTTTTACTTTCAATTCAGAAAAAAATCTGAAAAACTGCAGGTATAGATGAGTTAAATGATTGACAGGGAGCACACCTTTCTGGGAAATTGTTTTCTGTATAAGCAGAAGGAGAATGAAATGGAGTAGAGCTGAACTGGGCTGCATACTGAGGAGGAAAGATATTTTGCTTTGGCTTGCTGCCTCCTATTAAATTTGCAATATCTGATGCTTTATTTTTTTTAAATGATTGTATTCTTATTTATATCTAATTTTAACTGACCATATATTTTTGTAAACTGCTTAGATAATGTTGAATTTATGGACTGTATATCAAATAAATAAAACCTAAAACCTAATTTGAAGTCTCACTGGATAAGTATGACAAACATGCCAAGTTCGGATTCCAATCTGGTGCCAGGAAGAATGATTTGGGCTGTAATCAGTAACATAATGATCTTGAAAGGCTCAGGCAAAGGTCAGTGAGGGACAGCCAAATCTGAAAAACAAACTGCAGAAAACATTAGAGAAAAGAGAGTCAAATATTCACATGCAGAAAAAGCAGCGCCATAGGTTTTAAGTCAACTTATCAGTAAAATCAGGCAGCAGCTTCTCTACAACAAAGAGCAGCTGCAGTCTCAAAGCAAAGTGGTAGGGCCTGACGGCCACACACACCTTTACCCACAGGGAGGCTGGGCAGTTTTTAAATAGCTAATTATCCAGGTAAATGGATTATGGAAATTGCTCTTGATTTTTAAAGTATGGGGCCCGATATTCATCTGCCCGAAATCTTCGAAGGGCTACGCACCAGTGGGTGCATAGCCCTCCCTGCTGACCCCCAAACAGGATATTTAATGCCACAGTGATGGCATTGAATATACAGTAATCACCACCAAAGCTTAAAGGTGCCAATCACTAATCGGGCAGCAGCCAATTTTGCTGCTGCATGGTTAGTGCCATTCTCCGCCTCTGCTTTGCTCTGCCCCGCCCTGCCCCGGTATGCCCCCAGCACACCCTGATGCTAACCGGATAGCATCATGGCACGTAGGGGACTTAGATGGGGATATTCATGTAGGTGCTGTTGAATATCCCTATCTAAGGCATTTACATGGTTTACTGGACTGTAAGCCATGTAAATGTCTTTTGAATATCGGACCCATGATGTCCAATTGCACATTCTTATGGGCTTGTTCTGAGAAGAGAGGTGGCATTGGACTATCATGATTGTTAAGTATAATTATCAATATTTTGGTGGGTTAGGGAGGGGGCGAGACTGAAGGTTCGCCTAGGACACCTGATAGCCTTGCATTGGCTCTAAATAACATATGTGTAGATGACAGCCTTCTATAGGTCTACTGAACAAGATGGACATTAAGCTCAATTAATGAAACAAAACTACGCAACTTTCCAGGCTAAAATCTTAAGTATTTTGTTGGCTGGTGATTGTCCCATCTTCCAGATTACAAGATCTAAGCTACACAACCTCCCTCTTTCATCTCTCCAGTGCTCCCTGAGAATTCCTTTACTAATAGTAGACATCATTTCTTTTAACCTTCTTAGTTACCAGGGGATTTATCTTCAGCTAATGGCCTTTAATTAAGTGGGTTTGTAATTTTAACTGGTAGATGGATGTACATCCTCCCATGAGACTAAAGGCCGTTATTATTACCTGACTTTTTCTTGCAATGGCTTTATCACTCGAATCTTCATTCTCCCTCCCTCTTTTCCTCTCCTGATTACCAGGTCTTGGCTGTACCATTCAAGATCCTCTCTTGCTTATAGGTTTTTCCTCTATTTAAGATATGTGAATTTGTGGAATTTCCTAAATCTTTCTAATCCTTAGGAAGAAACTACTCTGCTAATCATTCTCTGTAATGAATGGGATCCTGTAACTAGAAGATTTGCAAGGACAGACTATGGCCTCTCTGCAAGTCCTTTTTTGCCTTTGTTACTCTGCAAGGATCATAAATCTCTTTTTAAAAATATTTTCTTCTATTACTTCATCAGTAGGCCAAACATTAATGCTTAATTTCATATATAGAACCTTAATCTAATGGTCTCCAATATAGAATTCTCCCAGGATGGCAAGGCAGAAATGTTTTGACAGGAAGTATTCTCTCAGCGTGTTATTTGCATCTGAGATTTGCTAAGTAGAATGTGAAGGGATGAATTTTGACAGTATAATGATTGTGATACAGTACCAGTAAGACAAGTGAATGGTAGAGCAAAGGTTACAACTGATACCATGTTCATGGGATCTCCACTCACTGAATATATCTACATGAAAATTAGATGTGTGCAGACTTAAAATGTGTTTTGTTTAGTTTTCTGGGTGATAACCAGGTTTTTTAGTTTTCCTTCTTTTTATTATATACATTTTCCTTTTGCTTTAGTTTGTTTTCATAATTTTTCATTCTGGGCAATATTGTTAATTAAAAGGTAGCTTTGGCTGCTGCCTAAACAACAACAAAAAACCCCCGGAAAAGTTACTAAACGTTTCTAGGCAAACAAAAAAAAAATATTTGGGTTTTTATTCCAATTTTGTTAATAGTTGTCATGGGCTGGCCTTGAACCATTGCCCCTTGGTTTGGAAGGCACTGGTATTTCAGGAGGAATTTTTATGCGTCCTGCGAGTCTAGCTCTAGTCAGCCAATCTTTAGCTGTGTCTTGTATTTCTAATGTCAGTTCCTGCTTCCTGACTGGTCCAAAGTTTGACTGTTCTTGAGCTCCTTGGAAACCCTTCCTGAATTTTTTTACCTTGTGAATCTATTGACTCCTGCTCTAGAGACTTGCTCCAAAGACTTTTCTTCTGTTATCCTCCTAGCCCTGTAAGTTCTGGGAAAAGTCCTTGTTCAATTCTTGGACTTACGATCTTGAATCCTTGCGGTATGTTTACTAAAGGTTAATGCACATTACGTGCTGCTACTGGGCCATTGAGGCACTAATGAGCATTAATGTTACTTAATGTGCTTTAACCTTTAGTAAATTTGCCTCCGGTCTGTCAAATTCCATACTGTCAGAGACATTTAGCGGGCCTACTCAAGATCCTGTTGTCCAATTAGTGATCTTGTTCAGATATTCTGTAAAATCATGTTTAAGAAACTTTTGATATGGTTTCATAGAATATTTGGCGCAAGAACATGGTTAGCATTAGCAATAAATTTGAGAGACCGAGAGCATACTCCACATACCCTGGCTTACGAGTGAGGTTCATGTCTGTCGTAGTAAACACAAAACTAACCCATTTAGAGATATTGCCTGGAAACCCATAGGAGAAGAGAAAAGTAATACGCCATATCTTTTACCCATAATCTTCCATCAAGTTTCATGATTTTCAAAGGATATTTGTACCCAGCTTGTACTATATCAGTAAGTGTACATGTGAAAATGTCATACCTTTCTCTGACAATACTTCCTTCTAGTATAGCTACCTCACACTTCGTTTCAACTAGGTTAAGGGGTGGGGGGGGGGGGAGGGTTTTTAGACGGCTCTCTTACCCAAATAACATGGTACTTACTTGGGTAAATGGCTTTAGAAAATTGCCCTCTCTATATTCTGTACAATTTTGAGGCAGCAGGCACTGAACCTTGGAGCCTCGTGTTTCTTAGAATTTCCCTGTAAATGTTGAATCAACTATAATAGGTACATATTTTCCCATCCAGAAAAGTTAAAGATTTTTTTTTAAATCTGCTGTTGTAAGCAGAGCCAGAGCTGTGTCTAATGTCAGTCCAGGGTAACTGTTTATTAGGCAGTTATTGATTAACTGTGCATTGGACTATCCTGACTGCCTCTTTCTTTTTTGAAAAGTTTATTATTTCTTCTGGGATTGCTCAGATATTTCACTCTTGGATTGTTCATATTGTGGGCTTAGTAAGTAATATTCGGAGTCTGTATTTCTAATATTTTGTTTTCCTTTGTTTTTATAAAGATGTATATTGTTCCTATTTTCTTATGATATTTAGCAACATAGAGTGATGTAATAATTTGCAATTTCAATTTAAAAAAACCCCAAAGTGTATAAAAGGGGTTTAGTTGACTACCGTGAAATGAGGCCCTTTTACATATGTTATTTTCTCAATGGAAAAAGGTGAATAGTGGAGTACCCCAGGGATCTGTGCTGGGTCTACTGCTTTATAGCATATTCATAAATGACCTGGAAATGGGAATAATGAATGAGGTAATCAAATTTGCAGATAACACTAAATTATTCAAAGTTGTTAAAATCCAAGAGGATTGTAAAAAATTGCAAGAGGGCCTTGGTAAATTGGAAGACTAGACGTTCAAATGGCAGATTAAATTTAATGTAGACAAGTGCAAAGTCATCCACCTAGGAAAGGTGGCTTCCTCTATACAATGCAAAGTTCCACATAGGAACCATCACCCAGGAAAAAGATTTAGACACCATTTATTTATTTATTTATTTATTTATTTTTATTTAGCTGTGCTTATATACCGTTTTTTTTTTTTTTAATAGTAGTTTTTATTCAGTTTTAACATATAAAATAACAATACAAACGATCGTGATATAGCAGGATACAAGCAGATGCTATTGATCAAAATAGCAAAAGAATATAATAACTTGAACAAGACAGTACAATAACGTTAACAAGAACTAGTATCAGTCCATGCCAGCACGCCACCCTCCCTCTCTCCGTTCAATGTGGTTACAGCAGAGACCATTCCACAAGGCAGCCTCCAGCAATCACTTTCATCAAACATAATTTTGTAAAGCTGACTTACTTAGTTTACCAGACCATGGGTTCTTGGCTATATAGATCTCTTCGTAGGTCTTATGTAGGATTAAGAGACTCCACCAATGCTCGAAACAAGCTTTGTCGAGATTCTTCCAGTGTATTAGAACTATTTTAAGCGCTATCCCGAGCATTAAGTCCAGCAGTTTACTATCCCATTTCATCAGAGTAGGTTCCAGAGCTATGGATTTATATATCACTATCCGATAAGTGATAGGAGTTTGTAAGTTGAGGATCTGTGATATGCGTTCCCAAACTCTGTTCCAATATATTGCCAGGGATTTACAATGGAACAACATATGTGCCAGTGTCCCAATTTCCATGTTACAGGACCAACATCGATTTCCCTCCTGTAGGGTCCATTTCATTTTCTTAGCCGGTGTAATATGCGCTCGATGTGCTATAAAGTACATAGATTGTGTGAGAGACGCTGCTCTCGTGGCACGTATTTGAGTTCCCCAAAAAGTGTCCCAATTTTCCGGAGGTAGATCTTGACCGGTTTCAGTAGCCCACACCGACTGTATCTTAGAACATGTCTTGTCACTTTTGGATCGGAGAATCGCAACACATCTCGAAACAGCTTTGGCATCTGTTTGTAATTCTTGCAGTTTCTGCCGCAGTGGCCATCCTGTACGTATCAAGACAGGTGACACACCCGCTTTGCTCATGCAGTATCGGAGCTGACACCATTGGAAATAGCATGTATTAGGCAATCGGAATTCCGTTCTTAATCTGTCAAAGGTTTTAAATGCACTGCCATTGATCAGTTGTCCAATGGTGATAAGATCATGTTCCACCCATTTTTTCCATAAGACAGGCTTCCCTCCGATGATAAGGCGCGGGTTCAGCCATATGGGCATATCTGCGGCGAAGTCATCCCCTCCATCGATACATGATGCCAATAATCGACAGGCATGCTGTGTTTCTCGGATAATAGCATTATGTGGTGCAGTCTGGTCTACTACTGTGCCTACCAGTAGCCATGTAGGTAGGGGGGAATGTAGGGCCCGCTCCACACTCAGCCATCTAGGTCCTTTATCCGTGTCGTCAGAGTCGACCCATTGAGCACCCTGCTTTAAAAGAGAGGCAGTGTGCAGCCAGCCGAGATCTGGGAAATGGACACCTCCTTGTGTATTAGGTAACTTCAGTTTCCAGGCAGCTATTCGAGGTACTCGGTTGTTCCATAGAAAGGCTATCAGTTGACTATTCATTTTCTTATAGAAGGCTGACGGGAAACGTAAGGGTATCATGCTTAATATATAGCTGAGTTTTGGTACCAACATCATTTTTATCGTTTCTAGCCTGCCCCACCAGCTCAAATGAAGGGGGGTCCACTTGCAGATGTTATCATGTACAATTTCTTGACACATCTTAATGTTGATTGCGACAGTCTCTTCCAAGGTGGTGCCATAGGTCACGCCCAGGTATCTAAAGGATGACTTCTCAAATTGAAAGGGGTATCCACGCATCATTTCTTCGCTGACCTGTTCATTCAGAGGAATAATTGTTGTTTTATTCAGATTTACTTTATATCCGGATATCGCTGAGTATGCATCTATGAGTTGCAGTGTTTCAGGAAGGTCTGATGGTTGTAGAAAAATGAGCAGGTCATCGGCATATGCTGACAATTTACAGGGACCATCAGCTAACTCAATTCCTTTTATGTTTTCCTTCTGTCGGAGCGCTATTAATAAGGGTTCCAGGGCTAAATTAAAAAGCATCGGTGACAGGGGGCAACCCTGTCTGGTCCCTCTTTGCAACTGAAAAGGGGCTGAGAGGTGTGAGTTGACCGCTATTCGAGCTGTGGGTTTGGCATATAACAATTCAACGCGTTTTAGGAACTTTTCTCCTATCCCAAACCACCGTAGGGATCGAAATAGAAAGGACCATTCCAGTCGATCGAAGGCTTTTTCGGCATCCAATGCTAGCCCTATCAGGGCTCGGCCTTGGTCTTGGCAGATGCCAGTACATGTGCCAATAATCTTCCATTATCTGTAGTGGATCTGTTTTGTATAAATCCACATTGATCCTCATGTATCAAATCTTTTAAGATCCGTCCTAATCGGTTAGCAAGCACTTTAGCATAGATTTTATAATCAGAGTTTAGGAGAGAGATGGGTCTGTAATTTTCTATCTTTTGTGTATCCCTGCCCGGTTTCGGGTGAATTACCACCACAGCCTCTGCCAGGGCTCCAATCTCTGGAGATTCATCTTGCAGGCCACTGTAGTAGATCTGTAGCATGGGAGCCAATTGAATGCAATATTTATTATAGAATTCCAGTGGGATACCATCTGGACCGGCGGCTTTGCCACGAGCCATCTGTTTGATCGCATCTTGTATTTCAGTTACTGAGATCTCTTGTTCCAGCGTTCGACTTTGATGACTGGTTAATGTGGGTCCTACTATCTTGGAGACAAAATCTTCAAGGCTCTGTCACTACATTGGGTATCTGAGCGATATAGTTCCTCATAGAATTCTTTGCAGCGGTCTAGTATTTTGTCAGATCTCAGGAGAAGGCCCCCGGAATTGTCCTGCAACGCCGCTATAGCGGTCTTGCTGGTTTTTGGTCTGAGCTGCCGAGCTAAAAGGGATCCAGAGCGGTTGCTGTCATAGTAGTATATACTACGTTGTAGCTGGATACTACTCAGTGCTTCTTTGTTGAGGAGAGCATTATATTGGTATCGCAATTTTTGGAGTCTAATCAATATCATTGAGTCAGCTCTTTTGGCTAGTAACCTTTCCCCAGCTTTTATTTGGAGTTCCAATTCATCTTTTTCTTTTTTCCTGGCTTTACGCCGTCTAATGGTGTAGGTGGTAATATGAGCTCGTATGGTCGCTTTAAAACCTTCCCACCAGCTCCAGATGGAGGTATCAGTGGGTGTATTATATTTAAAATAGGTCTCAATTTCCCCTGACAGTAGCTGTACAAAGGAGTCATCTGCTAGTAGGGATTTATCAAATGTCCATCTTGGCAGAACATGCTGTGTAACGTTGGTATTCAACACTAGGGAGACAGCGGCGTGATCCGATACCGTTGTAGCATATATCTCTGCGGACAACACTTGGGGCATCAGCTCTGTGGACAGTAGGAAGAAATCGATCCTTGTTTGGGTATTATGTGGGATGGAATAAAATGTGTAGTCTCTTTCTTGGGGATGAAGTAGGCGCCATGGGTCTACCAAGTGTAGCTCTGTTATGATGCCTTTAAGAATCGCCTGCGATTTGACTTTGTCTACAGCCCGATAGGGCGTGCGATCTAACAGTGGATCCAAGATGACATTGAAATCGCCCCCTAATATGATATTGGTGTGAGCTGCGGCTGTAACTTCTTTAGCTATCAGTTTGAAAAAGTTAGGGTCATCGAGGTTGGGCGCGTAAATATTGAAGAATGTGTAAAGCTGTTGATTTATTTTCATCGTCACTCTGGCCCATCGACCTAGCGGATCAATCTGTGTGTCGGTAATGGCGGATTGCAGGAATTTGCGCACTAATATTATTACCCCCCCCTTTGCGTTGAGTGGCAGAGGCCGAGGCCGCCACCAGGAAATATTTAGAGGTTACTTTCTGCGATTCAGTATCTGTTAAATGTGTCTCTTGTAAGAGGGCAATATCTGCTTTTTTTTGCTGGCAGTACGCTAAAATCTTCTTTCGCTTGACAGGGCCAGTAATACCTTTTACATTTAACGAAAGCATTAAAAGATCACTAGACATCAACGTTGGAATAAGCTGTCTTATAGGTGAAAGCTATCCTATGGATAGGCCTGCCGCGTACTTGCATTTTGCGTGTATGTGGAGGGTTTTGTACTGGACTGGACTGACACAAACAACTGCATAACTGGCAAACATTGTATCGCTAAGGTGAACACAATCCACTGAAACAGTAACCAACCCCGACCTCCCGTTGCCACCCCTACATTTCAAGCAGAAATATCTGTTTAATTAAAACTATTTAGAACAACAGAAATACAATCAATGAGGTGTTTAACAAGGCTTAAGGCGTTCTAAAATTTGTGAGAACGCACGGCCGCACCCCCTGAGTATATGCTGAGTTCTCTACACTGCGTGAGAGATCAGAATATTGACCTCAGGTTTCCATACCGCATTTTTCTTGTAGGAAAGTTTTCAGTCTTTCAGCTTCAACAAAATTCCTCGTTTCATTATGCAGCGTGACCCGCATGGTTCCTGGGTAGTATAGCCCGTATCTTGCCTGTGCACTTTGTAGCATGGGTCTACAGGCCAGCAACGCTTTTCTCCGATCTACCGTTTGCTTGCTCAAATCCGGATAGAGTGCCACTTTGTGTCCCTGGATTTGCAGTGATCCGGCCTTCCGTGCAGCTTGAAAGATTTGTAGGACCTGTGGGTATCTCAGTACCTTCATTATGAGTGGGCGCGGGTATCGTGTGTTTTCAGCTTTGTGTGTTGGGATTCGATGGGCCCGTTCTAGTTCAAAAGGCCTTGCAAAGACAAGCTGCAGCATCTCCGGTATGGTTTTTTCCAGAAATTCATTCTACATTTCCAAAGCACATCATCAACCCTCTAACACTTTCAGATAAAGTGTAACCGCCCTATTTAAGATGATGAAAAGAAACTCTATCCCGTGTATATAGGTCCTATACATGCTACAAATATGTACATAGTTTCCCTAAGTTATAATTCCAGTTGTATATTTCCTGTTATATGTAAGCTCACCACAGTCTGTTGATTGAAATGAGTATTCCTGTTTAATGTAAACCGCGCTGATGAAAAAGAGTGCGGTATAGAAGAAATACAAATAAATAAATAAATAAATCCAATCGGATCGGTACCTTCAGCGCCTTCAGGGACTCCAACAAGGCGGATATTATTTCTACGGGTATGGTTATTTTGATCTTCAATCAGATTTTCTATGTGCCGGACTCGTTTGGCCAAAGGGCCCAGCTGTTCTAATGCAACGCCATGCTTCTGGGTTTGTAATTCAACTACATTAAGTCGAGTGGTGATGGTGAGGAGTTTCTCTTTTACCTCCAGCAAGTCTTCTTGAATCATGTTCAGTGAACTAGAATTGGCTGCAATCATTTCTTTAACGCATTTCAATTCCTGTAGCACTTCACGTAGGCCACCGGCAGTCACTCCCTCCTTCTCTCCCGCGGCCATTTTCTGCGGGGAACCCACTTCGGGTTTGGATCGTTTCGCTGCTGAGCCGGATCCCTGTGGAAATTCCAGCCGGGCAGGCTTCAGGGATGCCATCCAGCTGTATTGCGGTGTTATTGATGTAGGTAGGGGGTACAAACTTCAATGTAATACCGGGATATGTTCAGGATTCTTGGGCAGCAACGGGAGCAAAAATTCAGGCGTCCATTCTGTTCAGTGGCTAGCTCCGCCCTTATATACCGTTTTTCACCAGGTCAAAACGTGGATAATATGTTAAAGCCCTCCACCCAGAGTGTGGCCAAGAAAGCAAATAGAAAGCTAGGAATCATAAGGAAAGGAATGTAGAATAAAACAAAGGATATTATAATGCTTCTGTATCATTCTATGATGCGACTGCACCTTGAATATTGTGTGCAATTCTGGTTGTTGTATCTTAAAAAAGATATAGCAGAATTAGAAAAGGTACAGAGAAGAGCTACCAAATGGTAAAGAGGATGGAAGGATACCCCTATGAAGAAAGGCTTAAAAGATTAGAGCTCTTCATCTTGGAAAAGAGATGGATGAGGGGAGATATGATAGAGATCTATAAATTAATGAATGGTGTGGAATGGGTATGAAGAGCTCTTATCTTTTAAGCCTTTCTTCATAGGGGTATCCTTCCATCGATTGTTTATGCCATCAAAAAGTAGAAAGATTAGGGGACACGAAATGAAGCTACATTGTAACCCATTTAAGACTAATAAAAGAAAATATTTCCTTAGCGTTCCTTCAGTTTAGTCCTCCACCACTGGGTAGTGTACCTCTTTCTGCAGCTTGGAGACTGGGCATGTCAAAAACGTGACATCACTGGAAGTAGCCTGGAGGTCTCTCCCATCATCCCCAGTGTGTCCAGTCTCCATGCAGCAGGAGGACATAGTGAGCCTGGGTGCTGGGCTCACTTGAGGAACGAATAAGGAGCTGTGAGAGTAGTTAGTGATTACTTTATGTTTGATTTGTGATTTCTTGTACCTTTGTTAATTTGGTGATATACCTTTAAAAAAAAAGTGTAAAGCTGTCTCGACCTTGCTGCCGGTTCCTGCCTCTCCCCTCTGTGCCCTTGCAGGTTTCTAGCACAGGAAGATCTCTCCCCCTTGAGTGGACGGGGGAGAGCTCTCATTCTCTCGGCAGCAGCAGCAGCGGGTCAGCGGCTCTTTGGCAGCCGCGGCCCAGCTTGATAAGTTCAGCCGGCGGCAGGAGTCCGTCTGCTGGCGTCCGCCCCCGGTACGGGTGAGCAGAGCCTTACAGGCAGGAGCTCCGCAACTTTGGAAAGTGAGCTGGCATTTGGCAGGTGAGCGATGGTTGCTCGGGGGGCTTGAGTCGGCCAGACAAGTGGGAAGAGCACCGGGGCAGTGTGCAGGAACACGCAGTGCTTTTGGCACCATTTGCTGATTGTCACAGCGGTGGCCATTTTAGCGGCATGTTTGCCGCGTGGCAGGCAATCGCGGCAAGCATCAAACGGCTTATTTTCCTTTCTTTTCTGTTGATTTAACTTAATTTAATTTAGTTTAATGTATCTCATTTCTTTCGTTTGATTTTATTTCGTTTCTTGCTCGTTTCGTTGCTGTTCTGGGGCTCTCTGTTCGTGTTGAGAGACGCTGAGAGTGCAGGAGGCAGTAAGTACTGTGGGTGCAGTTCAGGCTACTTAAATTGGGAGAAAGATTGTTTTTGGCCCTGGGGTGATTGCTTGGGCTGTTCCTGAGTCCAAAAAAACAAAAAACAAAGAAGAAAGGAGTTTGAAGGAACTAAATTCCTACACTTGTGTGAGAAGTCTTGAGCAGTGAAGCGATGTCATGGCCGCAAGCCCTCAATGTGTGGTTTGCGGTACCTGTAGAGGGGCGATAGCTGAGTCTGGCATTTGTCGGGGCTGAATGGCGGTGTCTATCAGCGTAGAGCAGCAGATGGAAGTTATGGTGGGGCAGGACCTTCCGGGGACTTCAGATGGAGTGGTCGGGGAGGGTCTGCTGCCTGTTACGCTAGTTCCTGGTTTGGAAATGCCCGCCGGGCCCTTGGGGGTGGCTGCGGCAGGGGGCTCGGACTCACAACTCGGTGATTTCTGTCCGGATTTTGTGTTGCTTATACATCAGGCGTTTTGCTTGAGATGGCAGGGGAAGGTGCTGGACCCCTTGTCTCTAGCTACTCCGCCTCAGCAGGCTGGTTTGGCAGAGGCGGGAGGCAGCGCTCTGTGGCCTGTTAAGAGGCTGAGGCTCCAGGAATCTTCACCATCGGAGCTAGAATGGCAGGAGTCGGAGGCGGCCGACGTTGATCTAGAAACGGGAATGAAGGAAATGGAAGAAGGTGAGATTCCGGAGCCGGAAGATCAGGCAAAGATTATCTGCATGTTTAGAAGGGAAGAGTTATTGGCGCTTGTCAAAGAGTCCCTACAGAAGCTTAAGCTGCCTGCGGAGCAGCCTGCAGAAGAGGACGACGGGGAAGATCCTATTATCCAGGCGGTGTGGCAAACACAGGTAGTGTTTCCAGTTCACTGGGTGGTGGACCGCATGATTCAGGAAGAATGGGATCAGCCGGAAGCAGGGCTGAGAGGAATGCAGACCATGAATAGGTTGTATCCCTTATCAGAGAAAGACAAAAAGCGGTTTCGATCTCCTCGGGTTGATGCGGCAGTGTCAGCAGTGACCAAGAAAACCACGATTCCGGTGGAAGGTAGCGCAGCTTTGAAAGATGTGCAAGATAGGAAAGTGGATGGATTGTTGAAACAATGCTTTGAAACCAATGCCTTGTCATTGCAGGCCTCCATTTGTGGAGCGTGGGTGGCAAGAGCATGCCTGCGATGGTCCCAAAGCTTGCGGCAGTCGCCGCGGCTGGAACAAGAGAGTCTGGAAGACCTGAATCATCTAGAGTCAGGGTCGGCCTACTTGGCGGATTACATTACGACCTGATTAGAGCACTGGCTAACAGCATGGCATCACTGGTGGCCGCCGTAGATCACTGTGGTTGCGTAATTGGGCGGCAGATGGCTCGTCTAAGGCTCGACTCAGTAAGCTTCCGTTCAAAGGAAAGTTGTTGTTCGGAGAGGATCTTGATAAGTTGGTTAAGGATTTAGGGGAACTTAAAGGTGGTAGACTTCCAGAGGATAAGCCTAAGCAGGGAAAGTCCGCCCAGGCGTTTCGGGGGCAGTTTTGAGATTTTCTGAGATTTCGGACCTCTCGCTTGGGGGGTTTTCAGAGGGGGCGTTTCGCTCCTAGAGCACAAGGGTTTCGAGGGTTCCATGGCACAGGTAGAGGTTTGGCAACGGCGACCGCTGGAACCTCCCGAAAGCCTCAATGAAGCGAGGCGGGCCCCGGTAGGAAGCAGTCCGATAGGCGGGCATCTTCGGGGATTTCTTCCTGCCTGGGTCCAAATAACGACAGATCAGTGGGTGTTAGAGATCATCCGCGACGGTTATGCACTGGAGTTCGCAAAGCCCATTCAAGACTCGTTCGTGATGTCTCCCTGCAGAGGCCAGAGGAAAACTCTGACAGTTCGACACACTCTAAATCGTCTGTTGCAAATAGGAGCGGTCACCCCGGTGCCGATAGAAGATTACGGCAAGGGTCGATACTCCATTTATTTCATGGTGCCAAAGAAGGACAGATCCCTATGCCCTATTTTAGACTTAAAAGGTGTGAATTGTTGTCTCCGCGTCCCTCATTTCAGGATGGAAGCATTACGATCCGTCATTGTGGAGGTGAGACAAGGTGAGTTCTTGACGTCCCTCGATTTGACAGAGGCGTATTTGCACATTCTGATCAGGGAGGCCCACCAAAGGTTTCTGTGCTTTGCACTCCCTTGGGGCCACTATCAGTTTCAGGCGTTGCCCTTCGGGTTGACGACGGCTCCGCGCACCTCTACCAAGATTATGGTGGTGGTGGCAGCGGCGTTGCGGAAGGAAGGGATCCTGATGCATCCCTCTCTCGACGATTGGTTGATATGGGCAAAGTCCAAGGCCGAGAGCGTGGCGGTTACTCGCAGAGTAGTGCAGTTTTTGGAGAGTCTCGGCTGGGTAGTCAATGTGCCCAAGAGCCATCTAGTGCCGACCCAGGAGCTCAAATATTTGGGGGCGAGATTCGACACACGAACAGGGGCAGTGTTTCTTCCGCCTCATCGAGTTCAAGTCCTACGACAGCTGGTAAGCAGATTCAGGGCTGCGCCAGCACCTTTGACGTGGAGTTACCTGCGGGTGGTGGGAACGATGGTGGCAACCTTGGAAGCGGTGCCTTGGGTCAGGTTTCATATGCATCCGTTGCAGCGGGCGCTACTTCACCGCTGGTCACATCAAAACGACTCGCTGAACAAGCGACTTCCCTGTCCGAGCGGGGTCAGGAGCTCCCTGCAGTGGTGGCTTTGTCCGAGCATATTTCATAGAAATATAGAAATATGTTGACAGAAAAAGACCACATGGCCTATCTAGTCTGTCTTTCCATATCAACAACTACAACAGTCCCCTTTTTACCTTTAGAGATCCTCTATGTTTGTCCCATGCTTTTTTGAATTCAGTTACTGTCCTCATCTCTACCACCTCCACTGGGAGACTATTCCACTGATCCACTACTCTTTCCATAAAGAAATATTTCCGCATATCACTCCTGAATCTATCTCCCTTCACCCTCATCCCATGTCCCCTCATAGCAGAACTTGCTTTCAATTGAAAGAGGCTCTCTCCCTGAACATTTATGCCACGGAGGTATTTAAACATCTCAATCATATCACCTCTATCCCGCCTTTCCTCTAAGGTGTACATATTAAGATCCTTCAGTTTGTCCTCATATGCTTTATAATGAAGACCACTAATCATTTTAGTAGCCACCCTCTGCACCGACTCCATCCTGTTCACATCCTTTAGAAGGTGCGATCTCCAGAATTGCACACTATACTCCAAATGAGGTCGCACCAAAGACTTATACAGAGGCATTATCACCTCCTTTTTTCTGCTAGCCATTCCTCTCCGTATGCACCCAAGCATCCTTTTAGCTTTTGCCGTCACCTTTTCTACCTGTTTAGCTACTTTAAGATCATCAGACACAACCACGCCTAGGTCCCGCTCTTCTTTAGTGGACAAAAGTACTTCACCCCCTATACTATATTGCTCCCTTGGATTGCTGCAGCCCAAATGCATGACCTTACATTTTTTAACATTAAATCCCAGCTGCCAAATTCTAGACCATTCTTCAAGCTTAGCTAGATCCCTCCTTATGTTATCTACACCTTCCTGGGTGTCTACTCTATTGCAGATTTTGGTATCATCCGCAAAGAGGTAAACCTTACCCGACAGCCCTTCCGCTATATCACTAACAAACATTTTTAAAAGAATTTCAGACAGGACTGCCTCTGGAACAGCCGGAGTGACTTCCATTGTTGACTGATGCCAGTCTCGTGGGCTGGGGGGTGCATTGCGGAGACAGATTTGCACAAGGAGTGTTGGGCGCTCAAGAGAGCCAATGGTCAATCAACCGGCTGGAGCTGCGAACGGTGTTTCTGGCGCTGCAAACGTTCGAAGTGGCAGTCTCCAGTCGAGCGGTACGAATGCTGTCGGACAATTGAGCAACCGTGGCTTACATCAACCAGCAGGGCGGTACGGGAAGTGCAGCCATGGAGGAAGAGGCCGAGGCGTTGTTAGCTTGGGTGGAAATGCATCTATCAGTGATTTCAGTGGCCCACATTGCAGGGAAGAACAATGCCATGGCAGATTATCTCAGCAGAGTGCAGGTGGATGCCGGCGAATGGGAGTGCCATCCAAGCGTCTTTGCACAAATAGTTTGCAGGTGGGAGCCGCCGATCATGGATCTCATGGCGACTTTTCGATCAGCCAAGGCAAGTCATTTTTTCAGCAGACAACGGGAACGTATGTCTGAGGAGATCGACGCGCTGATGCAATGTTGGCCGACGTCGGATCTCCACTGTGTCTTTCCGCCATGGGCGGTCATAGGCCGTGTGATTTTGTGGATCGAAGCCCATTGGGGCAGAGTGTTGCTGGTGGCTCCGGACTGGCCGAGGAGGCCGTGGTACGCCGACCTCATATAGCTGCTAGACAGGGAGCTGTGGAGGTTACCAGTGTCAGAAAGTCTGTTGCGGCAAGGTCCGCTCCAAATGCCCCAAGTGGATCGATTCTTGCTTACGGTCTGGCCATGGAAAGGGCAAGGCTAAGGAAAAAAGGTTTCTCGAGTGCAGTCATCGCAACTTTGCTTCGGGCATGGAAGACGTCCACATCTCTGGCGTATATTTGTATATGGTGCTTGTTTGAGGATTGGTGCTCGCGCAGGCATGTACGTGCGGTAACAGTATCGGTGCCGGTGGTGCTGAGCTTTCTACAAGAAGGATTTGAGAAGGGGCTGGCAGCCAGTTCCTTGAGGGTTCAGTTGGCAGCGTTGTTTTGCTATAGAGGCAAGGTGCAGGGATTATCTCTTGGTGCCAATGCAGACATGTTGCGTTTTTTGAAAGTGGTTTCCAGAGTGCGGCCCACTGGTAGAGTCATGGTGTCCCCATGGGATCTTAATTTGGTCTTAAGGGCATTGGCCAAGGAACCCTTTGAGCCTTTGCGCAGAGCTTCTGTGAAAGATCTCACGTTGAAGACGGTGTTTTTGGTAGCTATCTGTTCGGCGAGGTGCATTTCGGAATTGCAGGCTTTGTCCTGTAGAGAACCGTTTTTGTCTTTTTTTCAGGAAAAGGTGGTGTTGCGTCCGGTACCATCCTTTTTACCTAAGGTGATTTCTCCATTTCACCTTAATCAGATGGTGTCACTTCCAGTATTAGGTTCGTTTGAGGGCAGCATGTCGGACCGGGCCTTGCGCCATTTCGTTATAAAGCGGGTGCTACAGCGCTTTTTGAAAGTTTCTGAAACTTTCCACAAATCGGAGTGGCTGTTTGTGTTGTTTGGAGGTCCCCACAAAGGGGAAGTGGCAGCAAAGGCGTCCATTTCCCGGTGGATTCGAGAAGCGATTAGTTTAGCTTATCTTCTGGAAGGCCGATCGGTACCGGCGGGGTTACGAGCGCATTCTACCAGGGCGCAGGCGACTTCTTGGGCGGAGCACAGTTTAGTTCCACCGGGGGACATTTCTAGAGCGGCCACCTGGTTGTCTCTTCATACTTTCAATAAGCATTATCGTCTGGATGTGCTAGCAGCGAATGATGCCCTTTTTGGATCGGCGGTGTTGCACGCCGGCTGGAAGGATCCCTCCCAATAATTACTGCTCTGTTACATCCCAGTGGTGGAGGACTAAACTGGAGGAACGCTAAGGAAATGATAATTACACTTACCTGGTAATTGTAGTTCCTTTAGTGACTCCAGTTTAGTCCTCATTCCCACCTGGGCTGTTGTACTAGCAATGGAGGTTCAGTTGGAGGAAAGTGAGATTACTGGTACGTATGCATCTTTCTAATCCTTTGCTGTCTAGTTGGACTTCTACCTGGAGGGGAAGGAAAAGGCACAAGTGAAAAGGGCCTGGCTTTCTAGGATAGAATCCAGTAGTTCATAGTTAATTGATAGCAGTTTGATGTTGCTTCAGATAATTACGTTCTTAGATTGGCTACTTATTTGTTGCTCCTTTGAATGTGCTTTGTCAATAGTTCACTGGGGATGATGGGAGAGACCTCCAGACTACTTCCAGTGATGTCACGTTTTTGACATGCCCAGTCTCCAAGCTGCAGGAAGAGGTACACTACCCAGTGGTGGAGGACTAAACTGGAGTCACTAAAGGAACTACAATTACCAGGTAAGTGTAATTATCGTTTTTTCACTCAACGCATAATCAAACTCTGGAATTCGTTACAGAGGATATAATAAAAACTGTTAGTGTGTTAGGTTGGACAAGTTCCTGGAGGAAAGGTCCATAAACCATTTTTAAAGAGGACCTGGGAAATCTACTGCTTGTCCCGGGATGAGCATTGTGGAACCTCTGTGCCTTTTTGGGAATCTACTAGGTGCACCTGCTGCTCCATGCAGGTCACCCCTCCCCATGCCTTTGTTTAGGGGTATACCCACCGCCCCATGTAGATAATCATATAAATAAACATATAGATAATCATGGGTTAATGGGACAAAGCTGACATGGATTTAACAAAGGGAAGTCTTGCCTCACCAATCTGCTACATTTTTTGAAGGTATGAATAAATAAAAGGTAGGTAGACAAAATTTATCTGAGAGACTCTTCAGGAAATTAAAAAATTGTGGGATAGGAGGCAGTGTCCTATTGTGTATTGGGAACTGTTTGATAGATAGAAAACAGACAGTAGGGTTAAATGGTCAGTCTTCTTTGTGGAGAAATGTTAATAGTGAAGTACCTAAGGGATCTATGCTGGTTCACTACTTTTTAACATATTTATAAATAGCTTGGAAATGGGAACAAATGAGTTGATCAAATTTGCAGACAACGCAAAATTAATCAAAGTTATTAAATAGCAAGATGACGTTCAGAAACTGGAAGATGGGGCATCGGTAATTGCAGATGAAATTTAATGTGGACAAGTGCAAAGTTATGCACTTAGGGAAGGACATTCCAAACTATTAGGAATCACCAATCAGGAAAAGGATGTAAGTTTATAATACATTGAAATCCTCTGTTCAGTGTGCAGTGGCAGCCAAGAAAGCTAATAGAATGCTAGGAATTATAAAGAAAGGAATGGAGAATAAAACAAAGGATATTATAATGCCTCTGTATTGTTCCGTGATGCAACCACACCTTTTCTTTGGGGGCCTGCTTATGTCCTCCTCTGCCTCTTTCTACTGTACTTCTGCCCTACTCTCTCCTTGCATTTTTTTCTCTTTTTTTCTCCATCGTTGTTTCTTCTTTCTTCCATTTTTTCCTCCCTTTCTCATTTTCCCCTGCGCACTCTGTCCTGGTCATTTTCCATCCCCCATTCTCTTCCCCCAGTGCTTCCTGATTTCCAGTGGTTCTGAAACTGATTACATTTCACAGTCATATGTGAATTCCACTATGAATCATAAGTAGCAGTCCTGGAGGCTTTTTGTTTTTTATTTTTAGGGATCTTTTGAAATTCTGTTAATTGCCAAATATTAGCACAATCTGTTTGACACATTTGCTGGGGCCATCTGCATTATTGTAATATCACGTTAGTGGAAAACAGATAAGCTGTCATATAGTCTATAGGATAATATTTGGAAAATCACTAAAAATATGCCTAGAAAATATAAGATAGTAGAATATGCTAAATATAGTAAAACACAACTGAATTACATTGCTAATGAGGATCTGGCAACACAGAACACCAAAAGATCAAAGTTCATATTTGTCCAGAATCTCAAGCCTAAATAAATGGTTCCTACTTATATTTACTTTGCCTCCTAGTCCTCTTTGGCACATTTGGATACCGCAGGGTTTCAACTAGCTTCGGAATTCACGGGGTTGGGAACTAGACACCAAATAGGAAAATATCCAATATCCATATCAAAATCTCATTGTTCCAAAGTTAGTTTACTAAAACAATAGTGAATGATTTGCCTGTGCATTACATCTCGAACAGAAGAAAAGCCAAGACAGTCAGTAATGCACAGTCACTCAGAGCCAGCTCAACCACTAGGCAAGACTAGGGGCTGAAAAAACAGCAGCTGACACCCCCACAAACTCAAAGAGCCCTCAGCACATCCTTTTACTTACAAAGAAAGCAGGCGCACTCATACATACAAAGTTGTGTTTCATATTTAAAAGTATGATCTGCAATTATGAATTTTACAGGATTGCTATAGAAGGGGGTGATTTTGATTTCCGAGTTTAATTATAAAAAGCTTGGGGAAAAGTGGAGGTAAGGCTGAAGGTTCGCTTAGGGCACCCAATATACTCTTGCACTAGTCATGCAGTCACAGAATCCAGAACAGTGGGTAATCCTTGGCTTCCTACTCCCTACAATGTGCTCTGTAGAGATATCCCTTTCTGGGACTTTTTCTGTATTGGTACTTGAGAGGGATGTGCACAGGACAAAGGCTTTTGGTTCATTTGGACTTTTTTCCTGATTTTTGGACTTTTTTGTTTCATTTTACACATTCATTTTAATAAAACTAGTTAGACTCACACTAATCAATATAACATATTAATACGCAAATTAACACATGGTAAATTTAGTTACTGCTTGCTTAAATTTTTAGGGCACAAACCGAATATGCACCAATGAACATGCAGCCATTGTATCTGAGCAACATGGTGCAGGATTTCTTTCTTTACATCAGCAACTCCATATAAATTTCATGTCAGACAGTTGTCCAGTCAATAAATCCACTCTCAAACCCAACAGATAATCCCCCTTTCAGACTAGGAATATGGCTCTAGCTCTCATTTTATATGAGGTCTTCTCCTAGCCCACAAGACTTTCTTCATTGGCTTACCACTGTATTTTGCTTCACACCTCATGCCTTTTCATTCCTCTTGACTCATAAGGTCCTATCACATGAACTTTCTGCACCTTCCCCCAGGCTCCTATGCATATTATGGATTTGCAGAATGATCTGTCTTCATCTTCGTCAACCCCTTCCTTTGGAATTCCTTACCTCCCACCTTGTACATAAATCCAATTATACTCAGTTCAAGACTGGTCTCTAAAGCTTCTGTTTCTCTCATGTTTATAGAGATATGTCAGGAAATGAAGTCCAATTCAAATCCTTTGGTGTCTTCTAGTCATGGGTCTTTTACTACCTATAATCTCTACTGTCTTTTTCTGCTTTCCCTACACCACTGCCTATAGTTGCTACACTCTTGCCTTTTCTTTCTCTGCTTTCCCCATGATTCATTCTATTGACTATTATAAACTGCCTTGATATACTTATTATGGAAGGTGGTATAGAAAGAATCTTTATAAACTAAACTAAACTAGACTGAGTCTCTCCCTTTCAGGATCCTTCTGAACTCCAAAAGCTTTCTTGCTCCTGAGGGCCTGGGAACTTCAACTCTGAGTCCCAGCCTTTTTGCCTGAAAGAGAGAGAAACGAAAAAGAACATAGAACTGAATCACCATTTCACTATTCTCCCACATCTGTGTCTGTGGCAATACTTACACAATGAGTAAGGGGCAGTGGATGTTTAAAACCTCCACACATTTATTTATTTACATTCTTTTATATACCGCGCTATTCTGCATCAGTGCGGTTTACATTGAACAAACTGAAATTTCATTGAACAGGGCATTATAACTTGGAGATAACTATTTTACAGGGAACATGGGCTATGGAGGGTTAAGTGGCTTGCCCAAGACCACAAGGAGCACCTGTGGGACTAGAAACCCCAGTCCTTCCGGCCCAAGGTTGCTGTTCTCTAGTGGGATTTGAACCCCCGACCTTCCGGCCTGAAGTACCTTGCCCCAACCACTAGGCCACTCCTCCACTCCAACCAACTCCAAATTTAATTTTTTCCCCTTTTCTTCTTTATTTATACTTCATTTTTGACCCTCACCGATCCTTTCTTCATCCTTCATCCAACACTGTGAAAGAGCTTCCAAAACCCTTTCCAGCCTGGTGGCTAGAGAAATGTCTTCTCTGAGCTGTGCCATCAGGCTTGCTCTTTGACTGGCAGGGCTGTCATGATCTCGGCAGCAATCTTTCCTCCTTATCCAGGCCTGAGCACATACTGTCCATGACAAACCATGTCCAGTGGGTCCTGATAGACAGGAGGATTTGAATCCAGGGCTCTGGTGCCATAACACACAACTACAGAACTGGTCTCACCGTATGAGTTGCAACATCTATCGGGACATGTGTGGCTGTCTCTTTGCAGACCAGGAAGCTGACACACTATTAGGTTTTACACCTGCTGCTAAAATGTGTGGTTGGATCAGAAGTCAAGCCACTACTGGGCAGCATGGTAGGACAAACTGGGGGTGACTGGAAGCAGGTGGGAAGAGGTTGTATTGGGGCACCAGAATTTGAATCATGGCTTTGTAGGATGTGATGGGGCGAGACAAAGAGAAGATAAGGAATAGAGAGGAGGACAGGTGGGAGAGGATATATGATGAAGGAAAAGAAAGAACTAGGTATTAAGAAGGAGAGGGGTAGAGAGACCTGGGAAGGGACTATGGGGGGGGGGGGGGGTTACAGCAAACATAGAAAGGGATCTGGGAGCAGGCAGGAATGGGCCTGGGAAAGGGTGATGGAGGAGAATAGGCATAAGATAGAAGACCTGGGAAAGGAATAAGGGGGCAGGAGAGAGAGGAACCAGGAAGGATTTATGGAGGGTAGGCAAAGGGGTATAGAGGGAACCCATACTAATAATTTTCCTGAGACCCTCAGAAGTCTAGGTAGAGCACTGATAAGGAGAAAGTATAGAGAAAGGGCCATGGTAAGGCAGAAAATGAGAGAAATGAGGGTCTAGACTGAAGGGAGAGGACATGAAGACTGCATAGAGGGAAAGGCAAAAAGGACCAGTGATGGGTGAGAGAGAGAGGGGAGGAGGAAGACTATGGATGAAGAAGACTATGGATGAGGAAGCAAAAAAGAGGAGAAAGAGAAGGAGGATGCTAGGTAGGGAGGGAGAATAGTGGGAGAAAGTACTGAGTTTTGGGTAGAGAGTGAAGGGGAAAGGACCTGGTAGAGTGCTAAGGATTTAAGGGAGGGGATGAAGCATGGGAATAGTGGGAAAAGGAGAAGACTGATGATGGAGGTGATACTACAGGGTGAGAAAGGGAGAAAAGAGAAAGCGGACCAGTGTGAAGGGGGGAGGGCAAGGTGATAATACAGGAGGAAGAGAGTGAAGAATGGAGGAGAGCAAATGAGAAGGAGGGATCATGGAAAGAGGTCAGGCAGGAAGAAGACAATGATGAGAGAGAACCAACCCCTTCCATCTCTTGCCAACATTCTTTCTTTTATCTCACATCTCACTTTGTTCTCCTCCACCTCTATCCTTCAGTGCCCATCTTTTCACTTCTCCCAGTCTAATCTCTCTATCTTTATCCACAAGCTCACATCTCCTCTTGTAATCTTGAACCTCCATCTCCCTGTTTCCTACCCCTTCTTTGCTCTTCTCATTCCTAATGCTCTCCCATCCTAGCCTCATTTATCCTTCTCAAATGCTCTTCTCCAAGCTTCACTTATACTCCTTTAGTGATCTCTCCTAGCTTGACTAATCCTGGGCCAGGTACACTGAGTTTCTGGATGACTGGCTGACACTGACTAGTTCAGATGGCTGACAGGCTGATGCAGGCCACACAGCTACAGTATAAACCACACTAGCAGTGGCTACAGGCTGTCTCAGGTGCATTGGCAGTTCAGTTGCCTCACTTGTCTGCTTTCTACTGGGACTGCTGCAGCCTCTTCAGGGCTGGGGTTAGAAACACTGGGGTTAATCATCTGATCGAAAAGAAATGTGCCCAGCTCATGCAAGAATCCCTGAAGCTCTGCGTCCATGATGCTATTCCATTTTGCCACGGGGGCCACTTGTGATACTGGGACTGGGACTCCAGATGATTGCTCCCCTCCCCTTTTTTTTTAACCATCCCTGGATGTGGGGCTCTTCCTGTATGGGAGCCAAGTGTCTGCCACCCCTAGAATTCTGAAGCATAAGCAGCATATGTAGGGACCTGGTGGAATGGCAGAAGCTATGTCTCACATATGAGGTCACTCCTGTCTGGGATGGAGACTGTGACATGTGCAATATATGGGAGACCAATGCTATGTGCCATGCCAATGCAACAACATTGTCTCTCCCAGGCTAGAGATTTAGGACCACTGTCAAAAAAATGATTTGAAGCTAAGCAGGATATACCATCCTTATATAAGGGTGATGCCATCCAATTGAGCCAGAGTTGTAGTTGTTTATTTCAGGCACTGAAATTTCTGAAAAGTGCTCTGCTGATTATGTGTGATGCTTCCCATGTTTTGATGTGTGCACAGGGCGAATCCCAGTTTGGCATATAGCTATTTAGTCAGAGAAACCAATTCCTAAGGGACTGACTTCACCTGTATGTGAGGACTGAGTATCCTACTGTCCTCAAACACCTGTTACAGGTAAACAACTTATTTACCTGATTGTAATTCACCTTGAACTTGGATTTGGAAAAGTCGAGCAATCAAATCTGAAGTCCAAATTCAACTTTGCTTTCAGGCCATGTGCCTCATGTGCCCATATCTACAACATGAGAATATCAACCTTTGCAAAATATACTTTGTATGTATGTCAATATATGCTAAATTACGCACTTACGGAACCTCAAACCTCTCTTAAGCCCTGACTCCTTTCGTGCCGTATGCCAGGCCCTCACAATCCCTTCTCTTGATTATTGTAACTTGATATACCATGGCCTTCCCAAGCACTGCTTACAACCCCTCCAACTGGCCCAGAACATGATAGCCAGACTTTTATCCAACAGCCCTAGACGGTCCCACATCACACCTGTCCTCTACAATCTCCACTGGCTCCCTATTCAATACAGAGTTAAATTCAAGGTGCTTACCATTACACATAAGATTATCTCCAATGAGTCTGCCCTATGCCTCTCCCCTCTCCTTTCCTCCACCAACAACACAAGAACACGTCGCTCCATTACCAAGAACCTACTTACCATCTCAATAAACAAGAGACATAGCAAACAATTTACTAGTAACAGGGCCTTCTCCCTCTATGCCCCATCCCTATGGAATACCCTTCCACATATCCTGCGAAACTGCTCCAGCCACTCCGAGTTCCGGAAAAAGTTAAAAACTTACTTATTCCTGGAGCACTTCTCCCAACCACCTTAATTCTTAGCCCCCTGCTTCCCCTCCTCTTACCCATGCTATCTCAATGTTGATTATAAAACCATTTAGTATCTCTTACCCTGTATATACCTTGTACATAGTTACTCTCTGTAAATAGTTCCATGTATTGTTTCTAACTTCTGACACACATATTTATCCTTGTTCATTGTTCCATGTAAACAGTTGAAACATACTGCTATAAAATGTTCTATGTAAACCGTCCTGATTTGTAGAAGGACGGTATATAAAAAATGTTAAATAAATGTCCCAGAGAAAGAAAATTCATCTACTAGAAAAATTTGAATTTGATTAGATGATTTCAGTTTTTCTAGTAGCTATTTCCCTTCTGTGCACAACATATCCTTGATAAATTGTGGTAAGAGTATTCTTAGGTATCAGAGAGTTGCAGTTTGATACTAGGGTGGTAAAATATTTCTCAAGGCAAGAGTCCCTCGGAGTCTCTTTTAAACTGCTCACTCGCTTTCTACTGGTACCAAAAGAAAAGATTCCCAAGTATGGAGACCAAAAATATTGCACATTGACCTTCTCACCCTGCCCATTTGCTGCTATCCCCAGGACCTGGCTTATGTTCCCACCAACATTCTCTGGCCGCCACTGTGGCCAATAAACTTCTGATCAACCTCTAGCCCTAGTGATTAGAGCAGTGGCCTGGTGAACGAGAGACCAGGGTTATTTATTTATTTATTTTATTTATTTATTTAACATTTTTTATATACCGTCTTTCTACGAATCAAAACGGTTTACATAGAACAATAAAAAGCAGTGTATTTCAACTGTTTACAAGGAACAATAACATATAGTATCCCACTAGCACTCCTTGTGGCCTTGGGCAAGTTGCTTTACCCTCCATTGCCTCAGAAGAAAGGCCTGGCACTCTACTTCCAGCACACCTTGCCAAGAAAAAAACCAGAGGCTGCTGGATTGCCAGGAGTCAGAATTGACTCATTAGCACACATTGCATTTTTTGCAACTTCCCCAAAGTACTTATGGTCATGTAGTGAGAATGACTTTCTATCCATTGGTCCTCAGCCATTTCATCTCAGTCCTGGTCTACAGCACCTCTTGCTGCTGTTCAGGTATTGGGCTTCCATATAGCTGCACCCATGTAGAACTCTCTTCATTATAAGCACATAACCTCCTGAGCTCTCTTGATGAAGCACAATCCTGCTCCTCCCACCTCCTTTCTAATTCTAGACCCAGTCACTGCATTGCTCACAAGCTCTGTCAGAAATCCTTTCTGGCATGGGATAGCCTGTGCTTCGTGAGCTACCACAGTATGGAATGCTGGCTCCATTTCCCCATTGTTTATTTTTAGTAGCTGGGGTAGCTGTCAGATAAAAGTATGGATTTGTTTAACACACACTAGCAGAAGCTGGGCCAGCATTATGCATTAAGCATACCATTCATACAGCATTTAGCAGCAGAAAATGATGTATGTACCAATGCCCAACAATGTTCAGCCCTGATATTACTCTCCTGCCATATAGCTCCATTGACTGATTTGCATTGATTCAGGTTATTGCACAAATAAAACTATTTATGCAATGAAGTTTAACATGCACCTTAGGGCGTGCTATACAGTAAGGCCCTACATGCAGATGCTCCCTGAAGGTCTTTGCAAGGTCACACTAAGATTGGCTTGCTCTCATGTGCAAAAGAGGTAATGTGATGAGAAAATGAGGCTTTAACAAGTCAATGGGAAGTAGTGTGGTCTGCTCTCCAGTCCCACTTTTTACTCTGAGTCTGGTCAGAGTTTAATACTGCTCTAGATTTATTCTTAACTTTTTAGCAGGCCGAGAAAGTGTTGAGATCCCTTTGAAATTTAATTTAATTTAATTTAAAATGACACTTATAGCCCACCTCTATCATAACAATTCAAAGTGGATTACAAAAGCAGATAAAGCATTAGAAAGATTGTTACAATTCTTCTAACTAAACATAAAAATCCTGACTACAGTACAAACACATAAAATCCAAATTCTTCCATTTGCAAACACATAACAGCCAAGACATTACTGAAAGAGGGAGTCCATCATACTCTGTTCTTCCCCTGCTATAAAAAAGGGACTCCCAGTTCAACTCTACTTATAATATTCTATGCATAATGCCAGGTTTTTAATTTTTTTCTAAAAATTCTACAAGTATGATCATTTTTTAATATTTTTAGCAATTCCAGCATTACAGAAGGCAAATATTCCCTTCCGCTTAGTAGCCAATTTAAAGACCCAAGCCAAAGGCATTACTAATAAAACTTCATTCTCAGTACGTATTAAACCTCTAATGGCTTATGTACTCTAAATGTCTGCTACTTCACTGCCACTTACTATTTTTGCAGCTCTACGAGGCGTATGTAGTGCTGTGCAGAGACATGTAAGAGACAGTTCTGCTCATAAGAGCTTACAGTCTAGTGAAGACCACACAACAACTGGGGAGTAGGATATTTCTAGGGGAATGGTAAGGAAACACATAGGAGGTGAAACTACGGGGATCAGGATTCAAAAGCAGTCTCAGAGGTGAGTTTTTAGCCTGGATTTGAAAGAGACTCCGGTAGTTTGTTCCAGGCATAAGGAGCAGCAAGATAAAAAGATCGAAGTCTGGAGTTAGCAGTGAAAGAGAAGGACACAGACAGAAGGGATCTGCAAGAAAAGCAGATTTCCCAAGGAGGGGTCCTGTCCCCAAACAGCTTCATGAGCGGTCATGACTTGAAGTTGGTTATCAGAGGGAATTTCTTCCCTTCGATTCCTCTATTACTTGTGCGCCATCCCCAAGCCCCCATGAATCCTAAAGCCCTTTTCAAGGCATTCTCCCTCCCCCTGCAAGAATCATCCGGGGTCAGCCAACCATTAGGCAAACTAGGCGGTCGCCTAAGAGAGCAACTTCTGAAAGGCAGCAAAGAGCAGGGCATTCAAAGTTAAACAATAGACTTTGAAAGCTGTGTGGTGGCATGGGGATGGTAAAGCTTAAGTACTGCCAGCCCTGATCACATCAACTCCCTCCAAGGCATGCGCCCTCTCCCAGACTGCCTCACCCAAATGGCAAGGGCGCAGTGACTCCCGTTACAGTCATCTGCCTCTTCTGGACCCAGATATGCATGGGTCAAAGTAGCAGAAGAAGTCAGCAGGCATCATTCTTAAATTCAGAAGGAAGGTGACAGGGAGCTTTCTCTACCTCCAAACTGCACCAGGCCCATCACCAGATGGGGTAAGAAGTGGGATTTTGCCTAGGGAGAGGAAGGAATCCATTGATTACACAGGCCTGCTGATCTAGGACCCAAAGGAGGGGGCTGCCATTGCAATGCTGAGCTGCTGCTGTTTGGGTGGGGGTGGATGCCTCAGACAAGGCTGATGCTATTCTCATAAGCAAGGGGGATGCCCCTAAGGGGCTGATACCATTCTTGCAGGAGGAAGCAAGAGAGGTGGTGCCTTGAAGTGGACTGTCATTCTTGGCGGAGAGAGATATCCCATTGGAAGCTGCTGCATCCTATGGAAGAAGAAAGTGACTGTTTATAGAGTTGGGAGAGGATGTCTCCTTTGTTAACCAGTCTTTTCATTTTGGAATAGTTATAGCATGGAATTTTTTTGCGTTAAAGCTCATGTTAGCACCAAGGCCTTGCCATTGAGGTTTCGTTTTAGGATGCCCTCAATAACATTTATTACACAGCAGGAGTGAGAGGATAGGGACAAAAATTAAGCATGTTGTTGTTCAGAAGGATGCAGTGTAGAAAGTGTTATTACTTTATAAAGAAGACTGCATGAAAAAAGGAGACATTTTAATCTTCTAATATCTTTTTAATTTGTTGCAACCAAGGATTATCTGTTGTTCTTCTAAGGGACCTGTTTACTAAAGTGCCATAAAGGTTTTTGCACCTACCATGTGGTATATGTCAAAAGGCCGTGCGATAGGTACAAAACCTGTGTGGTATCTGTAGGGGGAGTGGCAAACATCTGCCCTGCAGATACTGCACAGGGAAGGCTATTACCCCACTGGGCCGCGTTCTGAGTACTGCCGTGTTGACAGCTAATGCAGTTTAGTAAACATGCCCCTATATGTTAAAGAGGGTAGGGGATAAGCACAGTGTACAAAATTTCAGACAAATCTTGCTGCTAATTCTTGTTCTATAAGATCCAGGATATACAGTAGCAAGCTAGAAATGCACTCTCTGCAGTTCATGAAACTGACAATCCTGGCCAAGCACAGGAACTCACTCTTACTGGGTTTCCTGGAAGCACCAACAATGACATCAGAGCCCCTTCCATTCTTGCACCCGGTGTGGCTGCACCGCTCGCACATCCCTTGCTACAGCCCCATGCCAGGTTGCACTTTCTTCCTCCATTTTATCCTCTACCTTCTTGCTAGGCATTTGAGTCTCATGAACTTTTTGGATTTAATGACTCCTCTAGGAATTCTTTGCAGTTCTTTCACTTCCTCTTTTGGAATGTAGTTGGTGTTCTACGTCCTCCCTCTGTACTGACAAGAAACCCTATAGGGAGCCCTGGCTTGCTGCACATGTGGTGATAGAGCAGAAGTTCAGATTGCTTCTCGGAATCAGCATCTTCCTGATAACTTTATACAGCCCTCCTGACACATTTCAGAAATGCCAGAAATTCATTTATTTACAATGGAAGTTGGATCAGCCAGCTCACACCAGAGTTCAGCAAAGTAGTTTATTTTTATCACACCCTAAATTTTAAGGGTATTTATTGGAATTTATTGTTTTTTGATATTTATAAAAGAAGAAAGGGAGGATAATTACTGAAAAATAAATAGCATCTCATTTCAGAAACTCTTATGTAATAACAAAGGGTTTTAATAACCCAATTAAAGGGGTTACTTGAAATGTGCCAAACTGGAAAAAAATGACAAAAAGAAATCCAGAAGAAAATACACTGATCAGGATTCAAAAGCACTTAAGTCGCCAGTATCAAATACTAATCACTTAGGTGCTTATAGTTAAATTTTCAGAGGACAACTTGATATCCAGCCAGAATTTAGTTGTTTATATTTAGGAAGGGCCAGAGGTGGAGCCAGAATTTAACAGGATAGCTGCTACCCAGGTAAACCTTTCTGTAACCCCCATTTCTGGGTGGTCCTTGCAGCTGATTCTAGCGGCATGGCAGACAAGGCAGAACATAGAATCCAATGAGCCATTTTACATTTTTTTAGTCTGGTGCTAATGGATTTTTATTACCAGGGTTCTTTTTGGTGGGGACTGGCATACACCAGGAGGTCCTTGGCACTTGACACTCTCACACATCTTTCCTTCTCAAATAAATTAGTCTAGGCCAGAAATTTTGTTCTGAGTTTACTTAAACTTCAGGCTCATCAAGCAATAATATTTATTTATTTATTTTTATTTATTTATTTAACTGTATTTATATCCCGCTTTTCACCGGGTCAAAGCGGTGTTACATATAAGGGTGGGGAGAATTAAGTATCAGGGTGGGACCATCACCAGGTAGGCAACATTGATGATTTCAACATAAGACAGACTTTAGACATGGACAGTACAGAGCCGTTGTTGTTCAGGGGTACAAGATGAGGGAGTTCAGGAGTTGGTGCATTTTTTGGTGGGGGTTGTCTTGAAGTATTCTTGGAATAGGATGGTTTTTAGCTGTTTTCTGAATGACGGTAGATCATTATTGTTTCTGAGGTGGCTCGGTAGTGAGTTCCATAAGGAAGGTGCATAAAGTTCAAATGCTCGGTTGCATGTCCGTTGAGAGCATTTGGTTCTTTTGTGGGGGACTGTGAGGTAGTTGCTGGAGGCTTGTCTAGTTGCTTTGCTGTGGGCTGGACGGGTTAGTAGGGTGCGAAGTTGGGTATTCTGTGCTTGATGGATGGCTTTGTGGGTGAGTAGGATGGATTTGTACTTGTTCTTGCTTCTAAGAGAAATCCAACAAAAGTATGTGTAATAACCATAACAATTGGCAGAAGTAACAACAGGAACTATGTTACAATTAACTCCTTTGTCTTATTCAAAATGGTTACAGGTAGATTATTTCTTTCTCCTCTCAGTTTGGTATGTTACCACACTCCTTTCAATTATTCAATTACGCCACTCTTCATCACTCCTGGGCCTTTATTACTTAGTCTGGTTTCCCTGAGTGGAAAACTATTCTCCTATATCTAGTACCCTTTCCCAATGTACCTGAAGCTGGTAGTGATGCATATACAAGTTACTAATACTGCATTGGCTAACTGCTGGATCTGGTATCACTGGTATATGATGCATGTTTGTGTTCCTGTCTTCCTTCCTGGGAGCTGGTTGGTTCTGTAGATACAGGTCCCTCAAACTGCTGTGTAGGGCTCCTGGTTCTGATGAACTAGAAGGCTTGGCTACTGGTACAGTTCGTGGAACCACTCTCACAGGCTGATCTATTCTCCTGAGACAGTGGGGTGCTGGCAGGGTTTGCACAGACATCTATCCTCTGCTTTCTCCTTCTATGCAATTTCTCTAAGCCTGTTTCTCAATCTGAATATCATGAGTAGCTGTGTATGTCGGACTCCTTTGCTTCCTTCAGGTGCAGTGGCTGGGCTCCAAAAACACCAACCCAAAGGGAAGACACCTTGGCTTCCTCTTGGTATATTAGCTGTAGGCCAAATACAGAGTTCTGTTTTGAGAGTGGTTTATGTATGAAGTGGGATTTTCCCTCCCAGAGGAATCTCTTTCAAGAATGAAGTGAATGGCAGCAAGCTCCTCCCCTGTTTTAGAAAATGTAAGACTTTTCTCCAACTTCCTTGTATTATTTAGTAGGGATATTGGATGGTGCTGCTCCTCTCCCAGTAACATCCTAGCAGTCTCTACTTATCCATTTGGGCAAATTACATAAATAGCAATCCTAACTTTAGACTAAGGGGTATATTTACTAAACGGCGGTAAGGTAGCAGGCGTTATCGAGTATTAATAGCAATGAAAAGGGGTTTTTAATGTGAAAAAGGCTCTGGGCGGCTAGGGGGCATTCTGGCAGTAAGGGCGCAATGGGCCACTTAATGTGTGCTAACAAGACATCGGACGTTAAGGTGTCAAGCATGCACCTTAACGCCTGAAAATGGCTGTCACATTATTGCTGGATAAGGGAGCCCCAGCAAAATCCAACAAAAAGGTAATAAATGGAAGGAGAGGTGGGCATCCGTCATGCCAGCCAGTAAGTGTGATGAGCCTGTGGGAGGAAGCTGTACCTATGTACAGGGGCGTGCCCACGTAAAACACCATAATGTCAGTGTGTGGCATAGGATGGGGAAGACGTGTCTCCCAGCAGAGTCAGAAATGGGACGATGTGTACCTTGAAAGGAGGATGGAACAGGATTAGTGATATGAAGATCAGGCACAGGAGAGGCATGTGTGAAGTGCCAAATGCAGAAAAGAGTACCTGTGTAGGTCATGGTGTAGCAGCCTGCATAAAAAAATATGACTGCACACAGCTGACAGAGGCGGATGGATGGGCTGAAGAAAGAATGGTGACAGAGGGTGGTATGGATTGGAAGCACAGATATGCTATAGGTGCCATCTCCAACGTATTTGTACTGTGTGGGAAAATGTGCGTGAGTGCCACATGGAAGGCCTGATACCAAACAGGTGGGTCGCACACCTGTCCCAGCCACACGACCACCATACAACACCCCAGACAAATATGCAGATAACAACTGGACACGTGTCATCCAAACTGGGCAAATGGGGCACATATGGACATGGGGTGATAGCTGCAGGTGGCTACCCAAGGGTTAGAATGTGTCCGCATGTACTGCAGAGATGTGATGGAGTCAAAGCTGTACAGTCACAGTCATGATGTCATACATTACTCATGTCTTACATGTAGGTTACAGCATTTCACAGCCTGTTAGTATATCACTCTATCAGTGCAGTCATGACGTGGTACATCTTACTGACGAATTGATAATGTCTGATGATATATAGGCACTGTAAGAACCTGGAGTCAACTGAGCCATTGGTGTGTTAAGTGACCTACGTAAGTTCACAAGGAGGTGTTGTCAGACCATGAAGGTTGTGGCAGACATAAAATGCGACAGTAACACATTCTGAAATGTCACATAAGGAGTGGTAGTGGGCCTCAAACCCTGGTATTTTGGCCCTTAAGCTATTGCCATGACCATTATGCAACACCTCCAAGCAGGGGCCTGACATCTGCAGGTGAACTTGTCTGACCCCCTGCAGTGGGCTGCAGCAGAGCCAATAAAGCCATGCTCTCAGAAGGGCATGATGGGGACTAGCATGTTTGCTGACCCAAAGTGTGGCCAGAATGCATAACAAAGTAGAAGGATGAGTGTCTGCAAGTCACAGCAGAGCTTGAACTTGTTACAGGCACGGAAAAGACTAGAGTAACACACAGGCGCAAAATGAGCATGTGGGAATTGAACCCTCAACCCCTGCTTATAGAAACATTGCACTAACCAGTAGGCTACACCTCCACACCTTTCAACCCAGCAATGTCTGTATTCAAAGAACCTGCAGGTCCCTGGCCAAATTGTATGCTGTGTGTACCGGTATAGATTACGCTTTCTAGTACCCATGAGGCACAGCACATGCGGAAAGCAGTCTGCAGCTGATCACCAAATGAAGAATGCACTGATCCAGCACATCAGCTAAGTATGATGCACTGACAGTGTGTGCCCAAGCACTTAACAACTACAAACCATGCTACTGCACAGTTTGAGCGGTCACCCTGAGGGTGAGGATGGGTCCCCAGCACCTGGTCCCCAGAACTTGCACTGTTAGAGCTGGTCTCAGCTGGCTATGCTGCAGATCTACAGCACTGCCAGTCTGTGGCAGGTATTGTCTGTAGTGTGTTATGCTAGTCACCTTCTTTCCTGCACAATTTCAGCATGCTGTAGGCGCCAATCACATCTAGGCCCTGTGTCCTGCCCCTGTTGGACAGGAACCCTCCTAGAACAATGCATGTCAGTGCCTAGTATTAAACTAATGATGCCATGGATGCCATCTGCAGTGGGAGCCTCTAGGCTTGCGCTGAGCTGTTGCTACAGTCCTGTTGGTCTTACCTTGACCACAGGGAATAGGCCAGGAACAACTGCTGTCCCACCTATCTAGGACTAGCAATCCACCACAGCAAACGCATTCAGACTGCACCTGCTGCCTACCACTGGGTTCCCAGCCATGCACATACCAAATGCAGCCAGTCCGCTGGTCAGCACACATTGCATGTGCACAGAGCAACCATGTACACCCTGACTTGGGAGAAACAGCATGGACACCCAGCATTTGGCTCAGTGATTGGGCTCCCAGAAGAGGAATTGCACTCACATCACTGGAGCCAGACCCTATATAGCACTATGTGGATACATAGCCGTGCCATGGCCATTGCTTGGTCAGAGTGAGAGTGCCCTCTCAGCATTTATTTATTCATTTAAAAGGATTTAATATATCGCTTTATCTTTAAATCAAAGCGGTTAGCAC
This sequence comes from Ichthyophis bannanicus, assembly GCA_033557465.1. NCBI lineage: Eukaryota > Metazoa > Chordata > Amphibia > Gymnophiona > Ichthyophiidae > Ichthyophis > Ichthyophis bannanicus. The sequence goes on from CM066043.1 coordinate 85,799,905, forward strand.
ATCAAACAATCAAAAGTGGGAGGGTGAATACATGCAGTGGATACATTGACTTGTGTGGTGTGGGTGAGCAGTGTGATTGATTAACTGGTGAGCTATATACATTGTGAATTATGAACAGGGGCTATATATATTGTGAACTATGAATAGGGGCTATATACAGGTGGCAGGCATGACATGCTGAGGCCTCCCAGTCCATGCACGTGGCAGACAGACACTACAAAGTCTCAGCCATTGACCTTACCTCCATCGCAGACACATCCTGGCCAACACACTCTGTTTCAGGCCATACCCACAATCCATTGCTTCTCATCATGCACCATTGCAGACTAATGCTGGGAACAGCTTAGGCAATGCGAAGCCCAGTGAGGTGCAGAAAGCTACAGAACAATGGAGAGACACACATGCACACTCACACAGCTATGCTGTGCAAAAGTGAGGATGCTTGGCATTCATGCCTGCCACTTTGGCCTCCATATCAACTCAAGCCTTGTTAACGTGTGCACATTGTGCAGGTGCTGGTAGCATTCTCTGACATTTATGCATGTTGCTAATGCCTGTTCAGTGTGCTGGTGCTATCAGACTGCTGTTCCATCCAGCTATGTATAGTGGAGCCTGTCTATGTGGCTGATAGGTGTTTGTGCCCTTGCTGGCCAATTCATTGGGGGTTGCACATGCTGGTGTCCAAAGTGACATTCAGTACATGATCTACAAAGGGGACTTGAACCTGTGACCCTCTGCTCATATACATACTGACTGTGTGTGTTGAGCCCCTGTGCAACCATATGGATGCAATAGACCCTAGGGTTGACATGTTCCCCATCAGACAGACCTTGGCACATGTTGTGAAGCACAGGGCACACAAGACCAGGACATGGCTTTGGTCTATTGCAGGTGGGTACCACTGCACCCACTGCCAACGCCCTCACACCATGCTGACATGCCTGTGTGCTGTCAGTGGTGGTGTTGCACAGTCCCAGCCCATCCAACTTGCAGATGTGGTGGGCGCCTAGGGCGCAAGGTCCAGATGGGGGGGCAGAGGCAAACATAGATGGCCATGCAGCTCCCCAGCCATCTGCCTCTGCAGGGACCCATCCCCTCATGCCACCGACACATCTCAGGGGGAGGGTGACAGTCACAACTGTGGTATTTCCCTGGGCATCTGCATTTTGCAGCCACTTGGAGGGCTACAGCTGCTGGCACTTTCAGCCTCTTCCTCCAGAGCTGGCTTCAGCAGCAGCGGGAGGGAGAGCCATACGGGATCTTTGCCTAGGGTGCCAGGACCCTTGGATAGCACCATATGGCATATCACCTTTCTGCAGAAACAGAAACACTGTCACTGTGGGATCATGCCGGACATCACAGATGGTAATGGGGATGGACGGATACCTCTGTGAGGAGAGGCTAAAAAGGTTAGGGCTCTTCAACCTAGAGAAGAGATGGCTGAGGGAAGAAATGATAGAGGTCTATAAATTAATGACTGGAGTGGAACGGGTAAACATAGATCGATTGTTTACATCATCAAGATGTAGAAGAACTAGGGGACATGCACTGAAACTACAGTGTAACCCATTGCAGACTAATTAGAGAAAATATTTTTACAGTCAATGCATCATCCCACTCTAGAATGCATTACTGGAGGATGTAGTAAAGGCTGTTAGTGAGGCAGGGTTTCCTGAGGGATAGGTCCATAAACCATTATTAAAGGGGACCAGGGAAATCCACTGTTTGCCCCAATGCAGGCATTGTGGAATCTGTGTTTCTTTTGGGGAAACTGCTAGGTACTTGTGACCTAGATTGGCCACAGTTGGACACAGGATACTGGGCTTGCTGGACCTTGGTCTGACCCAGTATGGCATATCACATGATTTTATGTTCTTATGTGCCACGTAGGCAGCTGCCTTGTCCACCTTGTGCATCAGCAACCCCCACTGCATGACCCACATGCCACCTCCTTTGCCCCATTTGCACCATCAACATAGTGCCCTTCAATACTTGGGCACTATGCTGTTGCTGCTAATGGAGCACTACTATCACTGTCTGGGGCTACCTTGTGTGTGGATCACATTGCAGACAGAAAAATAGGCTCCCCTCCAAACACACCATTTCTGTGAGGTTTTACTTGGTGTTAGGGTTCCCAGCATTAAAGGGCTTTTAAACACATTGCACAACCGGCGTTAAGGGAACATACATTGTTGATGTCCACTCTCCACCCCGTTAACGCCCAATTTCTGCCTACTGCGCCCTTAACGCTGCTGGAACCTTTAATGCTTTGTAATGTGGCTTTTTCACATCGTTAAGGTGCAAGTGTGCCGATAACGGGCGTTAATGGCACACATTTATTTATTTATTTTATTTATTTATTTAAAGTCTCTTTTATACCGCGCTATTCAGCATCAGCGCGGTTTACAATAAACAATGAACATACACATTTCCAATAGTACTTTGTGTTTACATATGAACAGGATATTCAACTTGGCTAACAGGGTAACTATGTACAACAACAATATACAATATATACAATTTATAGACTGGTCATGTGTTCGTATGGTTTTAGACATTGGAGATTTGGGTGGTTTCGGCAAATGGTGCTGAGTTTCTATTGGTTTCCGGGTAGTGTAGGAGGAAGAGGTAGTGTTTCACGGCCTTCCTGAATTGGCATTGGTCCGGGATTGATCGGATGTTGTGAGGGAGGTTATTCCAGATCATTGGTGCATAAAGTTTGAAGGTCCTGCTGGATGTTGACTTGGTGCATTGAGTTATTGATCTTGGGACTATCAAGGTGTTTTGAGCTACTGACCTTCTGTCCCTATTGTGGGGTGTCATCTGGATTAGCTCTGTTAGTGATGTTGACGAGAGACCTTTGGTGGCTTTGAAGGTGAGCAGCAAGGTCTTGAATGTAATTCTACCTTGAATCGGGAGCCAGTGGAGTTGTTTCATTATGGGTGTGACATGGTCTTTCCTGGATGCTCCGTGTAGTACTCTTGCTGCGGTGTTCATTGCCATTTGCAGTGGGTTTAGGGTGGTTTGGGGGAGTCCTTGCAGTATTGCATTTGCATAATCGAAATGTGGGATAATTAGTGCCTGATAGATAGTCCTGAAATCATCTGGCTCCAGCAGAGATCGCAGGTACCTAAGGGATCTAATTTTATGATATACTGCCCTTACAGTGTTACTTATATGAGCCTGCATATTTAGGTTCTGGTCTAGTGTGACGCCGAGGTATCTGATCGCGGATTTGGTCTGGAGGTCTGCGTCCTTCACTTTTAGTACTGCCGGCGCAGTGAAGTTACGGTTCCTTGTAATGAACATCACCTCCGTCTTCTTGTGTTGAATCCGGAGGTTTTGGGATTGTAGCCAATTGGATATTTCATTTATGCAGCATGTTATTGGTGAGAGGTCTGGGTTTTCTGTTGCAAAAGGCATGTATAATAGCACATCATCTGCGTAAATCATGCAGTTAACGCTGAAAGACCGGATCAGGTTGCAGAGAGGTTGCATGTATATATTGAACAGCAAGGCGGAGAGGGAGGATCCTTGTGGGACACCTTGGCTTTGGTGGAATGGTTCTGATGATGTGTTTCTGGATCGTACCTGCTGCCATCTGTCCGAGAGGTAGGACCTGCACCACTCGAGTGCTTTACCGAAGATTCCTTTTTCCTTGAGGCGTTCTAGGAGGCGCTCATGGTTAACGGAATCAAACGCTGCTGCGATGTCAAGGAAGACAAGGACAAAGCCTTGGCGGGTATTGTCGATGCCTGATATTATGCTGCTGAAGAGTGTGGTATGGATCCAGTGGTGCATTGGAATCAATGTGATCTTGTATTTGTCTCTGAACTTCCTTTTCCATTATTTTTGCAAGCAATGGTATGCTTGCTATGGGTCTGTAGGATTCTGGTTTCTGTTGGTCAAGTTTGTTGTTTTTTAGTAGAGGTCTTATTGCTGTGTGTTTGAGGGTGCGTGGGAAATCACCTGTTGTGAACGATTGTTGCATGAGTCTGGATATGATGGGACTGAGGTCAGTCCGAAGTTCTTTGACCCAGAAAGCTGGGCATGGATCAGATTGCGCTGTGGTCGTATTGATGGCTGCTATGGTGTCTTCGATGCATTGTTTGGATGGAGTTGTGAAGGTAGTGAGTGGTGTTTGATTGTAAGGCTGAAGGATAATGTTGGACGCAGGGTTGTTGTTTATCTGGCAGAGTTTCGTTTGTAGATAATCAGCATATGTTTGAGGATGGATTCCATTTGTTTGTTCTGATGCAGGTTCTGTTGTAAGTTGCTTAACGAGGGCAAACAGGTCACGAGGTTTGTTGAGGGATCTCTTTAAAGTGTCGGCGTGGTAACGTCTCATGGTTTCAGTCACTGCGGTACGGTGCGCTGTGAGTTGTAAGTTGTATGCCTTTTGGTCTGCTTCTGAGCGTGAGCGGCGCCAGCGTCTCTCAAGTTTTCTTAGTGTCACGAGTGAGGCTTTCAACTCAGTAGTGTACCATGCTGCTGTGTGTCGTTTCCCTTGAGGTTTGTTTTTTGCTGGGCGTACAGCTATTGAGCTGAGTATTTCATTCCAGTTGGAGACTAGTTCGTCTGGGTTGTGTGCTGGTGAGGTTATTAGTGGGATTGCTGACTTCAGGATTAGTTCTTTGTTGAATGGTTGGAATCTTCTCGGCGGATTGTTGGACTGACCGATTGCTGTGCTTTCATCCTTTTGGCCATGGCTTGGCTGAGGAATTTGGAATAGGATTAATGAGTGATCTGACCATGGGACAGCGGTGATTGATATATCTGGGATGGTTGTCTCTCTGATGGTTGCGTCTGTTGTGAATATTAGATCTAGCAGGCCTCCTTTTATATGGGTAGGTTCCTTGATTAACTGGCTATACCCTAGATCCGTCATGGCTTCGAGAAACGCCTTTGAGTGATAGTCTTGCAGGGAGGGGAGGTTGAAATCTCCTAGTACCCAGCTGGTTGTATTCGGGCTCTGGGAGTTTGCGGCTGCGTCGATTATTGTTGTTAGTGCATCTGAATCTGATGATGGAGCTCTGTAAAGTAGAATGATGGAGGAACACTTGTTCTCTATCGAGATCGTGTCTAGAAGCGGCGAGCTGGTTGCATCTTTTATGTTGAATTGAAGATCAGATTTGGTGATGGCGAGGACGCCGCCTCCTCTTTTGGTAGCTCTGTGACATGTGTGGACAGAGAAGTTAGCAGGCAGGAGCTGGTTGAGTATCACGTTGTCATCACAGGAAAGCCATGTCTCGGTGATCAGTAGTAGGTCAAGGTTATGAAGGGATATCATATCTGAGATGACCGGCCATTTTTTACGTACGGATCGGGCATTTACCAGGGCACATTTAATGATTTGAGGGAGGGGATTTTCTCCTTGTTTCTTCTTCTTGTTGTGCTGTAATGATACCTGCAGGAGGTGGTGGTGGTGAATTTGGGTAGTTTCTCGTGATTCATAGAATGGGGTATCTGGCCACCTCTTTCTATGACTGTGGATAGTTGGTATGTGATTGTTGTTAGCGTATAGGCATGTGACATTGCTTAAGGCTGTAGCAAGGATGTAGAGGGCAATCGAGATGATGTAGGAACGGGCCATTTTGTGTGCTTTGTTGCGGTGTGGATCTGGGCTGGGAAGTTGGTTGGTGGTGGTGGGTCAGGTATGTTGCTTGGTTGTGATAGTTTTGCTCTAGCTTTGGTCCAGTCGTAGGAGGGCTGCGGTTTGTGGTGGGCTCCCGATCTATCGGGGGTTACTGCAGCTTACATATTGCATTTTACACCATAGGGTAAAGATTCTTCAGGATTCAAGTTGCGTTTACACAGTCTGTTAGTGGTGGTTACCGTGGTAGTTGATGGCAGATAGAGGCTGGTAATATTAGATAACTGCAGATTATACAGGTATACTGAGTCAAAGCTAACTGGAATTGGCTGGTTACATAGATTATACAACCTACTTCAGAGGTAAATTGTAAAAGAAGGTTAAACTGATAAAATCTGTGAGAATAAGACTAGTAGCAGGTTACACAAGTATCAATTATTTGAGCTAACTAGATCTGGCGAGTTATATAGTTATGCTACATACATCATAGGTCAAGTGTAGATGATACGTTAATCTGGTAGTATCAGGATAAATGTATGAGCAGTATTTTCTTGGAGTTTACAGTAAAATGGTACTTCTGCTTGGGTTATCAAGTACCTCTAATTCTAGGATGGCTACAGTGTAAGGTAGGTACTATGCTGGTAGTGCCTTGACTTTACTTGCGTTTTCGCGGTCTGATGTTCTGGGTTTGTTCCCTGCTGGTCTTCGGGGTCTGGTGGTTGGAGAATGGCCTCCGTCACTGGCCTCCGCCTAAGGGCCACGCCAAAGGGCCCTCTGGCGAGGCCCTCAGGCGCGGGCCCGTCAGGCGCGGGCGCGCCCGATGGCGCGAAGTTTAAAGTCTTGTTGCACAGCCCCAATTGGGCTGTGAGCAGCAGTCGGCTCCTCCCGCCGCTGGTGGCTCGATCCCCGGGAAGGGGAGAGCTGCTGGAGGTGGTGGGGGCTGAAGAGGATCTGCGCCCGATGGCGCGAAGTTTAAAGTCTTGTTGCACAGCCCCAATTGGGCTGTGAGCAGCAGTCGGCTCCTCCCGCCGCTGGTGGCTCGATCCCCGGGAAGGGGAGAGCTGCTGGAAGTGGTGGGGGCTGAAGAGGATCTGCGCCCGATGGCGCGAAGTTTAAAGTCTTGTTGCACAGCCCCAATTGGGCTGTGAGCAGCAGTCGGCTCCTCCCGCCGCTGGTGGCTCGATCCCCGGGAAGGGGAGAGCTGCTGGAGGTGGTGGGGGCTGAAGAGGATCTGCGCCCGATGGCGCGAAGTTTAAAGTCTTGTTGCACAGCCCCAATTGGGCTGTGAGCAGCAGTCGGCTCCTCCCGCCGCTGGTGGCTCGATCCCCGGGAAGGGGAGAGCATGCTCCCTTATCATTGTTTAATAAACATACTCCTAAGTTAGCTGCTCAAGTTTAGGACCACATACTCAATGATACTGCCTAAATGGTAGAGCCACTGAATAAAGGGGATAAAGATAAGTAGATAAATGTGGTAGCTCTGATTTTAAATATTGACCCCACAGTTTTCTTTTGCTCTAGTTTTAGACTGATGTGCAAAACAATTACTTGAGCCCCTTATGCCCCAGAGAAAATAATTTAGTTTAGCTTAAATGAGGAGCAATTTTCAAACTACCCGCCTTGCTGCAAAATCCACAGGTACTGTTTACTCATGATCTCTGTACTAACTTTCAAAGGGAAAGCATGCATGGGTTTTGACCTTGAAAATTACCATGGTCCAAAGTACTTGCAGACATTTGCTTCTGCTTTTTTTCTGAGGGCACTTTGTCAATAGGAAGTAATTTGCATAGAATTTAAAACGCAGTCTACAAGCATTGTTTTCCTTCTTTGATCTAAACACCTTTTTTAGAAAATTCTCCTCTTCCTAATGCACCTTTTGGAATAGCCCTGTCAGTATCAGAATAATTTGAGTCACAGTGAAAATATGGGAGGATAGGGAGTGGAAGGGAAAGGAAAATGCAGCATTCAAAGTGTTATTTTAGTTCTGAAATTTTTCAAGCTTCTGTTTGTGTTAAGTGTGATTCCTCATTCAATTAGCACCTCCTTTCTGGCTCCTGTTCTGCAGTGGGTTTCATGCCTTCTCTGACCTTGTCTCCTCACCCATTTTTCCTGGTTCAAGTTGGCTGCCGAGCTGTAATTGCAGGTGTTGATCCTTCCAGGTGGGGATGGGAAAAGAGCTACGTGCTCACAAGTTTTAAAAAAAATATATAAAAAAGAAAAAGAAAAAAAAGCTAAAGGGGAGAAAATCTCAGCAGTATCCTGGGGAAGGAAAGAAGCACCTTTCATTTCAGTACATGTGACAGTGAATGAACAATGCAAACAGAAATGATTCAGAGGTTTCTGGAAGTCCCACAGAAAATTCATCACATCCATCACTTTCTCCTTTAGCAGTTTCTGGCCCTAATGTTTTCCTCTTAGGGTCTTAGAGAACAATACTCAGAGATGGCATAATGGGCAAGAGGAAATATTTCTCAATAAAAAATCTTGGTAGCCTAAATACATTTAAGTGATCCTTTGCTGGGATGGAGAGGATAAACACAGAAGCCTTTCCAAAGGGTTATACGATCCTCTGGTCTCTGAACCTGTTTCCCACTAATTACCAAGCAGTGTATTCATACTGTCCTTAGGCTGGGCCGATGCAAGTATTAGAGTTGCCCTAGGTGGGCCCTCCATCCTGCTGCCCCCATTGCCACCGCTGTCACCCCTCTCTGGGGCCTGCAGCTGCGAACTGCAATGCAGCACTTACTTTAGGGGTCTAGAGCTGTGATGCTCTTTCATTCTTTTATTAGTTGCTGCTTCTGTCCCCCTCCAGCGCAGACTTACGAATGTTGGTGCAGCGTTGCCCTTCTCCCTTTGCCTTGGAGTCTTCATTGTATTTTGTGTGTCATTTCGCCCATCTCATAGTGGCTTGAAATCTTCATACCACTGTTAATGCTCTTTGCCAGCAGGGTTCAAGACAATTTTGAATAAACATAGAAACATAGAAACATGATGACAGAAAAAGACCACATGGCCTATCTAGTCCGTCCTTCCATATCAACAACTACAACAGTCCACTTTTTACCTTTAGAGATCCTCTGTGTTGGTCCCATGCTTTTTTGAATTCAGTTACTGTCCTCATCTCTACCACCTCCACTGAGAGACTATTCCATGGATCCACTACTCTTTCCGTAAAGAAATATTTCCGCATATCACTCCTGAATCTATCTCCCTTCACCCTCATCCCATGTCCCCTCGTAGCAGAACTTGCTTTCAATTGAAAGAGGCTCTCTCCCTGAACATTTATGCCATGGAGGTATTTAAACATCTCAATCATATCACCTCTATCCCGCCTTTCCTCTGAGGTGTACATATTAAGATCCTTAAGTCTGTCCTCATATGCTTTATAATGAAGCCCACTAATCATTTTAGTAGCCACCCTCTGCACCGACTCCATCCTGTTCACATCCTTTTGAAGGTGCGGTCTCCAGAATTGCACACTATACTCCAAATGAGGTCACACCAAAGACTTATACAGAGGCTTTATCACCTCCTTTTTTCTGCTAGCCATTCCTCTCTGTATGCACCCAAGCATCCTTCTAGCTTTTGCCGTCGCCTTTTCTAACTGTTTAGCTACTTTAAGATCATCAGACACAACCACGCCTAGGTTCCGCTCTTCTTTAGTGGACAAAAGTACTTCACCTCCTATACTGTATTGCTCCCTTGGATTGCCGCAGCCCAAATGCATGACCTTACATTTTTTTAACATTAAATCCCAGCTGCCAAATTCTAGACCATTCTTCAAGCTTAGCTAGATCCCTCCTCATGTTATCTACACCTTCCTAGGTGTCTACTCTTTTGCAGATTTTGGTATCATCCGCAAAGAGGCAAACCTTACCCGACAGCCCTTCCGCTATATCACTAACAAAGATGTTAAAAAGAATCAGACCAAGGACAGATCCCTGGGGCACACCACTGGTAACATCCTTCTCCTCAGAGTGAGCTCCATTTACTTGTACTCTTTGTCGCCTCCCACCCAACCAATTTCTAACCCAAGCAGTAACTTTAGGGTCCATCCCTAGGGTGCTCAGTTTGTTTATAAGTCACCTGTGAGGAACAGTGTCAAAGGCTTTACTGAAATCTAAATACACCACCTCTAGGGCTCTCCCTCGGTCCAACTCCCTGGTCACCCAGTCAAAGAAATCAATCAGATTTGTCTGACAAGACCTGCCTCTGGTGAATCCATGCTGCCTCGGATCCTGTAATCCGCTGGACTCCAGAAACCTCACTATTTTCTCTTTCAGCAGCGTTTCCAATAATTTACTCACCACCGAAGTTAAACTAACCAGCCTGTAGTTTTCAACCGCATCCTTACTTCCGCTTTTGTATAAAGGCACCACATGAGCCTCTCTCCAGTCCTTTGGCACCACTCCTGACTCCAACGAGGCATTGAAAAGGTCAGTCAGTGGAGTTGCTAGAACGTCCCCAAGTTCCCTCAGTATTCTAGGGTGTATCCCATCCGGTCCCATTGCTTTGTCTACTTTAAGTTGAGCTAGTTTCTCACGAACACAGTCTTCTCTCACGAACACAGTCAACATAAAAATGGATGGAACCCCCCATTGTTAGAGTGCAAAATTACTGCCCCGTTAAGCTTAGATATCCAATTTTGTATTTGTTTTAACAGCTTACAAAATGATGAGTTGGAAGATTCAACAGTATAAAATACCGTACCAAAGTCTCCAAAAGGAGAAAAAGAAAAAAAAAATCAGAGTGCAATCACACTCGATTCTCATTTCTTCACTAATTTCCTCCCCCCCCCCCATCCACAACCTTCTCCTTATCAAAATTAGAAATGCCAGAATGTCAACATCATCATCTTTAATAGACCCAAATCATATGAATAATTTGGAATCTGAAAATAAACCAAATGGGTAATTCAGCAGTACATACTGTAGATCAAACCAAAAGTTATTGCTGTGTACATTGCTACTACCTGATTGTTTGAATTCAGATGATTTCTGAAAGTCTGAAGTGAGAAGTTTATCCAAGGTTTTGCTAGCTGCCAGTTTTTTTAAGGGTTTTAAATTGTTGCTCAGACTTTTCCAAGTTGGCTTCACTTCCCTGGACCAACTATTTTCCAATGTGGTGCTTGTAGTTTTGTTCTTGTCCTTGTCACCATATATAATAAGGTATATAATAAGGTGTCTTAGTCATTGCCCTTTTTGCAGTATTGGTCAAGAATTCCTGGAGGGCCTTTACCAAGCATTTGTGTCCTCTGTATAGAATATGAGGTTAGTTATGATCTTATTACAATTGAGAGACCAGTCTACAAACAGCTGCTCTGGTATCTTTTTAATATATCACTTTTGACGCCTTTCTTTTTCTTTTTGGTGTTTATGTTTTCAGGATACTGGATTTCACTCCCCTTTTGGAAAACAGTGTAGCTTCCTTTTGTCACTTTCTTTCTTTCCTATTGCTAGCTGAAACATTTAGGGGCATGTTTACTAAAGAACGCTATTTGTGCCACGTCCCGTTAGCGGCGCAAATAGCGTTCTTTAGTAAACATGCACCTTAGTCTTTAATTTCTGATATTTCTTGTAGAAGTTTAGTAAATTGCCTCCTTTTTTATCTTGTTTTCATCTCATGGAGGTGTTAACAGAAAAGCCTTTGGAATGCAGGGATCCAGGTATTTATCAATACAAGTTTAGTAGTACAAATAGTTCTTCCAGTTTATTCTGTTTCAAGATGTTCCTTGGTTTTAAAGAAGGCAAAATTCTTTTCAGCTCCCAAGTCATCTTCTTTTTTGCTGTATTTTGATGTTAAATTTAAGGATGCATTATGATTCCATAGCCTTCAGTGCTGTATGTTTAGCAGAGAGCTTTTTTGCTGCCATCCTCTTAGCACACAGCAGGAGACGAAGCTTGTCCTGAGAAGACTAGAGGCCCTAGGAGTGGAACCTCTCTGCATGAGCTCCTGAGCCCAGTTTGCATGCATCCATAATTAGGACAATTTGAGTTGGAGGAATTTGGAAGGAGATGCTCCTAGCCAGATTAAATTTGATCAGCCACCAGGACACAGAGTTCATGAGCTGTTGGATGAGTCAGATAGTGTTCACAGCACTGAGTGGCTTGATTCCACTGAGAATGTAGGATCCATTGGGGTTGTCTCATAATAAGACATGCCTACAGAGTTTAATTTAGTTTCCTTATTTGATATCATGCCTTTCATTATGCATATCATACATTGTTAAAGCCATGAAGCCTAACAACCTGAGGTCTGCTGATCCTTTTTTGTTTATTCCACGAAGGATACTAATATGGTGATCCTTTCTTTTGGAAGAAAGGCTTTTGCCTCAGCCATATCTATGAATTGTAAACCACCATGATGACAATTTTGATTGGCAGTATACCAAATCTTTTAAATAAATAAATTCTAAGTGATGGGCTCAAGTGAGATTTAGGGGTATGTTTACTAAATGGCGATAGCGGCTTCCGTGTGATATCGGAGCTGCGGCCCCATTGAAATTAATGGGGCCGTGACTCCATTATCGCACGGAAGCCGCTATCGCCATCTATTTATTTAGTCAGATTTAATATACTGCTTTATCATTAAATCAAAGCGGTTAGCACATCAAACAATCAAGAAGGGGGTTATAGTGTGAAAACATGCAGTGGAAACATCGGCATGAGTGTGGTGGGAGGGGTGTGAGAGATTAATTTGAGTTTTATACTAGTGACTTAAGTACAGGTCTATATACAAGTGAGCTAGATACAAGTGTGCTATGTATAGGACTGTACATAGTAAACATATCTCTTAGGGTCATTTATAGTAAACATACCCCTTAGGGTTATTTATCTTGAACCCTAGAGATTCCAAAATCTGAATGGTTGTGCTCACTTATTCTATGGCTTCTTCCCGAGATATGCCCTTGACCAGTCAGTTGTTCATACAGGGAATCAGGTTCATCTCCAGTTTGCACAGGTATGCTTCTACCATGGCTAAGTATTTTGTGGATATGTGTGGTACTAGAACTACCCAAAGAGCAGTACATGGTATCGGAGGTGGTGTTTTCCTACCACAAATCTGAGATCCTTCCTGTGATTTGGATGTATCTCTGTGTGGCTATAAGTGCTTGTTTTTCAAATCCAGGGAGCATAGCTAGTCTTCTTTCTGGAGTAAAGGGAATAAGATGCCCAGGGAAACCATGTTGAACTTTATTTTTAGAAAAATTTGTTCGGGGCCCTTAAATTTGGAACTTATTTAGTTATTTATACAAAACACAAATTTAAAAACATACTCAGAATGGCTAAATATAAACTTTCATTGTTTTCTTTGGAATCAGGAACTATGTGGAATACAGTTCTTACCCTCTTTCCTCTAGTGAAATGGGTTCAATCACTTGAGTCTCTAAGAGGATCTCCTGATGCTGATTGAGAGTTTGACCATGATGTTCTCAGTGGGCAGTCTGGAGGGGTTTCTATTAGATGCAATCTTTCTCTGTTTCATATTATGCTGAGAATCCACATGTCTTGGTTATATGGAATCAATGGTTTATCAAAACCCTTAGCCTTTTTCCCAACAGGAAGATGTTCTAGAATAAACATTGGAATGCTATCTACGTGTGCCTGGATCCATTCAAAACACTGGGTCAGATTATGACTGAGTCACCTGCTGTTGCCTTTGGGGCCTCTGCTGTCGGGGGCAAGAGAGAGATTCCAGTTGTTGATGTGATCAAGGGGGCAGAGAGAGTGCCTATTAAGTGAACAAGTTGAGTTGGAGGAATTTGGAAGGAGATGCTCCTAGCCAGATTAAATTTGATCAGCCACCAGGACAGAGTTCCTGAGCTGTTGGATGAGTCAGATAGTGTTCACAAGCACTGAGTGGCTTGATTTCATTGAGAATGCAGGATCCATTGGGCTTGTCTCATAATAAGACATGCCTACAGAGTTTAATTTAGTTTCCTTATTTGATATCATGCCTTTCATTATGCACATCATACATTGTTGAAGCCATGAAGCCTAACAACCAGAGGTCTCACATGATGACCATGATCTCCTAAGCACTTCACTTGAGTACCTCCAAAATGAGGTGGCGGGCAGGTCAGAAATTGCTGCAGAGAGTGTCTGAAACATAGATCAGATATACCATTTCTTGAGCTTTACTCCAAAGAGGTTATTTCCCTTGGATGGCACATCAGCAAACTTGACCTACAGATCATATATAAAATCTAATAGCCACAGCTATGAGAGTCTGGGCACAGAAAGCCATAGCAGAAATTCTTGATGCTGTCTCAGAAACATCCTATGTTAACCTGGCTATGTGTTTTCCAGACCCTTTGTCCTTGTCCTAGGGTCTTCACATTTCTCGTAAGAAATACATTTTGATGAAGTGACAGACTTTACTTTTTCTAGAATATTTTTCATGTACTGCCCCATGAAATGCTGGTAAGAAGCTATGCAAGAGATTACCATGGCATTTGTGCAATCTTTCCTCATAAGAAGATCCTGGGAATGAATATCCCTCCCATAGAGTACCAAGGAGTGTGTCTTCATCTACTTGGCTTTCTTGACAGAGGATTCTATGACCACTTACTAGTGTGGAAACCACTAATTCTCAAATCCAGGAGCATTCTGGACTCTTTTCATAAAGTTGGACTTTTTAACTGGTTGCACAGAGAGGCAGGTCTCCCACATTTTCATCTGTAAGTCTTTAAAAATGTTATGAATGGGCAAATCTCACTGACTTGGAACAGCTGAGAGCTGCACAGTGCCAAAGAACAGAACACTAGCTTGTCCTTTTCCTGTAGGCTTGTAGCATCCCGCTCTTCATGCAGTGATGCCTTCGCATCATCCTCCTGCTTAGAAAGAAGTAAATTCTGTACTGGGGGGAGAGAAGAGGGGTGAATTCTGTGAATATTCTGCATTACATGGTTACACAAAATTTCCACAGGAGTAGCCCATACAGAACATAGAACACATACTGTGAGTATGTGTTCTCGGTCATTGTAATGTCATGGAACTTGGGGAATGTCCCGTTATTTAGACCCCTGGCAGCAAGTGTTTAACAATATGCAGACACCATTATCCTCTGAACTGCTTGCTTAGAAATGTATTTGCATTGTGCAAAGAGTTCGCTGATTTATTTTAAAGCATTTGAGGGTATGTTGGTATCTCTTCTGTGTCACCTTCTCCTGTTTAACTGCCACCCTGTCCTTCTTTTGCGTGTCTCTGCTGTCCAGTACTCCCATTTTCTCTATAACTCCTCTTGTTGCAGCAACCATTTTTCCTTCATCTGTAACCCCAAACATCTCCCACTCCTACCATATTCATTCCATTGACATCAGGGAAGGAAATCTGTCAACTCTGACTCTAAGATACACTGGCATTCCACCATCCTGTCTCTATAAGCAGCCCATAGGGATGAGCCCAGGTCCAGCCATTGCCTCAGTGGTACCCTGTGTTGGTAATCTCAAGATATTTTGTAGGAAGTGGTTGTTACAAGCAGGGGTGGCCCAAGGGGGGTGCGGGGCCATGTGCGGAGACTCGGTGTGGGGCCTCATTTCAATAAGGGGCCTCATTTGCATAAATATTTGCATAATGTTACCATACACTAACTTTTAGTAAACATGCCTCTTCATGAGTGTATGGATAAAGAAAGACAAAGATTTCTACATTACTGTAATCCAGTGCCAACCGCCAGGCACATTAGGAACTACTACAAACACTGCCCATTTAGAACCCATAGCAAACCCACCGTATCCTAACAGCACTACCAGGACTCATAAAGCACCATACCCTACCTATCAAAAGGCAACACTGCAAATATTAAACCAATACATTTCAGAGAATAACAATACATGACCTACTGGGGAAAGAGAACAAGTGACAATGTCAAATAGGAATTACATAAACAGAATACCTCAGCTCAGTTACACATGCAGAACATAGACCATCACCAAACAAGGAATCACAATTTAAAAAACGGAAGACAATAATTAAACTGGGAACCCTAAAAGCCAAACTTGGAATGTACAACAACAATGTAGAAATAAAACTATAAATTAATTTCCTCTTGTACTAAACAAAGCACAGACATTAATGATGCACATTTCCCAGAGCTGACATATTCCAGTTAATAAATTCAAAATAAAGAGATATCTTTGTACCTTTTGTGCATTTTTTTTTTCAGTTGCAATTGTTCCAGCCACTTTCTTCTGGTTTATTTGTGTCTTCTGCTATCTCTCCATCGTCTGCTGTCCATTTGTCCTTTCTTCTCTTCTAGTTTTTTTCCATTCTCTCTCTACATCTGCTTTAACATAATAATCTTTCTCCTTTTGCTCTTTCCTCATTCCTATTTCATCCACTCAAATTTTACCCCTCCATCCTCAATCCCCACTTAGTCTCCCAATACCCGGCCAATTGTACATTTTTCTTCCCTCCCACACAAAATATTTTTCCCCTCTCCATTTCACTCTCCCAGCCCCATCCCCTTCTAATCTCCCCCAACATCAGCTCCCTTTTAGTTCCAGCCCCACCCAGTATCCGCTCCCTTCTAGTCCCCACATCAGCCCATTTCCAGTCCTGGCCCCCCATCAGTCCATTTCCAGTCCTAGCTCCCCCATCCATTTCCAGTCCTATCCAAGTCCCTTCATCAGCTCATTTCCAATACCAGCCTCCCATCAGCCCATTTCTAGTCCTTTCCTAGCCCCACCATCAGCCCATGTTAAATCCTAGCTCCCCTCCACTCAGCCCATTTCTAATCCAAGCCCCCCATGAGCCTACTTCCAGTTCTAGCCCCTCCATGAGTCCATTTCAATCCAAGCCCCCACCACAGCCCATTTCCAAACTTAGCTCCCCCCAACACCCAATTCCCAGTCCTATCCTAGCCCCTCCATCAGCCCATTTTATGTCCTAGCTCCCTCCCCTAAGAGCCCATTCCAAGCCCCCTTCCCATCAGCTATTTGCAGTTCAAGCCCCCTTCCACTCAGCCCATTTCCATTCCAAGTCCCCCTCCCCATCAGCTATTTGCAGTTCAAGCCCCCCACTTCCCCTCAGCCCATTTCCATTCCAAGCCCCGTCCCCATCAGCTATTTGCAGTTCAAGCCCCCTTCCACTCAGCCCATTTCCAGTCCTAGCAACCCCCCCCAACCCATTACCATTCCTAGCCCCCCATAGCCCACTCCCAGTCCTAATCCCACCAGCCCATTTCCAGTCCTAATCCCCCATCACCCAATTTACAGTTTAAGCCCCCCCCCATAGCCCATTACCAGTCCTAACCTCCCCATCAGCCCACTCCCAGTCCTAATCCCACCAGCCCATTTCCAGTCCTAATCCCCCAGCCCCCAATTTTAGTTTAAGCCCCCCCAGCACCCATCCCCACTCCTAACCCCCCCCCCCGCCCCCATCACCCATCCCCACTCCAACCCCCCCCCCCCCCCCAGCCCAGCCCAGCCCAGCCCAGCCCAGGGAAAATTTAAAATAAAAAAAAGCTGTCTGCTGCCGCTTCCGGGGCCGCTGCGGCAGAATCGAGTGTGCTGCGGGGCCCCCCCTGTGCCCGGCAGAGCCTGCCCTCCCCGGTATCACCTCTCTGTTTCCAGCTTCAGTCACACACGCCGGCTTTCAGACCGCGAAGGGACTAGCTTCCCTTTCGTTGCTCTGTTAAGCCCGCGGGGGCTGATGGGAAGTGCCCATCAGCCCCCGCGGGCTTAACAGAGCCGCAAAAAGGAAACTAGTCCCTTCGCGCTCTGAAAGCCGGCGCGTGTGACTGCCGCTGGAAAGAGAGAGCTGATACAGGGGAGGGCAGGCTCTGATGGGCACAGGGGGTGCCCCGCGGCACACTCGATTCTGCCACGGCGGCCCCGGAAGCGGCAGCAGACAGCTTTTTTTAAATTTTTTTTTAAATTTTACTTTTGGATCAGAATGTTTTTTGCGCGGGGCCCCGCTGAAACGCGGGGCCCTGTGCAAAAAACATTCTCGCTCAATGGACGGGCCGGCCCTGGTTACAAGCCATGACCAAGTCTACAACAGCAGTGTGGAGAAGAAATGCAGCTGCTGCTGCTGGAGCCTGCACTCTAGTGGCAAATGCAGGAAGAACCCAGACCAATAAGGTTTGAAAACACTGCACTCAGGCAAAGGTAGTGCTAGCCCTGAAAGAAGCCTTCTTGCATAGGGGCCAATGTAATAAAGTAAGGGAGGCTTTGTACATATTAGTGCAATTTCTGTGCACAGTTGTCTCTGCTACTGCCACCACCCTATTCATCTAGGGCCCAATATTCGAAACGGTTTATTATTATTAAATTATTATTAAATCAGGATATTCAATGGCACTTATATGGTTAGTGCTGCTGTATATCTCCTTCTAACTTCCCTACATGCCCAATGCTATCCGGTTAGCAGCAGGGCGTGTCAGGGGCATTCTGGGGTGGAGCAGAGGTGGCGAAAAAGTGATAACTGGGCAGCAGCAATATTGCATGCTGCCTGGTTAGCAATTTGTGCCAAAAAGATAGGTGAGGAAAACCCTTGCCTATCTTTCGGTGCAGGAGCTAACCGAGCAGCATGCAATATTGCTGCTGCCTGGTTACCTAATGCGGCTTCCAGTATATGTGAAGATCCCTGGATATTCAATGATGGGGCCACGTATGACCTCAGCTTTGAATATCTGGGGTTAAGGCTTGGTAGGCAGGGCTACTTGACGTAGCGGCGCATAGCCTACCCAGAAGAATATTGGGCCCTTTATTTACTATTTTTCCGTTTCTTTTTTTTTAAATTATGTATTTATCAATTTTACAAATTCACTCAAAAAAAATATCACTATCAAGTGAAGAAATTAGGAAATAAACTAGCCAACAAGGAAAAACAATGAAAACATACATTAACAATATACCTCTTCAGACCACAAAATAAGGAAATTGGGATCCAAGAGATGAAAAAGGAATAGGAAATAATTAAAATCCCCATCCCCAACAAATCACAGTGTGCCACTGAGATACCAGCTACTCCTTAGCACCCTCCCTAGCTACCAGAAAATCATTAAGGTGGTATGGTTCATAAAACACAAACGTTTTACCCTCAAAATTAACAAAACAGATACAAAAGTACAGATACAAAAGTAAGACCAAGGGACAAAACCCTCGGTCGGAGCAACAGAAAACCCTGTCACCTCTTCTGCATAAATCTAGACAAATCAGGAAATATACATACTTTTGAACTATAAAACAGCTTATCAATGTTTCAAAAATACAAACATAATACAGAGTTACGGTCAAATTCAAGCGCAAAAGTGGCAATAAGTATAGTTCTTTGAGTGACAACTTCGAAGGAGGACTCAAGAAAGGCCGTAAGATTCAGCCCCTCAGAGCTCTCACCCACTCTAGCTTGAGGACCCCCCTCTTACAAAGAAGAACTGGACCCTCACCAGGGGTGTAAGTAGCTCGCCATCCCCAGAACGTCAGTCAAATACTTCTTAACCATATCCACTGGAGTCACTAAGAGGGACCTTGGGAAGTTCAAAAAACAGAGATTATTTCTTCGGACTTGATTGTCCAGATATTCCAGTCTCCGATGTGTTAAACTGCTATCCTTCACCAAAAATTCTCCCAAAGTTTGAAGTTCTTTAACCTTTGGCTCCAGCACATCACTCCTATTAACCAAAATACCCAACATTTGTGAGTGCTCAACCACACTCTGAGACACAATAGACAAATCCCTCACAAAACATGATGAAAAAGCTTGAAGAGAGGAGATAAGATTCTGCATGGCCTCCCAGAGAGACTGTAAAGTCACTGCTCCCACCTGATGCTGAAGTTGAAAAAGTCCGGGAGGTGCATCTCCCCCTCCCCGTGCAATATCACTCATGGTCCGCTGCACAGCCCTCACACCAGGAGCCGCTCTTTCTTCCAAGGGGGAGGAAACTGCCGCAGGTGAACCTCCAGTGAGGGCTGCCCTTCCATCCACATTGAAAAAAACTCCCCACACTGGGTAAAGATAGTAATACACAAGAAAAATAACCCCAGTCACCAAAATACCGTGTACCTTTATAAAAATTGAAAATATTAATTCACTATCTTTTTGTTGGAGTAACCAATCAAAAGGAGACAGGGATTCTACCTGTCCCCTCGCCGCGGTCACTCCTTTTTAATCATTTTAATTGCTCAAAAAATTGCATAAAACTTATCTGTAATCCAGCCAGCACAGGAATTCAAAATCCACAACGTGCCACGTTTCGAGCCTTCACAGCATTCAGTGGCTCTGCGTCAGGTGAAAAAATTTTTGAATCCCATTCCATTAGCTTCAGCATCCACCATCCTACGAACGGTCAAATTTAAAAGAAATGGCGTGTGACGTCAAAACGCCAGACGAAGGAGAAAAATCCACAGCCAATCAGAAAACAATGCCATTCTGAGCAATCAGGATCACGGGGAAACCCACTGTCAGGGAACCCCCCAGACTCCCAGTACCAGCAATGAAACCTCAGTCACAATAAGGTGCTCCACTCCACAGAGGCATTTAGACCACCGGGAGAAACAGTCCGTAGACGGAATATCCAACGTTGTTCCATATATTGTAACTTCGCAAGCCGATCTCCTCCTCGGGGGTCCGGAGGCAGAAAGTCCAAAACCCGCCATTTCAGCTGACAAAATTGATGACACTGTTGAAGGCAGTGATCAACCATAGGCGCTGATGCAGTCTTTGTCCTCAATCGAGATGCGTGTTCCCCCAGTCGAATCTTGACCTTGCGAGTGGTGCGACCAACATAAAGTAGCCCACATGGGCAACGTACCAAATAAACCACATAAGATAAATCGCAAGTGGTGTGCCAATGAGAATTGTAGACTTTAGAGGTGGAGGCATCCTGCCAGGTAGGTCCAATCATCGCCATCGCACAATAACTGCATTCTCCACAGGCAAAATGGCCCGGATCCACATGTGAAGCAGGAGGGCGGTCAGAGGGCCAGGATGACTTCACTATACGATCCCGTAGATTTGACGCTCGAGAATATGCCACCCGAAAACGTTTACCCGAAAAACAGGTATGTACCGAGAGAACCGGCCAATATGAACGAATAATCTGCATCACTTTGGAAACCCCTGATAAATAAGGAAAAACTCCTGTAAAATCCTCTCCTGTAGTGTCAGCTGTATTGTCAGACGAAGAACGTGGAAGGAATAACCATTCACGATGAATAAACCGGGCCCGCTTATAAGCCCTCTTAATCAATGAAAGGGGGTATCCCCTATGTAGCAAACGATCTTGTAAATCTACTGCCTGCTGCTGGAAATCCTCCAACGAGGAACAATTTCGGCGTAGTCGCAGGAATTGACCAAAGGGGAGCCCCCTCTTCAACGACAAAGGGTGGAAGCTGGAATACTGTAACAACGTGTTCCTCTGTACTGGCTTCCGAAATAAAGTCGTAGTGATCCCTTCAGAAGATAAATAAAGTGTGAGATCCAGGAATTGTATAGACCGCCGATCATGTGTGGCTGTAAACTGAATGTTAGCAGAGTAATCATTTAAAGAACTCACAAATGACTGTAAGTCAGCCAGGGACCCAGTCCAGAGGAAAAACACATCATCCAAAAAGCGGCGCCAGAAAACCACATGTTGGAACATCGGGGAGGCATAAATATGTCGTTCCTCAAAAATAGCCATGTATATGGTAGCAATAGAAGGGGCTACCGTGGCCCCCATGGCTATGCCAAACGTTTGACGGTAAAAATTATTATCGTGCAGAAAATAATTGCTGTTCAAAACCAGGTCCAACACAGCTAATAAGAAAGACCGAGGAATCCTTGCTGGTAAATCAAGTGGGTAGGTAACCAAATGTTGAAGCATCTCATTTTGATCGATGTTTGTGTACAGTGCTTGTACATCCAATGATACCAGAAATGTATAAGTCGAATAATCATTACATGCTGACAGTTGTATAAGAAAATCCCCAGTATCACGTATGTATGAAGTAACTTTAGATGCTGCAGGCTGTAAAAATACATCAACAAATTTAGACAGGGGCTCTAGAAGTGAATCCCGACAGGACACGATGGGTCGTCCTGGGGGGTGTTGTGCGTTCTTATGAATTTTGGGAACCAAATAAAAGATGGGAACCTTAGGAGTAGTGTTAATCAAAAACCGAAATTCCCGACTAGTAATCCATCCTTTTTGGAAGGCTTCCAACATAAGAGATTTTATCTCACAAAGTAATATTGACGTCGGATCCCCGGGAAGCAGTTGATAATGTACTCGGTTCTGAAGATGGTTTTTTACCTCAGCCTGATATTGATCAGGGGACAGCACAACAATCGCCCCGCCCTTATCAGCCCGTCGGATAATAAGATCAGATTCAGAAAGATCCCGCATCGCCTGAAATTGTTCCTTTGAAAGATTAGGGTGAAATTTAGATGAACCAACCTCCAGCTTCTCCAAATCCCGTAGTACCAGATCCTGGAATGTAGATATAACCGGATCCACCACTCCAGGGGGCAACCACTTTGAGGGCCCAAAAATGACCGAAGGGTCCCTTCCACCATCAGACTCTTGTTGAGAAAAATAAAGATAAACACGTAACTTCCGAAAGAGCCGATGTAACGCCAGTCGTACCTCAAAACCATTGTAACCAGAAGTCGGGACAAATGAAAGCCCCAGCTTCAGTACCTGCAACTGTGTAGAAGTGAGAGAGTGGCCGGATAAATTGAAAACTACTGATTCTTGGTGCGGGAACGAGTCTCGGGACCTTCCCAAAAATCCTGTTGGTAATGATATTGACGCCGCGAACGGCAACCCCGTCGAGCAGACCCTTCCTCTGCATTTACCGGGCGAGACTGGTGGCCCCCACGTCGAGAGTCCGTCCCTTCCGAATCTGTCGAATCCTCCGAGCTAACCGCAAAGGAAACCTGTTTTGAAGGGGCCACAAAATGGCCGGTAGGGGACATCCATTTATACACACAATGATTATCATAATCTGTCTTATCACGTCGAAACTTCCGTATCTTAAGACCACGAACATGGTCCTTGAAGGAATCAAGCTGCTTAGTCGTTTCCTGCCATTGAGTTTGGCATGGGGGCCCCTCTGAACACCCTGCGACCAACTACTTCCGGGCATAGGCGGCGGACAATCGGGCTGTTCATTGGCACCGCCGCAAACTGATTTAAGGGGGTAGGCTTTGAAGATCCGGCTAAGATGTGAAAATCTTCCAACGTCGTATATCTCAGCAGTTGAGACTGAGAGCCGCCCTGGAGTCCAGCCTTCCCCTTCACCTTGAGCTTACCCATTATAGGACTAGCGAACAGCTGACAGCGAAGGAGGAAAGAGAAACATGTCGAGCCAGTGCTGCTAGTCCAGCGCCATCTTGGATCCTCCATTTCTTATTATTGTGATTATTATTGCATATAACTCATGAATCTTTCTGCACATTATGTTATGCCTGTACCTTGTGTTATGAATACATTGAGGTCATTGTAAACCGTCTTCACTTGTAGAAACACGGCATATAAAAAATGCTACATAAATAAATAAATGAAGTATTGTGCTCACAAGCTGTGTGCAATCATGTATAGTGACATCAGCGCATAGGTCATTTAAATGCCATGGAAATGAAGGTATTAGCTATTAAACCCAGATACAAAGAAGTGCACAGAAGACCCCCAAGGTTGAGTGCAGGGGTTTTTTAACACTAGGGGGGGAAGGGGGTAGTGGGGGGGGGGGGTTTCAGCAGCAGCGGCCGGCACACTTAAAGCAGCTGGCCATCTCTGCTTTAACTTTACCCTGGATATTCAAGGCCATATCCAAGCCCCAGCATTGACTATCCGGGTTGCCTGAATTGCAATTTTGTAATACGGTTAGCGGCGATATTCAGCCACTGGCTAAAGCTAGGGTTAACTGGGTAGTGATTGAATATTGCTACTGCATGGTTAACCTGCAGTGCCATCCTACTCCACTCCCAGAATGCCCAACGCTAAGCATTTAGCAGCCCAAACCAGAGATATTCAGGGCACTATCTATGTTAGTGCTACTGAATATCCTAGTGAGCAGCATTTATGCAGTTTGCAGGTCTGCAAACCACATAGATGCCTTTAAATATCCCCCTCAAGGGTTTTAGCAGTTTAGCAGGTCTGAGAAGGAGAAGAAGTTTAGTTCATTCTTCTGCCGTCAGCATTAATGAGGATGTTGTGCCTTTTTCTTCTCTTTGCTGCGAGCATCAAGTACTTGCAACATTTTCTGGTTTTGTTGAAGAGCTGAGGGGCAGGTGTGCTGGAAGAAACATGTGCATGTTCTGGAATGCTATTTAGCACATAAACATTAATATTATTCTGCACAGAAATATCATTGAATTGTGTTATGTAGTCTGAGCTGTTAGGGGCGCTATAAAGCACAAGCAGATCAGTGCTTAGGCTCTTACCAGAGTATTTCCCTCTTTGCCCGTGTATCCCTTGGTTCCTTCTCCCAATAACTCACACACAGAGCTGCCTTGTATCATCAAGCTCAGGGTTTTTATTTGGAAGGATTAACAACTCATGGGATTACAGGGAACTCAAACCACAATGTTCACACATACCGGCAGCCATGAATCCTTCTGCCACCATCAGCATTAGAATTACCAGCAGTTCATTCCATTAGCTTTCCAGAACCTCCCTGGTACATTCTAACCACAGCTTCAGGTGTTTGGCATTCTTCCCAATGAACAGCCTTCCATTCCTCAGCAAGAAATGTTCTATCTACAACCCTACACCTAATCTTCTCTCTAATAGAGTGTGTTTAATTATCTCTGCTCAGCCTTTCCGATCCAGGCCAGAGCAGATGGTTCTAACCTAGAACTGCTTTCTAACTGAACTAAGGAAAAGCTTGCAAAAAGCCTCTTTACCTTTACACAATGCTGCAAGTAAGGCAGAGACAATATTCTCTTCGGCTTCCAAATCTAGTATGATGATCTTTGCTGTTTTCCAGGTTATGCTGCGTCTTCATAACTGGAGCCAACATTTCAGCCACCATACTGTGACTTTCTTAAGGGTGAAGGTCTGTTCTTTTTTATATAGTAGTGCTCAAACTGGATTGGTGGGATTGAGGTGGGGAATTTGAATTTTGGCGGTTAAGTCCGTTAGAGAAAGGCTTTTCCTATAGATAGGAAGGTTCTCTGATGAGTTTAAAGATGCTCTCCCTGTAGAGTTTCTTGAAAAGTTCTCTTGGGCTTCCGCAGCTAGTATGAATTATCTTTGCGGTTTTCTGTCTTTCAGTCTCTACTGTCGGGGATCATTTAGGATTCCTGAAACAGGACCAGTATACAATGAGAGCCCTTTGACACTTTTATTCCACTCACTCCTATTCCCCTTCTCTAAATAACAGAGTCCAAGCCAGAATTTGTGCTCTTAATCAAAGGGTTTACTGTACTTGAAATTTAGGGTCACTTATAACAATTACTGGCAGAGGCAAAACTATATTAATTTAATTTATTTATTTAAAGTTTCTTTTTTATACCGCTTTATCCTTTAGTCAACACGGTTTACAGTATAGTCAACAGTCAACACGTTTTTTTCAGTGTACCTTGATCTGGTAACTACTGAAGGTGCAGGTCCCTGGTGGTGCTCTGTGGAAGCTCCTGGCTCAGGTGTGCCTGGAAGGGCTGATGCAAGGATTGGAGACACTCTAGGCAGGCCCTCCATCCTGCTACTCCCACCCCACCCCCCCCGGGCTCCTCAACCGTATTGCCACAGCAGCTCTAGAGACTTAAAGTAAATGCTACCTCATGGTTTCTGAACTATTGCCGCCATTGCAAGCTCTATAGAAGAGTGGCAATGGCGGCAGTAGGTGCCCCTGGAGGGTCGGCACTCTAGGTGACCACCTAGTTCACCTAATGGAAGTGCCAACCCTGGTCACTGGGCTACATGGATGTCCTGGCTCCTCTCTCCTTGATTATGCAGTGACTCTCAGATGTTACAGACTTGCTCCTTCTCCTTTGCCAATGGTAGAAGTGCTTCTCCTCTTTCTATGAGCTTGCAGAGTTTGCAAAGACACAGAAGACTGTGGGTACAAAGTTGACATGATCTGGGTCACCATCTTACCCATCTGCTCCTTCCTGCTGCAGTTGCTAGCCTGGTGGATCCAGCTGGATGGTGAGCCATAATCACCTGCCCCCTTTGGGACATATTCCTACTTCCTTCTCATGGTGCGGTGGCTGTGTGCCAAAGACAGGGTTCTTGCCTTTGGGTGTGGTTTATATATTTGTTGAATTTTCCTTCCCAGAGGAGTCTCCTCCCAGGCTAATGACACTGGGTAGAAAGAGCCTCCCCTGTTCTGGAAAACGGATTGTAGTAATTTAGGAGGACCACTGGAGGTCTCCGCTGCTTAAAGAAGCAGAATCTATGGGATATAGTGGGTAGTTAGATAAGGGACATGATCATGTAAAGCAGTGTTTTACATGCTCATGTAGATTCTTATAAAATTGCCCAGGATATACACAGTAAAAAGCAAGCATGCAGAAGCATTTCACCTACTTTTACACAATATGGAAATTATTTTGTAAGGAGCTGTGTAAAGTTATGCACTATCAATATGCGTAAATCACATAAATGACTCACGCCTATGGAAAGGCCTTTGTGCACGTACTTTAGCAATCACTATTCTGTAAGTATGTGGGTCAGGCGATGGTGGGTACATTTAGTGTGTGCGTGTGTACGCGCATAGGAGAGGAGCTTGGGCAGAGTGTAGGTGGAGCACAAATATGCACACATTTAGTTATAGGCACTAGTGTAAGTGCTCATGCCTAGATTCAACATGCATTTTCAGACATGTATGCGCCTATTTTATATACAAAAGTAGGTGCCTGCTTTTTCTTATAAAGTAGGCTCAAAATAGGCACGTTCTGTATGCCTAAAACTAGGCACCCAGTTATAAATTACCCTTTATATGTGTAGGCATTCCTGTACGCCTATTCTTACTGGCGCATACACACTCAATTATACTTGACTTGGACAAATATAAATGTTAGGGATGTGCATCCCTGAGCACACATTAAGTTAATTTGGGCACCTAAAAATTTAAAAGGCATGCAAATTGCTTGAATGTGCACATACCTTAAAATAAATGTGCATGCAATTGATTTGCATGCTTAAAAATGTTCTAGCATTCATTCAATACATGCCTAAAGAACAAATATGTGAAATGAACAAAAATCAGGAAAATGTCATTTTAAATGAGCAGCAGGCATGCCCAGGGAGTTATAAAAAGGGATACATGTGTGCGTCCAATTTTAGAATGATGAGGCATGTAGGAACTTGCTGACACACACGTCCATGTCTCTACCTGCCCCCCGGCATGAACAGGCATCAGAAAAGTGCTTGTTTCAGCAACCTAACACCTATGGAGAGAAGAGGAGAAAGCTCTCTTATTCCTTCAATATCTTTGCTATAGCACAGAGACAGGCAGGTAAATCAAGAGATTGCTTTTATGGCTGCCGCA
Organism: Ichthyophis bannanicus; assembly: GCA_033557465.1. Lineage (NCBI taxonomy): Eukaryota > Metazoa > Chordata > Amphibia > Gymnophiona > Ichthyophiidae > Ichthyophis > Ichthyophis bannanicus. The sequence continues at coordinate 85,826,921 of CM066043.1, forward strand.
GCGCTACACATCTTTGCTTGCAAAATGGCAGGTTGGGACATGTATGTGGCATCAGATAGAAATACCATCATGCTCATGTCTGTCGCCCAAGCTGCCACCGTCCAAATTGGACATGTACACATGTCTAAAATCAGTTAGAAACTTCTATGTGCCTGGCTCATTTTAATGCACATTCCCATTTGTTTTGTATTTTCCAGAGATGTTTCTATTTTAGGATGGAGACAGCCAATTTTAGAATGCAATGACACATGCCCACCTTCTCTGCTGCCCCTCCCATAGAATTTCAAACGTTCGTCATGTTCTGACTATGACGTCCCAGTCTGCACTTACACGGCCTTTCTAGAATGTGTCTTATAAGCATATAAATCCCTCAAGAGGAACTTAATTTCCTTCCCTGCTCTCATGGGGAAAATTTGAATACCTCCCTCAAAATCTAATTTTTACAGCATCTGAATAAGAGAGTAATAAACAAAACATAAAAATATATAAAAATAATTCCATCAGCTTCAAATTATTTTACACATCAGAGGAGCCACATAGCACCATGTTGTATAATGTCAGAGTTTGTACTTCCTCAACATGTCGCCCCCTTGAGCTATGCAAAAGAAGATTTGTCTAGATGGAAGAAAATGGATGTTATTTAGTGTTGTACTGTGTGTCTAGTCCTGCACACAAAATGAATAAACTCAGGCCATTTAGAAGTTCAGGGGACACTGCCAGTTTCATTTTTTAGTTTTTACTGAGATAGCCTGGCAGAGGTAACGCAGAAGACACCTACTGGCTCTTTGCACAACATTGTAGAGGAAGAACGGTAATTCATGATCACCAGGTGCCCTTATTTGCTTACTTTGGAATTTGGTGAGGATGTTTTTTGTGCAGTTTATAGAACTTGCTGTGTCAGCTTAGCCTAAATGTGCTTCTTCATTGAAGAGACGCTTTACTGCTTCAGTAACTTGTATCACAGCTCCAACTGACTGCCTGTCTTTGAACATGAGAAATATACTGTTACATCAGGAAAACACAGACCAGACTCGGTGCTAACCTAATCCTAGGGCTGTAACTAGCAGTGGATGAGAGCGGCAGCTACCTAGAGTGAAAAACTGTGTAGGCTGGCAACGAAATGAAAAGCAAGGAAGAGTGCTACTGGTATGCCATCGCACAGGTCGGTAGGAAAGAGGGGAGAAAGTGACAAAGGAGAAAACAGGAGATCAGAGTGGAAGGCGACCTGGGCAATAAAAGGCCTAGTTGCAGCTCTGCCTGATCTAGTAATTCCATCTGCCATTAACTTTGTTTTCTGGCTTGAGAACTATTATATTCTCATTACATGATGACGTAGCCTCCTGGTTGTTCTTTTCTTTACTTCATCAGTCAGACAGAGGTCTGGGTTCTTGGCTCAATGAGCCGCCTTCATTCACCATTTCACTGGGATTTTCTCCCTATTGTATATGCCTCCCAACACACTTAGAGGAGTAGTTACTAAGCTGCGCAAAGCAATCACATTTTGCTGCAGATTAATTTACTTTGGGAGTCATTAACATGCTGTAACTCAGTACTGCATGTTAGTAACTCACATGGTAGATGAATTGCACAACTTGTGTTCAACCTCACAAGCTGCATTGCTCCTGGAAAAATAATGGCAGCTTTTAGTTGCATTAAAAGCTTCCCCAGTCTATGGAAGACGATTAAGAATCAAACACGGATTTCTTTTTACCGCAAAAGGTTTCACAGCACCTGTTCTTGTGGATACAAGGAAAAGTGATGGTGCAAGAGAAGGCAGTATACCAGAAGGGGAGCTCAAATATATTTCCTACTGCCTAGGTCACCTAATTTTTCTTCTTCTTTCTAAGAGTGCATTTTATAAAGCTTTCTGGGCAAATGGAGGATATTTAAACATCTACATACAAGGCAATACAGTCCAGAATAATCTTTTAGGACCTGAATCATAATAACCTTTTCCAACAGAGGAACTGAAGAATACATTTGCAGGACCTGGGTGTGATTGCTTCTGATGATCTTAAGGTGCCTAAAGGCAATGGCAAAAGCCAGAAGGATGTTTGGGGGTATAGGGAGAAGAATGGCCAGCAGAAGGAGGTGATAGTGCCTCTGTATAGGTCTTTGGTGAGACCTCATTTGGAGCACTGTGTGCAATTCTGGAGACCACACCTTTAAAAAGGATATAAACAGGATGGAGTCTGTGCAGAGGGTGGCTACCAAAATGGCTAGTGGGCTTCATCATAAGGCATATGGTGACAGACCTAAAGATCTCAATTTGCATACTTTTGAGGAAACGTGGGAGAAAGGAGATATGATTGAGATGTGAAGAGGATCTTGAATGATTTTCAAAAGACTGTTGTGACAAACTAGCTAAACTAAAAATAGACAAAGCTAGATGGGATACATCCAAGAATACTGAAGGAACTTGGGGAAGTTCTAGCAGCTCCACTGACTGACCTTTTCAATGCTTCTTTAGAGTTGGGAGTGGTCCCAGAGAACTGGAGAAAGGTACATATGGTTCCTTTACAGAAAAGCAGAAGTAAGGATGAGGTTGAGAACTACAGGCCAGTTAGTCTGACCTCTGTGGTGAGTAAATTAATGTAAACACTGCTAAAACAGAGGATAGTGAGGTTTCTGTGGCCCAATGGATTGCAGGATCTGAGGCAGCATGGGTTACCAGAGGTCGGCCTTGTCAGCAAATCAGTTTGATTTCTTTGACTGGGTGACCAGAGTTGGACAGAGGGAGTGCCCTAGATGTGGTGTACTTGGATTTCAGTAAAGTCTCTGACACCATTCCTCACTGGTGACTTATAAATAAATTGGGCACCCTAGGAATGGACCCTAAAGTGACTGACTGGGTTAAAAGTTGGTTGAGTAGTAGGCAACAATGTGTACAGATAAATGGAGCTCACTCTGAGGAGTAGGATGTTACCAGTGATGTGCCACAGGGATCTATCCTTGGTCCAGTTCTTTTTAACTTCTTTGTTAGTGATATTGCTGAAGGGCTGTTGGGTAAGGTTTGCCTGTTTGCAGATGATACCAAAATCTGCAATAGAGAAAACACTCAGGAAGGAGTAGATAACATGGGAAGGGATTTAGCTAAGCTTGAAGAGTGGTCAAGAATTTGGCAGCTGAGATTTAATACTAAAAAATGCAGGATTATGCATTTGGGCTGCAAAAATCCAAGGAAGTGGTACAATGTAGGGGGCGAAGTACTTCTGTCCATGAAAGAAGAACAGGTCCTGGTCATGATTGTTTTTCTGGTGATCTTAAAGTGGCTAACAGGTAGAAAAGGAGATGGTGAAAGGATGCTTGGGTGCATAGGGAGAGGAATGACCAGCAGAGAACAGGATGTGATAGTGCCACTCTGGTACAACCTCATTTGGAGTATTATGTGCAGTTCTGGAGACCACACCTTCAAAAGGATATAAGAACAGAAGAAATGCCATACTGGGTCAGACCAAGGTCCATAAGCCCAGTATCTTGTTTCCAACAGTGGCCAATCCAAGCCAAAAGTACCTGGCAGGTTCCCAAAATGGCACACAGGTTCCACAATGCTCATTCTGGGGTAAGCAGTGGATTTCCTGTGTCCACTTTAATAATGGTTTATGGACCTTTCCTCCAGGAACTTATCCAAACCTTTTTTTAAAACCCAGCTACACTAACAGCTTTTAGTACATCCTCTGGTAATGAATACTAGAGTTTGATTACGCATTGAGTAAAAAAAATATTTTTTCTTATTAGTCTTAAATGGGTTACATTGTAGCTTCATTGCATGTCCTCTAGTCTTTGTACTTTTTTGATGGCGTAAACAGCCAATCTACCAACCAATCTACCAACCGTTCCACTCCATTCATTAATTTATAGACCTCTATCATATGTCTCCTCAGCCATCTCTTTTCCAGGTTGAAGAACCCTAACATTTTAAGCCTTTCCTCATAGGGGCATCCTTCCATCCCTTTTACCATTTTAGTCGTTCTTCTCTGTTCTCTAATTCTACTATATCCTTTTTAAGATACAGTGACCCAAATTGCACATAATATTCAAGATGTGGTCACACCATGGAATGATACAGAGGCATTATAATATCTTTGGTTTTATTCTCCATTCCTTTCCTTATGATTCCTAGCATTCTATTTGCTTTCTTGGCTGCCACTGCACACTGAGCAAAGGGTTTCAACGTATTCTCCACGATGACGCCTAAATCTAAATCTTTTTCCTGGGTGGTGGTTCCAAGGTGGTACCTTGCATAGTGTAACCAAAGTTTGGGTTGTTCTTTCCTAGGTACATAACTTTGCACTTGTCCACATTAAATTTCATCTGCCATTTGGATGCCCAGTCCTCTTGCAATTTTTCACAATCTTCTTGGGTTTTAATGACTATGAATAATTTTGTGTTATCTGCAAATTTGATCACCTCAATAGTTCCCCTTTCCAGGTCATTTACAAATATGTTAAAAACCAGTGGGACCAGCACAGATCCCTTTGGTACTCTAATATTCACCTTTCTGCATTGAGAAAATTGGCCGTTAAGCCCTACTCTCTGCTCTATATTTTTACCAGTTCCTGATCCACAATACTACAATGCCTCCAATCCTATGACTTTTTAATTTTGTCAAGAGTCTCTCATGAGGGACCTTTTCAAAAGCTTTCTGAAAATCCAGATACACTACTGTATATCAGCCAGCTCACCTATGTCTACCTGTTTATTCACACTTTCAAAAATATATAACAGATTAGTAAGAAAGACTTTCCTTGGCTAAATCCATGTTGGCATACTCCCATTGAACCCTAACTATATATATGATCAGTAATTTTATTCTTTGTAATGGTTTCTACCATTTTGCCTGGACTGACGTCAGACTCACTGGTCTGTAGTTTCCCAGATCACCTATGGAATGTCCAGCCCCGCGCGATCAGAAATGGGTCTACCTCTGTACAGCCCAATTCTAGTCCGCTGTACGGGGGGAGACAGCCAGAACAGAATGCCCTCTTATATTCCACTAACAGACTGAACTCCCAGTAGATCACAGTTTAGAAAATGTTGAATTACAATTGTGTTAACACATAATTAGGACTTCAGTTCTTAGGTATCTCTAAATTGTTAATTTATTTTCTAGGTTATTAGGGGATCCTTGAGGATAGAAAATATCAGTGTTTATGATTTTCATGACACAGGTGCTGTTGCTGGGCATTTTTCCTGACGGAATCAAATAAGTATCACTTAGAAGTCATCAGTGCAGAAAAGGCACAAAATCTGGTGGATACAACTCAGAGGAGGGGTGGGAGAGTACCAGGGGACGTGGTATTTCCCAGTGCTTATCCAGTGTTTTTTTACATCAGGGGTGTTTTATTGGTTAAAACATAAAATCAGAAGCCCTTCACAAAGGCAATAGAATGGACGTAGTACTGAATAAGGGAAGGGTTCTAGGAGTGATCCGGCAAATTACAGAGCCATGAGCCTGACATCAGTACCAGACAAAATGCTAGAAACCATTATAAAGAACAAAATTACTGAACATGTAGATAGTCATGGTTTAATGGCAGAATCAACATGGATTTAGCCAAGGAATGTCTTGTCTCAAAAATCTCTTATATTTTTGAAGGTGTGAATAAACAGGTAGATAAAGGTGAGCCAGTTGATATAGGGCCTGATTCTGACTGGCGAATAGCGGGGATGTACATCCAGGTTGGACATCCAGCCCCGCTATTCACCGGGACCATATGCTGCTTCAAGTGCTGCCCCCGCATACACAGAACCACTGTGCGGGGAGCGCTGGCTATGGGCAGAATGGAGGCAGAGCAGGGGCGGGCTGAGGCACCCAAATGTACAGGGCTGATTCCGGTCATGGCCCTGTATGTCCAGTGGCGGAAGGGTGGGTAGACATGGGGTTTAAACCACCTCAGAGGTGGTATAAACCCCTGGTGCGGCAGTGATCGGGCCACGCAGCCCCACCAAACAGCCAGAGGGGATCCAGGTGAGTCCCTGCTGCCTGATCCTGGCTCTGGCTGCTCCCACCGAGGGTCTGACAGTGAGGAACGGACATTTTTTGCTGTGGCGGGCTGTCAGTGCTCCTGCTGGGCATCCAGGTGCTATGGCACTTGCAAACCAACAGGTGTATAGGGTGGGCTGGACGGGGTGATGGGAGGTCATCTCATGCTGCTGCATCAGGGCAATGCCAGGCCGTCAATGTGCCCAATCCTGCACCCAGGGGAACATCTAGCTCCTACAGTTTCAGAATGAGGTACATTTTGAGGCCATCCATTTATCGGTCATCCAGACAGCCCAGACATGCCCCTCTCTGAATCGGACTCATAGTAGATCTGGATTTTCAGAAAGCCTTTGACAAGGTTCCTCATGAGAGAGTCTTGGGGAAGTTAAAAAGTTATGGGATAGGAGTCTGTGTACTATTCTGGGTTAGGAACTGGTTAAAAGATAGAAAACAGAGAGTAGGGCTAAATGGACAATTTTATCAATGGAAAAAAGTGAATAGTGGGATCTTTGGTGGGTCTGCTGCTTTTTGACATATTTATAAATGACTTGGAAATGGGAAGTGAGGTGATCAAATTTGCAGATGACATAAAATTATTCACAGTTATTAAAACACTAGAGGATTGTGAAAAATTGCAAGAGGACCTTCAAAAACTGGGAGACTGAGCGTTCAAATGGCAGAGGAAATTTAATGTCGACAATTGCAAGTTTCCACATCAGGAATCTCCACCCAGGATAAGGATTTGGGCATCATTTTGGATAAAGCCTCTGCCCAGTGTGGAGCCATGGCCAAGAAGGCAAATAGAATGTTAGGAATCATAAGTAAAGTGATGGAGAATAAAACCAAGGATATTATTATGCCTCTGTATTGCTCCATAGTGCAACCGCTCTTTGAATATTGTATGCAGTTCTGGTTAGAATTGGAAAAGGTAGAGCGAAGAGCGACCAAAATGATAAAGGAGATGGAAGGATATCCCTTTGAGGAAAGACTTACAAGGTTAGGGCTCCTCAACTTGGAAAAAAGATGGCCGAGGGGCGATATGATAGAGGACTAAGGTTGCCTTCCTTTTCTTATGGAGTGCAATGGAGAAATTAGAACTACATGTCCCTGCATGCAATAGGATAAACCCAGGACTGGATCAAGCCTGTCGGATGCATCTGGAGCCAATTTACAACCCTAAGCGGAATGGGTAAATGTAGATCAAAAAGTAGAAAAACTAAGGGATACACAGTGCAGCTACAGTGTAGCACATTTAAAACTAATTAGAGAAAATATTTGTTCACTCAATGCATAATCAAACTCTGGAATTCATTACCAGAGAATGTAGTAAAAGCTGTTAGTGTAGCTGGATTTAAAAGAGGTTTGGACAAGTTCCTGGAGGAAAAGTCCACAAATAAACCATTATTAAATTGGATGGGGAAAATCTACTGCTTACCGCTGGGATAAGCAACACAAAATCTTTCTATATTTTAGGAACTGGACAAGTACTTGTGACTTGGATTGGCCACTGTTGGAAACAGGATGCTGGTCTGGATGGATCTTTGGTCTGACCCAGTATGGCATTTCTTATGTTCTTATGAAGCCTCACTGGAAGTAAACAATAGCCCACATGATTGTTAACCACTACTGTCGACCCATTCTAAATGGACAAATAAATATAATGGATTGAACACTTACTGGAAAAGATAAAGCAGAATCGCTCGCCATATTTATTTATTTATTTAAGATTTTTCTATACTGCCTTTTCTTGTAATCAAAGCATGGGGTTTTTTTTTTAGTGCCGTCAAGTCAGTGCTATATCCTGGCGACCCAGCTGCCTCTGGGTTTTCTTGGCAATGTGTCACAGGAAGTAGATTGCCAGGCCTCTTCTTCCGAGGCAATGGAGAGTAAAATGACTTGCCCAAGCTCACAAGGAGTGCCAGTGGGCAATGAATCCTTGATCTCCTGGGTACTAGGCAATTGCTCTAACCACTAACGCTTTACAAAGAACAATAACCATCACATCAAAACATGATTACATAATACAGTAAAAGTAAATAATATACAAAAAGATTATTGAACTATTTAACTCAGAAAAGTACTTGTCAAATGTTAACTTACTTACAATCTTCCTAAGGGACTAAGATCTGCTAATCGGGGCTGGCCCAACCATTAGCCAAACTAACCAGTTGCCTAGGGCAGCAACTTCTGGGGCAGAGTGGAAAAGAACAGAGCATTCAAAGCTAAACAATAGATTTTGACAGCCAAGAGGGTTGTAAGGCTTAAGGTCTGCCTAGGGTGCCAACACCTAGAACCAACTCTGGAACCAGCCCTGCTGCTAATCTCTGCTCAAGTGTTTATAAAGGCTTAATAGACTGTATCTCCATTGCTTTTTACAAAAATGCCTCATCTATAAAATCACAACACGTAATCCAATTACTATCACAGTTATGTCTATTGTGGCATAAGGATCTTGCCTCTCAATGGAGGCAAGATCCTTATGCCTTTGGGCCCCTGGAGTTCCCTTCTGCTGCATATTCCAGGTCCTGAATATTGAGTTCTGGGAATGGGACCAGCCAACACTGGGAGGCCTTTGGCCAGAGGATCAATTTGTCCCAACCATCTTGGGGCATTCTCCTCAGTTAAACAAAATATGCTGTATGTTAGTTCTTAGGACCTTTGAGCTAAACAGAAATCGCCACTTTGAAAACAATTTCCAACAGCATGCAACTTTACTGAGCAGCTTCTGTTTAAATGAATTAAATGAAAACAGTAAGAGGATATACATGATGGGAGGAATTTTAGAAAGAACATCCAAGTCAAATCGGGGATGTCCAGGGCGGAATGTTGAGAAAAATGATAGGGATGTCTATAGTATGTTTCTTGCTGATTTTAGAAAAATAGACGCCCCTGACATGGCCGTCTGCACTAGAGGCCACACAGATATCCCCCTTAGGAAAGCATGGGGAGGAGATGTCCATCTCATGTACACTAGCATAAGGGGTCATCCAGCAGCATAGCAAAATGAAAAAATGAGCCCACATTCCCCGTCAGTGTTTTTTGACATATTGTAAATTAAAGGGGATATCAGTGTAGCTCCTGCTCTACATCCTGCAGAAGTTTGCCTAACAAATCAAGCACTTCTCAGATGCCTGTTTGTGCTCGGAGTGGGTATAATCTTAGTTGCAACTTCGGATGTCCAGGATGTTTCTGAGATCAGGCAGGGATATCCAAGATCTTGGGAACACCCCAGTCATGCTTCTGCCATGCCCTCATTCAGACTTTGACGTCCTCGTGCTGGGGACATACACAGACCTGACTTCTAAAATGGCTCTTAGAAATCTCTATGCCCATTTTCGGATGTCCAAAGCACAAATAGGGCTTCTAAAATTCCACCCAATATAAACAGAGGTTCTAGAAAGCAACAATGGTAGGTTAGACAGAGAACTTAAGAAACTTTTCGAAATCATATACTAGCAGTGCAACTTTAGATAGACTAACGTCTTCAGTATAAAGCAATTCAGGCAGGAGAGTGAAAAATGTAAAAACAAAAAAAGAAAAACTAGTCTTGTGCACAAGGTCTAATGCAGTTCAGCCGCACTAACAAGAGAAAAAAAATTATAAAACCTTATTCAGCCTGGTGATGGCCGTAAAGGTAACTGAGGATTTCACTCTCGGGATGAAATTAAAAGAGAATACTATTACTGGGGCTTGTAGAGCCCTGTCTCTAGATAAAGCCTCTCTTGAATAAAAACAGTCAGTCTCAACTTGTTATATTTCTCATCAGCACTGTAGTCTCTTGTGTTTGTGATCTTGGTATTGTTTCTTTTTTCTAATTCTTGGTAGATGTCTGACAGCAAAGCACAATCCCTACGGTAAAGAATAGTGGAGGAGGATAAAATTCACATCCAGACTCTTAAAAGTCCTCTCAGTACTACAGATTACTTTTGGTAATCCCTTCCTCAAGCAAAAGATGGGGAGATGGGGGGATCTTTCCTCTCTCTTCTAGGTGCAGTTATCACACAGCCTGCGGTCCTCCCCTTTCTTGATAGTATAAACTGCAGCAACTTTCAGCTAGGGAAGAATTGAATTTTTCAGACAGATTTCCTTGGACTCTGTGTTCTGTACTGTACTTAAAACTTGAAATTGTCTGGTATCTCTTCCTTTGTCTGTCTGCAGGGCTGCTATTGGCTTCTTAATTGTAATCCAACCAGAAACATACAATTCTCTATGGCTCATATAAGTTTCTCTTGCCTCTATGTCTCTCAAGGTCCTCTGCTTCAGAGAGCGTTAACCTTGAAATTGCTAGTTTGTTTTAGAGCCATATAGAACCATATATAACTTCACTAGTGTGGCTAGTTATCCTTTTATTTCTTTGAACAGCTCATTACTGTCTTTTGCTGAAGAATGCATGCTGGTGCCTGAAAGATTTTCCAATCTCATCTTTTTTGAACTCTCTGCTGCTTTTGACACTGTTGACCACAACCTTCTCCTCAATGCCTTGTCCTCGCTTGGTTTTAAGGGCTCTATTTTATCCTGGTTCTCTTCTTATCTCTCCCATCACTCTTTCAGTGTTTGTTCTGGTAGATCTTCCTCTGCTGCTATCCCGCTCTCGGTGTACCCCAAGGACCTGTATTCGGTCCACTCCTTTTCTCTCTCTATACCCAGTCCCTTGGTGCACTCATCTCTTCCCATGGCTTTCAGTACCATCTTTATGCCGATGACTCACAAATCTACCTCTCTACGCCTGAAATCTCTCCAGCAATCTAGGCCCGGATCTCTGCCTGCCTTTCTGACATTGCTGCTTGGATGTCTCACCGCCACTTGAAACTGAACATGACCAAAACTGAGCTTCTTATTTTTCCTCCAAAACCTCCTCTCTCCTTCCTCCTTTCTCAGTCTCTGTGGATAACTCTACTCCTCCCTGTTTCCTTGGTTCACAACCTTGGGGTCGTTTTTGACTCCTTTCTCTCCTTCTCCACACATATCCATCTGATAGCTAAAAACCTGCTGTTTCTTTCTCTATAACATTAACAAAATCCTCCCATTCCTTTCTGAACACTCTAAGACACTCTTTAGTCACCTCCTGCCTTGACTATTATAGCCTATTCCTTGCTGATCCTCCCTCTGGGTCATCTATCTCCCCTTCAATCTGTTCAGCACTGTGCTGTGTGGCTAATCTTCCGCCAGCATCATCATGCTCATATTACCCGTCTTCTCAAGTCACTTCATTGGCTCCCTATCTGTTTCCACAACCAGTTCAAACTTCTCCTGCTGACCTATAAGTGCATTCACTCTGCAGCTCCTCACTACCTTTCCTCTCTTATCTCTCCCTACACCCCTCCTCGGGAACTCCGTTCTTCTGGCAAATCACTTCTATCTGTGCCCTTCTCTTCTATTGCTAACTAGCTCTATACAAATGCTTTGTAGTAGTAATAATAATAGTAGTAGTAGTAATCTAGCATGCACTGACTCTCTATAGAGCAGTGGTTCTCAACCCAGTCCTCATCCAGTGCATTCAGATCTATCTCGGGAATATTCATTGTGGTTATCCTGAAAACCTGACTGGCCTGGGGGTCCCAGAGGACTGGCTTGAGAACCACTGCTCTATAGAGAGTCAGTGTATGCTAGATTACCACTACTACTACAAAGCATTTGCATAGAGCTGCAAGACATACAGACACATGTAAGAGACAGCCCCTGCTCATCAGAGTTTACAGTCTAATCAAGACAGACAACACAGTAGCCATTGACACGGGATACATCTAGGGGGAATGGTAAGGAAACACAAAAGTAGCCGCAAAGAAGTGAGTTTTCAGACTGGATTTGAAAAAGGCCAGACTCAGGTAGCTTGTTTCAGACATAAGGAGCAGCAAGGTAAAAGGAGCAAAGTCTGGAGTTAGCAATAAAAGAGAAGGGCACAGATAAAAATGATTTGCCAGGACTGAGTTGAGAACCACTGCTATAGAGTAAGCCCACAGAAGAAAAGAAAATGTTACAACCCTGTAAGCCTAGCACCCAGTTTAATATAAGCTGGGCCTACTCTATTACTAGGTGGACTAGGTGTTTGCCTAGGGAGGCACAATTTCAGGAGCAGCACTGGTGCCAATATGGGATCATGTGGCAGAAGTAAGCAGTGGTAAAAACAAACAGTTAGTAGCACTGCCTGCATCTGCCATTTATCACTGCTATCGCCCCCTTGGCAGCACTAAAGATGACTCCGGAGAGCCCACACGGGCTCTGAGCACATGCACATACTCAAGCCCTGCTTCCTCTGAACGTCCTGTTTTGGAGAGGGTAGGCCTAGAGCATGCACATGCTGGCTGCTCTGAGTCATCTTTGGTGCTGTCGGCTAGAGCAGCTACAGAGTCCTCCATAGTAGCCAAAAGCGGCGGAGATAGGCCTGATAGCAGGAAGCTGCAGGGGATGCTGGACACCAGGAAAGACACAGGAACAGGAAGTAGTAAACTAAAGGAAAAGAGAAATGCTGGATGTTTGGAGGGATAGGGAAGAGGAAGGAGGATGCTAGATGCTTTAAGGGAGGGTAGGGAATAGGAAAGGAGATGCTGGACACTTGAGGGAGGTAGAGAAGGGAAGATGTTGAATTTCGGAGTGGTGAGGTAAGGAAGAGGAGATAGGACCCTGGGCCATCAGGGAGCGAGGAAGGGCATAAGACCCTGGGCCTCTCGGAGGCAGGTGTAATACCCTGAGCCATCTGGGGGGGGGGGGGGGCACAGGACCTTGGGCTTCATGGGGGGTGCATGGCTGAAGGTTTGCCTAGGGTGGCAAACACTCTCGGGCCAGCCCTGAATATAAGCTATTTGGGAATGGGCCTACAGTTTGTGTAGCCCCTCACGTAAATACCATGAAATTTAGATTAATACATATTCTATTTGCATCAGCTATCAGAAAAGTATTAACACATAGTTCTGCAACAAGCCCAATCCCCATCCCACAAAAATCTGTACCCTCAGTCTTGTCCTTCAGGATGCTTGTAATCATATATATATATATATATATATATATATATACACTGTGAGGCACATTCCGTCATGTGCATCCAGGGCCCGCGGGGGCTAGATGTGCCCCATGGGATCAGAATCGGGTCTAGGATCTGTCATGCAGGGTCTAGGGTCTGTAATCCATTCAGGAGCCATAATCCCTGGCCACCGACCAATCTTTCCTTTCCCCACAGCCCGACCCCTGATCTGGCCTTCCATGGCCAGGGTCAGACTGCGGGGAACCCCCTTCACGCCCTCATCTTACTTGCACTGCCTATGCCTGCCATCCCCCAATGTCCAAGGGGACTTATTCCACCTCTGAGGTGGAATAAGTCCCCCGTCCAGTTTGCCGACCCCAGATGTATAGGGCCGACTTCAAAATCAGCCCTGTATGTCTAGGGTTGGAGACCGCCCATTGTCCGCCCTAACTCCGCCTCCGTAACTCCCCCTCCCGCCCCCGTCTAAGCCTCCCTGTACAAACTCCTTGTTTGTATGGGGAGGCTTTTGACAGGGCAGGCAGGGCCATGAATATATGTGTGTGTATACAATATATCTATATCTAGATAGATAGACAGATATAGATATAGATATATACACACACAGTATATATATGAACTGAATTGATATGACAATCAACAGCAGATGGGGTATAAATGCATGCATCAACATGCATGTGCACACCACTGCAGAACTTCCCTTGCAGGGAGGATGCCTGGGACTCCTGGACAGCACTATTTTTCAGTTTTATTAAATGCATGTCATATAAGTAATGCATAAAAATAATTGTGGGGATTCCCTCTTAGGGCCTAAATTTCAAACTAACTTTTTAACAGAACCGTAGTAAAAGATGCAACAATTCTAGTATTAGTAACATGGGCTACATGTATTTCAAGTTCAATGTTCTAGGAACCATTGTGACCATCAAGAAAGGATCTTCCTTAAAGAAGTTCAAAAGAGATATGAAGACTTCGGCAAGGTTTTTGATACATAATCTATTTAGGACCTTGGAGATACTGAAGATCTGGTTCTTCAGCAAGATTCCCAAATAAAAATTGATTAGAAGAGCGAGATGCTGGAGTTTTAGCGAAGATGAGTCTGGGGAAGGAGCTATGTTCATTAGGGGTGTGTAGGCCCAAAATGCTCATTTTGTTTAGTGTCCCATATCATTTGCATATTTTTTGTTTTGTTTGTTTTAATTTTGTCATCAATAGAGCGTACTATGGGCAATTATTGTGCATCATTGAGCAACAGTGCACATTATTTCATGAGTGCACACTATAGAGCAATAGTACTATTTACACATGGTCAAATAGTGAGTACTATTACTCAATAGTAAGCGCTTTTATTTAATAGCATGCAAAATTGTTCAATAATGTGTACTACTGAGAGATAATGCACACTATTTTTTTTTATTTATGGAATTTTGAATATATAATCCAAACAAAATATAAGGAAAACCATTATTATTATTATTATTTATTATTAAAGACTTATAAAGCGCCGCAACATACGAAGCGCTGTACAAACATAGAAGAGAGACAGTCCCTACTCATCAGAGCTCACAATCTAATAAGACGAAAAACAAAATAAGTTACATAATACAAATAACAAAAATGTACAGGGCAAAATAAGCAAATGTTGATAGAGAGATCAAGATAGGGTAAAACAGGAATGGAAAGCAATAGTGAAGAGATAGGATTTTAGTCTGGACTTGAAAATGGCCAGGGAGGGCGCCTGGCGCACAGAGATAAAACCATCCAAACACTAGCAAGTAACAATACTAAACAATAACCACTATAAATCAATTACAAAATTATGGCAAAGCCCAAATCTAGGGTGTATACACCTGATACTATAACAAAGTCTAAAATTCAAAAAGAAAGGAAAACAAGCACAATTATGTACAGTACTACAATTGGAGAGATTTACTTCTTTACCTTATCCATCCCAAATTCCTTACCCTGCATCTCCCTCTCCATAACAAATTTCTGTAAATGAGATACATCAATAAATACAAACGTATGTCCCTGCAATGCAACAAGGCATTTATAAGGGAATTTCAGAAAATAAGTAGCTCCCAGGCCTAAAACCCGCAGCTTCAGCTCTAAAAACTTGCAGTCGGGCCTGGGTAGCACGGGTAACATCAGGAAAGATGTATGTCTTCTAACCACAAAACAAGGCTTCCTTGTGTTTGAAAAACAACCTTAGAATCTTAAGCTTAACAGACTCAGAACCAAACGTCATCAATAATGTGTTGATGTCCGCAGAATCCTCCAGGAAAGCCATTAGATCTTGGCTAGCTGTAGGGCGAAGAGAATCAAAGTCCCCTTCCTCTGAAACCATAGCCCGGACCTTTTGAGGTATATAATAAACTTGAACCACATCAATTTCTTCCACAAGTTTCAAAACTTCTACAAAATACTTTTTTTAGAAGCATATGAGTAGATAGCAAATGAATTACAGGAAAAGTAAGAAACCGAAGATTCATTGCTTGAGTACGATCCTCAAGGGCTTCAAGCATCCCATGAATAAGCAAAGAATCATTAATACAGGAAACATTTGAGGTAACACATGGTTTAACCTGAGAATCCACTCAAGCAACCACCTTATCTAATAATGCCACTTTTTTATCCAAATCATTCAGCTTATCTACCACCCCCACAGTAAATGTACACAAAGAAGTCACTGTTGCAGATCAACGCACATCAATGTTCTGTATTGCACCCCACAGATCTTTTAAAGTAATAGCCCCCTTAGGAGGAGAAGAAACATTCAAACCAGATTCAACCAGAACAACGGACACAGGTAATGATATTAAAGCTTCAGAGGACATGAGAGTTTCTTCAATTCCCGTCGAGGACAAGGCAGGCACAGGCGGAGGAGGGGGTGGTTTAGCCTGAGAGCCGGAGATTAACGAAGCTCCATCCGGAGACAAAGGACAAGATACTATGGGTGCCAAACGTTTATCCATAGGGCTCACCACCTTACCTGGCTGCACTGCAGAACCAATCTTAGTGTGCCTCCTTTATTCTTCTTTTTCCCCATCGCAATGATTACCCTGGATGCCAAAAGATACTGCTATTAATGCTCTGGTACTCTCAAGGAGCACATAAAGGGCATATCCAGTCCCTTGGGTCATGCCCCTTAGGTTGCGACCCACGGGCCGTGACATGCGGCCATGTAAAGCAATGCTAGTCCTTATCAGAGAGAAGGGGAGGGGTCCTACCCATGCACACTATTTAATAACATGGGAAGCGATGATATTTTGGGAAGTTTTCTTCCGTTTTTATTCAATAACAACACTATACAGGTCTGTTCTTTTCTGTATTGGACTTTTAACTAATCCCTCCTTATGTGGCTATCTTATTACTTGACTGTTTTATAATTTTAATGTGTTATTTATTTTTGTTTTTATTTGGTCATTTGTTTTATTTTTGGACGTAAATCATCTTGATGTCTTTGACTTTGTGTAGTATATATATAGTTTTTCATGATATCGAAATAATTAATTATATATTCTATGTATATAGTTCTCCCATGTTATCCAAGTTTATACTCCTGTTATATGTAACACCGAACAACCTGTTGTTCTGGTCATTGTGTTTCTCTGTAAACCGTGCTGATTATAAATCGTGCGGTATATAAAAAAATTGAAATAAATAATAAATAATAATATATAAACAACAGATACATAATAATAATAATAATAATGTATTTGATTATAGAAATAAAACTAGATGGGTTTAGTGTATGGATTCGGGAACCACCAAGCCCCAAGTCAAAATTAAAGAGGGTCGTTTTAAAAGACTTAGGGGTATGTTTACTAATCGGCAGTAGCGGCTCCAATATTGCACATACCCCTTAGTCGCAATTTGGACATCTGAAAATGAGCATGCAGATGTCCAATCATGGAGAAGTCCCAGAAACCATTTTACAAATGACTTTTAAAGATGTGCAGGGATGTCCAAGTAGGCATGGTACATAGCAGAGACATGTCTGTGGTGGTGCAATGGACTTAGACATCACCACTTGATTTCAGAAACGTCATCAACATTTTACAGCCCCATCCAAGTTTAGACCTGTTCCAGGCATGGATTGGCATCAGGAAAGTGCTTGTTTTAGCCATAAAACCTCCAAAGGGTATAGAGAAGTTGACAGTCCACCTTCCCCAGTACTCTGTACAATCACAATGATAGCAGCAATGGGGTTTGAATGCTTGCTTCCCTGGTCCTACCCCACTACTCTAGCTATTAGGCTATTCCTAAACATCCAAGTTCTGAAATTTTATTCTGGGAATGTCTGTGTAGACACCCCTGCAGACAGCCATACTGGGCATGTCCACATTTGTGAAATTATACCTGAACTTGGACGTGCCTGTTTTTTCTTCAGGCTTGGACATCCCAGATTGCAGATGGACATCATTTGTAAAATGTGCCTTCACATCAACAAATTTTGAATCAAATGACCATCCATCAGGTGATAATGGTGCCCGGACTGGTTCAGAGTTAAAAATAAAGGGCCCGATATTGAGATGAATATCCGGGGATCGCCACAGACACCAGAAGCCAAAGTAGTTAACTGGGCAGCAGCAATATTGCATGCTGCCCATTTATTTACATTCTCTTATATACCGTGCTATTCTGCATCAGTGCGGTTTACATTGAATAAAGTGAAATTACATTGAACAGGGCATTATAACTTGGAGATAACTATTTTACAGGGAACATGGTCTATGGAGGGTTAAGTGGCTTGCCCAAGACCACAAGGAGCACCTGTGGGACTAGAAACCCCAGTCCTGCCGACCCAAGGTTGCTGTCCTCTAGTGGGATTTGAACCCCTGACCTTCCCGCCTGAAGTACCTTGCCCCAACCACTAGGCCACTCCTCCAGTAGGCCACTCCTCCACTTTAGCTTCTGTGACTTAAAGATAGGCGAGGGTTTTCATCGCCTATCTTTATTTATTTATTTATTTATTTATAGTTTTTTCTATACAGCACTATTTACCATCAGCGCGGTTCACAGGTAACAAAACTTGTGCAATGGGAAGATCCACATTGCACTTACATTAAACAGTGAGTTGAACATGGAACACAGGTGAACTATATACATAATGCAACTATATACAGGTTGATAACTGTAAGAAAAACATCAACTAAGCTCTATTCATCGCGAACACGGCATGAGAAACAGCTAGCATAAACATTTGAATGTTACAGGCTAGGAGACGGCTTGATAATTGCCTGGGACAACAGGGTGGGGATTAACGGGAGGGGGGGAAGAGGGAGGTGTGATCTGTGGTTGGTTATGTGATCCATCTGAATTGAGGAAGTACTGAAGAAAGAGGTGATGTTTCAGCTCTTTCCTGAACTGAGAGAGGCTGTTTATTGCTCGAATGTTTGCTGGTAGAGTGTTCCAGCAGTAGGGGGCCTAAAGTGCAAAAGCACGGTTTCCTGTAGCCTTGGTACATTTGGTGAATGCCTTTGGGAGACGCAAAGTGTTAGAGGCGGCGGATCTTCTCAGTCTAACGGGGGGGGGGGGGGGGTGAGCTGGATAAGTTCGGAAAGGGAGCTGGATGTGCATTTGTTGATGGCCTTGAAAGTCATTGTCAGTATTTTAAAAGTGATCCTACAGTGAACTGGAAGCCAGTGTAGAGCTTTTAGGATAGGAGTAATATGGTCTCTTCTGAATGCTCCGTATAGGGGTCTTGCTGCGGTGTTCATTGCAATCTGCAAAGGGTGAAGTGAGCTCTTTGGCAGACCGTGCAGTATGGAGTTGGCATAGTCAAAGTGAGGCATCACAAGTGCTTGAAATACTGTTCGGAAGTCTTTTGGCTCTAGAAGCTGTCTTTAAGGCGCAGATTGCTAACCAAGCAGCATGGAAGATCTCCGCTGCCCGCTTATCTCGTGTCGGCACATCCACTCCACCCCAGAATGCCCCTGTCACACCCCGATGGTAACCGGATAGCATCAGGGCGTGTAGGGGAGTTAGGAGGGGATATTCAACAGCACTAACTATGTAAATGCCATTGAATGTCCCCATTTAAGGCATTTGCATGGTTTACTGGACTGTAAATTGTGTAAATGCCTTTTGAAAATCAGGCTCAAAGACACACTGAACACCAAACCCTAATGATTCCGATCTAAATCAAATCTAAAACCTAGGGTTAATGAGCCTCGTGCTTTTCACTCGCACATCTACAGTAGCTCTTCCGCGCCCGTTATTCATTTTATTTTCAATTAAGTATTCCATTATTTAAATGCCAAACCTACTAGAAGTAGGTACAGTAAGTTGGCAGGTCTGAAATGCATCAAAGTATGGGAAAAAAAACCTGTGCCTGTCCATGCCTTATTACTGTATTTCTGCAAAATATTTAAAAATATTAATTGTCTCTGCATACAGCAATTTAATTTCTCTCACACTTAACTCTAAATAACATTCCTTTTAGCAGGGGAAACTTTACTATCAAAACTGCAAACTAACTACTTAATTGCATGAACAAAGATGTGTCAGGTCAATGAAACCCAGCTGCCAACCTTAAAGTTTGCTCTGTCCTTGAAATATTACCATAAATTGTTACTGCAATTGAAAAATAAAATCTTCTACCTACCCTCCTAGAATCAGTCATTCTTAATTTGACTCAAGTTATTTTTATTCTCAAGTCTAGTTGGAGAGCCACTGACTTGGTTTGCCCCAGTGTCAGTTAAGTTAATGTTTCTTCTCCTGTCTTTTATACTGTGTTTCACACTAGAGATGAGAAGACTAGTTGTGACCTGGCTAAGACTTGGAACTCTGTTTTTTGCCTAGGCCTAACCTAGGTCTCATTGAAATCTGAGTTTCCTGGCCAGGTTAGGATTTCCTTTTCTTGACTCAGCTCAGATAATCTATCCTGAACTCTAATGCAAGGTGGATTAGTTTTACCTGACTGTTCATATCAGAGACCAACTGAAAATTTCTTATTGGGTAAGCTGGAGTTCCTCAAACTATGGTC
Organism: Ichthyophis bannanicus; assembly: GCA_033557465.1. Classification (NCBI taxonomy): domain Eukaryota; kingdom Metazoa; phylum Chordata; class Amphibia; order Gymnophiona; family Ichthyophiidae; genus Ichthyophis; species Ichthyophis bannanicus. Next base: position 85,846,874 of record CM066043.1, read on the forward strand.
TGGGGACCCATTTTATCCAGTTTCGCCACCATGGCCTAGGCTGAATTTGAAATGGCCCATGCCTCTCTCCCCACCACCCCCACCGTCCAACACCTCTCTCTTTCCTCCCTCCTCCTGGGGTCCCCCATATGCCTTCATATCCAGGAATGTCATTGGCAGTTGTTAACAGGAACTTCCTGTTTATGGCAGGGGAGAGGATCCTGGTCAATAAAAGGCAGTGTTTGCAAATTGCTGCCATTTCCAGCAATGTTCCTGGATATGAAGGCAAGTGGGGTGATTGTTGGGGGACAGAGGAACAGGGAGAGATGCTGGACTATGGGGTGGGGTGTGGGGGGGGGGTTGTTTAGAGTCCAAAAAGCAGACCTTATAGATGGAAAGATGAGAGAAAGAGAAATACTGGACCTATAGGGGGAGTGAAAGAGAGATACTGGACCCATGGGGTGGAGGAAGAAAGATGCCAGTGGTCCCCAAACTATTGCCCCAGAGCCTTGGAGGTGCTACAATTATTTAGATGGAGGGGGAGAGAGTGGGAGAGAGGGAGGGACTCTCCAGGTTCCACAAACACCCTAGCCCTGCTAGCAATTGAAAAGCTCCAGTGTGGCCCCTTGGTCCAAAATGTTTGGAGCCACTAGTGTAAATAGCTTTCTTACCCAGGCTATGACTTTTTGCAGCAATCTCATACTAGTTAGGCAACAGTTAAGTTGGTAATTTCATAACTGCATGAAGGCATAATATGCTCATACTTTTCCCTGTGTGTGTGTGTGTGTGTGTGCGTATTGGCCAATATTCAGGAACTTTTTGCACACATATTTACACCCATTCTTTGACACAAACTTCACAGGTTGATTTACTTGCATACACAATAAAGTATCCAAATAAATGGCCTTACAGTTCCTGCTTCAGTCCATAGGAAGGCCTCCCCTCAGTCTGAGTAAAACTATGCACATAAATAGGACAGGCGTTATAGCAGGGTGACCAGATCAGTGCTGCTTAACAAGGTGAACCACCAGGAGCCTCAATAGGGTTACCAACTGGCCGGTATTCAGCCGGGCAGGCCGGTTTTTAAATGGGCAGGCCGGCTGCCAGCAGACCTTTAAAACTTGCCTTGGAAAAGTCATTTTTTCTCTGCTACATTCAGGCTCTATCATTAGGCAGTGTGAGGCGGCTGCCAGGGCAGCAAAAACAATTCCACCAAATCACTCCAGCGACAGCCGCCTTACACTACCTAAAAAAAAAAAATAAATAAATAAAAGATCAAATTCGACAGCATCTCCCTCCTGCTGCCATTTTAACTCTGTCAACAGCGGCAGGCCTCCCAGGATTGGCTTTAAAAATAAGTCAAAACTGCAGGTTTGGGCAGCATTATGTGGATGAGAGCTCTGCAGGTCCCACGCCCCTCTGATGTGATGTCAGAGGGGGCGGGACCGACCGACTGGGCCCTCATGCACATAGAAGGCTGAAAAAAAATGCAGGTTCGTGCAACATCAGACTCCTGTGTACATCAGGGCCCAGCCAGTCTTGCCCCCTCTGACATTGCATCAGAGGGCGTGGAACCGGTCGGGCCCTCACTACAGGAATCTGACTGCTGCACAAACCTGCGTTCTTTGTGTGTGGGGGAGGGTTCTTTTAATGATGGGCTGGTCTGACCCAGTATGGCATATCTTCTGATCTTAAGTTCTTTATAAAATTCCAGTGTAGGTGTGATCACGTACATCTCTTGCCGTGTACTTTGCACGTATGTGCACAGATTAAGATATTTTATAATCTATGTATGTACCTGCCAACTCTGCCCACAGTATGGCCAGACTGTACTGCCAGCTACACCTTCCAGCAAAATACACGTCTTCCTGCCAAAGCCTGTACTTTTATGCCAATTGGTATTTTCTAAGAGGTCATTTATGTGTGTATGTGACCATTTAGGCACAGGAATGACTTTAGAAAATTATCTACAAAGAGTGACCACTTCTCCTTATCCAGGACAGTTTTTGCATCTTCTCCTTTTCTACTGTACCATCTTATGCAGATGAGTAGATGGGGTCCCGTATGTACTTCAGTCCCAGCAGCTCTCCCTTGCCATATCTAGAACGAGGCTTAAGGATAATGTAAATAGTCACCAATGCTAATGTGGGGTGGTACTCAAACATCTGGCCTGCATCACCTGCCAGACATGACTAGCTATGCAAACACCTGTGCTTTTGCTACTACTTTACTTGCAGTATGGAAGACTGGCCCATCAGCTAGCCGATTTGATCTTTGCAGCTTTTTCTAATGTGAATTGGTTCAAAACCGAAACTGGCTCATGTAACCTAGAGCTAACCCGGTAGCCTCAGCCAGCTCAGAAATGTGTGATCTAGCAGAGTGCCCTGTTGGAACTGCATAAGAGCTCTTAAATTGGAAAGTACAAGGAATGGCCTCTCCAAAGAAGTTAAGCTATTAAACAAGCTCCTGGCCTTCAGGAAGGCAGTGGAAGCAATTCTATTACAGCTTACATTTAAGCAGGAGAGATGCACGGATTCCTCCATGAGGGTTGTGTTACCTTAATCCATTGAGGTTTGGTTCCTGCATTAGTTCTATTGGATGGAAAGGAGTAGCACGGACCAAAGAGGTTTTGTTGTGTGAGGTGGAGAGGATTTGGGGAGACTCAAGCGATATTGTTTTGTTTATATAGGACAGACATGCTGAAAACTGGTTTGTGTTTTGGTCTCAGTGGGGTAGTGGTTATGCCTAATGTTTTTAAGCCTAAAATGTTCTTAGTGTGACTTGGAGAATCCCTGCTCCTGTCACAGTGTCCAGAATGGGTTTCGGCAAAGATGTTGTTATGGCCCTCCTCGTCTGGGACAAAGGCACAAGGGGCGAAGGCCTATACCCTTTCCCACAAGCCCACCTCTCTTCCAGGTAACTAGGACAATCCCACCTGGACATGGACAGTTGTTTTAAGAGCATCCCCATGTCAAAAACAGCATTTGCTCATGTAGATAGGAGTGAAGGAATAGCCTATGAAATCAGAAAAGGCAGAGTTCAGATTCCGCTGACACTCGCTGTGTTCTTGGACAAGTCATGTACAAATCAGGTACAAGCTTAGATTGTGAGCCCTCCGGGGAAAGGGAAATACCTACTGTGCCTGAATGTAACTTGCCTTGAGCTATCACTGGAAAGGCGTGAACTTAATAGCAAAAATAAATGGCATTTTTGAATAGAGGCTTTTTAAACATGGAGATGCTTACGACGGTTAAGAAGCTTGGAGGCACTGTGAGGGCAGGGAGAGGGAGTGGTTGGAGTGAGCCTACTTTATAGATGTGGTTTACCAATTTTACATAGGGAATCCATATCTACCCAAAATATTATAGCTGTCAGCATTGGCAGTTGCCCCTAGGAACTTAGAAGTGCCTGCTGATGGAGGCAGCTGTGAATGTCCAGGTCTCACCTGCCCAATCACGCTCACCCCAATCTTCTCTTCCCCAACCCCCATCACATCTGATGGCCCTGGGACAATTACTCCTTAGCTGACCCCTCCCTAGCAACAACAAGACCCTCCCCGAGGCTCCCCTTAGCAACTCTCCTGATGCCCATAGCACACTGGATTACAAAATGGCATCAATAACCCCTTCTCAGGGTCGGCTCTACCATTAGGTGAACTAGGCAGTCACCCAGAGCAGATCTGTCCACTAGGTAGGCTAGCCAGTCACCTAGGGCAGCACGGCACCCGCAGCAGACCATGTGCTTCAACACACAAGGTCTTCCACTTCTGACCCCTGAAGCTGTGTTGGCGGGAGGTCAGAAGCAGCAGGCCATGTGTGCCAAAGCACATAGCCTACCAAGGGCCGCTGCCCCCCATTGGAATCAGCAGCAGTGGGGGGCAGTGGCACGGCTTAGCATGGAGGGGAGGATGGTGTGACTCAGTGCAGGGGAGTGGCATGGCCAGGGCTGCTGCCTGGGGTGGCAGAAACTCTTGGACCAGCCATACAAGGGTGCCCATTGCCACCACTGTCGCCCCACTCCAGGACCAAACAGCTTTGGCACCGTGGGCCTGTTTGCTTCCGCCCCTCTCCAACTTTTGACTTCCTGCTTTCACAGCGTTTTGGCTAGATTAAATGAAGCGTATATGCGGCACAGTTGATGTGCTGAGATTGAGAAGATTATGAATGTAACAGCGTAGACTGTAAGTGAACACTTCCTGAGGCAGCCCTATCGGCGAAACAGGACCCGTTGGAGTGAGGTCTGAAGACAGTAGAAGAACCATGATTGTCTAATGGAACATGCAGCACAAAACAGATAAGGATATTTTAACAATTAAGGGAACAGTGCTGTTTCTTTTGATATTATGCATAATTTCCAATACTAAGGTCATAATTGAACTTTTGAATCTGGCCTACGGGCTACAGTGGAAACCATATATTTGCTTGTTTATGAACCCTGAATACGAAATGAAGAATGAGGTGTTTTATGACCAATGATGATGTTGTGCTGTAAAGGTCAGTGTATACTGACAAATTAGTACTGAGGTCTTTTCCCTTCTCATACATGTGATTGTGGTATGATTGTTTGAGAATGTTCTAAACTTTTCTGAGTTTAGAAGAAAGAGAGTCCTTCTCATTTATTGGATAACTCAGAGATTTGAAGCATGGCTTTGGTTTAGATAGCATATGACCGAATGTCATAATCATATGAAAAATGTTTGGTGACATACGTGAAATTAATTGGTGGTCTCTATTAAACAAGAGATTCAAAATTTGGATATGTATACAAAAGAACAGTGTTGAATACAATCGTTTTTTAAAATCTGGGACTTAAGATCCATTTTAATGGTACCCATCTATGTAGATAATGGAGATCATTCTGAAACACAGGGTGCATTGGGATGTGCAGCCCCCGCAAGCCACCTGGATTCTATTTCCCCTCCTTCCCTCCCCGCAAGTTCCATGCTGTAAGACAGGGAGAGCTGGAGAGGGGCAGGAGGGGGCGGGGTCTGAGCGGAGTGGGGGCAGGCCAGCCTGGCAGTTTGTACAAGGCCGATTCAGATCATGGCACTGTATGTACTGCCGGGCCCATAGGGACACGTTGCTTATACCACATCAGAGGTGGTATAAGCAGTGAAAACCTGGTGATCGAGCCCGGGGAATCCCCCGGGGCCAGGGCCAGGTGCAGGGGGGGGTCCCCCGCTGCCCGATCCAGGCCATGGCAGGCCAGTTGTGGGTCAGATGGCAGGGAAAAGAGGGACCAGAGCCGTGGATATCAGGGCACCTGCCGAGAGGACGTCCCCACAGGCAGCAGGGACATGCTGGGCCGTCCTCGGGCCCGATTCTGGCTACCATGGGAACATTTGGTTCCCGCGGACCAGAATCGGGTCCTAACAGCCCCATCTTCCTCGGGGACATCTGGACGGCTCGGACGTCCCCCTCTCTGAATCGTGCTCCACATGAATAAAATATAGTCAATAAGCAGGGCCGGATTTACCTTGAGTGAGGCCCTACGCCAACAAAAATTGTGGGCCCCCAGCAGGGGCGGCCCAAGGGGGGTTGTCAGCCAGCCCCACCCGCTCCTTAACCTTGAGGGCTAAAGAGGGGTTGACTTGCGACGCCCGTGGGCAATTGTTGTAGTTGTGTTGTGGTGCGACGAGTGATAAGGCTTGGCAAAGGATTATTTATTTTAACTGGTTTATTTGCTCGTGGCTTAGTTTGCCAGTGCGCAGTTCAATATGCAAAGTACAGACGGTGCAGAAGAAATTAAATCCAAAAGTATACAGGAAACAACTGAATCTTATCTAGTTGCTTGTTGCGCTGTATTATTACACATTCTTCTCATGTGCTTTATCATACAGGAAGGAAACAAAAAAAGTCTCTTCACTCAAGTTTTCTTGTATAAATGAGGTTAATTGTCAATGTCCTATTACCTCATAGAATAGTACAAAAACTTAGCTGTTTAATTGTCTCTGTCAATTAAACAGATTGAGCAGTCCATTAACATGTCATCGCTATCAGGGGGCAATAAAGAATCAGAGGTAGAAGTTTCTTCCATACATTCAATGTCTGGCACAACCGGATTAAAACTTCTCTTCTGCTTTAAGAAGTCTTGGAAGTCCTTTAGAAGTGACTCAGCCGGTAACTTCCCCAAGTATGTCTGATCTCCCGTCCCTTCAATGAGTAACTGTTTACTGAGTTTATCAGTCTCAGGCTGCCACTTAAGTTTGTTTGTACTGGGAACAAACACATGGGCTGGGCTACGTTTATCTCCTAAACGTTCTCTAGCCGTGGGTGCTTGGTATTCCAACTTTGCAATGTCAGGAGAATAATCAAAAGCATTACATTCAGCCTTCTCTAGGTTAGGTATATCAGCTAGCTTAAAAGAATATTCAGGATTACTTAAAGCTTCCCTTGGCTGATAACAGACGCCACCATCTTGTTTAGCTGTGCTTTTAAAAGTGGAACAGAGACTGCCTGGTTTAAAAGCATAAACACTTCTTTTCTTTGGTACCTGATACAGAAGCTTTTCATCTGGGGAATACCTTATCCTTCTGTCCTTCTTCCACAGCTCTGCCTGGTTCTGTAGCCCTGGGTTTTCAGCGTAGTTAAAAGACCTCTGCCTGCAGCAGTTCTCTCTCTCTACTGAATCCTCTCCCACGGTACCTTCCAGGTGCAGCTTGTCACAGGAATCTCTATAGCAAGGATAATCCCATATAGACTTGCCTTCTGCAATCCTTGTATCTCCCTCTGGGAACTCAGATAGCTTCTCTCGTGTTCTCAGCTTGTCTGGAACCAGTTGTCCTGTTATTCTCCTTTCTAGTCCTTCCTTTAGAACTTTTCTCGAGTCCTTCACTAGTACCCTCTGACTTCCTGGTTTCTGTATATTTAAGCAGCTGGCTCTGGCCTGCACTGCCCGCCTTCCTTTGGGGCGTGCCCAATCACAGGCTTCCTCACTCCCTTCCCCCGAGGAGTGCTGTTTAGCTTGATTGGAAGTGTGTTTTTTTCTTTCTCTAAAGAAATCTGTGCTCTCTCTAGCATTACCGGCTTCCACCACCGGATGCTCACTTGTGTCCATAGGTTCCTGAGGAGCTACTGGGTCACAGGGTGCGGACCTCATTTGCATAAGGGGCCTCATTTGCATAAATATTTGCATAATGTTACCATATACTAACTTTTAGTAAACGTGCCTCTTAATGAGTGTATGGATAAAGAAAGACTAAAAGATTTCTACATTACTATAATCCAGTGCCAACTGCCAGACACATTAGGAACTACTACAAACACTGCCCATAGTAAACCCGCCGTATCCTAACAGCACTACCAGGACTCACAAAGCACCATACTCTACCAATCAAAAGGCAACACTGCAAATATTAAACCAATACATTTCAGAGAACAACAATACATGACCTACTGGGGAAAGAGAACAAGTGGCAATGTCAAATAGGAATTATATAAACAGAACACCTCAGCTCAGTTACACATGCAGAACATAGACCATCACCAAACAAGTAATCACAATTTAGAAATAGGAAGACAATAATTAAACTGGGAATCCCAAAAGCCAAACTTGGAATGTACAACACTGTAGAAATAAAACTATACATTAATTTGCTCTTGTACTAAACAAAGCGCAGATGTTAATGATGCACATTTACCAGAGCTGACATATTCCAATTAATAAATTCAAAATAAAGAGATATTTTTCTACCTTTTGTGCATTTTTTTCAGCTGCAATTGCTCCAGCCACTTTCTTCTGGTTTCTTCGTGTCTTCTGCTAACTCTCCATCGTCTGCTGTCCATTTGTCCTTTCTTCTCTCTTCTAGATTTTTTTCCATTCTCTCTCTACATCTGCTTTAACATACTAATCTTTCTCCTTTTGCTCTTTCCTCATTCCTATTTCATCCACTCAAATTTTACCCCTCCATCCTCAATCCCCACTTACTCTCCCAATACCCGGCCAATTGTAGATTTTTTATCCCTCCCACACAAAATATTTTTCCCTTCTCCATTTTACTCTTCCAGCCCCATCCCATTCTAATCCTCCCCCAACATCAGCTCCCTTCTAGTTCCAGCCTCACCCAGCATCCATTCCCTTCTAGTCCCTGCATCAGCCCATTTCCAGTTCTAGCCATCCATCAGCCCATTTCCAGTCCTAGCAACCCCCCAACCCAATACCAGTCCTAGCCCCCCCATCACCCCACTTACAGTCCTTAACCCCCCATCACCCCATTTTCAGTCCTTAACCCCCCATCACCCCATTTTCAGTAAGCCCCCCCTATAACCCATTACCAGTCCTACCCCCCCATCAGCCCACTTCCAGTCCTAACCCCATCAACCCATTTCCAGTCAGCCCCCCATAGCCCATTGCCAGTCCTACCCCCCCCCCATCAGCCCACAGCCCATTACCAGTCCTAACCCCATCAGCCCACCTCCAGTCTTAACCCCCCAGCCCATTTCCAGTCCTAGCCCCCCATAGCCCATTACCAGACAGCCCCCAAATGCCCACAGCCATTTACCTGTCTTAACCCCCCCAAAGCCCATTGCCAGTTCTAAGCCCCCCCAACAGCCCACAGTCCATTACCAGTCCTAACCCCATCAGCCCACCTCTAGCCTTAACCCCCCCCAGCCCAGCCCAGCCCATTTCCAGCCCCAGCCCCCCAATAGCCCATTACCAGCCCTACCCCCCCAGTCCATTTCCAGCCCCAGCCCCCCCAATAGCCCATTACCAGTCCTACCCCCCCCATAGCCCATTACCAGTCCTACCCCCCCCCGGCCTAAAGTAAAATTTAATTAAAAATAAAAACCTGGTGGCTGCCGCCGCGGGGCCCCCTCTGCTGCCGCGGGGGCCCCGTCTACAAGCTGAAGCCGTCGGGTCGGGTCGGGTCGGGTCTCTCTCCCTCCCTCCCTCGCTGCAGGCTGCGAGAGACGCGAAGGGAGAGCGTCTCCTCACGTCTGTGTTAAGCTATTCCTGTTCGATGTAAAACCAAACAGAATGTGTGTATTGGTCACTTTGTTATACTGTAAACCGCGCTGATACCGAATAGTGCGGTATATAAGCAACTGTAATAAATAATAAAAATAAATAAATAAAATAAACAGCTGACAACTGGAATGTCTGGTAACCGTGGCCGCTTAAGGTTCTGCACCATCATTTTCTTTGTTTCTGCTGAGACTCTGTCATCAAAAAGGGCTAAGCCTGCCAAATGTTCAGACAAAAATCAGAGGTGCCTTCAAAATGCAACAGCCTGGTTTGGGTAAGTCTTAAGAACTAAAAGAAATTAAATTTCATTGAGAGGAGCTCGGATTGCAAATGGTGCTTCATTCCGCTGTCTGATGTAAACAAGATTGACAAACAGCCAAATCTGTGATATTCTTGGACTCATGTGCAGTCATCCTGAACTGAGCCTTAAAAATAAATATTTTTAATACATAAATGCCTTTTCCCATCCCGAAATGTTCAGAATGGGGCAGTCTATAAGGACCTGATTCTGTGCCACGAATAGCAAGAATGGTATTTGTGCCTTCTCTGGTCGCATCTAACTGCCAGCATGGTTTAAAGGTGAGGTCAGAGAGGCTGTTGTTGCCAAAAAAGCAACTTTCAGGAAATGGAAAAAAGAGCCAAACGACGAAACCTGGAAACAGCACAAGCACTGGCAAGTCAAATGCAAGGCATTGATAAAGCAGGCAAAGGGAGAATTTGAGAAGAAACTTGCTGCGGAAGCAAAAACGCGAAATAAAGATTTCTTCAAGTACATTCGTAGCAAAAAACCTGTGAGAGAATCAGTCGGTCCATTAGATGATAGAGGAGATAAAGGGGCACTAAGAGGCGACAAGGTGATAGCGGAGAAACTGAATGAATTCTTTGCTTCGGTCTTTACTGAGGAAGATGTAGGGATGTTACCCATGACTGAAATGGTATTTAAAGGTGCGGAAGAATTGAAGGAAATATCTATACATCGGGAAGATGTATTACAACTATTAGATAAACTAAAGAGTAGCAAATCACCTGGGCCGGATGGTATACATCCAAGGGTGTTGAAAGAACTGAAATATGAGATTGCAGACCTGCTATTAGTAATCTGTGAACTATCATTAAAATCATCTCTAATACTTGAAGATTGGAGGATCGCCAATGTAACACCAATTTTTAAAAAGGGTTCCAGGGGTGATCCGGGAAACTACAGACCAGTGAGCCGCACGTCAGTACCGGGAAAAATGGTAGAAACCATCATAAAGAATAAAATTACTCAGCATGTAGATAGTTATGGCCTAATGGGAGACAGCCAACATGACTTTAGACAAGGAAGATCTTGTCTTACTAATCTGTTATGTTTTTTTGAAGGTGTGAATAAACAGGTGGACAAAGGTGAATCAGTTGATATAGTGTATCTGGACTTTCAGAAAGCTTTTGACAAGGTCCCTCATCAGAGACTTTTGGCAAAACTAAAGAGTAATGGGATAGGAGGCAGTGTACTACTGTGGATCAGGAACTGGTTAAAAGATAGAAAGCAGAGGGTTGGGCTAAATGGCCAATTTTCCCAATGGAGAAAGGTGAATAGTGGTGTACCCCAGGGATCTGTGCTGGGTCCACTGCTTTTTGACATATTCATAAATGACCTGGAAAGGGGAATAATGAGTGAGGTTATCAAATTTGCAGATGACAGAAAACTATTTAAAGTTGTTAAAACTCAAGAGGATTGTGGAAAACCGCAAGAGGATCTTGATAAATTGGAAGACTGGGCATCAAAATGGCAGATGAAATTTAATGTGGACAAGTGCAAAGTTATGCACCTAGGGAAGAACAACCCAAACTATGGTTACAAAATGCAAGGTTCCATATTAGGAACCACCACCCAGGAAAAAGATTTAGGCGTCATTGTGGATAATATGTTAAAACCCTCAGCCCAGTGTGCAGCGGCGGCCAAGAGAGCAAATAGAACACTAGGTATCATAAGGAAAGGAATGGAAAATAAAACAAAAGATATTATAATGCCTCTATATCGTTCCATGGTGAGACCGCACCTTGAATATTGTGTGCAATTCTGGTTGCCGTATCTTAAAAAGGATATAGCGTTATTAGAAAAGGTTCAGAGAAGAGCCACCAAAATGGTAAAGGGAATGGAAGGATACTCCTATGAAGAAAGGCTAAAAAGGTTAGGGCTCTTTAACCTGGAAAAGAGACGGCTGAGGGGAGATATGATAGAAGTCTATAAATTAATGAACAGAGTGGAACGGGTAAATGTACATCGATTGTTTACGTTATCGAATATAGAAAGACTAGGGGACATGCAATGAAGCTACAGGGTAAACTATTTAAGACTAATAAAAGAAAATATTTTTTCACTCAACGTGTAATCAAACTCTGGAATTTGTTACCGGAGGATGTAGTAAAGGCTGTTAGTGTAGCTGGGTTTAAAAAAGGTTTGGAAAAGTTCCTGGAGGAAAGGTCCATGAACAATTATTAAGAAGGGACCCAGGATATCAATGCTTGACCCAATACAAACATTGTGGAACCTGTGTCTTTTGGGGAAACTGCTAGGTACATATGACCTAGATTGGCCACTGTTGGAAACAGGATACTGGGCTTGATGGACCTTGGTCTGACCCAGTATGGCATATCTTATGTTAACTTCCCCGCCAGATATGTGGGCAAGTTAGACGGGGGCGGGGAAGGAGCGGAGTATGGGCAGTTGCCAGCTCTGGACATACAAGGCCAATTCTAATGTCGGCCCGGTATGTCTGGGGCTGGCGACATGTGTGGGGAAGTTATTCCACCTCCAAGGTGAAATAACTTCCCTGGACGTATTTTTTGTATTGCCGGGGCATAGATAAGGCAGGGGGAGGCCGGAGGACATTCTCCACAGTCCGACCCTGGCCTTAGGTGGCCAGATTGGAGGTCAGGCTGTGGGGAATAAACACTTTTATCCGCAGCCGGCATCGTGGCTTTTAAATGGAGCTGTGCTGCCATGGCAACTGGATGCCATGGCACAGCGGCTCCATTTAAAAGCTCTGACTGAGTTAATCGGGCAGGTCATGTACATGCAGGCTGCACTGAATCGCAGCCCTGGCCTGCACGTACATGACTGATTGTGATTCTGATCCTGTGGGGCTAGACGTGCCCCGCGGGATCAGAATCACGATCCACTCTGTACATCCTGTTCAGACCGGACGTACAGAGGGGATCTATGTCCGGAACAGAATGAGCCCTTAAATGTTTTGTAATCAGGTTGAAATTTCACAGGTATGCAAGCCATCCCTAATGGACAAGAATAAGCCTTGTAGAGAAATGATTCTACAAACATTAACTTTTTGCATTGGTTTGTGGACCACCCTAATATACACACATAGAGCAAAGTAGGAATAAATGTATATGTGAGAATTTGCATGCTATTCTGGTTGGTTCTATGGGCCTATTTTATAATGATAGATATTGCCTTTATAAAGTAAGCATAAAATAGACAAACTTTTAAACTTTGCACAGAGGTATCCTATTGTAAAATTACTTCCTTGATTTTCAAATGCTGTTTTACACTCCCCATTAGTTGCTTGCAGAAATGGCAGGTGAAAAGTATATTGGCTCTTAGCTTCCCTTCGAACATTATCTGTAAGGTGCATATGTGAGTTGACATCCCACCAGGAAGAAGAGTATGCAAACAGTGTGCCCTATTCACTATTGCTCAATAGGGTGTACTCTCATGAAAGAGTGTGCACTATTGACGGGATAGGGTGTACTGTTACAAAAAAACTGTATGAAGTGAAAATAAAACAAAATCAAAAAGATGAAAATGAAAGTTTTTGGTCTGCACATCCCTAGCTAGCTATATCTGAATTCTAGAAAGCAGGGGATCACCCTAGCCTAGACAATGTCTTTATAGAGTTCAGTAGCTGATATGACTGACATTGTTTTGTGTCTTGATGTTGTCTCACTGTGTACCCCAGGTAGCGCTTTATAAATGCTTATTACTAATAACAGTAATAATAATAATATGTTGATTTTAGTTTGTTTTTATAATTTTTACTTTGCAAACTTCCTTGTTGGTATATGGTACATCAAATCAATTAAGCTAAACTAAAACTAGACTGTATACGCCATATGATCTGTGACTGCCATAATTATAAATTTTTCTGTGTATAGCAGGGATGTGAGGTAGGGGTGTGCAGATGAAAACATTTTCATTTTGTTTAGTTTCCCATGTTTACTAGATTCTTCATTTTCTGTAGATGACAAATTTCAGAGGGGTAACAGTCTAAGTCTGGAGTAGTGAAAATGACAGAGGCAGGTGACACCTTAAATATCAAACAATTTATTGAGGCATGAGCTTCCGAGGACAAGAGTCCACTTTGCTAGATGCTTTACCACTAGAATACATCTGATGAAGTGCACTCTTGCCTTCAAAAGCTTGTGCATCAATAGATCGGTTAGTCTGTAAGGTGCCACCTGCCTCTGTTATTTTATTTAGGATGTATTTTTTGTTTTATTTTATTTATTTATTTATTTAACAGGTTTTCTATACCGCCTTTTCCTTAAATCAAAGCGGTTACCAGGAAGCAGGGTTGTCACGAGTGCACACAATGGTGGAACAGTTTGTACTATTACGCTGTAGTGAAATACTATTCTTCCATAGTGCACCTATTGATAGTTAGTGCATGCTATCAATCAATAGTGAGCGCTTTAATGACATGGGAAAACAATAAAGGGGGGATATTCAAAAGCATTTACACAGTTTGCAGCCCTGCAAATCATGTAAATGTTGCTAAATGGCTAGCATTGGGGTGTGCTGGGGGTGTTCCAGGGCTGCACCCTTGTTATGCGGACAGCGGTGATGTTGAGTCGCTGCCTGGTTAGCAACATACGGAGAAAGTCAAGTGCAGGAACCACTGACCATACTTTTGCCACAGAAGCCGACTGGATGCAATAATACAGGTGCTAAAAATCATACCCTTACTGGTGGTTTCTGGAGTAGAGGAGTAGCCTAGTGGTTAGAGCACTGGCTTGGTAATCAGGGTTAAATTCCCACCTTGTGGCCTTACGCAAGTCACTTAACCCTACAATGCTTCAGAAGAAAGGCCTGGCAATCTATTTCTGGTCACACTGCTAAGGAGCTGCTGCGTCCCCAGGAGTCAGCCCTGACTCATAAGAACATAAGATATGCCGTACTGGGTCAGACCAAGGTCCATCAAGTCCAGTATCCTGTTTCCAACAGTGGCCAATCCAGGTCACAAGTCCCTGGCAGGTATCCAAAGTCCACAACTTCCATAATGCTCGTCCTGGGGTGGATTTCCCAGGATCTCTTTAATAATAGTTTATGAACCTTTCCTCCAAGAACTTACCCAAACCTTTTTTAAACCCTGCTACACTAACAGCTTTTACTACATCCTCCGAAAACGAATTCCAGAGATGCACATTGCATTGCAATGGTGGTTTCCATCATCACTGTAGATACGACAAAACAATTGTATTTTTATTGTTCTGTTAATTTAATGTTTTTTATTTTACTTATGTTCATATTTACTTTTTGAGTTGTTGATGTTCATTGTGACACTCTTACGGCTGCAGTTGATAGGTGGAAAATAAATATTTAAAATAAACAAACAAATAAGAAAACATACCTAAATACAGTATGGCATAGTTTATATGGAATAGATTTTTCTGGATAATGGAAATATTTAGAGCCGAGTTAACATTATATTGGGCCCTAGGCAAATCTAAATTTGCCCATTCACTTTTTACACTCTCCTCCATATGTACCTTTGTGTTCTTTCCTCTTCCCTCCTAAGTTGCCCTACTCATCCCCCCCTCCACCCCCCCCCCCCCCAGTTCATCTCTCCTAAAATTACTTGGGTAAGACTGCGGGGGATGGTTTTTAGTATAATGGCAGCACTATGCTCACCAGCCCTGTATCTTGCACAGAAACTATAAGCAAGAGAGACCATTGTGCAACTTGTGAGTTAACTTGGATCATCTGTGCACTTTCTTTGAATTGCTTTGCACAGATGAGCTGGGGGGAGGGAGCAGCTGATGGCTGAGTGGAGTGCAAGGGGGGAGCAGTAGAAGCAGGCAGCCAGTGAGGGATGTAGATTCAAGGTGTCCAGGGAGGGGCTGGAGTATTACAGAGGGGAAGAGGGAGATAGTGCTTGTCTCCTTCTAGAGATACAAACCATCAGCAGATTCCTGGCAGTTGTATTGCTGATTTAGAGACACTGTACAGCAACTGGCCTCCTTTTATTACGGTAAATCCTCCGCTTGGTAATCCTATTCTAGCCCCAGGTATCCTACATCAGAAGGTTATCATTTTCAGATGGGAAGCCAAGCAGGTCTGTGAGCCCCCTCTTCATTTTGTGCCTTAGGCATTGCCTCATTTGTCTGTGCATTAATCCTGCCCTGGTGGGGTTCTGCTGAAAGAATTTTGGATCATGAGTGTTTCAGCACGTAATGATCATATGAAACCAACTAACCTTTGCATGCTTGTGCTTTTTTCAGTTAATCAGATCATGGTCTTGGGACTACATTTTTTCTACAGTTTTTTTGTTGTTTTTTATTAGATTTTCAGATAAAGGTGTTGTGTTGTATTGCACTTTGGTTGCATAATAAATTACAGCAGAAAGAGACCAAACTGGCCCATATAGGCTGCCCAGTTGAACATAAGAAATACCCTACTGAGTCAGACCAAAGGTCCATCACGTCCAGTATCCGGTTTCTAACAGTGGCCAATCCAGGTCACAAGTGACTGTCAGGTTCCCAGAAAGTAAAAAGATTCGATGTTGCTTATCCCAGCAGTGGATTCTCCAGTCCAATGTAATAACGGTTTATGGACTTTTCCTCCAGGAACTCGTCCAGACTTCTTTTAAATCCAGCTACACTAACAACTTTTACTACATTCTCTGGTAACAAATTCCAGAATGCATTGAGTGAAAAAATATTTTCTCTGATTAGTCTTAAATGGGCTACATTGTAGCTTCATTGCATGTCCCCTAGTCTTTCTTTTCATTTTAGGTAGATGGGCAGATAAATATAAAATGGTTTCAAAGCAGCAACTTAAGTGATTTGCAAATGTTTTGAAAACAGAAGAAATAAGGACACTAATTCATTTTAGATAAGGAAGATAGACATCAGAAAGAGCATTCTTGAGATACAGAAAGAATTGTGTAGCGATAAGAGCAATTAAACAATGGCATATAACGTACCTCTGGGAGGTACTGGTGCTGGAATTTCCATCCCTGGGGAGTTTTCAGAACAGAAGAGGTAAGCATCTGTCTGAAACAATTCATACCAGGAAGATTGGCTAAATGACCTCTTGAGGCCTCGTTCTAGGCTAATTTTGTACGATTTTTCTATCGGCTTTTTTCTTTTTACAATAGGAAGAGAAGCAAGGAAGAAAGTTTCTTTGTTTGCTCTTTATTTATAAATAAACTTGCCAAAGGAAGTCATGGTACAAGGACTCCCGCTCAGTAATATTTTTTCTTTTTTTCCATCATTCAGGGTTCTACTTTCTGCTTGAGTCACCCTAAAATACCATCGAAGCACCACTTTTCTGCCCCTGTTTTTATCCCCATGCCTTTGATTTTAAAGGAGCCCTGAGGGGCCTGGTTAAATAGAAATTGAAAAATGTCTCACATTTGTTTGCAGTGATGGTACCACAACAAAAATAATGCAGAGGGAAATAGACTTGTCTCTTTCTGCTGTGCCAATTCCAGAGTGTCGCTGCTGCTGTGTCCGTGTGGATGTATGTCACATACTTTTAGTCTAGCCCCATACCTGTTAGCAAATGTCAGCCATTATGGTGCATTCCACCATGATCCTAGAATTGTCGCATTCTCGTTTTTTATTCTATCTAATCTGACGGAATGTTGGGAAGGAATTAAAAAGGCATCAAGAATGTCTGTCTGTCTGTTTTCTGGAGACGAAGAATTTTCTGAAAATGTAATGGAATAGTATCAAACTTGGCATGGTGGAAAATTACAGTGAAAAGACTCGTCATATTCAAAAATGGACCAGATTGAACTGAGTGATCTAGAGACACAAAATATCCCCCAAAAATGGCCCCATGCATGAGAGAAGAAGTTTCAGCTTCTGCAGCATAGAAACATTGATACACTGAAGCACAGTCATAAGGGAACGGCTCTTCAAACTGCCTCTCCTCTACACGCCTAGTCATAGGCACACACAAAGAAGTTAGTTTAGAAGCCTAATTCATGATTTATACTTGTATACTTGTATTTATTTATTTATGTTTATTTATTTAACAGGCTTTTTTATATCGCTTTAGTCAAAGCGGTTTACAGTATAACATGAATGGCTTACATCATAACATATGTGATTGCAATGAACTGGGATCATGAACTTGGAACTTTACTTACATATTAAGCATAAGTGGCTTGGTTGGGAAGGGTGGGCAAAACATGGAGGAGGATTAGAGAGAACTGTTTCATGGTGAGATATGGCTTATTCATGCTGGGCTATGTAATGGTTCTAAAGTGTATTGGAAAGTTTTTAGCTTTTGTCTGAGGACTATAAATGTCTAAATTGCATCCATGTGTAAATGACCATTTTCAGAAAATGTCCAATTTACACATGGTTGTACTCAATGTGAAGAAACTTTGCGAGGACTTTGTGGGGGTATGATGGGCACTGTTCCCTCTAAGCTGTGCGTGTGTGCGTGTGCACACACCTCGCCGAGCGAGCGCACATACTTTACAACAGAGCACACAAAAATTACGGTTTTGATTGTGATAGAAAACAACACAGACATCTTAAAATTTAAAAGTTGTGATTGTAATTACTAGAAATTTTCCGCTACGTTTAGTAATCGTCTATTTTCATTTAATTTGATTAAAATCAATGTGGTGTGCATACTGTATTCTGACGTGTAGTCAAATTTTAAAGTATATAACTCTGAGTGTCGTTATGTGGCGCACAAAAATTTAACCTTCCTTCAAAAGCTGCACAGCTGATATTTTATGCGCACACAGCCTACAGAAAATTAGAGGGAACATTGATGATGGGGGCTTGGCTTGGGTGGGATAAAATCTACATGTGTGTTCTTCATTTCATATAAGGTATGCTCATGTAAGCCCAAATTTCTCCACAGCACAGTTTGCACCTACTTCCCAGCATGTGTAGGTTGTGCATTTCGGCCAACCATATACAGGAGAAGTTAAGGGGGTCATCCTCCTTAATCCTCCCTAGTTTATTTCTCCCTCCAAATTGAAATGAGTTAAAGGTACCATCCTCTGTAGTTGACTAACATCTATACCTCTAAGTTTGCAAAATGACTGATATGTAGAGGAAAGTTCCAGTAGCGTTAGCATAGCTGTGTGGTTTTTTTTTTGGGGGGGGGCCCAGAGTTAACATGCCTAAACACTACTAGGCATGCATCTGAGCCATGCTAGTTATACTCTTAAAATAATTCCTTAGAATGCATCGGATGACATATTTCTACGCAAACAGTATGCAGCAACTGAAACGTGTTGTGGGAACTAAAACAGCAACAATGTTCAGTAAGAGTTGTGATAAACACAGCAGATTCTACTAAAAGAAGGTTAGTGGGAGTGTAATCTAGTGACACCACAGGCCGTAGGAATAATTTTTATTGCAACTGGCCCCGTAAGAATATAAGAAATGCCAAGCTGGGTCAAATCATGGTCAGCCTGGTCATGTGGAAGAACCCATCAGAAATTAAGAAAGGGGCGGTAGAAACATCTAAAGCTGTGCATTTTTCCTTTGTCCTCTCTCCTCCTGTCTTTTTCCTATCCCTCTCTACATCCATTTTTTTTCCTTTTTAGCTCTTTCCTTCATTTCTTTCTTTTCTTCTGTCACTCCAATTTCACTCTCTTTCTCACCCTCCAGTCCTCAATCTCCTTCTTTTTAACTTTTCACCTACCTATCAACTATCCATCTCCTCCTCTCACCTCTTGCACAGTCCATTTCCGCTAGCTCTCCCATTTCCCTGTCTCACTCTTTCCTTGGCCTCTTCTTCCTGCCTACCTTTAGCCCACTCTCCATACTCCATTTAGATCCTCTCTGTTCTCACCATTCTCCTTTTCCTTCCTACCCTTGTAGCCCAGCATCTCCCCTCTCCAGTGGCGTGGCAAGGGTGGGGTGGTGGGGGCAGTCTACCCCAGATGCCAGCCAGAAGTGAAGTGCAGTCATGTAAATTCTGGGCCCACATTGCGGTAGCATGTGCAACAAACTGACTTTAACTTGTTTGCCTGTTTGCTGCACTGCATCCACTTGAGGCTCAGCGCTGTTACCTCCCGAAGTCTCGCAATAACAGCTGCAAAGCGAGACTTCAGCCTGGGAGGTAGCAGCCACTGGAGAGGGGAGGCACTGCAGCAAGCTGTCAAACAACTTAAAATATGTTTTCCAAGCATGGGGGGGGGGGGCAGGAGTCACAAAAGGGTGTCGAAATGATTCACTCTGGTCGTTGAATAGGCTGTGTACGCCACTGCCCCTCTCTCTCCCATCATCCTTGTAGTCTAGCAGCTCCTTGTTCCCTCTGCCTTCCCCTCTACCACTATGATCCATTACCCCGACACAGCTCTCCTCACACCCACTCACATAATGCTGCTTTTCTTCCTGCCTTTCTCTTCCCTTTCTATGTCATCTCTTGTAGTTTGTCTTTTCCATCCCTTCCACCTATCTCTCCCCATGCCTTACCTCCAGCCACCAGGCAAATCTTTTTGATAGTGGTGCTCAAACCCTTACCTGAATGCAGAGAGGAAGAATAGCAGCAAACGTAGTATTGAGGGCACAAAAGATGAAGATGCACAATGGAGGAAACCAAACCAGAAAGCAACCGGGTGATAGTGGAATGGTAATGGTTGTGGTATCGGGTAGGGGTATGCAACTGCAGCACTGAGTGAGACAGTGAGTGGCTTCTGCTTCTGCATTTTTAGCAGTAGGATAGGAAGGAGCCTGATGGAGGTGGGGAGGAGTGGGAGGGAGGGAGCAAGTAGTGCTAATTTTATGGAGCAGCACTGAGTGGATGAGAGAGAATGGGAAGGCTGCCTGCTGTTGGTACTCGGACAGATAGATGCTCATCTTTGCTCTTCCATCTGTCCTAATCTGTGAGAAAAGGCATACAGCAGTGGGCCAGTAACCTTGCAGGGTGGAGGGGCATGCAATGGTGGATAGACCCATCAAAGACTCTTGTTGCTCTACCTCACCGGTCCCCTATGTGTACTGCAGCATGCTGCAGGACAAGTGTGTACTGAAAACCATGAGACAGAGGCAGACTGAGGGGGTGCGCTAGATAGGCAGGAACCCACACACAGCACCGTAGCTTCAGGGTAGCTCCATGACCCCAGGCGCCAACACATCAGGGATAGACAGGAGCAATGTTGGGACGTTGGGGCTAGAAGTGTGCAGTGTCCATGCACTAGCAGTGCCGTGATGAAAGGAGGCAGGGCCCTCACAGTTCTTCTGCTGGAGCCATGAGAAGATCAATTCGGAGGGAGTAGGGAGAGTAGCACTCGCCATCCCTAACAAATAACAGGCAATGGCACCTCAATCCGCCGCCTCGCCTAACCTGTGCATCTGTAAACCTGCCCTGCACATGCTGATATTCCCCAGTCATCCACCACTGCCATTCCCCTGCCGCCACAGGCTCCATGCACACAAGACTGAGAGGAACAACACATGTCCCAGCCCTCCAGCATCTCCCCTCCATTCCCCCCACCCCCAGTCGCAAACCTCATGCTCCCATTAAAAGCAACACGGCACTGAGCCTTGCACTGAAGCACTATGCAAGGCTGTGCTGCTCCCGCCAAATGCACACTTCCTACTACCAACAGCAGAGACAAGCAGAGCCTTGCACAGTGCTTCAGTGTGAGGCAAAGTGCCACGTTACTTTTTCTTTTTTTTTTTTTTAGAAGTGCTGTGATGGGACTCGCAGTGCAGCTGGGAGAGGGCCTGAGCCAAAAGTTGAGGTTCCAGGCCCCCAAGACTCCTCGTCACAGTGCCCCATCACTTTGCCCCTAGCAAGTGACAATGTGTACATATGCAACGTATAAAATGTTGGCATTCACACATGTAAGTTGCTAGGTTTTCTCCGCTGATTTTGTTTCCGTGTGGAAATATGTCAAATAATTCCTGTCACTGCACATTGATATAAATCCACGCACTTCCTTCTACTATTTTAGAAGCAGCTGTAGGTTTAGCAGTAGGGGTATGCAGGCAAAAACATTTTGGTTTGTTTCACTTGCTGTGTCATTTGCAGATTTGTTTCATTTTATTTTGTTTTGTTTTAGTAAATTTTCATTTTATTTGATTTCAGGTTAATTTTAAGGGAGGAGTAGCCTAGTGTTGGGGCAAGGTACTTCAGGCCGGAAGGTCGGGGGTTCAAATCCCACTAGAGGACAGCAACCTTGGGCCAGAAGGATTGGGGTTTCTAGTCCCACAGATGCTCCTTGTGGTCTTGGGCAAGCCACTTAACCCTCCATTGCCCATGTTCCCTGTAAGTATTAGTGTATGTGTCTCATATCCCTGCGTGTTAGATGTATCCCCCAATTGTGTTGTGACCGCTTTGATTGAAGGATAAGGCGGTATACAAAACTGTCTAAATAAATAAATACATTTTGTTAATTAAAAAGACAACTGTGGCTACTGACCAAACAAAACATAGCTGAAAGGTTCCTAGAGGTTTCAGCCAAATAAAAAACTCATATCCATGGGAGCTGACTCTAGTCAGAATGCTCTTAACTCTTATATTGCTGGTGATCTTCTTCCCTGTTTCCTCATTGGCCCAAAGTTTGTCTTGTCTGGAGCTCTATGGATAATGCTAATTGGATTTTTTGCCTTGTGAATCTTTTGACACCTGTTGTAGAGATTTACTCTTTTGTCATGGTCTTGTGCCAGAAATTCTGTGAGACCATGTCTAAGTATACTGTCAGAGATGTTTACCAAGCCTAATCCAGATCCTATTTGATCATCATTAGTTGAACAACCAGGATTTAGGTTAGACATGGTAAATGCCTCAGACAGGGCACTTAAACATGGTTTCACAGACTTTAACATAAGAACATAAGATATGCCATACTGGGTCAGACCACAGTCCATCAAGCACAGTATCCTGTTTCCAATAGTGGCCAATCTAGGTCATATGTACCTAGCAGTCTCTCCAAAAGGCACAAGAACATGGCAAAAGAAAAATTTTTGGAGTAAATTTATACAGTGTCGAGTTTGGATTAAAAATGTTGGTGGGGGGAATTTTTCAGTATTGTGCCTTAAATTCAACACATATATACATATTGTCACGAGGTCAGCCCTCCGCCTGGGGCTAAGAGGGCTGGTCAGCCATGCTGTCCTTTAATCAGAGAGTGAGACCACTCCTTTTTGCTCTAGCAATGCCCCTTGGGAGTTGTAGTCCCTTTTATTCCTCTGATAAAGGAATAGTTATGAGTCAAGTGTTTAAGGCAAAATGACAAGAAATTTATTCCCCTCACATTAGGACTTAGTGTAGAACAGAACAGGAGAGTGTCCAGGTGTTTGCTTGAGGATTATCAACAAGATAAGGTAGCTGCTTTTCACACTCTGGCTCCAAAACATGCTGTGCCTTTTCTAAGTAACAAAGATGGGAAAACCAAACAGCTTCTTCTGGCAAAGTAAAATAACTTCTTTTTCTTTGCTGTTTCACAGCTCTTTAACTCAAAGACTTAACACAGTGACTTGATATCATCGGCTAATAAATACCAACTAAGCAAAGCGTACAATCCATTGGAACTTCAGCTATGTCATTAACATTACAGTCCGTTTGCATATCTTCCAGCTCAGGATTTACTGAGCTTGGCTGCCAGCTGTTACTACTGTGTTTAAGGTAACCTCCCTCTGCAAACTTGGGTGTTTCCCCTGTATACAATTCTAGACAGCAAGGGTTTGAAATACCTGTGGCTTTGGAGCTTCTTCTCTGGCTCTCATCTAGTTCCTTCCAGTTATAAGGAAATGCTCTGTGACTCTCCGTTTGTAATTCCTGACTAGAGCCACCCCCTGGCTCTCTGTTCCAGGTAGAGCTTCTTAACCTCCCTGCTTTGGTGCTGGGTCTCCACTTGTGCAAACTCTGAAGCCTTTCCTCAGGCAGTAAGGACTGAAGGGCTCCCTGTTCTCTCTGCCCAGGCTGGTTCCTGGCAACAGGCTGTGCCTTCCCACCTTCTAGTCTGCCGGCTTCTCTCCCAGAACTGCAGGTAGGTTCTTTGCCAAGTCTCCAATTCTCTAGGGTTCCTGAGCCTCTCCAACCACGTCGTTCAGGAGCTCTTTCCTCTTGCTCCCTCTCTGGCTTCCTTCCTTGCTTCTCTTGTTGTCATCGCTGCCTCTCCTTTGCTCCCAACCAGCATTTATATTTCTGTTCCCTGGGGCTTGGCTCTGCCTTTCTGAACAGGTGTGAGTGATCAAGCTCCAGGCTTGCTGCTACGTCAGAGCTTGGGCGTGTCAGCTCAGCTCCTATCTCCCACTGTTTGTCTTTCTCTTGTAAACAGTGAGCTATGTGAGCTGGCTGACTGTCAGTTTTAAAGATAACCTTTTCCTTTCTTTCTATTTCCATGGGCTCTATAGGGGCTTCTACATCACAATATACAGAGACAGATATGTGCATACACATCACACACATAAACAGATATACATGCACACATCACACATACAAAACACTGCACACTAAAACATAGACATATAAAAGACTCACACACACACATACACATACACACACCCCTTGAAAAACATAGACACCCAACACAGACACACACATTTGGCATTTGGTGCAGCCACACTATTGATGGTCTGGTATTATGGTAGCTGCAGGCCATTTCAAAGGAAACTGCAGGCACAATTACCACAGACCCTTCTCCAATTACAGCCCTTCCTTTAAATTACTTCCGCAGATCTAATCCATTCTCCAAATTCAAAATTGACCCCTTTGATCCAATCCCCACACCCACACGCAAGCACCTCACTATCCTGACAGCTCTTGCCGCTCTTAAACACTCCGCTGGATAGCACACAAGCTCTCAGCAAAAACCCTTATACCAGCCCCCCTTCATTATCCAGACTGCTCCCATAGCAAGAAGATCAGATTAAACAGGAACCCCCAAAACAGACCCTCTGATAAGCAGAGACCTCTTCTCCTCACATCGTATAACCTGACCCAAACTTGCGACTTACCCAGGGATTCCCTGCTGTTTAGTAGGGCTCAGGCAGAAGTAGTCGTCCTCCATTCCTGCCCAAGCTGTCATCACTTTCAAATGTTTGCTTGAACACAGTGGTAGCCTTATGGTACTAACACTAGGGATTGATCCTAGCTGCTTATCTTTCTCCCTAAACCCACCTCCCTCCTTTCTCTATTTCTATGGATTACTCTATCATCTTCCTTGTCTCCTCAGCTCATAATTTTGGGGTCACCTTTGACTCCTGACTCTCTCTTTTTTCTGCACATATCCGATAACTAAATCCTATCATTTCTTTCTCTATAACTAGCAAAATTCCTTCTTTCCTTTCTGAACATACTGTTGTTGTTAAGTCCCGTCGAGTCGGTGTCGACTCCTGGCGACCCTCAGGATTGTTGACCTAAACTTTGTTCGGTCTTCAGCCAAGCAGCTCATTGTTGATCGAGTGGTATCCATAGCTGCTGTTATTGTATCGATCCATCTTATTGCCAGCCTTCCTCTTTTATGATGACCTTCTACCTTGCCAGGCATTATGTCTTTCTCCAATGATCTCTCTCTTTGCATGATATGCCCAAAGTATGAAAGTCGAAGTCTCTGAACATACTACCAAAACTCTTATCCACTCTCTCATCACCTCCCACTTAGACTATTGGAATCTGCTTCTCAGTGGTCTCCTGCTGAACCATCTCTTTTCCCTTCAATCTGTCAAAACTCAGCTGCACAACTAATCGTCTGCAGTGTTGCTGTGATCATGTAATCCCTCTTCTCTTCATTTCATTGACTCCTTACCTACTTCCACATACAGTTCAAACTTCTCTTACTGACCTAAAAGTGCTTTCATTCTGCAGCTCCTCATCACCTCTCTCTTGCCAGCCCTCCTTGGGAACTCTGCTCATCTGCTAAATCACTTTTATCTGTGTTCTTCTCCTCCAACACCAACTCCAGATTCCATTCCTTCTACCTTGCCATGATATGCATCTGGAATAGACTTCCTGACTCAGTGCAGCTGGCTCCGTCACTAGTTCCATTTAGGGGGTAATTTTGTAACTACCCATATGGGGGAAAGTGTGCACATGCCCTTCACTTTGCTGACATGGAAGTATCTTCAAAGTAAAAGTGGACACGCATGTCCATTATGAAAATTATACCAGCAAAAGTGCCCACGCATATTTCTACCTACAACTTTTGCAGAGATTTTATCTGAGTTAAGCATGCATGTACTTTTGAAAATGTGAAATTATGTGTGTAGATTCAAATCCTGCTCCAGCCCCATTCCTTTACAATGGCAGAGGTTTGCGCGTAATGACACAACATGCATATTTTTACTTGCACATAGGGTAAGAAATTCTACAGCAGTTCATTTCTGCAGGTAACATACTGTTGATTAAATGAGCAGGTACTGTCTCTTGTACATGTACAGTGCCTTGTAACGCTATAGAAATAATAAGTAGTAATAGTAGTAGTAGTCAAAATGGCTTTTAACGTTGACTCTCAGAAGCAGTAGTTGCAGCCATGTTGAATCCCAGCCTTGGGCTTCTCAACTGGATTTCTAAGCTTAAAATGAATGTTTTTACACCAGTCAATACCATTTCCCATTATATTTATTCAGTAGGGTAATTAGTTGTGGTAAAACCTGACATTTTACCACTGTGGGAGTCAGTACTGCATGTTAGTAACTCCCTTAGTAAGGAAATAATAGAGCTTGTGGGGATCACCACAAAATGCATTATTCCTGGCCAAGAGCGTAGGGCTGCTAACATGTTGCCTGAAGCTTCAGGCTGATCTTAAAGGATCCACACCATTGAAATAATATCAGTGATCTGGGGGCCTTCTGGCACCAGCAATGACTCAGGGTCTCCCAAAATCATTCCCCTCTCTACAGAGATCCCAGCACCCCCTAAGCCCCAGTAGAGAACCTACCCCAAAGACCCCCGGATCTCTAATGAACATCCCCCTGCCCCTGAAGAATCGCCATCCACTGAAGGCAACTAGAGCCTGCCTTTCAGAGTCCCTGGTGGTCTAGGGATAGCAGAAGCAATCCTATCTCGCTCCTGCCGATGCTGGCACTGGGTTCAAAATGATGCCTTCGATCTTCTTGCAGTAATCTTGTATGTATCTCATTATTCAACATGATGTGTGGTGCAAAATCATGTGTTATGGTAAAATAATGCATATGATTGCCCTTTAACATACATTAAGGGCCAAAAATCATGCTTTATTCCCATAACCCACTTTAGTAATCGCCTCCTTATTTATAAAAAGGATAAAAAATGTGAAAAGTTGTAAAACAAAGCACAAGTATATTGTTAGGGGCAAATAACATGAGGTACATAATGTTTATTTTTTGGGGATTTGTGAATTACTAGTGGTGTGCATGCATTAATGTACATTCAATTCATTAAGTTGTCTTAAATAAATTTAGCACTATATTGATTTAATGCACAAACAACTGGGCCATGTTTATTAAACTGTGCTAAGAATCGGCATCTTAGAATGTATTTAGTTCCAACAATTAGTGTGGGAAGTGTGGCCAGCCTGCTCTAACTGTTGGGCATTTATGCCATCCCCATGCAGTTAGCATGGTGGGAAGCACCTCACCACTCTAAACCTGCAAAGGCTTATTCCATCCCGGTTGTACAGCCCCTCTATATGTCCGGTTTGAACCGGACGTATGGGGGGGGGGGGTCGCAATTCTGATCCTATGGGGCACATCTAGCCCCGTGGGACCAGAATCACAAACAGCCCTGTACATGCAGGCTGGGACTGCGGATTCAGCCCAGCTTGCACATACAGGGAAAGCCAGACTAACTCAGTCAAGGCTTTACAATGGAGCCACGGCACCATGGCGTCCAGTTGCCTTGGCACTGCGGCTCCATTTTAAAGCCACGATCCTGGCCGCTGACTGAACAAAGGCTTTCCTTGCAGCCCGACCCCCTATCTGGCCTTCTAAATCCAGGGTCGGGCTGCGAGGAATGTCCTCGGGCCCCCCCTGTCCCATTCACACCCTGGGCCCGCTGAAAAAAGACTTTCAGGGAAGTTATTCCACCTCGGAGGTGGAATAAGTTCCCCACACAAGTTGCCTGCCCTAACTCTGCCCCCTATCTGCCCCTTCCCTGCCCTTGTCTAACCTCCATGTACAACCGTTAGGACGTCCATCCCCGCTATTCATGGGACATAATTGGAACCTAAGGAGGTAGCGTGGAATTTTTATTGTACTGGCATTCTTACCACATAGTAATGGTTACTGCAGTCCTGTGGTAAGCATTTACTGCACATTGTTAGCGTAGTTTAGTAAACATGCCCCTTAATGTTCCTTTCTGCATTGTTTAATGCATTTTCAAATCAATCTGGTATGCACTAAGATTCCCTTTTCAAATGAATGTTGGAAATTAACTAAACGCCCAAAAATCAGAAAAATGCATGAAGAAAAAGAAAACAAATCATATTTTTCTTGCATGTACACATCCCTACAAATACACTGGTCAACAAATTTTACAAAAGTCATGTTACTGAAATAAAAATAGTCATTTCTTATCAATTTTTATATGCTGAACACGAATATGACAGTGAAATTGCAAAGATGGCTCTAGTTTTTTTGTAATCTACAAGAATTAATGTTTACATCGCGAAATGCATGTCAATAGTAAATATAATAGGACTTCAGTTAATACCTGTAAGAAACCAAGTCATAGACTACTTCTTCGATTTTTTTGCCTTCTCTTGTTCAGCTGTTCGGGAGCTTCTCTGGGGAGTGTCCAGCAGTAGTCAGCCAGCATTGTAGTGGACCATTTTCCCTGGTATCTTTGCTCCATCGTTGCGATATCCTGGTGAAAACGTTCGCCTTGTTCATCACTAACCATACCACAGTTGTCAGGAAAGAAATCGAGATGGGAATCAAGGAAATGGATCTTTAGAGACACATTGCAGCCAAGTTTCTGATACTGCATCAGCATGTCTTCTACTAGTTCCTTGTAGTTTTCTGCCCTAACATTCCCGAGAAAGTTTGTTGACACTAAGCGAAAAGCATTCCATGCTTGGTTCGCATCACCCTGCAGCAAGTTTTGAACCGGTCATCTTTGAAGAGCTCTCGAATCTGAGGACCCACAAAAACTCCCTCTTTAATCTTTGCTTCGCTGAGTCCAGGGAATTTTTCATGCAGGTATCAGAATGCTGGTGAAGTGCGGTCCATGGCTTTCACAAAGTTTTTCATCAAACCTAGTTTGATGTGAAGGGGTGGTAGCAGGATTTTATGAGCCTCAAACAGAGCTGGGTGGCCAAGGTCAGGATCAGAAGAAGATTTATGGTTTGAACATGAAATTATGAATGCAGTAAATCACCAGTTCTAACATTGTTCAAAAGCACATCCTTCAGACTCAGTTTCGAAGAATCTATAAATAGTCTCCAGTCTTGTGGGCCATGAGTGATTTTTAAGGCATTCATGAGGCTTTCAATATCGTAACAGAATACCAGATTACTTTCCTTTCTGACTGCATATAGTACACTGCTGACGTCAGATGGCTTCAGCAGCCGTCTGGCAGTAGTATTGCATTGCATCAGAAAATGATGCAATCAACTCTGGATGATGTGTGCATTCTGGTATTATGTAATATGATGCAATATTACATCATTCAAGGTTTATTTGGGATGTTGTTGATGTCCTACTGGATAAATTTACATGGTGAAACGTCAAAAATGAACTACATGCAATATCTTTAAAACGAGAGCCAATAAAAAATTTTTAATGTTATATTCGTGTTCAGCTCACCAAGATACTACAGATTAGGGCCTTTTAAAGTCAGTAACGATTTCAATGTTGACCAGTGTTATCATTTACAGCCAGTTCATGTGATATCCCTTTTATCTTCAATTTCATTTATAATTTTTTATGCCACTACAAACCTGTCTGTGTTTTCTGATTACAATCACCAAACTATCCTTCTAGTTTTTCTTTTGCTAAGTAAAGACCTGATTCACTAAGGGGGGCATATTAGAAGCTCTATTTGTGATTTGCATGTCTGAAAATGCACATTCAGACATGCCAATCACATCCATACCCCAAGAGCAATTTTATAAAGAACTGAATTTACATGTGTCCAGTGCAATCATGTCTATGTTACATGGGGATGTGACAGAGGTGTGTGCAGGCAATTAAAAGATCCATGTGCATTGCCAATTCCAGAATGGTGTGACACATTGAACCCACCGTCAGACACATCTATATCTATAACTGCTCCTTGGCACGAATAGGAATTTGAAAAGTGCTCATTTTGGGCAGCTTTCAACACTTAAAGGCCTTTTACTAAAGTGCGCTTGGGTTTTGCAACTAAGGCATATTTCGCGCTAAATCTAACATGCAGTAGTTGCAACTGCTGTGCACTAACTACCCAGGATGAGTTCAGCGTGTTACCAGCAATTACCTCCCAGAACGCTACCTTAACATGCCACGGCAGCATGCAAAGTTACCGCAGATGCATTTAACTCCATCTATTGGGGTAGGGTTAGGTAAGCCCACCTACTCACCTACCACCCTAACATGTGACACACAGCGTGGAAATCAGGCTGCGCTAAATGTGCTGATCCATTGCTAAGTTATTGCATGCACAGCGTACGCTGAATGCCTGCCCATAACCCATGCTAACTGCAAAGTGCACCTTAGTAGAAGGTCCCCTAAGTATGACAGGAGCATTCCCTCTTGTTGCCATAATAATTTTTTACACTCATACAGTAGGATAGCAGGTGAAAATCTAGACTTCTTTGCATACTGCCACAGTGCTGCCCATCTCCATTTCTAGAATGGCAGGCTGGAACGTGTATGAGGTAACATACGCAAGCACATTGTGAAATGCCATTGCAGATGTATCTATGTTGCCTTTCCCGGCAATGTCCATATTTGACGTGCACATTTCTAAGATTGGCCATTTTTCCAGGAACAAGCAGGAAGACAGTCCTCACATATAGGTGACCTCGGTGCCGAAGGAGCCCTGCGGAAGCATCTCCCCAGCTTTCAAAGAAAGCCTTTAGGAGATGCCACCATGCATGCGTGCTCCCCTTCCCTCCCAAGGGTGCCATCTTACTCAGTCTCTCTTTTTCCACGGAGCCCTACAGACGTCCATCTTCTTCCCCTGGAAAAAGTTATCTTTATCTTTCATCTTTATCTTTATTTAAATTTTGATAAACCGCTTAGGCCGAAACATTAAAGCAGTGTACAAAGAAAATAAAAGGTCAACACTGCAAACTACGGAAAAGAACGCCAAAATTAACAGGAGAGAAAGAGAAAAGATAGTGCAAAGCAAAAGACAAAACAATAATCACAACCAAGCACAGACTAACTCAAATAATACTGACAGACAGGGGAAAACAAGACCAAGATTCAACTGAGACAAGACAACAATGAACCGCTGCATCAAAAGACAAAACAATAATCACAACCAAGCACAGACTAACTCAAATAATACTGACAGACGGGGGAAAACAAGACCAAAATTCAACTGGGACAAGACAACAATGAACTGCTGCATCAGGGGGGGAAGTCTAAGGGAAGGTCAAATGCTTTTCAGAATAGATAAGTTTTAAGGGAAGCTTTGAATTGAGAATAAGAAAGCTCAAGACGAAGGGACGAGGGCAATGCATTCCACAACCATGGGCCAAGGAAAAAGAAGGCCGAGTGACGAGTCTTTTCAAGATGTGCACGGGAGGGGGAAGGCAAGGACAGACGATTAGCGTGAAGAGCACGGAGCTGGCGGTAGGGCGTGTGCAGGGAAACCAAATCAGCCAGGTACAGAGGGTTATTGGTGTGGAGAGCGCGGTGGGTGAGAATGAGAATTTTATAATGGAAACGAACGTGCAGGGGCAGCCAGTGCAGGCGGAAGAGAATAGGAGTGATATGATCAAAACGGCGGGCAAAAGTGATGATACGGGCAGCGGTGTTTTGAATAAGTTGAAGATGCCGGAGCTGATAATTGGGCAGGTTGGCCATGAAAACATTACAGTAGTCGAGTCGGCTAGTGATTAGGGCAAGAACGAGAGTGACTAGGGATTCTAAAGGAAGAAGTGTGCGAACAGCTCGGATTTGATGAAGGGTAGCAAAACAGCCTGTCTCTTGTGCATTAAGTGCATTTCCTTCTCTGGTTAGCACTGGTCTCTTTCCCGCCTCTGAGCTCCATCGCCTCAGCTTCGAGTCTCGGAGACATTTTAGGGTTTTTTTCTCCAACATGATTTCGCACCTTTTCTAACCACTGGCCACATCAAGGGTCATGAACTCGCAGGGGTCCTTTTTGCCCCAATGACCAGTGGGTTCAAAAAGTGTGATTGGTGCACAAAGAAAATGTCCCTAATCGATACAGAGGAGGACCCTTGCATGGAGGAACTCAAAATCCTCCAGTATGAGGCTCCACCTAAGGAAGCCCTGATGGTCCCCATCCCTGCCATTTTTGGGAGATTCCTCCTTCAGATGAGGGAAATACCGGCGTTGGTGCCAATAGTTAGCTGATGCCTGGACACCATGTACCAGGTCCAGCAGGGCCCCAGCTTCCGGAAGGCGCAACTTCCTACCACCTCTATGGTGGTGGAGTCAACCATGTGCCGGCAGAAAAGCCCAAAGACTCACTTTTCTGTGCCCCCGGGCAGGGAGTCACTTTTCTGTGTCCCCGCACCCTCGACGACCTTGGATGCAAATGCTACCAGGGCTCAGTGCTGGGTTGCCAATTAGAAGCATATCAGCTGTATATCGGCATGTATCTCTGAGACCTAGCAAAAGATCTTGCAGGTTTCTCAGCGGGTGTTGGTAGAGAATACCTCCAGCAATTCCAAAACCTCACAAAGTGCACTGGGGAGTGCTCGAAGTACATGTCTTGAGCCACCTATGATGGCTTTGAGTCTAACATGAGGGTAGCCACCCCAGGCATCAGTGCCCGATGCCAGGCCTGGCCGCAGGCATCAGACCTCAAGCAATGGGTCCAGGAGAAACTTCTCGACATCCCCTGCCTCGGTGAAAACCGGCAAACCAATGGAGGATAAGATGGTGGAAATTGAGACTGAGTTTGTCACCAGGACTCGGCTCTTGAGGAAGACTTCAACCCTTCCCAAGAATAAAATACTGGGGAAAAGGTCTTCCTTCTGAAGGAAAGGCCAACCTTACCGAAGCTATCCCAAATGCCAGACCTCACAGACCACGAAACAGGGCCACCAGGACAAAAGAGCGAGCCAGGGCCAATGCAAGCCTAAGGGTTCTAAGCCCCAAATAGTGGCTCCTGCCCAGACTGAGTCAGGGTGCTAGTCCAAATGAATAACCAGGTTGCGATGTTCTACCTGAACAAGCAGGGGGGCACAGGGTCTCAACACCTCTGCCAGGAGACAGTAGCCCTCTGCTCATAGGCGATCAGTCAGGGAATGCTCCTCAGGGCAGTATACCTTCTGGGCCAAGGCAATCCCCTAGCGGACAGGTTGAGCAGAGTCCTCCAGCCACACAAATGGCATCTAGACCCCAGAGTGGCACAGCAGCTGTTCTGACTCTGGAGAACCCCAAGTCTCGTCCTTTTTGCCAGCTCAACCAGTGCTCAGCTGCCCCACTTCTGCTGTTCCCAACTGCATCCATCCCAGATAACGGTGGATGCCTTCCCCATCTTGTGGTCAGAAGGCCTTCTGTATGCCTTCCCTCCCACGCCACTAATCGCCAAGATCCTCTTCAAGATTCTGCGGGACAAGGTCTCCATTATCTTGGTGGCCCCACGGTGGCCCAGGCAGCCTTGGTTTCCCCTGTTGCTCTGCCTCTTGATGGAGCTTCCAGTCCTTCTGGGGAACGCTCCGGGGCTACTGACCCAGGAAGAGGGCTTGCTTCTTCACCACAACCTGGGGTCCCTGTCATTAACAGCATGACTGCTGAGCGGGTTAACTTAGCACCCTTTAACCTCCCAAGGGAAGTAGAGGAAGTCTTCCTGGCCTCTCGTAAGGACTCCATGAGAAGGCATATGCCTTCAAGTGGTGCAGATTCTCTGTATGGTGTGTGAAGCAATGGGTAGACCCATTCACTTGCCAGGTGCACACGGTGATGCAGTACTTTCTCCACCTTTCGCAGACCAGACTCAAATCCAACTCCGTCAGGGTGCACCTGAGCGCACTTTCGGTGCACCATCACTCTATAGAGGGAAAACATCTTTCTGCACAGCTCCTCCTTACCCGATTTATGCAGGGATATCTGCTCTCTAAGCCTCACATCTGCCTGCCCCTGGCGGAATAGGATCTCAACATGGTTCTGACATAGCTCACCAAGCTTCCTTTCGAACCTCTGGCTACCTGCCATTTGCATTATGTATCCTGGAAGGTCGTCTTCCTGGTGGTGCTCACCTCTGCCCGCAGAGTCAGTGAGCTTCAGGCCTTGGTGGCCGAGCCACCTTACACCATGTTCTACAAGAATAGGGTCGTGCTTCACACCCATCCTAAATTCCTTCCAAAGGTGCTCCCTACCTTCTTTCCACAGTCCCATGCCGACAAGGTGGCAGCCATTCTCCATACTCTGGACTGTAAAAGGCCCTGTCCTTCTACCTGCAATGTACTCAGGGCCACTGCAAAGCCTCGCAAATTTTCATTTCATACGACCCCAGCCGACTGAGGGATGCTGTTACCAAGTGGACCCTGCCCACCTGAGTGGCAGACTACATTGCCTTCGCTCATGATTAGGCTGGGCTCTCGTTGGAGCGCCAGGTGACAGCGCACAATGTCAGGGCTATGGCAGTCTCGGTTGCAAGCCTAAACTCTGTCCCTATGGCAGACATCTGCTGGGCCACCACTTGTCCTCAGTTCATATCTTTGCAGCTTGGAGAAGGAGTCCTGACGGGACAGCACCTTTTGCCAGGCTGTAGATTTAGGCAACTTCTGCCCTCCGATCCTTCTTGTTCAGGCTACCAGAGCGATGGTTCTCCCTGGACAGTGGGGTCCTCAGAGTCTTTCCTCAGATTCGCTTGCAGCTGCTCATGGCTGGGCCATGTTTTCTACAGGTTCTCTGTAGCCTGTAGCTAGGGAGCCCCATATGTGAGGACTGACTTCCTACTTGTTCCTTGAGAAAGCATAGTTACTCATCTATAATAGGTGTTCTTCAAGGACAGCAGGAATCAGTCCTCACAACCCTCTCTCCTCCCCTTAGAGTTGCTGTACAATTTTTGCCATCTTCTTTTGTCAGCTCTAGCTATGTCATCTGACTGAGTAAGATGGCACCCTTAGGCAGGAAGGGGACCACATATGTGTGATGGCATCTCCCAAAGGCTTTCTTTGAAAGCTGGGAAGATGCTTCTGTGGGGCTCCGTTGGCACCAATGTCACCCATATGTGAGGACTGATTCCTACTGTCCCTGGAGAACACCTGAGTAACTATGCTTTCTCTGCATGTCCATACACTTATTATGCATGTCCCCATTTGTGGAAATATTTATTTTTGGGAGGCAGAGGTAAGATGATTTTGGAATGCATTTATACATTTCACATTCTCTACTGCTCCTCCCATGGAATTTCGGACATTTAGACATTTAAATGGCCTTTTGAAAATGTGCCTTTAAGACTTTACTCACATTCCATATCTATGGGTAAAAAAATTAGTGAACCAGGATCTAGGATTTTATTATTAATTGTGAAAAGCATTCCAAAGCGAAGGCAGTTTTTGGTCTAGATACATTTCGCTCTTGTGAACAGTCTTTGTCACTGCATCCTTTCAACTAGTCTGTATGTATAGAGCAGAGCAGAAGGCAACCTCATTGATGGGATCTGTGAAAGGCCTAGGGCTTAATGGTCTTGGTCATTGAATCTTTACTTGGTCTCTCCCAAGACAAGGTTGAGGCACGCAGCTAAGACAATACTGGGGAAGCTCTTACTGCCTATAATGTAGCCATTCTGTAGACAAATTGAAGACTTTTATTTTTAGTGCTGCTAATTTGCAATCTTTTAAGATGCAAAAAGAATTTAAAAATGAACAAAACAATTAGGAAAGATTTATTTTATGTTAGTAGCAGTATGTGATTAATTTTTGGATTCTGTCTTCTTTAGTTTGAGAGACACTGTCAGATTTAAATTAATTACCTGAACAAACACAAATTGCACTGTTAAAACATACATTAAACTCAAATTATGCTTCTCCAAAGACTGAGGTGAGACATAGCTTGGATGGATAATTGAGAAACCCAAAACTGCATGAAATAATGGAAAAAATGAGAAGTGAGAACACAAGTGACAGAAGCATTGTGATGTGAGAAAAGTGTAAATAACAAGTAGAAACAAATGGCCGTTTCTTTCTGTACCACAATCATTTGCTGAGAGAGGGAAAGAGGTCTCATGGGCTGATGGAAGATACATGACATATATCTACCAGCTGCTAGGAACAGAGCTCCGACCTAGGGAAAGGCAGACACTTTGTCAACTAACCTGCAACTCTAATGGCTCTTTGTTATGATAAAGTGGCAATGCTTCCGTAACTGAATGAGGCTGAATGAATATATTCTCATTTTTCTCCACAAGGTTGCCAGTCTTAAGGAAGCTTTGCCTGTCGGTGATCTCAGGTCATTAATATCTGAAAAGCCAAGGCTTTAGCAAACTGCATTGTAGGTTTCAGTACAGATATCACAAAAACATGCAAGAATATAACTTTGATCAATTATAAAAATATATGATCTCTCCTTGAGAGCTCAGATCTCTTCATGGTAAAAGCCTTCTACTTTAATCGTCACTCTCCAAAAAAACAGTTGTCTTTTTCTAAATGTATTGCATATATTTATATCTTAATGAGTATTCATGTAAACTCTTTTTATTGCTTCTATGCATCATTTATTGTACTTATCTGATCAAAGCGAGAGTACATCACAGGCATGGACTGCAACATAAGAAGAGTATCCACTTGCAGATCCGACCGGGTCGGTGGTTTCACCTTAAGAGGCTTCCTCAAGGGTTTATTCCTCTTTGCTACAATGGCAGTCCTACGCTCACAAAATATTTTTGGAGAGTGATGATGAAAGTAGAAGGTGGTGTTTATTTTATTTATTTTATTATTTATTTTATTTACCATTTCTTCTATACCGCGCTATTTAGATCAGTGCGGTTCACATTCAACATCAACTATAGAACGCAGGCACCCTGCGTTGTATTTACAATGAATGGGGAGAACAACTTGGAAGTAACTGGGGGAAACTATCTACATCATATTTACACTGGTAACTACTTTCAGACCGGATCTATCGAACATCTTGTCATAGAGGCACATTCCAATCTGGCCCTCCAGTCCCCTGTGCGGCTGACCAGAAGCGGGACATCCAGAATTAGACCTAATTCTGATTCTGCGGGTGCTAGACGTGCCTGTGGGATCAGAATCGGGTCTA
The DNA here is from genome assembly GCA_033557465.1 of Ichthyophis bannanicus. Lineage (NCBI taxonomy): Eukaryota > Metazoa > Chordata > Amphibia > Gymnophiona > Ichthyophiidae > Ichthyophis > Ichthyophis bannanicus. The sequence goes on from CM066043.1 coordinate 85,883,339, forward strand.
CAGCCTGTACGTGCAGGCTGGGCCCTGATTCTGATCAGCCTGCACACCCAGCCACATGCCCGGATACCTCAGTCAGGCTCCTGAATGGAGCCACTGTGCCATGGCGTCCCATTGCCAGGGCACCATGGCTACATTCAGGAGCCGCGATCCCCAGCCGCTGATGAAAAGTTTCTTTCCCTACAGCCGGACCTCCGATCCAGCCTCCCACGGCCAGGGTCTGGCTGCAGGGAACTTCCTGTACCCCTACCTTTCTTTTTCCCCACTGGCCACCACCGAAATGCCACATCCAGGGGGACTTATTCCACCTTTGAGGTGGAATAAGTTCCCTATCTAACAAGCATACCCCAGACATACAGGGCTGACCTTGAAGTTTTTAATGGTATTTGTATCTTATTGCTTGCAAGTCTGAATTTGCAGATTAAGCCAGTTTTGTATTGATACCGAAGGTCTCAGGACAGTACAGTCCTGTGCTATTTGTTTCTCTCCATTTTCCCTTTCCATTGCCTTACAAATCCTTTGTTCTCTCTCTAAATCTCTGTATGTGTCTCTTTCATCCTCCTCTCTCGCTTGCTTTGCCTATGTGTTTGTTTCTTTCCTCTGATTCTCTCTCTGGAATTTATTCACTCTTACTGCTGCCATGGATTCTTGCCATCCTTCTGGAACATGTATTTGTTGGTGTGAGCACTCTGCTTACCTGCATACCTCATTAAGGCTCTGCATTGGTCGGGCTGCAGGCTGCTGTCCTTTGGTGTGCACCTCACTTCCAAGCACCAGCCTTGTTAGCTGAACCTCGTCCCTTCTCAGTGTCTGAGCAGACTGCTAAATAACCTGTTAGCATAAGCAGTACCCCGACGCCAGTCTCTCAGGGCACTTGGATCGGGGGGGTTATGCCAAGGAGACCAGCTGGCATCATCAAGTATCTCCTAAATTAAGGAAGCTTTGCAAGATATGATTTCATTGAATTTGTTTACCCTGAGGAAATATTTTACGAAACCTTAGGCTATGTTCTATCTTGTAAAATTATAATGAAATCATATCTTTAGTGAAGTCCAGGTTTGTGGTAATGTTCCTTAAAGGAGCACTGGATCAGGAGATTTGCTGCCTGCTAGTATAAGGCAGTTGATAAAACCTATTCTGGATTGGACCATTTACAGAGGTTCGTGTCCATGAGTTGTGGTGTATAACAAGAAACCTTTAAATAACAATACTGACACATTCCCACAAGTAATCAGGAGGGTACTTCATCACTGAAGGCAAATGATCCCTGCAGCCGTGGAGATTCAAAGTACTTCAAATACTTAGAAATATTTTGGTGCTTTTATTTTTCTGCATCTGTGATACTCGGGGGGGGGGGGGAGGAGGAGTAAGAAAATGGTCTTTGTGAAGAGATTTTAAGGTCTTCTTTGACAACTAAAATTCAAGTTTTCTCCCATGTTTTCCACATGAGCTGGTTGGATTCAGGCCATTTCTAGCTGAGGAAAAAGAGATTTAGTGGCTTGTTGTTTGTACAGTAACTGGTTGGTTGGTGTCTGCTGAACTTGCCTCGTGTTTCACAGTTAAGCAGGGCATGAGTAATTAGAGCACAAACAGTATTCTGGTCTGTCTTCCTTAAGTATATTATTTTCCTCTAGAAATGTGCTCAGTCCTTAATTTAAATGCTTGCACCGTATAAAGTTATGGTATTACTCCTGTGGTACTAATGCCTGGCTGAATGCCATCACTTGCTACTTATAATACATAATGCACATACAGTGGTTTATTGACCACAAAGGTCTAATCCCAGTCCTCCATATCACTTGCATTCAGTAGCTGCTTTGACAATTTAATAATCCTTGGTATCTTCCACTGAAGCAAACATCCTGTGAATGTTCATGTTAGTGATGTGTCTTTTCTTTGTTTTCTTGTTTTACCTGCAGGTGAAATATAGGATGATTGCTGGGGAGGTGAGCATGCATAACCCAATCCTGGCCTGCTGGCAGCCTATCCTCCTCCTGGTGCTGGGATCCATTCTATCGGGTTCTGCCACAGGTTGCCCACCACGTTGTGAGTGCTCTGCCCCGGAGCGCTCTGTGTTGTGCCATCGAAAGAGATTCATAGCTGTTCCTGAGGGCATTCCAACTGAGACACGACTATTGGACTTGGGAAAGAACCGGATCAAGATCCTCAACCAGGATGAATTTTCCAACTACCCTCACTTGGAAGAATTGGAGCTCAATGAAAACATCATCAGCAGCATTGAACCTGGGGCTTTCTACAACCTCTTTAACCTTAGAACTCTGGGACTGCGGAATAACAGGCTCAAACTTATCCCACTGGGGGTGTTTACTGGGCTCACCAATCTTACCAAGCTGGACATTAGTGAGAATAAGATTGTTATACTTTTGGATTACATGTTCCAGGATCTGTACAATCTGAAGTCCTTGGAAGTAGGAGACAATGACCTGGTCTACATATCCCAGCGAGCCTTCAGTGGTCTCAACAGTTTGGAGCAGCTGACCTTAGAGAAATGCAACTTGACCTCCATTCCAACAGAGGCTTTGTCTCACTTGCATGGTCTGATAGTGTTGAGGCTTCGCCATTTAAACATTAATGCCATTAGAGACTATTCCTTTAAGAGACTGTACAGGCTTAAAATCCTTGAGATCTCTTACTGGCCCTATTTGGATACCATGACATCCAATTGTCTTTATGGACTCAACCTGACTTCCTTATCAATTGCCAATTGTAATATGACTTCCATCCCCTATGTAGCTGTAAGGCACTTAGTATATCTCAAATTCCTTAATTTGTCTTATAATCCCATCATTACCATTGAAGGGTCCATGCTACATGACCTACTCAGACTGCAGGAGATCCATCTGGTTGGTGGACAGCTCACTACAATAGAGCCCTATGCCTTCCGTGGTCTCAATCACTTGCGCATTCTTAATGTGTCAGGTAACCTCCTAACCACTTTAGAGGAGTCAGCCTTCCATTCTGTTGGGAACCTTGAGACGCTTATTTTGGATAACAATCCCTTGGCTTGTGATTGCCGACTGCTTTGGGTCTTTCGGCGTCGGTGGAGGTTGAACTTCAACAAGCATCAGCCTACATGCAATACCCCTGAGTATGTTCAGGGCAAAGAGTTTAAAGATTTCCCTGATGTGCTTCTTCCCAACTACTTCACCTGCCGCCGAGCAAAAATACGAGACCGAAAGCAACAACAGATCTACGTGGATGAGGGGCACACAGTGCATTTTGTTTGTCGGGCAGATGGTGATCCACCCCCTGTCATCATGTGGCAGTCCCCGAGGAAGCACCTCATTTCCAGCAAAACTAATGGGCGCCTCACCGTCTTCCCCGATGGCACCCTGGAGGTGCGTTATGCCCAGATCCATGATCATGGTACCTACCTATGCATTGCCAGTAATGCTGGGGGAAATGACACAGTCCTCGCCCACCTGCACGTTCGAAGCTACTCCCCAGATTGGCCCCATCAACCAAACAAAACCTTTGCTTTCATGTCCAACCAGCCCAATGAGAGTGATGCCAACAGTACACGTGCCACTGTGCCTTTCCCCTTTGACATCAAGACACTAATCATCGCCACCACCATGGGATTCATCTCATTTCTTGGGGTGGTGTTGTTCTGCTTGGTGCTCCTGTTTCTGTGGAGTAGGGGAAAAGGAAACACAAAGCATAACATTGAAATTGAGTATGTCCCACGCAAGTCAGACGCAGGAATAACCTCTGCTGATGCCCCACGGAAATTCAACATGAAAATGATGTAAACAGAAGCAATTAATAAACCGAAATATCAATTTCTAAAACAAAAAAAGAGAATACAAACATACTAACCTCTTTTTGCCCCATTTCCCTCCAAGCTCCTGTCCCACCATCACTTTGTCTGACCCTTTCTTTGTACTGGGATGTAACCTGCCGGTGACCTTTTCAGGATTTTGTCTTTTTAAGGATGCAGTCCTGACGAACAGAAGAGTGGGTAGGTCAGGTGCATTCAATAACAGCAGCAAGTTTAAAACTGAACTCTGTAACTTTACCAGTTTCAATACTTGTGGATTTTTATGGAAAAAAAAACAGAAATAAAAAAAAAGAAAAAAGTTTCATAATTTGCTATAATTAGTTGGAATGCAAAAAGAATTTCAGCTTTTCTTTTCTCCTTTTATTTCTGTATTTATTTTATTTCCTACATGAAGACGATTCTGTTCTCTTGAGGTCTCTGCTTTGATAAAAGCCATTTGAATAGCAACACTTTGGGGATATACATTGAAGGTCTCCTTTATTAGTGAACTCTTTTTTTTCATTTTAGAAGCTATCTCTTATCAGGGAAAAGCCCATTATCCATTTATCTGTATCCGAAACATAAGAAAACCCCAAACAGGTATATTTTGTGTGGAACAAACACAATGGCACCTCAGTATAAAAGAAATAGGACTTCAGATCTAGCAATTTGTTGCACAACAAAATTCACTAAAGGAGTTCACTGTAACAGAGAATCATTATGTATAGTAACAGTGTTCACTAGAGGTAAGCAAAGCGGATGCGGCCTGAAACTAGCTGGTCTTTCTATCCATTAGCAAGGAAGAGAGAGAGAGAGAGCGGAACAAAGATTTAGCTCCGGCTGCAAGACAAACTTAGTACTATGGAGTTCAGCTCAGCAATAGCTGAAGATGATAGGAAGAGAAAATAATTCTTATTCCAAAATTTCTCATTCTGCTTATTATGTTTCTAATGGTGTCCTAGTTTCCAATGCAGTCTGAGTTTCTTTTAATTTTATAAAATCAGCTTTATCGGCATGTTCACCCTGCTGTCATCCTGCATGCCCTTCTCCTCGGCTGCTCCGGCTTTCCCTAATGGTACTGCAGGGAGGTTTTGTATGATCTGAGTGATTGCTAGCATTGCTGCAACTGCGCAACATATCCTTTAAATTATAGAGAGTGTTCAGAAGATTGCCGACAAGCTATAGAGCAGGCAACAGCTTGGAAATCTGAAAGGCAACAATGGTGAGGACCAATTTACCTGGAAGCTTGATATAGAATCCATGGGGTAGATTATGACAAGGAAGTAATGGAGGCATGTGCTAATGACTCAGAAAGGACCATTTTTCATAAAGTGACTTTTATCACAGGGTTTTAAGGAGAAAAAAGAACTGTGAATGCAGCTCTTTGCTATGTCCAGTGAAATATTCTGCAAATGCAGCCAGACCCGTAAAAGGATCCTCAGTGAGCTGTTCTAATTACGGAAGACGACACCTATTGAGTGGAATCTTAGTATAATTTTTTAATCTTAGCAGGAATCTCCATCCCCTGACCCTGTGTTCCAAATCTCCTGATTCAAATGATATTAGTCTTCAAGTTGCTGATTTTTAGTTAAACCCGCAGCAGGCATTTTCATCCTGTAAAATAATGGATGATGTTACAGCTAGGGAGGATGGAAGTGAGGGGATGGGGGTATAGAAAGCCAACTACTGATCTTGATGCTTTAATTGTTAAGGATGGGTCCCTTTGCATCTGTGCATTTTTATGAAGTACCAACGTATTTCTGTCCAATCCATTTTCTAGGTTAGTAGAACATAGCCAGATCAATGTTTAGGCATGCAATGAACGTATAATTTGAAAAGCCTAACCTAAACTTCCTTTAGAATCTCTGATGACAAGACTTCGACTTTCATACTTTGGACACATCATGCGAAGAGAGAGATCATTAGAGAAAGACATCATACTTGGCAAGGTAGAAGGTCAATGCAAACGAGGAAGGCCAACAATGAGATAGATCGATACAATAACAGCAGCTATGAGAGCCACTCTATCAACAATGAGCTGCCTGACTAAAGACCGAACAGTTTAGTACAATTATCCAGAGGATCACCATAAGTCGACACCAACTCAATGGCACTTAAGAACAACAACAAGCTAGACACTTCCAAATTATACTGATATTCAGCGGTTCTATCCATTTACATGGCGCTGCTGAATATAGTCATTTAACTTCTATAGTCTAAGTTAAGCGTTTTAAGTTGTACCTACTATTTATGTTGCCCATTCAGCCATCTGATTTGTATATATGAAGGCACATATTAGAAAGGTTGTGCAGGTGCCATCTGGAATGTCCAAGTCAAAACATCCGAAATTCCATGGGAGGGTCAGCAGTGAAGGTGGGCAAGAGTAAGTGTTTTTTTAAATTGATCTGTCTCCACCCTCAAAGGTTAATCTCTGTTAGATAGAAAAGACAGAGGGGTGGCAGAATTATACCCCAGATAAGTGCAAGTTTCAAGACAATTTTAGAAACTTGCATGTGTCCGATATAGACGGCCGTGGGCCCAGCAACATATATGTGTCCGTAATGATATTCTGGAACAGACACATGTCTCTCACCACATACAGTACATGTCCCGGCCTGCCTTTTAGCAAGTGGAAAAGTGCATCAGCTGAGAAAAAGGTATGTTTATTTACCTCTATGCTTTTTTAGAGTGGCAGAAATAACTGAGGGCTTTCTCCTCTTCTCTGTACAAAACGAGCACTTTGCAGATGCCTAGTCATGCCCAAGGGTGGTATAGATATGGATGTGTCCACTGCTTAGTCCAAACATACAATGTCATTCTACAATCAGTGCACACGTATATCTTTTTGGAATGCTGTGAGCACACCTCCTGTGACATAGATGTAATCGCTCCAGAAATGTGTAAACTTAGGGTGTTCTAAAATGGCTCTTGGGACGGCGATATGAGTCATACCTCTGAATGAGTGTTTTCAGATGTGGGAATCATGAATAACACTTCCAAAATGGCCTCCCTAGTGGTTCAGTATCACTGCTTAGACGTATAAGTTAAATGTCTAAGTAACACTGCCCCAGAAGGCCCATATCCCATCCCCTTTGCAGAGGGATAATTTTGGCCATATAGAGGTTATTTTATAAAGAGATGGCTAATTTTAAGCACTAACAACGTGCATAAATGTTGGTATTTTAGTCTTTCAGGTGCATTAAGTGGCCACATATGCACGCAAATGACCTCTTATGAAATGCCAACCATGTAAAAGTATACACATTAATTGCATGGCCCATACTTTCACTATGGATGTGCGCATGGCTGGAGTTTGGATGAAACATGAGCAGTGCGAGATAAGTATGTATACTGATTATAAAATGTGATAATTTACACATGTACTCGCAAAAAGTAGACGTGGTCATTTACGCCAGCTCTAGGGTTGGCATACACAAGCGCCCTTTAATTTAAGGCGCATTTTCTGCCATTTACACTAGTATTGTATAAAGACAAGTAGAAACCTACTTGTGTTTTTGAAACAGGCTTAATTTGAGTACGTCAGGAGGTGCTTTGGCTAGGCACCCTGTTATAAAATTGCCCTCTATCACATGTTTTATATAGCCAAAATTATCTATTTAAGTAGCCCAGATTTTTATTATAAAAGCTCTTAAGTGATCAGCCCTGCTGCTGACTACATAAGCGCTTTCAAATATTGACCCAAGTATATCATCTTATTTTATCATCAGAGTAAAAAAAAAAAATCGACAATAGTGCATTGACGGAGGATGTTTATCTAAAAATCTAAATATCGAATAAATAGAAATGTGAAAGAAAATAATGAAAACGTGAGCAATATCACTCTGGCTGAGATGGATAGACTGAAGCATTTAGCAGTACTAGTTTGTAGTCTGTACTGCCTCAGCTGCGTGTTATAACACCTCTCATAAAAGATCACATCTGTGAGCTTGCACAGCTTGCAGTACGGATATATGGTCCCTGTCTATGCATCTCAAAATCTCGTGCATAATGCACAATGGCCAAACATTCTATTTTTAGCAGGGATATGTAGTGTTCTTATCTGCCTTCTAGCTTTGCAGAGAAATCTGCAACAGATATGGAGATAATCCTCCCACCTTCTGCCTCATGATTTCCTATCACCTACTTGTGACTGCACTGATGTTCCGCAATAATTCCCAGAGAGTGAGCAAGACCAGGAGATTTTTTTAAGGCATTTTGGTGGTATGTGAATTTGACCATTCGCAGTCTATGTTGCAGAATATAGTATATTTTCAAGTATGTCTTTGTGTGAGTGTGTTTTAAACTGTGCATGTTTGCAGTGAAGTATCCTCTAGGTCACCACCTCGCAAGTTACATGCATACATATTTTTGATTTAACATATTGTAATATGCATCCAACTACGTCATGATTGTGCTTTTAATAAAATGTAAGATGTTTCTATATGCAGTGGGTTGAGAACCAGGGAAGCAAGGGTTCAAATCCTGCTTCCCTCACTGATGCTTCTTTTGACTCTGGGAAAGTTGCTTCACTCTCCATTGCCTCAGGTAATACATAGATTGTGTCCTCTGGGGCAGGACCTATCAGTTATACTGGAACATGTAACTTGCTATGAGCCTGGATTTAAAAAGATGAGTAATTCAATCTGAAATTCAAAAATATAAATCCGAATCCGTATGTTGTGGGGATTTCAAAAGATTCCAAATGTTCTATAAAATCTTCGGTTCCCTCTAGTGGTATGAAGTAAGAGCTGCAAGTATATAAGGTAATACAATGCCTACTGAATAGGTCAAGGGAAGTTTCTTAAATTCATTTACTAGAGCTATTAGCATTAGACCATATAGATCCAGTTTAACTGAAGCTGTAGCAAGCTTATTCTCAGCCAAACCGTGGCTGGGAAGGTTCTGCTACATTTCTCCTATCAGGTACATCTTTGCTGTGGATTAAAAAGATGGAAAACTGCTCTTAATGGACCCATAACATATTCATTATATTTGTTCCTTCAATGAACAGTTTTCAGATCCAATTATCCAGGTAAATAGATCTGTCTGAAAATCACCTTGCCTGTGCCTGTCTAATAGTACATCCAGGTTTCCACAGCACAAGTATTTCTATCCAGGAAGGAGACATTCCCAAAGGTGTGTTTAGATCAAGGGAAGAAAATACACATACATGGGTTTTTCAGATTTACATGAGTTATTTTATCCTAGCTGCTCACTCAATTAGCAGGTGCGAAACATAAGTACTTCCAGCACATCTATGTTGAGCTAGTTAAAATTCTGAGAAACGACCTAAGCATTTATCTGACAGAATGCATGGTAAAGGTGCACACATAGGAGATTATTTTAGAAGGGCTACATGTCATTTGCATGTGTAAATAATGGGATCACACGTGTAAATGGACCTATGCATGTAAGCAGTAAATTTAGGAAAGCCAATATTTATATGTGTATACCCCCGACATACACAGTTTTGAAGGGAGCGAGATTTAGGCAGGCCTGCAAAGTATTCATGTAGTTTCTATTCTGCAACCACATTGCACGGATCCTTTAAAAATCTGTCGGCATTTACACCTGAGTTATGTGTAAGTATCAACTATATGTTACTGCCCAATTGGACTTAGGCTTTGGAGAAGCAACTGAGGAGGAAACTGTGCTTACCTCTTTTTTGTTTAAAACCACCTGAAAGCCAAACATTAGAGGTATGTCTATTAAAGGATATTAGCTGGAGTGGAAGAGTAGCCTAATGGTTACAGCCCTAGGTTGGGAGTCAAGAGACCAGTGTTTGATTCTTACTAGCACTCTTTGTGGCCTTGACAAGTCACTTAACCCTCCATTGCTTCAGAAAAATCCAAGTTATCAATATCCCTGTTTAATGTGCATTACCAAGTTCAAGTTCCAATGCAAACAGCTTTGACCAAAATAAAAAAACACCTGTTAAATAAATAGCTGTCATTGTGGAACTAACATGGGAAAATTGTGCTGCAGTGACAGCTCAGATGGGCCAAATGCAGCTACCACGGGCCATGTTTGGTAACAGCTGCATGCCACACGTTAGTGGGTGGAGAATGGGCATGCTTGTACCATGCAGTTACCACAGGCGTTGACAGCGCACTGTAGCTGCACATTTTTCAGATATCATAGATGCCGCTAATGGCACCTCTATGGGTAGCGTTAGATGCATCAGCGATGCGGTCCCACCACGATCTCTGCATTTTTGCTGTGTTTTCTGCTTGGGAAATGCTGAGCATGGCCCCCAACAGATAACATGTGACTTTTGCAGCTACGGCAGCGTTTTGTTGCACGAATACCCGGCATTAGCTACAAAAGCATACCGCGCTTTAGTAAACATACCCCTTTGAGTTTTGGAGCTCATCTCCTTAATTGACTCCCCTTGGATGCGCAGTTTGTATGTAAGTGGCAGCATCTGCATCTGTAGATTGCAAAATCAGCCGTTCACATGGGTAAATGCTGCGTTCACATGGGTAAATGCTGCGTTCATATGGGTGAGTGATGCGTTCCTTTTTCTTTATAAAATGACTGTTCCCAGTGTACATGCCACCAAGTATATGTGTATTTCCTCAGCTTTATAAATATTTTACAGAAGGCTCCATGTTTAGTGGATCTTTTGTATTAAAAAAAAAAAAGAGCTTGCAAATTTTGGGCCACCCCCTTTTTCTGCCTAGACAAGCTATGCAAACCCGGATTTATTTTCTGCAACTTGCCAGGCTCTTTGAAGATTCCCTCTTAAAGGTATTGCAGTAGTTACACCAGAGATTTCACATAACGATCTTTAGACATCAGAAGTAAAATATTTTTATGTATCCAAACTTGAAAATATATTTGAATGTTTCTGTTTTGGGTAGTCAAAATAATGATATGCATGAAAACTTGATAAAAAATAATCTGGAAGTCAACTACTTTCAACCTTGATTTTGAAAACTTTTAAAACAATTTTTGGAACTAAACTGACTCCAAATGGAAGCAGATTGAAGCCTTAATGCTCAGCCTGTTGAACAGAAAAAGACAAAGGCATGACCAGGACAGACAAGCCTAATCAGAGCATTTGCCACTGCAGATGCAGTTTTGTCGAACTCTTCGGTGTATGCATGAAGCCACAGTTTTCAAACTGGCTAATGATGGGTGTTGGGAATCCAAGGGTTAAATTGGTATATGCAATATGATATAAGATTATCAGATTTTTTTAAGGTAAATCTGGGACACTTGTTATCCGAAGGGGGAGGGGAAGGGACACCTTAGTTCAAGGTTGGAGCAACAAGGGGTGGAGGAGGGAAGAGGCTCTGTGTCTTTCTTCCCTCATGCACACTTCCCTCTGCCCCTTGCACTCATTTCCTCATCCCTTTGAACTCCCCTCCTTTTCAACCTTCTCCTTTGCATTCTCTCTCCCCCTGCTCCTCATCCATTCCATGAGAGCAACAATACTGAGCAGACAAATCATCAGAGCATTTGAAAAAGTGATGCATTTTCCCCATCCTGTGCAAAATATAAAAATAATGGATGTAAATTATAAAGACTGACATATTCTAATCACTAAATTAAAAAGTTTTTTTCTGCTTTTGCTGGTGACCATTTTATTTTTTTAATCGTCTCGCGCCCATTCTCTGGTTTCTGCTTTCTTCTATCTGCCTTTTCTTCATGCAGTTCCCATGGTCTCCCTTCCATTTGCCATTTCTTTTCCCCTATTCTTGTCTTCACTTCCTCCCCAGAAGGAAAAAATACACTCACAATAAAAGGCAGCAACCAGTGTGGAGCAAGGTATAAACCAAGTAATATTTATTAATATTATCATGGGGAAAATCTCTGATTACCAACCCAACACGGCTGTGTTTCAGCACTACCTTCGTCGGGGTTTGGCCTATACAAGAAATAATTAGAGAATAAAAAAAACATAGTGAGATTTAAAAAATCTATCAAGATTACACAACGATAAGGCAATATATTATTAAAACATTAAAATATAAAGGGGAATGTCATCCTGTGATGTAGAGCCCAACCGATATTGTAGAAAACAGTTATTTTCATGTAAAGTCATAGTGATAAAAAAACGACCGTGTATTAATAAAACAAAACTAAGCGGTATGTTTACTAAACAGCGGTGGTGGCTTCCGTGCGATATCGGAGCCACGGCCCCATTGAATTCAATGGGGCCAAGGCTCCGATATCACACAGAAGCCACTACCGCTGTTTAGTAAACATACCCCTTAGTCATGTGTATAAAAAATAAAATCATGAAAATGAAGATAAAACCTAAATATGTATACATAAATAATTAAAATGGTTAAATGTGAAATCAAAAGATAAACAGTGAAGACATCTATATTTTCTTTAGGTGACCAAAAACCATATCGAATGGTAGGAATAAACTATCACAATCTAAACTGTAAAAGTAACATGAAGAAGAGAAAGAGCGAAGGAAACACGTGTGGTTTGTTATAAATACCAATTGAGTCATGCTAAAATATTCAGTGCGTGAATCTGAAGTTCGATTCTCACTGTATCTAAAAAAGAGTATAAAAGAGGATGTCAAACTAATAATATTACACAGAGGGTAATCAGAGACCCAGCCCGTAGCATCTGAAGAAGCATTCCAACCATCATTTATAAAATTTGGGACTACATAAAATAAATCCGATATTAGAACTGCACTCCAAATGACTGAAATTCCATTCTGCAAATAAAGAACTCAAAAGACTTTGTGGTGCTTAGGATTAGCCTATATTTAATCCCCACCAGAATGGAGAACACATTATCTACTGTGAGATCCTGGAGACCATACCTTATGGGAGCAGCACATAGTCAAGGATTCTGCTAGAGTCGTAAAAGCTCAGCAACCGCGGCTTCGATGTTTTTTTTTTAAATCCGTGCTTTTGGATCGAAAGAGCAAGTTGCCATGGGAACGCAGTAAACAACTTTGCCAATATTGACAAATCATTTGGATATGAGGTATCATATGTAAACTAATCCACATTTAAAGTCTAATATGATTAAATAATGAGTGGCATGTTAATATCTGTGTCTGGATTAATCTAAAGGTGGTGCCACTCGAAAATGTTATTTAAATTTGACTGAGTCGTCAGCACAGTGACAACCCAGGGGATCAAAAGCACAGATTAACAGTTTGGATATCCAACACTGAAGTTCCAGTCTAAGTAACCAAACCATGTAAAACATCATAAATTAAAAAGACTATGGGCCCGATGCAGAGATGTGAATAGTGGGATTGGACGTCTGGGTTGAACTTCAGCCCCGCTACTCGCCGGGACCGTATGCTGCCTCAGATGCTCTACACACACACAGAGCTGCTGTGCGGGCAGCACTGGACAGGGGCGGGAGGGGGCAGAGAGTGGGAAGAGTGGGGGCGGGCTGTAGGACCTGGATGTACAGGACCGATTCATGTCACAGCCCTGTACGTCCATTGGCTGCAGTCTAGATGTGACGTTTATATCACCTCAGGGGTAGTAGAAGCCCTGGGTGTGGCGGTGAGCAGCCCACACAACCCCACGACATGGCCAGTGAAGAGGCAGGTGAGTCCCTGCTGCTCGGTCCCGGCCCTTGCTGCCCCTGCTGAGGGTCTGGTGGCAGAGAAACGATGTTTGGTATTGCAGCAGGCATTCAGCACTCCTGCTAGGCATCCCAATGCCATGGTAATGGGACGCCATGGCACTGGCACACCAGCAGGAGCATAAGGCGGGCTGGATGGGGTACTGAGTGGACATTTCACACCACAGAATCGGGGCACTGCCGGGCCATCAAGTGCCTGATTCTGCAGCCACGGGAACATCTAGCTCCTGCGGTTGCAGAATTGAGTCCACTTTGGAACCGTCCATTTTTCAGTCGTCCAGACATGCCCCTCGCCGAATCAAGCTCCATGTGAATGCATTTTCTTTAAAAGGGCTTTGCTGGAATATCTCTCTGCACAGATAGATTTATTTTAAAAAAGAGAGAGAACCGTGCCCATGGGGGGAGGAAAGGAGGAAGCAAGGGGAGGGAAGGAAGGGGAGGATTTGTGAAAACTTTATTCAGAGTAAGACTTCATATTTGCCATAGGCACTTCACTGAGACAAGACTCGTACCAGGTTAAAAATCAAACAATTGTGTTGTCAATCTCAAGACGTGGGATTTAATGATGTGCTGTTGTTGTTGTTGGTAAGTGATATCGAGTCAATGTCAACTCATGGTGACCCTCTGGATAGTTGACCTAAACCTTGTTCAGTCTTCAGCCAAGCAGCTCATTGTTGATAGAGTGGTATCCATAGCTGCTGTTATTGTATCAATATATCTCATTGCCAGCCTTCCTCTTTTACAGTCACCATCTACCTTCCCGAGCATTATGTCTTTCTCCAATGATGATTCTCTTCGCACAATGCGTCCAAAGTATAAAAGTCGAAGTCTTGTCATCTGAGCTTCTAAGGAAAGCTTAGGATTGATCTCCTCTTGTACTGACTGCTTTGTTCTTTGGACAGTCCAAGATATACACAGTATTCATTGCCAGCACCATAATTCAAAGGCATCAATTTTCTTCTGTCTCTCTTTTTCATTGTCCAACTTTCACATCCATAAGACATTATTGAAAATATCATGGCCTGGACAAGTCGAATTTTTGTATGGAGAGAGACATCTCTGCTCTTGAGAATCTTGTCTACGTCCTTCCTAGCCATTTTACCAAGAGCAATACGTCATCGGATTTCTTGACTGCTAGTTCTTTTTTTATTGATAGTTGACAACTTTAACCTACTTGGGTCAACAATTTCAATTTCTTCTCCATCAGTGATGAACTTATTGATTTTGCGAGTTGTCAGGATCTTTGTCTTCTTAACATTAATATATTAAGGTGCAAGCCCATTTTAAGACTATGTTCCTTGATCTTGAGAAGCAAATGTTTTAGATCATCTTCACTTTCAGCCAGTAATGTGGTGGTATCAGCATAGCGAAGGTTGCTGGCGAGACTTCTACCAATCTGGTATATCCATCTTTCTTAATGTGGCCCACAATTTCTCATGGTTTACACAGTCAAAAGCCTTGGTGTAGTCAATAAAACACATGGATATCCTTTTGTTATTCTTTTATCTTTTCAATGATTCATCTCACATCCGCGATGATGGCTCTCATTCCTCATCCTTTCCTGAACCCTGCTTGCACTTCAGGCAGTTCTCATTCCACATATGGTTGTAGTCTATGCTGAATGATCCTGAGTAGAATCTTGCTGGCATGTGGGATCACAGCGGTGGTGCCATAATTTCCACAGTCAGTCAGGTCACCTTTCTTCAGTATTGGTATAAACACAGATCTTTTCCAGTCAGTTGGCCATGAATTTGTCTTCCAAATTTCCTGGCAGAGCCTTGTAAGTATGGTAACAGCTTCATCTGATTGTTGTAATAACTCAATGAGAATGCCATCAATGCCCAGTGCTTTGTTCTTTAATAAGGCTTTCAGTGCTGCTTTGACTTCGGCTTTCATCACCAATGGTTCCTGATCATAAGGTACAGACTAAAACTGCTGTTGGTCCACCTGATCTTTATGGTATAATGACTCTGTATATTCTTTCTATCTTTTCTTGATCTTCTCAGCATCGTTCAACATGGATCCTTAAGCATCTTGTAGCATTCCAATTCAAGGTTGGAATTTTTTCTGTAACTCTCGTAGCTCTAGAAAAGCCAATCTTGTTCTTCTAATAGTTTCTGATTCTATTTCCTTACATGTGTTATTGTGGTACTTCTCCTTGTTTTGTCTTGCTATATGTTGGAAATCTCTGTTTAGTTCTGTGATTGCCTCTTTTTCTCCTCTGGGTTTAGCTTCTCTGCATTTCTGGACAATTTTCAGAATTTCTTCAGTCATCCATTTTGGCCGTTTTTGCTTTTTCACCATATGTAGAGACTTCTCACTTTCTTCTAATACAACCTTCTTGATGTCATCCCATAACTCTTCTGGAGCTCTGTCATTTGTATTTAAAGAAGCAAATTGATTTTTCAGGTAGTCTTTAAATTCCAGTGGTATATTCTCAAAGTCATATTTTGCTGCATTCATGAGTGGCTTGCTCTTTTTCAACTTTAGCTTGAGTTTGCATGCTAGTAGTTAGTGATCTGTACCATAGTCAGCTCCAGGTTTTGTCTTTGTTGAAGTTATCAAGCTTTTACATCGTTGTCTTCCACAGATGTAGTCAATTTGATTTCTGTACAATCCATTGGGTGAAGTCCACGTGTTCAGTTGGTTTAAGTGCTGCCACCCACCCACTCCCTGGACCTTGATATCTTAAGGGAGGGGCTGGCCTTGGTTGCCCTTGCGGGTAAGGTTGTAGTTGTGTTGGTGCTCAAGTAGTAAGGCAAGGCAAAGAAAATTTCTTTTGTGAGGTTTATTTCCCGCTTTCGCAGTTCAAATGCAGCAGACGTAAAGGAAACAATGTAGCATAAAACAAGGCTGAGAAACTTAACTAAACAAGGCTTTTCACTGCTTGGCTAAATGTCCATTCTGGATCACATTCATTGTCATGTGACCTCCTTTCATTAACGTAACAGAAAACGCTGGTAACAGCAATGCTCCTGAATTGCACACAATATGCCTTCACTTATTCTCTTCACATAAGCTTCTTTAGCATAGCAATCAGTGAGGTAAGTTTCTTATATTCCTTCATAAAACATTGGCAAGCATCTCATTTAAATGTCCTTTTGAATCACACAAGTAGAGCAGTCCATCGGGACTTCCTGCTCTGTAGACAGCAGAGAAATTAAAGGCATTTCTTCCTCACAGCTGCTCATAGGCTTTGCTACGTTATTGGGAGAAACTGCTCTGCTCTTAAGGAACTCCCTGAATTCAGTGAGAAGTAATTCAGCCTGTGTATTTTCTGAACTAGGCTGAGAATATCCTCCTTCAGGTAAATTCTTGTTTACAGTTCTTATCTCTTGACAATTATCAGTGCTTTTACTTGGACAAGAGTTCAGCGTGTAAGCATTTCCCTTCCCCCACCTATCTCCATATGAAAGTGCAGGGTAAAACGCTTCAGCTGTGCTTGGAGAGTCTTTCAGAGTTTTAAAAGGAAAACAGTCAGGCTTCTCTTGGCTTAACCAATTACTATCAAACTTTCTGCCTTTGTCCTGTCTTTCACAATTAAAGTTCACTCTTTCTGGCTTCCCACTGTTAAGCTTGCTAGCCGTTCTAAACCCACCAGATACCTTGTGCTGGAGCTTCTTCCAGGGTATTTCTTTCTCCCTCTGCCTCCTGTTCCAAGGTTCTGCTTGGTCCTTTAAACTCCTGAGCTGCAGCCTTGGGTCTCTCAGTGCCTTTGAATGCTTCTGCTTACAGAAGTCTTTCTTTGCCCCTGAGTCTCCCAGGTCCCGTCTGCTCCTTCGTGGATCACAGCTGCTTAGGGGTTCTCTCTCCCACGGTTCCTGGTCATCTGACCTGTCCTCATCCAGGTGCTTGTGTCCTGACTCCTCCTCTCCTTGCTCCACTCCTTGCCGAAGTACTCGCTGCTCTTCTCGCTGCTCTTCTCTTTGCCCAACTTCCTGTTTCTGTTTCTGGGTTCTTAACAAGCTGCTTGAGTACTGCACTGCCCGCCTCCTGCTTGGGCGTGTCCAATCAGAGACTTGACTCCTCACCTGCCTTGAGGTGAGGTGTGGTTCTTGATTAGCTCTGTGTTTCTTTATCTCAGAAGAGAAAATCCTGCATTCCGCTGCAGTACCGGTTCTCTCCACCGGATCACTATCAGTTTCCATTGCTTCACAAGAGTCTCCTACATCACAGTGCCCAAATACGATTAATCTAAATCTGTAGCCGTTGATTCTGGTGTGGTGGAGGACCATATCAATATAAAAAGCTTATAACTTAAAACCATCACTGATTAAAAAATGTGCCTTTACCTTTCTTAAGAAAAGAGGAAGATGAACATTATATCAAGAGGAACTATCCCACTGAAAAATAGATAAAACTGAAAACGCATCTGATTGATAAAAGTTCATAAAATAGACACTGATAAGAATGGGACATAAAGTTGTAGAAATTCAAAACCCAGTAAAATATGTGTAAGCAAGCATTTTAAAACACTTAAATTAAGATACAAGAGTGGGAAAGGAGAGGAGAGGGGAAAGGAAAAGAGGGGGGAGGGAGAGCTGAGTGTGTATAAAAACAATCATTCAGATTAAAACTATGCCGTCAGCCCTTAAAAGAATCAAATGTTCATAGCCAGCTAAAATCAAAAATACGAATTTTGAAAAAATAAGTGCTAAGAAGAAAAGACTAAAACAAGTGGAGGCATGGGACCTGATAATACATAGACCACCCAAGTGTAAGTATTGTGAATCTTCAGCCATCGGTTCTGATCTAAATGTAAAGATTATAACACTGTAAAGAACCTATCACTGTGTAAACATCATGATTTAAAAAGACTGAGACTATTGCCTTTTTTTAAAAAAAGAGGGGGAAGGATCTGTATCAGGAAGATCAATTTAATTAAAAACATCAATAAAATGGAAGAGAGTATCTATATCAAGAAGAGCATTCTGATGTAAGGGCACATCTATATCAGGAAGATCATTCTTATTAATAAAATGATAAAAACGGCACTTATGGAGAATATAAAAGTCTCACTTCATGGAAAATATAAATTTATGGAGACACTTTGACCTGATAAAATATATATGAGCAAGCATTTAACCAAATACAAAAAAGGGAAGGAGAGAGGGATAAAAGGTGGGGGAGGAGAAGGGGTGGAGGAGAGGAAGGGGGAAGGATGGGGAGGGGGAAGGGGAAGGGGAAGCGGAGGGGGATAGAGAAGGAAGGAAGGGGTGAAGATGGGGTGGGAAGGGGTGAGGGGAGGTGGGGGGTGTCAGGATGGGAAAGAGAAAGGGGGAGGGAAGGAGAAGAAAGGGAGAGGGGAGGGGAAAGGATGGGAATCACTAATTATTATAAAAGCATACAACTAAAAAACAAATTAAAACAAATACCTAAAGCTAAAAGAGGGATAAAAAAGGGGGGTTGTTTCTTAAAAACATATGACATCAAGATAAAATCAATATATAAAAAAATTAAAACATTATAATATGAACAATGAAGGGGGAAGGGAAAGGGGAGAAGAGAAGGGAGGAAGGGGAAGGGGGACGGGGAGGAAGAGGAACGGGAAAGGAGGGGGAGGGGCAGAAGTGGTGAAGGGAAAGTGACTGAAAACTGGGAAATCTTAAAAACGTATGCAATCAAACAGAAACACCTAGAGGAAGGTAGAGAGTCCATCTCCATACTGAGCCCAGTCAGTCATGGATTGTAGCAAAAGATTCACCGTTGTTCTAACTGAAGATTACCACCTCCCCAGTTCAGCTTGACTACTTTAATGACAAAAACCTTTAATTCGGAGATCTTATGTTGTTTGTCTATCCAATATTGGACCAGTGGTTTATCCTTCAATTGTTTCTCAAGGCAGCTTCTGTGTTCAACAATTTATGTACAAATACTTTGTATTGTTTTTCCAACATATAGCAGTGGACATGGTCACATAATGACATAGATTACACTCTCAGTTGTACAATTTGCAAAATCATTGAGGGCGTATTTCTTATGTGTAATAGGATGGATAAACTCCTTCCTCATTGGCATAACATGGCAACAGACCAAGCACTGCCCACATTGAAATTGTCCTTTATATTTAGATTGAAAAGGGTGTTTAATCAAAGCTGAAGGAAACAAGTTTCTTAAATTAACATTTCTCTTAAGGGCTACCATGAGACAAAGGTCTGAGAAACAGGGCTATGTCTGCATGATATGCCATTCCTCTTATATTATTCTTGAAAACTCTTTAGAATGCTGTGAGAAGGTCAGAGGACAAACCATTCTTGTAGTGGCAGGTCTCAAGGTTTTCTTTAAAAGGATCATCCTTTCTGCCGATCTGGCTCTCTGATAGGCTTGTTCGAGGATCACATTTCTGTAACAACGGCAACAACACTAAACTTAAACTGCATGGAGGAAAGGCCTGACAATCTACGTACTTCTGTATCTTGTCATGAAAACCCAATGGATAGTCACAACAAAACAAATTGCACTATATTGCTGGCAGATGAAACTCCCAGATCGAAAGGCACTCAACTAGCTTCTGGGGAAGAAATAAAGACTTTTCAGAGTAAAGCCAGCATTTATGATGTGGTTGGATCAAAGCCCTTGGGATGCCTGACTGCTGATGTATCTGCGCATGAAATGAGAGTCAGAAGCTGCAAAGATGTCTTATATATTGGGACATGGAATGTACGAAGCATGAACCAAGGGAAGTTGGAGGTGGTCAAGAATGAAATGGAATGTGTACAACTTGATCTGTTGGGTGTCAGCGAACTGAAATGGACTGGCATCAGGCACTTTGCATCAGATGATCACATGGTCTACTATGCTGGAAATGAAAGACAAAGAAGAAATGGTCCTGCATTTCTAATAAAGAAGAAACTTGCAAGAACTGTACAATGCAGTCAGTGAATGCTTAATCTCTATTCATCTACGAGGAATGCCTATCAACACAACTATAATACAGGTATATGCCCCAACAACAGCTGCAGAAGAGGATTAAATTGATGAGTTCGATGAACAACTACAAGCTAAAATTGACAGAACATGCAAACAGGATATCCTGGAAGCAAAACTTAGCAACAAAGAAGAAGGCAAAATGGTTGGAAAATATGGACTTGGCAACAGAAATGAAGCTGGAGACAGACTGATAGAATTCTGCAAGATCAACAATCTATTCATCTCAAACACCTTCTTCCAGCAACACAAGCAGCAACTGTATACATGGACCACCCAATGGATTGTACAAAAATCAAATTGACTACATCTGTGGAAGTCAACAATGGAAAAGCTCTATAACATCAACAAAGACAAAACCTGGGGCTGACTGTGGTACAGATCACCAACTACTAGTGTGCAAACTCAAGCTAAAGTTGAAAAAGAGAAAGCCACTCATAAATGTAGCAAAATATGACCTTGAGAATATACCACTGGAATTTAAAGACTGCCTGCAAAATCGATTTGCTGCTTTAGATACAAATGACAGAGCTCCAGAAGAGTTATGAAATGACATCAAGAATGTTGTGTTGGAAGAAAGCAAGAAGTCTCTACAAAAGGTGAAAAAGCTAAAACAGCCAAAATGCATGATGGAAGAAACTCTGAAAATTGCCCAGCAATTTTCTGTAAGATAGTTATATATGTTAACTATATATAAGTTATTATGTTTAATATAAAGTGTTTTCAATTGTTCTATGTAAACTGCCCCTGATCTCCGGAAGGGGTGGTATATAAAAACTTGTTAAATAAATAAATGCAGAGAAGATAAAGCCAGAGGATAAAGAGAGGCAATCACAGAACTCAACAGAGATTTCCAATGTGCAGCAAGACAGGACAAGGAAAAGTACTACACTGACACATGGAAGGAAATAGAAGCAGAAACTATTAGAGGAAGAAGAAGATCGGCTTTCCTAAAACTACAAGAGTTGAAGAAAAAATTCCAGTCTCGAATTGGACTGTTACAAGATGCTTAAGGATCTATGTTGAATGATGCTAAGAAGATAAAGAAAATATAGAAAGAATATACAGAGTTTTTATATGATAAAGATCAAGTGGCCCAACAGCCATTTCTACCTGTACCTTATGATCTGGAACCATTGGTGATGAAAGAAGAAGTTGAAGCAGCATTGAAAGCCTTTTCAACAGCCAAGACTTCGGCGTTTTTTGCCAGTTACAAGGTGGACTGAGTTCTATTCAAGTTGAGTTGGGAGCGCTTGATACAGGGGTTCTTCCCCAAAACGTGCACGTCGCACGTGTTATCAGATAAGTGCTGTTTTCTACTGTTTAAGAAATGATTTTGACTTTGAGTCCGTTTTAAACCTTATTGGTTGAATAAAAGGGATATCTATTGTGGGTTTGGGGATGGTTCACAGTACCTTTCCTTCACAATTTATGTCCGACAAAAAATATTCTAAAAAGTATCACTGAGGGTCTCTACGGTATCTTGTTGGCATTTCTGTATATTATCAAAGAACATAGCACCAGGCATTTATGGCATTCCCATAGAAGTATTACAGCAATCTGATGCAGCTGTTACCATAATTACAAGGCTCTGCCAAGAAATATGGAAGACAACAACATGGCCAACTGACTGGAAAAGATCTGTGTTTATATCAATACTAAAGAAGGGTGATCTAACTGACTGTGGAAATTATCACACAATCGCTCTGATCCCACATGCCAGCAAGATTATACTGAAGATTATTCAGCAGAGACTTCAACCATACCTGGAAAAGAAACTACCTGAAGTGCAAGAATGGTTCAGAAAAGGGTAAGGAACGAGAGACATCATCGCGGATGTGAGATGGATCCTTGAAAAGACTAAAGAATACCAAAAGGATATCTCTTTGTGCTTTATTGACTACAGCAAAGCTTTTGACTATGTAAATCATGAGAAACTCTGGGCCATATTAAGAAGTATGGGTATACCAGAACACCTGATCATTCTCTTGCACAATCTGTACATTGATCAAGAAGCAACAGTTTGAACGGAACAAGGAGAAACAGAATGGTCTAAAATAAGCAAAGGTGTACAACAATGCTGCATACTTTTCCCCTATCTGTTTAATTTATATGCAGAACAATCATCAGAGAAGCAGGATTGTGTGAAGACAACCGAGGTATGAAGATTGGTGGAAAATTCATCAACAACCTTCTCTATGCTGATGATACTACATTACTGGCTGAAAGTGAAGATGATGTGAAACATTTGCTTCTCACAAACAAGGAACATAGTGCACCTTAATGTAAAGAAGACAAAGATCATTACAACTGGCAAAATCAATAAGTTCATTGTTGATGGAGAAGAAATTGTATCACTCCCATACTTGAATCACTACACTGGCTCCCCATCAGCTCTCGAATAAAATATAAAGCCATAATGATGGCATTCAGAAAGGACAGGGTAGGAAGTAGGGGAGGAGGAGTGACACTATATGTAAAAACTACTATTAAAGCTTTGGAATTACAGAGCTTAAAAGGGAGAGGGGAGGCATAGTGGGTTAAACTAGAAAGAGGGAAAGAGAAATCTATTTACATTGGTGTGATATACAGACCTCCCTCACAAGAGGAAGATGTGGACAGAGAGTTAATTGAAGACATGTGCAGCATTGCTAGGAAAGGGGACGTGCTACTGATAGGAGATTTCAATATGCCAGATGTTGATTGGCACATTCCTGCTGCAGTATCATCTAGAAGTAAGGAGATCCTGGATTCTCTACAGGGAGAACTATTCAGGCAATTGGTAACAGACCCCACACGTGAAGGAGCCATACTAGACTTGGTGCTTACCAATGGTGAAAGTGTTTCTGATGTTGTAGTGGGAGATCATTTTGCATCCAGTGATCACCAGATGGTGTGGTTCAGCATTAGGACTAGGGCTGTTAGAATCCATTCAAAGGCGAGGATCTTAGACTTTAGGAAGACTAACTTTGCGAAGATGGGCCAATACTTCAGGGAGTCGTTAGTTGGATGGGAACAGCTGAGGGATGTAGAAAAACAGTGGGAAAAACTTAAAGGGGATATTTTAAGGGCAATTAACCTTTTTGTTAAAATGGTAAATAAAGGTAAAAGGAAAAGGAAACTGCTATGGTTTTCGAAAGAAGTAGCTGAAAAAGTGAAGAAAAAGAGGGAGGCCTTCATGAAATACAAGAGATCACAGAGAGAGGAAGACAGGCATCTGTCTTTGGGAAAACTTAGAGAAGCTAGCAAAGTAGTCAAGAAGGCAAAGATTCAAAAGGAGGAGGAAATAGCCAATGCAATAAAATGGGGGGATAAGACGTTTTTAAGATATATTAGTGAGAAGAGGAAGGGCAAGAGTGGTATTGTCAGACTCAAGGGTGCAGGGGAAGAATATGTAGAAGCTGATAAGGATAAAGCGGAATTGCTTAACAAATATTTTTGTTCTGTGTTCACAGATGAAGAACCAGGAGCAGGACCTCAGAAAACACCCACAAATAGGAACAGAAGCAAAGGACATCTTGAACAATTTTCAAAAGACTGTGTTCATGAGAAACTATCTCAACTTAAAGTAGACAAAGCGATGGGACCGGATGGGATACACCCGAGAATACTGAGGGAACTTGGGGACGTTCTAGCAGCTCCACTGACTGACCTTTTCAATGCCTCGTTGGAGTCGGGAGTGGTGCCAAAGGACTGGAAAGAGGCTCATGTGGTGCCTTTACACAAAAGTGGAAGTAAGGATGTGGTTGAAAACTACAGGCTGGTTAGTTTAACTTCGGTGGTGAGTAAATTATTGGAAACGCTGCTGAAAGAGAAAATAGTGAGGTTTCTGGAGTCCAGCGGATTACAGGATCCGAGGCAGCATGGATTCACCAGGGGCAGGTCTTGTCAGACAAATCTGATTGATTTCTTTGACTGGGTGACCAGGGAGTTGGACCGATGGAGAGCCCTAGATGTGGTGTATTTACATTTCAGTAAAGCCTTTGACACTGTTCCTCACAGGCGACTTATAAACAAACTGAGCACCCTAGGGATGGACCCTAAAGTTACTGCTTGGGTTAGAAATTGGTTGGGTGGGAGACGACAAAGAGTACAAGTAAATGGAGCTCACTCTGAGGAGAAGGATGTTACCAGTGGTGTGCCCCAGGGATCTGTCCTTGGTCCAATTCTTTTTAACATCTTTGTTAGTGATATAGCGGAGGGGCTTTCAGGTAAGGTTTGCCTCTTTGCAGATGATACCAAAATCTGCAATAGAGTAGACACCCAGGAAGATGTACATAACATGAGGAGGGATCTAGCTAAGCTTGAAGAATGGTCTAGAATTTGGCAGCTGGGATTTAATGTTAAAAAATGTAAGGTCATGCATTTGGGCTGCAGCAATCCAAGGGAGCAATATAGTATAGGGGGTGAAGTACTTTTGTCCACTAAAGAAGAGCGGGACCTAGGCGTGGTTGTGTCTGATGATCTTAAAGTAGCTAAACAGGTAGAAAAGGCGACGGCAAAAGCTAGAAGGATGCTTGGGTGCATACGGAGAGGAATGGCTAGCAGAAAAAAGGAGGTGATAATGCCTCTGTATAAGTCTTTGGTGTGACCTCATTTGGAGTATAGTGTGCAATTCTGGAGACCGCACCTTCAAAAGGATGTGAACAGGATGGAGTCGGTGCAGAGGGTGGCTACTAAAATGATTAATGGTCTTCATAATAAAGCATATGAGGACAGACTGAAGGATCTTAATATGTACACCTTAGAGGAAAGGCGGGATAGAGGTGATATGATTGAGATGTTTAAATACCTCCGTGGCATAAATGTTCAGGGAGAGAGCCTCTTTCAATTGAAAGCAAGTTTTGCTACGAGGGGACATGGGATGAGGGTGAAGGGAGATAGATTCAGGAGTGATATGCGGAAATATTTCTTTACGGAAAGAGTAGTGGATCCGTGGAATAGTCTCCCAGTGGAGGTGGTAGAGATGAGGACAGTAACTGAATTCAAAAAAGCATGGGACAAACGCAGAGGATCTCTAAAGGTAAAAAGGGGACTGTTGTAGTTGTTATGGAAGGACAGACTAGATAGGTCATGTGGTCTTTTCTGTCATCATATTTCTAAGATTCAACACAACCAATCTGCCAGCTGCCTAAAAAACATAATCAGAAGAACCCCTGACAACAGATCAAGGAGAACCCAGTACCAAAACTCCCTTGCAAGTACCACATCATACACACTCATCTCCCAGAATACCCTACACAGAGTATTCAAATTCTACATCCCTTCGCTATGGAACTCTCTCCCACCCCTCCTGAGAGCCAACATAGACACCACAGACTTCAGGGAGCTATTAAAGACTCACTTATTCACTGAGCATTTCCATTACCCTCTAGTCATCTAAAACATTGTCTATAACCACAGACAGAACTGTAAATAGTTAATTGTTAAATGTAAGCACTGTTAACAGCTTTGTACATAGTTGTAATGAAACGTTTTATGTAAACAAGTTCTGTTCTATGTAAACCGCCTTGAGAATCTGAAAGGTGGTATATAAAAAAATGTTAAATAAATAAATAAACTTTAACCTACTTGGATCAACTATCAATAAAGAAGCAACAAGCAGTCAAGAAATCGGATGACACATTGCTCTTGGCAGAATGACTATGAAGGACCTAGACAAGATTCTGAAGAGCAGAGAGGTTTCTCTCCATTCAAGCCATGGTATTTTCAATAAAATCATATGGATGTGAAATTTGGACAGTGAAAAAGAGAGACAGGAAGAAAATTGATGCCTTTGAATTATGGTGCTGGTGGCGAATACTGCATATACCATGGACTGCCCGAAGAACAAACCAGTCAGTACAAGAGATCAAACCTAAGCTTTCTTTAGAAGCTCAGATGACAAGACTTCGACTTTTATACTTTGGACACATCATGCAAAGAGAGAGATCATTAGAGAAAGACATCATGCTTGGCAAGATAGAAGGTCAAAACAAAAGAGGAAGGCCAGCAATGAGATGGATCGATACAGTAACAGCAGCTGTAAATGTAAATGTAATGTGTGCCTTAGAGTCAGTCCTGACTCCTGGCGAGCCAGAAGCTCCTGGGTTTTCTTGGCAGTGTCACTGGAAGTAGATTGCCAGGCCTTTCTTCTGAGGCAATGGAGGGTTAAGTGACTTGCCCAAGGCCACAAGGGGTGCTATGGGGAATTGAACCCTGGTTGCTTGGTTACCAAGCCAGTATTCTAACCACTAGGCTACTCCTCTACAACAGCAGCTATGGGTGCCATTCTGTCAACAATGAGCCACCTGATTGAAGACCAAACACAATTTTGGACAATGATCCAGAGGGTCACCATGAGTCGACACCGACTCAATGGAATTTTTTTTTTTTTTAATATTTATTATTTTTATTAGGTTTTATAAAACAGTGCATTTTCTTACACAATGCAAGCCAAACAAGCAATGAACAAACAAGAAACAAGAAACCCATACATAACATCTAATGCCATAGTCATCACTCAATACTCCTCTCTACCCCCCACCCCACTGTGAGCAAAAGCCCCATATAACAACCCCTACCCCCCCTACCCCCACATACGGAGAACCTGTTTCCCGTGATGCAACAACAGCAAGCCCCTTAATACAATACCTATCACCCCACCATATACCCTTACTCCCTCCTTACCCCCCACACACAGAGCACTTTCCCACTGTTATGCCCCTTAGCCCCAGACCACATTCCCAAGAGCCCCCCCCAAACCCCCCACCCCCCTCCCCCCATCACCCCTATCCCCTCCCCCCTCAAGCACTTTGTACAGCTCCCCCCACACCACCTCAAATTTGGCCTCTCTCTGCCACCTAGCTGCTGTTAACTTCTCCATCAGGATCAGGTGTCGAAGCCTCCGCTCATATTGTTCAAGCGTAGGCGCTTCCTTCTGTTTCCATGCTGCCGCCACTTCACACCTAGCCGCACTCAACACGCTCTAATCACCCTCCCACCCTGCTTCCCCAAGGCCTCCCCCCACCAAGACAGCAAAAAGATTTGCGGGGATAGCTCAATCCCCCCCTCAAAGTTAGACTGTATCCACTGTTGCACTGCACCCCAGTACTCCTGTATTTTAGGACAGCCCCACCAGACATGCCAAAAAGAACCTCTCCACACTCCCGCCAGAAAAGGGGGGAAGTCCCTGGATAAATCTTATGCAGCCTCTCAGGAGTATAATACCACCGCATCAATACTTTATAGCTATTTTCTTGGAATTTACTGGCTCCTGGCCCCTTTTTAATCTGGTCCCACACCGTCTTCCAGTCCCCCTCTGACAAAACCCGCCCAAAGTCCCTTTCCCATTCCACCATGTATCTAAATTTCCCTCTCTCCTGCCCATTCACCACCCGATAAAGCCTTGAAATCATTCCCTTCGAGCCTCCCCCTCCAACCCAACATGCCTCCAGCCCCGAGATCTCGCGTCCCCAACCCTCCTTCCCCAAGACCCGCTTCATAAAGGATTTTGCCTGTATATAGGCAAATCGGTCTCCTTCCACTAAAGCACATTCATCCCTTACCGCCTCAAAGGCTCGCATCTCTCCCTCCTCCAACAATTGAAAACCACATCGTAGTCCCTTTCCACTCCATATATCAAAGCGTCCCCCCTCCCACCCTGGTTTAAAGCCCTGCCACCCCCGCTATGGGGACATTACAGAATACCCCAAACCCCTACGCTTAATTTCAGGTCCTCTCACCGTATCCCAAACCTTCACCACCTGTTCCATCCCCGGCGTCCCAACACCCACTACCCCCCTCTCCCCCTTCCTAGAACAGAGCCACGCATCCAACCGCCCCCCCTGCACCCGCTCTTTTTCCAAACTGACCCAAGGTTTTATATCCCCCCTCTCTCGCCATTCCATTATATGTTTCAGCTGTGCCGCTTGGAAGTACTCCAACAAATTAGGAACACCCAACCCCCCCTGGGTCTTCGCCGAACACATCACCCTCCGAGATATTCGGGGGGGCTTCCTCTTCCAAATATAACTAAACACCCATCTCTGAAGGGTCCGCATCGCCCCCACCGGTATCTCTACCGGCAATGCCTGAAAGAGATACAGCAGGCGAGGAAGGATATTCATCTTAACGGCAGCTATCCTGCCCAACCAAAGACGTCTCCATCCCCATCCAGCCCTCTAAGTCACTACCTATGGCCCCCAATAATTTTGGTAATTTGCCTGATACATATCCTCATATCTGCGTGTAATATGCACCCCCAGATACTCCAAGGACTGGCGTACCCACCGCAAGGGGTACTGTCGCTTTAACTCCTCTTCCACCTCCCTCCCCATGCGTACCGCCAAAACTTCCGTTTTGTCTATATTCATTTTAAACCCGGACACTGCCCCATAGTTCTCCACCTCCCGCATAATTTCAACTAACGACCCCTGTGGCTGACTGATATACAGGAGAATATCGTCCGCATATAATGAAATCTTGTGGGCTCTCCCCCCTCTAACTAAACCCTCAATTCTCTCATTCTGTCTTGACTCAATGGAATTTAACAACAGCAACAGAACTGTAAATTTGGACCCAAGGAGTTTATCCACAAATTAAACTTGTTTAATACTTTCTGATTTCCATCCCAAATCATGAGGATGTCGTCTTTGTAGCATTTCCATAGCTTAATATGATTGGAATAAGGATGACGATTTAAGAACTATTTTTCAAAATGAGCCATATATAGATTTATTACATCAGGGGCCATGGAGAAGCCCATGGCTACCCCTTTTATCTGTTTGGCACTCATGGAGAATTATTTTTGTATTGCAATCGAGCTAACTGTACCAAATATTCTGTAGAAATCCTTCTATGATCCATCCCATCCAATAAAACATCATGTATTATATCCAAGGCTTCCAGTTGTAAGACATTTGTATAGAGGGATACTACGTCTAATGTTACTAAAATGAGATCTCTGACATTGATTTTTCTGCTGTTCTATCTACACAGATCCCCCCACCCAACCATTCAGACCTCAGTCTCCCTCATTTTTATTGCATCTACCTACTGCTTTCCACTCTCCCTCACCCCATTCACCAACTCTCTCCTTCCCCAGTCTGTTAATAACTCTGCCACTCTCCGTCTCTCCCCCATGCCCATGTCCAGTATCTCGTGCCCTCCTTCCATGCAACTCCTCTGTGTCAGTATTTCCTCTTACCTTCTTCACGTCACACTGTACTCCAACATCTTCCCTTTCTGTCCCTACTCGCAGTGTCCAGTGTCTTTCCTTCTTCTCTTCCTTTTTCCTGTTCCATGTCCAATATTTCCCCTTCCTCACCCTCCCTTAGTTCTGTATCTTCCTTTCTCTGCCCCCATAGTCCAGCAATTTTCCTTCCCATCTGTTCTACCTCATCCAGGTATCCAACATCTCCTCTTCTTTTCTCTTCCTCTCCTAGATGTCCAGCATCTCCATTTACCTTCTCTTCCCAACTTTCCATGTCCAGCATCTCCTCTTCTTTTCTCTTCCTCTCCTAGATGTCCAGCATCTCCGTTTACCTTCCCTTCCCGACTCTCCATGTCCAGCATCTCCTCTCCTTTTCTCTTCCTCTCCTAGATGTCCAGCATCTCCGTTTACCTTCTCTTCCCGACTCTCCATGTCCAGCATCTCCTCTTCTTTTTCCCTCCCCTCAGGTATCCAACACCTCCCCTTCTCTTCTCTCCTCCAGATATTCAGCATCTCCCTTCCCTTTCTTCCCTTCCTCCCCCAGATATCCCACTTCTTCCCTTTTCAACACCTCATGTCCAGCATCTCCCCTTAAATTTTTTACCCTCCTCATACTGCTCCTAGATCTCCCTCCTACTTTCCCCTTTCCTAGCCTGTTCCCTTCCCTGTCCAATGCCTGTACTCTAACTCTGCTGAGGTTATCTTGCATTTCAAAAAACTGTGCATGGGCAACGCAGCTGTAGGGCCTTTGTACATGTGCACACTTAAAGCCTGCACATCCTGCTCCTTATGACATAAACTTCCTGTCAGGAGTGGGGAGACATGACAGGCCTGGAGTGTGTGCATGTGCTCCAAATTTTGGAGCCAACCGAAGTAGTGAGGGCTTTTAATGACTGTGTTATGCCACATCTGAGGTGCACTGCCTGTCACCGCCTCCCCCAATGAAACCTCTGTCCCTATTGCTGGATGTGGGAACAGGAGGATACCAAACAGGTGGGATTGAGGACACAGCTCTAAAAATCAGAAAGAGCCTCTAAAACCAGCAACATCTGGTACCCTTAATATACTATGATCTAGGAGTATAGCATAGATAGAAAGGGTAAGATCTCTGTGCAGACTAGAAATGGTAAGGATGTGCTTTCAATAGTGTTCAGTTTATTAATGCGTCTTCAAACATTTAGGGCCCGATTCCATCCCGCACATAGATCCTCTCTGTGATCTGAACCGGACGCACGCAGAGGGGATTGCGATTCTGATCCCATCTGGCACGTCTAGCCTCATGGGATCAGAATCGCGAACAATCCTGCACATGCAGGCCTGAACTGTGATTCAGTCCAGCCTGCACATGCAGGACTGCCCCAGCTAACTCAGTCAAGGCTTCTCAATGGAGCCATGGCACCATAGCTCCATTGAAGAGCCATAATGCCGACCGCCTGAAAAAGGAGTTTATTCCCCGCAGCCTGACCCCCGATCTGGCCTCCTAAGGCCAGGGTCGGGCTGTGAGGAATAAGCCCTGGCTCCCCCCTGCTCCATCCGCACCCTGGGCTGTACAAAAAATCACATCCAGGGAAGTTATCCACCTTGGAGTTAGAATAACTTCCCCAGACATTTCACTGGCCTTGGACATACAGGACCGACATTAGAATTGGCCCTGTACATCCAGGGCCAGTGACTGCTCACTGCCCACCCAGACTCTGCCCCCAGGCTGCCCCTTCCCCATCCCCATCTAACTTCCCCGCACAACCAGCGGTGAAGTTAGTCGGGGGCAGAAGCTGTAGCACAGAATAACCGCCTTAGTGTATACAAAAGTGATTTAACATGCATTAACCTACAAATTCACGTACAAATGATTTGCATGCCCTCTAAAGTTCTAATGCACGTTTACAAATTATTAAGAGGAAAGTGTGAAGCAAACCAAAAAAATGCCCAAAAATTGGGGAAAAAAACTGATTGAAAATGAGCTGAAAATGTTTCGTTTGTGCACATCACAAGCAAGCAGGCAACTAAAAGGACTGATTGAACACTTGACAGTTAACCTTTTTTGTGAAAAAGTGCAGAGTAATGCATTTGGGGGTGTAGAAAACCAAGGGAGTAGATGTGCAGACAGAGAGGCTGATATGTATCGACCAGGAGAGAGATCTTGGGGTAACAATGTCTGAGGACTTCGAGGTGGTCAAACAATGTGACAAAGTAGTGGCCAAAGCAGAAGTCTGCAGAGACAGCAAAGTAGCCAACAGGAAGGAGGAGGTGATAATGCCACTGTACAGGGCACTGATAAGGCCTCACTTGAAATAGTGTGTTCGCTTTTGGAGGTCATACCTCATTAAGGACATAAAAAGGCTAGTTAGTACAGAGGAAAGTGACCAAAATGGTAAGAGATCTTCATCAGAAGACATGTGAGAGGAGTTTGGAGGCCCTAAATATGTAAATCCTAGAGGAGAGAAAGAACAGAGGAGATATGATACAGACCTTTAAGTTCCTGAAAGATATTATTGAACAAATGAGCTTTTTCCAAATGAAGGGAAGCTTCAGAACTAGAGGACATTTTGAGGATCATTTTAAAAGCCTTAGTCATGATTTGGACGTCTGGAAATGTGCGCAAGGATGTCCAAATCACAGAGATGTTACCGGAACCATTTTAGAAATGGCTTTTAAAGTGGCCTCCGGTGCAGGGATGTCCAAGTAGGCAATGGGCGCGGTGAAGATGTAATGGACTTTGATGTCCTCGCCGGACTGCAGAAACATTGAGGATGTCTGCAATCCTGTCCTAGACCTGTTCCAGGCAAGAAGAGGCATTGGGAATGTGCTTGTTTGGGCTGTAAAATATCCAGACAGTCTAGAGAAGATGGAGGGTTAAATGACCAGCCCATGATCACAAAGAGATTTGAACCCTGGCCCCAGTCCACTACTCTAACCATAGCATATTAAACATCCCCATTCTTAAATAGTATTTTGGGGACATCTATGTAGACAATCCATAGACGTCCATATTGGGCATATCCATATTTATGAAATGGTGCCTGAACTTGGACATGCCTGCTTTATTTTCAGACATTCTGGCTTAGACGTTGCAGTCTGCATATGGAAGTCCTTTGTAAAATGCCACTTCACATGAAGCTACAATGAGGCAGAATCAAAAGCAACATCAGGAAATTTTTCTTCACAGAAAGAGTGGTGGGTGCCTAGAATTCCTTTCTGAAAGAGGTGCTGGAAGCAAAAACAAAGTGCAAGAATGCAAAAAGGAGTGGGCAGGGCCGTACCGAGCATGAATCACATCCTGTGAGACTTGCACATTGGGTGCGTGCCCCCCCCCCCCACCGCACCTCCTTCTAGCCACTTTCTGGACGGTGGCAGGAGAGAAGAGGCGTGCCCAATGTGCAAGTCGCTGGCGCGCTAAGCCGATCTGTCCCTCCCTGCTCTGACGCCGCGTCACAGGAGGGAGGGACTAGACCTGCTTAGTATGCAGTGAGAAAGCTTAAGGGGCGCATTTCAGCTGTCGGCCGTTGCCTGCCGCCTCTGTTAGAAGAAAACATGGCAGTGGCAGGCAATGACAGACGGCTGAAATGTGCCCCTTAAGCCTTTGCACCCTATACAGCCGCACCGCTTGCACAGGACTAGGTACGGTCCTGGGAGTGGGATAAACACATTGGATAGAAACCAAGAATGGGGCACCTCAGCTCAAAACACTGCTATGACTGCTACACTTCTCCTACAAAACCATAGGAACAGTAACCTGCCCTCCCAAAATATAAAAGAATAGGGAAAGCAACATGCACTTCTTGGCAGGTACAACACTCTCTACCCTCTCCCCCCCCCCCGCCATCCCATAAAGGCACATGGAAAGAAACCTGTGCTGCACAGTAGGTACTGCCCTGGCAACCATATCAGTCCTTATTTACTATCATCCAGTAGGTTACTATGAAAAATGAAATTAGGGAACAAAGAAACTACTTAAAATCACACAGAAAATTATGTTTGCTTCTGGTGGAAGGAAAAAATCTT
This sequence comes from Ichthyophis bannanicus, assembly GCA_033557465.1. Taxonomy (NCBI): domain Eukaryota; kingdom Metazoa; phylum Chordata; class Amphibia; order Gymnophiona; family Ichthyophiidae; genus Ichthyophis; species Ichthyophis bannanicus. The sequence goes on from CM066043.1 coordinate 85,916,818, forward strand.
TATATCCTGTTGTGTCTCAGTGTCCCATAGACGATAATAATGTTAAGAATGTACTATTATTTTGTATAGTGCTGCCAGGTGTACATAGCACTTTGCATACACACAGAGGAGATAGTCCCTGCACCTTAGAGCATCCAAAAGGGTTTAAAACTGTGAGTCCATTATTAGGTAGAAAAAAAACAAGGAGAGTTAAAGGTGCGGTTAATTGAAGAAGAAGAAATTTTAATTGAAAAAAGATGAAAGGAATCAGAGTGGATGAAAGATTTCCAGTCAGCATCAAGTCCTTAAAGCGAGCTTTACAGGTCCCCACATGAATAAAGCAGTGAGCACATTTCCACCCCAAAGGCGGCATAACTTGTCACCATTAATATATTCTATTTTAGGCTTACATACTCCATTCCCCCATCTGTAAAGAAGATCCAAAGCAATTTACAATTTAAGCCAAAAAGAGCACAATATATGATAAACAATAAACAGCATATAATAAACAAAAAACAACAAAGCATAAATAAAAATAAATATATACTGCTGACACTGGGGGAAAGAAAGATAGTAATACAACTAGAAATGTAAGTTGATAAGTGCATGCATGAAGGGCCATTTTAGAAAGATCATATAGAAGACCCTGGGACATTCAAGTCAAAATGTCCGAAACTCTGTGGTAGGGGCAACAGAAAAGGTGGACATGTGTAAATGCGTTCTAAAATCAGCCTATCTCCACCCAAAAAGATAAATATCTCTGTCAACATACAGAAAATAGGGATATGCAGAAAAAAGCCACAGACACGTGCAGGGAAAGGGGCAATTTTTGAAATGTGCACATGTGAAATATGGATGCCAGCGGAAACAGCAACATAGATGTTTTTGCGCCAGCATTTCAGAACATGCACTTGGATACATCACCTCTGAGTCTGCCATTATGCAAATGGAATTGTGCAACGCCATGGCCATATACAAAGGAGTCCTGATATTCTCCTTCTATCCTTTCATGAATGCAGAAAATTATCATGATAAAGAGTAAATGCCCCTCTCATTCCTACTGTTGAGAGCTAGCCAAAAAATGCATTTTTCAAATGCCTATTCCTGCCGAGGAGCAGGTGTAAAAATGTCCAGATGGGTTTAAATATGTGACGCCATTATGAAATCGGAGAAACACATGGTTCTTTTTGTTGCTGTCCCAGAAACACCTTTGCCATACCCGTGTGACATGGACAAGATCGCATTGGACATGTGTAAATTTGGCTCTTTTTAAAATCACTCTTGGGACATGGATGTGATTTGCACACCAGAATGGGCATTTTCAGATGTGCAAATCATGAATAGGGCTTCTAAAATGACCCCAGCCCTTAGCATGACACAAGAGCAGCTTTCCCCTTCTTCCCTTTGCAAACTCATGCATGTCTGTAGGACTCTGTGGAACAAGGCAGCGTAAAGTAGTCCTAGTAGAGGCTTGCAGGGGCTATGCTGCTGTGTGGGGGTTATATAAGAGGGCTGCGAGTGTTATCATGTGTGTATGTATATATATTTTTATATATATATATATATTGTCGTGCCCTCTCTGGCCAAGCGGTAGCCTCTGGTATTGCAAGGCTCTGGAGGGTGGTAGTTGTGCCTTCACTGATATAAACCACAAAACACTTCTTTCCAAATTAAAGGGTTTTATTCCCCGTCCCTTGAGGGTACTTTATATTCAGGAACATAAATCAAATGCCCTGCTTGGACATATAACATAAAGTAACAAAAGCAAACAGAACTTGCTTCCTTCAGCTTCCAAAACAACAAATAAATGAAAAGAACAAAACAGCTTAAATATTTCAATATGGTTCTTTTCTCCTGTAGCTGACAGCACAGCTTATATCTGCTTCACTTAGAGAGAGCTGCAGCCTGTTGCTTATAACACTAAAGCTAGGACACAAACTAATTACTTATCTGAGAGAGAACTCAGGTTCAATCAAGGTCAAAGAGCAGTCCATCAATTCTGGCATATCATTTTCTTCTGCATTTTGATATTCCATTAACTCCGGCTGACTGGAAGGTTCATTCTGGACCTCAGCAGTAACGTGGGAGAATGGCTGGTTAACCTCGTCAGACAGGAAGTTCCTCTCTTCCTTAGAGCTAGTGTCTCTCTGGGAATTACCATGTATTCTAGAGTTGAGCTTTTCAGGGCACTGCCCCTGCTGGTATTTTAGAATATAGCTCAACTCCTGGTTTGCTCTGCTAGTGGGATAATTAAGGGAATTTCTCTGCCGGTTCAGGTTTCCCTTTTGTAACCCAGCTGAGCTAGATTGGAGAGCTCGTGACGGAGTTTCACAGGGAGCTGTGAGCTTACAATGACTACAAAACTCTTCAGCTTTATCTGGTAAGTAAAACCTTTTTCTTCTAGGGTTTTTAAAACCAGAAGAAGGGATATTTTCAGCCTCTAGATAGTGGGACCTTGTGTGCCTATTTCCATACCTCCAGGGTTGTCTTCTTTCATATGGCAAATCACTCTTGCATTCACTCTGTGCACTGGAACCTGCAACTGCAGTCTTCTTGCGTCTCTCTGGCTCAAACACACTATCTGGCTGTTGATATCTCTCTGCTTCACTCAGGTCTTCGGTTCCCCTCTGACCTTCACGCTGGCTCTCTAGTTGCTCCAAAGCCTCATTGTCACTCTCTCTTACATTCTCATACCTGCTCCATGCTTCCCAGGGTTTTAGCTGCCTTTGCTGTATTCCCTCAGAGTGTGTCCGTGGCTGCTTCAGCTCCTCTCTCTCTCTCTCTGATTGTCTGGGAGCCTATTTTATCCCAGTGTTTCCTTGCTCCACCCCCACCCAGCTAAACCCTGTCAGGTAAAGTGAACTCCCTTCCTTTGCTGGCTGGGTGTGTCCTCATTTGGCTTTTGCACGTGTTTCTAGGTTGCTCACGGTAACCATCTGACATTTCCTTGTTTACCCTGTCACTTTTTCTGTGCTCCTTTATACTGAACTGCATTTTCTCGGGTTGTTCGGGGTCTGCACTGTTACAATATATATATATATATATATATATATATATATATATATATATATATATATATATATATATATGTGCTATTTTGAGAATATAGATATACAGGGTGGCCCCAAAAAAATGAGAACATCTCGTAGCATGTAAGTTATTTAAAAATTCAAAAAGATAAATGTAAACGACTGACAAATTTAAAAAAAAGATGGCAACCGGAAATTGTTGAAATAAAGATGTTATATAGCTAAAAAAGATAAATAAATAAACTATTTAAGCTTTTAATTTACAAGATGTTTTCACTTTTTTTGGGTCACCTTGTGTATCTGTGAGAATGTGAGTGTGGCTTTGTGACCTCTTAGAATCAGAAGTGGGGGTCGTGGGATGGTAGGTGTGTATGTGGCAGGGTGTGTGGTGGGGTATGTGTTTTTGTGACAATTTGGGGTGTCAGTGTGAGGTATGGTGGTGTGTGTGTGTGTAGCTCTTCATGTATAGGCTCTCTGTCTTCTCTCCTCATGCACTGTTCCCTCATCCCCTTACACTCACTTCCTCACCCCTTTGCACTCCCCTCCCTTACAAACTTCCCCTTTGCACTCCCTCTCCCTCTATTCTCCATTCTACTCTCCTTCACACTTTATGCCCCCTCTCCTCCATCCCCTCACCTCTTCACACATATCCTCTCTGTTGTCATCACCTCCCTCCCTCTTTCATCCCCTCTCATATCCCGCATTATCACCTCCTCTTCTCACATTCCCTTCGTACATTCCTTTCTTTGCCCTTCCCCCTCCCCCCATAATATCTCTTTTCCTACCCTTTTCATCACTTCTTATCTTCATCTGCCATTGAGGGGTTAGGCTCTTTGTGGCAATCAACATAGCTCATTGTTTTGGCCAGTGAGACAGTGAGGAATACATCAATGAGATGCTTCTTGAAACATCCAAGCTCTCCAACAGAAGTGAAGATGGGAGGCTACAGAATGAAAAGAATTGGAAAAGAGTCACCAGAGCCTGTAGAATCAACAATCCAACTCCTCCAGCCCTCGAACTGAAGAACCATTATGCAGCCCTGAAAGTGCAGGAAGTGAAAGCATCACAGGAAAGGGAATAACCAGACACAGGCACCCCAAAGTTGCAGAATCAGTGACCCCAAGAAAGCAAAGGGTAGTGGTGACGGCTGACTCTCTTCTGAGGGGTACTGAGGCATCCATCTGCTGATCAGACTTGATGTCCATAGAGGTGTGCTGTCTTCCAGGTGCCAAAATCCGAGATGTTACAGAGTTGGTTGAGACTCATCAAGCCTACTGACTGTTATCTGATATTGCTAATCAATGTCAGCACAAATGATACTGCTAGGTATCCCTCTGAGCATATCAAAAGTGACTTCATGGCTCTGGATGAAGTAGATAGGTGCGCAGGTGGTATTCTCTTCAATCCTCCCTGTTGAGGGTAAAGGCCGAGGCAAAGAAGCTCGAATCCTGGAGATGAACGCTGTCGCCAACCTCCCCCTGGTGGCCGGTGGCTGAACAGGGAGGTTGGGCATATAGTTAATTTTAGGAGAGGAGGGGTTTTTAAGGCCAGGTGCAGCTCCTGGTGCAAATAAGTCATGTAAGCCAAATGGAAGGAGAATAAGGCTTTTATTTCCCTTTTCACAAAAAGGTTTGTTCGGCTACAAAAATTAAAGAAAGTCCTTCTTTTCAGGCATAAACCAAACTCAAGGTACAGAGTAAGCTGTTATAATCTTCACAGTTGTAGAAAGGTAATTAACCAAGGATTCTTTCAACATTGGAGTAAATTACATGTCTGAACATTCTTCTTTCATTCAGCTCAAATATGAAAACTTCTTAAGGTAATATTTGTATGGCTCACAGTTCCGGCAGTGATTCCAAATCACCCCCAACACACATGGAACAATCCATCAATTCCTCCTGAGATGAGGAAATAGGGTCTATAAGCTCCACTTGCATCGGTTCTAAATCACTATTATCTTCCTTTGAGCTGGGGCTTTCTCTGGCTGTTATCACTGGCCAGTCCCTATTTCTGTTCCCTTGTTTTCCATACAGTTGTTCTAAGATTCTTAAATGAGCGTGGCCTGTTTTATTGCCTCTATATCTTGGCTGGTGAAACTCTAGCCTGCTTTCTCTTCTGTTAAACTGGGCATCTATTTTATAAGGGCTTCTAGCAGCTGAGCCTTTCTTCATGAATAAAGAACCATCATACCTTGGTTTCCTGTAATAGGCATAGCTGGAAGTGTCCTCCTCAGGTACTTCCCTTAGGACCCAGTCTCTCTGGCAATCTTTCTCTTGAAAGCTTCTGGTACCTTTCAATCTGGTCTCCGGGTTTTCTGGCAAGCATAGGCCTCTTTCCAAGCCTGGCTTCCTGCTTCTTAGCTCTTTACCTCTGGAGTTTCTGGTTACCATGACTTCCACAGGACTGACTCTCCTACGTCTGTCTTTCTCCCTGGGACCTTCTGGTTCTCTTCCAGTTCCTGCAGCCGTGCCATAGTCCTGGTTCCACTGTTCCGTTTCTCAGCAGTGCTCTGCTCTCCGGTGCTGCACTGCTCTCCGATGCTGCTCTGCTCTCCGGTGCTGCTCAGCTCTCCGGTGCTGCCCTGCCTTCTGTCTCCAGCCTCTCGCTTATAAAGGTCTTCTGCCTTTGAGCTTCCCGGGCTAGTTCTCAGGTGCTGCTGATTAGCTAGGTGTGTCCACTCAGCCTCTGTAAGTGCACGCCTGCACCCTCTAGCTGTTTTGCTAGGCATTTGCATTCTCTGCACCTCATTTGTTTTGGGACAGACAGCTTCTTTTCCTATCTCCTCACTTTTATTAGCTCCTGCTCTATGACCTATCCCCCTTCTTAAAATATTACGGGCTGAGTTATCATTTTTCCTACAGCACGTAATTCGCGACATGGCATCAGCATTATAATGCAGCTTCCCTGCTCTATGCTCTACCTTATAGTCATATGGTTGCAACGCCATATACCATCTGGTTAGGCGACTGTTGTTGTTCCTCATGTGGCTTAACCATTTTAGGGGGGCATGATCAGTAATAAGAACGAATTTTCTCCCAGTTAGATAGAATTTTAAGGACTCAACTGCCCACTTGATCGCCAAGCATTCTCTTTCAATTGTTGAATATTTTCTTTCGGCTTGTGACAACTTCCTATTAAAGAACATGAGGGGATGCTCAGCGCCTTCCTGCATCTGGGAGAGAACGGCCCCCAGGCCAGTCTCGGAAGCATCCGTCTGCAGCAAAAACGGTTGGCGAAAGTCTACCCCTCATAGTATTGATGCTCTGCATAACCTCTCTTTCAGGTTTTCAAAGGCCTCATCAGCATCCGAGGACCATTGTAAGATATTCAGGGCATTTTTTTTAACATATCAGTAAACAGTGCGCTTTCCTCTGCAAAGTGAGGGATAAAGTGTCTGTAATAGCCAATGAGTCCGAGAAAACTCCATAACTGCTTTTTATTTTGAGGGACGGGAAAATTTCTAACGCTCTCTACCTTGTTCATTAAGGGACGCACCGTACCCCGGCCTACAAGGTGACCCAAATATCGGACCTCTTGGGCTGCAAACATGCATTTATCAGGATTTAGCATTAGACCCGCTTGTCTCATTGCCTTTAATATTGCTCTTACGTGATGTAGGTGTTGATCCCAAGTAGTGCTATGAATGACTACATTGTCCATATAGGCTGTGGCATAGCTTTGGTGGGGACGCAAAACTATATCCATTAACCGCTGGCAGGTTGCGGCTGCTCCGTGCAACCTGAAGGGCATCCTCCTGAATTGAAACAGCCCGAGGGGCATACTAAAAGCTGTTTTGGGGCGTGCGTCTCTTGTCAGGGGTACCTGCCAATACCCCTTAGTCATATCTAGAGTCGTGAGCAACTTTGCTTGACCTAACCTGTCTAGCAGTTCTTCGATGCGGGGCATCGGGTATGCATCAAAGGTGGACACTTCATTGACCTGGCGGAAATCGATACAAAAGCGCATGGTACCGTCTGGTTTAGGTACCAAAACAATCGGGCTACACCAAGGACTTCGTGATTCCTCGATAATGCGCATTTGTAACATCTCTTGTACCTGGGTTATCACCTCCTGCCTCTTTGCCTCCGGTAAACGGTAGGGCCTTTGTCTTATGACTTTTCCTGGAGGTGTAATTATCTCATGGGCGACCAAAGCTGTCTCTCCTGGAATAGGCGTCAACACATCATTGAATTCTTCTAGCACTTTGGCTAATTCTTGCCTCTGGGTCATGGAGAGTTCATCACCGACCCATGGTTTGGGACAGGTTTTGCAGTCATCCATCCGAGGGCCGAGATCTTCGTCCGACTGGTCTTTACCCACCGCTACAAAACCTTCCATATCGCTCCGTCCCGTCGAGCCAAAACCTACGGTTCCCCGGCTCGTGGGAGTCACCATCGCCACCTCTTCCAGGATTGGGAATCCAACTCGTTCGCATATCAACTGGGCAATGCGATCTCCTATCTTGACATTAAAGTCCCCCTCTGCAAAATTGAATAAAAGGACCTTAAGGGCGCCCCTGTAGTCTGGATCTACTACTCCAGCCCCTACATCGATGAAATGTTTGTAAGCCAGGCCAGATCGAGGCGCAATACGACCATAGCATCCTTGTGGTAACTCTATTTGTATGCCTGTGTCAATTAAGGCTCGGCCCTGCTTGGGTACCACTTGATGTTCGGCACTATATAAGTCGTAGCCCGCGGCCCGGGTGGAGGCTCGTTGGGGACTACGAGCTTGCCTAGAAGTTTTACAGAATTTTAATACAAATTTCTTCAGGGGCTTTTCCTTTATTTTCTGCTCGGGCCTTTTAGCCTTCCCCAAGAGGGGACTGGGAACTGCCATTATCTTATAGGGAGTGCATGTGGACACAAAAACTTCCTGGAGAGACAAGCCTTTTTCTAAACCTCTTTTAAATTGAGGCCAGTCTCTGCCTAGCACTAGCTCTTGGGGTAGTTTGGGTACAACTGCAACCAACATTTCTCTTTCAATACCAAAGCCTTTCACAATCAGCTTAAACACCGGATAATATGTTGCAGCCCCATGAATACACTTTATCTTTACCCTCCCTTCTGGCCGATCTGGTGCGGATTCACCTTGCTCCTTGATCAAAGACGATAGTTTTTGGGAGATCATGGTTTGATCCGCGCCAGAGTCCAGGAGAGCCTTGGCATCAATGCCTTGTACCGTTACGTCCAATACAAATCCCTCCTGTAATGCTTTCATGTTCTCACCAATGAGAGCAGTACGGGTCTGACATTCGCTCTTTATGTGGCCTGTTTTCCCACATGAAAAACATCTTTTAGAGCGGTCCCTCAACACAGAACTAACATTTGTCATTCCTTGAGTTTTATAGCGTGAGAGACTTTCTGATGTTTGCTCTATCGCACCAGCTGCCATCTTTGGACTTTCCCGACTTTGCTGGGTGGCCAATTCCGCCTCCAAATAACGCTCGGTTAGGGTAATGGCTTCTGCAGTGGTGTGACAGTTCTGCAAAATGAGGAAGCTCTGTACGCTTTTAGGTACTGCAGACATATATTGTTCTAACACTATCATATCCATTAAAGTGTCTACAGTTTTTTCCTCCGGTTTTAACCATTTCGCTGCTAAGCTCCTTAGCCTATGGCCTAGAGCCTTAGGTGTCTCGCCTATCTTAAGGTGAGCGGCTCGTAGCATACGATTATACACAAGTGGTGTGAGGCCCAGGTGATCCCTGATGGCCTTGGTTATCTCATTGTAATCTTTTACTAAAGTAGGAGGCATCGCCCTGTAAGCTGACAGCGCCTCCCCTGTAAGAGAAGCTGCCAGGCGAGTTGCCCATTGTTCCTTCGGCCAAGCCGCCGAATGTGCAATCCTATCAAAAGAATCAAGGAAGTCATCAATATCATCTGTAGCACTTAACTTCCCTACAGTTAAAGCGTCAACAGACCATTGTCCACCTGGACAGCTACCCAGTCCAGGATTCTGTCCTTGATGACTTGCGGCTGTTTCCTGTGACTTCTGATGATGGGTTATCCATGTCTCCATCATCTGTAAGATGGGCTTCTGCTGCTCGTGCATGGCCAGTACTGCCTGCTGCTGAGTTTGGCAAGCCAGTTCTCTTTGTTTGTCGAATTGGAGGGCCATACATGCACATAGCTCTTTCTGATCCATAGCGAGGGTATGCCTAAAAAGAAAAATCAAAGAGAAAACCAAGTGCGGCCTGATAACCAAAAATCAGTTCACTCTCTCCCTCTCTCTCTTTTTTTTTTTCAATCCTACACCCACATCCAGCACAGGTCATGCTCATCTACATTTTACCTGAGGCTGGTGTTGAGTCAACTTTTGGGAAAAGAGACTGCTGCTCTGCCTTGTGGGACTCTGCCACCACTGCCAGCAACTCCATGACTTTCCCCTTCCGGGTTTTTCTTTCCCACTCCGGGTTTTCCTTTTCCACCTTTTTTTTTAACCTTGGTGGTGGTTTCTTTTTTTCTCTCTTTTTGTAGTTTTTGGGCCCAAAATCCAAACAACTACGCCATTTATGTTGCCAACCTCCCCCTGGTGGCCGGTGGCTGAACAGGGAGGTTGGGCATATAGTTAATTTTAGGAGAGGAGGGGTTTTTAAGGCCAGGTGCAGCCTGGTCTATGTAGTCCTGCTCCTGGTGCAAATAAGTCATGTAAGACAAATGGAGAGAGAATAAGGCTTTTATTTCCCTTTTCACAAAAAGGTTCGTTGGGCTACAAAAATTAAAGAAAGTCCTTCTTTTCAGGCATAAACCAAACTCAAGGTACAGAGTAAACTGTTATAATCTTCACAGGTGTAGAAAGGAAATTAACCAAGGATTCTTTCAACATTGGAATAAATTACATGTCTGAACATTCTTCTTTCATTCAGCTCAAATATGAAAACTTCTTAAGGTAATATTTGTATGGCTCACAGTTCCGGAAGTGATTCCAAATCACACCCAACACACATGGAACAATCCATCAATTCCTCCTGAGATGAGGAAATAGGGTCTATAAGCTTCACTTGCATCGGTTCTAAATCACTATTATCTTCTTCTGAGCTGGGGCTTTCTCTGGCTGTTATCACTGGCCAGTCCCTATTTCTGTTCCCTTGTTTTCCATACAATTGTTCTAAGATTCTTAAATGAGCATGGCCTGTTTTATTGCCTCTATATCTTGGCTGGTGAAACTCTGGCCTGCTTTCTCTTCTTTTAAACTGGGCATCTGTTTTATAAGGGCTTCTAGCAGTCTCTCTGGCAATCTTTCTATTGAAAGCTTCTGGTACCTTTCAATCTGGTCTCCGGGTTTTCTGGCAAGCATAGGCCTCTCTCCAAGCCTGGCTTCCTGCTTCTTAGCTCTTTACCTCTGGAGTTTCTGGCTACCACGACTTCCACAGGGCTGACTCTCCTCCGTCTGTCTTTCTCCCTGGGACCTTCTGGTTCTCTTCCAGTTCCTGCAGCCGTGCCACTAGTCCTGGTTCCACTGTTCCGTTTCTCAGCAGTGCTCTGCTCTCCGGTGCTGCACTGCTCTCTGGTGCTGCACTGCTCTCCGATGCTGCTCAGCTCTCCGGTGCTGCCCTGCCTTCTGTTTCCAGCCTCTCGCTTATAAAGGTCTTCTGCCTTTGAGCTTCCCGGGCTAGTTCTCAGGTGCTGCTGATTAGCTAGGTGTGTCCACTCAGCCTCTGTATGTGCACGCCTGCACCCTCTAGCTGTTTTTCTAGGCAATTGCATTCTCTGCACTTCATTTATTTTGGGACAGACAGCTTCTTTTCCTATGTCTTCACTTTTATTAGCTCCTGCTCTATGACAACGCATAGCTGTGTGGATGGTGTCATCAAGAGCATTTTGGTTTCCTAGACCATGAGATGATTTTCCAAGAGCTGCAAAGCAGGGATGGCGTCGATCTGTCCAAAAAGGTTTGAAGTGTCTTCCGCAGCAGACTGGCTAACCTACTGAAGAGGCTTTAAACTAGATTTGTTGGGGATGGGTGAAGAAAGCCCCCAGGTAAGTGAAACATTACCACTGTAGAAGTTATTAAAAGGGCAATATCTGGAAAACGGTGTGTATAAATGCCCATAGCATGAGAAATAAAATCCCAGCTGTTGAGGCTTTAATGGAAGAGGATGATTTGTATTCAGTGGTGGTTACGGAGACATGGTTCATGGACAACCATGACTGGGATGTAATTATACCAGGCTATACTTTATTCATGAATGGCTGAAAGAAGAAAGAAGGGGAGGAGGAGTGGCACTATATGCAAAAAAATAATAATAGTGAAGCTATAGATTTATAGGGCTTAAAAGGGAACGAGGAGGCACCATGGGTTAAACTAGAGAGAGGAAAAGGGGTAGCCATTTGCACTGGTGTGATATACAGATCTCTCGCACAGGGAGAAGAAGTGGATGGAGATTTAATAGAAGACACACGCAATATTGCCATGAAAGGAGAAGTGCTACTGATAGGTGATTTCAATATGCCAGATACCGATAGGCACATCCCTGCTGTGGTGTCATCTAGAAGTAAGGAGATCCTAAATTCTCTGCAGGGAGACTTATTGCAGCAACTGGTTACAGAAACCACAATTGAGGGGACCATACTGGACTTAGTGCTTACTAATGGGGAAAGTCTTTCTGATCTCATAGTGGGAGATCATCTCACATCCAGTGAGCACCAGATGGTGTGATCGTTATTAGGACTAGGGCTGATAAAATCTATTCAAAAGCAAGGGTCAAACTTTTGGAAAACTAACTTTGTAGAAATGAGACAATACCTCCAGAGGTCATTAGTGGAATGGGCACAGCTGTGTGATGTTGACAAACAATGGGAAAAACTTAAAGGGGATATTTCAAGGGCAACAAACCTTTTTGTTAGAAAGGTAAATAAATGTAAAAGGAAAAGGACATCACTATGACCCCGATTCAGGAAGGAGACTAGTGGGGCTGTATGTCCAAGTGGGACATGCAGCCCTGCCAGCCATCCTGCCCGAATTCCAAGTCACAGTCTCCCCGCGCACCCAGAGGCTCTGTACAGGGAGATGAAGACAGGAGCAGCACGGGGGCAGAGCATAGGCAGGGAGTGGGTGGGCCTATCACCCATATATACAAGGCCAATTTAAGTCATGGCCCTGTACGTCCAGGGAACACAGGGGGATGCATTGCTTATTCCACTTTGGAGGTGGAATAAGCATTGTTTCCCTGTTTGCCCAAGCCCGGTAGCCCCCAATGCAGTGAATGCAAGGCAGGCACTGCTCCGCCACCCAATCCCAGTCCTGGCGGGCTCGCCGAGGGCCGGGCAGCAAGGAAACCGGATGTGAAGAGCATCGGGCTGTCCACGCACAGGTAGGATTGGGGGCCCTGGCCATTATGACTGAAGGACGTCCCCTGGCAATGGAAGGCAGTGGAAGGTACACATTGACTCCAGGCCCGATCCTATATGCTGCAAGAACACCTGGTTCCCACAGTGCAGAATTGGGTCCAAATGGGCCCGTCCTGCTCAGAGCTGTCCAGACGGCCCAGACATACCCCTTCCTGAATCAGACTCCATGGTTCTCAAAAGAAGTAGCTGAAAATGTGAAGAAAACAAGGGTGGCCTTCATAAAATACAAGAGATCGCAGAGAGAGGAAGACAAGCATCTCTATTTAGAAAAACCTAGAGAAGCTAAGAAAGTAGTCAGGAAAGCAAAGATACAAAATGAAAAATAAATAGTTAATTCAATAAAATGGGGGGATGGGACATTTTCAGATATGTTAGTAAGAGGAGGAAGGGCAAAAGTGGTGCTCTCAGACTCAAGGGGGAAGGGGAGGAATATGTAGAAGCTGATGAGGATAAAGTGGAACTGCTTAACAAATGTTTTCGTTGTGTTCACTGATGAAGGGCCAAGAGCAGGACCTCAGAAAACATACACAAATAGGAACAGAAGTGATGGGGATCCTGAATGATTTTCAGAAGACTGTTTGTGAGGAATTAGCTAAACTAAAAGACAAAGCAATGGGACTGGATGGGATACATCCGAAAATATTGAAGGAATTTGGGAATGTTCTAGCAGCTCTACTGACTGAGCTTTTTCAATGCTTCTTTAGAGTCAGGAATGGTCCCAAAGGACTGGAGAAAGGCACATGTGGTCCCTTTACACAAAAGCGGAAGTAAGGATGAGATTGAAAACTACAGGCCGGTTAGTCTAACCTCTGTGGTTAATAAATTATTGGAAACACTGCTAAAAGAGAGAATAGTAAGGATTCTGGAGTCCAGTGGATTGCAGGATCAAGGCAGCATGAGTTTACCAGAGGCAGGTCTTGTCAGACAAATCTGATTGATTTGTTTGACTGGGTGACCCGGGAGTTGGACCGAGGGAGAGCCTTAGATGTGGTGTACTTAGATTTCAGTAAAGTCTTTGACACCATTCCACACAGGCAACTTATAAACAAACAGAGCACCTTAGGACCCTAAAGTTACTGATTGGGTTAGAAATTGGTTGAGTGGGAGGTGGAAAAGGATACAGGTAAATGGAGCTCACTCTGAGGAGAAGGATGTTACCAATGGTGTGCCACAGGGATCTGTCCTTGGTCCGATTCTTTTTAACATCTCTGTTAGTGATATTGTGGAAGGGCTGTTGGGTAAGGTGTGCCTCTTTGTGGATGATACCCAAATCTGCAATAGAGTAGATACCCAGGAAGGAGTAGATAACATGAGGAGAGATCTAGCTTGTAGAGAATGGTCAAGAATTTGGCAGCTGAGATTTAATGCTAAAAAATGCAGGGTCATGCATTTGGGCTGCAAAAATCCAAGGAAGCGATATAGAAGAGCGGGATCTGGGTGTGATTGTGTATGACAATCTTAAAGTAGCTAAACAGGTAGAAAAAGCAACATTGAAAGCTAGGAGGATGCTTTGGTGCATAGGGAGAGGAATGGCCAGCAGGAAAAAAGGACGTGATAGTCCTCTGTATAGGTCTTTGGTTGTGACCTCCTTTGGAGTATTGTGTGCAATTCTGGAGACCACACCTTCAAAAGGACATAAATAGGATGGAGTCGATGCAGAGGGTGGCTACGAAGATAGTTAGTTATTATAAAGCATATGAGGACAGACTTAACGATCTTAATATGTATACGCTAGAGCAGGGGTGGGCAATTCCGGTCCTGGAGGGCCACAGACCAGTCAGGTTTTCATGATGTCCCTAATGAATATTCATGAGATCTATTTGCATCCACTGCCTTCCATTGTATGGAAATAGGTCCATGAATATTCATTAAGGACATCATGAAAACCTAATTGGTCTGCGGCCCTCCAGGACCGGAATTGCCCACCCCTGCGCTATAGGAAGGACAGGATAGAGGAGATATAATAGAGATGTTTAAATACCTCCATGGCATAAATGCACCAGAGGAGATCCTCTTTCGATTGAAAGCAAGCTCTGCTATGAAGAGATATAGGATGAGGTTGAATGGGGTTTATGGAAAGAGTGGTAGATGTGTGGAATAGTTTCTCAATGGAGGTAGTAGAGGTGAGGACAGTATCTGAATTCAAGAAAGCATGGGATAAGCATAGAGGATCTCTAAAGGAAAAAAGAGAACTATTGTAGTTGATATGAAAGGGCAGACTAGACAGGCCATGTGGTCTTTTGCTGTCATCATGTTTCTATGTTTCTGCCAGTGAGACTTGGGATCCCTACTGGCATTATTCCACCACTGCAGAGCTTCCCCTTTTTGTGCCTTAGGGGTTGGGGTGGCAATGATGCCAAATTCTTTATTGTACCTGCTTCTCTTCTGTTGGCAGGGCCTGACTTCCCCACTTCCTGCTGAGTTTTCTTCCAAGATCCTCTGCATAGCTCTGTTTTCATAAGTGCAAACTAACCTACGATTACAGATGGAAGGACAGACCTATAGACGAACAAATGGATGAACTGTTCCTAACAGATTCTATTGCTTCCCTTCCCTTCCTTTGATATACATACAATATCACTAGTGTAGGTAAGCTGCATCATAAGAACATAAGAATTGCTTGCTGGATCATACCAAAGGGCCATCAAGCCCACTAGTTTCCAGTAGTGGCTAATCCAGGTCACAAGTATCTAGAAAAATACCAAAATTAGCCAGATTAGCATCTATATACAAAAATAGCATAAGGGGATTGTCTGTCTCTGTCTTCTCACTCAACAGCAAATTTGCACTGCAGCTAGCAGATTTTTACTCTATTAGTAAGCAATGGCTAATTACACTCCATCAGTAATCAATAGAAATTTTTAACTCCACCAGTAACAAATCACCTCCACAAGGCCAATTAGGCCAACCAGAACACCGCAGAGGAACTTTGAAAATTTTAAGTGCCTCCAGGCACAGGAGGAAACCACCAGAACCACCGACAGCCTGGTTGGCATCGGGGAGGAAAGCGGGAAAGAGAGCCTCTCCCCGATCACCTCCGTGGGGCCAGGTCAGGCCAATCGGCGCATTGCAGAGGAACTTTGAAGTTTTGGGGTGCCTCTGAGTGTGCCCACGCCTGGCGGGCCTGCGCCTGAGGGCCCTTGGGGATGGCCCTTGGCATGGTCCAAGGCGTGAGGAGGACATGATAAACCACTATTCCCACAGAGAGATGAGACACTGCATACAACGAGGCATGAAAACACTGAAGTAGGGGGAAGGTGCAGACCATACACTGAACAAGGCCCAGCCCTTCAACCGCAGATCTCCAGAGACTAAGTATCTCCTCCAGACCTCAATCATATTCAAGATCCCTACAAACTGTCAGCAACTGGTAGAGCTAGGACATCAGACCTAATACAGCCTGCTCTTTGTCCCAGACACTCTGGATGCCCCCCCCCCTCCCCTTCTGCTATCCCTCTTTGTGTTGCCTGTCTTGACTTATGTCTAACTATAATCTAATGGAGTTCTTTTCTGGCTTTTAAATTGTTTTATTTTATTGTAAACCACTCTATTGTCCCCACTAATGGCAGTATATCAAGTTTTAATAAAAGGAAATGAAACAGTAAGTTGCTCCTGGTGCACAGTTATGTCTTTTTCTGGACACGGAGGCAATGCGCCTATTGATTCAGACCCTGTTGATGTTTGTGCTAAACTAGTGTAATCTATTGTAAGTGGCATTGCCTAAGTACCAGCTGTGAAAGTTGCAAGTTGTGCAGAATGCGGCAGTGAAAGTAATTTCTGGGCGTAGTAGAAGGGAGTCGGCAGCTGACGTGTTGAACTAGCTTCATTGGCTCCTCATTGAGCAACGGTGTGTGTTTAAGCTTCTCTTGGTGACCTTCAAGGCACTGCCTGGTCAAGGGCTGGGATATCAGACAAAGGTGTTGATGTGGTATCAACCGGGCCAGGAATTTCAGTCCAGTCAGGTCAGCGTTTAGTGGTCCCCAGCCTTGAGCAGGTACATTTGAAGGAATGCCGGGAGAGATGTTTTGTGGAGGTGACCCCACTGTGGTGGAATAAGCTTCCAGCATGCTTATGGCATGAACAAAATCTGATGGCTTTTAGAAAAGCTGTAAAGACCTTCTTCTTTTCTCAGTGGGGGTCTGGTAGGGGATAGGGCCATGTTGTGGCTGCCGGGTAGCAGGATGGGGGCAGGGGTACAAGATTGTTAGCTTTTTTGTACCTTTTTATATTGTACGTACCTTGGATGCCCTTGGGCATATGTGGAATAGAATTGTTTTAGAAAGAAAGAAATAAACCAGTCACATTCCACTCCATCATTAGCAAAGACAAATTTTCACTTCATCAATAACTAATGGTTAATTTCCACTCTAGTTCTAACAAATGGTTAATTTTCATTGCAACAGCAATCAGGCAAGATTTCCACTCTAATCACAGTCTGAGGTGTCTGTCCCTGTCACTTCACTCTGATCATGCTTCGTTGAAACCCACTGTTAACTCCCCAGAAAGTGCTTCCCCAACCCAGCACAGAACCAGAAATATCTGCTGGAGTTTTACTCCCATGCCACATATCCTCCTACCTTCTTACCAGTATTCATCTCCATGCCACTATTCAGCTCGTGTGGACACATGTCTGCTCTTCCACCACTTGCCTGGTGCTTATTCTCATAACCTCTTCTGTTGTCTACAACATTTCCATAACAGCCACCCAAAAACATACAAAGGGACACCTCTCCCTTCTCCTGTAACCAGCAAGGAAGGTCATAGTTAGCTTATCTTCTGATCACTACTGCCTTCTAATCAATACCTTTGTCATAGATTAGCTGGTATGTCCTATATGCTAGAACTCTCAATGCTTCTGTCCCCATCCTCAATTTTTCACACAACCTTCACCTATCTCACAACCTTCTTCCCTCATCCACCACAAACCCTACCCACTACCCTTTACCTCATTCCTTATACTCACTCACCCCCCCACCCAGAACATACTACCCCTCATACACCACACACCTTTTACACCACAAAGTCCCATCCACCACAATCTCCCTTGCCCACTCCACTTCTATACACATCCCACACACCTTACACATTCCTTTACCCACCTCAAACATTACCACTCAGCCAACACACACTAGCCCTCATCCACCCTAAACATCCCTCAACCAACCACATACCCCACACATACCACACCTCACCTACAACAGACTCTCACCCCGAACATCACTGCCTGGGGGGAGAGTGCCCAAGTGAGGTTTGGAGTTCATACCAAGAATGCTGGGTTAGGATGGAGATGGAGGAGGAAAGGAAGAATGAGCATGGGTCCAGTTGGGGAGTAACTGCTTCAGATGACTATAAATAGAGAAAAACAGTTGGAGGGAGAGTGACTCCTGGGATGAGGGGGAATTGGCAACCTGTGATTACTGGGCATCATGGTAGATTTACCAAGATAGTGTACTGGGTTCCTGTTTTTCATGTGACTGTGTGGTGATAAAGGGGGGGGAGGGAGCACTATGCAGAACATAGAATATTGGTTCATTAGTTTCCTGGTGCCCCTGCAACCTTTAAATTAGCACCCTCCCCCCCCCCCCCGCCACCAGTAAAGCATTGCCCCATTCCCCATTCTTAATAATCCAACATCTCCCGCTGTCAGGGAGGGTGCAATTGCTAGTCTTTTTTTTTTCAGTTTAAATTCCTTCCCCATTACCTAGCAAGCCGACCCCTCCCCTTTACCCAGCAAAGAACCACACTCTCCCAAAGACATTCTCTCCCCAGGAAGACCTCCTTCAAAAGACAGCCCCATCTACCCCAAAGCATCGCCAAGTCCCCACTCCTTGGAACCTACCGAGAGGTTCCATGGCACCTAGCGATCCTCTGTCACTCCCACTTTTTTTTTTTAGCATTTGTTAACTTGCTGGAGTGAAGGAGTAGCTTAATGGTTACAGCACTGGCATGGTACCAAGAGACCATGGTTTGATTCTCACTAGCACTCCTTATGGCTGCAGGCAAGTTGCTTAACCCTCCAATGCCTTGGAAGAAGGCCTGGAATCAACTTCCAGTCACACTACCAAGAAAACCTAGGAGCTGCTGGGTTGCCAGGAGTCAGAACTGACTCAAAGGCACATATTGCACTTGCAACTCAATAAATGTTGCCCTGGATTGGTCCTAGACCTCTTTCTACCCCTTTGCCCATCTCCTTTTCCATGCAAGTTGAAATATTGTACTTTAACCTTACCTTATTTTTCTCCTCTCTCATTCTTTTCCCTTACTTCAATTTGGTTGTTAACTGCTTTGAATCATCTTTTGGGGCTTATGGTGGTATGTCAACACTCAAATAAACTAAACTGCTGCCCTATTGGGCTCCACATTCAAAATGTGGCAGTTGACCTCTAGTGATAGTATCACACCAATGGGAATACATATATATTTTGGAAAAATGTCCTCATCGACATTTACATCTGTTCCAAAGCACAAGCTCTTATGGACATGGGGTTTTCACTCAGGGCAGTTTCTCCAAATGAGTTAGTTTTGCACATACTACGACAATCATGAACCTCACTTCTAAGCCAGGGTATGTGGAGTATGATCTTAGTCTCTCAAATTTAGTGTTAGTGCTCAGCATAGTACTTGTATTGTGCCAAAGAGAGCTTCCTTCTGGAGCTCATAAAATGTAACAGATATGGGTAGTTTGTCAAGATGGAAGATTCTTCTTTATCAAGCCTGTGACTCACAATACAATGGAAAATATTTCTGTATCTTTCTGTCACATTTTCTTGGTCTCTGACTGCATTTCTTGGTACGTCAGGATCGTCTGCCTCTCCACATGATTCATAGAATAATCATTTGGAACTGACACCTCTATCCATGCCGTTCTGGTGTTTTCTCCTTTATCACTATGTCGGGTTTCCTTGCATCCAGTTTCTTATCTGTCGAAATGGGAATGTCCCAAGTGATCATAATCTCTTCATTCTCTGTAATTCTCTTAGGGCCATGATCCCAGTGTTTTTCAGGGACAGTGATGATGTAGTGTTTACAGAGTTTCCAATGGACAAGACATGCTACTTTGTTGTGCCTTTCTGTACAGAACTTTTCCACCATCAGAAATTCACAGCCAGCTTTGAGTTGAGTCACTGTTTCCAGCTCTGTTGACATATATCTGTTTTGCCTGTTTTTTCAATGCTCACTGTAAACCATCTCATCCATAATCTGTTGTCCTGGGCTGCAACTATCAATCTCTCATCCTTCAGTTTCAGTTCACCTCTCCTTAATCATCCATGTGTCCATTCTTGATCGACAAAGGATTCCTGAAGTAACACTTTGTATTTCACACTGTATTTGTGCATTCACACTTGTTTTTCCTCATTTGCTGATCTAGTTCTTTGAAGAGTTTTTTTCTCTTGTTTTGCAAATTCTGATTCTTCCTTTCCTGTGTGTGCTTGTGGATCCTCAATCATTCCTTCTAGTTATCGGAACACTTGTCCAAGTTTGATGATAGAGACAGATTCTGAACATTTACTTTTATATTTCAGCACTTTTTGCGATTTGAATCTGATGAAGCTGTCAGGTAGGCCTGGAGGCTTATGATAGTAGCTCTGTAGGTATAATCAATCTCTATGAGGCCTAGCATTCCTTCAGCTCTAGGAATGTACAATCTTGGCATACACTGATTCTTGTAAATTACTTCATGGGCATGGAAGAGTTTTCTTGTTTGTACATCCAATTTTTCAAGATCTTTAAGAGGCCAGTCCACAATCCCAAAATTCTATGAGAGTATAGGAATTGCCAGATGACTGATGGCTAGTATTTTATTCAGTGATGTTAAAGCACTTTTTAATAATTATTTTAATCTCTTGTAATATTCTTTACTGATCTCTCTCAGTAGTTTCTGCTTGAGTGTCATTTCTTCCTCTACTCTGAGATATTTACATATGTCTTCTTGTTCAAGATCATTGATGTTTTAGACCTCAGCCAGGAAGATGTTTTCCATTTTGCTCAGTTTTCCTCTAAAAAAAAAGTTGCCTTAGCACACTTGTCAAGGCCAAAAGTCATCCTAATGTCATCAAAAAAGCTTTTCAGTACACGGAATTGTTCTGCTAATTGTTAATCACTGGAACTGTAGAGCTTGAAATCATCTACAAATAGTAGATGAGATGTTGCTTCTGGGTTGTTACCTTCTTTAGGATTCAGGCTAAATCCGTATCCCTGAGTTTTGATGAGAGTACTCATTGGATTAAGCACCACACAAAATAGAAGTGACAATGAGGAATCTCCCTGAAATGTTCTTTGCTGGATCTTAATATTAGGAATGATGAGTGAGGGAGTAATTGTGTTTACCTCAGTGATGTCTAACACCACCTCAAAAATTAAAGAAAAGAGCTATTTCACTCAGATCCTTAATTAATTTCTTTTGTAGATGTAGTTTTGTAAACTCTGGCACCTGTATGTTACAAGATTAGTACTTTTACATGTAGTTATCGGTGCTTAAACATGTAAAGTCACTCTTTTTTTTAACATGTAAGTTTGTGAAATGGTTGTTCCCACCAAATATACTGGCAAACATATGAATTTTACAATGTTCTTATAAAAATGTAAACATATAAATACCTCTCCCAATATACCTTGTGAAATCTTGCAAAATTATAATACAATCCAGCACAAGAAAATGCAAGAAAACAATGAATTTTATATCCAAGCACACTCTATTAGTAAAGTTACAAGATGGGGGGGGGGGGGGGGGGAGGGTGTTGTCAAATTTCTTCACATAATGTAAAAAACACACTACAACTTAAAATTCATCATTTCTCCCCTTTTTTTAAATATATATGTACCACCAACTTATATGTAACTCTTCTCTGTAAAAAATATTATTATTATTATTATTAGATCCTTATGTTGTCAGGTTTGAAAGCCCACCAGGCAGTAGCAAAATGTCCACAACTTATCTGTAAATCTCCATGACTGATGTAATGGATTCCCTAATCCTGACCAGGCCGGTAGGTTTCACCCCACCAGGAACTTAAGATGATCTAAGACTACTGCTCAAAAAGACACAAAATGGAGAATACTATTTCTATTGCCCGGTGGGCTTATTCAGATCTGACAACATAAGGAACTAATATAATAATAATGAAAAAAAAATTACAAGAAGATTTACATATAAGTTGGTAGAATGTACACATACTGTATATAAATAAAGGGGAGCAATGGTGAATTTTAAGTTGTAGTGAGCTTTTTACATTATGTGAAGAAATTTGAGGCCCCATCTTCTAACTTTAGTAATACAGTGTGCTTGGATCTAAAATTTATTGCTTTCTTCCAATTTCTTGTGTTGGCTTATAAATATATATACATATTTTCAGGGCTGGTGCAGGGGTATTGGGTGCCATGGATAAACCTTCGGCATTAAGTCTCCACCTACTTCCCCTCCCAAAGATTTGATAATTAAAACTCAACAATCGTGATCATCCCAACACCATTCCCCCCCCCCCCCCACACACAACAATTCTCTAAAAATGGACATTCTACTTTTAAACATTAAACTTTGCTTCGTATGTGTGTGTGCCCACTCTCCCTGCAGGTAAAAGAATGTGCCGACGTTTCTTTGAGTTTATCTGGCTGTCAGGATCTATTGCTTTGCTTTGACTGATGCTGCTCTTTGCCGACCTTGAGAAGCTGGTGCCCTAAGCGACTGCCTGGTCTTGCTTGACGGCTTTTCAGAACATTTGAAGAATTGCCGGTGTCCTTGCTTGGATGTTCCGATTCCTCCCTAGAGGACCTATGCCAAACGGCATCACACTGGCTAAGTCTGCTGATTACAGATAACTAGCTAACGTACCTGGTTAACTGTAGGGTAATGATTTTTCCAACCTGATTTAGCAGTTATCTTTAACTAGACAGCACTGAATATCAGAGATGGGGATTATGCCTATGTTATTGTGACTGTGGGAAAGTCACATTACCCCCAGTGTCTGAGCTTATCTAACTGTAATTGAAAAACCTTATTTAATTATGACGCTTATCTAACATGACAGGACTCCAGGCGGCTTACAGTATAGCAAGAACGTAGATAGTAAAGGAAACATTGATGCAATGTCTTTAAATTGATGAAGAAAGATATTTATTCCATAGAGTGTCAGGAAGTAAAATATTAGCAGTTAGTTAGAGATCACCTCGATGGTATAAAAAAATTACATCGTTCCTTCTTCCTGTCAGAACCTGACATGCAATGCAAGTGGTAAAACTCTTATATGCCAAAATGATAGCTGCTGGCAGTTACAGACCTTTTGGCTTGTTCAATCTCTGCAGCTGCCCTTGTTGAGAATCAGCTCGGTCTACAGCCATCACCTTAACTTTCCCTTATCAATAATCAGGGCCGGGCTACCATTAAGCGAACTAGGTGATCACCTCGAGTGCCGGCCCTCCGGGGACACCCATTACCACCGCTGTCACCCCTCTCCAGGATTGACAGCAACAGCAATAGTTACAAACAGCCCCATGGAGCTTATCTTCAAGTGTTGGTGCTATGGGGCTGTTTGCTACCAAATGTGAAAGCATGCTCCAAGTTACACTTTAAAAGAATTATATCAGCTGTCAGCATCTGAAAATAAGGTTTCAATATGATATTGAAAAGGTCTCCAGAAGCTAGAGCATGCCAAAAATAAAGCTAGTACTATCGGATATGAGCAATCAATAAATCTTCATGCTTAAATTTCCCCTTCCTCAGCACCCCACTGACCAATTAAATTTTGTGTGGATAAGTCACAGTGCACACAGAATTTGCCCAGATAAAAAGAGACGGTGTTTAGGATGTTCCTAGGACATGGTTTCACTTTGCTCAGGACTAGTTGGACAAAAGCTGGGAATCCCTGAGTGGGTTAATAAATGTTCTGAAGTTAACTGGACATCTTTTATCCAGTTCATTTTATCTAGCTATATTCAGACTGCATCAATCGGGGCTGAATATCCAGAAAAAAACTAATAAAATAGAGTTGCCTGGTTTACTTTATCCCTCAGTGTATTATTCAGCATTGAATTAGGAGGGTAATTTTATAACCAGGAACCTACAACATGCCTATTTTTAGTCTATTTTAGAAAAAAAAGAGGACATCTACTTTTTTTTATAAAATAGGGGCATATGTGGTGCAAAACCTTAGGCATGGGCACATACGACTGCTCTAGAGTACAAGTAAATGTCTGCACCTTGAGGTTTTGAGGACACGTGTAAGTTATAGTCTGTTATAGCTTGCATGCCAATACATAGACTCTGCCTATGCTCTACCCCTGTGCATGCCCACATTGAAAGTACGCATGTTTGGTGAATAGTGACCACCTAAAGCGTGAGCCTAAGTGCCCATTCACATGCATAAGCCCTTTAAAATAGAGACTTAGGTGCAGGAATGGAGCATATCTTTAGGTGGCTCAGCCCCTAAGCTGTTAAGACTAGAAAAGTCCAGGCCACCAAATCAATTTTTAATATTCTATACCAAAACAGTATTGTGGAAAATATTATTAAAGGGCTATCTCCAGAGAAGATGGAGAATTAACTGACTGGCCTTAGTTCACAAAGGCCCACACTGCTCTTAAGTCACTACTCTAACCATGATGCTATCCTGGGGACATCTATATAGACATTTGATATACATGCATGTCAGGCACGTCCATGTTTCTGAAATGGTGCCTGAACTTGCGCAGGCCTGCTTTTTTTTCAGATGTTCTGGCTTTGACGTCCCAGATTGTACTTGGATGTCCCATTGTGAAATGTGCCTGCCAAGGAAGAACAAAACAAACTAGCTGCAAAGTTCCACATTAGGAACTGCCACTAAGGAAAAGGATTTAGGCATTATCGTGGATAATGCGTTAAAACCCCCTGCACACCGTGCAGTCGTGACCAAGACAGCAAATAGAATGTTAGGAATCATAAGGAAAGGAAGGAAGAATAAAACCCAAGGATATTATAATGCCTCTGAATCGTTCTATGGTGCCACTGCACTTTGAATATTGTGTGCAATTCTGAACACCATATCTTAAAAAGAATAGAGCAGAATTAGAAAACGTAAAGAGAAGAGCCTCCAAAATGGTAAAGGGGATGGAAGGATACCCTATGAGGAAAGACTTAAAAGGTTAGTGTTCTCAACTTGGAAAAAAAGACAGCTGAGGGGAGATATGATAGTGATTTACTGTATAAAATAAGGAATGGAGTGGAATGGGTAAATGTCGATCGGTTGCTTACTCCTTCGAAAAATAGAAAGACTAGGGAACACACAATGAAGCTACAATGTACCCCATTTAAGACTAATAGAAGAAAATATGTTTTCACTCAACGTGCAATCAAACTCTGGAATTCAATTACCGGAGGATGTAGTAAAAGCTGTTAGTGTAGCTGGGTTTTAAAAAAGGTTTGGACACATTCCTGGAGGAAAGGTTCATAAACCATTATGAAAGAGGACCAGAGAAATCCACTGTTTATGCCAGGATAAGCAACGTGGAATCAGTGTATCTTTTTGGGAACCTGCTAGGTATTTGTGACTTGGATTGGCCACTGTTGGAAACAGAATACTGGGCTTGCTGGATCTTGATCTGACCCAGTATGGCATATCTTATGTTCTTATCATCCTCACACAGTAAAGAGAAAAAACATGGCATGTACTTGCGTATGGTTCTTCTAAGGCAAACTGCCAATGATTTTGCTTCCGCAAATCTTGCTGCCTTCACAGTTGATAATCTTGCTGACCTGAACAGCAAGAGGATTTGCAATTAATTTGAGAGTTTCCTGATGTCATTTTAGAAGGCTTATGTGGCTTTAACTCATATAAACAGCGGTGTTTACATGTGTAAATGACCAATGCATGTAAAAAGTTATTTTAGAAAGCTGCTATTTACACATGTAGATCTGGAACATGCAGTTTCCAGGGCGATGTGTTTCGGGCAGGCCAGGTAAACATGCATTTCTGATTTTAGACTCTGGCATTTACATCTACTCTGAGGGAGGCATAACTGGCAGCTACCTGTTCATTGTGGACATGAGGTTTGTATAACTCTTTGGGTGCTTAAAACTACCTCAAAGGAGCCTCTGTCATAATTTTATAGGGTTTTCTGTACCTGTTGAGTGTTTTTGCTGTTCTCTTGCTAGCCAGAATTTTGTGTGGGGAGCAATCCCCATCTTCGATAGCCCTGCCTAGGAGGTTAGCTTCCCCATCAGAGTACCAGGAAGGAGAGAGGAGGGTAGGGATTTTAACTGGCATGTGGTTGTTATGGTTTAAGTAAAATAGACCAGACTGTTACTTCTTTGGGGCCTCCTGGTATGAAGAAGCCCCCACAAGCTGCCATGGTGATTATGTTTGCTTTGTGTTGCTGTAAGACCAGTTGACTATTCAGAGACTGAAACATAAAACCATGTAAAAAAAAATTCAAAATTACAGTTTTTCATTCAGTTTCTTAATTGGCTCTTTCTGAATGTCCAGTTTTGTAACATCCCTCGCTTATGTGCTAAGTTCTGAAATCGGCACTTACACGTTCAAATCCCTGAGTGATGCTGCCCTTTTTCTGTTCCCTTCTAAAATGGCTGTATGTATTTTTCAGCTTCCTTAAACATATTTTACAAAAGGTTTTCAAAATGCTCAGGGAATTGGACGTCCTGACCTGGACATCCTAATTCCTTTCTAGACTCCCTATACAAAACTGGGCATTCCTTAGATTGTCCTGTTCTCTGGGTGGAATCCAGGATGATTGCTTCTTTAAATTTAGGTGGGAGGACCATTTCCTTTGGTTACTGTCCCCTCTGTTGCTAGATTATTCCAGACATCATCTTCCAAGGGTCCATCAAACCAAGTATCCTGTTTCCAACAGTGGCCAGACCAGGTCACAAGTACCTGTCAGGTTCCCAAAAGGTATGCAGATTCCATGCTGCTTTCCCATCGGTAAGCTATGGATTTCCCCGGTGCTCTTTAATAATGGTTTATGGACTTTTCCTCCAAGAACTCGTCCAAACCTCTTTTAAATTGAGCTACACTAACAACTTTTACTACATTCTCTGGTAATGAATTCGAGAGTTTGATTATGCATTGAGTGAAAAAGTATTTTCTACGATTAGTCTTAAATGTGCTACATTGTAGCTTCATTGCATGTCTCCTAGTTGTTCTACTTTTTGAAGGAGTAAACAACTGATCTACAGTTACTCATTCTACTCCATTCATTATTGTATAGACCTCTATCATATCTCCCCTCAGCCATTTTTTTCCAGGTTGAAAAGCCCTAACCTATTTAAGCTTTTCCTCATAGGGATATCCTTTCATCCCCTTTACCATTTTTGTTGCTCTTCTCCGAACATTTTCTAATTCTGCTATATACTTTTTAATATATCATAAGCAGAATTGAACTCAAAAAGGCACATTGGGTCAGGTTGTCATACTCCTTTTGCTTTTGACTCTGGAGGTGACCTGCAGGGAACAGGTATGGCACATGGTACAGGGCTCCGCTGCTACAGTCACTGTTGTGTTTCTGAAATGCAAAGTGTGCCCTTGAGTGCGTGGAAGACTCCCGGTGAAACAGCAGCCCGTGTATCTTGTTAACAGGGCATGACTCAAGGTTGATTGCCAGTCCTTTATTCTAAGGTGATTGATGGTTTTGTGAATTTGCCCACACCACAGGGGTGAGCTGAGGGAAATGAACCCTGGTGTCCCTGTAGACTGGGTAACTGTGTTACCAGGCCATTTGCCCTAAGCAAAGCACGTGTTTTGTCAGTTGAAAACTAATTTATAAACCCAAACTATTATTGTTCTTATACCTGCTGGAAAACACAAGCGTTCTCTACCGCCTTCCTCTGGAAAGTCTCACCTTTTAGCGCAGTTTAACAAAAGATTCTAAAAACATTTTGTTTTTCATATGCCTCTCGTAGCTGTGCGGCTTAGCACAAATTCCCAGTAATGCTGAAAGTTTAGCAATTAGCTGACAATGGGACCTCAGAGCCTTCGATGAGACCCTGGGTGCTTTCCTCTCTAGTAAATGGAATTTCTAAACTGCTTCCGAATGAACCTTTTCAGTGCTGTAATGAGAGGCCTTACTGCACCAGACGAAAGAATCAATACGTGTATTTTTTCTTTTCATTGCGATGCTGAAAATCAACAGCCAGAACACAAAGGATAAGAATGTCCCTGCTGTTTAAAGTGACCACTGTTAATGATCAACAATCTGTCTATGCAATTCTGGCTAATAATAACAAGATGTATTCAGAGCTGCCCAGCTCTCCCATTCAACTTTGGTAAGGGGGAGAAGGTGGGAGAGAGGGCATGAAGTAAGCAAAAAGAACATGTTGAAGGAGAAACAGAACAGAGGGGTAGGTAGGAGGAGGACAGAAGAGGTAATGGAGGAAGATGTGGGGATGGGAGATACGCAAAGATAGGAGGATATAAAAAGAAGAGGAGAGTGTGCTAAAAATAGAGGTTTGATGGAAAAGATGAACATGATATTAGAAAACAGTGCAGGGGGAGAGGGAAGAGGATAAAAGGAACGAGGGTGATTCGAAGTTTTCTACAGAGCTGTTCCAGCACGGAGACTTTTTCATCAGCATTTGAGATTCTGCATTTGAGATTTAGTAGTAGCCAGAACACTAGAACTGGGGTGATGAGAGAGCAGGGAATGTTTCTTTCAGTAGTTCATCCTCCAGAAGTAGGAGTTGAAGATCTTTGCTAATTTTCCTTAGTTTTCTAGTTGTGGACTATATGTTAGTACAAATAATGCACATTCCATGATTTTTCTTTTCTTGTATTGTAGTAGATTTTCCCTAGGTGTTTTCAAGAGGGTGCAATTTTCTTGGAGATGATTTTGGGGTGATAGCCCTTTTGCTTAAACGATTCTGCGAAATCTTTGAAGTATTGTTTATTCCTGTCCTAGGGTCAGAGCAACTATGGTTGTGTTATGCAGCTTGGCGGTCTATGATGAACTTCATGTGTGAAGAATGGGGAATGGAGCTATGAAAATGGTTGCATCTGTCATTTAGTTTCCTGTATGCAGATGTTTCGAAGTAACCATTGCTGATTGAGACTATAGTGTCTAAAGGGTTAACTCTTTCCATAGAGTCATCCATTTTGAATCCAACTGTGGGATGGGAGGAACTGTTGTAGAAATGTTTGATTCCCTTCTCCTTTAGTCCAAATCATGATGTTCTCATTGATGAGTCAGTAATATCTGAAAGGCTTGTTGTGGCAACCATTCAAGAATTTCTCATTCAATTCTAGCATGAAAAGACTGGCAAGCTATAGTTGGTAAAACAAGGGGACATTAACTCAACTATCAAGATCAAAAATTATACAATGAATAAACAAAAATGACCAAGGTGCTAAATTCAACAGAACTTTCAATACCAAAACAATATTAAAGACATAATGAAAAGCATGTGCTCATGAGGAATAAGAGCAGAAACAGATTATCACAATCCTCGGGTGGAGTCAGGATGGTGTCTGCTGGGTTCGTGTGAAGTGGTCACTTTTCCAATAGGTAAGAAGCATAAGGCTAAGGGGGGCTTGCAGCCCTCTCAAGCTTCGGTAGCCTCTACACTTGTTTTCTTTGTGGTCTTTGGACCCTTGGACACTTACTTTGCTCGTCCACCTCAATATCGAGCGACAGGGGAGGATAGTCCAACTGCAGATTTACTGGGGCTGGTGCTCGGCATCTGCTTTGGAGCTACCATCTCTCTCCCCTGATCTGTGGCCCATGTTGAAAGTGGCGTGTCTCCATCAGTCTCCTAAAGGAAGCCTGTTGCCAAGACCCTCACTGGATGAGCGAGATTTGTTAGAGCAGAAAGGGTCAGGCTCGGGTGTAGAGGTTGTGGAGTGTTTTTTTCTGCCCCGGAACAGCCCCAACATGCTCAATCTACGGCAATATTGTGTGGAAGTCAGACAGTGGGGGAGATCACTGTTCCATGAGGAGGCTGAAACAACCCAAGCAGGTGACATTTCCTCATTAACATTTGTGAGAACAGCTAGCTTCACTCTGGAGTCCATATGGACAGCTGTCATTTCACTCGGGGAGGCTCTGTTGCCCGAAGTGAATTCCTTAGCCATTAAAGTTAAAAAGAACTCTGCTATGATTGAGCAACTTTCTGCCAATGGAAGGACAGACTGCCAATGGAAGGACAGACGGCTGGCCGGGCAGGGGGAAGGAGGTCTCCCACTGCAGAATTGGGGCACATATGTGCTGCCTAAGCGCCCTGATTCTGCAACCGCAGGAATGTATAGCTCCCACATTTGCAGAATTGGGTGTCTTTGGGGCACATCCAATTTCTGGATGTCCAGACGGCCCCCGATTTGACTTGGTCTCTATGTATCTAAGCACTGTGGCTCATGTTTAAAAAAAACACTGACTGCAGCCACTGAATATTGACCCATATGTTTTCAAAAAAATGGACACTGCTGGTAGACATTGATTGGACACAATAGATAATCCTAGCCTATAGGCTCAAATGGTTCTGCGAATCCCAATGATGCGATTTAGATTATGAAACACCATTATACAGAGCAGACTGGATGTAAAATAAACCATTCACTCATAATAAATGACAGCTTACTGTCTGTGATGTATAACAGACTATATTCCCTTCTACATATAAAGGACAGACGTTTATAACACTTATTGACAAGGTTATGCTAGCAGGAATTATAATTAGCACTAAAACAGAGCTGAAAGAGTAAAAATCAATCCTATTGTTAAGTTTAGGATTTGAATGAGAACAGCTAGCGAGGAATCAAGCCGGGAAACTGAAGTGGATGTGACAGAGATCAGAGGAGGAATTAGGTTTTCCAAGCACAGCCAATCAGAATGAAGGGATCAGCTTATGTGAGCTTCATCCCCACATACTTAGGGGTCTTTTACTAAAGGATGCTAAGGTATTGTACCTAAGGTGCCAATAGCTCCAAAACCATGGTGTGTTGGGGGCAACACCACCGCGACAAATGTCGGGGGAATGAAAAGCATGTTCCCAGCAGTGATCGCAGAACCCTGTGCCCTAATGCAGCATACAAATAGCATAGGTACCCTTAACTCTACCTATTGAGGTGGCATTAGGTGAACCTATGCTAATTGCAAGGGTCATAATTAGCGCGTGGTGTTTACCCTGTGCTAACTGTGCGGTGCTCATTATGCCCACTCTCCACCCCTAATCCGCTCCCTTACCGCCCCATCATGCCATTCACATTATGGAAATCAGCTTGCACCGTCACTGCCCCACGCTATCTGTCAACTCATGTCCCAGCACACCTTCAGCGCACGCCGGAACACACAATGACAGCTAGCACCCTTTAGAAAAAGAGCCCCTATGTTTGTAGGCTCTTCATTTGAATGCCTGCCACTACTGCCATGCATTTTTTGTTAAAAACAAATTCCATGGTGAATGAACCTTGTCAGTATTCACCAAAAGAGGCCATGATTTTGGACATATCATTCGTTTGAAAAAAGTCAGGCTTCACTTTTTATATAATTGGTTACGGTGCAATTACAGCACCTGGAACTGAGTTTCTGAGGTCACTGAAAGAATATAACTCCATATGCAGCGCCACAGTGAAATGAAGTTTCAGAACTGCAGTGATGGTACTGCAGGAGGGCAGCTCCATATATGGAACTACAGTAATATAACCGCAGGAGGGCAGCTCCATATATGGAACTACAGTAATAACTGCAGGAGGGCAGCTCCATATATGGAACTACAGTAATATAACCGCAGGAGGGCGTCTCCATATATGGAACTAAAGTAATAACTGCAGGAGGGTGGCTCCACATATGGAACTACAGTAATATAGCCGCAGGAGGGCAGCTCCATATATGGCACTAAAGAAATATCTGTAGAAGGGTAGCTCCATATATGGAACTATAGTAATGTAACTGCAGGAGGGTGGCTCCATATATGGAACTACAGTAATATAACCACAGGAGGGTGGCTCCATATATGGAACTACAGTAATATAACCACAGGAGGACGGCTGTATATATGGAACTACAGTAATATAACCGCAGGAGGGCAGCTCCATATCGGCTACTTGGTATAATTCTCCCCAGTTATGGCCTTACTCTTTTGAACACAAAGAGGACTATTTTAGAAGCATCTCCATATGTAAATAGTGACATTTACATGTGGAATGCACATATAAATGTAATTTTAGAAAGCTGTTATTTCCAGAAGGAGGTCCATGTAGAAATTTCAAGGGCACATACTGAAGGCATGGTCTTGGCATGGCCTGGGTGGGCCAAAAATCTACATGTGTTTTCCCTATTTCACAAAGGGAATTCACAGATATGGCCAGAAATTTCCACACTGAGATTTTGACCTGCTCTGAGTCACCAATAGATTTTTCAAAAGTGCTTGTTTCTGCCAAGACTTTACACGAGGGATTGAGGGAGCTGGTCACCTTAATCCCCCATTATTTGTTTCCTCATCCAAAATCAAAATTAGCCAAAACTGTGGGCTTGTTTCTTAATTAGTGGCACTTATAAGTGTAGATTTGCATATGGAAGTACCATGACTTTCACGAGGAAGCTGCAGTATGGGCTACGGTCAGTTTTCCCAAGTGATTTGTAAAATAGGTCCTTTGGCGGTACATGATTTATTTTATTCATTTTAACAGGTTTCTTTATGCCACTTTATCATTTCAATCAAAGCGGTTTACATTGTAACTTAAACTTGGTAAATGTACATTAAACAGGGACATTGATAACTTGGATTTTTCTGAGCAATGGAGGGTTAAGTGACTTGTCCAAGGCCACAAGGAGTGCTGGTGGGAATTGAACCCTGGTCTCTTGGTTCTCAAGCCAGAGCTCTAACCACTAGGCTACTCCTCATGATGGCAGATTCATATGCACTCCTACACACCCTTATATATATTTTACAAAAGGCTCAAGGCTCGATGTTCAGTAGAGCCTTTAGTAAAATACTGCCAAAATTGAACGTCCTTATCTCCTCGTCTCATTTCCAGTCTTAACGTGCTGCGTAAAATGGTCTTTCATGCCTCTTAGCTGTCAAGTATCTTGTCTTTCTGTCTTGACTGGATTGTAAGGTCCAAGCAGTAGGGATCATGCACTTTAGGGGTAAGTTTAAAACTGTCTGAAGGCCTCAAAGGTGCATACATACCTTTCCCATGTGTACCGGGGAGAATTTTCCCAGTAAAAGTATGCCTGTACTTGTCCTTTGAAAATTATTCTGAAAAGCTGTGCTATGCAAGTTAATACTATTTTTCTTGTTAAGCAAGCTGATCTCAAAGTACCAGAGAAGATTCAAAGTGAATACAAATACTTTATTAGCAAAAAAGGAAGTGGAAGAAAATTAGAAAATAAATACAAGTTTAGGGGTTTTTGTAAGACTTTTATAGCCATTGCTACTACTACTAATAATCATTTCTATAGTGCTACAAGGTGTACGCAGCGTCATACATATAAATGTAAGATGAAGACCCTACTCATCAGCCATTATGAAAAAGTGACGTCTTTACCACACAGATATTGCAAATTGCAGGAGTGGTTTTGGCAAGACTCAACATTTTAGTCTCTCCTAGCCAGATTGAGTAGCAGAATCCCTGCATTTGGAGGTGCAAAAGAGTTCTCTTCTAACCAGATTGAAGCAAAGGATAGTTCCCTGACCCAAGGAGAAGTAGGTGAAGTGTTTAGTCTCATGCAACTCATAAATGCCAAAGTTTCCACCGACAATGCAATACCAAGTGGGATTATACTTCTTTTACATCTGCTCGTCGGCATGATAATTTATGCAACTATGGATGTATTCCAAAGGTATGAACATTAACACAAATCCTTCCCCAAGCTCACTCCTGGGAACACCTCTGCTAGGTCTGTACATCCAGAACTTCGCATGCATATCAGATGCAAATTCTATAGATGCCTTTTTGTGCACACAGAGGCAGTAAATTTATGAAGTCATTCCAGCACGCATGTGGCCAGCGTAAAAGTTCGTGCTTTGGTATGAAGGCGTATCCTTTGCTAGTAGACAGAACTGAGTCCATGGTCTAGGTTGAGCACAGGTGGCATGAGTACATACATACATATGTAGATTATAAATAGGGCTTCGAGTTTTCGGTTGTAACTGATGCTCTTATTGCAGTTATCGATAAACCATGATTTGTGCAGCACCCAATGTCATCATCACGGCAAAAAATCCCTCCTCAGATTAGGAGGACAATAGGGACCGGGTAATTGGGTGAGGGGTATGAGAAGGGTTGTGAGTCCAAGTTCAGAAATATGGGAAGGAGAGAGGGTTTAAAGGATCTTGAGAGGGTTTAAAGGACCTTGAGGTTTGGGAGGCAGTTGAAAGGACAGAGAGACAAAATAACGGGGTAGGTCTTTGAAAGAGCTGCAAGGGTAGAAATGGATAATGTGGAGAAGGAAATGGAAGACTGGATAGGGGGTAGGACATAAAAAAGGGACTGGATGTAGACTGAGGGATGAGAGATAAGGAAGGAACTGGAGCTTATTAGATATGAGAAGCCAAAGAAGGTAAATTAGGCTGGGGAGGGAATTAGTAAAGAGGGTGGAAAAGGGAGGCTAGAAAGTGAGGGAAAGATGGGGAAATGGGAGGCTGGGGAAGTAATAAAGCTGGGGAATGGGAGGACTATGGAGGTAAGAATAGGAAATGGAAAGCTGGTAAGAAGGTGGAAGGTGAAAATAGAGAGACTGGAGACCGGAGGGAAGAGACAAGGAGGAATGAAATCTAGCTTTAGTTAGGCAAAAAGGCAGATGAGAGAAATGGAGAAAACAATAAGCAGAATAATCAACATCAAAGAGAGATGCATGGGAAAAGTGAGAACGAAGAAATAGAAATACAAATGAGATCCTATAAAAAGACAGGAGAAAACCAACAAGAGGAAGTGGCAAAGAGAGACCAGGGCCAACCCAACAAGATCAGACAACAGAGGTGCAAAAGAATGGCAATCTTTAGAGAATGAAATATGTCATCTTTGAAAATTTGCATTTCTTATAGTTCAGGAGTAAGTGCATTTCTGTTTCTTTTCCTTCAGTGTTCAACAGCTTTCAATCTCTTCTTTTGGGTTTTCCATTTCAGTTCATTTTTTGTCTACATATTTATTTATAATTCTATTAACATATTGGT
Source organism: Ichthyophis bannanicus (assembly GCA_033557465.1). Lineage (NCBI taxonomy): Eukaryota > Metazoa > Chordata > Amphibia > Gymnophiona > Ichthyophiidae > Ichthyophis > Ichthyophis bannanicus. The sequence goes on from CM066043.1 coordinate 85,951,272, forward strand.
TCTGTTTTGTTGTTCTCTTTTCCCAACTGGATGTGTATTGGTATTCTAGAATAGGAAGGGTTGGTGCAGTTTGAGTTCTTGGACTTGGTGCAGGTGTCCATTTACAGGGTTTTCTGTTACTATACACAATGTCTGGCAGTGGAGGGAGTTTGTGGTATGGTCCAGGGCTGGCGCAACCCACTGTGCAAACCGTGCACTCACATAGAGGGTAGCCTCAGGAAGGCAGCATCGTTGGCACAGTGAGCTGACCAGGATCAGCTGTTGAGGTAGGTAAGCAGTGCACAGAACATTTGGCCAGTCCCGGTGGCAGGCAGCAGGCAGACAAGCAGTAAAAATCAGAACAGGACTTTGAAGACCGTGCGCGCACTGCAGGTGCACAGTGTTTGCATGAGCTCCAAAGCCCCGCGCTGATTTTTATGGATTTTTAGCTAAGTAGTCAGTGTCAATTCCTGCACTGTGATGCTGATCAGCTCTCTGAGTGCTGGAGCCACGAGGGGAAGAAAGTTCATGCTGATTTCATGATTTGAGAGTTCAGTCCAATCTTCCTGTCCCTTGCAGCTCCAGCATTCAGAGAATTGATCATAGATGCAAAAAGCTGCTGAACTGCAGTGGTCTGGACTCTGGAGGAGCACAATGGATAAGACTGGTGCCAGGGAAAGTAAGGATGAGAGAGAAATACAGACTGAAGGAAGTCCGGGGGCTATGAAAGAGAGAGAGACTAGAGCAGCGATGGCGAACCTATGGCACGCGTGCCAGCTGTGGCACGCGAAGGCCTTGCAGCTGGCACGCGGGAAGGTCGCACATTAAAAAAAAAAAAAAGCTGCCCGCTGCCGCCGCGGCGGCATGGAGTGTCCCGCGGGGCTCCCTCTGCCCGGCGGGACTCTCCCGGCGCTGCTCAGCCCCTCTCTGCCGGCTTGCAGAGACGCGAAGGGAGAGTCTCCCTCGCGTCTCTGTTAAGCCCGCAGGAGCTGATGGGAAATTTCCCATCTGCCCCTGCGGGCTTAAGAGAGATGCGAGGGAGACTCTCTCTCCCTTCGCGTCTCTGCAAGCCGGCAGAGAGGGGCTGAGCAGCGCCGGGAGAGTCCCGCCGGGCAGAGGGAGCCCCGCGGGACACTCCATGCCGCCGCGGCGGCAGCGGGCAGCTTTTTTTTTTTTTTATTGCCATGAGCCGAGGGAGGGGGGTTAAGACTGGCAATGGGCTAGGGAGGGAGTGAGGGAGGTTAAGACTGGCAATGGGCTAGGGAGGGAGGGAGGGAGGGAGGGGGGTTAAGACTGGCAATGGGCTAGGGAGGGAGGGAGGTTAAGACTGGCAATGGGCTAGGGAGGGAGGGGGTTGAGACTGGCAATGGGCTAGGGAGGGAGGGAGGGAGGGGGTTGAGACTGGCAATGGGCTAGGGAGTGAGGGGGGTTGAGACTGGCAATGGGCTAGGGAGGGAGGGAGGGGGTTGAGACTGGCATGGGCTAGGGAGGGAGGGAGGGGGTTGAGACTGGCAATGGGCTAGGGAGGGAGGGAGGGAGGTTAAGACTGGCAATGGGCTATGGAGGGAGGGAGGGAGGTTAAGACTGGCAATGGGCTATGGAGGGAGGGAGGTTAAGACTGGCAATGGGCTAGGGAGGGGGGAGGGGGGTTGAGACTGGCAATGGGCTAGGGAGGGAGGGGGGTTGAGACTGGCAATGGGCTAGGGAGGGAGGGAGGGAGGGGGGTTGAGACTGGCAATGGGCTAGTGAGGGGGGGTTAAGACTGGCAGTGGGCTGGGGAGGGGGGTTAAGACGCAGTGGGCTATGGGGGGGGGAGTTAAGACTAGCAATGGGCTGTGGGCTGATGAGGGCTGGCAATGGGCTATGAGCTGATGAGGGCTGTCTGGAAATGGGGTGATGGGGGGGTTAGGACTGGTAATGGGCTATGGGGGGGGTTAAGACTGGTAGTGGGCTGATGGGGGGGGTTAGGACTGGGAATGGGCTATGGGGGGGTTAATACTGGTAGTGGGCTGATGGGGGTGTAGGACTGATAATGGGTTATGGGGGGGGCTAGGACAGGAAATGGGCTGATGGGGAGGGGTTAGGACTTGAGGTGGGCTGATGTGGTTAGGACTGGTAATGGGCTGTGGGCTGATGGGGGGGTTTAGGACTGGCAATGGGCTATGGGGGGCTGACTGGAAATGGGGTGATGGGGGTTAGGACTTGTAATGGGTTATAGGGGGGGGCTTAAACTGAAAAATGGGGTGATGGGGGTTAGGACTGGAAGTTGATTGACGGGGGCTAGGACTGGTAATGGGTTGGGGTGTTGCTAGGACTGGAAATGGGCTGAGTGGAAGGGGAGGCTTGAACTGCAAATAGCTGATGGGGAGGGGGCTTGGAATGGAAATGGGCTGTGAGGGAAGGGAGCTAGGACTGAAAATGGGCTGATGGAAAAGCTAGGATAGGACTGGAAATGGGCTGTTGGGGGGAGCTAAGATTGGAAATGGGCTGTGGTGGGGGCTTGAATTGAAATGGACTCATGGAGGGGCTAGAACTGGAAGTAGGCTCATGGGGGGGCTTGGACTGGAATTGGGCTGAGTGGAGGGGAGCTATGATTTGACATGGGCTGATGGTGGGGCTAGGAAATGAGTAGAAATGGGCTGATGGGGGGGCTAGGATTGAAAATGAGCTGATGAAGGGACTTGGACTGGAAATGGGCTGATGCAGGGACTAGAAGGGAATGGATGCTGGGTGAGACTGGAACTAGAAGGGAGCTGATGTTGGGGGAGGATTAGAATGGGATGGGGCTGGGAGAGTAAAATGGAGGAGGGGAAAAATATTTTGTGTAGGAGGGATGAAAAATCTACAATTGGCCAGGTATTGGGAGAGTAATTGGGGATTGAGGATGGAGGGGTAAAATTTGTGTGGATGAAATAGGAATGAGGAAAGAGCAAAAGGAGAAAGATTAGTATGTTAAAGCAGATGTAGAGAGAAAGAGAGAATGGAAAAAAAACTAGAAGAGAGAAGAAAGGACAAATGGACAGCAGACGATGGAGTTAGCAGAAAACATGAAGAAACCAGAAGAAGGTGGCTGGAACCAATTGCAACTGAAAAAAAATGCACACAAAAGGTAGAAAGATATCTCTTTATTTTGAATTTATTAACTGGAATATGTCAGCTCTGGGAAATGTGCATCATTAACATCTGCGCTTTGTTTGGTACAAGAGGAAATTCCTATTTGACGTTGCCACTTGTTCTCTTTCCCCAGTATTCTCTGAAATGTATTGGTTTAATATTTGCAGTGTTGCCTTTTGATAGGTAGGGTATGGTGCTTTGTGAGTCCTGGTAATGCTGTCAGGATTACGGCGGGTTTGCTATGGGTTCTAAATGGGCAGCGTTTGTAGTAGTCCTAATGTGCCTGGCGGTTGGCACTGGATTATAGTAATGTAGAAATCTTTTAGTCTTTCTTTATCCATACACTCATTAAGAGACATGTTTACTAAACGTTAGTGTATGGTAACATTATGCAAATATTTATGCAAATAAGACCACTTATGCAAATGACGTGCTGGCACTTTGAGGAAATTCTTTGGTTTTGTGCGGCAATTTGGGCACTCGGGCTCAAAAAGGTTAGCCATCACTGGACTAGAGGAAAGCTAGTTGGGGGCGGGGTTATCGGAGAGAGACACTAGATGAAGCCTGATGGGGCCTTAAGGGAGAGAGAAACAGACTAGGGAAAGTCTGGGGGGAGGCAGTATGAGAGAGAAAGAAGCAAGCTGGGGGATTATGAGAGAAACAGCCTGGGGAATTATGTGTGAGGGAGAAACTGCAGGAAACCTCTGAGGGAGGTTGTGAGAGAAAGAGAGCGACACATACAGCCTCTGACATTCTCTTTGGCTTACACATATGAAGTCCTTGACACTCCCCATCATATACATTCATGAACCCATTAACACATACAACACTTTTAGTAGTATTTAGCTCACACCTTTCCAGTAGTAGATCAAGGCAAGTTCCATTCAGATACAGTAGCATTTCCCTGTCCCCAGAGAGTTTACAACCTATGTTGTACTTGAAGCAATGGAGGGTTAACTGACTTGCTCAAGACAACAGTGAGCATTGGTGGGATTTGAACTCTTTTTTTTTCTGATCCCAGGCTGTTAACCCAACCACTAGGCTACTGCAACACACACACACATGTACATGTAAATGCTGGACTCTGAGAGGTGGACAGTTTGAGGCAGATGCTGGACTCTAACTGATGGACAGATGGTGAATTTTGAGTGGATAGAGAGGCAGTAAAGAAAGACATGGAGGAAGGAGCTCAAAGGAAAAGTTCAATATGTCAGAGATAGATATAGAGAGAGAATGGAAGAAGATAAGGGGAGCAAGGAGAAATGGCAGATTGACAGAAGACACAGGAAAAAAGGTTAAGATAAGACAGAGTAGCAGAACAGAAACTGAGGCCATTGCAACTGAAAAAAATAAAATGACCAGACATGAAAAGTAGAAAAACGTATTTTATTTTGACTATATTAACTGGAATATGTTGCTTTTGGAAAATGTGCATGGCTGATATCTGTGTTTCTATTATTATTTCTCTGGTATTGCCTTCTTGGGGTTCCCGTGTTCGCTTTTGATCTATGTATTTCTAATTTGTGGTCCTTTGTTTCATATTTGGTGAGGGTCTGTCTGGGATTAGTATGTATGACTGAGATACGGCATTCTGTTGGTTTCTGTGTAGAGATCTCTAGTAGTCCTACTTGTTCTGTGTTCTTAGCACACACACAGGATGTATTGGTTTAATATCTGTAGTGCTGCCTAAGATTGGTGCTGTGTGAGTCCTGGTATTATATTGTAGTAGGTTTACTATGAAATCTTGACTGGATATGGTAGTTGGTGCTGGAGGAAACTCAAGTAGCAACCTGGTAAACTTTCTCTAACCCCACTGCACATGTCAATGATATTCAGACATTCATACACTTATTAAATTGGTGATGGGACCTTACACACCGACCAAGGTACTGAGGTATGAGCCTTAATAAATTGGTTAGCCTATAAGGTGTCATCTATAAGGTGTAACCTGCCTCTGTCATTTTTGCTAACGCAGATTAACACAGATAGCCCTTAAAAGTTTTGTCATGTTGGAACAAAAGAGAGGCTTGTGAAGGGCTCTATTGGACTTCACTGGGACATTGGGAAGAGGTGAGGAGGGCAGCACAATAATCATTTGTACAGGGCAACAAAAAATGTAGCACCATCCCTGGTATTGTCACTGATAACACTAAGGTCTGGATGGAATTATCAGTTGTTGGGAGTTTTATTGGTGAATATGGGAATGTTCCAAATATGAATAATTATGCTCTATCAGGTTGATATTCAAAGGAAATTCTGCTTTCACCAGCAAATGCATAATTACTCTGTGTCTTTTCAAAAAATATACACAGAACGTCAGGCCATTTAAATTGTTAAAAGGCCAGATATTATTTGTAAATTTGTGGGCCGTGTTAGGGAGGAGCAAGGGTAAGCCAGAAATGTATCCACATAGTGGTGATATTCAGCTATTATTCAACTAAGTTATACAGTATAGGCTGAATAACGGACCTAAAGTAGGCAGGTCACACTGGCGCAGTATATTGTATATTTGTATATTCAGCACCACTGCCTATATCAGTGATGGCTAACCTTTTTGAGCCCGAGTGCCCAAACTGCCGCACAAAACCAAAGAATTTCCTCAAAGTGCCAGCACGTCATTTGCATAAGTGGTCTTATTTGCATAATGTTACCATACACTAACTTTTAGTAAACATGTCTCTTAATGAGTGTATGGATAAAGAAAGACTAAAAGATTTCTACATTACTATAATCCAGTGCCAACCGCCAGGCACATTAGGAACTACTACAAACGCTGCCCATTTAGAACCCATAGCAAACCCGCCGTATCCTGACAGCATTACCAGGACTCACAAAGCACCATACCCTACCTATCAAAAGGCAACACTGCAAATATTAAACCAATACATTTCAGAGAATACTGGGGAAAGAGAACAAGTGGCAACGTCAAATAGGAATTTCCTCTTGTACCAAACAAAGCGCAGATGTTAATGATGCACATTTCCCAGAGCTGACATATTCCAGTTAATAAATTCAAAATAAAGAGATATCTTTCTACCTTTTGTGCATTTTTTTTTCAGTTGCAATTGGTCCAGCCACCTTCTTCTGGTTTCTTCATGTTTTCTGCTAACTCTCCATCGTCTGCTGTCCATTTGTCCTTTCTTCTCTCTTCTAGTTTTTTTCCATTCTCTCTCTCTCTCTACATCTGCTTTAACATACTAATCTTTCTCCTTTTGCTCTTTCCTCATTCCTATTTCATCCACACAAATTTAACCACTCCATCCTCAATCCCCAATTACTCTCCCAATACCTGGCCAATTGTAGATTTTTCATCCCTCCTACACAAAATATTTTTCCCCTCTCCATTTTACTCTCCCAGCCCCATCCCATTCTAATCCTCCCCCAACATCAGCTCCCTTCTAGTTCCAGTCTCACCCAGCATCCATTCCCTTCTAGTCCCTGCATCAGCCCATTTCCAGTCCAAGTCCCTTCATCAGCTCATTGCCCCCCCATCAGCCCATTTCTACTCATTTCCTAGCCCCACCATCAGCCCATGTCAAATCATAGCTCCCCTCCACTCAGCCCAATTCCAGTCCAAGCCCCCCCATGAGCCTACTTCCAGTTCTAGCCCCTCCATGAGTCCATTTCAATTCAAGCCCCCACCACAGCCCATTTCCAATCTTAGCTCCCCCCAACAGCCCATTTCCAGTCCTAGCTCCCTTCCCTCACAGCCCATTTCCATTCCAAGCCCCCTCCCCATCAGCTATTTGCAGTTCAAGCCTCCCCTTCCACTCAGCCCATTTCCAGTCCTAGCAACACCCCAACCCATTACCAGTCCTAGCCCCCCGTCAATCAACTTCCAGTCCTAACCCCCATCACCCCATTTTCAGTTTAAGCCCCCCCCCTATAACCCTTTACCAGTCCTAACCCCCCATCAGCCCATTTCCAGTCAGCCCCCCATAGCCCATTGCCAGTCCTAAACCCCCCCATCAGCCCACAGCCCATTACCAGTCCTAACCACATCAGCCCACCTCAAGTCCTAACCCCTCCCCATCAGCCCATTTCCTGTCCTAGCCCCCCCCCATAACCCATTATCAGTCCTACACCCCCCTCCGCCCCCTACCAGTCTTAACCCCCCCCTAGCCCATTACCAGTGCTATCCCCCCCCCTCAGCCCACTACCTGTCTTATCCCCCCCCCAGAGCCCATTACCAGTCCTAACCCCCCCATCACCCCATTTCCAGACAGCCCTCATCAGCTCATAGCCCATTGCCAGCCCTCATCAGCCCACAGCCCATTGCTAGTCTTAACTCCCCCCCATAGCCCACTGCGTCTTAACCCCCCTCCCCAGCCCACTGCCAGTCTTAATCCCCCCTCCCTAGCCCATTGCCAGTCTCAACCCCCCTCCCTCCTCCCTCCCTAGCCCATTGCCAGTCTCAACCCCCCTCCCTCCCTAGCCCATTGCCAGTCTCAACCCCCCTCCCCCCCCCTCCCTAGCCCATTGCCAGTCTTAACCTCCCTCCCTCCCTAGCCCATTGCCAGTCTTAACCTCCCTCCCTCCCTCCCTAGCCCATTGCCAGTCTCAACCCCCTCCCTCCCTCCCTAGCCCATTGCCAGACTCAATCCCCCTCCCTCCCTAGCCCATTGCCAGTCTCAACCCCCTCCCTCCCTCCCTCCCTAGCCCATTGCCAGTCTCAACCCCCCTCCCTCCCTAGCCCATTGCCAGTCTTAACCTCCCTCCCTCCCTAGCCCATTGCCAGTCTTAACCCCCCTCCCTCCCTCCCTCCCTCCCTAGGCCATTGCCAGTCTTAACCCCCCTCTCTCCCTCCCTAGCCCATTGCCCGTCTCAACCCCCTCCCTCGGCTCATGGCAATAAAAAAAAAAAAAAGCTGCCCGCTGCCGCGGCGGCGGCATGGAGTGTCCCGCGGGGCTCCCTCTGCCCGGCGGGACTCTCCCGGCGCTGCTCAGCCCCTCTCTGCCGGCTTGCAGAGACGCGAAGGGAGAGAGAGTCTCCCTCTCTTCTCTATTAAGCCCGCAGGGGCAGATGGGAAATTTCCCATCAGCTCCTGCGGGCTTAACAGAGACGCGAGGGAGACTCTCCCTTCGCGTCTCTGCAAGCCGGCAGAGAGGGGCTGAGCAGCGCCGGGAGAGTCCCGCCGGGCAGAGGGAGCCCCGCGGGACACTCCCATGCTGCCGCCCGGCGGCGGCAGCGGGCAGCTTTTTTTTTTTTTTTAATGTGCGACCTTCCCGCGTGCCAGCTGCAAGGCCTTCGCGTGCCACAGCTGGCACGCGTGCCATAGGTTCGCCATCGCTGGCCTATATCAATAGTGGCACTAACTATTTATTTATTTATTTATTTAACAAGTCTTGTATCCCGCTTTTTCCTTCAATCAAAGTGGTCACAAAGCAATACAAAACAATACAAAGGTAAAGATACATGAAAGTGGGAAAACATCACACGGGGAAAACATGACAACATGAACCACGGTACATAAATTACATTACACCCAAGCTACAATAAATATAGCAGTAAACGGGACCAACCATGAGGCAGTTCATTTATTTATTTATTTAGCTGTATTTATATCCTGCTTTTCACCGGGTCAAAGCAGTCAATTGGGAGATACATTTAACACGAGGAGATATGACACACATATGCTAATACTTACAGGGAACATGGGCAATGGAGGGTTAGGTGGCTTGCCCAAGACCACAAGGAGCACCTATAGGACTAGAAATCCCAGTCCCTCCAGCCTGAGATTGCTGTCCCCAGGTGGGACTTGAACCCTTGGCCCTCGGCCTGAAGTACCTTGTCCTAACCACTAGGCCACTCCTCCCACCCATCATGTTCATCCCCCGCTGACTGGTCAGCTCCACTCCCGATGAGGGACACCAACCCAGGATCTGCGATGGCTGCTGCCATCCACCCCTCTCCTGCGATTGCAGTCATCTACGAGGGATGAAAGGCGATCCCGCCATAGGCGCGGGCCCGCCTACCGGGTCCAGCATTTAAGTGAAGGCTGTGGCGCCCCGATTGGGCCTTGGTGGGGGGAGCGGGAGGGGCGAGCAGCTCCCGCTTCCACCCCCGACGTCCAATCAGCAGCGTGGTGGAGGATGTAGAGAAGGCAGTTACCTGCCGGGTCCAGCATTTAAGTGAAGACTGTGGCGCCCCGATTGGGCCTTGGTGGGGGAGCGGGAGGGGCGAGCAGCTCCCGCTACCACCCCCGACGTCCGATCGGCAGCGTGGTGGAGGATGTAGATATACGAATATACAAATTAAATAGCAATGCAGACGTTTAGTTTAAGCCACTGGCCATGCCTGCTGAAAATTTGCCCCTATTTATGCAGCTCATACTGCAAGATTGGCCTCAAAAAGGAGGGGGGAGGGAGAGGAGGGTGCACAAAGACAAAAGTTAACTTAGGGCCTGGTTATATACCAGTCTGTACTGTGGAGTTATTTTCAAGAACTCTTTCACCAAAGAGTGGATTATTGTGGAAGCATGATCAGTGATGTGAGTAGGCTTATAGGGTCTTGGAGTTTCCTTTCCTGCTCCTTCAGGACCTATTAAAAAATATCTGTAACCCACAAATCTGACTCACCAAAACTGGAGGGTTGCCAACAATATAATTACAGAAATGGTGCACAAACATGAACCTGGTGTAAGCAGAGTCAAGATAACTCTTTTGGCTGGCTGCATAGAGGTTGTTATTTGTTTATCATATACTGCCTTTCATGATATCAAGGTGCTTTACATTGAACAGACTGAAATTGCATTGAACAGGGCTTTTTATAACTTGGAGATAACTATTTTACAGAGAACATTGGCAATGGAGCGTTAAGTGGCTTGCCCAAGACCACAAGGAGCCCAAGACCACAAGGAGCACCTGTGGGACTAGAAACCCCAGTCCTTCTGGCCCAAAGTTGCTGTCCTCTAGTGGGATTTGAACCCCTGACCCTCTGGCCTGAGGTAACTTGCCCCAACCACTAGGCCACTCCTCCCTGTCTGTTGTTGTTAGTAATAGCAGCACAAGTTATGAATGGGAACAGTAGACTATCCCTACGAGGAAAGGCTTAAAAGGTTAGGGCTCTTCAGCTTGGAAAAGAGAAGGCTGAAGGGAGATATGATAGAGGTCTATAAAAAAAATGGAGTGGAACGGATAAAGTAGATTGGTCATTTACTCCTTCAAAAAGTAGAAAGACAGACTAGGGCACACTCAATGACATTACTGTACAATGTAGCACATTTAAGATTAATTGGAGAACATTTTTTTTTCACTCAATGTGTAATCAAACTCTGGAATTCATTACCGGAGGATGTAATAAGAGCTGTTATTGTTGCTGGATTTAAAGGAGGTTTGGACAAGTTCCTGGAGGAAATCCATAAACTATTATTAAAGAGGACTGGGGAAATCCACTGCTTAGCCCTAAGATAAGCAGAATGGAATCTGTGTATCTTTTGAGAACCTGACAGGTACTTGTGACCAGGATTGGCCACTGTTGGAAACAGGATACTGAGCTTAATGGACCTTGATCTGACCCTGTGTGGCATATCTTATGTTCTTTTATTATTGCTCCGTGTGCCCTCTGGTGACCCATGATCTTTGCCACAATTCTCTCAATACAGCCTTGAACTATTAAGAGCCTGATCCCAGATGGGGCATGTCCTGGCCTTCTGGACAGCCCCGAACAGGACGGGACCATCAGTGCCTGATTCTGTACCGCGGGAGCAAGGCGTTCCGGCGGGTGCAGGATCGGGCATTGAGAGACGACTTGGTGTGCCGCTGCATCGCCGTGGCGATGTCTTCCCCCACGGCACATCCAGCCCGCTGCTGTGGAGACCCCAGTTTCCCCACCGCCTGACCCTGACAGGGCAGCCAGGACCCAGATCGGCTGGCAGGGACTCACCTGGCTTGCTGCTGGGTAGCTGGCCGACAGTTCCAGAGGGGTGGCTAGCGCTTATTCCACCTCTGAGATGTAATAAGATAGCCATCCCCCTGGTACTCCCTGGACATACAGGGCCATGACCTTAATTGGCCCTGCACATCTGGGGCCAGTCCCACCAATGCTCCTCCCACTCTCTGTCCCCATTCCCCGCAGAACGCACAGAGGCTCTGTGTGTGCAGGGGGCCAGGAGGCGGCATACGGTGCAGGCGGCTAGCGGGGCTGGGACGTGCTGCCCCACTATCTGCCTTGCAGAATCAGGCCCTAAACATATTCAATACTCAAACACTGCATTCCACATCATATCTTCCCCCTTTTCTATTGTAAAGATTTTACATACAAGAAAACAAATGAGTATTTCTACACACCCCTAAGGCCAAAGAGTAGACTACCATATAATACCCTGAAGTGGAAGGGGATTATTCTGCCCCAGCTCTATGTTTTCAGATTATAAATCCAGTCTAATGCTAGTTTTTGCTCTTTGGCCTAATCTGATGGTCAGCAGCAGGTGCCAAGAAGCTTTATGGTCTGGTAAGTTCTCTTGGATGAGTGCAAGATCCACTTCATCAGTGATGGACTGGATGTGCCATTGATTATTCCTGGGCTCTGAGATTTTGAACAAGAGGATCATGTTGTCCAGAAACCATGGCTGTCTTTTCCTAAAGCTTAGGGCTCCTTTTACTAAAGCCCACTAAGGATTTGCAATTAATACACCCAACAAACACACGCTAATTGCAAAAACTCTGTTAGAGTTATCAGAGGTATGATCAGAATAGTCCCGGCAGCCAGGGCCGGAGCGACCATTAGACAAATTAGACAGCTGCCTAGAGTGCCAATGGTCCAGGGGTGGTCCATTGCTGCTGCTGCTGTCCCTCTCCGGGTCCTGCAGTGGTGACAATGGCTTCAAACAGCCCCACAGTGCTTACCTCAACCTCCAGCATTGCAAGGCTGTTTGCACTTCTGCCCCCATGCATAAGGAAGTCAGCATCTAGAGCCAGAGGGGTCAGAAGCCAAAGAGCCTCACAACGCTGCGGGGCTCTTTGAAGCTATTGCCACTGTAAGACTCAGAGAGGGGCAGCAGAGGTGGCAATGGGAGCCAGGGAAGGGACAGGAGTTGGAGCAGGGGGCACAAGGGATGTGGTTCATCTAGGGCACCTCATACCCCTGCACCAGCCCTGCTAGCAGATAACACATGATGGGCCACTCTAATGTACACGCCACCAAGGCGGGTTCACTTAACTCTCGCCACACCCCCACTCCGCCCATTCTCCACCTCATCCTGCAATCGCCGATTAACGTGCATTTTAGTGTGCTGGGGTGGATACGCTCGCGCATTTGTGTTCCCAACTGCTAGTTGCTGTGGGTTTTAATGCACATTAATGGCTAACTGGCATTAGGAAAAGAGGCCCTTAATTTCTCTATTTGTCTCAAGGTGACCCTACTCGTGGGACGAAAGTTGTTAGCAGTTTTGTTGACTGACATCCACTGTGTAAAGTCTCACAACTGCTTATAGCTATTCTATCATTTTATTGCACAACAGTGAAAATGGACCACTGCAGTCTTAATATCAGAAGTAGGAGGAACAGGACAGAGTTAATCAGTCCCACTGCCAACCCTACTCATTAGATTTTCACCTACTGAATCTTTTCCCTCTTGCCTGAAGGAATATTTCTGGTGTGAGTGCATTTTCTCCCTGGTAAGTGCTGGGGGTAAAAATAATGCCTCAGAAACATTATGCATAATCCAGGGCGCCCGCCTTCCTAAACTTGAATTTTTCAATGCTAACCTCTTTGCTTTTATCATTTCTGCTAACGTTTTAGAGAACTATGTTTTCTTTTTCTCATTTTCCTTTTTAAAATGCCTTCCACGAGATTTTCTCCCTTCCTAATGCTAATTTTAAGCATAATCTCCGACTCCTGATTAGAAAGGGGTCAAAATTTGTGATACAATCAGCAATAACAGGTACAGAAAGCACAGTAAAAAAAATGTGAACAGCTGAATGCTAATTAGCATGTTTTCTTTTTATTGCCTCTGCATGGGCTAACACATTATAGGCAGGTCGTGGTAGATACTAATTAGAAGAAGGTCGACTGTGATAAATGATAACATCTTTTTGCCAGTCCAAAATCACTGTGTTAGGAGGAAGCAACTATCATTACATATCTCTAAGTAAACAGTTGCCATACAGACATGCCCAGGAATACTTTTCAATGAAATATTAATCTTCAATACATAGGAGCCTATGTGCTCAAATACAAAAACCAGAAAATGCATTTTCCTAAAAAATTAATGGACAGACAAAAATACCATTTAAGAAGCAATGTACTAAAGGTTTTAGTAAGTCTGCCTCAATAGTTAGCATGCGTATGAACCCATAAACATATACAGACCATTTTCGAAGGGGTTTATCCAGTCAGCAGGTCCTGAGAGGGATATTGAGCAGCACTAACCAGACAGTGCAGCTGAATATTCCCTCTGACTGTTCTGGCACTGTCCAGACAGTGTTAGGATGGTCTGTGAGTGCAGCAAGGCTGGTCCCGGCACTAATCCGGTCAGAGGCGATTTTCAGTCCGTTAATCAGAATAACGCCTGCATAGTTAGGTCAGGTGATTGGCTGTCTTAATGCAGATTTAATATCTGATTAGCAGCTGAATATCACGTCTAATCGGATAGCATAACTGGTCAGCGATGAAACCAGACACTCAGTACAGATGCCAGATAGAGTCCAGTGCTGAATATCCATATAGATTACCACAGCTAAATATCTGGCCCATAGCATCTGCTAATAGCTATGAAGGCTTGCTGATAAGTCTTTGTCTTTCCCTGTTTCCCCTACTTTTGAACTAAAAATAACTATATCATGTTGAATGTCACTGATTTGAATGTGACTGGCCAAAATTTCATGATTGTAACTCAGATACATTTTTTGTTCTGTAGGTCTGAAGCCAGAATGTCACAAAATAACAAAGATTTTACAACGAAAGAGTGACGAGCACTGATGAAATATCTTTTCTTAAAAGGGAACTCAGCCAAACAAATCTATGATGATATGCCAGTTACATTAGGTGATATGTGTCCTTCCTACTCAGTCAAGAACTGGGTTGCTAAGTTTAGGACAGGACATTTCAGCACTGAAGACGGAGAATGTCCTGGGAGACCAAGTGAGATGACAATTTCAGAAAACATAGATGTCGTTCATTCTATGATCCTGAAGGATCGAAGAATATCAGCTAAAAAGAAAGAAGAGACACTGAAGATATCCTGAGAACATGTGGGCTATATCATCCATGACATTTTAGACATGAGGAAGCTCTCAGCCAAATGGATTCCCAAATACCTCAATGCTGACCAGAAGCTTGATTGAGTGGTTACTTCACATACCATTTTGGACCGATTTCATGGGAATGCTGTGGGATTTTTGGATAGTCTTGTCACTAAGGATGAAACTTGGATTCATATGTATGATCCAGAGATGAAGGAACAATCCAAAGACTGGAGACTCAGTGACTTCCCACGTCCTCAGAAGTTTAAGACTCGAAAATCAGCAAGCAAGGTGATGGCGTCTGTCTTCTGGGACAAAGATGGAATTTTGCTTGTTGATTACCTGGAAAAGGTACAACCATCACGGCAAACTACTATGTTTCACTTCTGGACAAATTAAAGCAGGAACTGGTCTCTAAACATCAAAGCAAGCTTTCAATGGCGTCATGTTTCTGCAGGACAATGCCTTTCCTCACACGGCAGCCATCACGCAGTAGAAATTGGCTGATCTGCGCTTTAAAGTGCTGAAACACCCGGCATACTCACCTGACCTGACCCCTTCTGACTATTACCTGTTCCCTAATCTCAAAAAACACTTGAAGGGAAGAAAGTTTTCAAGCATTGAGGAGGCCGCATCAATTGCTGAAGAGTGGTTTGTAGAGCAACCATCAGAGTTTTATTTAGAGGGCTTGAAGAAGTTGGAACAATAACGTAATAAGTGTCTAGAGGTCGGGGGAAATATGTTGAGTAAATAAATATTTTCAAACCCTAAGCTTTTTGTTTTCTTTATCAGCACCCCTTCATACTGTGCACAAATTGCATCTGTGAGCTAATAGCATCTGTATGTCAACTGGAGTGAGACAACAAGATATAAATGTGATCACCTTCCGGAGCTGAATATACTATCCAATAACGTAAAACAAACGCTCCACTCTTCACCTATGTGAGGTATGTTTCTTTTTGCAACCAGGTCTCAGACTAATAAGGAGCTTATTTTCGGGTTTTAGAGTAAAAACTTAAACCCTATGCTCATCTTTGCATCAATGACCCGTTCATGTTGCTTATGTTGCATTAGTAGTGCTCAGCTCTAAACAGATCTTTCCCACAGAGAGGTATTGCAGACTCAAAAGTAAATCTGAAGTGGTACTTATCTGATTGAGCTGTTCTTCCCCAATGCCAACCTTTGCGCTGGTGCGTTTCACTAACATTTTCTCAAGGGGTTTTGATTCGCACTGTGTCAGTTTTCCACACTTCCAAAACCGACTGCTGTCTTCTACACTGTCAGTTAGACAGCAGTCGGTTTTGGAAGTGTGGAAAACCGACACAGTGCGAATCAAAACCCCTTGAGAAAATGTTAGTGAAACGCACCAGCGCAAAGGTTGGCATTGGGGAAGAACAGCTCAATCAGATAAGTACCACTTCAGATTTACTTTTGAGTCTGCAATACCTCTCTGTGGGAAAGATCTGTTTAGAGCTGAGCACTACTAATGCAACATAAGCAACATGAACGGGTCATTGATGCAAAGATGAGCATAGGGTTTAAGTTTTTACTCTAAAACCCGAAAATAAGCTCCTTATTAGTCTGAGACCTGGTTGCAAAAAGAAACATACCTCACATAGGTGAAGAGTGGAGCATTTGTTTTACGTTATTGGAACTGGAGTGAGACTGCAACAAAAAGAGCATGCACATCTTAAACTGAGCAAGCATAGCCCTCTTATCTTATGGAAAGCTCCAAGGCAGTATAAAAGTAAGACCGGTGCATGGGGCTGCTTGCCAGTGCTGAAGAAAGAAGAAAGAAAGAAGTAGGAGAGCATCTGGACTCTAGAAGAGAAGTTAAAAAAGAGAGAAGAGACTCTCAGGGAAGTCAAAACTAACAGCGAGAGAACTCTTGACAGCCCTGAGTTAGAAGTATACCAACATCCCACCATCCACTATCAAAATGCATCCATTCTGTTGGGACCAGGGCTTGCTGTAGCCCTAATGGTGCTCTGTGCAGATATTCTGAAGATATTGAAACAGGGACATTCTCCCTTTCAGCTTTGGCTAAGACCATTTATGGTGGAGACTGGAGGCTTGCAAAGCTCTCAGTAATGAGCTATGCAGTTCCTCAAAAGTTTTATGATCATCTGATAAGACATGACCTTCCAGTCCATTCTCCCAATCATTGGTCTGACTAACCATAATCATCACCATCTTGCCATTCTATGTTACCTTGTGGAGTTATTAGAGACTGTTAGCAGTTGTCATGGTTTTTTTTAATGTATTCATTCTCTTCTGTTTTGCATTTAAAATCTCACCTTTATAATGCTTACATATTGCCCAAAGTGGATTTGTTGGACTGCTTTTGCACGTGGTGTTGTGCCCTTTGTTGGACCCCAAAGTGGATTGCAGCAATTTAAATACATTTCATACAATAATCGGGAATCTAAGAAATACATTAAATACATTTCATACATTTCAAAAGTACAGCTGTATGAAATGTACCCTTCATAACAATGAAATCAAAGTACAAAATGTAAATTCATAACAATAATAAATAAAATACAGATTCTCATAATATAGCAACAAAATCTATAAAATAAACAAACAATAAGAAATGCTAAATAAATAAAGTAATAACATGTTGAAAAGTGCATACTAACCGAGGCACAGCGGACGTGGTGCTCTCCTACTGCCCCTTCCCCCCCCCCATCACCCCAGCCCTCCTTCCCCCTCCCCCACCCCATAATAATCACGCTACTACAATGTTGGCATAACACCGGTCACAGCTTTATTAACTTTTACTATATCCAACAACAATTCCAAACAATCAACTTAAACCTCCACTTCAACAGAAATGTCTCACCAGCCATGTGGGTAGCAAAGTGATGTCATTTCCATTTCCACTGCAGAGAGTCTACGGCTATCAACCTACCACCCCTTCTTCCGGCTTCGCCATATTATTAGCAAAAGCCCCACCGGGTTCTCTGGGTTGGGGTACCCCACCACCGCCCTACTAATAGCTAAGGCTCTGGACCTTGGAAACCTCCGGGATCCCGCTTCCCCCTCCAGCTGCAACACCCCTTAACCAGTCCCCTGCCCCGCTTGCTGGGCGGGAGGGCAGGTCGCCAGCTGCTTTCCCACCGTCCTGCAAGCCCCGAGTGATGGTCCCGCCAGTTCTCCCGCTTTGCTCCCTCCCTCCTGCGTGCCCCGTCACTCCTGATTGGCTCCCGTCACTGACCCTCACCCGTGGCAGCCAATCAGTTCAAATAGAAACATAGAAACATGACGACAGAAAAAGACCACAAGGCCCATCTAGTCTGTCCTTCCATAACAACAACTACAACAGTCCACTTTTTACCTTTAGAGATCCTCTGTATTGGTCCCATGCTTTTTTGATGCCGCCTAGCCTCCCGTGGTCCTCCTTCCCATGTGGCACACTGTAGAGCCGGCTCGCCATGCGCCACCAGCCCGGTTACTGCCGGTCACAAGGTACAGGCCCCGTGGCCTTAGTAATAACCAAGGCACAGCGGACATGGTGCTCTCCTACTGCCCCCCTTCCCCCCTCTCCCAGCCCCCCCTTCCCCTCCATCCCCTTACCTCACCCCGTAATAACATGTTGAAAAGTGCATACTAACCGAGGCACAGCGGACGCGGTGCTCTCCTACTGCCCCTTCCCCCCCCATCTCCCCAGCCCCCCTTCCCCCCTCCCCCACCCCGTAATAATCATGCTACTACAATGTTGGCATAACACCGGTCACAGCTTTATTAACTTTTACCATATCCAACAACAATTCCAAACAATCAACTTAAACCTCCACTTCAACAGAAATGTCTCACCAGCCATGTGGGTAGCAAAGTGATGTCATTTCTGTTTCCACCGCAGAGAGTCCACGGCTATCAACCTACCACCCCTTCTTCTGGCTTCGCCATATTTTTAGCAAAAGCCCCACCGGGGTTCTCCGGGTCGGGGGTACCCCACCCCCACCCTACTAATAGCTAAGGCTCCGGACCCCGGAAACCTCCAGGATCCCACCACCGGCTCACATGATCCCTAGATCTCTGAGCCATCCCCCCCAAATGTACCCTTTGGTACATCCTGCCTCAGAACATATTCCAATGTCTCCTGCCAGACCATCGCCACCTCTCCCAACAGGCAGGCCTTGGAATGATATCCGACCATAACAAAATTACATCCGGAAACATTTTCAATACTGTTCCCATGTCCCGTTGTGCTGCCCTTATCAACTGTTTACAGGTCCAGGAACCCAGGTCATTGCCTCCCAAATGTATCAAAATCATCGCAGGCCAGTCCTTCATTCGACCATGGTGCAGCAGCAAAGGCAAGAGCTGCATCCAATGCAGACTGCGCTCACCCAGTCATTTAATTTAATTTAATTTAATTTTAATTAGCAGGTTTTTATATACCGCAACTTCCATAGATCAGTTGCGGTTTACAATGAACAACAAGCAAGGCTGTTTTACAAGGAACGGCAGTAAACATCAATGCTGTTTTTACATATAACAGTGTAAACAATAATGGGCTCAATCTAACAGTAACAGATTGATAGAATTGAGAACTATATACAGTGAACATGTTTAGAACTATAATACAATTAGAATCATAGGACCACCACCTCTGTCGCGTCCAGTCCAATATTAGGCCCCACTGGCCGCACTGCCACCCAGTGCACAAAGGAGTGACTAACCAACAAGTACTGGGATTAACCAACAAGTACCGGGATTCCTTTCCCCATCTGCAAAGAAAATCAACAGTTAGCAGCCACCCCGGAACACCTCTCCCCTTTCATAGCCTCACATAACCTTGAAATGCTTGTGAGCGCCATCGACCTATACGTTGGATCTCTCCATGAGTCAACCTCACTGCTGCCGCACTGGTTGCAGCCCCAATACAGAAGGAATGTGGAGCGAAACAACGATGATCCACACCCAGGTGCTGCAATGCTAACCTCAGCACTGACGCAAACTGAAAGCGTGTCAACAGGCTAGAATCCTCGTGCAAAAATAGCTGCCCCTCACCCACTGACCGCACCCTCAAGTAATCCCTTAACGATCTCATCGGGCATGATCGCCCTTAACACAACCCAATGACCTTTACTCAACTGGTCTGTCTTGGACTTTAGGAGCAATACGCGCAGCTCCCCTTCCAGGAGCCGAACCTGATGCTTCCCCAAACTGTCCTTACAAGATGCCTGGTGCGAATCTGCTACCAATTCTCCCACCCAGAAGGCGCCAAAAAATACCAGGCAGAAAATTGCCTGAAACAGCCAAGCTTCATAGGGGAAGCGCGTCACTCGTGGCAATACTGCACAGAGCCGCACCAGCAAGTCATGCGTGATTGGTAGCCTCCCATCCCGTGGAGTCGGCTGGGACCGCTCCCACCCCAGGAAAAGCCTACGCATCAGGAAACCCCCAACTTGGAATCCCCAACCTACCGCTCACGCAAAAAAGGTAAACCCTGCCAGATGCATCCGCACCGTCGCTTTCGACAGCCCCGCCGCCTTTGCCGAAATCACATACTCCGCCATCAACTGAACGGACACCTGTCCCATCTGCCAACCCCGAGTCAAGAAGAAGTCCACCACCCTGTTGCATCCTCGCTGATATGACACTCATGTAGCTGGCGACACCGACCTCTGTAGCAGCCTCAACATCTCCGCAGGCCAAGCCACCAAAAGTGCTCCGGGACCGTCACTCCCTCGGCATCTGTTTCCAGTGCCAGCGTCCTGAAGAGGCCCTATGAGAAAGAGCATCAGCAATCCTGTTAGTGCTACCCGCAATATGACGGGCCTTAGCCGAC
Organism: Ichthyophis bannanicus; assembly: GCA_033557465.1. Lineage (NCBI taxonomy): Eukaryota > Metazoa > Chordata > Amphibia > Gymnophiona > Ichthyophiidae > Ichthyophis > Ichthyophis bannanicus. Next base: position 85,971,347 of record CM066043.1, read on the forward strand.
GCATTCAAACACAAACAGGTTAAAACTATTGCTCTCATTAGGGTCTCCACCTGCAGACAACGCAGCGTATAATGGTTAGTCACGCTAACCACTGCCTCATTGTCGCACCACCAAATCGCTCTGCAATTACGCAACCTGTCCGGCCACAACTCCAATACCACTAAGAATGGGAACAGCTCCAAGAAGGTGATATTGGTAGTCAGCCCCTTGTCGTGCCACCCTTGTGGCCAGGGCGCCACACACTACGCACCGCCAAAGTAGATGCCCAATCCTCCACCAACCACCGCATCCGTAAACAGTTGCAGGTCCACATTAGAGATCGCCACCTGCATCAAAAACTGGTTCCGTTGAACTCTTGCAAAAACACATCCCAGACTCCTAAATCTGACCAAATACTCTGCGACAACCTGATACAGTGATGAGGCTTCTGCACTCCAGCCATAGCCACCGATAAATGCTGCAAGAACACCCTACCCATCGATATCACCCTACATGCGAAATTCAAAGAGCCAATTAAGGCCTTCATCTCCCGAAGTGTGATCTTGCGTGACCCCAACACATTGGCTACCAACACTCACAACTGCCCCACCTTCTCCCCCGGTAAGCGCAACCATTTCCACTGTATCCAGCTGTACACCCAAAAAAGTGATGCTCATGGCCGGACCCTCCGTTTTGTCCACCGCCAAGGGCACCCCCCATACGCATGACAATTCCACAAAGCCTTCCAGAAGCTCCTGGCACTGCCACGACTGCGCCTCACCCATGAAGAGGAAGTCATCCAAGTAGTGCACCACGTTTGCGCATCCCACCTTTTGAACCACCGCCCAATGCATAAACGTACTAAACATTTCAAAGTATGCACACGAAACCGAGCAACCCATCGGCATGCATTTATCAAAATACCACCTCCCCTCAAAACAAAATCCCAACAAGGGAAAGGCCGACTGATGGACCGGCAGCAATCTGAAGGCCAATTTGATGTCCGCCTTTGCCATCCAACTCCCTGTGCCACATCTGCGTACCAAGTCCACTGCTATGACAAAGGATGTGTATCGCACCGTGTACCACTCCCTCAGAATCCGATCATTCACCGATGCTCCCACAGGGAAGTACAGGTTGTGAATCAGCCTGAACTTCTCTGGTTCTTTCTTTGGTATGATCCCCAATGGTGAAACCACCAAATTCTCAAAACGGCCGGCTCTCGAATGGCCCAGTAATTCTTCCCAACTCCAATTCCTTCCGCAATTTGTCCTGCACAACATGGGATAACTGTCTAACCGAGACCACTTTTGGAGCCTGTACCGACTCCACTGCCCCTAGCACTGGTATATGAAACCCTGAACTAAAACCTTCCTCCAGCATCACCCAGTCCCTCTGCCTTAGATATCGCCGCAGCCAAGGCTGTAAGGCTTCCAAACATATTGGCATGGAAGCCAACCCCCCCCCCCCCAAGTCCATGCTACTTGGGAACTGGGAGGGCAGAGGAGGGAGTTCCTCTTTTGGCGCATTTAAGCATCGAATGCACCCCACTACAGATGGAACATGCGTGCCGAAACTTGCAGTCGAGAAATGGACACGACGACTTGTTAAATCGCCAGCAAATATCTCCTGCACCATCACCCCCCGATTTCTGCGATGCGGAGGCCCCCGTGGCCCGAAAGGAGTGTCCCATCCCTGCTGTCCCCCCTCCTCCCCCTTTTGCCCCCCCCCAAGTCCCCCCAGTCCCCCTGGCCCTCCAGGTTATGGCTGACATTTGGGTCAACCACAAACTAATATCTTGTGTCCCCCAGGACAACAATTTATTTTCTTCCATTTTATCACGAAACTTGTCATCATGGTTGAGCCAGGCCCAACCTTCATGCGTCTGAGCCACTTCCAGAATAGAATCAGCATAAGCGAGCAAAATTCCATATTGCTCTGGATACTGGTGACCCCATACACTTGCCAACCTCAAAAAAAGCCCTTGCCTGGTTAACCACATTACGACAGACCCGTTTGATCCTTCCCGCCTTCTTGTCTTCCTTTCTCTTCTTTTGGCTCTCGCCTGACCACCTCCTCCCCTCCAGTAAATGGAAAATGTCTATATACCGCCTTTTCCGAATCCTCTGCCGCAAGGCTCATGGGACCCCTTCCCATAATTCAGAAAACGATGCCAACGTAGGGGTACTTCCGCTCGCACCAACCCCTTCCGCAGCCTGAACCCTCTCCCGGCAGGCCGATTCCTCCCCCGAGGTAGACGACGAGGACTACCCGGATGATGACGAGGAAGTATCGTCCCCGCAGTGCCACCAACAAGAATGCTTTCTCTTCTTTCATGCCTTTCCTCCCCCCCTTCGTTCGGCCCCTCCCTCTTTGCCGTCCCCCCATCGCACCCTGCCAGCAATTCACCTGCCACCTCAGTCGTGTCACCGCCACCATCTCTGGTTGCCGCTCAGGATTCTTCTCGCTCAGCATCACCCCATCAGGATCCGCCGCTGCATCCATGCTCATCGCCAGTCACGTCACCCCAGTCTCCACTTGCACTGGACCCCCCGCTCCATGTCCACCTGGCTGCTGCCACACTGTAGATGCCTGTGGAGATACAAAGGGAAACACAGGGGGGGAACAGCCGTGAGCCAGGCAGGTTGCCAAGCTCCTAGCCATTCCGCCCTTGATGAACCCTGCCCCCCTCCTCTCCAATAATTCCATGCTGTGGGTCCACACATCGGGTAGTACCCCTCTTGTCTCCAAGGCCCGAACCCCAGGCCCGGTATACCCTGTACACTTGGGCTGGCCTGCCAGCCCCCCTTGCCCACTTAAGCCACTCCCCCACACCTGAGATGGAGGCACCCCCTGCTCTTGCCTGCCCGCCATCTCTTCCAGCGGTACCGCTATCCCAGATGCACCGCCGTCTCCTCCTTGCGCCGCACCAGTAGGCATCCCATGCCCTGCACCCCATGCCTCCAGAGCTCTAGTCTGACCCCTACCTCTCCTAGGCAAACTGGGAACCTCACCTCGCCACCCATCAGTCCTCCCAGCCCTAACGGCCCCTTCTGACGATGCCTCTGATCCGCGCCTTCCCCCACTCCTCCTCCCCCTCCTATCTTCCATGTGTGGACTACCCCCAGCCCTCTGTGGAGGCCTGTCTTGGCGCAATGCTGCCCTACTACATCCCCCAGCCCTTCTCCCTCTTAACGTCCGGCCCCTGCCCATCGGCATGCTGCTGCTATTAATCTTACTTTTACTTTCTTTCTTCTTTTTTTTTTTTTTTGTTTGCAGCTCTCACTTGCCTGAGTTCAGGCTGCTCCCCCAACTCCACCGAAACACCTTCTCACTCCCCAGGTCCAGCTGAGCTCCCGGCTACTTCTGTGTGCCTGACGCTCGAAGTTCCCGTCTCTCCACCAGCTCTCCTCACCGGCGCGCTCAGTGTGCCCGACGCTCGATGTCCCCGTCTCTCCACCAGCTCTCTTCACCGGCGAGCTCACATGGGCATTGGACCGCTTCCGACACCTTCAAAACGCCAGCTGCTTTCCCACCATCCTGCAAGCCCCGAGTCACAGTCCCACCGGCTCTCCCACTTTACTCCCTCCCTCCTCCGTGCCCCATCACTCCTGATTGGCTCCGACTGCTGACCCTCACCCACGGGAGCCAATCAGTTCAAATGACGCCGCCTGGCCTCCCATGGTCCTCCTTCCTATGCGGCACGCTGTGGAGCCGGCTCGCCATGTGCAGCTGGCCCGGTTACCGCTGGCCACAAGGTATGGGCCCCGCAGCCTTAGTAATTATTGCATGACATTTGCCTCTTCATTTGCAAACTTATGAATATGTTTGTGAGGAAAATGGTGGGAAGATACATAGTAAAGTATGTCTCAGTATTGGGTGAGTGGGAGGGGGCTATAAGAGAGATGTGTATGAGAGTATTGCTTGTATATTTGTGTCTGTTTTCAGAGTATAGGTGTGTGAGGGGTAGGGATGTATGAATATGTTTGTGTGGCTGGATAGGTGAGGAGCATTCAAAGAGATTGCAGAACTATCCTTTATTAATTTCCCATTAATCTTCCATAAGTAGCTACTGTACACTGTCTTCTGTTTCACCAGTGCACATTACATAGAAAAACTAAAGAGACTAAAAAAAGTTTTGTAAGTAAAGTGAGAGCCCACCAATGGCAAGCAGAAACTTCCATGCTTAAGCCACTATGTCCTTTGTAATCATCGCTCACCAGCTTATTTTTGCTTTAGGTTAATTTACATTCTTTTTTATATTTTTTTTATTCACTTATGTTCTCTCTCCATCCAGACTGTGAAATCTTGCCATATTCCATTTGTCTTCGATAACATCCACCTATCACCCAAATATTAGAACTGGTGATTTACTGCATTCATAATTTCATGTTCAAACCATAAATCTTCTTCTGATCCTGACCTTGGCCAGAGTTTCAACACTTACTGGTTTCTTCAGGGAATTATCCAAACATGGCTGACACTAACAAAAAAAAAACTGTAAGTGGTGAAACCACTGGCCAAGGGGGGATGAAATGAACAAGAAGTAGCACTTGGGGGCTGTCAGAGTTGCGGGGTAGAAGAAGGAAGATTTAGGGGTGGCAGATTCTTTTGCGCTGTTCCAGCCATGGTGAGTAGTTATCAACAATGCACAACATGTGGTAAATGTTTGCCCCTGTGTAGTAACTGTATGGGCAGATGCTGGCATGCTCACTATAGTAAACTCATATAGTCACCTCATATGAAGTTTTGCAACTAAGATACAGTAAATGCAGAACTTTACAGCATTTTAATAACACTGGCCAACATTGAAATCGTTACTGACTTTAAAAGGCCCTAATCTGTAGTATCTTGGTGAGCAGAACACGAATATAACATTAAAAATTTTTTATTGGCTCTCGTTTTGAAGATATTGCTTGTAGTTCATTTTTGATATTTCACCGTGTAAATTTGCCCAGTAGGACATCAACAACATCTCAAATAAGCCTTGAATGATGTAATATTGCATCACATTGCATAATACCAGCATGCACACATCATCCAGAGTTGATTGCATCATTTTCTGATGCAATGCAATACTACTGCCAGACGGAAAGGTTGAGCATTTAAAATATTTCAGACTGTGTGCGAGACAGTTTAAACTACTGTTACATGTAACTTTTATTAATCATATAATTTTAGCCATTTAGGTACAATACAGAACAGTAATGCTGCGAAAGTGCGTTAATACCGTTGACAATTTCTGCTACATTTTTGGGGAAATGACATTTGTCAACCAGAAGACAAGTATCACTTCTCAACTGAAGAAGGCATATCATCTTTACTTCGGATGCAAGATTGGTGACCAAGACAAGCCTTGGGCCCCGCATATATGCTGCACTACATGTACAACATGGTGAGGGACTTCCTATTCCAGAACCTCCATCAGAATATTCTCTTGATTCATCTGATGAGGACAAGGGTGAGCCGACCTGTTCTTCTCCTGGTCCGTCAGCATGCAGTGACCCAGATTTTCACTGGGATGCATTATCAACTCCACACAGAATAACACAGGAAGAACTAAATGACCTGTTTCATGATTTGGACTTATCCAAGAACAAGGCAGAATTGCTAGGATCAAGGCTCCAACAATGGAATCTTCTAGAAGAAGATGTCAACATTAATCCATATCGAAAGCGCCAGCAGCAGTTGGAGCCTTTCTTCAGAAAGGAAAGTAATCTGGTATTCTATTCCGATATTGAAAGTCTCATGAATGCCTTAAAAATCACTCATGACTCACAAGACTGGAGACTATATAGACTCTTCGAAACTGAGTCTGAAGGCTGTGCTTTTGAACAATGGAAACCGTCTTCCATCTATTCCAGTAGCGCATGCCGTCCACATGAAAGAGACATACGATAACTTAAAGCATCTACTGACTTCCATTAACTATAACAAATACAGCTGGCACCTCTGTGGTGACTTGAAGGTAGTTGCCCTTTTAATGGGACTGCAGCAAGGATATATAAAATACATGTGTTTCTTATGTGAGTGGGATAGCCGAACAAGGGATTGGCACTACTTGCGGAAGGAATGGAATCGCAGACAAAATGTAACAGTTGGAGAGAAGAATATCCAGCACCCAGCTCTGGTTGAGGCTCACAAAATCCTGCTACCACCCCTTCACATCAAACTAGGTTTGATGAAAAACTTCATGAAAACCATGAACCGCACTTCGCCAGCTTTCCGATACCTGCATGAAAAATTCCCTCGACTCGGCGAAGCAAAGATTAAAGAGGGAGTTTTTGTGGGTCCTCAGATTCGAGAGCTCTTAAAAGATGACCGGTTCAACAACTTGCTGCAGGGTGATGCGAAACAAGCATGGAATGCTTTTCGCCTAGTGTCAACAAACTTTCTCGGGAATGTTAGGGCAGAAAACTACAAGGAACTAGTAGAAGTCATGCTGATGCAGTATCAGAAACTTGGCTGCAATATGTCTCTAAAGATCCATTTCCTTGATTCCCATCTCGATTTCTTTCCTGACAACTGTGGTATGGTTAGTGATGAACGGGGCGAATGTTTTCACCAGGATATCGCAACGATGGTGTAAAGATACCAGGGAAAATGGTCCACTACAATGCTGGCTGACTACTGCTGGACACTCCCCAGAGAAGCTCCCAAACAGCTGTACAAGAGACAGGCGAAAAAATCTAAGAAGTCATCTATGACTTGGTTTTTTACAGGTATTAACCGAAGGCCTATTATATTTACTATTGACATGCATTTCATGATGTAAACATGAATTCTTGTAGATTACAAAAAAACTAGAGCCAACTTTGCAATTTCACTGTCATATTCATGTTCAGCATATAAAAACTGATAAGAAATGACTATTTTTATTTCAGTAACATGACATTTGTAAAATTTTGTTGACCAGTGATCGGGCATCTAAGAAATTGAAGGTCTTCCTGGGCATGGCGAGACCAAATGTTTTCAACATCAGCCTTACTCATTTTTGTGGCGGTGTTAATAATTACAAAACTGGGGATGGGAGTTGGGAGGTTTCCCTTCATTGCCAAACTTCTTGAGCACGTGGCCCTCCACCATTGTCTGGAATTTCTTTCCTCTCAAGCCCTTCTGGATCCTTTTCAGTCTTGCTTTCGCCCCTTACATTCTACTGAAACGGCACTTGCCAAAGTCTCCAGTGTCTTGTTCCTGACCAAATCTAAGGGCCTCTACTCCATCTTTGTCCTTCTTGACCTCTCAGCTGCTTTTGATACTATTGACCGCTACCTTCACCTTGACACATTATCATCACTTGTTTTAGGGGCTCTGTCCTGTCCTGGTTCTCTTCTTATCTCTCCCATCACTTTCAGTGTTTTTTCTAGTGGTTTCTCCTCTACTCCTATCCCACTCTCAGTAGGTGTTCCCCAAGGGTCTGTTCTGGGCCCTCTACGTTTCCCTCTTTACACCCAGTCCCTTGGTGCTCTCATTTCCTTCCATGGATTTCAGTACCAGTTTTATGCTGATGATTCTCAGATCTATCTTTCTACACCTGATATTTCTCTGACACTGCAGGCCCGTATCTCTGCCTGTCTCTCTGACATCGCCACCTGGATGTCTCACCACCGGTTGAAACAAAACATGAGCAAAACTGAACTTCTTATCTTTCCTCCTAAACTTTCTTCTCCCCTTCCTCCTTTATCTCTGTTGATAATACTCTTCTACTTCCTGTTTCCTCAGTCCATAACCTTGGTGTCATTTTTGATTCCTCCCTTTCCTTCTCCTCACATATCTTTTTCTGTAACATTAAAATTTGCCCCTTCCTCTCTGAATACACTACTAAACACTTGTCCACTCTTTAATTACTTCCCATCTTGACTATTGCAACCTCCTTCTTGCTGGTCTCCCTCTGAGTCATCTCCCTCCCCTTCAATCTATTCAAAACTCTGCTGCGTGACTAATCTTTCTCCAGCCTCAATTTACTCATATAACCCCTCTTATCAAGTCACTTCATTGACTTTCCTTCTGTTTCCGTATCCAATTCAAACTCCTCCTTCTGACCTTTAAATGCATTCATTCTTCTGCCCCTCACTGTCTTTCCTCTCTCCTCTCCCCCTACACCCTTCATCGTGAACTCCGCTCTTCTACTGGCTTTCTTCTCTCTATGCCCTTTTCTTCCTCTGCTGACTCCAGACTTCGGTCCTTTCACCTTGCTGCTCCTTACGCCTGGAACAAACTTCCTGAGTCTGTATGTCAGGCTTCATCTCTGCCCCTTTTCAAATCTATGTTAAAGGCTCATATCTTTGGATCCTGATCCCTTGTTCCTTGTGTCTCCTTACCTTTTCCTATTCTATCCTTATTCCTAACTTTTGTCTTGTTTGTCTTGATTAGATTGTAAGCTCTAACAAGTAGGGACTGTCTCTATCTATGTTTGTACAGTGCTACGTATGCCTTGTAGCACTTTATAAATGTTTAATAGTAGCAGTAGTAGATTTCATCCTTCTTACAGTTGTTAAATAACCCACAAGTCACCAGGGCCTGCAAAATCACCAATCCAACTTCTCCAGCCCTTGAATTGAAGAACCATTATGCAGCTCTGGAAGTGGAGGAGGTGAAAGCATCCCTGGAAAGGGAAGAACCAGAGCTCAAGTACCCCAAAGTTGCAGAATCAGTGACCAGAAGGAAACGAAGGGTAGTGGTGGTTGAAGACTCTCTTCTGAGGGGGTACTGAGGCGTCCATCTGCCGACCAGACTTGATGTCCAGAGAGGTATGCTGTCTGTCTGGTGCCAAAATCCAAGATGTTACGGAGAGTTTGCCGAGACTCATAAAGCCCACTGACTATTACCCAATGTTGCTAATCCATGTTGGAACAAATGATACTGCCAGGTATACCTCAGAACATATCAAAAGTGACTTCATGACTCTGGGACAGAGGGTGAAGCAGTTAGGTGCACAGGTGGTGTTCTCTTCAATCCTCCCTGTTGAGGGTAAAGGCCAAGGCAGAGAGGCTCACATCCTGGAGATGAACGCATGGCTGCGTGGATGGTGTCATCGAGAGCGTTTTGGTTTCCTAGACCATGGGATGTTTTTCCAAGGGTTGCAGAGCAGAGATGGCATCCATCTGTCCAAGAAAGGTCAACGCGTCTTCGGTAGTAGACTGGCTAATCTACTGAAGAGGGCTTTAAACTAGATTCATTGGGGATGGGTGAAGAAAGCCCCCAGGTAGGTGAAAGCCCCCAGGTAGGTGATACATTACATACCTTTATGGAAATGGGTAACAGGGATAACATATGGAAAGCAGTGTGTATAAATGCCCGTAGCATGGGAAATAAGATCCCTGATGTTGAAGCTTTGGTGGGAGTGACTGACTTGGATTTAGTGGCAGTTACAGAAACATGGTTCACAGAAAACCATGATTGGGATGTAACTATACCTGGCTATACTTTATTCAGAAAGGACAGGGTAGGAAGAAGGGGAGGAGGAGTGGCACTATATGTAAAAACTACTATTAAAGCTTTGGAATTACAGAGCTTAAAAGGGAGAGGAGGCATTGTGGGTTAAACTAGAAAGAGGCAAAGAGAAATCTATTTGCATTGGTGTGATATACAGACCTCCCTCACAAGAGGAAGAGGTTGACAGAGAGTTAATTGAAGACATACACAGCATTGCTAGGAAAGGGGAAGTGCTACTGATAGGAGATTTCAATATGCCAGATGTTGATTGGCACATTCCTGCTGCAGTATCATCTAGTAGTAAGGAGATCCTGGATTCTCTACAGGGAGAACTATTCAGGCAATTGGTAACAGACCCCACACGTGAAGGGGCCATACTGGACTTGGTACTTACCAATGGTGAAAGTGCTTCTGATGTTGTAGTGGGTGATCATTTTGCATCCAGTGATCACCAGATGGTGTGGTTCAGCATTAGGACTAGGGCTGTTAGAATCCATTCAAAGGCGAGGATCTTAGACTTTAGGAAGACTAACTTTGCGAAGATGGGCCAATATCTTAGGGAATCGTTAGCAGGATGGGAACAGCTGGGGGATGTAGAAAAACAGTGGGCAAAACTGAAAGGGGATATATTAAGAGCAACCAACCTTTTTGTTAAAATGGTAAATAAAGGTAAAAGGAAAAGGAGACCACTATGGTTTTCAAAAGAAGTAGCTGAAAAAGTGAAGAAAAAGAGGGAGGCCTTCATGAAATACAAGAGATCACAGAGAGAGGAAGACAGGCATCTGTATTTGGAAAAACGTAGAGAAGGTAGCAAAGTAGTCAAGAAGGCAAAGATTCAAAAGGAGGAGAAAATAGCCAATGCAATAAAATGGGGGGGATAAGACATTTTTCAGAAATATTAGTCAGAAGAGGAAGGGCAAAAGTGGTATTGTCAGATTCAAGGGTGCAGGGGAGGAATATGTAGAGGTTGATAAGGATAACGCGGAATTGCTTAACAAATATTTTTGTTCTGTGTTCACAGATGAAGAACCAGGAGTAGGACCTCAGAAAACACCCACAAATAGGAACAGAAGCGAGGGACATCTTGAACAATTTTCAAAAGACTGTGTTCGTGAGAAACTAGCTCAACTTAAAATAGACAAAGCGATGGGACCAGATGGGATACACCCTAGAATACTGAGGGAACTTGGGGATGTTCTAGCAGCTCCACTGACTGACCTTTTCAATGCCTCATTGGAATCGGGAGTGGTGCCAAAGGACTGGAGAGAGGCTCATGTGGTGCCTTTACACAAAAGCGGAAGTAAGGATTTGGTTGAAAACTACAGGCCGGTTAGTTTAACTTCGGTGGTGAGTAAATTATTGGAAATGCTGCTGAAAGAGAAACTAGTGAGGTTTCTGGAGTCCAGCGGATTACAGGATCCGAGGCAGCATGGATTCACCAGAGGCAGGTCTTGTCAGACAAATCTGATTGATTTCTTTGACTGGGTGACCATGGAGTTGGACCGAGGAAGAGCCCTAGATGTGGTGTATTTAGATTTCAGTAAAGCCTTTGACACTGTTCCTCACAGGTGACTTATAAACAAACTGAGCACCCTTAGGATGGACCCTAAATTTACTGCTTGGGTTAGAAATTGGTTGGGTGGGAGGCGACAAAGAGTACAGGTAAATGGAGCTCACTCTGAGGAGAGGGATGTTACCAGTGGTCTGCCCAGGGATCTGTCCTTGGTCCAATTCTTTTTAACATCTTTGTTAGTGATATAGCGGAAGGGCTGTTGGGTAAGGTTTGCCTCTTTGCGGATGATACCAAAATCTGCAATAGAGTAGACACCCAGGAAGGTGTGGATAACATGAGGAGGGATCTAGCTAAGCTTGAAGAATGTACTAGAATTTGGTAGCTGGGATTTAATGTTAAAAAATGTAAGGTCATGCATTTGGGCTGCAGCAATCCAAGGGAGCAATATAGTATAAGGGGTGAAGTACTTTTGTCCACTAAAGAAGAACGGGACCTAGGCGTGGTTGTGTCTGATGATCTTAAAGTAGCTAAACAGGTAGAAAAGGCGATGGCAAAAACTAGAGGGATGCTGAGGTGCATACGGAGGGGCATGGCTAGCAGAAAAAAGGAGGTGATAATGCCTCTGTATAAGTCTTTGGTGCGACCTCATTTGGAGTATAGTGTGCAATTCTGGAGACCGCACCTTCAAAAGGATGTGAACAGGATGGAGTCGGTGCAGAGGGTGGCTACTAAAATGATTTGTGGTCTTCATTATAAAGCATATGAGGACAGACTAAAGGATCTTAATATGTACACCTCAGAGGAAAGGCGGGATAGAGGTGATATGATTGAGATGTTTAAATACCTCCATGGCATAAATGTTCAGGGAGAGAGCCTCTTTCAATTGAAAGCAAGTTCTGCTATGAGGGGACATGGGATGAGGGTGAAGGGAGATAGATTCAGGAGTGATATGCTGAAATATTTCTTTACAGAAAGAGTAGTTAATCCGTGGAATAGTCTCCCAGTGGAGGTGGTAGAGGTGAGGACAGTAACTGAATTCAAAAAAGCATGGGACAAACACAGAGGATCTCTAAAGGTAAAAAGGGGACTGTTGTAGTTGTTGATATGGAAGGACAGACTAGATAGGCCATGTGGTCTTTTTCTGTCATCATATTTCTATGTTTCTATGTAGATCAGAATTTTTACCAGGACAAGGGTGCTCAAGATTCCAGGAATGGGTCTAGAGAGAGTGTTATGAATTTGGACAGCTTGTAGCACCGAATAAAGGAGAGTTCCCCATTTTTACATAGGTGAAAGAGAAATGGAATGTCCCCATTCACCAACTGCTACAATTTTTACATGTGAGCCATTATTGGACAATACTGGAAACTAAGAAGAGACAAAAGTTCATAGGAATGGTTAAGATTTAAGGAGACAGACCCCTTGCTGGAATCGAGTAACAATTTGATGTAAATTGATGAGGGACAGTTTAAAAGATAGCTACTTAACTAACTTAGCAGCTACATGGAGAGAAGATATAATGGAGGAGACTGACATGGACCAACTGAAAAGGTACTACACTTGTAGGACGGCAAGAAATGTGATATAAAATCTTGCATAGGGCCTATTTTTCTTAGGAGAAAGGTGCTAGGTAGAAAATATAGGAGGATGATAACTGTGGGAAAAATATAACCCAGCAGGAAGCCTTTAAACACTCCTTTTTGGAATGTTGAGAGCTGGTAGATCTGGAGATGGGCACTGCAGACCATTTGTAATATAGTACACAGGAACATAGAATGGGCTGCTAAATTTGAGAGATGATGCACCATTGAAAGTAGGGAAAATCCCAAGAGCGGAACGGACATTTATTCAATTAGCTGTTCTTACAGTTAAGGTCATATTGTGACATTGGATGAGTGAGAAACCCCCCCCCCCCTTTCAGCATTGGGTACAGGTTAGGCATGAGATAGCGTGAGTAGTAGTGCATGAGTGCCAGTTAACGTGTATTTGAATGGTGAGTAGATGGCATGCCCACATGTTAGGGTTCTCCCCAGCCAATTACCACTCACCAAAATGCACATTAACTGGCACTCATGCACTACCTTGGACAGTGGGTGGATTAGAGGAGTAGCATGAGCAGAGAGAATACATTAGTGCTCTAGTGCAGTAAACATGGCACTTAGCGCCAATTCACCTAATGGCACCTCTATGGGTGCTGTTAGGTGCACCCATGTTACTTTGACATTCATCATTGAGTGGAGGAGTGGCCTAGTGGTTGGGGCAAGGTACTTCAGGCCGGAAGGTCGGGGGTTCAAATCCCACTAGAGGACAGCAACCTTGGGCCGGAAGGACTGGGGTTTCTAGTCCCACAGGTGCTCCTTGTGGTCTTGGGCAAGCCACTTAACCCTCCATAGCCCATGTTCCCTGTAAAATAGTTATCTCCAAGTTATAATGCCCTGTTCAATGTAATTTCAGTTTGTTCAATGTAAACCACACTGATGCCGAATAGCGCGGTATATAAGAGAATGTAAATAAATAAATAAAAATAAATCATGGTGCCCCATTGCATATTAACTACTAGGAATATACCAATCTCGCCTCCAACAGGTAACACAAAGACTTTGCACTTAATGTGCATTGGTAATGCTCATTAAGTGCAAAATCTTAGCAGCATTTACTAAAAGACCCCCAAAGTGCTTTAGATTTCAAAGTTGACATATGAATAAAAGCGACTCTCCCGGTACTTCTTAAATATTGCCTTGGGCCAACCTCAACAGCCTTCTTGAGTTATATAATCACATTTTTCTTTCATGTAGAGCCAGTGTAATTTCTCTAATAGTGGGTGAACACTTTACTTTCCATGAAGAACCTCACAGTTGTATTTTGTATCACTTGTAATTTCTTCAACCATTTCTCTTTGAACCCTACATATAACACATTACAGTAATCGAGAAGGCTTAATAATAGACTTGTCTCCTAAATACAGTTATAGATGGTAAATCATTTTCAATTTGTAGCAAACTGAGTATGTAACAGCAGCAATATGCTTAGCCCCAATCCCCTCACTTTCAATAATCAGCACTAAGGAATGCAGTTCTGTGACCCTGGGAATCTGGATATTAGTAATCATGGGGGAGCGTTTCCATCTTATTCTTAGCAATCCCCCCACATTCCCAGATAATCAGTCTTAGAGACATATTGTCCAACCATATCCTAATCTCATTCAAATATTCATAGATCATTGAGAAGGTAGTTGACATATCCCTTTCACGAGAGCTATCAGTTGAACATAGTCTGCAAATATAAATATTATAACCCCATACTTTCAAACTACATTCCCTAATGGTTGAAGGTAAATACTGAACAATATTGGAGACAGTGATGAATCCTGAGACACACCCCATATCCACTGATGCTTTATAGACCAGAAGTTCCCATATTGAACTTTAAAACTATGTTCTTCCATAAACGATTTGATCCATCAAAATACTGTCTCTCTGACACTTATCTGATGACAATGAAAAAGTAACAATTCTGATTTGAGAAAATCAAAAGCAGTTGACATATCTACTGATATTAATAAAATGGGTATTTTTTTATCCAAATAAAAATAAATCTGATCTAATACTAGAGTCAGTACTGTTTCTGTTCCACTTCCTAACCAGAAACCACCTTGTCCTTCGTCTAGTTAGATATAGGATGAAAATGATCAAGTTCTCCTATTTGCTCCCTTTTTTTTTCAAGATAGGCATGAAAAATATTTCTTTCAAGCTAGAGGAAAGTTTTGTCGTACCAGTCTATCAAAATTGTTAATCATTTATTTGCAAAGCCATTTTTGAGACCTACATAGGAAGTTATTAAAAGTGTGCCTTAATAAAATTTTATTTCCCAAAAAGAAGTTTGCAAAAATCTACTTGAGATTATGGTTCTGTGGGTAAACTTTTAAAGTGCAAACAAAGATTAGGCAGAACTGCTGCAAAGAAAGCCAAAGCAGTTCAAAAGAACAAATGCAAAGGGAGATCAGCAATGGCTAAATAAATCATTACAAAATAATAGTGACCAATAAGTACATACATCAATTAAGGAGGTTTTTTTAGAAGCCCTCTTTGTGATTTGCATCTCTGAAAACACCTCTTCAGATGTGCAAATAGCATCCACATCCAAAGAGCCTTTTTAAAAAATGTCCAGTGCGGTCACATCCATGTCGCATGGGGGCATGGCGGGGGCGTTTCAGAAAAGTGTGCCCAATTTCAAAATGCATCACACTTGGAAAACTGCTAGTGGACACATCCTTGACTAAAACTGCTCCCTGAATAGGAATTTGGAAAGTGCTCGTTCCAACCAACTTTCAACACTAGTGATGACAGCGGCATTCCTTCTTATCGCTACCATATTTTCCTCCCTCTCAAAAGGGAAAGCAAGTGTAACTCAGGGCTTCTTTGCATACTGTCTCCATTTGCAAAATGGCAGGCTGAGACGCGCATGTGGCAACATATCGTAAATACCAGCACAGATATGTGTAGGTTGCTGGAACCACACGTGCACACTTCTAAAATTGGATGGTTTCCTGAATGTGTCTAGAGCTTTATTCTGTACATCCTTGTTTCTTTCTTATTTTGCAGACACGTTTATCTTTTGGGGCAGAGGCAGGTTGATTTTAGTTGGTATTTATATGTGTCCATCTTCTCTGCTGCCCCTTCCATGGAATTTCAGACGTCCCAGATGGCACTAAACAGCCTTTCTAAACTGTGCCCTCAGACCATTAAGAGGGTAATTCTATAAGGAGAACTGGGGTGAACACACTGTTATAGTGAAGTAATCTAAAGCCAAATCTGCCCTGGAATACCCCGCTGCTATTAACCACTTCCACCCCCATGCAAACAGGAAGTCTGTGTCAGAGGGGGCGGAAGCCAAACAGCTTCGCAGCACTGGAGGTTTAAGGTAAGTGCTGCAAGACTGTTTGAAGTCATTGCTGCTGCTGCAGGTCCTGGAGAGGGGGGGTAATGGAGGCAATGGGCCGCCCCTGAAACACTGGTGCTTTATGTGACTGCCTAGTTTACCTAATGGTCCCACCAACCCAGGGTATAGGATCATGCTATTTTACAAAAGTCCTTCTCTGCATGTAAAAACACATGTGGAAAGACCTTTATAAAATTACCTCCTAAGAAGGTCAATTTCAAAAGCATTTCTGTGGGTAAAGCAGTGCTTTATGAACAGTCATAGAAAGGTATTAGTTACTATGCAGAAGTGAAAAAATTGTTTACGCTGGTGCAACGAGGAACATACCACATCTCTGGCCACAGCAAAGCAAAGACAGAGAGCTTTATTTTGGGTCTTTGATCTTTAAAGCAGTCAGGGCATGGAGACACCATTCCCCAATCTCTCCTTCGACAGACATAGACGACACTTCCTCCACCCCATTTAACCCTCCCCATAGGGGCCGACGGCAAAGCCAAATAAGTGCATACTACTTGGCTCTAGCTGTAGTACTGCATGACTACTATTCCTAGGAGCCAAAAGGTGCCTATTTGAAGCCAGCAGCCAATGCAGCAGGAATGACTGGGGATCTCTCCTTCTCTTCCACTAGACACCAGGGAAGATCCTGGTACTGTAGATGCCAGGGGAAAGTCAGCGAGGTTGGGGCTTTCCCAATTGGCCATCAGGGGGATCAGGAGAGGGGGATCATCTATACCTGTTTGGGCCGATTGGATGTTGGGGGGGGGGATCATGGGGCATTTGTTTAGGCAACAGCCTCTATAAACACACATTAGTAGTCATAGACTTTTATAAAAATTGTCTACCCAATATGGGGTTTATTTTAGATGCCCTATTCATGCTTTGGAAGGCATTTTAGAAGATGGCTCTGTGGACATTCCCAGTGCAAGAAAGTCCAAGGTGGAACGAGGGCATGTTGTAGCATGGCCGGGGCATTTTCAAGAACTTGGATGTCCTTGTCCAATCTCAGAAATGTCTTGGAGCTTTGTCAAGGCCTAAACCTGCTCCAGGAACAAATAGGCATCTGAAAAGTGCTTCTTTTGTCAGGCAAATAGCTGAAGGGTGTGGAGAACGAGGTACCTTTATATCCCCTTTATTTAACAAGTTGATAACAAACACTGATGGGGAATGAGGGCTCAGAGACATCCCTGGCATTCTCCTGCACAATTTGTCCTGGATTTCCTGAATTGCACTTGGACACCCCTTCTAAAATGCTACTTCATGTGAACAAAGTTATGTGTGTATATCTAAACCAGGGGTTCTCAACCTAGGATTCACCTGGCCAGTCAGGTTTTTGGAATAACCACAATGATTATGCATGAGATAGATTTACATACAATGGAGGCAGTGCATGCAAATCTCTCTCATGCACATCCATTGTGATTATCCTAAAAACCCAACTAGCTAGGTGTTTTCCGAGGACTGGCTTGAGAATTACTGGTCTAGACGCATGTAAACATAGCCAGACTCAGAGAAGGTGTTCCTGCAGACAGGGAGGGGTTTACATTTATGTGCATATCTTTGAAAATTTGATTGTATATGCATAAATTATCGTGGAAAATTTGTGCATATAAAAGTGCAGGTATACACATAAGCATATATATTCTCTAGGATAATTTTCAAAGTGGAAGCATGTACATATGTTTTATGCACTGGTGCAGTTATAAAATTATCCCCAGTTGTTACTATAGGCCCTATTGCATTTTAATTTCCTGGTTTTTGGGTGTGGCTGTGGTAGGGACTGGTCTGGAGTTGCACTCTCAGTCTCCCAGATAAAAGTAAGCACGCCTATGGCAATCGCCAAAGAAAGACAGTGAAGTTAACTGTTCAAAAAGATACATCTTGTTGCCGTGACCAAAGGAAGGTCTTGTAGTGCTTAATATTCACATAGAAGAGGATATTGCAGAATACTATGAAAGATCAAAACAACAGGGCATACACTTAAATAGCCTTTTAATAATGTTGTTGTTAAGTGCCATCGAGTTGGTGTTGACTCAAGGCGACCCCCTTTTGTTAATATTTAATTAAAACGTGCAGAGGCACCACATAGAATGTGAACAACAAACATGCCAAAAGAGGCGGGTCAAAAAAAATGACCCTAAGCACATTTCACTGTCCTCTTCATCAAGAAGTCAATTATTCTAAAGCACGGGCATGGTTATAGCGGACAATTGCCAGTCACATGATTAGCAAATAGCAGATAAATGAGTAATGTTGATAATGGACTGGAAATTACTTCAATAGAGGATGATGGCTTATATCTTGATATTTGAAAAGATCTTGTGCATGAAAATCTGAAATGTCACAAAAGACATCTTTTCATTCAGTTAATGATAGGGGAACTTCACTGGTTCTAGGAATTCTTGTGTTGCCTTTTCAAATAGTATCTTGTGTTTTTGCTGGTATTATTACTGAAGGATTAAAAAATGTGATACTACGGTAGCATTTAAAAATTCAATGAAACTTCTGATAGGTAAGGATCATTTGCTAGAAACTAAAAGGAAGACTTTAATTCAATGCTGTAATTTAACAGATGCAATTATAACAATCTCTGGTAAGGAGAGAGTACTACTCTCTAGAGATGATTCCAGATACTGATTGTTAAAAGAAATTGCCTAATGATACAATATCTAGGTTTTTGCAGGAGTTTGCATAAGAATATAATAATTTAATTTGGAATACTCCTTTTGATATCATTTGTACCCTGGGGCACAATGTCCCACTGGTTCTTATCCCTCCACTAGGTCTCTGTAATGATTATTATGTCAATAGGGGTAACCAGTGTTGCCAGTTTCACTCTATATCATAAGATTCTGGTGTATATCTCCCCTGCAAGGCAGACAAGGTAGCACGCCAGTCCAGAGAGCTATTAGCCAGAGCTTCTCTGAGCTCTTGGAGTGTTAAGTATCAGGGTTGAGACTTGAGAGGAGATTAAGGCTAGGTAACAGCACTTGACACACTCATACACCCTTCTCAATTAGAGTCCAGGTCAGAGGTTTGTGTTCTGAACCAAGGGTTTACTTAAAACTTAGGGTCACGGATAAACAACTTTAACTCTGAACAATTTACAATCTTATGGAATAACTGTAATACAATAGATTAAATTCTTCAGGTAATGTCTGAAGTATACGGGTATTGCTTAAGTTGGTGGTGCACCAACAAATTTGCCAGCTTTTCACAAACCTTGGCTAGACATCCATCAGTGAGAGAGGGTGAAGGAGGGAAGGGGGAACCTAACATATGTAGAAAATATAATTTATATATAATTATACATTAACTTCTTCAGTGAACCTTTTATTCCCAGCCAGTCCCCATCTTAAACTCCCAGTCAGTCTCCCACCTCAATTTCAATTTCACTTTCTCTCTCCCCCCCCCCCCCCCAACCAGATTGTTACAAGGAAAATTTCGGCAAACTGAATACTTGGCCTTGGTCATGTACATAGTACACACAGATTCTCATCAAATACAGAATAAGTGATCAGATTCCTCTCTATCAATTCACACTCATCTTTCTTCTCTAGTCTGCCGCTCCTTCCTTTTCCTGCTCCAGATTCATGCCATTTGCCCTTTTCTTTCCCCTTCCTCTCTCACTACCCTTCTTCTCTCTCGTGATTTCTCGATTAGATTATTGTAATATTGTACTTATTGGTCTCCCACGTATCAACTCCACCAGCTGCAGTTTGTTCAAAATACTGCAGTTCACGTTCTTGCTCACTCCTCCAACCATGATCACGTTTCTCCGTTGTTAACTAAATGCCATTGGCTTCTCATAGATCATCGTCTGCAATACAAATTGCTTATTCTGGTCCATCGCGCAGTTCATACTGGCTCTCCCCATTATCTTTCTGATCGTCTCCTTCCCTACTATCCACACCGTGCCCTTTGCTCATCAGCTTTCTACTTTCTTGCTCCCGCTTCTGGGAACGCACTTCCCCCCTGCCTTATATTTGGAACTAACATGCCAGAAATTCAAGACTCTACTGAAAACCCACCTTTTCAGCCTAGCCCATAACGCACTTTCCTCTTGATCTAATCCCTCTCCCACCCTTCTCTCCCCTACCCCGCCTCCTCTCCCTTATTTTAAAGTATGATTGCTCTCTTTTAATTCTTCCCTATTTTATTTGGCATTCCTTTTCACCCCTAAATTTCTTTTAGATTGTTTTATGGTTTGCACATCGCTCTGCTGTTTTGCAAAGAGCGGTAAATCGAGAACTAATAAACATAAACAATGTGAAAAAAGAAATATGTACACAAATATTACGCTGAAATACCAAGAAATCAGATGCTTCATGCAGTACAATATCATAGAAATACAAAGAGATGTATTTTCCCCTGTACTGTGGAAAATATAAAGACAACAGATATCAGGGCTGGCATTGGGGATGGAACAATCAGGGCAATTGTCCTGCGTCTCCCCTCCTCCTCCCCCAAAGCATTGCCTGAAGCTAAAGAAGACCCAGCCTGCTAATGGACTTTGGAGTCCCCTCCCAAATTTTTGTTCTGGGCTGGGTTCCAACCATATCTAACACCAGTCCTAGCAGATGTACTTTCAACAAACTGACATTCCAGTCACTAAAGAAAAAATTAAATTATTTTTTCTACTTTTATTGTCTGGTCATTTTATTTTTCTAATTGTGTTGGTCCCAGCTCTGGTTTCTGCTTTCTTCTGTCTTTTCTTAACTCTGTTTCCAGGGTCTCCTGTTCATCTGCCATTTCTTTTCTCTCGTCTCATCTTCACTTCCTCCTCTACATCCATCTCTTACATTGATCTCTTCCTTTTGGTTTTCATCCATATATTTTTCAGTTTCTCTGTTCAAATTTCAGTTCTCCTTCTTGCCATTCAGTCCTCAATTTCCACCTTTCTTCTGCATCTATTTACAGCGTTCCATCTCTTTCCTGCACCCCAGTCTTCCCATTCCCCATCTTTCTTTCCTTCTCAAACCTCTAATTACTCAATCTTTCACTAATTCTCTCCTCCCTCAATGGCCCATGTACAGCATCTCACCTCCCTCCCCTCTCTACCTAATGCCTATCCTCCCATGCCTAGCTTCTCCTCTGTCTCTCTAGTTCTTCAATGCCCAGCATCTCCTCTGTTTCCCTAGCACCCTCATAACTAGCATCTCCTCTCATCTACCTCCCCCCCCCTCAATGTACAGCTTTTCCTCTCTGTTTCCCTAAACCATTCTCAGTTCCAGAATTTCCCATCTCCCTTATTCCCACTTCCTCTGGTAGTCCATCAGTCTGTCCTCCAATCTTCCTTTTGCCCTCCCTCCCAGGTCCAGCATCTATCCTCAGTTTGTCATCAACCTTCTCCTCTCCCTTCCAGGTCCAGCATCTACCCCTACCTAGTATCAATCTCCCCCCCCCAAAAAAAAAGTCCAACATTTCCCCCCCTCTAGCATCAACCTTACTCCCAGATCCAGCATCTCCCCTTCTTACTATTCCCCATTCCCTGGTGCCCAGCACATCTATCTTTAATCTCCCCCCCCCCCTCACTGGTGCAATATCTTTCCAACCAAGATCCCTTGACCACCCAATACCAATGGTGGGATTCAGCTGGTTCACACCAATTCGTGTGAACCGGTTCCTAGCATTTCCACATTTGCTGAACTAATCCTGACAGTATTTTGATGGTATTGGGAGGATTGTGGCATTGGGAGAAGCCCTCGATGCCATCAAAATATTATCGAGTGTTCTGAATTCTACCAGTGCAGATGTGGCAGTGACATAGCCTGTAGGAAACGATTCAGCAAATGCAGGAAATGCTAGCAACAAATTCACATGAACCTGTGTGACCCGGCTGATTCCCACCACTGACTGAACCGGTTCCTAGGAGGTTTCAAATCCCACCACCACCCAAAACTAACTGCCCACGCTGTCACGATTCACAAGTGAACTAAACTTTTTATTTGTTTTTAAAATATTTCTTCTTTCACTGCTTCTCCCTGAACCAGGGCCCTCCTTGTTTTTATCTCAAGATTGGGACTACTGCCATTGCCCACGGCTCAAGGCCCAAATTGCCCCAGCGATGATCACCGCGGCCCATGACCCAACCTGCAGCCCAAGTCCTGCTTCCTCCAAAAAGAAAAAAAAATGTGACCACAATCAACAACTAGAGCAACCACCAGCAGCACTCAACACTCGTGGCTGCCAGCACTGCAGTCATACTCGGGGTACCACCAGAGTCCTTAGAAGGTACTAAAAATAAATACATGTAAAAATGTTTAACAACTTGATTAAAACAAGAAGAGCGGGACCTTAAACCCATGCTTGTTTGAAAGGTTCAGCTGCATCCCACCCCTACAGAAGCAAGGTGTCTGCATGGGGGCGGAACACAGCTGACTCTTTTGCATAGGCACAGGCTCGAGGTCCCGCTCTTCCTGTCATTTACTGGGCTGTGATTGGTCTTGCCCTCCAAGAGAGGATTAATACTGGACTGGGAGGGAGAAGGAGAGGTTGAATTTGAAGGCAGTAGAGGTTAGCAGCTGGTTGGTAACCTTTCAATTACAGTTGGTAGTGTACTAACTGGCACTATTGGTGCTATTCTCATGGTTTACCCAATCCCTTCCACATTCTGCAGTCTTACTTAAAATATTTGCTTTTGTTTCAACACTTGCTCAAAGTATTGCAATGCAATGTGTGCCTTCGAGTCACTCCTGACTCCTGGCGACCCAGAAGCTCCTGGGTTTTCTTGGCAGTGTCACTGGAAGTAGATTGCCAGGAAGTAATAACTGGTTTTAGTGATTTAGTTTTCTGTCCTCCCTCTCCTCTATCATCAAATCAGTTGGGCTAAGAGTCGTTTTGCCTTCAGTTCCCTTCACTTAGGAACCTCACTGTTTCTTCTTACGTGGAATGTTTCCTCTCCATGTGCTGGGATTCATCGCAGGTCTCTGCTGGAACCCACATCTTCAGGCTGAACACTCCCCTGCACTTGTGCAGTAGCTCCAACCTCTTGAGGTTTCTATCAGCTGGTTAGATTGGGCAGTCCCGTGACCCCCTTCTTCAAAACAATAGCTTTATGCCACTGCTTTGGAATCATGGCAGGCTTTTGAAGCATGTGTGTGCATGCACACACTCATGGCCTGCCACTTCTATCCCCTCTGATGTAACTTCCTGTAGGAGGAGGAAGGTATGGCACCATGAGTGTGCTTCAAGGCTCACCGAAGCCTGCTGCTGCTTTGAAGAATGGAAAAGGAGTCATGGTGCTGCCTTATCAGGTGAGACAATGGATATAGGAGAAGGCAGTAGTGTTGGGCCTGCCTAGGATGGCCCTAGGTAGTTGGTGTAGATCTCATTCACAAGTGGCCGAGTTTTCCCGAAGCACTTGCCCATAAGAGCAAACACCCATTTAGATATTGCGACGCTTCCGCTGGGCCCGAGAGCTTACCAGCTGGAAGTGGCCTTTGAGTGTCCTCTTTTGAATAAAGCTATTTCTATTGTCGCCAGGGATTCTGGGACTTGTAGTTTTGCTTATTTTCTTAAGGACAAAATTGTAGTTATGACACGAGTGTTTCAAGGCTGCAAGAATATTTATTGTGGGGAATTTCCAGCGCATCAAAGCTCAAACACAAACAAGCATAAAGGATGCATCTCCAACATATGGGTATTTCAGAAACAGAAGAAAAACATAACAGAAATATCTCAGCACTGCTCAGCTGATTCTCAGTCCCATAAACTTTCCACAGGACACTGTCCCGTGTGGTTATTCAACGGAAAACAATTAAACTGCAACAGCTGATTTTCTTTCTCACAGCACGGCTTCTTATCCTCAGAAGGCAATTAAGCTTATTAAACATAAAACAAGCCTTTCCAATTCTTCAGCAGGTATGGCAAGTACTTTCTATATTATTTCATACAGTTTCAGTGCTGTTCAACAATGCCTTCTTCCTTTAAACATAAAGAGCAATCCATGGGAGAAGATTCACTTTCTAAAGCTGGCAAACAAGAGTCTATTTGCATTCTTTCAACAGTATTAGAATTACTGGCATCTCTATCAGGTTTAACAGTTCTCCCTGACTTTCTTTCCTCCAGAAATTCCTTGAACTGGTTCAGGAGCAATTCAGTGTGTACAGGTACATTAATATTAGGAGAGACAACTTTTCCTTCTGACAACAGCTTGCTTATAGCTTCTAACTCTGAAGGCTCGGCTGTCTTGCTTTTGTCAGTGTTGTAGTTTTCCCCGTATGTAAGACTCTCCCCCCACCTATTATCAGTTAAAGGTGTTGGGTCTGCCTTCTGGACAGTAGCAAAGGCAAATGGCTTCTCTAACAATGATTCAGCCTTAGAAATGGTAGCTTTATCTTTGGCAGGGTTTCTTAGACAACTGCTGAACCCTTTTCTCCTGCTATCCTCCAGGTTCTGGAATTCAGCTTCCTTATGTCTATTCCCAGTGCCAGTTAGGTACCTGCTCTGAAGAGGCTTTTCTTCCTTCCTTCCTCTACGGCTGCTATAGCCCTTGTTGCTGTATGTCCAATTACTGTCTCTCCAATGGCTTCCCTTGCTAGCTCTCTTGCTCCAAGGTTCTGCTTTGCTGTAACGTCCTCTCCAAGGCTCTCCCTCTCCTTCACCTTCTTCATAAGGTTCCTTTCTTGCTTGCTCTTTTCCTTCCTCTCCACGTCCCTTGCTTGTTTCCTTGCCCTTCTTGTGCTAACTCTCTGCTCTGTTTGTGGATTTAAAAAGCATTTGCTTCCCGGCACTCCCTGTCCTTCCCCCAGGTGTGACCAATCAGTGAGGAAGTCTGTCTCTCCCTCTGAGCTGGGGCGTGGCCTGAGCTCAGCAGAGAGCTGTGTTTTTTTTCTTATCTGGCTTGGAAATCCTGTGCACGAGTGCAGTATCATTTATTTCAACAGGATTTTCCTCCACCTCCATCTCCTCCTGGGGACTTTCTCCATTACAATATGCATGGTGCAATGGCTTGGAGGCCAAAGACAGAAACTGCCTTTGGGTGAGGTTTTTATAGGAAGTGGGCTTTCCCTCTCCAAACAGTTTCTTCCCATCATGAATTGAATGGCAGGGGGAACCTCCCATGATTCTGGAAAGTATTGGTCCTTATCCTGTATCATTCTGACAGTTTCTGGTAGGGACACTGGATGGTGCTACTGATTCAAGCTGCAAAATCCAAGTGGTCTCTACAGGTGGTAAACAGCAGCACTTACTTGTGTAGATTGGCATACACATGTAAATGTGAATTTAGAAAGGGGTGATGCACACCATGTTTAGTTTTCCAAGAAGCGTGTTAAGGGTGAGGAGACAATGGTTAGGGCAAGCCTACAATATTGATGTGGATTCCCCATCTTACAAGGGGAATCCATGTTGATGAGAAAAAATCTGGACATCGGCATTTGCATCTGCCCCAAGGCACGAATAAGTGCCTTCTTGAAAGGGAAGGTGTAAAGGCCAAGATCAGGCTCCCTAAAGTCACCTCCTGACATCCTATTGTCCCCATCTCCTAAGGCATTCAGTCACCTCCTGTCGCCCCCCCCCCCCCCCCGAGATATGCAATCCCCGCTGACTGCTGATCCTTCCAACCCCTTCAAGGCATATGATCCCCCTGGCATCAATATTGCAGTACCTAACCCCCCTAGCATAAAGAAGCTCCCCTGATAGCCCATAGATAGACCATCCCACCCCCTTCCCCCGATCCCTCCACCATGTCTCTTACTAGGATCACATGGTACCTGGTGTCCAGTATGTACAGAAGTGATCCTATAAGTAGTTGATGCCCCCTAGGCACTCTTGACTCAAAGAAACTACATTCCCCTTTTTAACCCATGTTTCTGTCAAACAGAGAGCATCCAAACTCTTCTTCTCAATTAGATCCCTTACCAACACTCTCTTCCTTACCACAGACCTCACATTTAATAATCTCACCGAATCATAAAAAGGTATAACCTCTTCAGGAGCCTGCAGTGGTACCCTCACATGAATCCATCCCCTTCTTCAGACATCACAGCTCATTTTAAAGAAGGAGTTTCGTCAATTGTGCTCCAAAGTGGTGTCATTAGGAATGTTTTTTTATTAAATACCCCAGAAAATATATTATAAAAAATAAAAGGAAAATGTATATGTTTACTGGACCTAGTTAATTGTGTGAGTTTATATAGGGACAAGAGGTCCCTTGGGGCAGGCTTCAGGATTGTAATTACCTTCCCTTGATTGACCTTTTGACGGAATATTGGGGATGATACAACTGAAGGTTTCTTGTTGATTTTTGAACATTGCTTATGCTTTTTCTTATGTGTTTCTACTCTTCTTACATGTTTGGGGATTGGTGCAGTTATATATTTAAAAGATTTCTGATTTAATACAACTTCTCCAGCCTTCAAATTGAAGAACCAGTATGCAACCCTGGAAGTGGAGGAGGTGGAAACATCCCAAGAATGGGAAGAACCAGAGCTCAAGCACCCCAAAGTTGCAGAATCAGTGACCATAATGAAGCAAAGGGCAGTGGCGGTTGGTTACTCTCTTCTGAGGGGTACTAAGGCGTCCATCTGCCAACCAGACTTGATGTCCGGGGTGTTGAGCTGTCTGCTAGGTGCCAAAATCTGAGATGTTATGGAGAGTTTGCCAAGATTCATCAAGCCTATTGACTATTATCCAATGATGCTCATCAATGTCAGCACAAATGATACTGCTAAGTATCCCTCCAAACATATCAAGGCTGACTTCAAGGATCTGGGAGAGAGGGTGAAGCAGATAGATGTACAGGTGGTGTTCTCTTCAGTCCTCCCTGTTGATGGTAAAGGCCGAGGCAGATTAGCTCGCATCCTGAAGATGAATGTATGGATGGTGTTATTGAGAGCATTTTGGTTTCCTTGACCATGGGATGATTTTCCAAAGGCTACTGAGCAGAGATGGCATCTGCCTATCCAAAGAGAGTCAGTGTCTTCTGCAGCAGACTGGCTACTGAAGAGGGCTTTAAGCTAGATATGTTGGGGGATAGGTGAAGAAAGTAAAGCATTAAATGCTTCTGTAGACATGGTTAAAAGGGACAACAACTGGAAAGTAGTGTGCATTAATGCCCGCAGTGTGGGAAATGAAATCCCAGATATTGAGGCTTTAATGGAAGACGCTGACTTGAATTTAGTGGCAGCTATGGAGACATGGTTCCATTTTAATAGGTTTGTCTTTAGTAGTATTTTTTGTGGTTGACCTCCTTGTTTTGGATTATCCTTTTATCTCAATTTCATTAATTTATTAGCCTTTTTTTACTTATATTTATTTTTAATCTTGACCTCATGTCTCTACTTCGCAACCTTGCGCGCTTTAATTGATCCTGTCATTTGGGTACAACTCTGGCCACCTGTCTGTTTGTTATAGTTTGTCATATAAAGGTGTGTGCAGAGATTTAATAAGTTACTTTTCTGTTTTTTTGCCGTCAATTGTTCATCACGGTATTTGCCATGTCAGTAGACACCCCTTCCCCTTCCCCCCTTTTGCATTTTTGGAGGTTTTCCAACACCTCACATTGCTTTTAATGATTTTCCAGTATTCATGTTTTATTTTATTTTTTTGGTCTTGTTCGATGGTCTTAATACTGATATTTCTTATAATTATTTATTCTTTTAAAGTATTGGCACTATTTAGGCTTTTACTTTATGAATTCTCATATAGAACTGTTTTTAGGACATGTACAATGTCTTTGAGTGATGAATTTTTACTTTTTTCATGTCTGATTAAGCGCATAGTCTTTGGTATTATCAACCCTTCCCTGCTTAGGGCTTTGGATGCCAAATGAGAAACACACTTGTAGGATTTTATGCTACCATAGCAGATGTATAACTATATCTATGTGTCTCCTCTGATTTCATAGTGTGCTCAAATACAACATTCAGCAATACCCTGCCTTTTTATATGAGATCTCCTTTTTTTCAGAATTGGACATATGCTTTTACACATCAGCAGATCATCCGTGGGGGGCACTAGGACCATGTTGTACTGCTTGCAATAACAAAGCACTGTGAGTTATCGCCGGTGACAGCGCTATTTTGGTTTTCAGTTTTTGGGATATGAAGTTTGTTCTCTAATACACAATTTTCCTTTTTAATGATGTTTATGAAAGGGAGTTCTTTAAAAGGATTTTTATAACTTATCTGCTGGCCGTTTTTTGGTGCCAAAAGAGCCATTTAAATGCACGTCATTGTTCCTGCCAGTTCCCCATTATCAGTTTTGAAGACGCCTACTTGCGGTAAGCCCTCTCGTTTTTTGGCTACACTTTTACTCTTCTTTAGCCCACTGTCCGTTTTGTTTCCAGATGAACCTTGTCATTTGCACCAGCTCCTTGTTTCTTTTTTGTTACAGCAATGCAATATACTTTTGTTTCTTTTGATTGGCACACTATTTTTACACACAAGGGATAGACAGTAAGTTATTTGCAATAAATTGTATGTCCATTTTTGCCCTCTTCTATCCCATTCCTATCCGCATGCTCATCTAGTTTACACGGTACCTTTTCAGCCTTTTTAAAAGAGGTTTGAATGGTTGATGACTATTTATATTCTATATCCATTGCCAGATGCATTTGGTGTTCACTTTTTTAAGCACATTTCATTAGTAACTGTACATTAGACGTTACCTTGTTGCACTTTATTGCTGTTTAACATTCACTTTCTATTGGTGATGTTTTTATGGCAGATATTTATACAACTACATGATTTGTTTTTCTCTTTTAATAGTGTATATGTTCTTATGATTAAGGTTTTTCTGAATGTTGACTCATTAGCTATTTATTAATCACTTATTCAGTTTTTTAATTTTTATATTTTTATTGTTCTTTCATTAAAATTGTATGTGTTTGTGTTGGAGGAAGGCACTAGCTGGTGATGGGGTCCCAATAAAAGTCTATTCCAACCTAGAGATGGTGTGCTGGTTTCCTTGCTCCTATTGGTCCTGTCTGGTTTGTGCGAGAACACGAGCTTCTTTTGGATTCCCTAGGGCTGATAAAGTCTACTCTTATAATGCTGCACTCTCCTCTTCTCTGGATGCTCTTGCTCCGCCCATGTATAGAATAAATTGCAGCCTATGTGCAGCTATGTGTTCAGAAACAAGCTAGCAATAGCTAGAAGAAAAAGAAAGAAACCATAACACAGGCTGGATGATATGATAAGCAAATACAGACATGAGATGCTAACACTGCCTGGTAAATGTGTAAAGAACAAAGTACAAGGATAGTGAGAGAACAGCAGACTGATAAGAAATGGGCTATAAAAGAAGTACCCGTGACAAGCATAACAGGAGAGCAGTGAGGCAGGGCACGAAGGTGAGCTGTATCAGTCTCTCCAACTTCCTCCTTATCTTCATCTTTATCTTTTCTTTTCTCTATCTGGCATCTAACTTGCTTCATTCCTATATTACCTGTGCAGGGCTCTGCAGCTATAAGTAATGAAGATATTCTGCTGTATGAAATTATGATGTATGTGGGAATAAAATGAAAAGCATTATTGCTAATGGTGTGTCTGTTCTGTCCTGAGACTGGCAAGGCACAGGAAGTGAGACCGTGTCGGGGAAGTGCCACTACAGGAGTCTTATAGGGAATATAAGATAAGGTATTGTGCTCAGAGCCCCTGTAGGAAGGGGGGACCAACATATTGGCGCCCGAACAGGGATCTCGGCCAGTGAGTTTGAGGCTTGCAGTGCACGGCTGCCCAGCTCAGGTGTGCCCGAGGTGAATGTGGACCACTTAGGGGAAGGAGGTAAGTGTGTTTTATTTTAGTGTTATTTGTTGGATTCTGGGTTAACACAGTAATACAAAAAATTATCAAAATGTCTGAATGCTGGAATTGTATTGAGATGTGTATGTGTGAAAACACACTTATCAGTAAATGGTGAACCTTGAGAGAGCTGGCATGTTTATCATGAGAGATAAA
Source organism: Ichthyophis bannanicus (assembly GCA_033557465.1). Taxonomy (NCBI): domain Eukaryota; kingdom Metazoa; phylum Chordata; class Amphibia; order Gymnophiona; family Ichthyophiidae; genus Ichthyophis; species Ichthyophis bannanicus. Next base: position 86,001,113 of record CM066043.1, read on the forward strand.
CATGCCAGCTTAGCATGAAGAAGAACATATGGTCCCCAGTATAGTTGTCAGAACACAGGGAGTTGAAGAGATATATTTTTTTGAGGAACTGAGGGGTGGGAGAGAACCAAGCAAGAGAACCAGGCAAAGAACTGAGTGGGGGTAGCAGAGGTCAGATAACAATATAACTCTGACAAGGCCTAGGGCCTCAGAAGAAGGTCAATGGAAAGGGGTGCAGAAAACAGGGCGAATCACACATGTGGGGTCCTAGTTAGCTGGAGCAAGGATGTGACAGGAACAGATAAGCGAGGAGTTCATCTCCTGGGCAGTGAAGGCTGTGTGGGGTATGGATTCCTTGGATTCCCTATGGCCCCAGTATCCCTGTTGTCATGTCTGAGAGTTTTGTGTGCATGTTAGTTTGTCTTGCGTATGTCTGTTACATTGATCTTGTGTGTCCAGGAAAGCCTGTCATACATTCTCTTACTCGCTGTTGAGTCAGGAAGTAAGACAGAATCATGCAGGCAGGACCAAACATTCTGGCTTGTAGTTGTTTAGAGATCTGCATCTGAAATCTGTGAGATAGTTATTACCATGTATGAGTGTGTTGTCCTGCATAAGGTGAGATTTTATTGGAAAGTGATATGTCCTCCCTGAGTGGTTTCCTTTTGGATGGAGCAAGGTGTCTGCTTGGGAACTGTCTGGCCCACAGTCCAGCTGACCCTTCGCCCTGTACATTGGTTCCCTGACCGGGAAATTTGCCTCCTTAGTGCTGAGTGCAGGTACGAAGGATGTCATCGTAAGGGTATGAGAGGAACCCTTTCCTGGCCAGGGTGAGTCCCAGATTTTTCATGTAGTTTAGTTTGTGCTTTAAGGTAGGGCTGGAGAGTGACCCCTAGTAGCAGTTGTGAATGTGAAGTGCACAACGTCGTGGGTGTTCGAGGGATCCTCTATAGGATAAGGTAAGCTTCAAATTTTCTTGTACTTTCATTTGGTGTGTGTTTTGTTATATTGTTATTAATGTCAGATAGGTATAACCAGAGAAAAATATTTTAATAAATACCTGGGGTTCCATGAGTAATAGAGGTATGATGCAGATAACTGTTTTAGTGTTCTACAGCTTTATTCTTTAAAGAAACAGCTTAAAATTTTTTTACTATGGGTTTGGGGGTTACAACATTCTTTTGTTTGTGCTTGCAGACTTCAGGCAAATGGATTAGTGGAGCGGGTGAATGACATTCTGAATAAGAAGTTATGTAAGATCTGGTGCGGCACAAAATTGAACTGGCACTTCAGTGATGTTAGCTGTTCCTGAAGACAACAGCGACCCCTACTGGACAGCTCTCAAGGGGAATACGTGTACCTACAAAACTGTAACTGGTCTCGCTGAACTGAGCTGTTCTTTGTCGATCCTTACAGAGTGACACGGGTTAACCCCTTGGCATTCCCGGTGGAAGAATCTCAGCAGTGGCATCACATCACCAGAGTGCATCTGGCTCCTTACACCAAAACGGCATAATGTGAACTTTTGTGTGACTTTCTGGACTGGTTCAAACTGTGTTACAATCTAATTGGTGGTACAAAACTAAGGGGCTTGTTTACAAAGCTGCGGTAGCGGTTCGCAATCGTTATCGGAGCCGCGACCCCATTGATTTCAATGGGGCCGCGGCTCCGATAACGACCGCGAACCGCTACCGCGGCTTTGTAAACAAGCCCCTAAGAGTATGTAGAATAGTACAAAGAGTATTGTGTGTTCTCCCCTTCTGCTCTCTCTGGAGAGTGGTTGGTAGCTGATGCATTAGACTTATATGCTATCATGTATCCAGGAATATCAGGGTCTCGCTGCTGCTGTACTTAATCCTTATTTATCTCTCCCTCTAATTCTAGCTCTCTTCTCCTCTCTTCCTTTTCCTATCTGTACCTTGGGGTCATCTTCTATTCCTTCCTTTCCCTTTTCACTCACATCCAACGGATTGCTAGAAGAAGTGTGTAACTCTGTATTAAAGAAGTCTAGGCTTATGCGTAGCTGCTTCAAGCTGGATCCCTTTTATCAACATGTCTTATCGCTGTGCCTAGTAATCAATGAGAAATGCAAAGTTCTACTGCAATTTCTAGGCTGAAATGTACAGATCAAGCTGTAACTTTTTCTACTTTCTTTTATCACATTGGTGTCACACACCCCTCTTCTTGTCATAATCAAGTTCCTTTTTCATTACATGTTATATCTGTTTTAAATGCTACAGATTGCTTTACCTTTGTAAATGCTACCCTAGGAGTCTTTAACCTTACCAATGCTGAAATGAGATGCATATTCCATGATATATCTTCCCTATGGATGGTTTTTACTAGGTGTCTTGACAGCCTATACTTATGTCCCAGTAAAATGCAACAGGTGGTCCATGTACGTTTGGTAGACTGACCACAGCAGCTTTTTCACCCTTTCCAACTAACATGAGCTTCTCCCACTCTACGTCACTAAGAGTTAGACGCTCCTCTCCGATGTCTCAAAGTTGTGATCAAAGTGCCCTTGGTTTAGCTATATCAATTTTGGGTACACCTGGATTAGCTTTCTATAATGCTATGGAAATTAATCATATTGCTTGTTCCTTAGCTAAGTCTGTTAGTATTACCTCGTCCATATTAGCCTCTATGAACCATGAATTGTCTAGTTTATGTACAGCTATATTTGCATACAGGCTTTCTATAGATTTTCTGCTGTTACGGTTAAATCATAGATGTGAAGAATTTGAGGGTATGTGTTGTTTCAATTTGACAGACAACAGTACTCTATAGAACGTTCCATACAGGACTTGAGTAGATTAGCATCTTAGATAACCAAACGTTCCAATGACAATTGGTAGGTCTCTATTGCTTCCTGATTTTCCTCCCTTGGTCCTGTTTGGAAAAATGTCTTTGTTACCTTGGTTGTTCTTGTCGTCTGTGGTTGTATTTTCTTACAGTTTGTTCAGTTCTGCATTGCCCGTTGCTGTTCTAGCTCTCCTAAATTTACTATGTTTTCTCATACTACCACCATGTTAAACAGTAAACCTTTTACCCCCGACATTTCTGTTTACAATTATTTGCATTTCTCCTCCTTCCCTCAGATTTAGACTCCCTGCCCATGGCAGTCTTTTTTTCCTTTTGTCACATTGTTGCTGTTCCCCTGGACTCCATCTGTTTTTGCCAAGGTAGGCTCCATTACATGTTCGCTCCTCGACAAGGAGTGAGGGGGGAGTATATGGAATAAATTGCAGCCTACGTGCAGATATGTGCTCAGAAACAAGCTAGCAATGGCTAGAAGACACAGAAAGAAACCATAAAACAGGCTGGATGATATGATAAGCAAATACAGGCAATGAGACGCTAACACTGCCTGGTAAATGTGTAAAGAACAAAGTACAAGGATAGTGAGAGAATAGCAAACTGCTAAGAAATGGGCTATAAAAGAAGAACCTGTAACAAGCAGAGCAGGAGAGCAGTGAGACAGTAGACGAAGCTGAGCTGTATCAGTCTCTCCAACTCCCTCCTTATCTTCATCTTTATCTTTTCTTTTCTCTATCTGGCATCTAACTTGCTTCATTCCTATATTACCTGTGCAGGGCTCTGCAGCTATAAGTAATGAAGATATTCTGCTGTATGAAATTATGATGTATGTGGGAATAAAATGAAAAGCATTATTGCTAATGGTGTGTCTGTTCTGTCCTGAGACTGGCAAGGCACAGAAAGTGAGATCGTGTCGGGGAAGTGCCACTACAGGAGTCTTATAGGGAATATAAGATACAGTAGTGTGCTCAGGGCCCCTGTAGGAAGGGGGGACCAACACCCATGCCACGTCCTGTGAGGTGTACTATACCCCAGCCCTGGCTGACTTCCATTACCCGCTATCTACATTCCTGTGCCCACTCACCTAAGCATGCTTGGCTCAAATTCCTCATCCTTGTAGACTTCCTACACGTCAAATTCATGCTTGTCTCTTTCTAGTCAACCATAGCACTTGCCATATAAGACTATTATATTCATCTGACTAACTTTCTTGCCTCTGACCCTTGCCATCTCTTTTCAACTTTCAACTCTCTCCTCAAGATGCCTCCGCCTCTGACCCCTCCCTCAATTTCTGCCCAAACCCTGGATGACTACTTCCATGACAAAATCCACAAGATCACACTCCAATTCCCCATAAGGTCAGCTACTCCCCCTCCTCCCTCTCTTTGCTCCCAACTTTCCCCCTCTACCTCTGCTACTATTTCTTCCTTTTCTATGATCTCCGAGGAGGAAACCATTCATATTCTTTTTTCATCCAAACTCACTACCTGCTCCTCTGATCCTATTCCCACTCGTCCACTATTTCAATTTCTTCTCCATCAACAATGATTTTGCCAGTTGTCAGGATCTTTGTCTTCTTTACATTAAGGAGCATGCCCATTTTAAGACTATGTTCCTTGATCTTGAGAAGCAAATGTTTTGGATTGTCTTCACTTTCAGCCAGTAATGTGGTATCAACAGCATAGCGAAGGTTGTTGATGAGTCTCCCACCAATCTTTACACCTCTGTTGTCTTCATACAGTCCTACTTTTCTGATAATTTGTTCTCCATATAAATTAAACAGGTAAGGGGAAAAGTATGCAGCCTTGTCATACACCTATGCTGAGTTTAAACCTTTCTGTTTCTCCTTGTTCTGTTCAAATTGTTGCTGCTTGATCAATGTAAAGGTTGTGCAAGAGAACTATCAGATATTCTGGTATACCCATGCTTCTTAATGTGACCCAGTCAAAAGTCTTGCTGTAGTCAATAAAACATATATAGATATCCTTTTGGTATTCTTTTATCTTTTCAAGGATCCAGTTCACATCCACAATGATGTGTCTCGTTCCTCGCTCTTTCCTGAACCCTGCTTTCACTTCAGGCAGTTCTCATTTCAGGTATGGTTGTAGTCTCTGCTGAATGATCTTGAATAGAATCTTGCTGGCATGTGGGATCAGAGAGGTTATTTGATAATTTGCACAGTCAGTTGGATCACCTCTCTTCAGTATTGGTATAAACACAGATCTTTTCCAGTCAGTTGGCTATGTTATCTTCCAAATTTACTGGCCAAGTTTTGTAAGTTTGAAAACAGCTGCATCTGATTGCTGTAACACTTCAATGGGAATGCCATCAATGCCCGGTGCTTTGTTCTTTGATAAGGCTTTCAGTGCTGCTTCGACTTCTTTCATCACCAATGGTTCCTGATCATAAGGTACAGGTTGAAACGGTTGTTGGTCCACTTGATCTTTATGGTATAATGAATATGTATATTCTTTCTACCTTTTCTTGATCTTCTCAGCATCATTCAACATGGATCCTTGAGCATCTTGTAGCATTCTAATTTGAGGCTGATCTTAATCTTCCTCTAATAGTTGCTGCTGCATTTTTTGAAAGTACAGACTTCAGTCTTGCAACTTAATGACCTATATGACTGATTGACCTGGCCAACCTTAAGAAGCAGTACACCTGAAGCAGAACCCTTTTAAAATATTAATGGTCTTGAAATGCGGTACAGTGTCGCTTGCATATTTTCGTTGAGCCTTGGTCATGATCACCTGAGGTTGCTGCTTCAAATTAAGAATTATTTCTTTAAGTTAAGTGCCACTCTTTTTGACTATTTATAAGTGATTTAAAAAGGCCAGTTAATTTCAAGAGGGATTTTTCCCTTATAACGAAGAGTCCAACAAAAAGGTTTGGCAGTCTATTGTGCTCTATCAGTCTGGCCTATTTCTTATCCAATATATTTTCTCTAGCAATGCACTATTAGCAGATTTCGACATGACAAATTTAAGAATATACACTCCAATATTCCAAAACCACTTATCCATACAACAGGTGCTGCTATCTGGATAAGTGGTGCTGGCTGTGACTATCCCCTGATACTGAGCAGCACCATCCGGATAGTGCTGCTGAATATCTTACAGACTGTCTTGATCCTATCCAAACAGTGCTGGGATGGTTTGTGTGTGGAGTGAGGGTGGAGCAGAAAATTATTCAGATAGTAGCAATACTCGATGCCACTCTCCAAATAACATAGGAGAGCCAAAAGGCTCTCAAGTATCTGGACAGTTATCCAGCGAGTCATGTTGAATATCACTGCTATCTGGTGTGGCAGGGTCAGGTACCCGAAGCTCACTATAAGTCCCAGAATCCCTCAGGATAGAGATAAGAAGGCTCCTGCCACCAGGGGCGGCTCAAGGCAATCTGCTGCCTGAGGCGAAGAATGAGATGGCACCCCCCACCTTAGAGGGGGGCGGGGCTTTTTCAGAAATCCAATCAGAGACTAAACCAAACCAAAAAGCTGATTAGATTATATGGAGGAAATGCAAGATGTTTGCACACAGGGCCATATCGAGCTACAATCATGCCCTGTGCGACTTGCAGCTTGGGCGCATGCCCCCCTCTCCACCCCATACCTCCATCCAGTGCTGCCTGCTCTTTCCCTGCTGCTGCCACCCTCAGTTTTTTTCACAGCGGCGCCAGCAGCAGGGAAAGAGCAGGCAGCACTGGACAGAGGTATGGGGAGGAGGAGGGGGGGGCATGCGCCCGATCTGAAAGACACCCGCATTTTAAGCAGATTTGTCCCTCCCTGCTCTGACATCGCATCGGACGAGGGAGGGACCAGACCTGCATAAAGTGCTGCGAAAAGGCTTTGGGGTGCATTTCAGCTGTCTGCTGTTGTCCTGCTGCCGCTGGCAGGACAATAGCAGGCAGTCGAAATGCCCCCCCCCCCCCCAAGCCTTTGCACCCTGTGCGGCTGCACCGCTTGCACAGGGCTAGTTACGGTCCCGTTTGCACACCAAGGAACTAAAAGACAGCAAGAACCAACAGCACAGTTTATAAAACTAAATTATAACTCATTTTTATTTTGTTGTTATAAACTGCGTTATGGTTCTTGCTTTTTCTTTTTCAACATATATTTTGCATCCACAGTAGGTGCAGAGCAGAACCAGGACATTCACCCACAGAGCTCAATATTAAAAAAAAATCTGATTCTGATCATCTTACTAACAACAACAACAACCACTATTCTCCAGTATCAGGCATATTGTGAACTAATACAAAACCCTACAACAAAGAGCAAACCTACCATACCATACCATATCAGCACAAACTTCCAAAACTCACATAAGGAGCCCATCCAAAAAAAGTGTCACGGTAAATACTACAGTGGGCCCTGAAGCATCCATACACCTATTTGAAAAGCTGAACAAGTCAAATTAATACAGTACAGTATAGATCTTTATGTACAAACTCCATGTTAACAGAACACCTGACCTCAGTCACACACTCACAACATCGCCCCTCACCAAGTACAGAATAAGTAACCACAATCTAAAGTAAAAATAAAAATATGTAAACAAAATTTAAACTGAAACCCCAAGAAGCCAGAGTCCACATGCAGTGCAACATCAGATAAATAAGAAATGCAGTTTCCCAATACTGTGTAAAATATAAAAACAGCACAAACTCTAGTCACTAAAATTAAATAAAATTATTTTTTCTACCTTTGTTGTCTGACCATTTTATTCTCTGATCATGCTGGTCACGATCTGAGGCTTCTGCTTTCCTGTCTTCTCTTAGCTCTCTTTTTGTGGTCTATGGTCCATCTGACATTTCTTATCTCTTCTTTTGTTTTCCTCACTTCCTTCCATCAGCCCATTTCCAGTTCCAATAACCCTCCCCAGTATCAGCCCCCTTTCCAGTCCTCCCCTCCCAGTATCTTCCAATGTCAACCGCCTTGCATTCCCATGACTGCCACTGGTGCCCATTCCCTTCCAGTCCCCCTCCTTCCCCACTGTCCAGCCCCTTCTAGTCAAAATACCATCCCAGGTATCAGTTCACATCCACTCTCAGTGCCACCCCCCAGTCAGCTCTCTTCCAGTCCTCCTACCCTATGTCCATCCCCCTTCCAATACCATTCGCATGTCAGCTCTCTTCCAGCCTCCTCCCCATTACCCAGCCACCTACCACTCCCATCCCCAAGTGTCAGCTCCCATCCAGTCCCCCTTCAGTACATCCCAAGTGTCAGCTCCTTTCCAGCCCCCTCCTTCCCCCATGTCAGCTCCCTTCCTGCTCCTCCTTCCCCTGGTAGACCCTCTCAGTATCCGCTCCCTTCCAGTCCTATTCTACCATCCCCCTGCATCAGCCCATTTGTAGCCCTAGCCCCTAGTTTTCTTCCAAGGCCAGCAGCACTCTCCTCCCCTCCCTCATTAGCCCATTTCCAGTCCCAGCCCATTTCTATTCCTATCCCCCTTTATCAGCCCACTCCAGTAATAGCCCCCCAATCAGCCCATTACCAATCCTAGCTCATTTCCAGTGCGAGACCCCATCTGACCATTACCAGTCCTAACCCCCCAATAAGTCCATTTCCATTCCTAGCCACCCAATCAGCCCATTTCCTGTCCTAGCCCCCCTAATCAGCCCATTTCCAGGCTTAACCCCACCAATCAGTCCATTACCAGTCCTAGCCCCCCTCCTGATCAGCTCATTTCCAGTTCTAACCCCCCATCAGCCCATTTCTGATTCTAACCCCCCCCCCCCCCGATCAGCCTATTTCCATTCTTAACCCCCATCAGCCCATTTCCAGTTCTAACCAACCCATCAGCCCATTTCCAGTCCTAGCCCCCCCAGATAGCCTATTACCAGTCCTAGCCCACCCGATCAGCCCATTTCCAGTTCTAACCCCAATCAGCCCATTTCTAACCCCCATCAGCCCCCCCGATAGCCCATTACCAGTCATAGAACCCCCTCCCGATCAGCCCATTTCCATTTCTACCCACCCCATCAGCCCATTTCCAGTCCTAGCCTTCCCCCATCAGCCCCTTAATATTTCCTCTGCTATCCCCCCCCCCAGCCTAGGGAAATTGAAAAAAGAAAACCCCCAAAATCCCGGTGGCAGCGGCAGAATGAAGTGCCCCGCGGCCGCTGCTAGCGTTTCCCCTCCATGCTGGCTCAACTTTCAAGAGCTGCGCAAAGGGAGAATGTTTTCCTTTCCTGTGGCTCTGTTAAAGCTGAGCCTGCTGCCACAGATGGGAAACAGGCTTTTCCTGTTTCCCATCAGCGCTTTTGGGCTCAGCTTTAAAAGAGCTGTGGGAAAGGGAAACATTCTCCCTTTGAGCGGATCTGCAAAGCTGAGGTGGTGCGGGGGGGGGGGGGGGAGGGAAAACACTGGCAGGGCTCTTCCGGGAAGGCGGCAGCCGGGGGGCACTTCATTCTGCCACTGCTGCAGCAGCAGTGGCAGCAGCTTCTTCAGCTTGTTTTATTTTGGGGGGGGGGGTTATTTTGAAGGCCGAGTGAGGTGGTCTTTTTGGGGGCAATTTTTGCCGCCCCCAAAAAGTTGCCACCTGAGACTACCGCCTCACTCAGCCTCATTATAGAGCCACCGCTGCCTGCCACAGTTAAAGCCCATGTGATTCAATTACGAGGAGAACACTCAGAAGAGGGTGGAGCTGGGTGGAGTTTCTTCAGGCTAGAGAGACTGCATAGATTTCTTCTGGGGTGGCTGGGGAGAGCTACCAAAGTATACAGTTGGAAAAATCTGTGCAGGGGAGGCTGAAGGAAGAAGTACAGTCTTTAGGACCCTGTCCCTGCTTCTGGAGAAGCTCCCAATCTCTCAAGGGGACAGGGACATTGACTTCAGGGCAGAGGAAGAGGCCATGGAAATACGTATATAAGGACATGGAGAACCCAGAACCCATGAAGGTACAGTGGATAGGACAATGAAAGCTCCAGCCCTGGGGCAGGTTCAGTGGGCAATTAGTGAACCATAAGGGTGGGGCAGCTACACAACTTTTGGCTGTGCAGCGGAGCTACATATTGTATTCCCCAAAAGACTCTGTTTAACTTGGACTGATATGCAGGGGCGGCCCAAGGGGGGTGCGGGGCCATGTGCGGAGACTCGGTGCGGGGCCTCATTTGCATAAGGGTCCTCATTTGCATAAATATTTGCATAATGTTACCATACACGAACTTTTAGTAAACATGCCTCTTAATGAGTGTATGAATAAAGAAAGACTAAAAGACTTCTACATTACTATAATCCAGTGCCAACCGCCAGACACATTAGGAACTACTACAAACACTGCCCATTTAGAACCCATAGCAAACCCGCCGTATCCTAACAGCACTACCAGGACTCATAAAGCACCATACCCTAACTATCAAAAGGAAACGCTGCAAATATTAAACCAATACATTTCAGAGAACAACAATACATGACCTACTGGGGAAAGAGAACAAGTGGCAATGTCAAATAGGAATTACATAAACAGAATACCTCAGCTCAGTTACACATGAACAGAACATAAACCATCACCAAACAAGGAATCACAATTTAGAAACAGGAAGACAATAATTAAACTGGGAATCCCAAAAGCCAAACTTGGAATGTACAACACTGTAGAAATAAAACTATACATTAATTTGCTCTTGTACTAAACAAAGCGCAGACGTTAATGATGCACATTTCCCAGAGCTGACATATTCCAATTAATAAATTCAAAATAAAGAGATATTTTTCTACCTTTTGTGCATTTTTTTTCAGCTGCAATTGCTCCAGCCACTTTCTTCTGGTTTCTTCGTGTCTTCCGCTAATTCTTCATCGTCTGCTGTCCATTTGTCTTTTCTTCTCTCTTCTAGTTTTTTTCCATTCTCTCTCTACATCTGCTTTAACATACTAATCTTTCTCCTTTTCCTCTTTCCTCATTCCTATTTCATCCACTCAAATTTTACCCCTCCATCCTCAATCCCCACTTACTCTCCCAATATCCGGACAATTGTAGATTTGTCTTCCCTCCCACACAAAATATTTTTTCCCTCTCCATTTCACTCTCCCAGCTCCATCCCATTCTAATCCTCCCCCAACATCAGCTCCATTCTAGTTCCAGTCCCACCCAGCATCCGCTCCCTTCTAGTCCCCGCATCAGCCCATTTCCAGTCCTAGCCCCCCATAAGCCCATTTCCAGTCCTAGCTCCCCATCTATTTGCAGTCCCATCCGAGTCCCTCCATCAGCTCATTTCCAATCCCAGCCCCCCATGAGCCCATTTCTAGTCCTTTCCTAGCCCCACCATCAGCCCATGTCAAATCCTAGCTCCCCTCCACTCAGCCCATTTCCAATCCAAGCCCCCCATGAGCCTACTTCCAGTTCTAGCCCCTTCATGAGTCCATTTCAATCCAAACCCCCACCACAGCCCATTTCCAATCTTAGCACCCCCCAACAGCCAATTTCCTGTCCTATTCTAGCCCCTCCATCAGCACATTTCCTGTCCTAGCCCCCCCTCACCCATTTCCCGTCCTAGCTCCCTCCCCCTCACAACCCATTTCCATTCCAAGCCCCCGTCCCCATCAGCTATTTGCAGTTCAAGCCCTCCTTCCACTCAGCCCATTTCCAGTCCTAGCCTCCTCATAGCCCATTACTAGTCCTAACCCCCCATCAGCCCATTACGTCCTAACCCCCCATCACCCTATTTCCAGTCCTAGCCCCCCATCAGCCTATTTCCAGTCTTAGCCCCCCTCCCATAGCCAATTACCAGTCCTACCCCCCCACCAGCCCATTTCCAGTCTTAGCCCCCCATAGCCCATTACCAGTCCTAACCCCCCCCCATCACCCTATTTCCGGTCCTAGCCCCCCCATCAGCCTATTTCCAGTCTTAGCCCCCCTCCCATAGCCAATTACCAGTCCTACCCCCCCATCAGCCCACTTCCAGTCTTAGCCTCCCCCCCCATGGCCCATTACCAGTCCTAACCCCCCCCCCATGGCCCATTACCAGTCTTAACCCTCCCCCCCATCAGCCCATTACCAGTCCTAACCCCCCCCCATGGCCCATTACCAGTCCTAACCACCCCCCCCCATCAGCCCAATTCCAGTCTTAGCCCCCCCATAGCCCATTACCAGTCCTAACCCCCCCATCAGCCCATTTCCAGTCCTACCCCCCCCCATGGCCCATTACCAGTCCTAACCACCCCCCCCATCAGCCCACTTCCAGTCTTAGCCCCCCCATAGCCCATTACCAGTCCTACCCCCCCCCATCAGCCCATTTCCAGTCCTACCCCCCCACTTCCAGCCTTAGCCCCCTCCCCATAGTCAATTACCAGTCCTTCCCCCCCATCAGCCCATTTACTTTCTTTGCCCCCCCATCTGCGCTTTTCCTTTCCTACCACCCCACTTCCAGCCTTAGCCCCCTCCCCATAGCCCATTACCAGTCCTACCCCCCCCCATCAGCCCACTTAGCCCCCCCATAGCCCATTACCAGTCCTAACCCCCCCCATCAGCCCATTACCAGTCCTAGCCCCCCCCCATGGCCCATTACCAGTCCTAACCCCCCCCCCAGCCCCCTTAGCCCCCCCCCACGGCCCATGACCAGTCCTAGCCTCCACCCCCCCTGGCCCATTACCAGTCCTAACCCCCCCCCTCAGCCCACTTAGCCCCCCCCCCCCTAGCCCATTACCAGTCCTAACCCCCCCCCCATCAGCCCACTACCAGTCTTAGCCTCCCCCCCATGGCCCATTACCAGTCCTAACCACCACCCCCCCCGGCCCATTACCAGTCCTAACCAGCCCCCCCGGCCCTTTACCAGTCCTCACCACCCCCCCCCATCAGCCCACTTCCAGTTTAGCCTCCCCTCCCATAGCCCATTACCAGTCCTAACCCCCCCCATTAGCCGACTTTGCCCCCCCATAGCCCATTACCAGTCCTAACCCCCCCATCAGCCCATTACCAGTCCTAGCCTCCCCCCCCATGGCCCATTACCAGTCCTAACCCCCCCCAGCCCACTTAGCCCCCCCCCCATGGCCCATTACCAGTCCTAGCCTCCACCCCCATGGCCCATTACCAGTCCTAACCCCCCCATCAGCCCACTTAGCCCCCCATAGCCCATTACCAGTCCTAACCCCCCCCCCATCAGCCCATTACCAGTCCTAGCCTCCCCCCCATGGCCCATTACCAGTCCTAACCCCCCCCAGCCCACTTAGCCCCCCCCCATGGCCAATTTCCAGTCCTAACCCCCCCCCCATCAGCCCACTTCCAGTCTTAGCCTCCCCCCCATGGCCCATTACCAGTCCTACCCACCACCCCCCCCCCTGGCCCATTACCAGTCCTAACCAGCCCCCCCCCCGGCCCATTCCCATTCCTCACCACCCCCCCCCCCATCCGCCCACTTCCTGTTTAGCCTCCCCCCCAATAGCCCTTTACCAGTCCTAACCACCCCCCCCCCCCTATCATTCCAAATTAAAATAAAAAAAAAACCAAACTGGCTGCTTCTGCCGTGGCAGCATCAAGAGCTCTGCCGCGGACGCATCAAGAGCTCTGCCGCGGGGCCCCCCCCTGCCCGGCAGTGACTACTTGCATCCTCAGCAGCTTTCTTCATGTCCAAATAGCAGGCTTCTTTCAGAGCCGCGAGAGTTTCTTTTCTCGCGGCTCTCTTAATCCCGCGGGGCTGATGGGAAATCCCATCACCCTCGGCGGGATTAACAGAGCCGCGAGAAAGGAAACTCTCGCGGCTCTGAAAGAAGCCCGCGTTTTGGACATGAAGAAAGCTGCTGAGGATGCACGGAGGCTCTGCCGGGCAGGGGGGGGCCCCGCGGCAGAGCTCTTGCTGCTGCCGCGGCAGAAGCAGCCGGTTTGGTTTTTTTTTTTAAAACTTGGGATGCTGAAGAATGTTTTTTGCGCGGGGCCCCCTGAAACGCGGGGCCCTGTGCAAAAAACATTCTTGCTCAATGGACGGGCCGGCCCTGCTGATATGAAGCAGTTATACACCTCCTGGATGTGCTTCGAGCTACATGTTTGTTCCCATGAAGACTTTGTGTTTGAATATGAGTGGAGTGGCCTAGTGGTTGGGGCAAGTTACTTCAGGCTGAAGGGCCAGGGGTTTGAATCCCACTAGAGGACAGCAACCTTGGCCCGTTAGGACTGGGGTTTCAAGTCCCACAGGTGCTCCTTGTGGCCTTGGGCAAGCCACTAAACCCTCCATTGCCCCAGGTACAAAAACATAGACTGTGAGCCCTTTGGAGACAATGGAAAAATATATATACAGTACCTGCATGTACACTGCTTTGACTGGTAGAAAAGCAGTATATAAGCCTAGTTAAAATAAATGAGTGACATGAGGCAGCTGCACATCTCTTGACTGTGCAGTTGATCTACCATATTATGTTTTGAGAAGGACTCTAAGGTTTAACCTGCTGATAGAATTGCAGAGCTTGTGACGTTGTATGCCTTTCTGCCCTACCCTGAGTCAGGAAGAGGAACTTGGGAACACAGTTCAAAGGAGAGAAGATAGTCATGTGCCTACCAGGCTCTTCAGCCAGCAGGAATACAAACCAAGTTGTTGAATTACTTAGCGCAAAAAGTGAACACTCCAAACTTGATGTTATTATCCACTTAGGCACAAACGACCTGGCTAGAAACAGTGCCTCTACAGCCCAAAAAGACTTCCAATCTCTGGGAGAGAAACTCAAGCACGTTGTTAACACTGTTGCATTCTCAGAGGTTCTACCTGTTCTTGGTAAGGAGACAAAAAGGCTGCATCACATTAACATTAATACATGGCTCCAGACCTGGTGCAAACAAGAAGGATTCAGATTTATTGGCAACTGGGACAACAGATGGACCAACAAGAGACTATACTGTGCTGATGGACTACATCTCTCTGTCGCAGGGAAAAGAATCCTAAGTGAAAAATTCAGGCAGTATGTGGATATGCATTTAAACTAGGAAAAGGGGGTGACGGATGTGGAAGGTCAACATCTGCATGCCACCCCCAGCAAAAGCAGAACAACATTAGACACAGCCACACTTTTAAACCACACATCAAAAACATGTGGGAAGAAGTGGGCAGAACAAAATCAATGCAAAATACACACAAGCCAGGAAAATGCTGGAAAGCAATGAGCACAAATGCTCGAAGCTTAGCCAACAAAATTCCAGACCTGGAAGCCCTAATGGTGGAAACGGATTTGGACATTGTGGCCATTACAGAAACATGGTTTAATGAATCACATGAATGGGATATAGCCATAGCTGGCTATAATCTATTCAGAAGAGACAGAGAAAATGGAAAAGGAGGAGGAGGAGGAGTAGCCTTGTATGTCAAAAGCAATATTAAAGCTACTGAAATGCAGGGGACATGGGGAAAAGAAGTGCTCTGGATTGCGTTGGAAAGAGGAGATGGCACTGTCATCCATATTGCTGTAGTCTACAGACCCCTGACTCAAATTGAAGAGAGAGATAATGAATTGATTATAGATATTGCCAAGATAGCAACAAAGGGGGAAGCGATCATATTGGGTGACTTTAATCTACCTGACGTGGATTGGATTACTCCTTCTGCACATCTGGAAAGAAGCAAAAAAATTGTGGATGCTCTCCAAGATGCATTATTTAGACAAATGGTGATGGAACCAACCAGGGAAAGCTCAACGCTGGATGTAGTGCTCACAAACGGTGATAGTGTGTCGAATGTCTGCGTGAGTGCCTCTGTGAGCAGCAGCGACCATCACACAGTGTGGTTTGAGATAAAAGCCATGGTACAGGCCAATCATCGCAAGCTCAAAGTCCTAAACTTCAAATACACTGACTTCAATAAAATGGCAGAGTACTTAAAGGAGGAGATGACGGGGTGGAAGGAGATAAAGGAAGTGGAATGCAATGGGCTAAACTAAAGTAGGCAATAAAAGGGGCAACCAATAAATATGTAAGAAAAGTAAATAAAAACAAGAGGAGAAGGAGACCTATTTGGTTTTCCAAAGAGGTGGCTGCTCAGATAAAGGCAAAAAACACAACTTTCGCAAAATTCAAAAGCTTGAAAACAGAAGAACACAGAAATGAATACAGGATCCAACTCAAAGAGTCTAAAAGAGTAATAAGGATAGCAAAATCAAAGGCAGAGGAAAAGATGGCAACAAAACTTTCTTCAGGTATATTCAGGAAAGGAAGAAGATCAGAGTTGGAATTGCAGGACTCAAAAGCGCTGGGAAAGGACTCATGGAAAGTGACACTGAAAAAGCGAAATTGCTAAACAAATACTTCTGCTCTGTTTTTACTAAAGAAGATCCTGGAGATGGACCAGCTGTGACTCACAAATATAAATATGGGAATGAAGTAGATACCACACCATTCACAGAAGACGAGGTATTAGAAAACTTGCTAAACTGAAAGTGGACAAAGCCATGGGACCGGATGGGATACATCCCAGGATACTGAAAGAGCTCAGAGAGGTTCTTGCAGGACCGTTAAAGGATGTCTTCAACAGATCCTTGGAAATGGGAGAGGTTCCTCAGGACTGGAGAATGGCTGATGTCGTACCTCTACACAAAAGTGGTGACAGGGAAGAAGTGTCAAACTACAGGCCCGTGAGCCTTACCTCGGTGGCGGGAAAAGTAATGGAGGCGCTCCTGAAAGAGCGAATAGTGAACTTTCTCAAAACCAACAGGATGCAAGATCCAAGGCAACATGGTTTTACGGAAGGACGGTCTTGCCAAACAAATCTGATTGAGTTCTTTGACTGGGTGACCAAGGAACTAGATCAGGGGCATGCGATGGATGTCATCTACCTGGATTTCAGTAAAGCCTTTGATACTGTTCCTCATAGGAGGCTTGTCAACAAACTCAGTAGCTTGGGGATGGGTCCCAAGATGGTAAACTGGATTAGAAATTGGTTGACTGACAGACGACAGAAGGTGATTGTACATGGAGCTCACTCGGATGAGAGGAAGGTGATTAGCGGGGTGCCCCAGGGTTCGGTCCTGGGCCCGGCACTGTTCAATATATTTGTGAGTGATATTGCTGAAGGACTGAATGGAAAAGTCTGTCTTTTTGCAGACGACACAAAAATTTGCAACAGAGTGGACTCCCACGAGGGAGTGGCTAACATGAGGAAAGATCTACAAAAGCTGGAAGACTTGTCTAATGCTTGGCAACTACGATTTAATGTGAAAAAGTGCAGTGTCATGCACTTGGGTAGCAGAAATCCAAGGGAAATGTATGCGATAGGGGGCGAGAGGTTGGTATGCACGGTTCAGGAGAAAGACCTTGGTGTGATTATCTCTGATGATCTCAAGGTGGCAAAACAGTGCGACAAGGCGGTGGCAAAAGCCAGGAGAATGTTGGGCTGCATACAAAGAGGGATTACCAGCAGAAAGGAAGAGATACTTATGCCATTGTATAATTCACTGGTGAGGCCTCACTTGGAATACTGTGTTCATTTTTGGAGACCGTATCTTGCAAAAGATGTAAAAAGACTGGAAACGGTTCAGAGGAAAGTGACCAAAATGATTTGGAGCCTGCATCAGAAGCCTTATGAGAAGAGACTTGAAGACCTAAATATGTACACTTTGGAGGAGAGGAGGGACAGGGGAGATATGATTCAGACCTTTAAATACTTAAAGAGAAATAATGAACAAACAAACCTCTTCCAAAGACGGGGAAACTGTAAAACTAGAGGGCATAACATGAAGATGCAAGGTGGTAAATTGAAAGGCAATGTCAGGAAATATTTTTTCACTGAAAGGGTGGTGGATGCTTGGAATGCCCTCCCGATGGAAGTGGTGGGGGCAAACACGGTGACGGAATTCAAAAAGGCATGGGACAGACACAGTGGATCCCTTTACAGCAATAGGATAAAAACAAAATAAATGGTACCATCTAACTTCCGAACCATATAACGTCTCAACAAATAGGGGTGTCCTACCTGGAGTGGTGGGTTTACCCCTAAACAAAGACATGGGGAGGGGTGGCCTGCACAGAGCGACAGGTGCACCTACTCTTGCCATCTTGCTGGGCAGACTAGATGGAACATGCTGGTCTTTATCTGCCGTCATTTACTATGTTACTATGTTACTATGAAAGACCACGCTTGGACCTGAAGCAAAAGGGAGCCCTGGGAACTGGAGATAACACAACAGGACTGTGTGCTGTGTTTGCCAGGACCTTACGGGATGGTGGCAGAAGGAAGGACCGTACCCACACGCTAGTGCTGCTATGGGACCTGCAAGAGATGCTACAGTGGTGCATTGGCCAGGAATCCGGCGAAGGCATTGCAATGCTTGGAACACGGACATCAACTCCTCAGCCCAGGCGATTGCCAGCGGTCACACCCAGTAAGCATACCTGGGGCAGGATGGATTGCTAGCTGGGAGACAGAGGAGGCAAGGGTGCCAAGTTAAAGGCAAAAGGACCCCGTGGGTGGGTGCTTAGGCGAGCACCTAGGGTGCCACGCTTGGGTTTTGTTTCTCTTGTGTTTTGTTGCAGGATGCTTCACGATGGACCCTAAAGAAGGTTTTTAATTGATGGCCACACAATTTCAAAAGCAGCAAGAGGAATCCCTGAAGGCCCAATAGGCCACCCTAGTGGCCATGCAAGAACAACAACAGCCTCTGCTGGATATACTAGACGGGTATCATAAGGCCACAACTGGAGGGAAGGAAGGCAGATCGTCCGGGAAGCAGAATTCTGCCACAGCTCCGGTTGATTTGGTAGGATTGCCACAATATGTACCCTTTGTTTTTGGGACGTTGACTGATGCAGATGATATAGATGACCTTTTAGGGTCTTGAGAGAGTGGCCATGGCGGTGGGGTGGGCACAGGAACAGTGGACCATTAGATTGGCCATCTCCTTGACTGGGGATGCTTTGGTCGCATACCAGACCCTAACCCCCATATGGGCCATGAATTATGCTACAGTTAAAGCAGCCATAAAGGAGCTGTATGGCTTAACAAAGGACTCTTATAGGAGAGCCTTCCGCAAAGCCATGCTGGCCAAGAATGAAAGGTCCCAAGCCCTAGCCCAGCGGTTAAGAAATTTAGCCACTAAATGGTTAGAGCCTAAGGGTAGGAGAACTCCCCAGCTAATGGAAGACATAACAGTAAAGCGATTCCTCTTCGCAGTCCCTGAGAAAGTGAGAGGGTGGCTTATAAGGCAGGGCTGTCGATCCTTGGAAGAGATCATTAGGGCAGCGGAGCTATATTTTGAGGCTCAGTACGCCCAGTCCTACGGAGGAGGAGCCCAGCAGCCACTCTGCAAGTGAGGCCATCTAGCCATCTATGGGGGTTGGCCCCAAGGTTTCCACAAAAAGGAAGGGGACAGTATCCGTGGATACCCCGGAATAAGCAGAGCATTCTAGGCAGAAATGCTTTGCCAAAGAAATATTAATCATCAAAAATATGAGGTTCCAATTTATATACCATTGGGTAGACATGTAACTTGAAAAATGTGTGTCAGAGCCTCTTTCAAAAGGGGGAAAAACAACTTACCCCCTCACTGTATTATTTTATTGATGCATCTATATAAATAAGTCTAAGATTATCTCATACAAGTGCCAAACATTATAGAATCCTGTACTTCCCAACCAAGGCTCACAAGTATCTGGATAGTTATCCAGCAAGTCATGTTGAATATCACTGCTATCTGGTGTGGCAGAGTCAGGTACTTGAAGCTCACTACAAGTCCCAGAATCCCTCAGGATAGAGCTAGGAAGGCTCCTGCCACTGTTAACCAGGTGATTCAATTAGGAGAACACTCGGGATAGGGTGGAGCTGGGTGGAGTTTCCTCAGGCTAGAGAGACTGGATAGATTTCTTCTGAGGTGGCTGGGGAAGAGCTTCCAGTGTATGCAGTTGGAAAAAGCAGTGTAGGGGTGGCTGAGGGAGGAAGGAAATGCAGTGTTCAGGAGCTTGTCCCTGTTTCTGAAGAAGCTCCAGATGTCTCCAGGGGAAGGGGGCATTGACCTCAGGGCAGAGGAAGACACCATGGAAACACAAGTGTATGAGGACACGGAACCCATGAAGGTACAGGGGATGGGACAATGAAAGCTCCAGCCCAGGGGTAGATTCAGTGGGCAATTAGTGAACGTGAAGGGTGAAGCAGCTACACAGTTTTTGGCTGTGCAGTGAAGCTACATATTGTGTTCCCCGAAAGACTCTATGTTTAACTTGGACTGATATGATGCAGTTATACAGCTACTGGATGTGCCTTGAGCTACATGTTTTGTTCCCATGAAGACACTGTGTTTGAATATGAGTGACATGAAACAGCCGCACACCTCTTAACTGTACAGTTGAACTACCATATTATGTTTGGAGAAGGACTCTAAGGTTTAAACTGCTGATAGAATTGCAGAGCTTGTGACTTTTTATGCCTTTCTGCCCTATCCTGAGTCGTGGAGAGGAAAGGCCACGCTTGGACCTGAAGCAAAAGGGAGCCAAGGGAATTGGAGGTGACAAGAAGACTGTGTGCTGTGTTTGCCTGGACCTTATGGGACTGCGGCAGAAGGAAGGACTATACCCACCCTCTAGTGCTGCCATGGGACCTGCAAGAGACACTACACTGAATAATGATGCCAGTCAGTACATTTTTCCTAGCAAAAAAGGTACCAGTACTCATATGTTGGATGCTTTCATTAATGCTTGAGGACCATGGGTCAATTTTAGTAGGCAATGAAAATGTGATGGAACTTGGTATCACTGAGTACCCACTTTAAAAAAGCCTGATGACAGTTACCATTCTATCCTGATATTCACTGCCAACCACTCTCTGGATACTAGTGCTGAATATCTGAATTTTGGCTGAATATTGGCCCGTTCCTTTTTTTTTTTTTCTTCTTCATAATAAAAAACACCAAAGAGGGCATGCACTACATATGTGTGTGTACCACATATAGATTTAAAGCTATTAGTCTGCCCATGTAAATTGCACTAATTAAAGGAATTAGAATCATCATAGCCTAGATACTGTGGACCCTACTAGCTATGCCCTTACTTTTCAATAATATGAGAAGGGAACCGTTCAAATACATCCATGGTAAAAATCCACAGGAGGTGGCCCTCTTCCAACTGAAAGGAAGTTGTGAAACAAAGGTTCATAGGATGAAGATGAAAGGGGATAGACAGGAGTAACCTGAGGAAATAATCCCTTACATAAAGGTTGGTGGATGCGTGGCACAGCCTCCCAGTGGAGATGGTGGAGACGAGAACTGTATCTGAATTCAAGAAAACACAGCTGAAGTATAGAGGATCTCTGAGGGAGAGGAAGGGATTGTAGAGCTTAATAGTTCTTATGGATGTGGATACTAAATAGGCCATTACAGAGCCTGATATTGTACTGAGATGGCTATATGCCACTAAGACACATAGCTGTCGCTGCTGATCTGTAACTCTGGATATTCAATGCCCGGGTCATATGTGGCCCCAGTATTGAATATCCAGGGTCACCGCACAGCCTCCAATGCTGCAGCAGCTAACCAGGTAGCGGCAATATTGCATCCTTTGCTCCCTTTTGCAGCGGCTAGTTTTACCCGCAGGTCACTAACCGGGTAGTGGTGCAATATCTCCACTATCCGGTTAGCGACTGCCACTGGCCACGACATACCCCGATACCAAGCAGTTAGCATCGGGGCATATAGCAGCATTAGTTAGGGATATTCGACAGCACTGTTAGTGCCATTAAATATCTTATTCAGCTGCATTTACACGGCTTACAGGTCTGTGCCTTTCAATATCCGGTCTATTGTCTTTATCTGCTATTGTTTTTTATGTTTGTTTCTTCTCTTCCATGCTCTTTATTTGCATATGCAGCTCCATATACTTTCCTATTTCCAGCTTGTGTTACGCCTCTTTGTGCTTCAGCTGCCCGGGCTATTCATTACTGTACCCATTTAATTTCCTTATTCTGCATGCGCGCCTATGAGCTTCTCTTTTCTTTACTGTTCTTCCTTTAATCTCTTTTTTTCCTTTCCCTGGCAGCTGCGATTGTACTGAGTTCTCCTCCTTCATTGCTATATAACTTGCTGTTGCTGATGGAAAATTTCCCTGGGATCCAAAGCTCTGCCACCTCTATGGTATTTTTGATGTTTCTGGACCGCAACTAATAATGTGTTCAGAATTTTTGCCCTTAATTCTGTCTAGAGTTGCCCCAAAAAAAGCATGACAGACAGAAGGATGGACATTTGCGAATTATATAGATAGTCTTGGTAGTAAGGCTTCGTGTCTCAGTTCTATCTTATACTGCTCACAATGGGGCCTGCTTACTACACTGCACTAGTCATTGCATGTGATAAGCTCTGTTAACATTTTTGCATTCTTCTACAAATATGATAAGTTAACATAAGGCTTGCGATAATTGCATATTTAGGCTCCTGAATCAGACGCAACCTGGTTATAATAATGAGCTGCATCACATACAATTGTAGGCAAAGTAGCTCTTTCACATTACTGTCAGTAACACAACTCGCAAACCTTGTGGACTGCAGTGCTGCATAAAAGGTAGCTTAAAAGATCACTAATCCTCCCACTGCAGCATTGGCAGGCTAAAGTGCTTGGTGATGCTTCTAGAGAGGCACATTTACAGAGTGCTGTGGTCTCTTTTAAAGTCCCCCTGTAAAAAATTTCTATGATGATCCATGAGCTATTACCCTTGTGACCTTCCCCTGCAGTCCCACCTGGGCCATGCATTTTGTAAAACGTAACCTGTGGTAAAGGTCCAGCCCCTCTTTACTGTAAATAAATTGTCTCCTTCAGAATACTCGCTCCCTCATGCTCCACAGAACGTTCTGAATGGTTTAGTGGGGACAGGAGATGTTCCTGTCCCTCTCCAGTGCTATCTTTCCAAATGGCTCCTTTGCCCCACCATTGCACATTGTCATGGATGAGAATGCATGAAGTGCTAATGTAAGTAAAAACACTGTGGAAGTTATTAAACGGTGGTACTAGGATGGGAGAATCCTGTCATGCCAATTGCGCCTGGTGGGAGAGCCTGAAGCAGTAAACAGAATGAGGATAATTTAATGTTTTTATGCATGTATTTCATGCCTATTTTATAACATAAAGTATGCGCATACTTGACTTATAAAGCAGAGGTGTAGGTGGTCAAAAATTAAGGTCACCAGATGTCCCCGATTTTTCATGGATTGTCCCTGATGTTAGAGCTGTGTCCCAGACTTCCTCCTGTTTGGCAGCCTCCTGTCCCCAATTCCTGCTATGGGGACAGAGGGACTAGAAAAGAAATTGTATTTTCAACTTAGTGATTTGAATATGTCAGTTTTTAAAATTTACATCCATCATCTTTATATTTTGCACAGAATGGGGAAAATGTGCCACTGTTTCTATTTTTCTGTCGATCTGTGTGCATGGGATGGGTTGGAGGAATAGGGTAATGACTCCTCTTCCTTCTTCCATATCTTGTTGTTCAAACCTGAAACTAAGGTATCCCTTCCTCCCCCCTCCTCCTCCCCACTTCAGATGTGTCCCAGATTTGCCTGCAAAAAATCTGGTAACCCTATCTTAAACGTACGTTCATTTAGGCCATGAGCACTTAAGCCAGCACTGTGGCTGCTGTAAAGCCCTGCACCTACTGTAGATTTTAAGAATACACACAAATTATAGGATTTTACTGTTTATGTGCATGACTTTCACTCTGCCCAAGCACTACCCCTATACTTGCCCACAGTGGAAGTATTTATTTAGCTGCATTTATATCCTGCTTTTCACTGGGTCAAAGCAGTTGGGGGATACATTTAACACAAGGGGTTATGAGACACATACACTAATACTTACAGGGAACATGGGCAATGGAGGGTTAAGTGGCTTGACCAAGACCACAAGGAGCACTTGTGGGACTAGAAACCCCAGTCCTTCTAGTCCAAGGTTGCTGTCCTCTAGTGGGATTTGAACCACCAACCTTCTGGCCCGTGGTACCTTGCCCCAACCACTAGGCCACTCCTCCCTCTCAAGTACACCCAATCGGCCTGACACATATACTTTCAGAATAGTGGCCATGTTAAATACACATGTTTGAGCCCATTTATGCATGTATATGTCTAAAATATATAGATTTTGCCTGTGTAAGTCTAGACTAAGGGATTTGTTTAGTAAATAGCGATAGCGGCGATCGTGCAAAATCGAAGCCACGGCACCGATTTTGCACAATCGATGCTATTACTGTTTACTAAACAGACCCCTAAGGTTAACAGACATCTGATTTTTGGGGACTGTCCCCAAATTTGCATATGTGTCCCTGGTTGGTTCAGTGCCTTTGGTTAACTATTCCTGACTGCAAAAATAAAAATCCATCTGTGGCCGCTCAAGGTGGAGGGCAATACTTGGCTAAATGTCTCTGTTTTTTAATGCTGCCACAGATGGAGAAGGCCTATAGAGAAGCAGAAGCAGGCTAATGGTAACCAATGACAGTGATCAGAGTCCCAGCCTTGGAACAACAGCTGGAAAGTAGATAGAACTGGTAGGACCACACATCCCCTCCAGATCTGTGGAAGCTGGACAGAGGAGTAACACAGCCAATCGCATTGTGGCAATGAGAAGCGTGTTCCCTTCTCTATCCCAGCATGACCTCACACACATCAGAGAATTAGAGTTGGGACCCCAGTGCTCTTGTTATTCCAACTACAGTGGTGACTGAAACCTCTCAGTCCAGCCAGGCCTGACCTTCACAGACAGAGAGAAGCAGCAGGTGCTCCAATCATACAGCTGGCCAGATAGTAAAATGGCATGAAGTGTCTGAGAGAGCCAGAAGAACCCACTGCCCCATAGCACACAGCAGCAAGAGAGAACTGGAGCTGGAGGAGCAGGAGTCCTGGAGTGAAGGGAGCAGCTGCTGTTGCAGCAGGTGGGACAAGTAATGGGATATTTGTGGAGAACACACGGAGGGGGAAGAGCAACTGAATAAGGAAGAGTCCTGCTGGTCTCAGGATGGGGCATGGTTTGGGAACTAGAAGATAATTAGGAGATGATCATGTCAGGAGGGGAGAGGGAAAGAAGGTGATATTGCCGGGGGGGGGGGGGGAGTTGGAGGAGGAATGGATGGTGGTTAATGCTGGGAATGGAAAATGAGAGGGTTAGATGCAGGATATTGGGTGTCCTAGATGAACCTTTAATTTATGCCTCCTTTCTATGGAGATTTTGATAATCAAACTCAACAAATTGATCATCCCAACACCACCTTCCCACAAGAATCCTGTAAAAATGCATACTTGGACATCATGGGGGGATATTCAAAAAGATTTAGCTGGTTAGCAGGACCTATAATCCCAATATATCCAGTGGCACTGCCGAATATTGCCACAGGAAAGACATCCAATTAAAACTGGAGCAATCTGTGGGCGGTCACAGCAACTATCCAGTTAGCTGCGATATTCAACCCCTAACCAGATAGCTAAACCGCATAAATTTAGGATAGGTCAATGGCTGTCCTAACTTTACATGGTTTTTGCTATATTTTTAAATATTAAAAATGTATGTGCCTGCTGTCTCTGCAAATAAAAGTATGTGCTGTTGGTTCTTTGAGTTAGTGGTGTTGTCGGGATCTATCGTTTGGCTTTGACTGCTACTGTTCTTTGTCACTTCTCAGAGGTTTCTGCCCTAGGTGACTGCCTAGTCTTACTTAATGGTTGAACTAACCCTGGGTAGAGGGAAAAAAGATGGTTAAGCCAGGGGTGGTGAGGGAAGGAAGGTGATTATGCCAGGTGAAGAGACAGCATGGAGAAGGAAGAGAGCACCCACAAAAAATTTGAGAGAGTATGGGAATAAATGCCAAAGGAAGAGGGTGGGGAGCTGAGTTAAAATGAGGAAGGGAGCAGGCAGAAAGCTTAGGAAAAGGAAAAAGGAGGGTAGGGGGGAGAATCAGGAGTAGGGGATAGAAAGATTGAAAGAAAGTACTGAAATATCTATGGGTGAAGGAATGAGACAAAGAAGAAAGACAACATTGAAACAGAAAAGAAAAAAATGATGAAGAAACAACTAAAAAGAAAACAAAGGCAAGACCAGGGAATGGAAAAGACTTGGCCATAAATCAAGCCAGGTTGGAAACTTTTATTGTAATCAGTGTAAAATATTCTGGGACCCAGTTCAAAACCTCAGGTCCCACATACAGTACAATCTATATGTTGTTGCTGTTGAGTCAATGCTGACTCCTAGTGCTGGCAATCTAGGAAGGTTGAAACCACTGGATAGGATCAGAGTGGGGAGAGGAAAACTGAAAAAGGGTAGGAAGATGAGAGGGGGATTGTGGAGGATGGATGAAATGAGAGAGAAGATTTGGGACAGAGGGATTGAGAAAGGAGACTGGGCGAGGAAGATGGGGGGGGCAGGAGGAGACAGAAAATGGGAGATGAGAAAAGACATGGAGACTGAGGGAGGAAGGGGGAGATGAGAGAGAGCGAGGATGGGGGTGAGAGGGAGAGAGGCTAAAGGAAGGGATAAGAAAGAGAGGCTGAAGGAGGACTAGGTAGGGGGATGAGAATTACAAAGAGAAGGGAGCATGCAGAGAGAGGATAGGATAGAGGGGATTGAGAGAGAAAGAAGGCCGAGAGAGGACATGGTGAGGGGGATGAGAGAGAGAAGGAAATTGGCTGAGACCTGTGCTATGGCAGATAAACAAACCACAGAGACGGTCACTTCTGGATGCTGGGATACTGCTGACTATACACTTGGGGAAGGGGGGCTGCTCACTTCTGCCAGTTATATGCAGTAGTGTATTAACAGCCTGATTTGCTATGTCTTCCTATAGCATGGAAACAGAATGAGAAATCAGTCTTAATAATTTAGGTCCTAAAGGAGCTACAACGAACCTCTGAGAGGATGCCTCTCCTTCCTCTCCTCTTGAAATTTAGTGGAGATTCTAGGGGATTGAGGAGGGGATATAAGAGAGGTCTCATCTGCTGGCTCCTAGACAGACAGAATATTGCTCAAGGCCTGCCCTAAATAATGTGTCAGCAGGTTTGTGTGTTCTAAAGGTTCTGCTCCCTATGTTCTTCACGTAACCATCTCATTCTGGGAAATCACACATGCAGAAAAAAGTCTGCTAAAATCAGTATAGGCTCCTAAGCTTGTTAAGTAGTTTCTACTGTCAGTATGCCAACAGGAGAAGTCCTACACCTTTTCAGAAGAGACAGAATGAGAGGTTCTGACACTTTTTAATCCTCTAGCATATGGCAAAGCAGATGCATCAACACAAGGCTAGAGAATAAAAAGCCAATCAAGGAGAGCTGAAGATAGTTGAAGGAATATAAAGAAGGCAATCAAAATCATGGGATGGCAAAGATTACTGCATAGCTCAGAGACAGAACTGCTAGACCCCAGAGATAGCAAAGAGTTTTCTTTACCAGTACCATAGAAAGAGCAGCCAGTGCAAGATAAACATAGAACTGCAACAGGACTGAGAGCAGTCAAGGTAATTACTACTACTGAACATTTGTATAGCGCTACAAGGCATACGCAGTGCTACCCAGACACATGTAATAGATGGTCCTTGCTAATCAAGCTTACAATCTACTTGAGACAGACAAAACAGTAGCTGTAGACATGGGATACAGCTAGGGGGAATGGTAAGGAAACACAAAGGACATCAGGTGAATCAAGATCCAAAAGCAGCAGCCAAGAGGAGAGTTTTCAGCCTGGATTTCAAAAGGGTCAGAGAAGGTGCTTGACGTACAGTCTCAGATAGTTTGTTCAGACATAAGGAGCAGCAAGGTAAAAGGAGCAAAGTCTGGAGTTAGCAGTAGAAGAGAAGAGCACAGATAGAAGCAATTTGCCAGAAGGGGGAAATTCCTGAGGAGAGGTGTAGGGAGAGAAGAGGTAGTGAGTTGCTGCAGAGTGAATGCACTTATAGGTCAGCAGGAAGAGCCTGAACTGAATGCGGAAATGAATAGGAAGCCAATGCAGAGACTTGAGAAGAGGAGTAATATGAGCATAGGCTGGCGGAAGATTAGTCGCACAACAGTGTGTTGAACAAATTGAAGGGGAGAGAGATGACTCAGAGAGAGACCAGCAAGGAGCAGGTTACAATAGTCTAGATGGGAGGTGACTAAGGAGTGGATTAGTGTCTTAGTAGTGTGTTAAGAAAAGAATAGACAAATGTTCATGTATGGAAAGAAGAGGCAGGTGTTAGCTATCAGTTGGATGTGCGTGGAGAAGGAAAGAGGAGTCGGACGCCACCAAGGTTGCGAGCTGAGGCGACACGGAGGAGTAGAGAGTTATCCACAGAAACTGAGACAGGAAGAAGGGGAGAAGAGGGTTTAGAGGGAAAAATGAGCAGTTCAGTTTTAGCCATGTTCAATTTCAAGCGGCAGTGAGACATCCAAGCAGCAACATCAGAAATGTAAGCAGAGATCCGGGCCTGGATTGCCAGAAAAAAATTCAGGTGTAGAGAGGTAGATCTGGGATTCATCAGTGTGTGTGCGTTTCACGAGGCACAAGAGAAAGGGAAAGAGGAGTGGGTGGAGGAGAGGGATATGAATAAGATTTAAGCTGTTGCATAAGGATTTATTCTGGGAGTTTGACAGAAGTCTAGGGGGGCCAGGGTTGGGGTTGATATCTCCAGAAGAGAGAAGAGTGCAAGGCAGAGAGGAGACAGTACGGTGGTAAGTAGAGTGAGGTGGTTTCAGAGAGCGAGAGAGAGAGAGGAGATGGATGAATGAAAGGGAGAAAGTGGTGAAGCTCAAGAGTTCATCATAGGGTAGATGTCAAGATGCTGGGGGAAGTGAGGATGGTAAAGGTGAGATAAGGGGGAGGGACTTGAAGGTGTTGGTAGAAGAGGAGACAATTAGGGAGTATGAGCAATGAGACGAGAACGTGATGAGGAGCCATAGAAGTCAGAAGAGGTAAAAGGATAGGTGGTAGAGATTGCAGGAGATAAAGTGTACCTGTGAGGGCTTATGGTAATGAGCACAGGACAGCTATAAGAGACTATAAGACAGGGGGCAGGTGGGTTGTGGGGAGGGAGGGTGGAATAATAAGGAAGAGGAGAGAAGCACACAAAAGACAAAGAGGCAGAGCTGAACAAGAGAGGCAGGGAAAGTGCTGAATGGAAGCAAGAGAAAGCAGCCAGAGTCCACAGAAGGTGCCCTGGTAAAAAAAAACAAAAACAAAAACTGAGGGCTTAAAATACCAACTAGAGAGGAATAAGGAGAGAAGAACACACCAAAATGTGCAGTCAGAACTAGTCAGAAAACAGATGCAGTCAAGTGGTGAGAAAGAAGCCACAGCACCATAGAGGGCAGGAGCTGGGTAGGACATACTGACAAAATAGAAATATATACAAAATAATAAATAAGCAATAAGCTAGATACTGAACAGGCATAGGAAAATACGTGAACAGAACATACAAAGTTAGCTGAAGCTTGCAATGAGGGTGTTCACAGAACCTGTTTCCTAGAGGGAACAAGAGGGGAAAGCATTCATAGCACAGCTCATGGAATTCTTTCCAAACTCTGTTTGTATATGTGTATGTGTACTTGCACATACCTGTATATCTTGCCTGTGTGTGTGCATGCATGTGTCTTGTGTATGTGTTTTGTCTGTGTGCGCATATCTCTGTTTTGAATGTTTATCTGTTGTGTGTATCTGTATTTTGTGTGTGTGTGTATTTTTGAGGGCTGATATGTGTGTGCATGTTTAAATGTTTTGGATGTTCTGGTATATAACAGTGTGATAATCAATTATACACCATGTTGTTTCAGAAGCCAGTACAGTAAAATACACTCCTTCAATATAAAACTTTTCATCCTGGCTCTTTGAAGAAAGGGTTGCATATGGTCAGTTTTTGAGATTATGGAGAATTTGTTCCACATTGGAGGAGCTTAAATGTTATGCTTTTGATTTGTTTCAGGGGCTTTTAGTGAGAGGATTCCCTGGACATATCTCTCAATGAGCGTAAAAGCATGATATACCCATTGAGAGTGGTTGTTGGATGAAGTTTCTCCCACAGCTCAATTGGATTCTAGGGACTCTTTGGGAGAGACTACGTATCACTATTGGTTCTATTCAGATTTCTCAGAAATTTGTAGGAGTGGTTCCTTATATGATTTTGTCCCATCAGATTACTAAATAACTTAAAAAACATTGGCCAATGTTGGGGCTCCATGAATGTTTGTTTTCAGAGAGAGCTTCAGATAGCATATAGTAGGGATTCAAATATACAGGATTATGTAGTGTTTACCACTGCATATGAAGATACACCTCAATGTGCTTGTTCTCCTATTTTGGAGGGATCACCTGGACATTTCAAATGTGAATTATGCAATTTTTGTCAGCATGCTTTGACGAGCATAAGTTGGATGGACTCCAGTACTCAAACAACATATTGCTCTCGATGGCATATCACTTGCACTACTGCATTTGTGGTGTATTTATTGATATGTCCTTGTTCATTGAAGTACATAGGGCAAATAATTTGTCTAGTAAAAGCCCGACTTTGAGAATATTTGTTACATTTGAATAATAGCTAAGTGCACCAATTGTAAGCTGTTGCGTTCAATTTGATCATGCCTTCTCTGATTTTGAAACGGCGAATATTGGATTGGGTTCCTCCAGATCCTAGAGGGGGTGATCGAGAACAGAAGTTGCAAGTACTTGAACAATCATGGATTTTCAAACTAGCCATAGTTACAAATGTTGGCCTGAATCAAGAGCTTGATTGGTGGAGTCTTAGGTAATAAGGAAGAAAGGTTTTTTTTCATTGGTTCTAGACGACATTGCCATTTCAAGTGTTAATTTATGTATGCTTTTTAAACCAGCTGGGAGGACTTCAGTTTATTCACTATGAGCCTGTTATTACTATTCATGTGAGTGAATTCTGGTTGAACATTGAGGCAGAATGCTGAACGGAGGTTGAACTCTAAATGCAGTGCTGTGTTCACTGGATAAATTACACATTGGATATCACTATATATATGTTAGTGTTAGTCTGTACATTTTCGGGATGGGTGGAAGCCTATCCCACCCGAACTCAGAAAGCTTGAGAAGTCACTAGGGTATTGCTTCATGAAATCATTCCTCGATTCGGAATACCATTGACTATAGGGTCAGATAATGGCCCATCATTTATATCCCAAGTGACCCAACAGTTAGCTCGAGCTTTGCAAATACAATGGAAGTTACACACTGCTTACAGACCCCAGAGCTCAGTAAAAGTGGAACGTATGAATAGAACCTTGAAAACTCAGTTGTCCAAGCTTTGTCAAGAAACACACCTAAAGTGGCTCCAAGTTCTCCCTATAGCCCTTCTTAGGATACGTTCAGCTCCCACCAAGTCCCTAGGAGTCTCCCCTTTTGAGATTTTGTATGGGCGACCTCCACCCCTTGTGCAGGGAATAAAGGGAGACATGAGACAGATAGGATCTGAAATAACTAGACAAGAACTATTGGCTTTAGGTTCTGTTTTTCAGAATCTTCAGACGTGGGTGCAAGATCGACTACCCATCAACCTGACCGAGCCTCTGCATCCCTTCAAGCCAGGGACGTCCGTGAGGGTGAAAGAGTGGAGAAAGACCCTGCTGGCGCCGCATTGGAAGGGACCATATGTGGTCATTCTGTCAACCCCCACTGCAGTAAAAGTTGCAGAATTTGAACCCTGGATCCACCACAGTCTAGTAAAGCCGGCAGCTGCTCCTGATCCTGACCAATGGACATCAGTGAATGATCCCGAGACTCCATTGCGACTTACATTGCGGAGACAGCCGGGACTATAGAGAATCTTCAGAATCTATCTTCGTCACGCGAGGGTGACCATCACAGCAGAAACAGAAGAAGACTCAACAAGTTCATCATACCTAACTTCCTAGTTGATCCCCAAAAGACTGTTCTTCCACTATTGCTTTGTGGGAGTGGTGATCCTGGGATTCCTGGAAAAGACTTTTGCCTTACCCCCTTGTGCAGCCTGCATAACCACCACCCGAACGGGACAAAAGATTACTCAGACTTTACTCTATCATTCCTACTATACTTGCACTGGTACAGTCAGCTGGTGTATTTATAATGGCACCGAACTGAATATTTGTACAAAGGGGAAAAGTAAGACTTGTTATAACCCCCGACAAAACCCTTCATATTACACATTTGAAATCCGTTGGAATGATGAAGATGGAGCCATCATAAATTCGACAAAACCTCTTGCAGACCCCACAAAATCCATTATCCTGAACTTTGATGCCTGTGATGCAATTAACAGAAATGCTTACCACAGATGTGGGTCATGGGAGCGAGCATACTACCATGATGATAAATATATGTGTCCAGAAGGAGCCTACGGATGGGGATGGTGTACAGAAAAGAACTCTCCAACCACCACTTACACCACTGCCTCTAAACATGATTACTTCTGCCCAAAATGGGACTGCGTATATTTTGCTCCGTGGAAGAATGCACCTGCGGGACGAGATGGTGATAATCGCAAAGGCAGTCTGACGAAGATCAGCTTACCTGAGCCCAAGAAATGTCAGAAAGGTGCTTGCAATCCTCTGCAACTTCTCATAATTAACCCTAGTCAATGGAAGCAAGGATACAAATTTGGATTGCGTATAGCAGGAGGAGGTATAGATCCTGGGACTATCCTGTATGTACAATTGAACACCAAGGCACATGTATCCTCACCCTATCGTATACATCACTCCTTCTACGAGGCCATGAAAGCCGAGTTTGAAATTCCTCCTACCTCCCAGAACTTGTTCCTTGAGTTAGTGGGAGCAGTAGCATCTAGTCTCCACATTTCAGGCTGTTTATTTTGTGGAGGAACTAAGATGGGAGACCAATGGCCTTGGGAGGCACAAGAACTGAACTATTCTGTTCCATATAATCAGATTGATATACATAATACAACGAGTGAATGGGTATTGGCCCACTCCATTGTGGGTAACTTATGCTTTGCTCGCTATGGACTGCAGTTTAATATGGAAGTGGGGCAGCTGGTCTGTCTCAATCAGAAGTTCTACAACAGTACCACTAAAAAGACGTCTTGGTGGTCAGGAGTCAATGCTACTGAACCTTCCAATCCTCTAGTCCGTTTCCCCAAACTTGCCAGTATTTGGACTAAGTTAGCAGCATATAATTCCTGGCAAGCACCACCTGGACTGGACTGGATTTGCGGAACCCGAGCATATGCTAGGCTCCCTCATCATTGGGGAGGCTCATGTGTATTGGGAACCATACTACCTTCCTTTTTCCTTTTGCCTACATCCCAGGGATATCCTGGGTACAGAAGTCAGCAGCTAAAGCAGGCCTTGAAAATAGGCCAATGGGACAAATGGGATGCGACATCTGAAGAATGGCCACCTGAGAGAATTATCTCATACTATGGACCTGCTACTTGGGAGCAGGATGGGACATGGGGATATCGTACCCCTGTTTATATGATTAATCGAATAATATGTTTGCAAGCTGTTGTTGAAATAATAACTAATGAAACTAGTAAAGCACTAACTCTTTTGGCTAAGCAAAGTACGCAAATGCGCAGAGCCATTTATCAAAATCGTTTAGCTTTAGATTATTTGTTAGCAGCTGAAGGTGGGGTATGTGGAAAGTTGAATTTAAGTAATTGTTGTTTACAGATTGATAATAATGGGCATGTAGTTGAAGATCTAGCCACCCAGATGAGAGAGCAGACATTTGTGCCTGTCCAAACCTGGCACAGTTTGAAGCTGGATGGGTGGTTTGGTTCACTATTTTCATGGTTTAGTGGTCTCAAAGGGCATGGTTGTTGCAGCAAAGTGCAGTCAATGAATAAATCCAGGAGTCAATTGACAGGGTCCAAGCCAGTTTATTGTGCACAGGCCCAGTCAGTCAAAGCTTCAAAAGGAACTGAGCAAAGTTTTTACAGAGACATAACCATTTATACCTCTTTTTCAGTTTGATACATGAGAACTTTCTATTGGTTCTAGCTCGATACATGCAGACTTCTCATTGGTTTCACGTTCCCTGCACCTGTCCAATTAGAAATCCCTCCGGGGCCTAGCAGCCAGCCCCCTCCCTTAGGATTGTTCTAACAATGGTGCAGTTCTTGATTTTGATACTTCTCTACTGCAAGGTTATCCCTAGCTCCAGGAATGCATGTATTGAGACCTTTTCTTTCACACACAAGAGAATAATGAAAGACTTATGAATTCATAAAAACTTCTTACTAAGCAGTTTAAAACAGTTTTCTCATTTCTCACAGATTTTTGGTTCTTTTCTAGCTATAATGGGGGTTGGAATCCAGGCCTAACTTACAGGCCTTTCATATTTGCAGACTATTCTAGGCCATAGCCTGCCACATGTTAACTTCAGTAATTGATAACACTATAGAGCGGAAGTTAGCTGCGAAGGTATTAGCTATGTGGCAATATTACCCTATACCCCACGATGATGCTATTACACCAGTATAATGTGTTAAATGACTAATGAGTGATTTAATTCTCACCCTTTCTCATTTGCAGGTGAGAATAATCAAAGGGGGGAATGTGGCAGGCTATGGCCTAGCATGGCCTGCTACTATGAAAGGCCTGTAAGTTAGGCCTGGATCCTAACTCCCATTATAACTAGAAAAGAACCAAAAATCTGTGAGAAATGAGATAACTGTTTTAAACTGCTTAATAAGAAGTTTTACATGAATTCATAAGTCTTTCATTATTCTCTTGTGTGCAAAAGAAAGGTTTCAATACATGCATTCCTGAAGCTAGGGATAACCTACAGTAGAGAAGTATCAAAATCAAGAACTGCACCATTGTTAGAACAATCCTAAGGGAGGGGGCTGGTTGCTAGGCCCCGGAGGGATTTCTGATTGGACAGGTGCAGGGAGCATTGGAACCAATGAGAAGTTTGCATGTATCGAGCTAAAACCAATAGAAAGTTCTCATGTATCAAACTGAAAAAGAGGTATAAATGGTTATGTCTCTGTAAAAACTTTGCTCAGTTCCTTTTGAAGCTTTGACTGACTGGGCCTGTGCACAATAAACTGGCTTGGTCCCTGTCAATTGACTCCTGGATTTATTCATTGATTGCACTTTGCTGCAGCAGTAGCGCCAACCATTTTTGTGTGTGTGTGTGTGTGTGTGTGTGTGTGCACATTTGTATTTATATCTGTATTGTCTCTGTCTGTGATCAGGAGAAGAGATGAGGAGAAGGGCTGTTTTACAGATGAAGTTCCGTAATCACTATCTTATTGTGAAGCAGTGTTTGTATGCTGCAGCTGTTGGAATGGCTTTTCCTATGGAAATGCATAGAGCCATTTTTTTTAGGGGGGGCTACAGGATCTCTGGAGGTCATGGAGTACTTTACTTTCTGTGGCAAAAATCTCAAATCGGATGAATGATTCAAAGCTATTAGGGGAGTAGGCAGACAGATAAAATTCTCATGTTTGTATCTCTGTTTATAAGGTCCAGTTTCCTCATAGGTTACTAGATTTTCTAAGAACACATTGCTGTAGCAAAGTGCAATCAATGAATAAATCCAGGAGTCAATTGACAGGGTCCAAGACAGTTTATTGTGCACAGGCCCAGTCAGTCAAAGCTTCAAAAGGAACTGAGCAAATGTTTTTACAGAGACATAACCATTTATACATCTTTTCCAGTTTGATACATGAGAACTTTCTATTGGTTCCAGCTCGATACATGCAAACTTCTCATTGGTTTCATGTTCCCTGCACCTGTCCAATTAGAAATCCCTCCGGGGCTTAGCAACCAGCCCCCTCCCTTAGGATTGTTCTAACAATGGTGCAGTTCTTGATTTTGTTACTTCTCTACTGCAAGGTTATCCCTAGCTTCAGGAATGCATGTATTGAAACATTTCTTTTCTTTCACACACAAGAGAATAATGAAAGACTTATGAATTCATAAAAACTTATTATTAAGCAGTTTAAAACAGTTTTCTCATTTCTCACAGATTTTTGGTTCTTTTCTAGCTATAATGGGAGTTAGGATCCAGGACTAACTTACAGGCCTTTCATAGTAGCAGGCCATGCTAGGCCATAGCCTACCACATTCCCCCCTTTGATTTTTCTCACCTGCAAGTGAGAAAGGGTGAGAATTAAATCACTCATTAGTCATTTAGTCATTTAACACATTATACTGGTGTAATAGCATCATCGTGGGGTATAGGGTAATATTGCCACATAGCTAATACCTTTGCAGCTGCCTTCCGCTCTATAGTGTTATCAATTGCTGAAGTTACCATGCGTAAGCAAAGGGGTAGGAGACAAGGGAGCAATAAGCACATAGCTAATATGAATAGTACAATGAACATGAGGACTTTTAGACCACCAATCCATGAAAATAATGAACCAAACCACCCATCCATCTTCAAACTGTGCCAGGTCTGGACCGGCACGAATGTCTGCTCTCTCATCTGGGTGGCTAGATCTTCAACTACATGCCCATTATTATCAATCTGTAAACAACAATTACTTAAGTTTAACTTTCCACATACCCCACCTTCAGCTGCTAACAAATAATCTAAAGCTAAACGATTTTGATAAATGGCTGTGCGCATTTGCGTACTTTGCTTTGCTAGACGGGTTAGTGCTTTACTAGTTTCATTAGTTATTATTTCAACAACAGCTTGCAAACATATTTGATTAATCATATAAACAGGAGTACGATATCCCCATGTCCCATCCTGCTCCCAAGTAGCAGGTCCATAGTATGAGATAATTCTCTCAGGTGGCCATTCTTCAGATGTCGCATCCCATTTGTCCCATTGGCCTATCTTCAAGGCCTCCTTCAGCTGTCGACTTCTGTACATAGGATATCCCAGTTGTTCTCCATGGGATGTAGGCAAAAGGAAAAAGGAAGGGCTTATGGTTCCCAATACACATGCACCTCCCCAATGGTGAGGGCGCCTAGCATATGCTCGGGTTCTGCAAATCCAGTACAGTCCAGGTGGTGCTTGCCAGGAATTATATGCCGCTAAGTTAGTCCAGATACTGGCAAGTTTGGGAAACTGAACTAGTGGATTGGAAGGTTCAGTAGGGTTGACTCCTGACCACCAAGACGTCTTCTTAGTGGTACTGTTGTAGAACCTCTGATTGAGACAGACCAGCTGCCCCACTTCCATATTAAACAATGGTCCATAGCGAGGAAAACATAAGTTACCCACAATGGAGTGGGCCAATACCCATTCACTTGTGGTATTGTGTATATTAGTCTGATTATATGGAACAGAATAGTTCAGTTCTTGTGCCTCCAAAGGCCATTGGTCTCCCATCGTAGTTCCTCCACAAAATAAACAGTCTGAAATGTGGAGACTAGATGCAACTGCTCCCGCTAGCTCAAGAAACAAGTTCTGGGAGGTAGGAGGAATTTCAAACTCTGCTTTCATGGCCTCTTAGAAGGAGTGATGTATACGATAGGGCGAGGATATATGGGTCTTGGTGTTTAATTGCAAATATAAGATAGTCCCAGGATCTATACCTCCTTCTGCTATACGCAATCCAAATTTGTATCCTTGCTTCCATTGGCTGGGGTTGGCTATGAGGAGTTGCAGGGGATTACAGGCACCTTTTTGGCATTTCTTGGGCTCTGGTAGTCTGATCTTTGTCAAGCTGCCTTTGCGATTATCACCATCTCGTCCCACAGGTGCTTTCTTCCAGGTAGCAAAATATACACAGTCCCATTTTGGGCATAGGTAATCATGTTTAGATGTGGTGGCTGTAGAACTTTTTCCTGTACACCGTCCCCATCCGTAGGCTCCTTCTGGACACATATATTTATCAACTTGGTAGTATGCTCGCTCCCATGACCCACATCTGTGGTAATCATTTCTGTTAATTGCATCACAAGCATCAAAGTTCAAGATAATAGGTTTTGTGGGGTTTGCAAGGGGTTTTGTCGCATTTAGGATGGCTCCATCTTCATCATTCCAACGTATCTCAAATGTATAATATGAGGGGTTTTGTCGGGGGTTATAACAAGTCTTACTTTTCCCCTTTGTGCAAATATTCAGTTGGGTGCCATTATAAATACACCAGCTGACTGTACCAGTGCAAGTATAGTAGGAATGATAGAGTAAAGTCTGAGTAATCTTCTGTCCTGTTCGGGTGGTGGTTATGCAGGCTGCACAAGGGGGTAGGGCAAAGGTCTTTTCCAAGATTCCTAGGATCACCACTCCCACAAGGCAATAGTGGAAGAACATTGTGATTACTGTCTTTGGAGGTTATCTGGAAAGTTGGGTATGATGAACTTGTTGAGTTTTCTTCTGTTTCTGCTGTGATGGTCACTCTCGCGTGATGTAGGTAGATTCTGAAGATTCTCTATAACACCAACTGTCTTCTCAATGTGAGTTGCAAAGGAGTCTCAGGATCATTCACTGACGTCCATTGTCTAGGATCAGGAGCAGCTGCCGGCTTCACTCGACTGTGGTGGATCCAGGGTTCAAATTCTGCAACTTTCACTGCAGTGGGGGTTGACAGGATGACGACATATGGTCCCTTCCAATGCGGCGTCAGCGGGGTCTTTCTCCACTCTTTCACCCACATGGACGTTCCTGGCTTGAAGGGATGCAGAGGCTCGGTCAGGTTGATGGGTAGTCGATCTTGCACCCACGTTTGGAGATTGTGCAAGACAGAACCTAAAGCTAATAGTTCTTGTCTAGTTATTTCAGATCCTATCTGTCTCATGTCTCCCTTTATTCCCTGCACTATGGGTGGAGGTCGCCCATACAAAATCTCAAACGGGGAGACTCCTAGGTATCTGGTGGGAGCTGAACGTATTCTAAGAAGGGCTATAGGGAGAACTTGCAGCCACTTCAGGTGTGTTTCTTGGCAAAGCTTGGATAACTGAGTTTTCAAGGTTCTATTCATACGTTCCACTTTTCCTGAGCTCTGGGGTCTGTAAGCAGTGTGTAACTTCCATTGTATTTGCAGAGCTCGAGCTAACTGTTGGGTCACTTGGGATACAAATGATGGACCATTATCTGACCCTATAGTTGATAGTATTCCGAATCGGGGAATGATCTCATGAAGCAATACCCTAGTGACTTCTCAGGCTTTCTCAGTTCGGGTGGGGTAGGCTTCCACCCATCCCGAAAATGTACAGACTAACACTAACATATAGTGATATCCATTTGCATGGGGCATTTCAGCAAAGTCTACCTGTATATCACTCATCGGGGTCACCCCTACTGACTGAACTCTTGGGGGTGGAATAGGACCTTGCTTGGCATTATTTTTGGCACATATCAAACATTGCTGTGCTACCGAGGCGGTCAGGGATCCTAGCAGTGAAATACAGAAATGGGGTCTCAGGGCTTTTTACATAGCTGTTTTTCCATAGTGTGTGGCTTGGTGAAAAACCTGAACAAAGACTGGCACTAATGCTTCAGGGATGACTGTAGGACCTAGAGGTGGACTACCTTCTGGCGGTGGCAACACTATCCAACCTTGTTCTATCAAGACTCCTCCCTCCTTTTCACAATAATAGTCTAACTCTCTTGTCATGTATCGGAGTGCCCAGGAACTGAGGGGCATTGGGAATAGGGCTGCTTGCATTACAGTATCTTGGGTCCTAACTTGTCCTGTGGTGGCTGCCTTCCGAGCTGTGGCATCTGCAAATCTATTCCCTCGGGTGACTTCTCCTGCTCCTGTCTGATGACTTCGGCAGTGCATGACTGCTACTTGTTTGGGGGCCCACACAGCATCTAATAACATCAATATCTCGGGCCCATATCTAATGGCCTTACCCCCTGAGGTGATCAACCCTCGCTCTTTATACAAGGCTCCATGTGTATGCAAAGTAGTGAAAGCATATTTGGAATCTGTGTACACATTTATGCGGAGTCCTTCTCCTAATGTCAAGGCTCTAGTGAGGGCTATCAATTCAGCTTTCTGTGCAGAAGTTCCTGGGGTCAGGGCTGAGGACTCAACTACCAGATCAAGGGTCACCACTGCATATTCAGCACAATGATGTCCATTGATGACCAAACTGCTTCCATCCACAAAGAAAGTCCGTTCAGGGTCCTCTAGAGGGACATCGGTCAAATCAGGGCGACTTGAAAATACAGTGTCCATGGTTTCTAAGCAATTATGATTAGGGGGCCCAGGACCAATTGGGAACAACGTAGCAGGGTTCAGAGCTTGACTGTCTTTCAACTGTATCCGGGGGTTTTCACACAGCATGCTCTGATATTTCAACATTCGTGCATTGGTTAGCCAGAAGTTTCCTTTGTGTTCCATGAGAGTCAGAACAGAGTGTGGCACGGTGACTTGAAGAGTTTGTCCCAGTGTGAGTTTATCTGCTTCGCCCACTAGGAGGGCTGTTGCTGCAACAGCTCTCAAACAAGGGGGCCATCCTTTTGCAACTACATCCAATTGTTTTGACAGATAGGCTACTGGTCGTTGCCAAGATCCAAGAGATTGAGGCAATACTCCCAACGCATTTCCTTGTGACTCATGGACAAAAAGATGGAAAGGCTTCTGAACATCTGGAAGACCTAAAGCTGGAGATGACATCGGAGCATTTTTCAGAGACTGGAATGCTGCATCTTGTTCCGGTCCCCATTCTAGTGGGGATTTTTCCATTCCTTTGGTGACTTGGTACAATGGTTTTGCAATCAGCGCGAAGTTGGGGATCCATATGTGACAGTATCCCGTGGCCCCCAGGAAGGCTCTTACTTGCCTCCTAGTGGTTGGAATGGGGATACTGCATACAGCTTCTTTGCGTTCTGGTCCCAGACGTCGGATCCTCCTGGACAACTGGAATCCTAGATACTTGACTTCAGTTTGGCATAGTTGTGGTTTTGGCTCTTGAGACTTTGTATCCAGCCTCTTTGAGAAGGTACAAGAGTTCACTGGTGGCTTGTAGGCATTCACTTTCTGAGTTGGTGGCTATGAGCAAGTCATCTACATACTGAAGAAGAACCCTCTTTCCTGGGTCCACGGGGTAACTTGAGAGATCTTGATTCAGGGCAGCACTGAAGAGAGTAGGTGAATTCTTGAATCCTTGGGGTAATCTGGTCCAGATGAGCTGGCCCCGCCTTCCTGTAGTGGGGTCTTGCCATTCAAAAGCGAATAAAAGTTGACTGGTGGGGGCTAGGCGCACACAGAAAAAGGCATCTTTCAGGTCCAGGATGGTGAAATGAGTAGCCTCAATGGGGATCAGTCCTAAGAGAGTATAAGGGTTTGGTACTACAGGGTGTATAGTTTCAACTGCATCATTCACTCGCCTTAGGTCTTGCACTGGGCGGTAGTCCCCTGTGCCAGGTTTCTTTACTGGGAGAAGGGGGGTGTTCCAAGGTGACTGGCATTCCTTGAGAAGTCCATACTTCAGCAGTTTCATCAAATGGCAATGGATTCCTTCAATGGCTGGTCGAGGGAGAGGATACTGCTTCACATGCACTGGTTCCACTCCTGGCTTGAGGGTAACAATGACAGGGCCTATGTTCTTCGCTAGGCCAGGTGGATTATCTTCTACCCATACTTCAGGTGGGGCTATGAGGTTGGTAGGTATACAGTGACTAGTTGATTTTATTGGAGGTGCACTATAGAACCGCCACTCTTCTTCTCGGGGAACAGTCAGCACCATCAATCCAGCAGGCTTTGGGTTCACAGTCATTTTCGTTTCTCCCCCTTCAGCAAAAGATATTTGTGCCTGGAGCTTAGCAAGCATGTCTCGGCGCAGTAGTGGAATAGGGCACACAGGCATATACAAGAACTGGTGCGTTATTTTCTGTCCCCCTAGTTCACACATGCGGTTCTGTAGGAATGACTTTGTGGCTTTATTTCCAGTGGCTCCAACAATAGTGACAGATCGTTAGGAAAGAGGAGCTACTTGGTTAGCTACTACTGAATGTTCTGCTCCTGTATCTACCATAAATTCCATGTATTGGTCCCCTATCTTTAAACTGACCATAGGCTCCTGGGGACCCAGGGTGAACTTGGAGCCCGGTCTGGCCTAGTCTTCATCCACATCATCCAGGTCATAGCCCGTTGCTACTGCCACTCCCTCAATGGCTTCCTCCCTCTCCTGCTGGAACTGTGTTCGGTTCATTCCTCCCCTCCTTCGAAATCGTCCTCCTGGCCTCCAGAGACTCCCTCCTCCCCTTGCGGGGGCGGAGTCCAGATGCGGGCATTCATTTCTCCAATGTCCTTCTTCCTTGCAGTAGGCGCACTGATTTGCACCCAATTGAGGCCTTTTGCTTCCGCGGCCTCTTCCACGTCCTCTGGTCCTTTGATTAGGAAAACCTCCTCCACGTCGTTCGGTTATAGCGGCAGCAAGAAGATCTGCCTTCTTCATCTTTCGTTCACTTTCTCTGTCTCGTTCATTTTCACGATTCACAAATACTTTCTGAGCGACTTCCATTAACTGTGCTGTATTCATGCCCGCAAATCCATCCAATTTCTGCAATTTTCGCTTTATGTCTCTCTGGGACTGACTAACAAAGGCCGCATTTACCATGCGTAAATTTTTCTGAGCGGCGGGATCATATGGGGTATACAATCTATAAGCTCCAGACAACCGCTCATAAAAGGCCGCTGGGCTCTCATCTGGACCCTGTAAAAGTTCCGATACTTTCCCGATATTCATGGCCCTCTGGCCTCCCTTCTTCAGGCCCTGCAATAAGGCCTGGCGAAATCTGGTTAGGGCCGCCGCCCCCCTTTCATCATTCGGGTCCCACCCGGGATCTTCATTGGGATATTCTGCAACAGCTGCTTGCGGGGGGTTTATTCCTCCCCCTTCTACAGGGTTTTCTTCTAACCAACGAAGGGCTGCTTGCCCAATTCGCTCTCGCTCCTCAGTAGTAAAGAGGGTGGACAGGAGCTAGCAACAATCGGCCCAGGTAGGCTGATGAGTTTGCATAATGCTAGACATTAATTCTGTTAATTCCTGAGGCTTGGCTGTATAGGATGCATAATGCGTTTTCCAGTTTAATAAATCTGTGGTGGAAAAGGGTACATAAACTAAGCTGGTTGGTCCTGGCGCCATCTGGCCCTGATCATTTAAAACAGGTATTACAGGCACTTGGCGTAATGGCATTAGATGCCCTGCTTTCTCCTTCTTCTTCTTGGGAGTTACACTTCTTAAATCATAAGGCTCCCGGGCACAAATCTCCTTGGTGGGTGACCCTGAACAGGCAGGAGAGCCTCCGCTTTCTATCTCGTCAGAGGACTCGAGTCCCCCTGACGTGCTTGGGCCTGACTCGGGACTATCACTCGGGGTAGGGTGCTTCTTAGGCTGCTGCAGTGGTATTTTCTGGGGCTCCTCATCTGGCTCCACCTCAGGCCGTGGTACTGGGGGAACTAACTTCTGTGGGTACTG
Source organism: Ichthyophis bannanicus (assembly GCA_033557465.1). Taxonomy (NCBI): domain Eukaryota; kingdom Metazoa; phylum Chordata; class Amphibia; order Gymnophiona; family Ichthyophiidae; genus Ichthyophis; species Ichthyophis bannanicus. Next base: position 86,044,110 of record CM066043.1, read on the forward strand.
GGGTAACCTAGCCAGGATATCTGGGGACTCTGGGGCAAAATACACAGGCGGCTTCTCCTCCTTAACTTTTCTGGTTCCCCTAGTAGTAGCTACAAATATTTTACAGCGCTCCTCATAGCAGCGCTTCATCCATGAGGGCTGCTGTTCACACACACTTAACCAGGAATCTATATAGGGGAACTGGTCAGGATACTCTCTTTGTATAAGCTGATGAATTCGAAAAACTGTTTCTAAATCAAAGGTGCCCCCACGGGGCCATGAAGCAGCTAGCGCGGGCCACTCCCTTTCACATAACATTTTTAATCTGGATGGAGTCATTTTCATACCATAATCACCCAAAAATCCTTTACGGAAATTCTTGATCATACATTCCAACGGAGTTTATGTGGACTCCGCCCCTCCCATAATCTGAACGTACCTACGTACACTACTAACTTCATACGCTACGTACTCTACGTACACGTAATGACGTACAAGACAACGAACAATAAGGATAGGTAGTATGGCTGTAGGTAAGGGGTCCGTACAGCCCACAGAACACTGGGGGGGGGACGGGACAAATACCACTCGCTTCCTCCTTTTCGCGACCTGGGCGCAGTCGCCCGGCCAGGAACTGCGCTACTTAGGAGTCCGCTCTCGCTTGGTCTGTATTTCAAGACCTCTCACTCACACAAGCAAGCATATTTCAACAGGAAATCATTTTTCAAATGCCAGGTTTTCTGACTGACTATTTCAAACAAGAAGGGTCGATGGCTTCGGCTTCCGCTTTCTCTTACGCAGAGCTTACTAGGACTTCCCTTATGGGAGGTGAACAGGCTCCCTTGTCTCGCACACACTCATGCAAGATTTCCCAGTTAGTATATACCAAATATACCAAATCAGTCCTGCGCACGCAAGACGCTGCCCCAGGCTGTTCTTTCTGACTATCGAATCACAAAAATGTCTACTCACCGGATCTGGTCCCCGATACCACACCAGCTCCTGAATTGGAACCTGGACTCCCCTGGGTCAGAGGTGTTGGCCAGCTGGACCCGATGGCCCGCCGAGGCAGGCGGAACCCTCTCCGGCACAAAGGGGCCGGCGGCGCCTGAGGTTTCCCCCGCGGTCGAACAGACACGGTTCCAACCGGGCCAAACCTCAAGGCGAATTGCGTGGATTATTCACTTGAATACCATTTACCACTCGCACTTCCCGGCCAACGCACCAAGAATATGCTGTAGCAAAGTGCAATCAATGAATAAATCCAGGAGTCAATTGACAGGGTCCAAGCCAGTTTATTGTGCACAGGCCCAGTCAGTCAAAGCTTCAAAAGGAACTGAGCAAAAGTTTTTACAGAGACATAACCATTTATACCTCTTTTCCAGTTTAATACATGAGAACTTTCTATTGGTTCCAGCTCGATTACATGCAAACTTTTCTCATTGGTTTCACGTTCCCTGCACCTGTCCAATTAGAAAACCCTCCGGGGTTTAGCAACCAGCCTCCTCCCTTAGGATTGTTCTAACAATGGTGCAGTTCTTGATTTTGTTACTTTTCTACTGCAAGGTTATCCATAGCTCCAGGAATGCATGTATTGAAACATTTCTTTTCTTTCACACACAAGAGAATAATGAAAGACTTATGAATTCATAAAAACTTATTATTAAGCAGTTTAAAACAGTTTTCTCATTTCTCACAGATTTTTGGTTCTTTTCTAGCTATAATGGGAGTTAGGATCCAGGCCTAACTTACAGGCCTTTCATAGTAGTAGGCCATGCTAGGCCATAGCCTACCATAACATCTCACAGGTCTTGCATATGATGGAAAGTCTGAATAAGCCCCCTTTATGTATGTTTTTGGGCTGGCCTCAACTCTATCTCTGAATCATGTAATGCTGGCATCTTTACTTTAGATATGACCCTTTATTATTAGTTTCCATATATGGAGAGTTGATTGTTTGACATCACAAACATCTGAATTATGTGGCGGAATTATACTGGGCAGGCACATACTATGATGTCAGTTTGAACTAATAACTGAAAGCCAGTATATACTTGCCCATACTTCAAAACTTCATAGCCTCATTTAAATATGTTTAAAAGCACTCACATGTTTCAATTCCTTAAGAATCAATGCCCCTTTGGAAACATTTATTGCAGATTGGAGAGTGAGGGAATAGTAAGGGGAGTGTAGTCGTTTGATTTGCCTCCGGTTAGGTGGGCTATATGCCTTATTTTCTTATTTGTATCTTGATTATTGTAATGCCTCAGTCGAATCTCAGATATGTGGGCTAAATCAGATTTGTTACTTTGTATAGATGTTTCTATGGCTTGGTATAATTTTTCTTTTCTTTTTTTCTGATTGTCTTTATATTTAGTTGATGTTAAACTGATTAAAAACTTCAATAAAAAAAAAAAAAAAAGAATGCCCTTCTATAGCAGCTTGACCCATAGTGTAGTACTGCAAGACTACTGCTAGGGGTCCCGGGTGCCAGAATTGGCCCGGGTAGGAGCAACTAAGGATTGCTCCCCCTCTAGGGGGATCAGACTGCCAGGGAATGTTTAAGGTAGACTCAGGATGGCCTACCAAAGGGGTGGGGAATCCTCAGTGTGGCACTTGGAATGTATCTTTGGGAGTGGGGGGTACCTTCTGGGGGGCAGTGAGGAGGGGTAAAGGATCCATGGATTGCTTTTCTTCAATGCTTTAGCCCCTTTAAGATGGCTCCTGGGAGCTTTGGTCTGATTGTAGTGGCCTGATGCTCCCAAGAGGAAACATAGTACTAGCTTTGAGCTGACACTATTTTTCCGGGAATAATGCAGCGTGTGAACTTCACTACAAGTTGCTTCATTTGATTTACATAATAATGAGGTGTTTTGTGAAGTACGTGTGTCCGGATAACATACTCTCTTTGGTCTTTAGCAAGTCTAGCTTTCTTTGCAAACCTGGGATGGGGAATGGTATTAGACTGCACAGAGCAAGCATTTGATCTCTGAGTTATATAGTTGAAGTCTTGATGCTGAAGATCCCTCAAGTAGCAGTGCAGAGGGATCATGGATGTCTGTTACAGGCTACGACTGAGGCAACATCCCCAGCTCCTATTTGAAGCTGTCTGCATATTGTTTGTCATTATTTTACAGCTTACAGGGATGATGAATGCGGCCATCAAACTGACAGCTTGTTCCATGCTCCAAAATCCCTTGCTACGGTCCTAATAACATTCATGGCAATGGTGCAGAAAAGGGAGCAGGCGTGAGGCACATAAATCCTGCTTCAGTTGGCCCCTCATCATACCTAATTGGCCTCTCTTTTGCCTCCTTCGATATCTCCGTCTAGAGATGGCACTGCTCATATGTATGTGAGAAGAATTGTTTTTATTGCTTTTCAAAGTTAAATCAGCCACAAATTGAAAAAGAAGTATATAAGAACAGTAATATCGAAAGGATCAAAACTGAACCAAAAGTAAAAGAAAAAAACATATCATACTTCATAGAGAGCCCATGCAAAGGGAAAACTCAAACACACCTTAATTGCTGTATAAGAGAAGGGCTTTGTGTCTTTCATAGTTGGGACCAGGTTTCTGTAATTCTTTTGATACACTCTCTCCTTGTGAACATTTTTTTAAAATAATTTACTCAAAACCTTTTGCAACCTTTTAATTTTATAAACCATTGCCATGCCTAAAATACAGCTTTAGGTGCATAAAAGGGCTTTTGTAAAATTAGATCATGCCTTATAAGTATGTGTGTTGCATGTACTTGTAGAGTAGAGTGTTCAAGAAAGGAGTTTCGGCAGTGGGGCAACTGTGCTGAGGTAGCTTTTGGGGTTGGGGAGTTGACAAGGTATTGGGGCAGTTTCATTGCAGAAGGCGGTTAGGTTTTCCTGGTGGGGACTGTTTTTGGGGGAGGGGGAAGTTGTCAATGAAACTGCTGTACATCATAGCTGGGGCATTATTTATAATTCCTGTGTCCATGTGGTGTTTGTGGGTGAGGCCATTTCCAAATCTTGCCCATGTCTGATATGGACATCCATGGACTCAGCAACATAGACATGTCCGTGATGTTGTTCTAGAATGGGCCCATATATCTCTCACTACAAACACGTGGCAGCTAGAAAAAAAGGTCCCTCTATTTACTGGCATGCTTTTTTGAAGGAACGGAAATTTACTGGGGAGTAAGAGGACATTCTCCTCTTCTTTGTACAGTTGTTAAGTTGCCAAGATGAGAACTTTTCAGGTGGCTAATCCTTTCTAGAATCAGGTAGACATGGAAGTGTCCACGGGCAGGTTTAGAAGTGTGGTGCCATGCTAGAATCAGGCACACACATGTATCATTTTCTGAACAACCTTTAATTGCCTCCACCATGCCCCTGTGCAATATAGATTGTGCCAGACCTGTTAATTCAGGGTTTTCTATAATGGCATTTGAGATGTTATTCTGACACAAGTGAATGGGTGTTTTCAGACATGCAAATCACAAATAGAGCTTCCAAAATGATCCCCACTGACATGACAGTGGAAAAAGATCACATAGCCTATCTAGTCTACCCTTCCATATCAACTACAATAGTCCTCTTTGACCCTTTTAGAGATCCTCTGTGTTTCTCATGTTTTTTTTTAATTCAGATACTGTCCTCTTGTCCACCACCTTCATTAGGAGACTATTCCATGCATTTATCACTCTTTCTGTAAAGAAATATGTCCGCATATTACTCCTGAACATAAGAACATAAGATATGCCATACTGGGTCAGACCAAGGTCCATCAAGCCAAGTATCCTGTTTCCAACATTGGCCAATCTAGGTCATACGTACCTAGCAGTTTCCCCAGAAGACACAGGTTCTGCAATGCTTCTACTAGGTCAAGCATTGATATCCTGGGTCCCTTCTTAATAATGGTTTATGGACCTTTCCGCCAGGAACTTGTCCAAACCTTTTTTAAACCCAGCTACACTAACAGCCTTTACTACATCCTCCAGTAACAAATTCCAGAATTTGATTACACGTTGAGTGAAAAAATATTTTCTTTATTAGTCTTAAATAGTTTACCCTGTAGCTTCATTGCATGTCCCTTAGTCTTTCTATATTCTGATAATGTAAACAGTCGATCTACGTTTACCCATTCCACTCCGTTCATTAATTTATAGACTTCTATCATATCTCCCCTCAGCCGTCTCTTTTCCAGGTTAAAGAGCCCTAACCTTTTTAGCCTTTCTTCATAGGAATATCCTTCCATCCCCTTTACCATTTTGGTGGCTCTTCTCTGAACCTTTTCTAATAACTCTATATCCTTTTTAAGATACGGTGACCAGAATTGCACACAATATTCAAGGTGCGGTCTCACCATGGAACGGTATAGAGGCATTATAATATCTTTTGTTTTATTTTCCATTCCTTTCCTTATGATACCTAGCATTCTATTTGCTCTCTTGGCTGCCGCTGCACACTGGGCCGAGGGTTTTAACATGTTATCCACAATGATGCCTAAATCTTTTTCCTGGGTGGTGGTTCCTAATGTGGAACCTTGAATTGTGTAACCATAGTTTGGGTTGTTCTTCCCTAGGTGCATAACTTTGCACTTGTCCACATTAAATTTCATCTGCCATTTTGATGCCCAGTCTTCCAATTTATCAAGATCCTCTTGCAATTTTCCACAATCCTCTTAGGTTTTAACAACTTTAAATAGTTTTGTGTCATCTGCAAATTTGATAACCTCACTCTTTGTTCCACTTTCCAGGTCATTTATGAATATGTCAAAAAGCAGCAGACCCAGCACAGATCCCTGGGGTACACCACTATTGACCTTTCTCCATTGGGAAAATTGGCCATTTAGCCCAACCCTCTGCTTTCTATCTTTTAACCAGTTCCTGATCCACAGTAGTACACTGCCTCCTATCCCATGACTCTTTAGTTTTGCCAAAAGTCTCTGATGAGGGACCTTGTCAAAGGCTTTCTGAAAGTCCAGATACACTATATCAACCGACTCGCCTTTGTCCACCTGTTTATTCACACTTTCAAAAAAACATAACAGATTAGTAAGACAAGATCTTCCTTGTCTAAAGCCATGTTGGCTGTCTCCCATTAGGCCATGACTATCTACATGCTGAGTAATTTTATTCTTTATGATGGTTTCTACCATTTTTCCCGGTACTGACGTGAGGCTCACCAGTCTGTAGTTTCCCGGATCACCCCTCAAACCCTTTTTAAAAATTGGTATTACATTGGCGATCCGCCAATCTTCAGGTATTAGAGATGATTTTAATGATAGTTCACAGATTACTAATAGCAGGTCTGCAATCTCATATTTCAGTTCTTTCAACACCCTTGGATGTATACCATCCAGCCCAGGTGATTTGCTACTCTTCAGTTTATCTAATAGTTGTAATACATCTTCCGGATGTATCGATATTTCCTTCTATTCTTCCGCACCTTTAAATACCACTTCAGTCATGAGTGAATACCACTTGAGTCCATCCCCTTTCACCCTCATCCTATGTCCCCTCATAGCAGAGCTTACCTTCAATTGAAAGAGAACCTCCTGTGCATTTATGCCACGGAGGTATTTAAATGTCTCTATCATATCGCCCCTATTCCACCTTTCCTCTAAAGTATACATATTAAGATCTTTAAATCTGTCCTCATATGCTTCATAATGAAGACCACTAACCATTTTAGTAGCCACCCTCTGCACTGACTCCAACCTGCCTATATCTTTCTGAAGGTACGGTCTCCAGAATTGCACACAATATTCCAAATGAGGTCAAACCAAAGACTTATACAGAGGCATAGTCGCCTCCTTTTTTTCTGATGACCATTCCTCTCACTATACACCCAAGCATCCTTCTGGCTTTTGCAGTTGCCTTTTCTATCTATTTAGCTACTTTAAGATCATCAGACACAATTACACCCAAGTCCTGCTCTTCTTTTGTGGATAGAATTACCTCACCTCCTACACTGTACAGCTCCTTTGGATTTTTGCAGCCCAAATGCATGACCCTGCATTTTTTTTAGCATTAAATTTCAGCTGCCATATTTTTAGACCAGCTAGATCCCTCCTCATGATGTTCACTCTCTTTCTTTCCTGTGCGTCTACTCTATTGCAGATTTTGGTATTGTCTACAAATAAGCAAACTTTACCAGATAGTCCTTCCGCAATATCACTAACAAAGATGTTAAAAATAATCGTACCAAGGACAGATCCCTGCAGCACACCATTGGTAACCACCTTCTCCTCAGAGTGAGCTCCATTTACCTGTGCCATTTGTCGCCTCCCACTCAACCAATTTCTAACCCAATTAGTAATTTTAGGGTCTATCCCTAGGGTGCTCAGTTTATAAGTAGACTGTGTGGAACAGTCAAAGGCTTTACTGAAATCTAAATACACCACATCTAGGGCTCTTCCTCAGTCCAACTCCCTGGTCACCCAGTTAAAGAAATCTATTAGATTTGTCTGACAAGACCTGCCTCAGGTGAATCCATGCTGCCTTGGATCCTGCAATCCATTGGACTCCAGAAACCTCGCTATTCCCTCCTTTAGTAGCCTTTCAAATAAATTTCTCACCACAGAGGTTAGACTAATTCGTCTGTAGTACAGACATTCACACATACACAGCTATAAACACTCACACATATACATGAAGAGGAGTAGGAAAGTATGCATGCTTTTCCCACCAACACCCTCTCCCCCTGCCCCACAACTGCCATCACTACCTCTTTCCCCATCCTCTTCCTTCTTGACTGGGTCTTAGTCATTCAGGTGTCTATTCCATTTTCTTAGTTGTGAAGTCTATTGTGAAACTTTGAATGAACTATATAGCTATCTGAATAGTTGCTATGTATGGCAACACTTAGCAACTGAACTATAGAGTTTGCAACTGATCACTATTGAGGTCATTCCAGAAACCAAATAAGGGTTTGTACATGTCCCGGGAACATTTATCTACCGAAAACGTCTATAAGTGTAGTCTGGTATACGTCTCTATAAGTGTATAGCACCCACAGACATTGATCTCACTAACACAAGGATCTCAGAACATGTCCGACAGGGGTGCAATGGGGTTGTGGTTGGCCACAGAGACATATAAAGCATATTCAGGAAAGGCCCATGTATGTTTTGGGAGGTCCCTGCAGACATGCCCGTTATATCTGCCGGAGACATGGAATAAGCCAACACTTAGAAAATATTCTGCTGTGTTTGTATAAATGTGGTGACTAGTCTATTCTAAAATGGTGGATTGCTTTATGGAAAAAACACCACAAAATGCATTTATAAAGAACAGAAATCAGAGGTGTGGGAATCTTGTAAGCTAAAGTGGCATTGATAACTACCCTGAAAGAAATATTAAGAGCAGCAATATTGATTATTCTGGCCATGCTGACATTTGCTTTTTGTCCTAAAGGAGCTAATCTAGGGGACCCTAACAATTCCTGTATTCTAAAAAATGGGACTGTTGGTGTATGAATAGTATGTGAGCAAGTATAGTTCTGGGACTCCATGCTATTATGTTATACCAGCTGTTATTTATAGGTTCAGGGCATTTTTTTGGTAGAATCGTTTTTTGTGACTGAAAGTGAGAGTGTGTGTATGTGGTTTGAGGGTTGCATGGGAGGATCTGGTGTGCTCACCCCTCTCACTTTACAATGGTTTCCTCCTGCCTCTGAGCTTCTGCCCAATGATTTTTCACTCCTCTCACCTAATTCTCAAGCTGCTCTCTGGTCCTCTTCTCTTTCTGCTACACTTGATCTTTTAGCCCCTTTACGTCCTTGTCACTCCCGTCGACGTCCCTCACACCCCTGATTCCATAGTGGTCTACGGTTATTGCGTAGACATCTTCGAAGGGCCGAGCGACTTTGGCGCAAGGATCCTTCTCCCGCCAATCTGTCCATATTTAAAACCCATCACTCCTTCTATCGCACTAAACTTCACACTGCCAAACGGGAATTCTTTTCAAATGCCATCCTGCAGGCCCCCAACCAAACCCATCACTTATATTCCACTTTCCGTTCCCTTATCTCTCTACACACTCCCGCATCAATTCCCTCTACCCAGTCCTCTCCCTCACCCTCCCAACTGGCCTCTTTTTTCACCTCAAAGGTTGCTGCCCTGAGAGACTCTCTGCCCTCCTGTCCTTCTCCTATCACTTCCCCCCCTCCCCTTCCTTCACCCCCGCTGGTCTCTCAGCTCTCTCACTCTTGGGCCACTTTTTCACCCATCACTACACCTGAACTTCACCATCTGATCTCCTCTTCTCGGAAGACCTCTTGTTCCCTTGATCCTATTCCTTCTTCTTGGCTCCTCACTCCCTCCCTGGGTGTCCTTCCTTTCATCCTCACCATGTTTAATTCTAGTCTTTCCACTGGGACTTTCCCTAAATCATGGAAGCACGCATTAGTTCGTCCCCTTTTGAAAAATCCTTCCCTCGACCCCTCTCTTTCATCTAATTATCGTCCCGTCTCTAATCTCCCTTTTCTATCTAAGCTCCTCGAGAAGTTTGTTTTTGCACAACTTTCCCACCATCTTGATTCTATTAATTTTCTTCATCCCCGTCAATCAGGTTTTCGCTCTGGGCACAGTGTTGACACCGTTCTTCTGGCTTTCACTAACGCACTTCATGTAGCTCACGATCGAGGTGACATTTCGGTGGCGGTTGCTTTAGATCTTTCAGCAGCATTTGATTTAGTGGATCACTCTCTTCTTCACCGGCTCCGGGAAGCTGGTCTTTGTAGCACTGTTCATCATTGGTTTCACTCCTTTCTCTCTTCTCGTTCCTGCACAGTCCTCCCTTCCTCGCCTGCGTTCTCCCCCTCCGCTCCACAGCACCTTCTTTGTGGGGTTCCACAGGGTTCCGTTCTTGCCCCTCTTCTCTTCAATCTCTTTCTTGCTCCACTAGCTCTTCTTATCCAACAATCAGGTCTTTCAGCTTTCTTCTACGCAGATGATATCCTCTTACTCCATCACACCTCCCCTTCCTGTCCTGACCTCACCCCTCTGAATTCCTGTCTCTCCTCTGTTGCAAGTTGGCTTACCACTAACTGTCTCCATCTTAATCTTACTAAAACTCTTGCTATATGGTTTACCTATGGTGACCCCCCCCCCCCCCCCCACTCTGGCCCCTTCTTTTTCCAATTCCCCTGTACCGTTGGTTTCTACATTTCGGTATCTAGGTGTTCACTTTGACTCAGATCTTTCCTTTCGCTCTCATATTTCCCATATCACTAAAACTTCTTTTTTCTGTCTCCGACAAATTCGTTCAATTCGTCCCTTTCTTTCTGCTTCTGCTTTATCCACACTGGTGTTATCCTTAGTCATGTCACGGGTGGATTTCTCCAATGCACTGTTTCTTGGTCTTCCGAAGAACCAAGTGGTGAGGCTTCAACGGATACAGAACACTGCTGCACGACTTGTTACACACTCCGCTCTTCGAGATCACATTACTCCCTTGCTTTTCAATCTTCACTGGTTGCCTGTTTCTTTTCGTTCACAATTTAAGTTACTGACCCTTCTTCACAAGGTTTATCACACTGGTACTCCGTCCTACTTGTCTGACCTTTTATCTTTTCATTCCCCTCGGTACATTCCCCGCTCGTTCCACCTCAATCGTCTTGCTCTTCCCTCCCCTTCCCGCGCTCACCTTCAATCCACACGCCTCTCCGCATTTTACTTCGCTGGCCCCGCGCACTGGAACTCCCTCCCTCCTTCCCTTCGTCTGGAATCACAGTTTACTGTTTTTAAACAAAATCTCAAAACCCACCTATTCTCCATAGCCTTCAATGTCCCCTCCCCATTTGTATGAGTCCTTTTCTATTGTATCTTTTTGCCTTTTGTATCTTGTCCTGTGTTCCCCTGCTTTCACTCTTCTGTCCTTTATACAAATATGTATCTTTCCTTTCTTTTTCTGGCCTTGGCCACAGTTTTTATGTATTTTTTTTTTTATGTACCATGTTTTTTATTTGCTTTTATGACCTTTTTATGTATTTTATTATTGTACACCGCCTTGATTGTTTTGAAAGGCGGTTTTTATCAAATAAATAAACCTTAAACCTCAACTGCAATTCAGGGGGGACATGAATGCCTGGCCAGTACCTTGACCATACAGATGACCGCAGCATCACCAGATGACAGTGTGATAGGGCAGAAAAAAATCACAAAACGTTCTCCATAGCTAAATGTCAAAACAATATCCCTTTCAATAATAAGAGACCCTTAGCATAAGAGCATTCAACAGTACAAACAGCACAAAAACATGCCCAAAAGTACCATCATCTGTCTCTAAAAATGTGCACATATATAGAGAGGCTTTTCTGAGGTTGGTAAGGGTCCATACTTAGCATTGTAAAGACTGTTCTTAGAGATGACCAGTGAAAAGAATAACACAGGATTTCTTCTACTGCCTTGTATGTATGTTGTGATGCAAGGTCTGTCATGACACACATACTACTTTCTACTCGCTGTTGTATCTTTGAGTGCACAGAGATTACCTTGCACTGTTCTGGGCATGCAACTGATTAGTAGATCTAGTCTAGTTTAAATCAACATTTATGCATCATCGGCACTTATGTGTAGTATTCATCAGCAGAACACTGTCAGTGAGAGGAGCAGCTTAGGAGATGCATGTTTTAACAGAGGAGGCGTGGCTGTGGCAGAAATGAGCAGGATCGGAAACATCCATCTTTTCAGAATATGGTGAGCAAGGGGACATCTAGACCATTTGCTGCATATACCATGTCTCGTTTCTCTATAGTGGTTTGCTCGTGCTATGCTAGACACGCCTATGTCCCTGATTCCGGAACCGCGGATGCATCTATACCTGCAGCTGCATAATTAGGATGAAATCAAGTCTGTTTTGATTTGGACATATCTGCAGGCTGGACATGCGTGTTATGGAATTGGCCTCCATGTCTACTACCTCCTAGTGGTAGAGAAGCATGCCTTGCTCAATGGCATCTTGTGGTTTATTATATTTTTTTTATTTATGCTATTTCACATAGTACATCCAGCAAAATGAATGACTAGAAATAAGAGAAGAAGAAATACAAAGCAAATTATATAATCAAAAACATTTCTCCAAAAATAGACCGCAGGCATGCCACAAATTGGGCGAGAACAGGTAACAAGAAAATTAATGTATCAACCTAGGAAATTTAAACCTTCAAGTGGTGGCTACCCAAATGAAGCAGTTAACAGCCAGCTTTAACTAGCTTTTTCCTCAGATGTCCACCTGAACCAAACGACCTTCTCTGGACACTATAAATTGAAGTAACTGATCTGGTTCAAAGAAAACAAATTGCTTAGCCTGAAAAGAAATCAAACATTTACAAGGAAATGGCAATTTCATGGATGTGACAAGTTTCATAGCCCTGGATCTCGGAGTCAGAAATCCACGGTGCTTCCCCTGTGTATCTCTGGACATATCAGGAAATACATATATCACAGAACCAAAGAATAGTGCAGACTTGTTACCGAAAAATAACTAAAACAGTGTTCCTGTCCGATTCAAAAGCAAAACATGCTATCAGTCCTTTCCGTGATGACTTCTAATGATGCCAGAAAGGCAGTCAAATTCTCAGCCTCAAGGATCTGGGTTGGATCTCGAGTCCCCTCTACACCCCTCATAGGAGGGCTAAGGGACAGGTATTGGACCCAAACAATGGGTGGAACTGCATCACCAGAAATTTTCGGAACTTCTCCAAGATATTTCTTTAGCATGGCCATAGGTGGTCTACAGGACACTTCCAGAAGTTAAGAAATCTTAGATTATTCTTACGAACACAGTTTTCCAAGAATAACACTTTCCTATTCAGGATTTCCTTTTCCCTCATCTGGGCATTACTCACAGTCTGGAGCTTGTCCAAGGCAGCTTCCACTTGCTCCAACCGAGTAACATGTTAAACCAGAGACTTCATCCAATTGTGATTTAAAATTGCCAGTATATGCCGCCATATGAATCCACAGCTTTAATGGCATTCCACAATGCTCCAAGCATTACCACTGCCAGTCTCTCAGCCACTGCAAAATGATATCCCCCAACCAGTGAACCAGGAGAACCCTCCACTGAGGACTCAACGCTGAAGGGAGCTCCGCCATCATGGGCGACTCCCAACCTTCTCTTCTGGAGTCGCCCTGCCTCCCTGCAGTCATTGCCGGACATGGTAGTGGTAGGGCTGTTCCCTGTTCAGGGCTCAAAGATACCCTGCTGCAGCTAGCGTCAGATGCCGAAGCAGTAGACTGAGCCGAAGAAGGCTGCGACACTGGGATAGATGCTGTAAATGGGAGATGAGACTGCACCAAAGACTTTGGCATGGAGGCAGTCACCAATGCTGTGGCTTTCCCCTTCCTCTTATGAGGCATCCGGACAGGCAAGTGCTCTTTGCTCCATTCAGTTGTCCGTGCAGCCGCTCATGCCACCGTCTTACCCAAAGACACATTGTGGTTTAAATTTAAAATGTGTCCTTTGAAATATGTTGACAGTGGCATCTTATAGTTAGGTATGTTATCACACTTGGTTTCAGCTTATTATCCTTTTAACATCAACAGAATGTTTGTTTGGGTACGCTATCGTTCCATTCTACGTGGCTCTCTCCTTTCCTCTCCAAGTCAGAGACGAAATACAGAGACAATACTGATGTACATATTTCCTAGGTTTGCTTTTCTATATATGTGTATCAACTTTTTATGCCTGACTCTAAATAAGAAAACAAAGTTTGACTCATGCAAGTAATGGGCAGCTATGTTTTCCGTCATCCTGTTGAGATATAGGGAGAGAAGAAACAGACAAGCTTTTGTGCTGCTCTTATTCTCTGAGTTTCATTAATGAAAAAGGGGGAAATCAAGACGTCTCTGACTCTTTTACCCCTTTCAGTAACCTTATTTTGAAGCTGCAATGTAAATCGCAAAAATCAAAACTTTCTGGAAGCTGCATGTTAGACGGTTGCACTTTATTTTCTGAACAAGCTCATTCTTGTCATAAAGATACTTCATGAAAAACAAAGCTTTTGTCAGAAACAACTTGGACTAAAAATCAAAACACTCTGCCCCTATCCTTCCCTCCCGAGCCTGAAGGATGGGGAAAACAACCTTTTTGTTCCGTTTTTTTGCCTTCTAGCATCCTCTCTGTGCTCTATGACTGACCTATTTTTGGTGGTTCTTATTTCAACTGCCTGGAAATATATTACATAAGACTGCTAGCTAACCACCAAGGCTCTAAAAATAGGACATTTTTCTGGTCTGTATTCAGATAATGTAATTCTGCCTGGAACTGTGGTCCACATTGCGTCTCCAGCATTAGACAAGACCTTCCACTCTCTTCACTCCACCATTCTGGCTTTGCCAGCTGGCTGGCTCTTTTCCTGACAACTGATCCAGCTCTGTTTTTTTTTTCTGCAGTTTTACATGCAAGGACTGGTAGTTCTGATCTTTGTCAGAAATGCGGTTCTTTTGGTCCCCATACATGCAGTAAGCTAATAGCATCATGCCAGCTGGTTCCATCTTTTCTAGACAATACTACATTTTTCTTCTCATGCTGAATGCATGTGGAATACATTTGCTCTTGTGCTTTTCCAAGAAGTTACAAGATATACATCTGACCTTATTCAAAATTTTAATGGGTCAATGTTTAAACACGGAGGTCAGTGTTTTCTGTAAACACCAGCCACCTCAGTTAAATAGACTCTGGATATTCAGCACTGTGTCCAGATAGGGGTCTATTCTGTAATGCCCTTTGGGACGTCCACCCCTGCTATTCACCCCCCTTCTGTCCCCGGCAGAAGCCTCTCCATACGAACAAGGAGTTTGTATGGGGAAGCTTAGTCTGGCGTGGGAGGGGGCGTTCTAGAAGGGGAGCAAGGGCGAGGTATGGGTGGTCCGTGACCCTGGATGTACAGGGTCGATTCTGAGGTTGGCCCTGTATGTCTGGGGTCTTCAGGCTGGACAGGGGACTTATTCCACCTCGGAGGTGGAATAAGTGCCCCTGGATATTGGGACAGCAGGCCCGGGCAGCTACGGAAAGGTGTTGGGGTACAGAGGATTCCCCACAGCTCTACCCTGGACATGGAAGGCCAGATCAGAGGTCGGGCTGTGTGGAAAGGAGAAAGTGGTTGGCAGCTGGGGATCACAGCTCCTGAATAGAGCCACGGTGACATGGCAATGTGATGCCGTGGCGCTGTGGCTCCATTCAGGAGCCTGACTGAGTTAGCTGTGCAGGCGTTTGTACATGCAGGCCAATCAGAATTGGGTCCCAGCCTGCATGTACAAGCCCAGACCCGATTCCGATCCCACAGCACATGTCTAGCCCCTGCGGTATCGGAATCGGGCCTGCCTCTGTCCTGATTCCGATTGGCACAGAAGCCTGGACGCACATATCAGAATGTGCCTCATAGTGTCTGGTGCTGAATATTTGGATTCAGCACTGAATGGTGCCACTATCTGGTTATCTGACTGAATATCGCTGTTAAGAAGATAACCTCAAACTCTGCCCATTGGCCAGCACAGAATTATCTGGATAATGCCAAGGCAATTTGAGGAAATATTCCTCTCACTAGCACTTATCTGGTCAGCAAGTGCTTTGAATATCAGCCCCTAAGTGTTTTCTTTCTTTCTTTCTTTTTTTTTAATTTAAGCGTTGCAACAAAATATATAAGTCATAGAGCAAAAAACTTGTAGGAAATAAGGGAAATGGAAGTAATACAACAGGAAAATTAAGTCCACTGGCCCCTACAAGAAAATAATACAACCATACCCTTCTCTAGCCCGCCACATGGTGGGAATTCCAAAGGAAAATATCAAATGATACCTTCAAAGAAAAGGAGTTTGAGCACAGTCAAAGCTAATTATGGCGGCGAGATGTCCCAGGTCGGTGAATCAGGTGTCTGGCGAGCATGTAAAAAATAATAGTTGGGAAGAGTACAAAAAAATATAAGATGTAGACTGATACTTAACTAGATACTTAGATGGATATTGAAGAAAAAATAATGCACCCAGCTGAGAGACCCTACGACGCAGGAGGAGAAATTCCCTTCTGCGCCGTTGGGTCTCCCGAGCAAGGTTAGGAAAGGCCCTGACCAGAAGACCCTTAGAGAGTATATTCCATTTACGGAAAAAACATTTTCAGGAACCACTCTTGATCAGAGAATAAAGAAAATTGAACCAAACAAGTAGTAGGAACTGTTGAATCTGAGGAAGAACTTTCTAACACATCAGACATCTAGAACATCAGCATTAGGCAAAGCAGGGTCTTGAGAAACTCCAGAGACTTTCTTCCCCAAAGGGAGAGAATTTCAAAAGAACAATTTCCTGACTGCTATGTTTCACTGTATGCAATTGTCTATGCTACAGAAGCTGGAACTCCTTCTTCATAGAAAGAAATTGGGCTAGTTTTTTGGGGTACTTATTTTTTGGAACCCCTGGTCTGAATTGGCCCATTTTTTTAAACTGATGTGTCCTTTTTTTTTTTCCACCAGTTTTTCACACACGCCAAATTTCATCCCGTTCTGTTACATTTTCAGCAAATGAATTTGCCCCCAGACAGACATCCTCAACCCTTTTTGTACAATTCTTTCCCACTACCATTGGGTTGGAAAGAATAGAAATCATTGGAGTAGCACTGCTGCTTTAAATAATCTGAGGATCTCCAGTGAGTAGCAGTCCAGTTATATTTGGGAATGTGCATTTGCTTTGAAACAAAATGAAAAACACGATCAAACAAACGTTTCCTTTTGTTTCAAAATAAAGTAAAAAAAAAAAAAAATTACACCTACAAGTTTCTTTTTACTTTTGTTTTCCCCAAGGCCCTGCTCCAGTGTACTCGGAAACGGCAGCTACAGCAGGCCAGCTTCTCACAGCGCAGCTCCTCATTATTCACACTGGCAGGCCACTTCCTCGGGCAGGGCGGGGCTTGGGCTCCCTGCAGGACTCTGCTTCATTCTTTGCAACATTTGGAGCCATGGCAGAACATTTCCTCTAGTGCTATCAGGCTTGGGTTCCAGGGGCACATTTCTCCCCTCTTGGATCCAGTAGGCCTCTTCCTCTTCATAGATTATTTTCCTCGGTGGCAGAGCTCGATATCTTTGCCCCCGTGCCAATTTGTACGGACTCCTGTGCTCCTTTTAAACATAGGTTAGTTTGTGCATATGCAAAGAAAGTCATGCAGATGGATGAATGGGCAAAATGGAGAGATACAACCATCCCCAAAGGGTGCTATTGCTACAGCGGAATGCACCTAAGAATCTTCAGTTCCAGAATCACAGTGAAAAGCAAGGATATATATTATATAGTCGCTCAAAACACATACAGAATGCAGCTAAGGTCCCTTTGGCCTCTTTTGCCGTCCAAAACTTTTCTTAGAGCAAAATTGGGATTCTCTGTTGCTTGCATAGACTTTCCTTGTAATTCCCATATTTTCTGCAGTTCTTTGGGCTGGCTCTCCTATACGCCTATCTGAGGTGGATACCCTCTGATCTTGCAGATTTCTCACCAACTTCTCCTGGGTCACTAGCCCAATTCCTGGTCTCCAAAAACCTGAGGCAGGAACGCAAATGCCAACTCTTCTCAGAGATCCAGTTAGAAGCAAACCACCTCTCCTTTGATTCCTTGAACCTCCTTATTAGAAAAATCTCTTTTCGCATCCTGAGGCTTACTGGCGAGAATCTGGTGGGTCTGACATAAATTCATTCCCATCTTTGACTTTGGTGCGTGGCATGGGTAGGGTTATCAGTCTCCATCGTTTCCTTATGCCTATCATTGGAGTCTACACGAGTGCAGTCTGGATTCACTTTGCATTTTATAAACATCTTCACTTCTAGCCCCCAGTAGTCTTATGGCCACTTTTAAAAGAGCTGATTTCCAGTCTGGTTTGAGAGATACAAAACCAGGAAGCTTTCCCTGTCATTCTTTCACTTGCATCAGTTTTAATAGCTGAGGCATCTTCCTATCACGTTGTGGAAGTGCTAAGGGAAGGAGACACACTGTTTACAGCCTCTCTGTATGTCTCAAATCCATCTGCTCAGTACAGCAGCAACTTAATTAACTAGGCATTGGGGGGGGGGGGGGGAGCAACTTTGTAAGAATGAGATGAAACAAGTAGAAAAGACCTAGCTGAGACCCCAATCCAAAAGATTTCAATGAAAAATAAATTAATATTTGGGTCTGAGAAAACCACAAAAGAGAACAAGAGTTTTATTTTCTACCTTAAATCTTTCTGTATTAAACCATGTGTTCGCAGGACTGATCGGTTGACAGGCTCGAGCTAAAGCAAGAATTCTGAGGTGAAAGACGAGTTTCAATGGAATTCCTAAATCAGAAAAGAACATGATAGAAAAAGTAGTAAGCAAATTACATGCTACCAGAGGAAAAGACAATTCTAGGACTAGTACGGTGTTCTTCATTCTAAGGTTCTCATCGATCCTATATCTTTATTTCTCCATTTTTTATACCGCTCTTGTCGGGACATTAGAGCGGTTTACAATAAAAAGGTCTATGCCACTAAACTATGGAAAAGGAACGCCATAAAAAATAGGAAAGAGGGAGAAACAGTGCAAGATCCGTAACTCTCAGTAGACACTCTCCAGCCCATCCTTCTCTGGGAGTGTACTGTTGACACGATAGCTCTCTCTCTTTTCATTTTGCTCCACAGGGTTCTTGGAGAGTTTGAGCAATGTGGAGCCTAAACCTCCCCACTATTCTTGCAAGACTATGAAAACAGCAGCAGAGTTCAGCAATCAAACACACTGACAACCCAGGTGATACAGGAAGACACAGAAGAGTTATTCCAGACCGTGTCAACAGCAGTCCTGTGAAGGAGGGGCGTGCTGGATTAAAATCAGGGGGCAGAGATGGGAGTGGGATATGGTCACAGAGTGACAGGCGAGGGTTGAAACTGGCTGGAATGGGGCTTGGAGACAGTGTATGTATATTGGGAGAAGAGGTGCGGTGCGTAAGTGTGGACTAAGGCTGTGCACGCCAGCCATCTTTCCTTTCATTCTTCTCACTGAGGGAGTCTGACTGGTTTTCATTTCCATTTCACAGTTGCTTTTTTCTTTTTGTTTTGTTCCTTTTACAGTAGTTCATGTTATTGGCAAATGGTGCACACTATTATCAAAATGAAATGCAAGAAAAAATTTTATTCAGACTTTTTTTTTTCATTTTGTTTAAAGATGAAGTGAAACAAAACAATTTGGTTCATTGCATGTTTCAGTTTGTTTGAAAATGAACATACAGCCCTCGTGCTGGGGGGAAAGTGTGTTTGGCGATATATACTGGATGAAGAGTGCGCCAGAGACGTTCCACGCTATGAAGGAAAGAAAAGGGGTAGAGATACGTTGGGGGGGGGGGGGAGAGTGTATTCAGTGGAAGGAGGTCTTAGAGAAAGCGGATTTGAGGGAAAACGTGGTAGCCTAAAAGCTTTTTATCTAAAACTGGGTAACCTAGCAACTCTGTCGTATCACATTCAGCTCACCTTAGCTAACTTGTTCACAGGGCAGTTGGCAGTAAGCAGAGTGTGTCGGATGTTACTCTGTGCCTCCAGTCAACCTTGAGTTCCTCACAGAACAAAATAGAGAAAGCAAAAGAAGCAGGGCTCCGGAAAATTTAGCAATTTGCCCAAGATCACATAATTGGGAGGGGGAGAGAGAAGTCCTAATGAGGACTGGTTTTCACTAGAAGAACATTACACTTAGAAAAATGCTGCCCAGATCATCAGCTGCTACTGCTGCCCCACCACCGCTTCTTCCAGTTCTGCGGCAACAGTGGTATTGCTTCCCCTCCCACTGCTGACCCAGACCAGTGAGAACTAGAGGTGGTGGTGGCAGGCTATCGACTTAAAAAAAACAAACAAAAAAAAAACAGTAGTACAGGATCTTCACTACTACAATGCACTTGGAAGGCTTTGATGGTCCTGCCCCCTTCTGAAGCATGTTTTGTGACCGTAGGGGAGGAGGACCCATAGGGCCATTCAGGCTTGCTCGAGTGATGAAGACCCAATGCTTTTATTTTTATTTTGTTTAAAGCCTCTGCTGCCACAGATGTTGAGAGAGGTGGCAGCAGTAACAGCAGGTTGGGGGCAGGAAGGGAGAGATGCCATGCTGGACATCAGCAGGGGGGCACAGATGCTGGACATGGGGAGAGGAGGGCAGATTCTGGTCATAGGGAGGCAGAGAGTAGATGCTGGCCATGGGTGGGGATAGGGGAGCGAAGGCAGATGCTGGACATGGGTGTGGGGAGAAGCAGGGGGTGATGCTGGACATGGAGGAATATAGAAGAAGAGGGATTTATTGGACATGGGAGAGGAATAGAGAGAGGGAAAACGGTGGACACGAGGGGGTGGGATGGGATGAGAAAACGGTGTAAGGTGCTAGATGGAAGAGATAGCGGGAAGATATACTGCACTGGGGAGGAGAAAAGGGGAAAGATGCTGGAAGTGGGGGGAGGGGGAGGAAGCGAGAAAGGAGAAGTTTAGTTAAACGCTGGGGAATACAAGGCTGGGGAAGGAGAGAGAAATGTAAAATGAGAGGACTGTGTTAAAAGTTGAAGTGGTAGATGCACTAATGAGGGAGGAATGCGAACAGGATGGTAAGGAGGATGAGTAAAATCTAGTTGATAGAGAAAAAAAATAAATGGAAGAAAGACAAAAGGAAAACCCAAATGCCAGAGATGTAAAGAATTGAAGACAGGAGGTAAGAGAAGTGATGGGCCGGAGACCCTAGACAGCAAATTAAGTGGCAACAGAGGAAAGCTGAAACCAGAGACTGAAATCAACATGATTAGAGTAAAATGGCCTGTCAACAAATGTAGAAAAATAAATGTATTTTCAGTGTCAGTCTTTGTCGGTGTTCTACGATTTGGATGTTTTGTACAGTACAGGGCACATGCATCCGTTTCTATATCCTGGTGTTGTACTGCATGCAGGGGTATAGCCAAGGACAGACCTGGGTGGGCTATGGCATCAGGCCCACCCAATCAGAGACAGAAGAACAGTCAAAGGAGAGAAAAACTGGAGTCAATGTTAGTATTCATACTGCTTTGTGCCCACACATGTTAATCCCAGGTCCCACCAAAAATCAGTCCCAGCTATGCCACTAATGCAGAGTCTGGGTTCTTTAACTTTTGTCTACATAAGTTTATTTTTAAATTTGTATTTATTTAACCAGATTTGTTATACCATTTTTATACCAGCCAAAACATTGTATATTGAACATGGTGCAACAGTAATTTATTTACATCCTCTTATATACTGCGCTATTCTGCATCAGTGCAGTATACATTGAACAAACTGAAATTACATTGAACAGGGCATTATAACTTGGAGATAACTATTTTACAGGGAACATGGGCTATGGAGGGTTAAGTGGCTTGCCCAAGACCACAAGGAGCACCTGTGGGACTCGAAACCCCAGTCCTTCCGGCCCAAGGTTGCTGCCCTCTAGTGGGATTTGAACCCCCAACCTTCTGGCCTGAAGTATCTTGCCCCAACCGCTAGGCCAATTTCTTATTTGATGAGGATCGATCTCTATTCTGAGTGTGTGACCAAGGCTAGGGATTCTGTGAGCATGGAGTTTCTATGTAGGTATCGGTAGTAGTCTGGCTTGTTCACTTTTCTGAACAGGTGTATGGATATTCTAGGGCCCACTGCAATAGTTACAGTGCATCTCTTTTCTGGATAATCCCCTTGTGTAAGTTTTGGATGTTGAGTAATTTTTGTAAGGTTTTGTATTTCACAATATGCCTACTACAGGTCAGCAGTTTATGGTATATTGTGCTTACTAAGATGACACCAAAATCAGAAATTATTTTTGGTATGTTGAGTTCTGTGCTGTGTGGGAAATGTCCTAGTTCTGGTCTGCACCCGTCGCTAACTCGGCAGCGGCAATATTGAGCCACCTCCCAGTTTGTGACAAGCAGGTAAAGTAAAACACGGCAAAGGCTGACCTAACTTTACCCATGGAAGCGAGCCAGGCAGCGGCTCGATATCGCTGATGCCCGCTGCCCAGTCAGCTTACGGCTTCTGCGGTGGCCCAGATAATCAATGCCGGTGGCCAGATATGACCCAACATTGAATATCCGTCCTTAGTGTTCAGTGGTGACAGCTAACCATGTGAGAATCTGAATCCCCCCCTCCCCCAAATAATTTTTATTTTGGTGTTATAAACTGTGCCATAGTTCTTGTGTTTTGTTTATGCTCCTTAGTATGTGATCATCTTGCATCTGCTTTGTCTTTTGCAGAAAACCTATGTGAGGACATCACTAAAAATAGATGCTCCAGTCAGAGCTGGCCAAGGGTTTCTGCTGCCCTAGGCAGAAACCCCGGCCTCGCTGCCCCCTCAGCTTCCACCACCACTGCCCCCACCAACTGCCGCCGATTCCATCTCTGAAGGGGGAGGCAGGCAGGCAGCGGCAGCAACCTTTTGCTGCTGCTTTTGGAAATACTGCTGCTGCCTGCCCCCCCCCCAACAGAATCCGCGCCAGCTAGGGGGGTGACATGGCTGCCCATGTGTGCCGGTGCCACTGCCCATGTGTTATGCTGTTGCCCACCTGTGCCACTGCCCACCCAGGCCGGCCGCCCTAGGTGGCTGCCTAACTCGCCTAGTGGTCAGGCTGACCCTGGCTCCAGCCCTTGTGTGTATTTAAAATTGACCAATAAAGGCATAACTCCTTTAAGAGGTTTCTGCCTTTAAGGACAAAAATCCTGACATGGATGCTTGTTACAAGCTTTGGGAACTACAAACCTGAGCATACAGCTAACAGCAAACTCCAAAGCGAATTACAATGAGCAAACCTTTTCAGCTGCCAGCAGCAAGAGATGTTGGCTCTTGCATCAGACTTCAACCCTCTGCATTTGGTTGAAACCTACAGATGCTTTTTGAATTGAGGGAATCGGTTGTTGGCTGGCTTCTGACTAATAAGCAACAAAAGGCTGCTCCTAGTTTTGGAAGAGAAAACTTGGGGGTTGGTGACTGAGTTCCTGGATAAGCATACGATTGCATTCCCATGGTCCAAGGGAGGTTGTGTAGTTTGGAACCTGGAGACTCTGCCTCAGTAGGTAGAGGGGCACCTTCCGGATGCCAGATGCAAGAAATCGACTCATACAGGTGATTCATAACATGTGGCCCCCGATTTGCAGGGCCATTGTGGTAAGTTGGTTGAAGCTCAACAGCAAAGTGGGAGGCCACTTGGCTTAGTTGGTGACTACATGATCCTCTGGAAACAAGGAAATATACTTGTTGAAAGATGACCTGGAACTACCACAGGGTTTCCATGTATGCAATTTTCCAAACTCCAGATAGTGGAGCGATCTGCGACAAGCGTGTTTCTTTGCCTGATCCTGTTCATCAGGCAGATTTGTGGTGGTCTACTGGGTGGGCTCCCAAGTGGTACGATGGCAGGCTTCACCTCCAGGGGAACCATAGCTCTCCACCCTCCGCCACTCCCCCTGGTTGAAGACTCCTCTACTGAGTTCCAAGCCTTGGACTCAGATTTAAAAGCAGCAAGGATTTATTCTGCTCCAGCTCTGGGTTAGAGTTCAGAAGGGAAAGATTTTGCATTTCCTGACAACCCTGCAACTTCAAGGTTCCCTTGGGAACAGGTTGAGCCTACTAAATGCCAAAACCAAATTGAACTGCCATTCAAATGGTGAGATCTAACCATAAATAAACTAAAGAGAGCCAGATGTTTTTCTTAGAGGAAAAGGCACCAAGGATTTGGATGGGACTGGGCTTACATCAGGATCCAAACAGAATTTACTAAGCTGTGCTCTTAACGTGGCGGATGCTGATAATGCAGCAATTTTCTGCATTATCTGCAGAAAGCGTGCTATCTGCATGAGTGGGAAGGATTAGGATGGATAGGGGTGTGTCTGCAACATGCAGTAACCGCAGACCTCAATAGTGCATAGTAACTATCAGATTTGCAGTTAGCACGTTTGCTACTAAAGCCACCCCAATGCATGCTGTTAGCAGCATCCAGGCTGCTGTTTACCACACTCTGCATTTTCAGTGCATTATCTACTGGGCAAATGCTGTGTAATCCTCTTACAGATAGCATGACATTAGCTGTAAAAGCTGTATGCTATCTGCCCTGATCAGCTGCAAAAGCCTGATGCACTTTAGTAAACAGACCTTTTATAGTACTTGTGCAACATTCACAAAAATCATTAAGTTTCAATTACAAAACTGATTACTCTTGATGGTTTAATAGAAACATTTTGGTTTCTGTTGTCAGCAGTTCAAATTTTTAAGTAACATATTCTACCAGTTTAGATTAATTGCTGATTTATTTTGGATGATATTGTTAATTAATGATTCTATTTCTGTCTTTGGTTTGCTTTGCTAAATATCTTTATTGGTTTTTCTTTGAGCTGCTTCTGGTTCATGAGAATAAAAGAAAAGGTTTGGTTTAAGTATTTTTTGTCTACTTTTATTCTGAACACAGTACATGATACCACAGAGCTTGGTACCCCTATTTCCTTTAGAGCTAACCAATCTCACTACATCTGATACAAGGCCTTTGAGCCCTGTAAATTTTCCAGGGGCTAGAGCACATATCTAAGAACCACAATTTTCCAACCTCCTAATGGTGTCTCGGGGCAGAAAAGGCATCCTCGAGTTACATATTTACATTAAATATCATGTCAGTCCAGTGTGCAGTGTCAGGAATCAATATGTTTTATATTAGATTTCCAGGCTAGATAATTATCTAGCCTAGTGACTCCACTGTTTAAATCTAAATGTTTAATCTGTTTAAATAAATAAATAAATAAATTATACTGCTACAAGTTTTTGCCGCATAAAAACATCATTGCGAAGTTTTAAAAAAAAAAAGAATTATATAGCCTGGGAATATATTACTTTCTTTATTCTTTGGGCAACCACCAAGTGAGGGGGTCCCCCTGATTCCTGACTAGAGCTCTGAGGTTCTGAGGAGGCCTCTTCAGCTTGATTGCTAGGGTAAGGGGTGCAAGCTCATCTGTCACCTCAGGCAGCAGATTGTCTTGAGCTGCCCCTGGAAGCCTGTTTGGAGGGAAGGGGGGAGGGGAAGAAATGCAGCAGACCAAAATCAAAACAGACTCCCACCAACTAGTCTGCAATGCAGAGGACAGAAAGAGGATGGGGGAGTAGAGGAAAGATGGTCAAGGGAGAGAGGATAGAGAATCATGATGGAAATGATAGGGGTGCAAATACAGTTGCCTACCCCAGTGGCTGAAATGCTTAGTTGCATCTCTGCTTGCTAGACTCTCAAGCTTTAAATAAAAAGCGGTATGCAATGTGAAAAAAAAAATAGAAAAGGATTGAAAAGGAGGAAAATTAGACTGCAAATGAAAGGAACCGAGAAAGGAAGAAGGGGAAAGAGAAGGAGGATGGCTATGATTCTTCCCTTGCTGATGTTCGCAAGCTTTCCGTTTCTCCTTCACTTGCCAGCTGTGCTTTTTATTACTCTCCCCGCTGATTTTTTAATCTGTGGGCCTTTGTGAGCCAGATCTTTGCTTTCTTTCTGGTGACTCCACTCTTTTGATTAACCAGAAAGAGAATGGAAAGGGAAAAAACAGGGCATCGGATCACACAGTGACACTTTCTCCACTGATATGTAATTTTCTTTGTGGTTTTTCCTCCTTTAAAAGAGAAATGGAAAGATATAACATAAGCTTAGTACTTTTATTCTTTCATATTGATTGATTTTATTTTTGGGTGAAGGGAATTTTCTTTTAACAGTGAAACTTTAATGTAGACTGTATGTGTTACTCTTTTAAAAAAAAAAAAAAAAAAAAAAAAAGGAATCTATATAGGGTGATTTGTAAAAAGAGTTATGAGTTGGCCCCCATGTGGCCAATGCCTAACTCCCTTATCCATGTATTTAAAAAATGAATATAGACAAATCGGCCCATTTAAATTACTAAGCAGCCAGATACTGTCTTTATATTTGTGGGTTATGTTAAAGTAGGACCGAATGTGAGCAAAAAGAATTTATCCGAATAATAGAAGTATTAAGCTACTGTCTGGATAAACATAGAAAGTTGTCAGCAGAAAAAGACCATGTGACCTATCTAGTCTACTCTTCCATATCAAATACTATAATCCTTTTTTTCCTTTAGAGATCTTCTGTGCTTGTCCATGCTTTCTTGAATTTAGATACTGTCCTACTACTACTACTGAGCATTTCTATAGCGCCACCAGTCATACGCAGCGCTGTACAAAACATGTAAGAGACAGTCCCTGCTCCTCAGAGCTTACAATCTAATCAAGACAAACACAGAAGGCGTAAACAGGGGGAAGGAAAAGGAGATCAGGTGAGTCAAGATCCAAAGGCAGCAGCGAAGAGGTGAGCCTTCAACCTGGATTTGAAGAGGGTTAGAAAAGGTGCCTGGCGTATAGACACAGGTAGTTTGTTCCAGGCGTAAGGTGCAGCAAGGTGAAAGGAGCGATGTCTGGAGTTGGCAGTAGGAGAGAAGGGCAGAGATAGAAGTAGTTGGTTAGAAGAGCGGAGTACCCGGGAGGGGTTGTAAGGAGAGATAAGAGAAGAAAGGTAATGAGGAGCCGCAGAGTGAATGCATTTATAGGTCAGCAGGAGAAGTTTGAATTGGATGTGGAGACAGATAGGGAGCCAGTGAAGTGACTTGAGAAGAGGGGTAATATGGGTATGATGAGGCTGGCGGAAGATTTAGCCATGCAGCGGAGTGTTGAACAGATTGAAGGGGAGAGAGATGACTCAAAGGGAGACCAGCAAGGAGTAGGTTACAGTAGTCAAATAGGAGGTAGTATGTTCAGAAAGGAAAGGGCAGATTTTGCTAATGTTATAGAGAAAGAAGTGGCAGGTCTTATCTACGAGATGGATATGTGTGGAGAAAGAGAGGGAGGAGTCAGACAACCCCCAGATTGCGGGCCGAGGAAACAGGAAGGAGTACAGAGCTGTCCACAGAGACTGAGAAAGGAGGAAGAGGAGAGGAGGTTTTAGGGGGAAAGATAAGAAGTTCAGTCTTGGCCATGTTCAATTTCAAGTGGCGGTGGGACATCCAGGCAGCAATGTCAGAAAGGCAGGCAGAGATCCGGGTCTGGGTTGCCATAGAGAATTCAGGCATAGAGAGGGTAGATCTGGGAGTCATCAGCATATAAATGGTACTGAAAGCTATGGGAAGAGATAAGCGCACCAAGGGACTGGGTATAGAAAGAGAAAAGGAGTGGACCCAAGACAGATCCTTGGGGTACAACGACTGGGAGCAGGATAGCGGAGGAGGAGCCACCAGAACACACGCTGAAGGAGCGATGGGAGAGATAGGAGGAGAACCATGATAGTACAGAACCCTTAAAGCCAAGTGAGGACAGGGTATCATGGAGAAGGTTGTGGTCAACGGTGTCGAAAGCAGCAGAGAGGTCAAGTAGGATGAGGACAGAGTACAAGCCCTTGGATTTTGCCAGGAACAAGTCGCTGGAGACTTTGACAAGAGCCATTTCAGTAGGGTGTAAAGGACGAAAGCCAGACTATAAAGGATCCAGGAGGGCATGAGAGGAGAGGTAGTCAAGGCAGTGGCGGTGAACTGCACATTCAAGTAGTTTAGAAATTAAGGGGAGGAGAGAGATGGGTTGATAATTAGGACAGGTGGGATCACGTGAGGGTTTCTTGAGGAGAGGTGTAACCACAGCATGCTTGAAGTCTGCAGGGATAGTTGCAGTAGAGAGTAAAATGTTGAGACTGAGAGATGGAAGGGACAACGGTGGAGGAGATGGTGTTTAGGAGACGGGTGGGGATAGGATCAGAGGAGCAGGTGGTGAGTTTGGAGGAAGAAAGAAAGTGTGCAGTTTCCTCTTCAGAGATGACAGGAAAGGAAGAGAGGGTAGCAAGGGATGGGGGAGGGAGAGATGGGGGTGGGGAGGAGGGGAAATAGCCGAGTTTGTGGGGAATTGGAGGGTGATCTTGTGGATTTTGTCATGGAAATAGTCAGCCAGGGTTTGGGCAGAAAGGGAGGGAGGGAGGGATCAGAGGCGGAGGAACTTTGAGGAGAGAGCTGAGAGTAATAAAGAGATGGCGAGGATCAGAGGCAAGAGTTAGTCAGATGGACATAATAGTCTTGTTTGGCAAGGGCTATGGCTGTTTGGAAGGAGGCAAGCATGAATTTGAAGTGTAGAAAGTCTTACGGGGAGCAGGAATTGAGCCAAGCATGCTCAGCAGAATAGGCACAGGAGCGTAGATAGTGGGTAGTGGATGAGAGCCAAGGCTGGGGTGCAGAACGTCTCACAGGACGTGGGGTGGGTGCAGCGAGAACATCCAGAGCCGAGGAGAGTGCAGTATTATAGGAGGTTACTGCCTCGTCGACAGACTTGGATGACATAGTGGAAGAGAGAGATGGAGAAATGGTGGAGGAGAGAGTCAAGGGATCAATAGTATGAAGGTTTCTAAATAGGTTGGAGGAGACAGGGCGAGGCTGAGGCAGTGGTAGATGAAGATTAAAGCTTAAAAGGTGCTGGTCAGATAAGGGAAGAACTGAGTTACGGAAATTCGAGGGAGAGGAATTGGAGAAAAATATCAGGTCAAGGCAGTGGCCATGCTGGTGGGTGGGGGCAGTGGAACAAAGTTGGAGGTCAAACGAGGAGGTAAGGGAGAGGAGCTTTAAAGCATAAGGATCAAGAGGGGTTATCAACGTGAATGTTAAAGTCCCCAAGAATAAGAGTGGGGGAAGAGGAATTCAGAAAGCGGGAAAGCTAGGAGTCAAAGTCAGTAAGGAAGGTAGAAGCAGACTTGTCAGGAGGTCGATAAATAACAGCAACCTGGAGAGGAAGTGGAGTGAAAAGGCGAATGGAGTGGACTTCAAAGGAGAGAAAGGCGTGAGACTGGGGCAGCAGGTGGGGTTGGAATTGGCAAGAGGGAGAAAGTAGAAGCCCAACACCATCACTGCGGCCAGTGGGACAAGGTGTATGGGAGAACTGAGCCCCTGTGGCAGAGAGCAGCAGTAGATGCGGTATCATCTCTGAGGAGCCAGGTCTTAGTTTAGGGAAAGAAGATGGAGAGCATTAGAGATTAAAGAGATCATGAGTAAAAGCAAGTTTATTAGAGACAGAGTGTGCGTTCCATAAGGCACATGAGAAAGGGAGAGTGGAAGGGGAAAGGAGAGGGATATGGATAAGGTTAGACAAGTTACATGAGGCTCTCTTCTCAGAGACAGACAGAGATCTAGGGGGGCCAGGGTTGGGGTTGATATCTCCGGATAGGAGATGGAGTAGCAGAGAACGGGATAGAGAGGAGACAGTACGGCAGAAGCGAGGGTGAGGTTGCCTTAGAGAGAGAGAGGATGGTTGAATGAGAGTGATGAAGCTCAAGAGCTCAAGTGTCTGATCTTAAAGTAGCTAAACAGGTAGAAAAGGCGACGGCAAAAGCTAGAAGGATGCTTGGGTGCATACGGAGAGGAATGGCTAGCAGAAAAAAGGAGGTGATAATACCTCTGTATAAGTCTTTGGTGCGACCTCATTTGGAGTATAGTGTGCAATTTTGAAGGTGCGGTCTCCAGAAGGATGTGAACAGGATGGAGTCAGTGCAGGGGGTGGCTACTAAAATGATTAGTGGTCTTCAGTATAAAGCATATGAGGACAGACTGAAGGATCTTAATATGTACACCTTAGAGGAAAGGCGGGATAGAGGTGATATGATTGAGATGTTTTAAATACCTCCGTGGCATAAATGTTCAGGGAGAGAGCCTCTTTCAATTGAAAGCAAGTTCTGCTACGAGGGGACATGGGATGAGGGTGAAGGGAGATAGATTCAGGAGTGATATGCGGAAATATTTCTTTACGGAAAGAGTAATGCATCCGTGGAATAGTCTCCCAGTGGAGGTGATAGAGATGAGGACAGTATCTGAATTCAAAAAAGCATGGGACAAACACAGAGGATCTATAAAGGTAAAAAGGGGACTATTGTAGTTGTTATGGAAGGACAGACTAGGCCATGTGGTCTTTTTCTGTCATCATATTTCTATGTTTCTAAGAGCTGATGATAGGTTAGAAGACAGAATGGAGGGAGAAGTGATGGTAAAGGGGGAAAAGGGAGGGAAGGAGTGAGAGTGCTGGAAGGAGAGGAAACGGAGTATGAAGAAAAGGACAATGTGGTGTGGAGCCATAGAGGAGGAACAGGGAGGGGCTATGCAGTGTATGTTATCTTACAAGCAATGAGGTAGCAGTGAAGTCTATAGACTGTGCAGTAAAGTTATTTGCAGGCAGTGAGGTAGCAATGGGGTAGCAGTGAGGCAGCAATGGAGTCTACAGGCTGTGCAGCATATATTAGTTGCAAGCAATGGGGTGGCAGTGAGGTAGCAATGGAGTGGAATGGTGGATGCTTACTTCGTGTAGTTTTCACAGAGTCTTTCAGTTCTGTTTCCTCGGGCCTGACCCTTTCGTGGGTTCACCTGTGTGGGATGGGAGCTTCCTCGCTGCAGGGCCACGCCAAAGGGCCCTCTGGCGAGACCCTCAGGTGTTTGCAATCCAGGCACATGCATGCCTGGATATCGCAGGAAGTAGAGTGGAGGAGGGCTCCGACTGGCCTTGTCGGAGGGGAGGGGGAGGAGCTTACCTTCCCACTCTCCCTCAATGATGCCAATCAGGTGCAGGGAGCAGGAAGAGAGGCTTCTCCATTGTTGGCTGCTGCCTTTTAAAGTCTTGCTGAACTGCGGTGGTCGTCGGGCCCGATTGGCCTTGTCGGAGGGGAGCAGGGAGGAGCTTACCTTCCCGCTATCCCTCGATGATGCCGATCGGATGCCTCCAGTGGGAGACTATTCTACGCATGTACCACTCTTTCCGTAAGGAAATATTTCCGCATATTACTGCTGAGTCTATCCCCTTTCACCCTCATCCTGTCCCCCTCATTGCAGAGCTTACTTAAAAACAGAAGTCTTTCCTCTTGTGCATTTATGCCATGGGGGTATTTAAATGCCTCTATCATATCTCCTCTATCATATACATGTTAAGATCTTTAAGTCTGTCCCCATATGGTTTATAGCGAAGACCACTGACCATTTTAGTAGCTACCCTCTGCACCAACTCCATCCTGTTTATATCCTTTGGAAGGTGTGATCTCCAGAATTGCACACAATACTCCAAATGAGGTTGCACCAGAGACTTATACAGAGGCATTATCACCTCCTTTTTTTCTGCTGGGCATTCCTTTCCCTATGCAGCCAAGCATCCTTCTGGCTTTTGTTTTCACCTTTTATACTTCTTTAGCCACTTTTAAGATCATCAGAAACAATCATGCCCAGGTCCCAATCTTTTATGGAGAAAAGTACCTCACCCCCTACACTACACCGCTTCCTTGAATTTTTGCAACCCAAATGCATGACCTTGTGATTTTTGGCATTAAATCTCAGCTGCCAAATTCTTGATCATTCTTCAAACTTAGCTAGATCCCTCCTCATGTTATCTACTCCTTCCTGGGTGTCTAGTGTATTACAGATTTTGTTATCATCCACAAAGAGGCAAACCTTACCCAACAGCCCTTCCTCAATATCGCTAACGAAGATGTTAAAAAGAATCATACCAAAGACAGATCCCTGCAGCACACCACTGGAACCTCTTTCTCCTCAGAGTGAGCTCCATTTACCTGTACTCTGTTGCCTCCCACTCAACCAGTTTTTAACCCAGTCAGTCAGTTTAGTGTCCATCCCTAGGGTACTTAATTTATTTATAAGTCACATGTGCGGAATGGTGTCAAAGGCTTTACTGAAATCTAAGTACACCACATCTAGAGCTCTCCCTCTGTTCAGCTCTCTGGTCACCCCGTCAAAGAAATCAATCAGATTTGTCTGACAAGACCTGCCTCTGATGAGAGGAGTGGCCTAGTGGTTGGGGCAAGGTACCTCAGGCCAGAAGGTCAGTGCTTCAAATCCCACTGGAGGACAGCAACCTTGGGCCGGAAGGACTGGGGTTTCTAGTCCCACAGGTGCTCCTTGTGTTCTTGGGCAAGCCACTTAACCCTCCATTGCCCACGTTCCCTGTACGTATTAGTGTGTGTGTGTCTCATCCCCTCATGTTAAATGTATCCCCAATTGTGTTGTGGCCACTTTGATTTGAAGGATAAGGTGGTATACAAAGCTGTCTAAATAAAATAAACCTACACTGCCTTGGATCCTGCAATCCACTGGACTCCAGAAACCTCACTATCCTCTGTTTTAGCAGCATTTCCATTAAGTTACTCGCCATAGAGGTTAGACTAACAACCTGTAGTTCTCAACCTCATCCTTACTTCTGCTTTTCTATAAAGGGACCACATGTGCCTTTCTCCAGTCCTTTGAGACCACTCCTGACTTGGCACCTCTTCAATATCTTTCTGCCTCCTTTAGCATCTTTGATCCAGCAGCAGGGTGTCTGCATGCTTCTGTGCAGACAACATCCTGCTGCTTTTCCATACGTCATATGTCGCTCCTGATCTTAGAACTATAAACTCATGTTTGACCTTAATTGCTTCTTGGCTTCAGTCTGTCTAGCACTTAACCCTGCTAAGACTTCCACCATTTGGCTATCAGTCTCTTCCTCTCCCCCCTCCCCCACCCCCCGGGTTATCCCTCTCCATCAATGATTTTCCGATTTCACTAGTTTCCTCTTCAAAATATCTTGGTGTTGCTCTGGATTCTTCGCTCACTTTTCATTCTCACATTGGTGCCGTAGTCAGATGATGCTATACGCTACATCAAGTTTGCTCCAAATGGTCTATTCTCCCAACTTCTTTAATTACCTTACTTCCGTCCTTGATGATATCAAAGTTGGACAATTACAACTCCACAACTCTGGTCTTCCAAAATTCCAGATAAAGCACTTACATTCCTTACAGAACACCGTAATCTGGCTCTTACACCATGCTACCAGATTAGACCATGTAATTCCACTCCTCATCAAATCACATTGACGTCCCATTGCTTACCGGACACAATACAAGTTACTCACCCTCACTCACAAAATAAAAAAAACCATTCAGGATCTCCTGCTTCTCTCCTCTTTCCTTATACCCAACGCTCCACCCCATGTTTTACGTTCAGTTCATGCTAATCATCTGTACCTACCACCTCCTTCACAGGCATACTTAGAAAGAAGACTGCCGGGCACTGTCTATTTTCTTACCCCCAATCTCTGGAACTCTCTTCCTCCCTCCCTATGCTTAGAAACCTCTCTTCCAAAATTTAAGGCTGCATTAAAAACCTATTTATTTCAACTGGCCTATGACCTTTCATCTCTGACTGTCTAGGATTCTCCATCTCCCTTGATTTGCCTCCCCCTCTATCCTTTCTCCTTCCACCCTATTGATTTTATGGTGTTTCTTTCTATTGTTGTGATTTTATTGTAAACTGCTTTGATTACAGGAGAAGGCGGTATATCAAGTTTTCTTAAAAAACCAGAAACCATAAAGAATCATTGAAAAGGTCAGACAGTAGAGCCAAGAAAACAGCCCCAAATTCCTTCAATATTCTTGGATGTATCCCATCCGGTCCCATCGCTTTGTCTACTTTTAGTTTAATTAGATCCTCATGAACACAGTCTTCTGAAAATCATTCAAGATTCCTGTCACTTTGTTTCCTCTTTGTGGGTGTTTCTGAGGACCTACTCTGGGCCCTTCATCTATGAACACAGAAAAAAAAAATTTGTTAAGCAATTCTGCTTTATCCTCATCAGTTTCTATAGTATCTGTTTAGCAGGGCTAAGCTCAGGACTGGTGTTAGACATGTAGGGTAGAAACTAATAAGAGAGGCCCCAGAGCCTACTTGCAGGCTATTCCTCCAGCTCAGGGGAGATTCACAGCCCCCTTGTTGTATGAGGGTCCAGGGCAATTGTTGTTTACCACCCTCTAATGCTGGTCCTAAGTAAACACAGTTCCATCATAGTGACTGCACTCAGGGGCGGCGCTATAATGAAGTGGGAGGAGTGGTCTAGTGGTTAGGACAAGGTACTTCAGGCCGGAGGGCCGGGGGTTCAAGTCCCACCTGGGGACAGCAATCTCAGGCCGGAGGGACTGGGATTTCTAGTCCTATAGGCACTCCTTGTGGTCTTGGGCAAGCCACTTAACCCTCCATTGCCCATGTTCCCTGTAAGTATTAACGTATGTGTGTCATATCCCCTCGTGTTAAGTGTATCCCCCAATTGACCGCTTTGACCCGGTGAAAAGCGGAATATAAATACAGCTAAATAAATAAATAATAAATAAGTGGAGTGAGGTGCCACATCAGGTGGCAAAATTTGGGGGGCGGCCAAAAATGCTCCCAAAACAACCAAGTGGCTGCCACCTCATCTGCCTCCTATTGTATAAAAAAATAAACCTAAATGGAAGGTGCTGTGCTGGAAGAGTATTGGAGACACAGGGCATTTTTACTTGTCCCAATGGCTGATTCGCTGCTTACCTGAGCTCTCCTGCGGTGTCTGGCAGGTGCAATGTGGACAGCTTGCTTCGGTGGGGTCTTTCCACTGGTTAAAGATCTGTGGCCGTACACGCGGCCACGTGTCATGGCCTGTGGGTCACGGGCCAAAGGGATACAACCATAGGGACTGAACATGCCCCTTTGGAGCACCTGCAGGACACTAGCTGAGGAATAATTGTTTCTTTCCTAGGAGGATATGGGAGAGAGAGAGAATAAGGGTTCTGCAAAGGAAGCTCCGGCTGTTTCCCAGTTGGAACTGTTATTGGGCCCCATGGACAGGCATGTACTTCCTCTTCTGGCAGGTCAGCCTTCCCCCGAGGGAGCATCTTTGAGCTCCGGGGATAGAACACCACCACCATATCCATTTTCCCTGTTGTCCCCCGCGGTTATGCCAGAGGATTCTCCTCAGGTGAATTGTTATTTCAATTGTTCTAGTTCCGGTACCAATTGCAGCGGCTTCTACAGCAGTGAGTTCTGCTTGGGTTGAGGACAGAAGGGAAGGAGAAGTTACCTTGAAAGACATCTGGGGGGCAATTAGACAAATGGACTCCAAACATTCCAGCATAATTTGGTCTCTGTGTGAATTTACGCAGGGTGCAGCCACGAAGCTGGCAGTTTTGGATACTCGTTTTCTGGTACTGGATAGGTCTGTTTCCACTTATCTACTAAAGTGTCCTCCTGTATGGCTTTAAATGCTAGTTATGTTAGGGATTTTACAATACTCCATTCCAAGATGGAGGCATTGGAAAATGCCTCTCGTGCAAGAAATGTACATATATTAAATTTTTGGTTTAGTCGTTTGTTGTCTGCAGAAATTTTGCTTCAGAAGTACTTAAGGAGGTCTTGAAATTGCCTATTGTTCCAATAGTTCAGGTCTATTATGTCCCCTGTTAAAGTTTGAATGCCCTCGCAGGGGGAGGGAGGTTTTGATTTCCTGTGGCCTGCTGCCAGTCAGAATTTAACAGACTTACTGGAAGACTCTACAGATAACATTGTTACCCGTAATACTTTACTTGTAATTTTTTTGAATGAATCGGATAAAATTAGAATTCTTAAGCTTTTTTTTCAAAACAAATCAACGTTATTTTGTGGTCAACCATTAAGGATATTTCCTGAGGTAAGCAGAGTTACTCAGGAAACAGTTTCTGAAGATGATGTCTAAGGTTTTGAAATTTGGTTACTACTTTTTTCTTGAAGTTTCCCTGCAAGTGCTTTGTTACCTTGCAGGGTCAAACTTATATTTTTGGTGGTATATCTGATTTGGAAAGTTTTTTTCATGTGGATAGGCATAAATGAGATAACAATGGTAGTAGTGTTATGTATAGTTACTTCTCCATTGTGGGCTTTTGCCTTTATTTTTCTTTTTGGCTTTTTCTTGAATTGATCTTTAGCACAACCCCTTGATGTGGGCTTGACCTTGGTTTGTAGTGCTATGTTTCTTAATATTACTGTGCAGGTTTCTCTTTGCTTTTCTTCAACTGATTGTGATTGCATTATGTGGTGATATATGAAGGTTTTCCTGTTTGTTTGTTATATTGTATTGGATAAACTGTAATAAACATTTTTACACTAAATAAACCTAAATGGTCTAGCTGCTGCTGCCTCCGCTTCTCCCGGCAATGGCAGAATCACCCTCCTGCCCCCCGTTGCCCTAGATCAAAGGGAAAGTCAGCTCTTGCTACAGCATGTTTTTAAGTCTTTGCTGGTGCTGCCCCAGCCCCCGACGTGAAGATCATCATCAGAGGGGGTGGGACCCATCAGGATCTTACATGCTTGCCAGAATCGCAAAGAGCCAGCATCTTTGCTTTCAAAGTCGATGGTTCATCACTGCTGCTTGTCCAGTTCCAAGGACACACAGCAACAACAAACCATCAACTTTGAAAGCCAAGGCAATGGCTCTTGCAATTCTGGTATGTTTGTAAGACCTTGATGACTCCTACCCCCTTGGATGATACTGTTCGCGTCAGTGGGTTATGGAATCAGCAGGGACTTATGAGCTTGTCAAGTCATAAAAGCCTGTGGTTTTGTTTTCCTGCCACCACTGCTGATGCCTCTCAGTATCGGCGGCAGGAAGAGAGGTGCAGGTGGAGGGAGGGAGGAATAGAAGGACAAATGCTGGACAACGTGGGGGGGGGGACAGGAGGACAAATGCTGGACAATGGGGGGGTGGAGCAGGAGGACAAATTCAAAAAGAGGCATGCTCCGGTGCTGAGCACACCATCGCTAGCCCGGTCAGCAGATCCAGCAGGGAGCGGGAGGTGAGTTCCTCCCACACCCCACTGATGCCGCAAATCAAGTCCAGCAGTCCAAATTCAAAAAGAGGCCTGCACAGGCATATCTGCACCTAGCAGGCTTGCGCCTGAGGGCCTTGCCAGATGGTCCTTTGGCGTGGGCCAATTGAAAGCAACTGTACACATACCGAAGACAGAATCAGCTCCCAAGCGTGCTCTGAGATCGACACGGGACTAGCCGAATACAGCAGCAGTTAGTCGAGAAAACAACTCCTCCCTACTTTCTAAATCACAACTGCAGCAAGGGACTTTATACAAGGACCAACTACACAACTTAACACCAACACAGTGGACTGTAATAAGACCTCCTACCCCTGAGCTCAAACCAAACTATGTGGTACACATACCTAGCCCTCTGCACCTTGCTCACCCTCCTTCTCATTGCCTCTGCCTACATCACCTATCACAACCTCAACGTCTCCCCTCACATACAGTACACACCTAACCTCACATCTTATGGTCACTATGTTCACCAGCTTGGATGCCTGCAGCATCAATACACAAGACAATGGAACCTCGTACATCTCAAACAAATCAGAATAAACACCAACTATGCAACACCCACCCCAAAATACAAAACATACACATACATTCAACTGTGCACTCCATAAACTTGCAAGCTTAAAGGAAACTCCCCACCCTCAGATCTACTTACTACCAAATACCTCGACATCCTAGCCATCACTGAAACATGGCTCATGGACACAGACATTCTTCTGAACCAAATCACACCAGATGGATACACTCTTTTTCACTGTCCTCACGCTCAACGAAAAGGTGGGGGTGTAATGATCATAGCCAAATCCCACCTCAATTTCCAGTACATCTCAACCAAAAGCCTTGAAGAAATGAACTCTCTCATCATAACGAACAGACAATTGACCATCTTCCTTACATATAGAACACCATCCATATCCACTGCTGACCTGTCCAACATCCTAGAAAAGGTACTCACAAACACCAACTCAAACAGGGACCTCATCATACTAGAAGACTTGAACCTCTCTTCAATTCTCCCTAAAAATGCTACAACATTCATGGAAGCAATGTCCCCCATGGATCTCAGGCAGATCATACTTGCCCACACACATGAAAAAGGCAACACTCTTGACCTCGTCTTCATCAACAACCACAAAATGCACATGGGTTTGTATCGAGTGTGGAGGACCTAAGTATCCTGGTCCGAACAGAGACTACTCAGCTTATCCATTCCTATTGAGAATACAATAGCATCTCCTTCCCCCAACAAATGGGACGATGCTTCAAACAATTCATCCAGTCAGATTGGGACCAGCATGAGCAAAATTGGTCAGACAACATAGGTAGAAAAAATAATTTTATTTTCAAATGAGTGATTGGACTTTACGCATTATAGGGAAATGCATCTCTTTTATTTCTCTGATTTTGCACTGCATGCATAGTCTGGCTTTTTGGGCTTTCAGTTTAATTTTTGTTTACATCTTTTTATTTTTACTTTAGGTTATCGTTACTTATTCTGTACTTGGCGAGGGTCTGTGTTCTGAGCGCGTGACTGAGGCCAGGTGTTCTGTTAACACGGAGTTTGTACGAAGGGATCTGTACTGCAGTAATTTGACTTGTTTAGCTTTTCAATTGGTGTATGGATGTTCTAGGGCCTGCTGCATTATTTATAGTGCTGCTTTTTTCTGGGTAGGACCCTTGTATGAGTTTTGGAAGTTTATGCTGGTATGGTATGGTTAATTCGGCCTTGTAGATCATCGGTGACTTTTGTAGGGTTTTGTATTTACAATATGGAGAATTTTTGTTAGTGAAATGATCAGAATCAGAATGTTTTTTTTAATATATTGAATTCTGTGAGTGAATGTCCTACCTCTGCACCCATTGTCAAGAGAGAGGTTTCTATGGATGCAGAATATATATTCAAAAATAAAGAGAACTATAATGCAGTTTATAACAAAAAAAGTGTTAATTTTATACTATGGTATCATAAACTGCACTGTGATTTCTCACTTTTATCTTTTAGTTTCTTGGCGTGCGAGCACCTTGCATTTCCTGTTTTCTCAGAGTGTGGGAAGTGCTGTGTTGGAGCGTCAAGTCGCTCTTGTTATGTGGAAGTGGGAGGTGCTGCATGGTGCTTTTGAGCCTCTTTTGTTTGGCATATTTAGCAGTATGTTTCCTAAGCTTTGTGCTAGTAACATACTATATGAACATAAGAAATGCCATACTGAATCAGACCAAGGTCCATCAAGCTCAGTATCCTGTTTCCAACAGTGGTCGATCCAGGTCACAAGTACCTGGCAGGTTTCCAAAAAGACACACAGGTTCCACAATGCTCTTTAATAATAGTTTATGGACCTTTCCTCCAAGAACTTGTCCAAACCTTTTTTTAAACCCAGCTACACTAACAGCTTTTACTATGATCCTCTGGCAATTAATTCCAAAGTTTGATTACATGGGGCCGTAGGCTAATTACAGGGAGGCAGTTGCATCCCCCTGCAGTTACTGCATTTCAACATGGCAAAACGGCTGCCAATGTAACTAAGACCACACACTGAGGTGGCATTAGTTGCACTCACACTACTTATGCTGAGCCATTATGTTAATTTCTGCCAACAATACAGATGCTTGTGTGTGTGTGTTCTTTCTCTGGCCTCACTCTGGAGTAAAGTATAATTTTGGGAAAGAATGCTGTAAACCTAAGAGTAATGGGGTAAAAGCATTTTTTGTTTACATATGTCTGTTTTTAGATTGTATTAGATCTTCACCAAGTAGGGAATATATTATCTCTGTAATGCATATGTGTGACTGAGGCTACATATTCTAATAGCATGGAGGGATCTGTAGTAATCCATCTTGTTCAGTTTTCTGAATAGGAATAAGGTAGTTCTAGAGCCCATTGCAATATTTATGGTGCTGCCCTTTTCTGGGTATGTTCCATGTTGTGTAAGTTTTGGAGGTTAGTACTGTTATAGAATAGTAGATTTGCTCTATGGGTCCTGTACTCTGGATTCTTGGTGTAGTCAACTGTAGGGTGCTGGTTGGGGGGATACTGGAACATGGATTGTCTCTGAGATTTTCAGTTTTGTGTTCTTTATGCTGCCAGACTGAAATTTAAAATTTTGCAAGTTCAGATTCAAGAAAATTTCAAATTTAAAGATAACATCTCAGTTTAATTTTATTTAGTAGCCTAATAGCTTCACCGCTGTTGAGTTCCAGACTTTTCCAGCTTTAGGGTTTATATGTAGGGATCTGTACTGTAGTAATCTGAATTGTTTAGCTTTTCAAATAGGTATTGGATTTCCAGGACCTGCTACAGCATTTATAGTGATACTTTTTTTGGGTAGGCTCCTTATCCGAGCCTCCTTATCCTTCCTTTGGAAGTTGGTGCTGGTATGGTATGGTAGATTTGCTCTATAGATTCTCAATGACTTTTGTAGGGTTTTGTATTTTATTTAACAATTTTTTATACTGCTTTTATCATGTTTAGTCAAAGCAGTTTACATTGTTACTTAAACTTTGTAATGTACATTAAACAGGGACATTGATAACTTGGATTCTTCTGAGGTCATGGAGGGTTAAGTGACTTGCCCAAGGCATGCTAGTGGGAATTGAACCCTGGTCTCTTGGTTTCTCAGCCAGTGCCCTTACCATTAGGCTACTCCTCCATTCCTATTAGTTCACAATATGCCTGGTATAGGGAAATGTTTTAGTGAGATGGTCAGAAATGGGTTTTATTTTTTTTAAAGATATTGAGTTCTGTGGGTGAATGTCCTAGTTCTGCTCTGCACCCGTTGTTGAGGGAGAGGGTTCTGTGAATGCAAAATATGTTCAAAAAGAAAAAGCAAGAACCATAACACAATTTATAACAACAAAGTAAAAATGAGTTATAGTTAGGTGTGCTAAACTGTGCTGTGGTTCTCGCTCTTTCTTTTAGTTCTTTGGTGTGAGAACATCTTTTTATTTCCTGCACATTAACTAATTGGCTTTTTGATTTGTTTCAGACCCTGACTAGAATTTTGAGAGAGCCTTCCCCCTCCCCTGGCTCCAGGGGGGCACCATCTCATCCCTTGCCTCAGGCAGGAGATTGCCTTGAGCCGCCCCCGACAGCACCATCCTTATACAGGCTCATTCTCGCTATTCATGCCCCTTCCTGCCAGTGTCTAACTTCCCCGCCAGTTGTACAGGGAAGTTAGGCAGGGCAGGAAAGGGGAGGATCGGGGAGCGGTGTTAGGGTGTTTGGTGCGACCTCATTTGGAGTATAGTGTGCAATTCTGGAGACCGCACCATCAAAAGGATGTGAACAGGATGGAATCGGTGCAGAAGGTTGCTACTAAAATGATTAATGGGCTTCATTATAAAGCATATGAGGACAGACTGAAGGATCTTAATATGTACACCTTAGAGGAAAGGCGGGATAGAGGTGATATGATTGAGATGTTTAAATACCTTTGTGGCATAAATGTTCAGGAAGAGAGCCTCTTTCAATTGAAAGCAAGTTCTGCTACGAGGGGACATGGGATGAGGGTGAAGGGAGATAGATTCAGGAGTGATATGCGGAAATATTTCTTTACGGAAAGAGTAGTGGATCCATGGAATAGTCTCCCAGTGGAGGTGGTAGAGATGAGGACAGTAACTGAATTCAAGAAAGCATGGGATAAACACAGAGGATCTCTAAAGGTAAAAAGGGGACTGTTGTAGTTGTTATGGAAGGACAGACTAGATGGGCCTTGTGGTCTTTTTCTGTCATCATGTTTCTATGTTTCTATGTTTCTAACTTAGCAGTCACTGCACCAGCTGAATATTTGCTCCCTTATTCCTACTGTTTGGCCTCTCAGTGGGTCTGAATGGGCTTTACATTGGTTCTTTCCATTGGGGACCAGGGAGCAGCTAGAGTTCCAAGATCCTACTAGTGAACATAAACAGCAATTTTCAACTGTATCAAGTCATGTTAAAGTAGATTAGTATAGCCAGAAGGGGGCCTTTTGAATACTGCCCTCAATGCAGGGAGAAGAAGGCATGCTCTTGCGTGTGCTGGAAAGGGGTGGGCCTAGGAGCAGGTTTAAGGCAGCAATGGGAAAGTATGTGTAGGTATTTTACATTTGAAACTGCTGTGCATATTTTACTAGGGTTATCTCATCCCAGTTGCAAAGCAGGTGTAAAGTCTGTCGGAGCAACAGAGTGCACAGTTCCTGCTTGCTTACGTTTTCAAAGGGAAGCTCCGTGGTGTTTTGAAAACTTGCTTGCAGATCCACGAGTACAAAATATTTCCACAGACTTTCTCAAAATTGTCCCATTGTGTTTTGAGTTCTGCATGAAAATCGAGATTCCACAATGCTATCCATTCCCAAGGATTTCTTTATTAAAAAAAATAACTCCAAAAAAACAATTAGATTGCAGTAGATACATGCAGTCTTTATTACTGCATGAATGATCTTCCTGTCAAATCTCTTTTATAATTTTCAGAGGAGAGCAAACTCAAAATAGCTGTGACCAGTATGGTTCACCGAAGGGATGATAGAATCGTCATATCTAGTCCCCAGTCCTGGAAATCAGTCCTTCCTAAGGCACAGTAAGGTCCTCTTGTGAGTGCTAAGCAAGACCTCTTCATGCAGGTTAAAGCATTGTGAAGATACGTTAGTGGGTGTGCACTAAAATGTATGTGCCTGCGCATGTAAATAAAGATACATCACATGTAAATAAAACTTTAATGTGTTCACAGTGAACAAGCATAGTGTTTATCATACGACCGTTATTGTGGCCTCATTAATACCAATAATACAGCACCTGTCTTAGACTAAACGTTACTGCGCATACTGCCTCTCGCAAATTCTCAGAAGTAATTGGCCCAAAGTGAAAAGACTGGTTAAGTGGAGGAATCAGATCCCCTAACCCACCCCCTCCCCCATCAAGATCATTAAATCTTTCCTTACACCAGCATCCCCCACAAACCAATATCATCACATAAACCCCACATGCACATTTGACCCACCTCCCCAATGTCACCATCATGAATTTCCACCTGGACCATCCCAGATCAATACAGTCTCCAACTATGTATCATAAACTCTGCCTACCCAGCTACAAAATCTTCCTCCAACGCACTTCAGGGACACTAGGAGCTCTTTGGCCCCTTGTAAGATCAACCC
The DNA here is from genome assembly GCA_033557465.1 of Ichthyophis bannanicus. NCBI lineage: Eukaryota > Metazoa > Chordata > Amphibia > Gymnophiona > Ichthyophiidae > Ichthyophis > Ichthyophis bannanicus. The sequence goes on from CM066043.1 coordinate 86,086,860, forward strand.
GTTCTCACACCATCATGTACATGGACTTGCCACCAAAGCACTCACCCTGGCAATTCCTCAAGGCAATCCATGTAATTGGAGTCACCGTCCCCCCTCTTACCCCACAAAAATGACTCCTTATTTCAGAGGATTCCCAAGCTTCATTGGCAGGAGGAACATAACAACCTTCCTTCTGGCACCAGTGTGACCACTGAACGATGGTACTAAGAGCAGGTCGCCACTATCTTGTGATGGGGTGAAACTCCTGAGTGGTGTCATCCAACAAGTGCAGCAGTGTTGGCCAAAGGGCTGCCCCAGCTCTCATGCTGGTGAAGACAAGGGATCCTCTTAAATATTAAGTACTCATTTTGGAGGGGAATGTAAGAGTCCATCTGCAGCATGGCTGTTTTGACAAGGAGACTCTTGAGTGGTTTGGGAAATTATGGGTAGTTGATAAGGTAGAGGGGGTTTGATCCTGCCTAGCAGGATCTTGATGGGAAAAATACAATGGTCTGGGAAGGTTCACAATGGTGATGAGGGAGGCTTTCCATGTGCAATGGGAAGGGGAAAAATTGCATTAGGGTTGTTGGAGGGAGCTGTTGGTGCAAGAACCTTTCCAGTTTTGATCCTTCTACTACGCATCTCTTTCACTTTGGCTGCTTAGCATGAAGGATTTCCTACCATCTTAGATATTATGGGGGTCATTCACAACCATGAATAGCGGGGATGTACATTTCAGGCTGGACATATATCCCCGCTATTCGTGCAAATGCGGCTGCTGGCACAAGGCTCCCCGTATATACAGCAGAGAACATAAGATATGCCATACTGGGTCAGACCAAGGTCCATCAAGCCCAGTATCCTGTTTCCAACAGTGGCTAATCTAGGTCGTACGTACCTAGCAGTTTCCCCAAAAGACACAGGTTCCACAATGTTTGTATTGGGTCAAGCATTGATATCCTGGATCCATTCTTAATAATGGTTTATGGACCTTTCCTCCAGGAACTTGTCCAAACCTTTTTTTAAACCCAGATACACTAACAGTCTTTACTACATCCTCCGGTAACAAATTCCAGAGTTTGATTACACGTTGAGTGAAAAAATATTTTCTTTTATTCTTAAATAGTTTACTCTGTAGCATCATTGCATGTCCCCTAATCTTTCTATATTCTGATAACGTAAACAATCAATGTACGTTTACCCATTCCACTCTGTTCATTAATTTATAGACTTCTATCATATCTCCCCTCAGCCGTCTCTTTTCCAGGTTAAAGAGCCCTAACCTTTTTAGCCTTTCTTCATAGGAATATCCTTCCATCCCCTTTACCATTTTGGTGGCTCTTCTCTGAACCTTTTCTAAAATCGCTATATCCTTTTTAAGATATGGCGACCAGAATTGCACAATATTCAAGGTGACATGTGCTGCTCCTGACTGTCCACACAGGCAAAGTACCTGTATGTCCACCTACCCCAGTGTTCTGCACGTTGAATGAGGTAGACACAGCTGCCACCACACTACACCACCAGGGACATCACCAAGCATGTCCTGTGGAATGAGAAACACAAGGGAAACATACATATGTCATGTTGGAGCTGTGCCACAAACACACCAGCTTCACGTCCTCATCTCTCATAACCCATAGATCCGTCACAGTCTGGCAGTTTGTCATGACACTGTACCTAATTGTCTCCACCCCAATCCGCCACTGACATGTTCCTGGCCATGTCCACGGGCCTGTAGCCTGTCTGTCCCCATTGTGACCTCTCTGCTGCCCTTGAGACCATTGACCACAACTGTCACCGCGCTACCCTGATCTATACATGCAGTTACACTGTAGTTGCCCTGTACCTTGACGTGCATAACCCAAGTACTACAAATACTACTACTACTACTGAGCATGTAAACAGTGCTAACACCTGTATGCATCGGTACTGATGTTTGATCTTTGAGTCATAGGGGTGTCCTTAGACGGGGTCAGTACAAGAGCAAGTCATCTCCCCAGACATACAGGGCCAATTCAGAGGTTGGTCCTGTATGTCTGGGGTTGGCCGGGTAGACATGGTTTTTCAGTGATAGCTGGCGGGGGAAAAAGGTAGTTGTGTGCAGTAAGTTCCCCGCAGCCAGACCCTGGCCATGGGAGGCCGGATCGGGAGTCTGGCTGCAGGGAACTAAACTTTTCAGCAGTGGCTGGGGATCATGGCTCCTTAATGAAGCTGCAGTGTCATGACAACATGACGCCATGGCACCGTGGCTCCATTAAGGAGCTTGACTGAGTTAGCCAGGTAGGTAGCTGGATGGCCAGGGTGACTGAATACGGGCATGTCCCGGACGTCCAGCCACTATGCTGTGATTCTGTTCCCACAGGGACATCTAGTCCCCATGGGAGCAGAATCAGGTGCATCTCCAGAATGTGCCTTTATATTTGTGCTAATGTCCAATTTGGCAGCAAGCCTATGCAATAAAGATCAACATTTAGTGCACTCTCAGTAAAATTTTTGCATAACATTTTCAAAGAAGGAAAATCTGTAAAACTAGAAGGCATAAAATGAAGTTTACATAAGAACATAAGATATGCCATACGGAGTCAGACTAAGGTCCATCAAGCCCAGTATCCTGTTTCCAACAGTGGCCAATCTAGGTCATACGTACCTAGCAGTTTCCCCAAAAGAGACAGGTTTCTAGGAGGTAAACTTAAAACCAATGTCAGGAAATGCTTTTTCACTAAAAAGGTGGTGGATCCTTGGAATGCCCTCTGATGGAGATGGTGGGGGCAAATACAGTGAAGGACTCATGATCTCATTATCTCTAATGCTTTCTATCTTCTTGCTCTAACTGAGATCTGGCTCTTCCCAGAAGACTCGGCGTCAGTCGTTGCTCTTTGTCATGGCAGCTATCAGTTCTCCCACATGTCTCAACCCATTGGCCGTGGTGGTGGTGTTGGGCTTCTACTCTCTCCTTCCTGCCAATTTCATCCCCTCCTGTTGCCCCATTCTCACTCCTTTCCCTCCTTTGAAGTCCACTCCATCCACCTTTTTATTCCACTACCTCTCTGGGTAGTTATTTATTGACCTCCTGACAAGTCCACCTCTAACTTTCTTTCTGACTAACTCAAGGCTTTCCTTCTTTCTTGATTCATCTTCCCCCTCCCTTATTATCAGGGATTTTAACATTCATGTTCATAACCCCTCTGACCCTTATGCTTTAAAGCTTCTCTCCCTTACCACCTCATTCGACCCCCAGCTTTGCTCTACTGTCCCCACTCACCAGCACAGCACTGCCTCCACCTTGTATTCTTCTCTAATTGCTTACCCTCACATTTCTGTACCTCAGTTCTTCCTTTATCAGACCATCACTTGCTAAGTTTCACTCTTTATCACCTGCTGCCTCAACCTTGCCCTGTCTCCTCCAACCTCTTTAGAAATCGTCATGCTATTGACCCTTTGGCTCTCTCTTCCACTGTCTCATTACCTCTTTCCTTCACTATGTCATCTGAGTTTGTTGATGAGGCAGTAGCTTCTTATAACGCTGCGCTTTCCCTGCTCTGGATGCTCTTGCTCCGCCCATGCGACGTCCTGTGAGGTGTACTGTACCCCAGCCCTGGCTACCTTCCACTACCCACTATCTACATTCCTATGCCTGTTCAGCTGAGAGTGCTTGACTCAGATCCTGCATCCTTGCTGATTTTCTATATTTCAAATTTGTGCTTGTCTCTTTCCAGTCAGCCATAGCACTTGCCAAACAAGACTATTATGTCCATCTGACTAACTCTCTTGTCTCTGACCCTTGTCGACTCTTTACAAGTTTCAGCTCTCTCCTCCAGGTGCCTCAGCCTCCGACCCTTCCTTCCTTTCTGCCCAAACCCTGGCTGACTTTTTCCATGACAAAATCCACAAGATTACACTCCAATTCCCCATGAGGTCAGCTACTTCCCTTTTTCACCCTCTTCACTCCCAACTCCCCCCCCCCCCCCACACACACACACCATATCTCTGTTACCCTTTCTTTCTTTTCTATGATATCTGTGGAGGAAACCACACACCTTCTTTCCTCCTCCAAACACACTACCTGCTTCTCAGATCCTATTCCTACCCATCTCCTAAACTCAATCTCCTCCACTGTTCCTTCCATCTCTCATATTCTCAACCTATCACTCTCCACTGCAACTGTCCCTGTAGCCTTCAAGCATGCTGTGGTGTCATAACTCTTCAAGAAATTCTCATTAGACCATACCTGTCCTTTTAACTATCAACACATTTCCCTCCTCCCCTCGTTTTTAGATTACTTGAACATGTGGTTCACCACTGTTGCCTCAACTTTCTCTCAAGCTCTCCTGGATCCTTTACAATCTGACTTTTGTGCTTTACATTCTACTGAAATGGCTCTTGCCAAAGTCTCTAGTGACCTGTTCCTGGCAAAATCCAAGGGCCTTTACACAATTCTCATCCTTCTTGACCTTTCTGCTTTTACACTGTTGACCACCACTTTCTCCTCGATACCTTGTCCTTGGTTTTAAGGGCTCTGTGCTTTCCTGGTCCTCCTCTTATCTCTCCCATTGCTCTTTCAGTGTTTGTTCTGGGGATCTTCCTCTACAGCTATCCCACTCTGTGTACCCCAGGGATCTGTATTCGGTCCACTCCTTTTCTCTCTATATATACTCAGTCTCTTGGTGCACTCATCTCTTCCCATGGCTTTCAGTACCATCTTTATGCTGATGACTCCCAGATCTACCTCTCTACACCTGAAATCTCTCCAGCAATCCAGGTCCGGATCTCTGCCTGCCTTTGACACTGCTGCTTGAATGTCTTACCACCGCTTGAAATTGAAAATGGCCAAAACTGGGCTGCTTATTTTTTCCTCCTAAACCCTCCTCTCCCCTTCCTCCTTTCTCATTCTCTGGTTAACATAGAAACAGAGAAACATGATGACAGAAAAAGACCACAAGGCCCATCTAGTCTGTCCTTCCATAACAACAACTACAACAGTCCACTTTTTACCTTTAGAGATCCTCTGTGTTGGTCCCATGCTTTTTTGAATTCAGTTACTGTCCTCATCTCTACCACCTCCACTGGGAGACTATTCCACGGATCCACTACTCTTTCCGTAAAGAAATATTTCCGCATATCACTCCTGAATCTATCTCCCTTCACCCTCATCCCATGTCCCCTCGTCGCAGAACTTGCTTTCAATTGAAAGAGGCTCTCTCCCTGAACATTTATGCCACGGAGGTATTTAAACATCTCAATCATATCACCTCTATCCCGCCTTTCCTCTAAGGTGTACATATTAAGATCCTTAAGTCTGTCCTCATATGCTTTATAATGAAGACTACTAATCATCTTAGTAGCAACCCTCTGCACCGACTCCATCCTGTTCACATCCTTTTGAAGGTGCGGTCTCCAGAATTGCACACCATACTCCAAATGAGGTCGCACCAAAGACTTATACAGAGGCATTATCACCTCCTTTTTTCTGCTAGCCATTCCTCTCCGTATGCACCCAAGCATCTTTCTAGCTTTTGCCGTCGCCTTTTCTACCTGTTTAGCTACTTTAAGATCATCGGACACAACTACGCCTAGGTCCCGCTCTTCTTTAGTGGACAAAAGTACTTCACCTCCTATGCTGTATTGCTCCCTTGGATTGCTGCAGCCCAAATGCATGACCTTACATTTTTTAACATTAAATCCCAGCTGCCAAATTCTAGACCATTCTTCAAGCTTAGCTAGATCCCTCCTCATGTTATCTACACCTTCCTGGGTGTCTACTTTATTGCAGATTTTGGTATCATCCGCAAAGAGGCAAACCTTACCAGACAGCCCTTCCGCTATATCACTAACAAAGATGTTAAAGTGATATAGTGGTTAAATCTCTACTCCTCCTTGTTTCCTCTGCTCACAACCTTGGGGTTGTCTTTGACTCCCCTCTCCTCCTCCTCCTCCATACACATGCAACTGATAGCTAAAACCTGCTGTTTCTTTCTCTATAACATCAACAATATTCACCCATTCCTTTCTGAACACACTACTAAAACACTTATCCACTCTAGTCACTGTAATCTTCTGAATATGTATTCTTCTGGTCTACTCTCCGTTTGGTCCTGGGTTCATTTCACAGAGACAGTAGGGTAAGCAGCACAAATAAGACAACCAAACAGGTGTGGCTTGGAAACAGGTCTTTATGTGGAAATAGGCTTATTACATAGGTACAGAACAGAGGTAGGAGGTTGTTTAGAAAGCTGCTTCAGTTTACTTTAGTAAGAAGAATAGGGAGAGAAAGAGAGAACAAGGGGGAGGGGAGAAGAAGTGGGTGTTAGAGCCTCATGGCAAGGTGTTTCCGATGAAAATAGAGAGAAAGAGGAAGTATTTCTGTCCTTTATAGTGAATTTTCTCTAGCACCTCCCTTTGAGGTCTGCTATTGTTTCCAGTCACCTCCCTTTGAGGTCTGCTATTCTTGATTTAGCAAGGAGGGGCTGCAGACCAATCTCATCAGGCCCGGAGACTGACATCACCAGGGGGTCAGAGTTAATCTCATCTTGTAAACTACCCTCATTAAGTTTGGAGACTGATATCACCAGAGTAACAAAGCTGCTTGAAATCCAAGGTCTGGGAACAGCCCAGACACCTATGCTAGGCATGATGTCCTGCTGGTGTATGCTGACAGTCACCTCCCATCTTGACTATTGTAACCTCTCCTTGCTGGTCTCCCTCTGAATCATCTCTCTACCCTTCAATCTGTTCAGCACTCTGCTGCATGGCTAATTATCCACCAGCCTCGTCATACTCATATTACCCCTCTTCTCATGTCACTTCACTGGCTTCCTATCTGTTTCTGCATCCAGTTCAAACTTCTCCTGCTGACCTATAAGTGCATTCATTCTGCAGCTCCTCACTTCTCTTACCTCTCCCTACACCCCTCCTCGGGAACTCTGCTCTTCTGGCCAATTGCTAATATCTGTGCTCTTCTTTTCTATTGCTAACTCCAGAATTTGCTCCTTTGTTCGAGGCATAAGGAACAGAAAAGTCAAACTACCTGAATTTCTATGTCAGGCACCTTCTCTGGCCCTTTTCAGTTCCAGGCTGAAAACTCACCTCTTTGCTGTCGCTTTTGGATTATGACTCACCTGGTCTCCTTTGGGTTTCCTTACCATTCCCTCTTGATGTATCCCATATCTACAGCTACTATATTGTCTGTCTTAAGAACATAAGATATGCCATACTGGGTCAGACCAAGGTCCATCAAGCCCAGTATCCTGTTTCCAACAGTGGCCAATCTAGGTAATACGTACCTAGCAATATCCCCAAGAGACACAGGTTCCACAATGCTTGTATTGGGTCAAGCATTGATATCCTGGGTCCCTTTTTAATAATGGTTTATGGACCTTTCTTCCAGGAACTTGTCCAAACCTTTTTTAAACCCAGCTACACTAACAGCCTTTACTACATCCTCCGGTAACAAATTCCAGAGTTTGATTACATGTTGAGTGAAAAAACATTTTCTCTTATTTGTCTTAAATAGTTTACCCTGTAGCTTCATTACATGTCCCCTAGTCTTTCTATATTCTGATAGCGTAAACAATTGATCTATGTTTACCTGTTCCACTCCATTCATTAATTTATAGACCTCTATCATATCTCCCCTTTCCAGGTTGAAGAGCCCTAACCTTTGTAGCCTCTCTTCATAGGAGTAGCTTTCCATCCCCTTTACCATTTTGGTGGCTCTTCTCTGAACCTTTTCTAATAATGCTATATCCTTTAAGATACGGCGACCAGAATTGCACACAATTGTCTTGACTAGATTGTAAGCTCTGACGAGCAGGGACCGTCTTTAACATGTCTATGCAGCACTCCATACATCTTGTAACACTTATACAAATGTTCAGTAGTAGTAGTAGGAGGAGGAATTCAAAATGGCATGGGAAAGACCCAGTGGATCCTTTTATGGCAAGAGGATAAAATCATAATTAACTGAAATATTGTTTATACTTCAAGAAAGAGAGGAGTGACCTGCACAGAGTGGCGGGTACAATCCTAAATAAGGGCATTGGGGGATACCTGTATGGAGCAGTGGATACAGCTCTAGCTAACTTACAGGGCAGACTAGATGGATCATACTGGTCTTTATCTGCTGTCATATACTCTGGGCCCAGTATTCTAAGGCATTTACATGATTCACAGACCTGCAAACCACGTAAATGTAGCTTAGTGGGATATTCAGTAAGTGCCGCTGGATATTCACAGGTGCTGCCACTACAGGCCCTGATGCTATGTGGTTAGTATCAGGGGGCGTCATGGGCATTCTGAAGTGGAGTGGAAGAGGCGCCCATCGTTAACAGTGCAGCAGCAATATTGAGCCACTACTCGGTTAGCGACCCATGGGTAAAGATAGGCGCGGCAAAGACTGGTCTTGCTTTACCCATGGGAGGTAACCTGGCAGCGGCTCTATATCGCCACCGCCCGGTTCGTTTCTGGGCTGTGTGGTGACCCGGATATTCAATGCTGGTGGTCGGCTATAACCCTGGCATTAAATATCCCGGGTTAATCTTCAGTGGTGACGGCTACGGGCTTTAGCAGTGCTAGCCACTACCACCACTGAATATCGGGCCCCATGTTACTATGTAACATGGAATTCCATTTCAGCTTATAAAATGCTTGCTTAACAATCACTATTACCTGAGCAAACTATGATAAATGTGAATTCAAGATGACATCAAGATTCTTCATTATAGAAGAAACCATGAGTGCACGAATGCCAAGCTGGAAGCCAACAGTATCATCAATAGAGAGAGAACGACTAATTAAGAGAATCTCAGTTTTTTTGAAGCTGAGCTCAGCACATGGTTATTCAATGGCATCCAATCTTTCACTCAAGCAATTTTTCCAAATGGGTTAGTTTTGGGTATACACCAATAATCACTGAAATAACAAATCACACCATTAGAAGGGGAAAAAGGACCTCAGACTGTGTTTCATTTCACTGATCCCCAACTTTTATATATGTTAGTTTTGTGCATACTGTACCTTGAAACTCACTCTTAAGCTAAGGTATGTGGAGCTTGATCTCGGTCTCTGAAATGAACTGCTAATGCCTTAATACTTGCATCATGCCAAAGAGCTTCCTTCTAGTTCACCTTTGTGATATGTGTTTGCACCTTTCCCTGTAAGCAATTGTATGCCATTTCTCCACTTGAGTTCTGTAATTCTCTTTACCTGGTTCTATCACAAAGACTAGTCCATGCACTCTAGCTGATTCAAAATGCTATGGCATGTATTTTGTTAGGTTGCTCATATAGCAAGCATATTTCTGCAGTTTTGCACAATCGCCATTGGTTTGGAGACAGTAAAATAGCATGTAAGACATTATGAATGAGAGATCCAATCTAGTGAGTTGTTTGCAGTGGTTCAAAAGCGATCATAAGTATCAATTGCCACTTCTAGTTTCATGTCAATTGACCCACAATCGTTTTCAGGCTTGATAGGAAAAATTGTGATTTGACAGCTGATATGCAAGGAGGAGTTGTAGATGCTGGTTTGCAACTGTGTGAAGTTGATTCCCTGTAAGATGAATTTATTCCAATTTCTAAGGAAAGTGTAAAGGCTACTTTTTTGTCTCTGCAGAAAATATGTCCACTTCTTTGCAGAAATCTCTGCCTATTTCCTGATAGGCACAAGAATTGAAGGAAGTTTTAATTGAAGATTTATAATATTAATATGAAAGGAGAGATACTTTTGCTAGATTATTTCAATATGCTGGTTGTTGATTTGGAAATCCCTGCTATGGCATCATCTATAAGTAATGAGATCCTGGATTCTCTACAGGGAGAACTATTCCGGCAACTGGTAGCAAAACCCATATTGGAGGGACCAATGGGAAAAGTGTTTGATATAGTCTGTGATCCATCTCGCATCCAGTGATCACCAAGTGGTGCAGCCATTAGCTGGATGGGAACAGCTGGGGGCTATAGAAAGGCAATGGGCAAAACTAAAATGGGTTATTTTAAGGCCATACAAACCTTTATTGTTTGGAAAGTAAATAAATGTAAAAGAGAAAGGAGGCCACTTTGGTTCTCAAAAAAAGTAGCTGAAAAGCTAAAGAAAAAAGTGTTCTTCATAAAATTTAAGAGATCACAGAAAAAGGAAGACAAACAACATTTGGAAAAGCTAAGAGAAGATGAGAAAGTGGTCAAGAAAGCAAAAATGCAAATAGAAATAAAAATAGCAAATGGAAGAAAATGGGGAGACAAGACAAAGTGGTATTGTCAGACTCAAGAGTGAAGGGAAGGAATATGTAGGAGATGAGGATAAAGCAGCATTGCTTAACAAATTTTGTTTTCTGTGCTCACAGATGAAGGGCAGAGAGTGGGACCTTAGAAAGTACACATAAATAGGAACAGTAATGAGGCAGATCTTGAATGATTTTCAGAAGACTGTGTTCAGTCTTCAGTGTAGACAAAACAATGTGTCCAGATGGGATACATTCAAGAATATTAAAGGAACTTAGCAAAGCTACCAGATTTTCCCTGTGACTTTTTCAGTGCTATTTTAGAGTTGTGAGTGGTCCCAAGTGACTCTCTACACAGAAGCGGAAATAATCAGGAAGTTGGGAACTACAGGCCATTAGTCTGACCTTTAGATGATCAAGGGGTAAAGGGACACTAAGAGGGGACAGCAATAGTGGGGAGACTGAATGAATTCTTTGTTTCGGTCTTTACTGAGGAAGATGTAGGGATGTTTCCCATGAATTTAAAGGTGATGCCGCAGAAGAATTGAAAGAAATACAAATACACTGGGAAGATGTATTACAACTATTTGATAAACTGAAGAGTAGCAAATCACCTGGACTGGATGGTATGCATCCAAGGGTGTTGAAAGAACTGAAATATGAGATTGCAGACCTACTAATCTGTGAACTATCATTAAAATCATCTGTAATATCTGAAGTTTGGAGGATGGCCAATGTAACGCCGATTTTTAAAAAGAGTTCCAGAGGTGATCTGAGAAACTGTAGACTGGTGATCTTGACATTGGTACCTGTAAAAAAATGGTAAAAACCATTATAAAGAACAAAATTACTGAACATACCGTCATGGTTTAATGGGAGATGGCTAGCATGGCTTTAGCCAAGGAAGATATTGTCTTACTTATCTGTTATGTTTTTTTTTTTTTGAAGGTGTAAATACACTAGATCAGACTCACCTTTGTCTACCTGTTTATCTGTATTTTCAGAAAGCCTTTGACAAGAATCTCATGGCAAAACTAAAAAGTCATGGGATAGGAGAGAGTGTACTATTGTTGATCAGGAACTGGTTAAAAGATAGAAAGCAGAAGGTAGGGCTAAATGGCCAATTTTCCCAATGGAGAAAGGTGAATAGCAGAGTACCCCAGGGATCTGTGCTGGGTCCCCTGCTTTTTAACATATTTGTAAATGTCCTGGAAATGGGAATAACGAGTGAGGTAATCAAATTTGCAGATGACACAAAATTATTCAAAGTTGTTAAAACCAAAGAGGATTGCAAAAAATTGCAACAGGACCTTGATAAATTGGAAGACTGGGCATCAAAATGGAAGATGAAATTTAATGTGGACAATTGCAAAGTTATGCATATAGGAAAGAACACCCAAACTATGGTTACACAATGCAAGGTTCCACATTAGCAACCATCACCCAGGAAAAAGATTTAGGCGTCATCGTGGATAGCATGTTGAAACACTCTGCCCAGTGTGCAGCGGCGGCCAAGAAAGCAAATGGAATGTTTGGAATCATAAAGAAAGGAACGGAGAATAAACCAGATTAAGATGAATGCTGTATGCAAGTCTGGTCACTGCATCTTAAAAAGGATATAGCAGAATTAGAAAAGTACAGAGAAGAGCCACCAAAATGGTAAAGGGGATGGAAGGATACCCCTTTGAAGAGATGCTAAAAAGGTTAGGGCTTTTCATTGTGGAAAAGAGACGGCGGAAGGGAGATATGATAGAGATCTATAAATTAATGAATGGAGTGGAAGAGGTAAATGTAGATCGATTGTTTACGTTATCAGAATATAGAAAGACTAGGGGACATGCAATGAAGCTACAGAGTAACCTATTTAAGACTCTTAAGAGAAAACATTTTTTTCACTTAACGTGTAATCAAACTCTGGTATTCTTTACTAGAGAATGTAGTAAAGGCTGTTAGTGTAGCTGGGTTTAAAAAAGGTTTGGACAAGTTTCTGGAAGAAATGTCCATAAAACATTATTAAAGGGGACCCAGAAAATCCACTGCTTGCCCCAATATAAACATTGTGGAACCTGTGTCTTTTGGGGAAACTGCTAGGTACTTGTGATCTAGATTGGCCACTGTTGGAAACAGGATACTGGGCTTGATGGACCTTGGTCTAACCCAGTATGGCATATCTTATGTTCTTATGTTTTTGTGGCAAGTAAGTGCTGCTACAACAGTGACTAATTAGGTTTCTGGAATCCAGTGGATTGCAGGATCTGAGACAGCATAGTTTTACTAGAAGCAGGTCTTGGGTAAATATGATTAATTTCTGTTACTGGGTAACCAGAGAGGTGGACAAAGAGAGATGTGGTGTACTTATACTTCTGCAAAGCTTTTGTCACAATTCTGTGTAGGCAACTTATAAATAAATTGAGCACCCTAAGGACGAACCCTAAAATGACCATTTGGGTTAGAAACTGGTTGAATAGAGGTGACAAAAGGTACTGGTAAACAGCGTTCACTCTGACAATAAGAATGTTACCAGTGGTGTGTCACAGGGATCAGTCCAATTCTTTAACATTTTTTGTAAGTGATATTGCAGAAGGGCTGTTGGATAAGGTTTGCTTCTTTGCAGATGATACCAAAATCTGCAGAGGATAGCCACCCAGCAAGGGGTAGCTAACATGACGAGGGATCTAACAAAGCCTGAAGAATGGTTGCAAATTTGGCAGCTTGTATTTAATGCTAAAAATGCTGTCATGCATTTGGGCTGCAAAAATCCAAGAGAGCGATAACAGTATAGGGGGTGAAGTACTTCTCCCTATAAAAGAAGAGTGGAACCTGGGGGTGATTTTTTTCTGATGACTAAACAGTTCAAAAAGATGGTCTTTACTGAGGAAGATGTAGGGATGTTACCCATGACTGACGTGGTATTTAAAGGTGATACTGCGGAAAAATTGAAAGAAATATCAATACACCTGGAAGATCCATTACAACCTTTGGATAAACTGAAGAGTAACAAATCACCTGGACTGGATGGTATACATCCAAGGGTGTTGAAAGAACTGAAATATGAGATTGCATACCTGCTATAAGTAATCTGTGAACTATCATTAAACTCATATGTAATGCCTGTAAGCCTTTGACAAGGTCCCTCATCAGAGACTTTTGGCAAAACTAAAAAGTCATGGGCTAGGAGGCAGTATACTATTGTGGATCAGGAACTGGTTAAAAGATAGAAAACAGAGGATAGGGCTAAATGGCCAATTTTCTTAATGGAAAAAGGTGAATGGTGGAGTACCGCAGGGATCTGTGCTGGGTCCGCTGCAACAGGATCTTGATAAATTGGAAGACTGGGCATTCAATTGGCAGATGAAATTTAATGTGGACAAGAGCAAAGTTATGCACCTAGGAAAGAACAACCAAACTATGGTTACATGATGCAAGGTTCCACATTGGGAACCACCACCCAGGAAAAAGATTTAGGCATCATCGTGGATAACATGTTGAAACCCTCTGCCCAGTGTGCAGCAGCGGCCAAGAGAGCAAATAGAATGCTAGGTATCATAAGGAAAGGAATGGAAAATAAAACAAAGGATATTATAATGCCTCTATATCATTCCATGGTGCGACTGCATCTTGAATATTGTGTGCAATTCTGGTAGCCGTATCTTAAAAAGTATATAGTGTTATTAGAAAAGGTACAGAGAAGAGTCATTAAAATGGTAAAGGGGATGGAAGGATACTCCTATGAAGAGAGGCTAAAAAGGTTAGGGCTCTTCAACATTGAAAAGAGATGGCTGAGGGGAGATATGATAGTGGTCTATAAATAAATGAATGGAATGGAACGGGTAAACGTAGATCAATTGTTTACGTCATCAGAATATAAAAAGACTAGGGGACATGCAATGAAGCTACAGGTTAACCTATTTAAGACTAATACGAGAAAATAATTTTTCACTCAACGTGTAATCCAACTCTGGCATTTGTTACCGGAGGGTGTAGTAAAAGCTGTTAGTGTAGCTGGGTTTAAAAAAGGTTTGGACAAGTTCCTGGAGGGAAAGGTCCATTAACCATTATTAAAAAGGGACCCGGGATATCACTGCTTGACCCAATACAAGCATTGAGGAACCTGTGTCTTTTGGGGAGACTGCTAGGTACGTATGACCTAGATTGGCCACTGTTGGAAACAGGATACTGGGCTTGATGGATCTTGGTCTGACCCAGTATGGCATATCTTATGTTCTCATGTCTTAGAGGCAGAAAAAGCAATGGCAAAAACCAGAAAGATGCTTTGGCACATATAGCCAGCAGGAAGAAGGAGGCGAGGTCTCATTTGGAGTACTGTGTATAATTCAGGAGACAGCACCTTAAAAATGATAGAAACAGGATGCAATCGGTGTAAAGGGTGGCTACAAAAATGGTCCGTGAGCTTCATTATAAGGCACATGGGGACAGATTTAAAGATCTAAATATGATAATTTGGAGGTGGGAGAGGAGAGATGCGATAGAGATATTTAAATACCTCCATAGCACAGAGAAAATTTTGGAATGAGGAGGCATAGGTTGAAGGTGAAAGAGGATAGAGGAAATATTTCTTTACTAAAAGAGTAGTGGATGCGAGGAATATCCTTCCAGTGAAGATGGTGGAGCTGAGCATTGTCTGACTGCAAGAAAGCACGGGACAAACACCGAGGATCTCTAAGGGCAAAGAAGGGATTTTAGCAGTTGGTATGGACGGATGGACAGACTGGATAGGCCATAAGGTCTTTATTTGCCGTCATTTTTCTGTTTTTGCATGTTTATGGATCCTTTTTCTATGAATATGGACCAAAATTCGCTATCTGAAATTGGAGATTTGTTATATTGTTTTGTGAGTACATTGGTAAAGGGGACTGTTGTAGTTGTTGCTATGGAAGGACAGACTAGATGGGCCTTGTGGTCTTTTTCTGTCATCATGTTTCTATGTTTCTATGTTTCATTGCTTAGGAATGGATTGGTGCCTGAAGAGCTGAAGACTGCTTGTGTTTGGTCTGCTTATAAGTAAAAACCAAAACACCTTCACCCTGAGCTAAATTGCAAACCAAATAACCCCAAAACTCAGTGAAAGAAACCAGAAAAATTCTTAAATCTTTTTGTCGGACTGGCCAACCAAGTAGAGAGAAGCAGCACCCTCTACCGCCGTGGCCCTTCCTTTTTAATCACAGTATAACTTTAAAAAACAGCTCTTCAAAAATGGCTGATACTTAGCTTTGAATAACAGGCTTTTTTACAGCAGGTCCGAATTATCAGTCGACGTGCCACGTTTCGGGGGTATTCCGATAGACCCCCTGCTTCAGGTCAAACCGCTGTTAGCAGAAACCTTAGCCTTACACAGTGCCAGAACTACTGGTTTTTAAATAACCCAGGCGCTATCATTAAGCCGAGCGCGTCCTTCAGATGTGAAATGTAAAAAGGAACCAATCAGAACAAAGAGAAGAAACCACCAATCAGGTTACCACTCTCCATCTGAATGATTAGAAAATAGTATACCAATCCAATTGCTGGTTCAGCCCTTCGGGTTGAACAGAATGCAGACGAAAAATCCATTTTTGTTCCAGATTTTGCAAAGTTTGAACTCTGTCTCCTCCCCTTGGGTTTAGGGGTACATGATCCAAAATCCGCCAGGTAAGATCTGCAAACGCGTGTGAATAATCCAAACAATGTTGTACTAATGGTGCAGTGAGCTGCTGTGTATGCAGACGAGAGGCATGTTCGCCCAAACGTAGTTTGCAAGATCGCGTGGTCCGTCCTACATATGGCAGATGACAGGGACAGTTCTCATCCTCCAGCGTTGAAAAAGGGTCTCCCTTATGGACAGTTCTTACGTCTTCGACGTAATTGCACTTCGTTGGCACAGTTTAAACTTCATGCCAAAGAATTATGCTCTCGTTTGTACTCCAGAGGCTACCCGTCTAAGATAATTCATAAGGCTTATAAAAGAGCCCGATATACTCATCGGGATTGGTTATTGGAACCCAAGATTGCTCCTCCTCCGGAGGACAAAATTACCTGTATTTTTCCTTATATGCGAGGCACTTCCTCTGTTGTTCGCCTACTTCATAGGTTTTGGCCTGTATTGGCTGTTCATTCCTGCTTTTGTAAGCCACTTCAAATAGCATACTCTGGTACACCTAACTTACGTGATATATTGATGAAAACTACTGCACTCCAAGACAGACCACTTTCGCGGCATGATTCCGCGGGTCATCATCCATGTGGATCCTGTTCCTTTTGCTCTAATACTATCTCAGGTTTGCTGTGGATGGATGTCCGTACCAATAAAAATTATTATACACGATGGAATACGGACTGTACTACTGATTTTGTTGTTTATTTAATTATCTGTCCCTGTCATCTGCCATATGTAGGACGGACCATGCGATCTTGCAAACTACGTTTGGGCGAACATGCCTCTCGTCTGCATACACAGCAGCTCACTGCACCATTAGTACAACATTGTTTGGATTATTCACACGCGTTTGCAGATCTTACCTGGCGGATTTTGGATCATGTACCCCTAAACCCAAGGGGAGGAGACAGAGTTCAAACTTTGCAAAATCTGGAACAAAAATGGATTTTTCGTCTGCATTCTGTTCAACCCGAAGGGCTGAACCAGCAATTGGATTGGTATACTATTTTCTAATCATTCAGATGGAGAGTGGTAACCTGATTGGTGGTTTCTTCTCTTTGTTCTGATTGGTTCCTTTTTACATTTCACATCTGAAGGACGCGCTCGGCTTAATGATAGCGCCTGGGTTATTTAAAAACCAGTAGTTCTGGCACTGTGTAAGGCTAAGGTTTCTGCTAACAGCGGTTTGACCTGAAGCAGGGGGTCTATCGGAATACCCCCGAAACGTGGCACGTCGACTGATAATTCGGACCTGCTGTAAAAAAGCCTGTTATTCAAAGCTAAGTATCAGCCATTTTTGAAGAGCTGTTTTTTTAAAGTTATACTGTGATTAAAAAGGAAGGGCCACGGCGGTGGAGGGTGCTGCTTCTCTCTACTTGGTTGGCCAGTCCGACAAAAAGATTTAAGAATTTTTCTGGTTTCTTTCACTGAGTTTTGGGGTTATTTGGTCTGCTTATAAGAGCATGAGATATGTCTCTCAGGGATATGTTTACTAAACGGCGGTAGTGGACTCCTTGCGATATCAGAACCGCAGCCCTTTCGATATCGCATGGAGTCCGCTACCGCCGTTTAGTAAACATACCCCTTAGAGTTGTCTAGTTATTCCATATTGAACACACCTTGTTTGTGCTGACTTTTGGAATTGGTGGTTTTGAACAATTTCAAGGTTTTGTTGTAACACATGTTTTGAATCAACATCAATCTGGTTTATGTAAGGGTTATAATACAGAAATGCTTTTACTTTCAGCTATTGATGAAATGTTAACTGGTCAGGCTATGAAAGGATGCTCATATTTGATGCTTTTTTTGGATGTTTCTTTGACTTTTGATAAAGCAGATCGCCCGATTTTAGTAAGGCATTTGGCTTCATTCAGGACTGATTCACATATATGTAAGTGATTCTCTTCTTTTCTAAGAGATTGTTAGTAAATTGTGTGACTACATTCATGGAGTTTGTCGTGGTTTTATGTCTTCTGGTGATCCACTGAGTTTTTCCCTATCATTACTTTTATTTAATCTGTACTTATAATCACTATGTGATGTTTTGAGTACTCAAGAGATGAAATACAGGTATTATGCATATTGTAGACAATGTTATTTTATTTGGTTATTGAAGATACTTGTTCTTATGTTAGTGAGGTTGATAAATGTCTAGTGGCCATTGCAGCTTGGATGGTGAGGAATAGGTTAGAAGGCCTCAGACACATTCTTTTTGATTTTAGGAACCATCCCAAAAACTTAGAAGCCAGTAGGTGAGACTCTTCCCCACCCCCCCTTCCCCAATTCTCTTAACTGAAGTTGAGGAAGCTGTTTTCCCATTCCATATCTAAGAGAAAAGAAAGCTTAGTAAATCAGCTATCCCTGCAACCTACACACCCTGTTGTCATATCCTGTTTCTCACCACAACTCTTCCTTCCCTATTCAATCATTTCTCCTAGGCCCAGCCTCCCACCAATCCAGTCAATCACCCTCCAGCTCCAACCACCTAGCTAGCCAGTCACCCATCCCCCAGCCCTTACCCCTACCACCTCAAGCTAGCAAGTCACCCGCCCCCCCCCCCAGTCCTTACCTCTTTACAAATTAGCCAATCAGCCACACCTCAGCCCCAACCCATAGCTAGCTCTTACCACCCAGAAGGCCAGTTCACCCTTCCTCCAACCCAGTCAGCTCCAAACTAGTCAGCTACAACCCAGACTCTGTGCCTCCTATCTAGCCTTCACTACTTTGAAAGTCAGTCTGCCACCTCCCTGCCCCAGCAAACCAGCAGTTATCAGTCAGTCTCCAGTCCCCTTTTTCTAAACCCTAGAATCAGCCACCAGCCTCCAACCCCCTTTTCCTAATCACTAGCTCCATATCCTACCTACCCCACTGTGCTTCTCCTCTTTTTCCGCAGCCAGCAGATTTGAAATACCTCATTTCATGTTTCAAACCTAGCGCTTGAGCAGGCATGCACAGCCTGGCTCTGAGTGAGTCTGAGCCATGGCATGCGGGAACTCTCCTGTTTTCTGTTTCTCAAGTCTCATATGACTGGTGTGAGAGCTTTTGTACAGCATAGCTCAGACTCAAACAGAGCCATGTTGTGCAGGGAGGAGAAAGCTCCTGCTCAAAGATTGTGACCAAGAAGAAAATAAAAAGCAAGGGTGGGGTACTGAAAAATCTCAGGTGCCAGATAGAAATATTTAGTCACCATGTAGACCTGGAGCCTGGGTTTTGTCGAGCCCTGGGTTAGTGATACATTTCAATAAATCAAAGGGATTTGTTGTGACTAGGGATATGACCGTGGTGGTCCAAGAGTATAAAATTGGCAAATTATTTGATTCATATATGCAAGGAGATGTTTAGGAGTGCTATTAGATCAGAATTTAAATATGAAGCCACAAATTCAGAGTGATGTATCTTCTGCATTTTTTAAGCTTTATATATTGCACAAACTCAGGCCACTTCTTCTGTCTAATAAGAATTTTCATATTATTTTTCAATTTTGCTCATTTTTTATTATTGCAATATTCTTTAAGTTTACCAATGGCAACTCCAAATGTGTTTTTTTTGGCACAGAACACAGCAGATCACTTGTTGGCAGGTTGCTTGTATTTCGAGCACATAACTCCAACGCTTGAGCAATTTCATTGGCTTCCGAGTATATTTTGTCTGCTCCATAAACTGATTTCTATAGCTTTTAAGATTGAGATTAGGTGAGCCCAGGACTTTACATGGATTGTTGCGTACTTATGCTCAAGGTCATGTTCTTTGGTCACAGAATGTGCTGTTTCTGATAGTTCCCTCTTTTAGACTTCTTTCTTTGCAGCATGTACATTCTCAGGGGTTTTTTTTATTGTGAATTTTTTGGGTTTTTTGGATGCCCTTTCTGTATGTGAGAGGTTGCTGACTATTTGAAGTTTAGGAAGCGGGTGAAAGCAGTCCTTTGCAGTGAGGCTTTTATGCGTTGATTTTAATGGGGAATTGCATAGGGAGGATGTGTGTCATATTGTATTTAACAAGTGATGTTATGTTAATGATGGGAGTTATTTTAAAAGGCTTATTCATTATTTACATGTATATAATCAGGCATATAGATGTGTAAGTTGCATCTACGTGCAAATGAACATTTTGGAAAGGGCTCGGTTTATGCGTGGATGCCTCAGTTTATGTTGAGTTTTCAAGGGGGTGTATTGGAGTAGTTTGGGAATGGGCAGGGCGGTTCAAATTCTACCCATGTATTCCCTGTCAATATAGGGAATACACATGTATGTTCAAAATTGTGCACGTTGGGATTTAAACCTGCCCCCTGGGGTATTAAAAATGAACATGTTCTGGTCAGCCCTTTACTGGTGGGAGTAAGTGGATTAATGATTACTTTGGTTGTTTTGATTATAACCTCGTTGAGAATTGCTACATTAGGGAAATATAAATGTTTTTAACACAACTTTCTTAGCTTTATTAGAGAACGACGTTTGTATTATAATCCGCCTTGTATGCTGCGATCTGCCAGCAAATCATTTTTATGGTTCCTGCTGATTAAGATGTACATTTAACTGAGACGTGTTCCTGAGACTTCTTTGCTGCAGACCCTCTATTATAGATTATGCTGTCTTTGAAATTTTATCAGATCAATGATTATGGCTTATTCCTTTAAAAAGCAAAATCTTTCTTTTTACAGGATGCTTTAGGTTCGAAATGATTTTCTGAGGGTATTTTATTTGTCTATATTTGTTTTGTCCTATTGTTGTTTTTGCATGTTTAACTTATTTTTGCTTTGGACCCTGTCAAGAACAAGGATTTTAGGATTACCAATATAAATGTTTTAAAAGAAATATACTTCATTAATTTAATAAAAGTGAATACAGAAATGTTATTGAGTTGTAAGTTACATCTTTTTATTGCAAGGTTTATTGCATAGGCCCCTTAATGTTCCACTGGATGGCTCTGATGGGATTGGCCCTGTGGGAACGATAAATCAAATAAATAAATATCTTTTACTTTTTATGGCTTTAGCTTATGTCTTTTCAGCAGTAGCTCAAGGCAAGTTGCATTCATGAGGTGCTGTTTAATCTATATCCTCGTGCCAGTTTGGAACAGCAGCAGACTACTCTGAATGTCTGGGACGTGGTGAGAAATGTTCCAAGAACACCTTATCCTGGTTATTTCATCTAACAGAAGAGCGCACTCTGCCAACCATCATTGTTGTAGCAGAAGTAATGAGAACATTTTGTGATGTTTAATGTCAAAACCCTGCATAAGACAAGCTGATTAAGCTCTTCAGTGTCTCATCCCCAGCTCCCATCAGGCATTCTCTCTCCTCTCTCTGGCCTGCAGGCAGAGGTGACCTTACAAACTCCACATTTGCAGCCATGGCCAATTGGCGTACAGCACTAATATATACATATCGGGATGCACAGAACGAGGTAGTACTATCTCTGCACCCATAGGGGAAACGGTCTGTACTGAAGCAGATCACTCTGGAAGACGGTGAGGTTTGCATTCAGGAGCTGAAGACGCCTTGGCGCATGGGGGCACAGTTCTGTCTCCTTTCCTTTCTTCAACCAGATATTTTAGTGGCTTAGATTTAAAGTTAATGTTTGGCATGCTCCTAGGAAGACTCTCAAAGTCATTTACTAACAGTTATTGTGCTGTAATGCTGTTTATCACGTTATCTGCCACAGGGCCTGTTATATTCCTATGGACCCTGTGGCAAATCACATGCAATGACGGTGTTACTGCATGATATGAAAGTTCAGAGCATCAAAAAGTACATTTTGGGTCTGATCTCCCATGAAACTGTGAGTGTGTAGCCCATGTACCTCAAGCCAAACTGATGAGGTCTAGTGGTGTTTGCTGCCTCTCAAGGGGCAGGCAAGTGATCCAGACATGTTTGTACTTGTTTTGCCTCTTGTTGGGTCCTTTTATCATGTAGAGCGCATCTCTCAATTCTGGACTGCACTAGAACTTTCATCTCTCATCAGCTGCACAAAATTCGCCATACTACAGAGGCATGTCATTAAGTGCCTCACAACTTCAAAATGACCTCAAAATGGAAATTAAAATTATGAAAACTCTTCAAGCATTACCGGCTCATCCATGGAACAGCGCATAAAATATGAATGTGCGAGATGAATCATTACATGTACCATGCGCTGTTATGGTGGTGGCTGTATATCTGCATATCACAAAATAGTATTGATTACGATAGAAAATTGGAAGAAGAAATCCAGTGGATAGAAGATTTTATTCAGTGTAGAAAGTTATAAAGCAGGAGTACACATTGCATTTGTACACTATTAGCTGCTAAAACCACTGAAAATGCATGCAATATAGATGGACAATAGGAGGGTCCGCAGTCCGCTGATCAGATTGCTTGCTTCTTGTGGAAGAACAGCTGCCAACAGCATTTAAAAAGACTACGATGTGCCCTCTCCTTAAAGAGCTCCCTTGACTAGGACAAGCAGAAAACTACCAGTCCGTATCGACAGGGTCAGTGTAAGGATACGACACAGCCTAGGTCAAACTCATTCCAAATGCCCCACTCCAATTGCTGCTGCTGCTGCTGCGACCGCCGCTCTCAGGGACATGCAGTGACAGAAATACTGTTAAAATAGCGCCGACGTGCCAGAGTGACCTTCAGCTCCGGCACTGCGGTACCATTTGTGATTCTGCCCCTTTTCGATTCCACTTCCTGTTTGCATGGGGGCAGATGTTGCTCCCTACACTTATCCCAGGCCTTCATCCAACCCTCTGACTTTCTTGCAGACAAAAGGAGGCAAAATCTAAACCCCCTCACTGTTTTTGTCCGAAATCTTGTTCAGCACCAGGACACCATGCTTCCTCCTCTTGTCAGTATGGCAGAATGGTGCCAGAGACAGACAAACTTGTTAATTTATCACCTCTATGACCTCACCAGCTCCTCCATTGGCCATTCCCAGTGAGGAAAGCCACTAATAGACTTTCTATTATATCACACAGACAAAGGCAAATGGCCCTGTTGCTTAAACAATCACAAAGCTTTGGCCTACAGCATTGGGAACTTGCTGAGACCCTTGCTATAATTACTGGACATTTTAAGATCTGGGTTGCATTTGTAAATCTTAGCAATTAGAGAGTTCATTGCCTTAAAAAAAACAAGCTGACATTGGACTCTACAACAACCGCAGGAGCAAATGGAAGTACTCCCACAGCTATGTTGCTGTGAGTCGGGGGGGGGGGGTTTGTGGGCTGGCTGAGGGCAAGAAAAGGTGAAGGTAGGGGGTTGCTGAGGGAAGGAGAAGGGCTGCTGGTGGGGGGTTTGCTGGGGCAGGAGAAGGACTATGGTGAGCAGGGATGGTGCCTGGGGGCAGGAGAAGGACTATGGTGAATTGTGTGGGTGATTGGGGGCTGAAGATGGACTTCTGGTATGTTGGGGACTGCTGAATGCTGGAGATGGGCTGCTGGTGAGTGGGGGGTTACTGGACGCTGGAGATGGGCTGCTGGTGAGTCAAGAGGGCTGCTGGGAGCTGGATAGGCTGCTGGTGAGTCAGGGGTGGCTGGGGGCTAAAGGTCAAAGAGACAGAAAATGGGTGGGGGGGGGGACAAGGATGGGTTGGGGACAGAACTGTGATTGGAGCAAAAGAGCTAAGAAAGAAAAAGGCAGGGGAAATTCCAGGTCTAGAGCAGGAATGAGGAAAGCTTTGAGGGGGAATTCTATGTAAAAATGTACTAAGCACACCGAATTTTAAAATACTGCACACAGAATTTTCTAATTTTTGTGCAGAATTCCCCCAGGTGTAGTCATTACATTATTCATCACTTTTACATACAAATTAACAAAAAACAATACCAGTACTTCAAAGATTGAAAAATCTCCAAAATTGACCAGGAAGAAAACAAGTACAACACTCAGAAGTCTGTAACAGGCAGCTAGAGGCTGAGACATCACTAAAAACACTCCAACAATGTTTCATAAAGGAAGGCATAGTTTCAATTATACAGCCAACAATCACCATGACTGCTGTTGAAAGCCAGTGTGATTACCATCTGTAAAGGTACTTGTTCATGCCTATTAATGTCAATTATTTTTGAAAGAAAAAGGCCTCAGAATTTTTCCTATACAATCCTTTCTCATATAATTGAAAATAATTCATTCAAAAGAACTTTCTTGATATGAATCACAGGACATAAAAAACCTCAAAGATTTTTTTCAATAGTTTATTATTCAACATAGCATCAGTCATTGGCATGTCCTTGTCTCTTTTCATCGTCCCTTCCCCCTCCCCCCTTCTGTCTCTTTTGCACTCAGGCATACGCTCCAGACTTGTAACATAGGCCATGTGGTCTTTCCTGGAATCATGTTTCTATCTAGTCTGTCATTCCATATTAACTACAATAGTCACGTTTTTTTTTTTTCATTTAGAGAACCTCTGTTTGTCCCATGCGTTTTTGAATTCAGATACTGTCCTCGTGTCCACCACCTCCACTGGGAGACTATTCCAAATATCTACCACTGTTTCCATAAAGAAATATTTTCACATATTACCTGAGTCTATCCTCTTTCACTGTCATTCTATGTTCCCTCGTAGCAGAGCTTGCCTTCAATTGAAAGAGGCTGTCCTGTGCATTTATGCCACAGAAGTATTTAAATGTCTGTATCATATAGCCCCTATCCCAACCTTCCTTTGAAGTATACATATTAAGATCTTTAAGTCTGTCCTCATATGCTACATAATGAAGATCAACCATTTTAGCAGCCACGTTCTGCACTTACTCCAACCTGCTTATATCCTTTTGAAGGTGCAGTCTCCAGAATTGCACACAATATTCCAAATGAGGTCACACCAGAGACATACAGAGACACTATCACCTCCTTTTTTCTGCTGATCATTCCTCTCCCTATACTGTACACACATGCATCCTTCTGGCTTTCGCAGTCACCTTTACTACCTGTTTAGCTACTTTAAGATCATCAGACATAAATATGCCCAGGTCCCGGTCGTCTTTTGTGGACAGAGGTACTTCACCCCCTACACTGTACCACTCCTTTGGATTTTTGCAGCCCAAATGCATGACCCTGCATTTTTTAGCATTAAATTTCAGCTGCCAAATTCTAGACCATTATTCAAGCTTAGCTAGGTCCCTCCTCATGTTATCCTCACCTTCCTGGGTATCTATTGCAGATTTTGGTATCATCCGCAAACAAGCAAACCTTACCCGACAGACCACCTGCAATATCACTAACAAAGATGTTAAAAAGAATCCGACCAAGGACAGATCCCTGTGGCACACCACTGGTAACTTCCTTCTCAGTGTGAGCTCCATTTACCTGTATCCTTTGTCATCTCCCATTCAACCAATTTCTAACCCAATCAGTAACTTTAGGGTCCATCCCTAGGGTGCTCAGTTTGTTTATAGGTTGCCTGTGCAGAACGGGGTCAAAGACTTTACTGAAATCTAAATACACCACATCTAGGGCTCTCCCTCAGTCCAACATCTTGGTCACCCAGTCAAAGAAATCAATCAGATTTGTCTGACAAGACCTGCCTCTGTTGAATCCATGCTGCCTCAGATCCTGCAATTCATTGGACTTCAGAAACCTCACTATTCTCTCTTTTAGTAGCCTTTCCAATAATTTACTAACCACAAAGGTTAAACTAACCAGCCTGTAGTTTTCAACTACATCCTTAGTTCTGTTTTTGTGTAAAGGGACCACGTGTGCCTCTCTCACGTCCTTTGGCACCACTCCCGACTCCAGAGGCATTGAAAAGGTCAGTCAGTGGAGCTGCTAGAATGTCCCCAAGTTCCTTCAGTATTCTTGGATATATCCTATCCGGACCTATGGCTTTGTCTACTTTTTAACTAGTTCCTCACAACAGTCTTCTGAAAAGCATTCAGGATCCCTTTTGCTTCTATTCCTATTTGTGGGTGTTTTCTGATGTTCTGCCCCTGGCCTTTCATCTGTGAACACAGAACAGAAATATTTGTTAAGCAATTCTGCTTTATCCATCATTTTCTGCATATTCCTCCCTGCACTCTTGAGTCTGACAATACCACTTTTGCCCTTCCCCTTCTCACTAACATATCTGAAAAATGTCTTATCCCCCTATTTTTTTGCATTGTCTATTTCTTCTTCTTTTTGTACCGTTGCTTTCCTGACTACTTTGCTAAGTTCTCTAAGATTTTCCAAATAAAGATGCCTGTCTTCCTTTCTCTGTGATCTCTTGTATTTCGAGAAGGCCTCCCTCTTTTTCTTCACCTTTTCGGCTTCCTCTTTTGAGAACCATAGCTGCCTTCTTTTCCTTTTACATTTATTTACTTTTATAACAAAAAGGTTTGTTGCACTTTAAAATATCCCCTTTCAGTTTTGTCCACTGTTTTTCTCCATCCCCCAGCTGTTCCCATCCCACTAATGACCCTTTAGAGACAGCTTGTGTGTCCTAATAAAGTTTCAGCATATGATGTATTGGTCATAGTTTTGGTTCCTGATGAATCCAGAAGGCGAAACAAATGCTTTTGTCGGACGATGACTATTGCATTGACATGATAGCAGGTTGCTAGCAGCTGCTTGGATGTGTCGGGTGTCGGTGTTAGACTTTCTACAGATAAGTGCCGGATTGCTCTCTTTTGAAAATTATGCAATGCTATCTGCTTTTGAAAAATGTAACTCTGATTTTTACAGAGATCTGGAATTGACTTTGTAATTGAAAGATCTTCAAGCTGTGGTTGGACTTCAGCAGTTATAATCGTGCGTGTTCATGGAGTGAGGAACACAGTTTTACTGACGAAGAGGTTAAGTTTTTCTCCTGTTTAATTGTTTTGAAGCAGTTGGGGCATTATCGTGAATTAAAAGTAAGTAGCAGGCACTTTTCCTATGTAGCAGTTCGTAGCAGTTTTTGTATTGTCTGTGTTGTATCGTTTTTATATGAATCTCCAAAATAGAGTTTTCTGATGGAGTAGATAAGTATTTATTAGAATATAAAGGAGATATTAAAAACTTAGGGACCCATGATGTCAGTTTCTGCCATTTCCCTATGGTGATGAATTTCGTCAAATGTAGGGGTGAGCAAAGCCTGAGGTCCATTTGAGCTATTTAGATATTTTGGGGTGAACCTTATTAATGTTTATAAGTTATAAGCTGTAAGAATAAGGTTAGTTCTGAACATACCATGACAGTCATGAACCTCACTTCTAAGCCGGGGTATGTGGAGTATGATGTCAGTCTCTCGAATTCCCTGCTAATGCTCGATGTAGTACTTGCATCATGCCAAAGAGAGCTTCCTCCTGGAGTTTGTAAGATATAATGTGTATGGATAGTTTGTCAGGATGTGCTTGGAAATTCTTCTTTATCAAGCCTGTGGCTCCCAATATGATCGGAAATATTTCTGTATCTTTCTGCCACATTTTCTTGGTCTCAGATTCCATTTCTTGGTATTTCAGGATCTTCTGCCTCTCCACGCGATTCACAGAATAATCACTCAGAATCGACATCTCTAATATCAATGCCGTTCTGGTGTTTTTAACCTTTACCAGTATGTCGGGTTTCCTCGCATCCAGTTTCTTATCCGTTGGAATGGGAATATCCCAGGTGATCATAACCTCTTCATTCTCTAATTCTCAGGGTCATGATCCCAGTGCTTTTTAGGCATAGTGATGTTGTAGTATTTATTGAATTTCTAATATGAGGCGTGCTATTTTGCTGTGCCTTTCCGTGTGTTTCCCTTTGTGGTGCCACAGATGTTTGTGTAGAATGTTATTAGGGTTGCCACCTGACTCCATGTCATAAGAAACAGGCTAATCCAGTCCTCACCGCTCGATCCCTGTCAACACGGCTTCAGGGAATCACACGGTGTAGAAACTCTCCTTACCACCCTAACTAATACATTGAATAGAGGTCTTGATAAGGCTGAAAACGGCTTTGCTCTAATATTCCTAGATATCTCCGCTGCCTTCGATTCCGTTAATCATAATCAACTTCTTGCCCGACTCCTCGAGAAGGGAATCTGTGGCCTCGCCTGGGAATGGTGTAGGTCATACCTGTCGGAGCGATGGCAACATGTCAGAGTCGGTTCCACCACATCCACACCTTTCCACCAACATCAAGGTGTTCCGCAAGGATCGTCCTTATCTGCGCTTCTGTTTAATGTATACTTACAGCCGATTTGTGAAATCATACGCACCTTCAATATCTCCTCATTAATCTATGCCGACGATGTTCTACTGTTTACTCCATTTAAAGTCAGTCAACCAGACTTCACCAACCTTATTCACTGCTTCAATGCCATCACAGACTGGTTAGCATCTCAAAACCTCTGTATAAACTTCAAGAAGACCGAAGTTCTGTTCATATCAAGAAACAAAGAATTCTCCCCCCCATCCTCTCTAAAAGTAAGAGATGCGGATCTCCCCAGTAAACTATCTATTCGTTACCTAGGGATTACGTTGGATAAGCATTTTGAATTTAAGGAACACATTCGGAATGTCACCAAGTCTGTCTACAATAAAATCAGAACGCTAAAGCACCTCAGACCCATGCTACCTCACAACAACTTCCGGACCATCTTCCAGGCCCTCACACTACCTCATTTTGATTATGCAAATGTCATCTTATACGGTCTCCCCAAGAACATCATTAATCCACTACAACTTGCTATGAACGCGGCTGCTAGGGTGCTCTGTGGTCTAGCAAGATCTGACCATATCACCCCGACTCTCATGGAACTCCACTGGCTACCAATTCATTGCAGGCTAACCTATAAAATCCTCATCACTTTTAAGATCATCAACAACCTTGCCCCCACGTCTCTCAATGATCTCATATCCCTCACCCCAAAAAACAGAACGAGAAGGACAACAACGGACAACACCCTGATTATCCCCAAGGAGTCCATCAAATGTACCCAAACAACCAAGAAAAGGACCTTCGCCTTCTATGCACCTAAATGCTGGAATGACCTCACACATGAAATTAGAGCAATTAAAGACCTCTCTCAATTTCGCAAGGCAATCAAGCACCACATATTCCTTCTCCATTTTTCACAAGCATCCAATCCTCATCTGATCATCAACACTCCTAAACCCACAAACTCTCAATCTTCACTCCCAATTCCCTCATAAGTAATTCCGCCTCAAGTTCTCTTATGTCCTGCCTTATTCCGGCCATAGTCTGCCTGCGAATACTAAAGAATCCAATATGTTTATACATAGTTACAGTTTTTACCCTGTTGTTTGTACATAGTTACACAGTTTGTACATAGTTACAGTTTTTACCCTGCTGTTCCAAGTTTAAGTTTCCTGTTATAATGTAAGCACACCAGTGTCTTCTGATTGTGCAGCTTCTGTTACTTGTAAACCGCACTGAAAACAAATAGCGCGGTATATAAAAGATGTTAAATAAATAAATAAATCACAGGCATGGGCTTGTGCTTTAGTCTTCTTGGGAAACTCAACAGAACATTCAGAGCTACAAAGCCATGCAAGATAGTAAAACTAAGACTGGCTTAGCCTGTTCCTTATGACATGGATTCAGTGACAACCCTAAATGTTATCGCTGTGTGTTCTTTCTGTTACAATAGAAACCTGATGCCTTTCTGAATTGCGTACCATGGAATGTGCTGGACAAAAGAGCACCTCAACTTAAGAAATTCAGCTTCTCAGTTGCTTTCCTCCATGAGGAAATATTTCCTGGGATGTGGAAAAAACAACTGCCAGTAATGCTGGAAAATATGCAATTTTATAGTTTTCATCATGCAGTACGACCTCAAGAGTGTATTCAACTCGATCTACAATAGATTATAAGGAAGGGCATGCATGGCTGAGAAAATCACAGTGGATATTAAGTTTGTTGCTTTATATACAGTAAAATATGAACAGAATGGCCACAGTTTAGAAAGCCATTATAGTCCTAAAGATTTTACATTCCGCAAAGCCTCGCTTGCAAGATTCCTGGCTTATAAGTCACCAGAGATATAAAGATTTGATATAGATATTATTAAACCTTTCTATAGCACCTTGGTTCATAAAGTCACTGAGGAGATGAAGCTGTGAGGTTTCAGCCTTGCCTTTCCCTGGAAACTGATGGTAAGTCTGATTACTTACAGTATCAATGTTGCTCTATCAAATGTTATACAAAGTCACTATTTTCAACCTGTTTCAGTTATTTTCAGCAATTTTCTTCACTTTTGTTGATGTTTATCCCAAAGGTTTATCTTCATTTAGCACAGAGTGTGCAGGGGATTAGTGGAAAGCTAAGCTTTCTGAAATGACATATACTGCAGATATAGCTGCAAGTAAAGAGAGAGCCTGAGAGCACCCCTCTCCCCAGCTCCCTTTATTTAATAAAATAGGCTAGTCTTAACTCTTTGTAACCTAGGGCCAGTCACACTAAACATTCTTCCCACAAGCGAGACCTTAACATTATGTGAAGCTACTAGTTTTCTAAGTGTGAGGATAATGTTCAAAGCCCTATACACAGAGCTATCTGAAAATTGTCCTCCTTCAGTGTGTCAAAAATATACACGCAGTTCCTTGATGCACAGACTTTTAGCGGCCTTACAAGGAGTCGTTCCCTGGTGGAGAAAGGATGCTTTGGCCAGAAGAGAAAAGTAATGCACACAGACTGCATTTTAGGATCTATGCACAAACAGTACCTGCACAAAAAGCATTTGCAAATGTCTGCAGATATTTATTTGATTATTAAAACTTGATATTCTCCTAATGCACACAGGTCCTAAAGTGAATTCCAATGAATTACAATTCCCACAATTACACAATAAAAATATTATTCTAATATACTCATACAGACTAACTATAGTAAATGTATTACTAAGCAATCGGGCTTATGTTAATGCAGTTTGTGTTGTGCTTTGGTTCATAACCTTGGTTACCACTAGGGAAGCAGTAGATAATTGTAAATAAATAACGGATACCTCAGCCATTGGGTTGGAGCACACGAGTAAAGAGCTATGGATTTATCAGTCATTGGGAACTTTGAATACTGGTGGGTCATTCTTGATGATCATCTTTTTAAATGATACTTTTCCTATTTATTTTTCTTATTTTATTTAACTGTTCTTTCCTACCACTTTTCACTGAGTCGGTGTACATTTAATGAGAGGTGTGAACTTGATACAGTAAACAATAAGAAGCTTATGTACAAAGAATGGTAACTTATTTACATTTTACAGGAGATATATTTTGATATAGGGACACAGCTCTTAAGTACAATGAATGGAGTGGGTGGTGGGGGGATTTGAATGGGTGGTTAGGCCAGGGTGGGGGGATGGCCTGAGGGTACGAAGAGGCCATTGAGGGGATAGAAAGGAGAAAAGATTTGGAGGTGGGGTGGAGCAGAAAGAATTCATGTGGTGGGTCCAAAGTGCTCTGTGAATAGGTGAGTCTTGATGTTTTCGAAAGGAGGTCAGCTCGTTGATATTTCCGATTTTTTCAGTTAGAGAGTTCAAGAGGCTTGGTGCATATAGTTTGAATGCTTTTGTGCATGCATATTGACTGTTTTTTGTTCTCTCAAGTGGTATGGTCAGTATGGCTTTGGTGCTTTATCTTCTTGCCCTGTTGGATTTAGATGTGCTTAATAGCATTTGTAGGTAGGAGGAGAGCTAGTTGGTGGTGATTTTGAAAGTTAGAAGCAGTATTTTGTATCTGATGTGGCTTAGTAATGGGAGTCAGTGGGGTTGCCTCAGGATGGGGGGGTCACGTGGTCAAATCTTGAGACTCCTTGAATAATGTGTGCATCTGTATGTAATGCAGTGTGTAATGGGAGTAGGGTGGATTTTGATAAGCCATGATAGATTGAGTTAAAGTAGTCAAAATGTGTCGAGATGATGGCCTGGAATGCTGTGCGGCAGTCAGAAGGTTCTAGTAGGGGGCGGAGGTATTGTAGGGTTTGGATTTTGTGGTAGATTGTTCTCGTTTTGTTTATTTATGTTTTCAGAGTTAGTTGTTTGTCTATAGTAATACCCAAATACTTTACTTTGGTCTGGACTTTAACATCAATGACATTTATGGTCAGGGATGGCAGTGGATGGAATGTATCATCTTCGGTGATGAAGAGTATTTCTGTGTTTTTGTAGTTTATAGTCAGTGAGTTTGTCAGCCATTGGGAGATTTCTGTGAAGCAACTTCCTTTGTATGTGGATTTGTTTGTGTTAAAAGGTGCATAAATCATTATATCATCTCCATATATGTGGAAGGATATGTTGTAGAAATTGAATAATTGGGCATAGTAGTTGTAGGTAGATATTAAAGAAAAGCGTTGATGGTGATGAGCCTAGAGGGGTGCTTTGAGTTTGCTGGAAGGGAGATGAGGTGGTGTTGCCTATTTTCATTTGCTCTTGACATTCATATACATAGGAATGAAACCATTTTAGAACTTTGTTTTGTATTCCAGTGGAGTGGAGTCTTTAGGTTGTGGTTGACTGTGTTGAAGGTGGTTGAAATGTCCAAGAATATTAAGATTTATCCTAGGTGTGGTTTTTTGGTTCCTTTTATTAGTGTGTTCATTAAGGAGGTAATGAGAGTTTCAACTCTGTGGTGGGGCCTAAATCCCTGCTGTTGTGGGTCTAAGGGGACATGATTGTTAATGTGATCTTGGAATTGTTGGAAAATATTTTTTTCTATTATTTTGGTCAGGAGTGGGAGACTGACAATGGGTCTATAGGATGTGGAATCCTTGAGGGTTGAGGTTTGCATTTCTTAGGGTGGGATGAATAGATGAAGTTTTGAGGCTTTTGGGCATATGGCCTTGTAGGAATGATAGTTGGACGATTTTCTTAAGGAATGGGCTTAGTTCAGTTTTGGCTGCTTTGACCCAGCTTACTGGGCATGGATCTAATGGAGATATGGTTGTGTTTAGGGCAGTGATTGTAGATTCTATGTTGTCTTAGCTAATGGAGTTGAAGGAGGTCTAGGTATTGTCCGTGGTATCGGTGTGTGGCATCTGTATGATCTGTAATAGTGATGGTCCATAGGCTGATTTGTAGTGATTTGCTAGTACCTGGGGGTAGTGTCTGAGTTGTCCTTGGAGGATGGTTTTATTAGGCATTTTACTATATCGAATAGCATCCTTGGTCTGTTGATCAATGTGTTAATTAGTTTCGTGTGATCTCCAGGAACAAGCAGGAATGTAGTCTTCACATATGGGTATCGTCAGTACCCACGGAGCCTGCGCAGGAACGCTCCCCAGCGTCCAATTAGAAAGCTTTTGGGAGCATCCCACAGTGCCTGCGTGCTGCCTTCCTGCCTTTCCCAACTGCCTCTCTCCAGTTCTTCGTTTTTCGCGGAGTCAGCAGGTCATTTTCCTGCCACCGCAGAAATTATCCCATCTTTTTCATTCTTTTTCTGGTAGCATCTGCCTTCCTCGACGCTATACCGGTACTGCCGGTTCTTTCTTTCTTTCTTTAAAAAAAAAAAATTGTAATTTTTTTTTTTCTAGATTTTCCAGTCTTTTTTCTGTTGGAGGCCACGCACCATTTTGGGCACTAGGCCCACCTTTTCTTTCAGAATTGAAAAACCCGCCTTGGGTTTTAAAAAGTGTTCCAAGTGTGGCGGTGCCATCTCTGTCACCGACACCCACGAGTGGTGCCTTAAATGTTTAGGTCCTGACCACTCCATCTCGTAGTGTGTTGCCTGTGGGATGATGTCAAAGAGGGGTCATCAAAACCGAGCTGCTAAGCTTAGCACCCTTTTTCCCTCCGATGCAGCATCCATGGCATCAACGTCTTCCAGGGCTTCATCTTCCTCCCATGGATCTCAGGTAACCAAACATAAATCTGGCCGGTCCTCAAAGGGTAGATCTCCTCCTAAGCATCGAGATGCCTCTGGCATTGCCCTTGAGGGACTTGTACTGGCAAAATTGCCCTGGCTGGAGGCTTCGGCTTCCAAAGCACTATCGGGGCTCCAGGATTTTCTCGAGGCCTCAACCTCGGCAGAACTACTGGTGCCATGCTCTGGGGTACCAGCCGCTTCATCCGGTATCGATACCCAGGCATTGGCAGCGTCAATAGACCAGAGGTTCTTGGCTATTGAATGCAGTCTGGCGGCTCTCCTTGTGACATCGGTGCCTTCGGGACCGCTTCAGACAGTTCAACTGGTATCGACACCGGTTCCGGCACCGATATCGGTACCGGTACCGACAGCATCGACATCGGCAACTGTGTTACCGACACCGAGTCATGCTGTTTCCTCTGGTATCAACAGGCCGGTACCGGACCCCTCCGGTACCGACTTCGATCGGTACCGGTATCGTGCTTTCCAAGAGCACCCAGACAGGAGATATTTTGAATCCTCCGATGAGCCTGAGGATTCTGACAGCTCTGTCGGTACCGGAGCACTTCTCTCTGAAGAGCCTTCCTCTCCTAAACGTAGGATGTCTCCTCCAGAGGATATATCTTTTCAGGATTTCATCCAGGAGGTGGCTAGAGGTCTTTCCATCACAGTGGCTCCTGAAATAGAACCCAGAGCAAAGGAGTTGGAGATTTTACAATATCCTAAAGCTCCCAAGGAGGCAGATACTTTGCCTATTCATGAGATCTTGCATGATCTCATGTTAAGAATGTGGGAAACACCTCTTACCACCTCTCCTCATTCTCGTAGGCTTGATACCATGTATCGAGTACCTCCTTGTCCTGGATTTTAAAAAAACTCAGTTACCACACCACTCCATGGTGGTGGAATCAGCTATGAGAAGTATCAAGCGTGTAAAAAGACATGCATCTAATCCTCCAGGACGTGAATGTAGGACTTTTGATGCCTTTGGACGTCGAACCTTCCAGGCCTCTAGCTTTCTGCCAGGATTAGTTCCTACATCTTATACATGGGCATGTTCCTTAAGGAGATTACAGGAGATCTAGAGCTTATGAGCCCTCTCCTTCCAGAGATCGGGGAGAGCGGCAACAGCAGTTACAAGATCGGGGAGTTGAGCGGCAGCTCCTCCGCACTTCCCCACGAACTGCCAATCATCTGCCTCAGAACGGCATTTAAACCGCCGCACCAGAGGCTCTCCAGAGATCGGGGAGAGCGGCAACAGCAGTTACAAGATCGGGGAGTTGAGCGGCAGCTCCTCCGCACTTCCCCACGAACTGCCAATCATCTGCCTCAGAACGGCATTTAAACCGCCGCACCAGAGGCTCTCCAGAGATCGGGGAGAGCGGCAACAGCAGTTACAAGATCGGGGAGTTGAGCGGCAGCTCCTCCGCACTTCCCCACGAACTGCCAATCATCTGCCTCAGAACGGCATTTAAACCGCCGCACCAGAGGCTCTCCAGAGATCGGGGAGAGCGGCAACAGCAGTTACAAGATCGGGGAGTTGAGCGGCAGCTCCTCCGCACTTCCCCACGAACTGCCAATCATCTGCCTCAGAACGGCATTTAAACCGCCGCACCAGAGGCTCTCCAGAGATCGGGGAGAGCGGCAACAGCAGTTACAAGATCGGGGAGTTGAGCGGCAGCTCCTCCGCACTTCCCCACGAACTGCCAATCATCTGCCTCAGAACGGCATTTAAACCGCCGCACCAGAGGCGCGCCCGCGCCTTGCGGGCCCGCGCCTGAGGGCCTCGCAAGAGGGCCCTTTGGCGTGGCCCTTAGGCGGTGGACCGTGCGGGACCTACTATCTGCTGCTATATGCTTATTCTATATGCTCATTCTGTTCAGCGGTATGCTGTTTGTAGTTAATGTAAGGTAATGTAATGTAAGTTATGTACTGTGTTCCCTGTTTGTACTCCTAGTGTTTTGTTGTGATGTAATGATAATGCAATGTATGTTTCCCTCACCTTTGTTTAACTCTGTGCTGTATTAACCGCTTTGATTGAAGGAAAAGGCGGGATACAAAACATGTTAAATAAATAAATAAATAAATAAATAAATAAGAGGCAAGATTATCTTACACTTGTCAAACATGTCCAAGATGTTTCCAAGTTCATTAATTGTACAGCTTTTGACTGCTTTGCGTGCATAAACAGAACCTCTGCCATTGCCATAGGTGCTCGTAGGATTGCCTGGCTCCAGGCATCTGATTTAGAACTCTGAGTACAGGACAAACTGGGGAATATCCCTTGCACAGGCAAAAATCTCTTTGGCAAAAATTGGCAAGAGAAAGCTAATGAGCTGGATGCTGATAACACCACTTTGGATAGACTTTCCAAGGCTACAGCTGATCCTGCAAGGAGAAAATCCTACAAGAAACCATTCTTCTCTAAAAAGAAGAGGTTTTACCCCTCCTATATCCAGCAGGGACATTCTACAGGTCAGTCTGCCCGAAAGGGACAGCAGCCACCAAAACAAAGAAAAACAAAGTCTGCTAAGCCTCAACCGGCCCAACAGACTCATCCTCCACAGGGGCTTTGACTCCCATCTAGAGAACTTGGCCTTCCTGGCCCTCAAGGGGCCAGAGCCCTCCACCATTCCAGGAAGGTTATGTCATTTTGCCCCCAAATGGGAGCAGATAACAGCAGAAGAATGGATTCTCTCCATTGTAAAGTAGGGGTACAAGCTTCATTTCCTCAACATGCCCCCTCCTACAGTTCTAAGAGGGTTCAATTCTCAGACTTCACTCGTAAATCAGTTAGGTCAAGAGGTCAATTTACTTCTTGCCCATGGGGCAATAGAAGACGTACCCATTTCTCAACAGGTTACAGGGTTTTACTCCCCCTATTTCCTTATTCCAAAGAAAACAGGGGGACACAGACCCATTTTAGACCTCAGAGAATTGAACAAATTCCTAGTCAAGGAGAAGTTCAAGATTTCAATAGGAACTCTTCTGCCATACCTTCAGAGTCAGGATTGGCTTTGTTCTCTAGATCTCAAGGATGTGTACACCCATGTTCTCATCCATCCAACTCACTGAAGATTCCTTCGGTTTCTCTTTCAGGGGAGGCACTACCAGTACAGGGTTCTTCCTTTTGGCCTGGCCTCAGCACCAAGGGTGCTTACAAAATGCATGGCTGTAGTGGCAGCATTTCTTCACACTCTAGGAATATTTGTCTTCCCCTACTTAGATGACTGGCTCATTCGAGCCCCATCAGTATCAGAAGCCAGAATTTCTCTATCTTGCACAATGCGTATACTTCAGTATTTGGGCCTGGTCATAAACATCCCAAAATCCAACCTAACTCCCACTCAGTCTCTAGAGTTTATAGGAGCTATGCTGGATACCAGAAAAGCAAGGGCCTATCTTCCACAGCCCCACTGCCTTCGCATTGTGCAGTTAGCTTCCCAAGCAGTGTTAAAAACTCATCTCACTGCTTGGGAAATGTTACAATTACTAGGCCACATGGCATCTACCGTGCATGTGGTTCCCTATGCTTGCCACCATATGATAGCAGCCCAATGGACTCTATCCACTCAGTGGACTCAAGCATCAGGCTGCCTATCAGACAAAATAGCAAACTCAACACCTTATTTTGTCCCTACAATGGTGGCAATCAACCCAAAACCTGTTGGTGGGGTCCCTTTTCCAGCAGCCCCCACCCCAGGTCACTCTAACAACAGATGCCTCACAGGTGGGTTGGGGAGCTCACCTGCAAGATCTCTCTACCCAAGGCACCTGGACTCCACAGGAGACCCATCTACACATCAATCTCTTGGAACTCAGAGCAATCTTCCTTGCTCTTCATGTTCCACACCCAGCTGAGCTACAAGACAGTCCTAATTCAGATGGACAATCAAGTAGCTATGTTCTATCTGAACAAGCAGGGAGGAGCATGCTCTCTGTCGCTTTGCAACGAAGCTTTGCGACTATGGGCCCTCACCAGAGAGCATCAGATTCATCTCCTTGCGGTGTATCTGCCAGGTATTCAAAACTCCTGGGCAGACAGACTCAGTCAAGTTCTGCTTCCACACGAGTGGTCTCTTCGTGCAGACCAGGTAGCAAACATTTTTCAAATTTGGGGAACTCCGGACATAGACCTCTTTGCAAGTCTGTTGAATGCCAAACTTCCACGATTCTGTTCCAGAATTCCAGCTCAGAGTTCTCGGGCCAGGGATGCTTTCCTCCTCCATTGGGGTCAGGACTTCCTATATGCCTTTCCACCCATTCCCCTAATTCCCAAAACCCTATTCAAAGCTTCAGAGAGACAGAGGCCATATGATTCTCATAGCTCTACATTGGCCACGGCAGGTGTGGTACCCTCTGCTCCTACATCTCTCTCAAGCTCCATCTCTGGAGTTAGGATCTGCTCCAGATCTCCTGTCTCAGGAGGACGGGATGTTGTGGCATCCCAATCCCCACTCTCTGCATCTCAGGGCCTGGTTGCTGAGAGCCTAGACCTTCATGGTCTTAACCTGTCTCAACAAGTAAAAGATATCCTTTATGCTTCTAGGAAGCCTTCCACAACACGCTCTTATGCTTTCAAGTGGAAGAGGTTTTCCATATGGTGTTCACAGAAGGGTCTTAGCCCCCTGGCGATACCTCTGGAATCATTATTAGAGTATCTCCTTCATTTATCTAATGCAGGGCTTAAGACTAACTCAGTAAGAGTCCATTTAAGTGCTATTTCAGCTTCTTTCAAACCTTTAAATGGACAGCCTATCTCCTCTCATCCTCTCATAGTGAGATTTATGAGGGGCCTTCTTCTAACTAAGCCTCCCATAAGGCCACCACCAGTGGCATGGGACCTAAATCTGGTTCTTGGACAGCTCATGAAGCCGCCTTTTGAACCTCTAGCTACTACCTCCTTGAAATTCCTTTCCTGGAAGGTTGTCTTTCTCATTGTAATCACATCAGCACGTCGCATCAGTGAGTAGCAAGCATTAGTGGCTGATCCTCCTTATACGAGGTTCCATCATGATAAGGTAGTCCTTAGGACTCATCCACACTTTATGCCAAAGGTGGTCTCACCTTTTCTTTTAAACCAAGCAGTTTTCTTGCCTGTATTTTTTCCAAGGCCTCATGCTTCAAATGTAGAAAGGAATCTTCATACCTTGGACTGTAAAAGAGCACTTGCTTTTTACTTACAAAGGACACAGCAACATAGAAAGTCCTCTCAACTCTTTGTTGCTTTTGATCCTTCTCATTTGGGACTTCCAGTCTCCAAGAGAACATTGTCCAATTGGATTGTACAGTGTATTTCTTTTACCTATCAGAGTGAAAACCTTTCTCTGGAAGGCCATGTCACAGCTCACAATGTGAGAGCCATGGCAGCCTCAATGGCTCATCTACACTCTGTGTCTATTGACGACATCTGTCGAGCAGCTACTTGGGCCTCAGATCATACCTTCACAGCCCATTACTGCTTAGACAAGGAACCCCGCCGGGATGCATTGCTTGGTCAGGCTATTCTACGACACCTGTTCCATACTTAATCAACTCCTACCCACCATTCCCGGTAGGATGCCAGAGATCCATGGGGGGAAGTGGAGCCCTTTCACAGGGGCACACAACTTCTGGGGTCTCTCCCTGGCATCTGTAGCTAGGGAGTCCCCATATGTGAAGACTACATTCCTGCTTGTTCCTGGAGATAGCATAGTTACTCACCTGTAACAGGTGATCTCCGGGAACAGCAGGAATTTAGTCTTCACAACCCACACACCTCCCCTAGGAGTTGTATCTCTCTCTTTTCTTTTCTTTCCCTCTCTCTCTCTTTGTCTCAGCTTTAAAACTCAACTGGAGAGAGGCAGTTGGGAAAGGCAGGAAGGCAGCATGCAGGTGCTGTGGGATGCTCCCAAAAGCTTTCTAATTGGATGCTGGGGAGCGTCCCCACGCAGGCTCTGTCGGTACCGACGATACCCAAATGTGAAGACTAAATTCCTGCTGTTCCTGGAGATCACCTGTTACAGGTGAGTAACTATGCTGTATGTTCTTTTACACTTATTGGTATCAGAGAGGTATTCTGTTAGCAGTAGCATATAGGTATTTCAGTCACCTGTGAGTTTGGTTTTCGCCATTTATGTTCTTGTTTTCATAGTTGTTGTTTTAGTTCTCTGAGGTCTGAGGTATACCATGGAGTCTTTTGTTGTTTTATATGGTGAATTTGGTTTGTTGGCTTTGCCGCTGCTTTTCCAGTGACCTGGTTCC
Organism: Ichthyophis bannanicus; assembly: GCA_033557465.1. Classification (NCBI taxonomy): domain Eukaryota; kingdom Metazoa; phylum Chordata; class Amphibia; order Gymnophiona; family Ichthyophiidae; genus Ichthyophis; species Ichthyophis bannanicus. The sequence goes on from CM066043.1 coordinate 86,126,687, forward strand.
AGTTGGATATAGTGTCTCAATGTCATTTGTGTCAAGAGAGGCATGAGGGTGGGCCAGAGGCGTGACGCCTACCCCGGACATACAAGGCCGATTCCTGGGTCTACTCTGTACATCCAGAGTCAGCCATTTGGATGGGGGACTTATTCCACCTTGGAGGTGGAATAAGTCCCCCTGGATGGCACAATATACACGATCTGTGATTGGGAAAATATGTAAGGGGGTGCAGGAGGTTCCCTGCAGCTCGACCCTGGCCATGGCAGGCAGTGCGTATGAGAATGCATAGAAAGAAAGCATGGTTAGTCGGACTGTAGGTGTGGTAACTTATGTGTTTGTAAATGTTCTTCCTTAGATATCTTGTGTTTTAAGGTGCAGACAGAGCATAAAGATTCCAAATTATCCATGCCTACCAATAGCCAGATTAATATGAATAAAATACAGTCTCTAAAATGCTTGTATGCAAATGCTAGAAGTCTAAACAATAAGATGGGAGAGTTAGAATATATAGCACTAAATGAGAGGTTAGATATGATTGCAATCTCAGAGACATGGTGGAAGGAGGATAACCAGTGGGACACTGTGATACCTGGATACAAACTATATCGTAATGATAGAACTGATCAAATTGGTGGAGGAGTTGCGCTCTATGTTAGAGAGAGCATTGAGTCAGAAAGTATTAAAGTTTTGCAGGAAACAAAATTTGCTGTAGAATCTCTATGGATTGAAATTCCATGTAAAAAGGGGAAGGCGATGGCAGTGGGAGTGTACTATCGACCGCCTGGCCAGAGTGAACAAATGGATGATGAAATGCTCAAAGAAATCAAGGAAGCTAACAAAAGTCACAGCAGAGTAGTAATAATGGGTGATTTCAATTACCCTGGTATCGACTGGGTCAGTGTTACGGCAGGACAAGCTAGGGAGATAAAGTTTCTAGATGAAATAAATGACTGCTTCTTGGAGCAGCTGCTTCATGAACCGACCAGAGGGGAAGCCATACTGGACCTAGTCCTTAGTGGAACGCCAGATCTGGTGCAAGAAATAAGGGTGTTGGGACCACTTGGCAATAGTGATCATAGCATGATCATGTTTGATTTAATTAGTGGAGGAGGGATAGTAAAGAAATCCACAGTACTACCTTTTAACTTTCAAAAGGGAGACTATGATAAAATGAGGAATATAGTTAAGAAAAAACTAAAAGGAGCAGTTGCAAAGGTTAAAGACTTGGGTGTTATTTAAAAATACTATCCTCGAAGCCCAGACCAGCTGTATTCCATGTATTAAGAAAAGTGGAAGAAAGTCCAAAAAACTGCCAGCATGGTTTAAAGGTGAGGTCAGAGAGGCTGTTGCTGCCAAAAAAGCATCCTTCAGGAAATGGAAAAAAGAGTCAAACGAAGAAAACTGGAAATAGCACAAGCACTGGCAAGTTAAATGCAAAGCATTGATAAGGCTCGCAAAGCGAGAATTTGAGAAGAAACTTGCTATGGAAGCAAAAACACGAAATAAAGACTTTTTCAAGTACATTCGTAGCAAAAGGCCTGTGAGAGAGTCCGTTGGGCCATTAGATGATAGAGGGGTAAAAGGGGCAGTAAGAGGAGACAAGGCTATAGCAGAGAGAGACTGAATGAATTCTTTGCTTCGGTCTTTACTGAGGAAGATGTAGGGATGTTACCCAAGACTGAAGTGGTATTTAAAGGTGATACTGCAGGGGAATTGAGAGAAATATCACTACACCGGGAAGATATATTACAACTATTTGATAAACTGAATAGTAGCAAATCACCTGGACCGGATGGTATACATCCAAGAGTGTTGAAAGAAATGAAATATGAGATTGCGGACCTTCTATTGGTAATCTGTGAACTTTCATTAAAATAATCTGTAATACCTGAAGATTGGAGGGTCGCCAACGTAACACCAATCTTTAAAAAGGGTTCCAGGGGTGACCCGGGAAATTACAGACCAGTGAGTCTGACGTCAGTACCAGGGAAAATGGTAGAAACCATCATAAAGAACAAAATTACACAGCATGTAGATAGTCATGGCCTAATAGGAGACAGCCAACATGGCTTTAGACAAAGAAGATCTTGTCTTACTAATCTGATATGTTTTTTTGAAGGTGTGCATAAACAGGTAGACAAAGGTGAGTCGGTTGATATAGTGTATCTGGACTTTCAGAAAGCTTTTGATAAGGTCCCTCATCAGAGACCTTTGGCGAAACTAAAAAGTCATGGGATAGGAGGCAGTGTACTATTGTGGATCGGGAACTGGTTATAAGATAGAAAGCAGAGGGTAGGGCTAAATGGCCAATATTCCCAATGGAAAAAGGTGAATAGTGGAGTACCCCAGGGATCTGTGCTGGGTCCGCTGCTTTTTGACATATTCATAAATGACCTGGAAAAGGGAATAACGAGTGAGGTTATCAAATTTTGCAGATGATACAAAACTGTTTAAAGTTGTTAAAACTCAAGAGGATTGTGGAAAACTGCAGGAGGATCTGAATAAATTGGAAGACTGGGCATCCAAATGGCAGATGAAATTTAATGTGTACAAGTGCAAAGTTATGCACCTAGGAAAGAACAACCCACAGTATAGTTACACAATGCAAGGTTCCACATTGTGAACCACCACCCAGGAAAACGATTTAGGAGTCATCGTGGATAACATGTTAAAACCCTCTGCCCAGTATGCAGCGGAGGCAAAGAAAGCAAATAGAATGCTAGGTATCATAAAGAAAGGGATGGAAAATAAAACAAAGGATATTATAATGCCTCTGTATCGTTCCATGGTACGACCGCACCTTGAATATTGTGTGCAATTCTGGTCACCGTATCTTAAAAAGAACATAGCGTTATTAGAAAAAGTACAGAGAAGAGCAACGAAATTGGTGAAGGGGATGGAAGGCTACTCCTATGAAGAGAGGCTACAAAGGTTGGGGCTCTTCAACCTGGAAAAGAGACGGCTGAGGGGAGATATGATAGAGGTCTATAAATTAATGAATGGAGTGGAGCAGGTAAACGTGGATCAATTATTTACGCTATCAGAATATAGAAAGACTAGGGGGCATGCAATGAAGCTACAGGGTAAACTATTTAAGACAAATAAGAGAAAATATTTTTTAACTCAACATGTAATCAAACTCTGGAATTTGTTGCCGCAGGATGTGGTAAGGGCTTTAGTGTAGCTGGGTTTAAAAAAGGTTTGGACAAGTTCCTGGAGGAAAGGTCCATAAACCACTATTAAAAGGGACCCAGGATAATCAATGCTTGACCCAGTACAAGCATTGTGGAACCTGTGTCTTTTGGGGATACTGCTAGGTACGTATGACCTAAATTGGCCACTGTTGGAAACAGGATACTGGGCTTGATGGACCTCGGTCTGACCCAGTATGGCATATCTTATGTTCTTATAAGAAATGCCATACTGGATCAGACCAAAGTCCATCAAGCCCAGTATTCTGTTTCCAACAGTGGACAATCCAGGTCACAAGCACCTTGCAAAATCCCAAAAAAGCACACAGGTTCCACAGTGCTCGTAAGCAGTAGTTTTTCTGGGTCCTCTTTAAAAATGGTTTATGGAACTTTCCTCCAGGAACTTGTCCAAACCGTTTTTAAACCCAACTACACTAACAGCTTTTATGACATACTTCAGTAACAAATTCTAGAGTTTGATTACGCATTGAGTAAAAATAAATTATCTCTTATTAGTCTTAAATGGGTTACATTGTAGCTTCATTGTGTGTCCCCTAGTCTTTCTACTTTTTGATAGCATAAACAACCTATCTACGTTAACCTGTTTCACTCTATTCATAAATTTATAGACCTCTATCATATCTCCTCTTAGCCATCTCTTTTCTAAGTTGAAGAGCTCTAATCTTTTAAGCCTTTCCTCATAGGGGTATCCGTCCATCCCCTTTACGATTTTGTTGTCTTTTCTCTGTACGTTTCTAATTCTGCTATATCCTTTTTAAGATACCGCAACCAGAATTGCACACAATATTCAAGATGTGATCGCACCATGGAACGATACAGAGGCTTTATAATATCCTTTATTTTATTCTCCATTCATTTCCTTATGATTCCTAGCATTCTATTTGTTTTCATGGCCACTTCTGCACACTAGTCAGAGGTTTTCATCATAATATCCATGATGACACCTAAATCTTTCCCTTGGTGGTGGTTTCTAAAGTGATACCTTGCATCGTGTAACCAAAGTTTCCTAGGTGTATAACTTTGCACTTGTCCACATTAAATTTCATCTGCCATTTGGACATCCAGTCTCCTAATTTATCAAGGTCTTCTTGCAATTTTTCACAATCCATTGAGAAAATTTAGTCTTACTCTCTGCTTTAACCTCTTCCTGATTCACAATACTACACTGCCTCCATCGCATGAATTTTGAATTTCACCAATACTCTCATGACAGACCTTGTCAAAGCCTTTCAGAAAATCCAGAAACACTATGGGGTCTTTCCTGTCCCGCAAATAGTGGGGAGGACGTCCCGTTGGGATGTCCATCCCCACTATATTTGCCCCCTTCTGTCCCCGGCAAAAACCTCCCCATACGAACAAGGAGTTTGTACTGGAAGGCTTAGACGGGGGTGGGAGGGGGCATTGCGGAGACAGAGTTAGGGCGGGCAGTGGACGATCCATGACCCCGGTTATACAGGGCCAATTCTGAAGTTGGCACTGTACGTCCGAGGTCAACAGACTGGATGGCAGAGGTGGAATAAGACCCCCTGGACGTTGGGGGATGGCAGGTCCAAGCAGCACCAGTGAGGTGAGGGGATGCAGGGAGTTCCCTGCAGCCTGACCCTGACCATGGAAGGCCAGATCGGGGGTTGGATTGTGGGGAAAGGAAATTGTGATAGGCGGCTAGGGATTGCGGCTTCTGAAAGGAGCTGCGGTGCTATGGCAATGGGACACCATTGCACCTTGGCTCCATTCAGGAGCCTGACTGAGTTAGCTGGGCAGGGGTCTGTATGTGCAGGCTGATCAGAATCGGGTCCCAGCCTGCACGTACAGACCCTAGACCTGATTCTGATCCCGTGGGGCATGTCTAGCCCCTGCAGGATCAGAATCAGGTCTACTTCTGTGCATCCCGATTCTGATAGAGTGCACAGGGGCCTGGATGCACACATTAGTGTGCCTCCACATACCCAATTCAGAGCCCCGCAAGCCATCCAGACCCTATTCTCCCTTTCGTTCTCCCCACATGGCTAGAGTCACAGGATGGGGAAAGCCATCAGGGGGCAGAATCTGGTTGGAGCGGGAGCACAGGCTGAACCATCAGTATGTACAAGGCTGACTCAAGTTGTGGCCCTGTATGTCCTGCTGGGTCAGAAGCGACATGCTGATTATACCACCTCGACATTGGAATAATCAGCTCTGGCAGACCGATAGGTCCCAGGGATCTCCCCGCAGAGCCAGTTACAGGGGATTCTGCGCCACCTGATCCAGGTTCTAGCTGGCCAACTGTGGTTGAGCAGTGGGGAAGAAGTGGGTCCTAGCCACATGAGCCTAGAATGCCTGTGGGGAGGCCATCCCCGCAAACAGGCAGGAGCATGCTGTGCAATCCTCAGGCCCTATTATGTGTACCGCAGGAATGTTTTGTTCCTGTAGTCCAGAATCGGGTCCTAACTGGCCCATCTTGCTCAGGGCCATCCAGACAGCCTGGATGTGCCCCTTCGTGAATCAGGCTCCACATCAACTGGTTCACCTTTGTCTACCTGTTTATTCACACCTTCAAAAACATATAACAAATTAGTAAGACAACTTTCTTTGGTTAAATCTATGTTGACTTTCTTCTGTTAAACCATGACTATATGCATGATCTGTAATTTTATTTTTTATAATGGTTTCTACCATTTTGTCCAGTACTGACATCAGACTCACTGGCCTGTAGTTTCCCAGATCGCTCCTGGAACCTTTATAAAATATTGTCATTACATTGGTCATTCTCCACTTTTCAGGTACTACAGATAATTTTAATGATAGTTCACAGATTACTAATAGTAGGTCTGCCATCTCATATTTCACTTCTTTCAATACCCTTGGATGTATGCCATTCAGTCCAGGTGACATGCTACTCTTCAACTTATCAAATTGTTGTAATATATTACCTTTATATACCACTTCAGGCATGGGTAAATTCCCTACACAGGGCCGGATTTACGTATACGCCATGTACGCCATGGCGTAGGGCCCACAGCCGGCAGGGGCCCACAAAAAAAGAACCAGTTTTTTTTTTTAACTCAATTAAAAAAAAAAACCTGGTGGCTGCCGCCGCGGGGCCCCCTCTGCTGCCGCGGGGGCCCCGTCTACAAGCTGAAGCGGTCCGGTCGGGTCGGGTCGGGTCTCTCCCTCCCTCCCTCGCTGCAGGCTGCGAAAGACGCGAAGATAGAGCGTCTCCTCGCGTCTGTGTTAAGCCCGCAGGGGCTGATGGGATTTCCCATCAGCCCCTGCGGGCTTAACACAGACGCGAGGAGACGCTCTCCCTTCGCGTCTCTCGCAGCCTGCAGCGAGGGAGGGAGAGAGACCCGACCCGACCCGACGGCTTCAGCTTGTAGACGGGGCCCCCGCGGCAGCAGAGGGGGCCCCGCGGCGGCAGCCACCAGGTTTTTTTTTAAAATTAAATTTTACTTTAGGCCGGGGGGGGGTAGGACTGGTAATGGGCTATGGGGGGGGGGTAGGACTGGTAATGGGCTATTGGGGGGGCTGGGGCTGGAAATGGACTGGGGGGGTAGGGCTGGTAATGGGCTATTGGGGGGCTGGGGCTGGAAATGGGCTGGGCTGGGCTGGGCTGGGCTGGGGGGGGTTAAGTCTAGAGGTGGGATGATGGGGTTAGGACTGGTAATGGACTGTGGGCTGTTGGGGGGGCTTAGAACTGGCAATGGGCTTTGGGGGGGTAGGACTGGTAATGGGCTATGGGGGGGGTAGGACTGGTAATGGGCTATTGGGGGGGCTGGGGCTGGAAATGGACTGGGGGGGGTAGGGCTGGTAATGGGCTATTGGGGGGCTGGGGCTGGAAATGGGCTGGGCTGGGCTGGGTGGGGTTAAGGCTAGAGGTGGGCTGATGGGGTTAGGACAGGTAATGGACTGTGGGCTGTTGGGGGGGCTTAGAACTGGCAATGGGCTTTGGGGGGGGGCGGACTGGTCATGGGCTATGGGGGGGGTAGGACTGGTAATGGGCTATTGGGGGGGCTGGGGCTGGAAATGGACTGGGGGGGTAGGGCTGGTAATGGGCTATTGGGGGGCTGGGGCTGGAAATGGGCTGGGCTGGGCTGTGGGGGTTAAAGCTAGATTTTGGCTGATGGGGAAAGGACTGTAAAAGGACAGAGGGCTGTTGGGGAGTCTTAGAACTGGCAATGGGCTTTGGGGGGGGGGTTAAGACTGGTAATGGGCTGTGGGCTGATGGGGGGGTAGGACTGGCAATGGGCTATGGGGGGCTGACTGGAAATGGGTTGATGGGGTTAGGACTGGAAGTGGGCTGATGGGGGGTTAGGACTGGTAATGGGTTATAGGGGGGGCTTAAACTGAAAATGGGGTGATGGGGGGTTAAGGACTGAAAATGGGGTGATGGGGGGTTAAGGACTGTAAGTGGGGTGATGGGGGGGCTAGGACTGGTATTGGGTTGGGGGGTTGCTAGGACTGGAAATGGGCTGATGGATGGCTAGGACTGGAAATGGGCTGATGCAGGGACTAGAAGGGAATGGATGCTGGGTGAGGCTGGAACTAGAAGGGAGCTGATGTTGGGGGAGGATTAGAATGGGATGGGGCTGGAAGAGTAAAATGGAGAAGGGAAAAATATTTTGTGTGGGAGGGATAAAAAATCTACAATTGGCCGGGTATTGGGAGAGTAAGTGGGGATTGAGGATGGAGGGGTAAAATTTGAGTGGATGAAATAGGAATGAGGAAAGAGCAAAAGGAGAAAGATTAGTATGTTAAAGCAGATGTAGAGAGAGAATGGAAAAAAATCTAGAAGAGAGAAGAAAGGACAAATGGACAGCAGACGATGGAGAGTTAGCAGAAGACACGAAGAAACCAGAAGAAAGTGGCTGGAGCAATTGCAGCTGAAAAAAATGCACAAAAGGTAGAAAAATATCTCTTTATTTTGAATTTATTAATTGGAATATGTCAGCTCTGGTAAATGTGCATCATTAACATCTGCGCTTTGTTTAGTACAAGAGCAAATTAATGTATAGTTTTATTTCTACAGTGTTGTACATTCCAAGTTTGGCTTTTGGGATTCCCAGTTTAATTATTGTCTTCCTATTTCTAAATTGTGATTACTTGTTTGGTGATGGTCTATGTTCTGCATGTGTAACTGAGCTGAGGTGTTCTGTTTATATAATTCCTATTTGACATTGCCACTTGTTCTCTTTCCCCAGTAGGTCATGTATTGTTGTTCTCTGAAATGTATTGGTTTAATATTTGCAGTGTTGCCTTTTGATTGGTAGAGTATGGTGCTTTGTGAGTCCTGGTAGTGCTGTTAGGATACGGCGGGTTTACTATGGGCAGTGTTTGTAGTAGTTCCTAATGTGTCTGGCAGTTGGCACTGGATTATAGTAATGTAGAAATCTTTTAGTCTTTCTTTATCCATACACTCATTAAGAGGCACGTTTACTAAAAGTTAGTATATGGTAACATTATGCAAATATTTATGCAAATGAGGCCCCTTATGCAAATGAGGTCCACACCCCCCTTGGGCCGCCCCTGCTGGGGGCCCACAATTTTTGTTGGCGTAGGGCCTCACTCAAGGCCCTGTCCCTACATCTTCTTTTTTAAAGACTGAAGCAAAGAATTCATTCAGTCTCTCCATTATGGCTTTGTCCTCACTTAGAGCCCCTTTTACCCCTCTATCATCCAGTGGTCCAACTGACTCTCTCCCAGGTTTTTTGCAATGAATGTACTTGAAAACATTTTTATTCAGAACAAAACAGCATAGTAGTATCAGCACATAGAGCTCCTCATGCAAGAAGCCTGAGGCAAAATCAGTATTAATCAAGTGAGCAGATAACAATATAAGACTTGGGAGTAATGTACCCGAAATGAGTAAGAAAGGAGGAGCAATAATAAATAAATAATATCACACACGTTAAGCTGCACTATTGGTAAATAGGGCATGTTACTTCCATAATGCAGCTTTACAAATAGACTGATTGTAACCCTTCTGAGGACAGGGAAATACCTACTGTACCTCAATGTAATTCACCTTGAACTATTGCTGAAAAAAGTGAGAGTTAATTTCAAATGCAAACCATTAAAAAGAAAAGCTGTGAGAAAAAAAATGCTATTAAAGAGAGATACATAAATCCTTTTAGTACAGGTAACAGTTCAGTTTAATTCCAGCTGGAATTCAGGACAGAAGGAACAGCCTACTTTTAGAGAACAAGGCCTAGGTTGTTGAAGACTTTTCTGGAAAGTCTGATTTGCTCAAGGGAAACAAAGAACCCGGTTCTTATCTTGGTAAAAAGGACTGCGATTCTTTTCTCCTTTGGTCTTTCCTCTCTTTGATAGTGTCTAAAATGGTACCCCATAGACTTTACAAGTAGTAGATGTAGGGCCAGGTTAGCACTAGATTAGGCCCTAGACAAACATCTGCAGTCCCTGTCATGGACCTCCATTTACTACTTTTATCAAGCTCCCCCAACCCTCTTAGTCACTTTCACTCTATCTCTGCCCCTGCCCAGCCCCGCCCCCCCCTACCCCCCGGATCCTTGTTCATGGCTTTCCTCCTCCGGCTGCCACATATCAGCTCTCCAGAAGTCAACATTCAAAAAATCACCAATAAGTTCTCCAACAAATGCAATCATGAAACCCAGCCCAACCAAGCTTACACATCAAGAAAACAAATATAGTAACATAGTAAATGACGGCAGATAAAGACCAGTATGGTCCATCTAGTCTGCCCAGTAAGATGGCAAGAGTAGGTGCACCTGCCGCTCCATGCAGGCCACCCCTCCCCATGTCTTTGTTCTAGGGGTGAACCCACTGCTCCGTGTAGGACACCCCTATATGTTGAGAAATTAGATTGTGGGCAATGAAATGTGTAACACTAATATATAGCCCTTTGTACCATCATTCGTCCCAAGACATGCTTTATTAAAATATTTTATATGATATATATTGGTCCAAATATTCAGCACCAGCAGTAAGCGCAATTACAGAGGCAGGATCAGAGGAGATGCATTTACAGTCATGCCGACCAATCTCCTGATTGAGCCCATAAGGGACAACAGGTTGTAAATGTAAAATCCATTGTTGTTCCTGTAGATTAAATAATTCGCAATTACCACCTTTCCATGGTTCTGGCACCACATCAATCACGCGCTAAGAGAATTCCCTGCTGGGATATCAATGGGGCATTCATAGTACCAGTATTTAACCTGCTGAAGTGCCCTGTCAGATGCACCTTTATCTGCTGCTGCTGCTTATGTCTCACAAAAATTTTTGGACGTGCAAATAATTATATAAATCACAAACCTTGACAAGCAAGTAGGCCAACATGAGTGATATACCTTCTTTGTCAAAGGGTGAATCCAAGATGGCCGTGATATGGTGGTAGCACACCACTGGCAATGGAAATGGGGCTCATGACCACATTGCCCTTAAACCTTCATAAGAGGAAGTTACAACCATTCAGCAATGTTATGCTCACGACGAAAAGCCATCCATTCTTGATGCATAGCCAGTACTTTCCAGTGGCCTCAAATCAGTTGAGCAATTCTGTCAATTCCATGCATATATGTCAGAACACAAACCAAATTATCACGTTCAGTCTGCTGCTTATAGGGTTGTAAATGCTCGTGCTATTCATACTTAGCTCTGTGAAAGGTTTGCAAAATAACATCTTCCAGGTAGCTCCACTGGAGTAACGACAACTTCAGGTCTTTAGCCTTTTCAAGAAATTGCCCCATAGTACAGCAAATCCTTTTCAGGCACAAAAATTGTCCCACAGGTACATTCTTTTTTTTTTTTTTTTTCAAGTTTAAAATTTCATTTATTAGGAAATTTCAAGGAAAATACAGACGCTCCAGTAATAACTAATACACTTCACAGCAAGAAGAAAAACAACAAACAACAAAAAAAAGCATCCATATAAAAGTCCATATCAAGAGGAGTATACAAAAGAGAGGAAGCCAACTCAAATTATATCTAAACTCTTTTTTATAGCTAATCTACTACCGAAACAATCAAACATTTGAGGAAATCGGTGGACCCTTAGATTGGAGGAAGGACTCCAATGCCGAGGTCTCCAGAAAAACATACTTGGTGCTCTGATAGGTAACTAAACACTTACATGGAAATTTAAGAAAAAAAGTGGCACCAAGCGCCAAAACGCGTGGCTTTAACATCAAAAAAGCCCTGCGCTTTAGTTGAGTTTTCCTGGAGACATCGGGAAAGATGTTCACCCTCCCCCCACAAAAGATAGATGTCTTATGGAGAAAATATAAACGCATCACAGCATTTTTATCAAGTTCGGAAGTGAAAGACACCAAAAGGGTAGCCCTAGTAGGAATGTTATCTTGAGAAGACTCAAGAAACTCCAAAAGATTAAGGGACTCCTGAGACCGAGGTAAAACAGGCTCATCAGAACCTCCCAGGTCAGAAGACCCTGTAGAGGGAATATAAAACACATTAGTCACAGACGGTTTATTATCCTCCTGATATCCCAAAATACTTATCCAACAATATCTGGGGGGATAAAAACCGTGTGCGAGGAAAATTTATACAACGTAAATTCAAGGCACGCATACTATTCTCCAACAACTCGTATTGAGCATGAAGAATAAGACTATCTTTCATAAAAGACAATGAAGAACTTTGTAACACTTTACACTGGGCTTCCAATTTTTGGCATCGCTCCCCCAACTCTTCAATCTGAGAATTATATTGAATAAAATTAGCTACAGAGTCTTTAGTGAAGTCCGACATTTGAACAACAACGGAACTCAGAGAAGACTCTATCCGAGAAAGCACAGTCCAAATATCTGAAAGAGAAACATCCTTTGGGTCCCCTAACAAGGAAACACCGTCCCGTCGCTCCAATGCAGGACTCTCGGGAACTGATAAGATCCGAGGCAGAGCAACCCTCCCGGAATCCAACACAGGTCCGGAGGCAGATAAAGCAGATGGTAAGTCCAATTGCAGAGGCGCAACCCTCCTCGCTGGAGAGGACGTAACGGGACCAGCACTAACAGCAGCAGCAGAGGGGGAAGAGATACTCACCCCCGAAACACATGAGGAGTCATGACTGAGGAGCTGAGTGGGGATTACAGGAACGGCCTCCCCCTCCTTACCATTCACAGAAACCAGATGACGATCCATAGGGCCAGATATTTTTACAGCTTTGGTAGGATTCTCAGTACTCACATTTAGAGGTTGCTTCCTCTGTCTACCCATGCTTCAAACTTACTGGCCAGCTCTCACGCTCCTCGGGCGCCAAAGGAGCGCATAAGGAGCAAGCCCCTTAATAACGCGCCCCTTTAGAACGCGACCGCTTCCGCGTACCGCTTAAGGTAGCAGCTTTAAACCCGGGGTGATGACATCAGGGGTAGGTGCCGCCAGATGGATCAGGCACTTCAATACCAGGACGAAGAACACAGCGGGGCACAGTAATGAGCAAGCCTCCTCTCCTCACACGCTCCCAAAGCAAGCAGCAAACTGCCGAGCTTTAAACCCCCGGTGGTGACGTCAGGGGTAGGCGCCGCCAGATGGATCAGGCACTTCAATACCAGGACGAAGAACACAGCGGGGCACAGTAATGAGCAAGCCTCCTCTCCTCACACGCTCCCAAAGCAAGCAGCACACTGCCGAGCTTTAAACCCCCAGTGGTGACATCAGGGGTAGGCGCCGCCAGATGGATCAGGCACTTCAATACCAGGACGAAGAACACAGCGGGGCACAGTAATGAGCAAGCCTCCTCTCCTCACACGCTCCCAAAGCAAGCAGCAAACTGCCGAGCTTTAAACCCCCGGTGGTGACGTCAGGGGTAGGCACCACCAGATGGATCAGGCACTTCAATACCAGGACAAAGAACACAGCGGGGCACAGTAATGAGCAAGCCTCCTCTCCTCACACGCTCCCCAGGTACATTCTTTTTTAAATGAACAGGATGCGAACTTTAAAAACGCAACAAATTGTTAGATCAACTGTCTTGCAATAAAGTGTAATATTCAATACACCCTCTGTTTATGTAATAACATCCAAAAACTCTATTCCATCAAAAGATGATTTTATAGTAAACTTAAAATTTACATCTACCGAGTTTATCCAACATTCAAACTCTGGCAGGGTTTGATCTAGCTGGCAAAAAGAACCATGCGGTCTTGGGCAATTGTTTAAAAGATGTTCTATCTCCTTTTTAAAGGTTAATGCCAGCAGCCTGGTTCCATCCCGATTAAGGTGGAGCCCCATCCCTTTGGAAAAGCCCCTCCATGGTTTTGGTGCATTTGGAGCATTAGGTGCAACAACTTAGCGCCTGTTAGTAAATGATCTCCTATACTGTATGTCAAACAGTGAAGATGTAAAAATCAGCACACAATACCCTCATATCATTTAACATTTAAGGTAAACTATATGTCTGCTGCTAACTAGTTTCTATGATTGTATCTAGTCCTGATCATAGTTTTAGTGTTTAGTTTATTTAAAAACTTGATATACTGCCTTTCAGACATATCAAGGCGTTTTACAAAACATTCAACTAGTTAAGTAAAATTCAAAAGCAGAGAAACGGGAAAAGAGGAATTGGGTTAGAAGGGGAAAATTTACAAATATTAAGGAGCACAGAGAAAAAAAGAGAGGGAGAAAGTAGCCTGTTCCCATGTCAAACACATGCTGGCAGAGCACAAGCAGTCTGAAAAAAATATTCCTGTAAAACCTTTTAAAATTTTGTATGAGATTCTTCCTCCCAGAGATCTAAGAAGGCAGCTGCAGAACTGTGGGGCTGAGAGGCTAAACCCTAGTGCTCATTATACCGAATACATTTTTATTTGCAGTGTTTCATTTACCACCAATAAACAAAGTGGTTTAAAATAATGAATAAAAGCAGAAATATAATAAAAAGCTACACGGGACAACAAAACATTATTTATTTATTTATTTATTTATTTATTTATTTACATTCTCTTATATACCGCACTATTCAGCATCAGCGCGGTTTACATGGAACAGAAACGCTCAGTACAGTTAACATGTATGAGTTTACAGATAACAGGGCAAGTAACTTAGATAACAGGGGTAAACTATTTACAAAAACTTGCTACATAAGCTTGTAAACTATTTACAAATATTGCTACATAAGGTTGTATGATCATGAATTCTATAGAAACAAATGCACCACTAAGGGTTAGAGAATCTTTCTTGGCATGTTGTTGGGAAACCATATATTTGCTTAGTGGGTTGCATCTCTGTCTCGGTGGGTGAGGTTGGGTTCTATGAGGTACTTATTGAAAAGATGGTACTTGAGGGCTTTCCTAAACTGCGTAAGGCCCTTAATAGCCCGGATATCTGGAGGTAATGCGTTCCAGCATCTTGGTGCGCTGATACTAAACGCCCTGTTGGCTGTAGATGAAGTGCAAACTGTTAATGCTTTCGGGACTTTTAGGGTGTTTGTAGCTGTGGATCTCCTTGCTCTATTAGGAGATATGGTATGGATGGCTAATAATAGGCAAGGTAACAAACAACACAGTAATTAAATTCCTTGGACAGCAAAATTTAAACAGAGAGAAGAGAGAACACAAGGAAAAGCCCAAATGTGATATCCTCCAACCAGACGTGTTAAATTAATCACCAAATGCTTTCCTGAAGAGCCAATTGTTTATACCTAGTTCCAATTCCTTGGTAGAACACTGTAAGTGAAAATCAAGGAGGAGAGAATTCTATAAGGAAGGGACAAAAAAACCTAAATGCAGCAGAACATGTGATTTCAAGCTTAAATTGGGACGGAAGAGGTATATTTAGCAGTTGGATTGAGAGGATCTCTGTGAACAGCCAGGATATTGGTTCATCTTGCACATAGATTTTGATTTTAGAAAGCTCATCCATGCAAATGTTTGTTTATGCACATAAGTGCTACTGAATCTTTATATCTCCAAGGTTTATGCCACCTCTTGACTGATACACTGGACTGGCTGAACTCTGTACTGCATTTTGTCCCCTATTGAATTTGGCAATGTGTGCCTTCAAGTCAATGCTGCCTCCTGGTGACCCAGCAGTGTAACTGGAGGTAGATTGCCAGGCCTCTGAGGCAGTGGAGGGTTAAGTGACTTATCTAAGGCCACGAGGAGTTCCAGTGGGAATCAAACCCTGGTTTCTTGGTTACCAACCCAGTGCTCTAATTGCTAGGCTACTCCTCCTCCACTCAGAAGCTGACAGCGCAGAAGAAATCTCTCACTACACACAAGAAGTGCTGCCAAATACTGAAATTGTTTCTCTGACACATTTATTTATTTAACACGTTTTTTTTAATATACCGCCTTATCGTTTAATTCAAAGCAGTTTACATAGAACTATATAACATACTTTTCCATGGAACAGGTATTGCAACTTGGAAGATTACATGGGGCAATTAAAACATTTAACTATATACAGGTGCATTGTAGCAGTGCAAGGTATAGCAGGGTTGCTTAGCAGACATCAAGAGGTGGTTGCATCTATGTCAGGCTGAAGCTCTTCTACGGTGGGACCATAGTATTCACAGAAGAGGTGGGTCTTTATGACTTTCCTAAAGTCCATTAGGTCTTTAATTGCACGTATAGTGGTGGGAAAATTGTTCCAAAGTTGGGGGTGTACATGGAGAACGCTGTACTACAGGTGGCTTGTTTTGGAAGCTTGGATAGTGTTTGCTCCTCTTCTTGTTCTGGTTGGATGTGCTTTTGTCATCAATGGTTAAAGGGCTGGTGGGGATAGGTGGTTTAATATCGTGAAGATAACGATGATCTTGTATTTGATGCATGAATTGATAGGGAGCTAGTGCAATTGGTGGATAGTGGAGGTTATATGGCTGTATTTAGCAGTTCCAGATATAACTCTTGCAGCTGTGCTTTGGGCCAGCTGCAGGGGAAGTAGGGTTTTCTTGGATAATCCATGGTAGATGACATTGCAGTATCTGAAATTCAATGAGCTGGCTTTCTTTCTGCTTACCTTTCAATATATCCTTTCCCTGCCGATCTATCAAGCCTAATTGAATCAGTGGATTGAACCCTTTAATTGTTCTTTTCAGGAGGATTTTTGAAATCAGAATCATTGCATATTGCTGTGACAATCACCGAATCTTTCTTGAAATTCATTTCGTAACAATTCAACAAAGTGCTTCCAAGAGAAATTAAATTTAACTGTCACATCATTTGAAAGGTTTCTGCAGCAGTGGAAGTGTGAAAGATTGGTTTCACTTAACTGCTTTCTAAAAAGGTGTCATTTATTTCAAACGATTTTACATCAAAACAGTTCATCTAATGCTCATTTCCCTTTCCTTTGGAGCTTACAGATAAGATCATTCAAATGGGTTGTGGCCCTGGTTTTGATTGTTCTTGCGTAAATATCCTTTTTCTTGTTGGATTTCCAAACATTTTTGTTAGTCTGCCAAGGCTTAACCAGCTTCATTCTCAGTGATTCCAAATGTCACTAAATTCAGCTTCAATCACTTTAAGAAAATATTGGAGCTGGCGCCAGTTCAACTTCTATCTTCAAATGTGATTCGTGGTAGAAACCACAATTCGCATGACAGAATGAAAAGTCTCTTTTCCTGCATGTGAGAATGGAGTGTAACTGCACTGGTTTTCTGACGCTTACATTTTTTATTTCTTGTTAATATGCCTAATAAAGCGTCTCTGTACCCACCATATTTGTGCCATCTGTAGCTCTCCTCCTCAGCTGTTTCCGGCCCAGACTGAGTTCATGAATTGTTTCAAATTCTTTCAGAAAAAATATCTTCATTAGCAGTTGTTTCTTTAAGGCTTTATATACTGCTAATTTTTCAGTTATTTCAAAATTGTCACTGTCTTCTCAAAAAAAAAAAAAGCCTCTGTAGTCTGCTAGGAACACCGTTGCTGCTAAAGTTTTATACACAAGAAAAATTAATAAAATTTCTCCCAGAGTGTACTTTTAACAGGACCGTACCGAGCCCTGTGCAAGCGGTGAGGCATAGGGCGCATTTCAGTTTCAGCACGGCCCTGACTTTTAACATTAACGGGAAGCATTCCTGGAGGTGGGGAGAGGAAGCTTTAGGAAAGCAACATGCACTGACTTGATTTCCAAACGACATGCACTAGTTTCCTGCAAATGTTTGTCCACGTCTATTGCAGGTGCAGAGTCTACAGGTGATTTCAGCCTGTGGGCCATGAATACAGTTTTCCAAAAAAATATATGTACATTCTAGGGATGTGAAGTTGTTTGGAAATGGAATGAAAAGTGTGCCCATATGGGATGACACAATGGCATGTTTCCCCTTTCCTCAATTTGCAATCGCATGCATGTCTGCATGGGGGACCCTGCTGAAACAGCCATGGTAAAGTGTGTCTCAGTAGGATTGCTTTGGACATCCATAAACAACCATAGAGATGTCTAACACCTTGTCTGACGGAGTGCACTAGTGGTTGGGGCAAGTTACCTTTGGCCAGAGGGCCAGGGGTTTGAATCCTGTTAGAGGACAGCAACCTTGGGCCAGAAGGATTGGGGTTTCTAGTTCCACAGGTGCTCCTTGTGGCCTTGGGCAAGCCATTTAATCCTCCAATGCTTCAGGTACAAAAAATATAGATTGTGAGCCCTTCAGGGACACGGGAAAAATATATATACAGTACCTGAATGTACCCTGCTTTGACAGGTAGAAAAGCAGTATATAAGCCTAGTTAAATAATAAATTTTAGAAGCCAGCTGTAAGGATGTCCCAGTATGAGGATGTCCAAGTCTGAACAGGAGCGTAGTAGAGGCATTCCCAGGAACCTGGATTTCCCCGCCTGATCTCAGAAACATGGATTTGTGTCTTAAGTTTAGACCTGCTCCAGGCACAAACAGGCATCTAAAGTACTTGTTTTGGCTGAAAAACATCTAGAAAGTGTAAAGAAGGCATCCCTAGTACTCAAGATAATGTCAATGACAGCGATAGTGGAATTTGAACCCTGGCTGCCCTATTCCTAGCCCACTAATCTAGCTATACCTGCACATCCAGGCTCTGAAGTACAGTTCCGGGGATGTCTATAGACACCCCCACAGACATTCATATCGGGCAGCTCCACATTTGTGAAAGCATCTTTGCACCTGGAGGTGCCTGCTTTTTTTTTTTTTCCCAGATGTTCTGGCTTAGACATCCTAGATTGTACTTGGACGTCTCTTCTAAAACTCCCCCCAGAGTATAGCTGCTTATAGGTGGGGATATGAGGGAGAAATGTCAGAGTCTGGGGGAATATGTGTGTATAGGTTTGAGTTTTATGGGTGTTTGTGGGAGGTGTACCTGTTGGTAGTGTGTGTTGTGGACTGTGTGCGTATATAAATATATACAGCACATAAATATAAATTTTAAAAAAATGTATGTATGTATGTATATATACACACGCAAAGGCCAAAAAAAGTGAGAACATCTTGTAGCATATAAGTTATTTAAAAATTCAAAAAGACAGATGACAGATTTAAAAAAAAAAAAGATGGCGACCGGAAATTGTCGAAATAAAGATGTTATATAGCTAAAAAAAGGTAAATAAGTAAACTATTTAAGCTTTTAATTTACGAGATGTTCTCGCTTTTTTTGGGTGTGTTATGTGATAGTTTGACGCTATTCTCAACCTAGACTAACTATCACATAACACACACACCAAACTCATTAAAAACTAAAGAGATTGGAACTTCTAAGTTTTTCTGACAGAATATCACACAAGTGCCCACTCAATTTTATTGAAGAAGCCATTATTTGGCGAAACAAAAGCTTTTGTAGGGTATTCTGCTTTGATGGCAAGCATCTGTGGGTGCTTTGCGATCTAGCAGCTGTTGTAGATCATTTCAACGGAATTCTACATGGAGGCTGCGAAGCCACTTTCGCTTCGATTATGCGTTCGATCACAGATTTGCTAAGATAAGTGATTGTAGACCTTTTACGGCATATGATTTATCATTTGCTTAAGAAGGTTTATTTCTGTCTTTTACAGGAGAAGAAAGTGTTTATCTGTGATTGCCTATTTGGCTGTAAAACAGATGCTGTTACATTTTCTCTTCTTAAAAAATCAGTTTGTAGAGTTTAAGTTTTTGAAAGTATTAAGAATCTTAAAAGTACCTTTGTGGATATAATAAAATAAATGTAGTAAAAATTTGAGATTTAAAAAAATTGATGAGGGCTTGTGACCTGTGATGTGAGCGTCAGCTATTCCCTATAGTGATGAATTTTACTACATGTAGGGTTTGAGCCATCCTGAGGTCACCTTTGCCTTTTATTATTATTATTGAGTTGTTTGAGTTAAATAAAATTTAAAAAAAAAACTTTTTGATAATAGTAAATTGACTTTATAAGTCTTTTTCTAAGGGCATTTTTTGTATATAGTCTAGTTTTGCGCATGCCATTATATCAGTGAACCTCACTCCTAAGCCAGGGCACATGCAGTACATCTCTGTCTCAAATTTATTTCTACTGCTTGCCATAATACTTGCATTGTGCCAAAGAGAGGATACACACATACAGGCACTGATAGACACATGTGAGCGTGCATACAAGCATGTACAGACATACCAGCCCACAAAGATGTATGTGAGCACTCACACACAACAGATAATTATACAAAACAAATATAAATACACACACACAAAACTTAAGCATGCTTATGTGCAGAGCGCTGGAAAGAATTCCATGAGCCATGCACTGCATGCTTTCCCCTCTTGTTTTGTTTCACTAAATTTCATTTTTAGCACATCTTATTTGCAAATAATGCATATTGAGGGTCATTTACTGGTAGTTAGCATGTACTAGGTGTTCAGCAGCAGATAACATGTAATAACATTAGTTTGCTAACTGTTAGTAAATGCCCAAATTATTTGCAAATCACATATGCTAAAACAGTTTCACTGGGGTTTTTCTTCATTTTGTTTTGAAGCTAAATTAATGGAAGAAGCCTGTCTGTTCATATGTCTGTGCATATCTGTTTGTTACACATGTGCCAACAAGCAAAGAAGTAGAGATTCAGGAAAACAGAACACTGGCAAAAGAGAAAAGCTGGTGGGAATCCCCAGATCCTGCCAACAAATGAAGGAATTTGCAGCTTGGAAATAATGGTGGAAGTCCCCAGGTATCATAACAAAGATGGGCTGAACTTCAGAGAAAGTGTGGGTGGGATGAAGAGGGTGGCACATAGGGGAAGCAGTGGAGTTAAAGAAAAAGAAAGGAGGGAAGGGGTGAGGCAAAAAAGGAAAGAATGGATTTGGGGGAAAATACGGGAGGGTTGAGGGCAGAGCTGGCCCAAGCCATGCTGCCCCACCCCACCCCCCCCCCCCAGGTGCCGCTGCCGATTCCATCTTGGGGGCCGGGGCAGCGGCAGCAGCAGTAGTATTTCAAAAGGCAGTGACTTTTAGCTGCCACTTTTTGAAATACTGCTACTTCCACCTTCATCCCCCCCGTGACAGAATCAGTGGTATCTGGGGGGGGGGGGAGGGGGCGGTGCAGCAGGTCATGTGTGCCATCGCTCACTCGAGCCGACCTCCTTAGGCAACCACCTAGCTGGCCTAGTGGACGGGCCGGCCCAAGTTGAGGGGTAGTACATAAGGGAAATGCAGAGTTAGAGAAGGGATGGAAAGAGGAAAGTGCAGGAAAAGGAAGGAAATTGGAAGATTGCAAGGGGGCAAGGAAAATAGGAAGAGAGTGGAAGAAGAGAGGGAGGGAGCAAGAGTGCAATAACATGACAAGGAAAGGAGAGAGTGTAAGGTTAGGTGGGAGAAGGGAGAGTGGCGAGGCCCTGACACAAATGTGCACACGCAAACAGCCACTCAACACACGAGCACATGCATACAGTCTCCCAACACATGCATGCAAATATGCAGAGCCCTCAAAATACACGCGCATGCCTGCACACACAGACATACACACACACAGCCCCCATATACACACATACACCCAGAGTTCCTGACACACACTGCAAGCAACTAAACATCATACTAATATAACCTGTAACCATGCACAGCCTCTGTGAGACACGGGCAAGATGCACATATCCCCAAGCACAGTCTCACAGATGTAAGTACGCATCTGACAGGGCTCCCCCCCCCCCCCCCGAACGTTGGATCCTAGATATGTTCCTAGTTAGTCGCCCTTCCTATGGCAACAGATATTAGTTGAGGTACACATAACTACAGCTATTACTGCTACCATTTATCATTTCTATAGTGCTACAAGACATATGTAGCACTGTACATGTGCAAATAAGAGATGGTCCCTGCTCATCAGAACTTGCAATCTAATTAAGACAGGCCACACAACAGAGGATTAGGGTAATTCAAGGGGAATGACAAGATACAGATAGATGATGATAAGGAGAGCAGGACAAAAACTGTGTGATTCACTCGTTTTTACAGTAGAATTACTGCAAGAACAAAGAAGATGACATATACATCTGAATAACTTAAAATGCATAAGATCATAACCAGGGGATTATTTTTAAGGCCTGTGGGTTTACATAAGTGTGGGTATCTATGGTGTGTGTGCTGTGTGTGGTACGGAAATGGTTGCATGTGCATGTGTGGCTTGGGGCAAATTGGGGGCTGGAAGTTTTAGTAAGGCACTTTAGGGGACAGGGACAGTTTGAGGTGGGGCATGGCAGAAAAGGGACAGTTTGTGAGTGAGCAGTTGCAGGAGAGTATTTTTTGGGCGTGGGCCATTAGGGGGGCAATTTTGGGGTATTTTT
Organism: Ichthyophis bannanicus; assembly: GCA_033557465.1. Taxonomy (NCBI): domain Eukaryota; kingdom Metazoa; phylum Chordata; class Amphibia; order Gymnophiona; family Ichthyophiidae; genus Ichthyophis; species Ichthyophis bannanicus. Next base: position 86,148,555 of record CM066043.1, read on the forward strand.
AAGGAGTGGAACAGTTTGTGGCAGTGGTAGGGTAGTTGCATGGGAAGAAGTAATTTTTGGGAGTGGAGGCAGTTTATGGAGCGATGGGGTAGTTGCAAAAGGAAGTAGTTTTTGGGGCTGGGAGCAGGTTGCAGGGTGGTGGGGACATTGCAAGGGGTAGATTTTACAAAAAGTGGCCAATGTGTACATCTTTACTATGTAGTTTCCCTTTGAAAATTAGCTGAGTTCTACCCTGCATGTACGACGGGGAACGCATTAAGCAGTGGCAGCCAGTGTAAGTAAACAGACTGGCCGTTGCAGCTTTAAATTAAACCTGGATATTCAATAGTGGAAACGTCTCCGGCCACAGGCATTGACTAGTCGGATTGACTGGATAGTGAATTAGCTCTGCAGTCAGCAGCGATACTCAGCTGTTGGCCACATTGCTAAAGTGGTTAAAGTTAGACCAGTTTCATTTTTTGGCTAAACTTTAGCTGGTTAGGGTTCACCAGTCAGGGCTGAATAATCCTCGGCCCCGTCGCCAGAACGCCCTGACGCTAAGCGGTTAGCATTCAGTAGATTTATGAGGGGATATTCAGCAGCACAAAATGGGTGTGACTATCCCACTCACCGAGATTAACACAGTTAGCAAATCTGCTAACCCTGTTAACCCCTTTTTCACCACACTCTGCTCTCCCCTTTCCCTGCCTTGTAAAGTAGGCATGCTCTAAAACCTTATACTGTGTATACTTTGGGCTGCTGATTTGGGCGGTTTTCAGGAGAGAGCTTCATTACTTGGAAAGATTCTTGTGAAAATTATCCTCCACAGTTTGAACTCTTTCAACACAACTACAGTTTTATTGCAAATTAGGAATAGTACTTGTCTTTAGACTGTGCACAGAAATAATCTTTGTAACTTCCAGTAATACCAAATACAATGGTCACTTGCTAGACATAAGGAAGATCAGACCTGACTTTGACTTTGACCAATTGTCTTGTGCACTACTGTCCTGAAACCGGCTTTGAGCCTGCCCAAATGGGTTCTATGCTTTTTTACCACTAGGAGGCTCCAAAAACACAGGGGGTTGTTCTGAGCTATGACTAGTGGAGATGACGGCCCAACGGGACATCCATCCCTGCTAGTCGTGCCGGCTCCTGCCCCTAACTAACTTCCCTGACGATTGTGTGGGGAGGCTAGACAGGGGCGTGGAAGGGGAGGCCCAGGGGTGGAGTCTGAGTGGACAGTAGGTGGTCGCCAGCCCTGGACATAGAGAGCCGATTCTAATGTTGGCCCTGTACATCCAGAGCCAGAGAAATGTCCGGGGAAGTTATTCCACCTCTGAGGTGCGGATGGGGCAGGGGCGGGTCCAGGGTTTATTCCCCACAGCCCCACCTTGGCCTTAGGAGACCAGATCGGGGGTCGGGCTGTGAGGAATAAACACTTTTATTTGGCGGCCGGCATCATGGCTTTTAAATGGAGCCATGGGGCCATGGCGCCGCAGCTCCATTTAAAAGCCCCGACTGAGTTAGCCGGGGGCAGTCCTGCACATGCAGGTGGGACTGAATCGCAGTCCCAGCCTGCACTTGCAGGACTTTTCATGCCCCGCGGGATCAAAATCGTGATCCCTTCTGTGTGTCTGGTTCAGACCGGACACACAGAACGGATCTACATGCGGGACGGAATCAGGCCCACAAGGTCTTCTAATCAATCCTATAGAGCAGAGGTTCCCAACCTTTTTGGTTTTGTGGATGTCTTATTAACCTCCAGAAAGTTCAAGGGATCCGAAGTTCATCACTACCACTGTTCCCAGACTCCCTCCCTTCAATTCGAAGCCTGTTCCCACTAGCACATCTCCCTTCCCCTTCCTCTATCCATCAATCTCTCTCTCTCTCCTTCAGATTCACTCTCAATCATACTCTATCTGCCTTCCCCCAGCCAGTGCTTTCCAGTCTCATCCACACAACCAATCCCCAACAGTCTCGCTCCCCCTTTTGTTTTTTAATCTTTTCTGTGTCCTGCAGACCACCTGTAATGGTCTCACTGACCCCCAGAGACCTAAGGACCACAGGTTGGGAACCACTGCTGTAGAGCCTACACAATGTTTCTATTTCCCTAGCCCATCATTTTCTTCATCTCTCTAGTCTTTGCTTGCTGTTCACTTTCTTCTTTTATCACTTTATAGTCTCTTCCCTTTTCTATCTTTTCCTTGGTCTCACTCTCGCCCATGTTTTCTTCCACGTCATCAACTCTACTTTTAGAAAAATAAAAGATGACTAGCACTCCATGTCTGACCCTGATGAAGCCTTTTGCTACCTCAGGTTCTTTGACTGTCCAATCAAGAGTTTTTCTATTGGTCTGTGGGAAAAAAGTCGCTGTCAATCAGACTAGGAGGCTATGACTGCAGCATATCCCCCCCCCCCCCTCCCACAGGATCCCGCCTCCATTCCTTAGCCCACTGGACAAATCAAGCGCCATTTTCAAACTGTCTGCTTTGCTGCAAAGTTTAGTTACCTATCCTTAGATGCAGAGGTCCTGTGGCAGTTTTCAGTTTTTTGTGAATGTCATTCTGGAAAATGACACGTACTCTGGAACGTGCAACTGACATGCCCCATTTCTTAATTCTGCTCAAAGCACACCTCAGGAGCATCTCTCCTAAATGCAAATGCAGCTAAAAGTACATGTACTGGGGAACTCTGGGACTACTTTTAGTCTGATTGAATAGGGGCAATTTTCAGATGCCCAATTTACCCAAGTAAAGTTCTTTTTATCTTTGTAAATACCTTTTGAAAATTGCCCTCTGAATCAGAGCTATTCACTATGGCCCATCAAGGCTCATGACCAGGTCTAGGTTTTAGGCTAAACCCATATATGCAAATTTATCCAATTAACCTAAATATGTGCAGTTAGGTATGACATATTTACTCGTTTGGGACAATTTTTAAACTTCACATGAGCTTTTATAGTGCTGCCTGCCAGCGCTATCTGGTATCTCAGGACAGCGATTTTACTGGCCAAGATTATGGGGAGCAAACTGGATGACATCGCTGACAATCTGCTTCACCCCTGGGCCGCCCCAGCACTACTCGAATAGTGCCGCTGAATAGCACATTCCTCAGTATTTCTCTAACCAGATAAGTGCCACTGGATATCGGGCCCATTGAGGGTATCCTGAATGGCCAGACCTTGCTTACAGCCCTTAACAGCAGGAAGGACACATATACCCTTGCTATAAGCTGTGTTCAATGCAGGGACACGGCCACAGTTCTCCATACAGCATGGGATGCCAGCTGGTGCTTCAAAATGAAGTGCTAATAAAATAGACATAGTTGTGAGAGGGCGGAGCCAGCAGGGGTCCAACATGGCCGCTTAGGAGATTTCCTCCCTCAGGCCTAGTCACTTAATCCTGTCCTATCAATATCTGGAAGGAAAATCGAGCCTTTAGAGGGCACTCATTGATCAGTGAACATGGCTAACAGCAAACAGACCCGGTTAGACTTCGCAAACCCTCAGAGTGCCGGTACCAAAAAACAAAATCGGACCCACTGTCCCCTCTTAAGATGGTGCCTCAATCGGAGGGAGTACAGGAGATTTTAAAGGAGATTAGAGCGGTCCAGAATCAGGTCGACGCAAACGGAGAATCGCTGAGTGAACTACAGGCAGATTTGAAAGAGGTGAAGGCACAAATGCTATCGCTTACAACCAGAATTGAAAAGATGGAAGAGATCACTGCCGCCCACGAAGAGCATATTCAACAATTTGAGAAAGTAACACGGAGAGCAGAGCTTTTGGAACGCAGTCTGGGGGACATGAATAACAGGGCCAGAAGGAATAAGATCCGGCTCATGGGGGTACCTGAGGGCGCAGAAGGTAAAGATCTGGTGGCCTTCCTAGAGGGATTGGTTCCTAAGTTGTTGAAAATCAACTTTGCCCACCCATTTGAAATAGTGTGCCCATAGCATCCCACCAACAGCGAGCTTACAATCAAAAAAGCCAAGGCCCCTTATTTTCTGCATACTAAGATTCCAGCAAGTAGTGCAAATCATGACGGCAGCCCGAGCTTCCACTTCTCTTCAATTTGATGGATATAACATCGCCTTTTATCCAGACTTCAGAAAAGCTACAGTTGCAAAACGGAAGCATTTCCTTTCACTTTGAACAAGGCTTCAGGGATTACAAGCACGGTATGGCCTATTTTATCCAGCCCGCTTCAGAGTGACTCTAAACAACGTCACAAAAACCTTTGAAGATACAGTGATTTTGGAACGATTTGTTGAAGATCAAGAAGCTCTTTTAATGCACTGACTCTGCTGTGGTCTTTCGGTTGGCTGGTTGTCTACGAGAGAAGGGAGGAGTGACCTGTTTCTCAGTGCTTGAATGCATGGAGCGCTATACGATGGTGGCGGCACTGAAGTCTACATTTGACTTTGATTTTCAATAACTCTTACTGGACATTGTTTTGCGGATTTTCATTATGTTGCTTGTCTGAACCTCAGGTTGGCCTTAACAGAGCGAGCAAGGTTTGTTTTCATTATCTATAGATGAAGGAGACTAATGGGCCAAGCCTGGGGGGTATAGATTTTATATATCTTGGAGAAGACTAACCTAATGGATGTGAGTGTTTCTAGTGAGACAGGGTGTTGGGTTTTATTAGGCAAACGTGGGCCCGGGGCGTGGCATGGGGAGGTTCCTTCTGTCTCACCTAATGAATGGAACTCCCGTTTTTGAGGGGAATGATTGGCTCTTTGAGGGTAGAAGTTTGGTTTGTTCCCTTTTGAGGTTCGCAGGTTTCTTCTGGCATGTTCTCGGCAATGTCCCATGGCTAACGTACTGAAGGTGTTATCTTTGAATGTTAAGGGCATTATAAATCCAATGAAAAGGAAAAAGATCAATGCTTATTGTAAACATCAGCAAGCTGACTTGGTCCTACTACAGGAAACTCACTTATCCTCGGTTGAAACTAAGAAGCTGGAAGATAGGCAGTTTCTCCTAATTGGCCACTCTCCTGCTATTCAAAAAAAGAATGGTGTGGCCATACTGGCACGTAAATCTTTAGGGGTAAAGGTTGAATCCCTGTGTAATGATGCAGAAGGGAGGTGGGCAAAAACATCTGTTTTAGTGGGCAAAATTAGGTTAATTATTCTAAATGTTAGGGTCATCTATATTGGGACCATAACGTTTTTTTATGTTAATTGCCAGAGTCTTACAGTTGGATATCCCGACCCCAGTCATAATGGGAGGAGATTTTAATATGGTCCTTGACCCATTGCTGGACAGGAACCCGGGTAGGGTGGAAAAAACATCCAGAGCAAGGACGGCAGTTAAGGCCCTCATGGAGTCCGCAGGCATGGTAGATGTCTGGAGAATGTTTCATCCTAAAGAAAAAGACTTCACCTTTTTTTCTCCGCCACACAGCTCCTCCTCCTGGATAGAATTCTTCCTAATATCTAGATCCCTGATCTCTGCTTCTTTGGAGGCGGAAATCCTAAGTATGCATATGTCCGATCATGCGGCCATAAAGTTTAACATTAGCACTATCAACAGAGATACATTTTAATCGGGCATGGTCTTTCAATAGATCTTGGCTGAGCGAGGCTTCATTTCAAGTAGAGGTGAGGAAGGCTATAAAGGGATATTTTAGTATTAACAAATTGGAAGATATGGCTAGTTGGGCCTGGTGGGAGGCCTTTAAGACCTTCCTCCGGGCCACAATCACGAGTTTTTCTATCAATGAATACAGAAGGAAGCGGGTTCATTTAAAGTCCCTGGATGAGCAAATAAGAGCCGGAGAGCGTCTTTGGCAAAAATGAGCGGACGCAAGTATTCTGCTGCGGCTCCAGCGGCTAAGGTATCAATATAGCATGCTTTTAAGCTCGGAAGTAGAGCTGGCTATGAGCAAGCAGCTTTCTCGTTATGTTGAGCAAAATAAATCAGGAAAGCTCCTAGCCAATGCATTAAGAGAGAACACACATTATCTCTATTGAGGATGACCATCAAGGTAGGGTGACTAGTAATGAGCAAGTTCTAGAGGCATTTGTAGACTACTACCACAAGTTATACTCCTCAGAGGTGGCAGCCGATCCTGAGTCTTCTGAGGCTTTTCTGAGGAATTTAAAGCATCCTAGACTAGGGGAACTTCAGGCTAAAGAATTGGACAGGCCACTTTCTAGAGAGGAATTACGCTCGGCAATCACTTCTATGACCCCGGGCAAGGCAGCTGGGCCAGATGGAATACCTGCTGAGTTTTATAAAGTTTTGGAGAGGATTTGACCCCATACTTGTTATCCTATTTTGTAGAGCTCTATAAGTCGCAGGGGCATACGGGAAACTTTGCAGACGCTACAATTGTAGTGCTTGAAAAAACGGGGAAAGATCCCAATCGAGTTACAAATTACAGGCCAATCTCCTTATTAAACTCAGATTATAAAATATACACAAATATTTTAGCAAACAGACTGGTGGGAGCTGTAAGTGAATTGATCCATCCTGATCAATGTGGCTTTGTCCCTGGGAGGTTGACCTTTGATAATGCTAGATTACTATGTAATCTGCTCGACAGAGCAAATGATGCTGATAATCCCTATGTGGGTCTTTCGTTAGACGTTGAAAAGGCGTTCGATAGATTGGAATGGCCTTTTTTTGTTTAAAGTTTTAGATTGGTTCGGGTTTGGTACTGACTTCATTAACATGATTTGTGTACTGTATTTAAATCCTAAGGCCCGCATTCTAGCCAATCGTATCCTGTCTGACTCCTTTACATTACACAGAGGCACCCGGCAGGGTTGTCCTCTTTTCCCCTCTACTCTTTAATTTGACTCTTGAGCCACTGGCAATAGCTATCAGGCTGAACTCAGGTATCAGGGGGATAGTAATAGGCGACCTACAAGTGAAATTATCCACTTATGCAGATCTCTTATTGTTCACCCAACCAGCTACTGTTTCCGAAATACTGGATTTAATAGAGAACTACTCAGAGATTTTGGGCTATAAAATAAATTGGTCCAAGTCGGTTGCCTTCCCTATGAACTATCTTGCCTCTTCAGACTCCATGGCGGCTTTCCCCTTCCGTTGGGAGTCGGACGGTGTCAAGTACTTGGGAGTTAGATATGCTATTTCAGCTGAACATACTATACAAATTAATATTGAGGATTTAATAACAATGATTCACAAAATGTCACTCACATAGTCCCCTCTTCGTTTAACATGGAGGGGAAGATTGGAAGCTATTAAAATGACCTTAATGCCAAAAATTAACTACGTTTTGGGGATGTTGCCTTTTATACTCCTGGCAAAAATGCTCAAATTTCTCTCTAAAGCAGTGTACAAGTTCTTATGGGGTGGCTCACAGCCTAGGATTGCTTTGAAAAAACATAAAGCTTCCAAAGATAAGGGAGAGGTACACTTCCCAGATTTCCGCTGGTACCACCATGATTTCCTGTTAAAGCAAGGGGCTTTGTGGGTGTCCAGTGATCGCCTTACCCAGAAGCCTATGTGGCTGGAGCTGGAGAGTCAAGTTGCAGCACCATGTCCTCTATCACGGCTTCTTGGCATGAAGCATCTAGAATGGACAAAGGTAGGGAGGGCGATATCCGCTACCCAGGAAGCTTACCTATCTCTTGAGCAGTTTGCAGGTGATAATAACCCGCCCTCTAAGATCTTGCCGCTTTGGTGGAACCCGAAGCTCAAAATTAAAGGGAAGATGTTCGTGTGGAAGAAATGGCAGGAGTGTGGAATCTGGACATTGAGTCAACTCTTGGACTTAGGGAGTTGGAAAGATTTCCCACCATTGCAAAAGGAGTTTTAGACTTCCCGGGGCTGCTTTTTTCCAATGGCTTCATCTTAAACATAGTATAAAAGCTTCTTCAATAAATGTAGCCAGCTTGGCTGCAGAAGGAATTTTATTTAAAAACATGAAAGAAGTAGCAGAGAAAGCTGGGGCTGTGTCAATAATTTACTCATATTTTAGAGAAAATGCTCCTCTCTCTCTCCGGGGACTAAGGAATATCTGGGAATCGGAATGAAATTGCTCCTTGTCCCACAAAGACTGGAGATCCTTATGGGGCCCAATAATCAGGGTCTCCAGATCGGCAGCGACTACTCAATGTTATTTTTCTTGCACCGAGCTTATATTACGCCAGTAAAATTGGCTAAGTGCGATAAATCGACCGGTGGAAAATGTTGGTCCTGTCAGCAAGCTGCTGGTACGTTTGAGCACATGATCTTCGGATGCCCATTCGTTAAGAGATTTTGGAGACCTGTTTGGCATAAAATACAGGGTATATTGGGCATTTCTAATGTATTATCTTGGAACATAATATGTTTAAGATCTTTGGAGAATACCTTGGGCATATCCAAGGACAAATTTTTTTATTGAATTTTATGTTAGCAATTGCTCTAAAAGTTATTTTTATGAATTGGAAAAATTCTCGGAATCTAACATGTGAAGTGTGGTGGAATTTAGTCTGTCAAAGTGTCAGATTTGAGAAATTATATAATAAGTTACACCAGTCTAACAAAGTTGTTTCAAACAAAGAAAAATGGGCGGTGTTGGACAAATACGCTGCCTGTGCCAAACTTACAGCTGAGTTGTCATAATACATTTAAGGTGGTATCCTTCCCCCGCGAGTGTGGGGGATGGATTCTCTGTGTGATTTAAATAAGATTGCCTGTGGACGTTGTGTTGGTATACTTCTTCCCTCAGAGAGCTGGGGTGGGTGGGGGGAGTATTTGATATTTTTGATACCTTTGATAATTTTGATGTTATGTAACTTTATAAGTGTTGGTTTGTAGTGTGATTTGTTAGTTTGTAAAATGCAAAATAAATATAATAAAAAAAAATAGACATAGTTGTGACAGCACACTGGAAACACACCGTTTTACCAATTCAGATCGGCCAGTCACAGACCTGTCTTTTTAACTATACCCAGTACATTTTGAAATTTTCAGTCCCTCTCTTTGATGGATAAAGGCAGGGCTACAAGTACAAAAATTATTTGGGAGGCGAGGTGCCAGTCTCTGGTCTCCCATAATGATGAAGGCTGTCCCGAACATTCACTCTCTGCAATGTCACAACTTGAAGTCACAGATGATTCTTGAGGGGTCTCTTTAGCTAGACATGACTAGACAAGGGGCGCTTCTTGAAATTTTTTGATGTTTAGAAAGGCCACAGCCTGCTTGGAGTCCTTCTTGCAGCCTGGCTCTAGGTATTCAGGGAATCTGATCCTTCGGGTAGCAACCATTTCTTCCTTCAAGAGTCTAAATCATTTACTACTGTATATTGAAGGAAAGAATATGTGGAATAAATTGCAGAAGTCATTATTGGTTACTCTGTTTAATTAGTGTTGAATCTCCGGAGGCGGTGATGGTGCCATATGGAGCCCTAAAACTTCATGGCATTGCTCAAATGACTCCCACAGGTTGCTGCTGGATATAAAACTTTGTTTTATGAATTTCAAATGTGCTAAATTGGACCTGGATATAAACTGTGCTCGTGAAGGGTCTTATAAGAGATTTGTTAAGTTACATTGGATATCTAAACATCTCAATCACTTTAGCATGAATCAAAACCTATGAAAGGATTACAAAAGGGACTGTCTCATAGGAATAAAGGAAATCAGCATATCACTGCAAATCCCTAATGCCATCTCTTCTGGTGGTTAAAGAGAGAAATCAAGCAATGTTCCCTAACTCTCTCCTATTTCCCGACTATACAGGAGAGTGGAGCAGACTGTCCTGGCATGAAGGCGAGAACTACCACAGTAATCCCCTATCCAGTTCCCGTTATTATGGCTCAGCTGCCCTAAACAGACATTTGAGAAGTGTTTCATGTGAAAAGCAGACTCATTCAGTTCAAGCCCTGTATAAAAAGTTCAAACCAGTGTAGAATCATATGCTGTGAAATGTGTTTGTAGCTATTGCAAGTTAAACTTCAGGGATCTGTGCTGAAGCGGCGGAGGAGAAAGTGTTCTTTGCAATGAATATTCTTCCCATCTGGCATCCACTACAACACCTGTTAAGTGCCGTTGCGTCAATGCTGACTCCTGATGACCCTGTGGATAGTTGTCCATGTTGTGGCCATCCCCTGGGTTTTCTGGCAAGATGAACCCAGAAGACTGTCAGGCCTTTCTTGTACACAGCAAGCATATAGCATCTGGTATTCTGAGGTGGTCTCCTATCCAAGTATTAACCAGGCCTGACCCTACTTGGCTTCCAAGATCAGATGAGATTGGGTCCAATCAAACTGGCATAGAGATGCTTCTAAATGTACTGTGAAGTACTGGAGCTGCTAAAGGCATGTTTGTTAGTGTCTCTGTGGTGACCCGCTAATAACATACTGAACCTGAAGAAAGGCGTTCTTTGCAGTTGTGCTCTCTTCCTTTTTATTACCTATTAAATCTAATTCTTTGAGAAGTCAAAGATAGTTTGGGTATTGCTGCTGTATGATTACATAAGCACAGAGGATCCTTTCTTGTCGAGAAGTGAAGGGAAAGCAAGAGTTTGTTGCCGTCTAAGGTACCATAAAAGGAAGCAAATTGACAGCCATAGACAACTTCCAATCTATTTGGACACCAATCTGCTAGGGTTTTCAGGATAGTTTATTAGTTTATAATTATTTTTGAAATTCTTGTAAGCCGCTTTGCGGGATCCTATAGGACTGATAAGGCAGAGTAAAAATATAAAAACAGAATACACAATGGAATACATGTATCCCTAATAACTACACCTACTACTTATCATTTGTATAGAGCTACAAGGCATACTGAGCACTGTACAGACATGTAAGAGACAGTCCCTGCTCATAAGAGCTTAAAGTCAAGTCAAGACAGACAACACAACAGTCAAGACAGACAAAACAACTGGGGACAAGAATATATCTAGGGGAATGGTAAGGAAACATAGGTGAACAGGAGACTAAGGAGATCAGGATAATGAATATGCATGTTGGCTGTCTAGGGACAGATAGTCCCTCATTCAAAAATTGCCCTTTCAAAATGATAGCAGATTTAAAGCCCCATTTTGCTTGTGCAGGGACATCCACACTTTTCAACAGTGGGTAACTGAGATCATAACTATATACATATGCAAACTATATACAATGATTTCGTATGGGGGGGTCTTTACTAGTGGGGGGGGGTATGTGGTGGGGCTGAAATGCTCTGAGAATATTTGTCTTCAAATGTTTTCTGAAGGTGGAGAGGTCTGTGATGATCCTGAGCAAGGTATGCCATATAGAAGGTGCATATAGTTGAAAAGCTTGTTTATAGGCTTGTTGGTTTTATTTGGTTCTGGCGTGGGACATGACCAGGGTGTTCATCATGGAGGTATGTCTTGATCTGTTTGGTTGGGGAGTCTGTAGTAAAGTGTGGAAGTGTGTGGGAGGGGGAGGTCAGAGTGGATGCTTTGTGAGTCAGGAGGATTGTTTTGTTCTTTATTTAACTCGGAAGCGGTAATCAGTGGAGCTGCTTGAGTATGGGTGTGATGTGATCTTGTCTTGCTGTTGCTTGGAGGATCCATGTTGTGTGAAAAGCAGTCTGAAGGGAGAGAAGTGTAGTTTGTGGGAGGCCCTGGTAGTTAGCATTCCAATAGTCAAGGTATGGTTGCACTGATGCTTGAACAGCAGAACGGAAATCTGTCGGTTCGAGGAGCAGTTGAAGGTGCTGGAGGGTCTTTGTTTTGTAATATATTGTTCTAGTAGTTTTGTTGATGTGGGCTTTGAAGGTGAGATGTTGATCGAGGGTGATTCCAAGATATGTGGCTTCAGTCTGGGTCTTGATTGATGTGGTGTTCAGCATTATGGTAGTTGAGGAAGTGAAGGTGTTATCTTTCGTTATAAAGAGGGCCTCCATTTTCTTATAGTTGATTTCAAGATTGTTGAGAGGGTGGATCCTTGGGGGACTACTTGTGTCTATTTGTATGTGCTGGAGGTTATTGTGACCAATCTTCATTTGCTGATGCCTATCAGTCATGTAGGATCTGAACCATTGGAAGACCGTGCCTTGGATTCTATTGGATCGAGGACATTGCAGGAGGATATGGTGATTTACAGTGTCAAAGATTGAGGAGATGTCCAGGAAGATTAGTAGGAATCCTTGGTTGGTGTGCTGAATTCTTTGAATCAGCATGTTGACCAGGGTGGTTAGTAGAGTTTCCACTCCATGATGAGGACAGAATCCATGTTGTGGGTCTTGTAAGTTGTTCCTTTCAATATGGTCTTGTAGCTGGTGCTGGATGGATTTTTCAATATTTTGGCTGCAAATGGTAGGATGGCGATGGGTCTGTTCGATGATTGATTAGAAAAGTTCAGATTAGGTTTCTTTAGCGTTGGAGTATTGATTCTGTGATTTTGGTGCGTGCATTGCTGAGTTCCTTCTTGGCAGTTTTAATCCTTTGAATGGGCACAAAAGTCCAGGGGTGGTGGTAATGTGTTTAGTGATGCTATGGTATTTTCTATTTGTTACCTGTTGATGTTGCCGAAGGAGATCCAGGGGTCTGGGTGTCTGGTTTACTCAGTGGGGAGATGGGGGGGGGGGTTCTAGTTGAGGGCATAGTTGTTTGTAGTGTTTTGCTAGCTTTGGGGGGTAATTGTGATGTTATGGTTATCATTGGTGAGCATTTTTGCCAGCTGTTCTATGATGTTGAAGAGCTCTCTCGGGCGGTGGATTGAAGAGTTGAGTAGTTTTGTATGATGATCAAGATTTGCTTTGTCCGTTGTGGTATGATAGTCATTTAGGACACATGGATAATTGAGTCTGTCTTCATTATGTTTGATTTTTCACCATTTTTGTTTGTGTTTTCACAGTTGTAGTTTCATGGTGCGAAAAGCTGGAGTATACCACTCAGTTTTGGGTTGTATGAGTGTGTGGTGGCAGAGAGAGTAGTGGCCACTTTTGCGGTGACATTGGAACAGTTTTCTATCAGTATTTGGGGGTCAGCTGTGGGAGGGTGTCTTGTATAAAATTCTCTTTGTTGAATTGTTTGAATCTTCTTGTCGGTTACTGGATGGGGGTGTCTTGTGGGAGGGAGAAGCTGATTAATTTGTGATCAGACCATGGTACAGGGTGGGCCTGAATGGAGTGGGCGTGGGCAGTTCGGGTCATCTGGATGTTTTTACGAGTTGGCTTAGGTCCATTGCTGACATTACTTGAAGGAATGTGTGTGCGTAGTTCGATTGCAGCAAGGGGAATTTTAGTGTCACTAGTGTTTGCAGTTGGTGTTCTGTAGATGAGGCTGCTTTGGCGAGTTCCTTTTGTCTCCAGAGGTGTCCCTGGTGGTTGCAGGACAGTCAGAGAATCAGTGTGGTGTCTGGGTGCTAGTGCTGGATGAATGTGTTGTCCTGTGGCTAGATTAACACATGTGTACTTATTTCATGCATACTTTGTAAGGTCAAGTTTGTGCGTACTTTATAAAATAGGAGCGTAAGTGGTCAAAAATATGTCAGTATTTTATTATTTATAGACATAACTTTACGCTCCATTCATGATCTTCCCAAATTCTACCTCTGCCCACCGCGTAAGTACATGAGATTGGCCTGATGTGAATCATGACCATGTCATGTGCATGTATAAGTTGCCATTTATGCATATATATGACTAAAATGCCTAGATTTATGTGCGGCGTTCACGCATAAATCCAGGCAGCTTTTTATAAAATTACTCCCATACTATGGGACCATTTTCTAAAAGGCCTTTTCTGCATTTGAGAAACAAATACCAAAGTATGCACTAAATGGAACTTTGACCCCTAGTGGTAGAACAGCAAGTGTACTCCTAGGAGTTACGGACATCATTTTCAACCTGGGACTTTCATGGGGCAGGAACAACTGGGGATTGCTTCTGCTCCCTACTAAACACCAGGAACCCCTGGTAAGAGGCAAGGGTGGAATCTTTGGGTGGGTGGGGGGTATCGGGGTGATCATGGCAGTTTTTATAGTCAGAGGGGGTGAATGTGGGGGTGCTTAATGTCAAGGATTGTCAGGGGGTGGGATACATGTACTTTTGGCATGTGAGGGATTGGTAGGTTAGGGGGATCAATGGTCTCAAAAGTAGTAATTTTAAAAAGCTGTACCCACACACCTTTGGGGAACAGCAGGATGCTTTTTTTTCTCCCACACAGAGCTTTTTAAAATCACTGCTCATGCTGGACATGGCCAGGAATCAATGTATTTTGCAAGAGGTTCTGCGTTTATCATTGTCATTGCAGAATACAGTGGGAATTTTCCACGTCCCAACCTAGACTTCTTAATTTCCATCTCTAGCACATATCTAAAGCAGGTTTTCACATGATTTAAGTTTCTGGAAAGAGATGTTTGTGGTGTTTTTCCTATTTTTCTTTTTAGTGGCTTATTTGTTATGTTGGTGATGTGGAAATTTATTTATTTGGTTACATTTATATACCGCTTCTTCCAGCGATCAGTAGCGGTTTACATTGAACACTTCACACAGTAATCATTTTATACATTTACATATGCATAACACATAATTAGAATTGTACAGTAGGTCATTGGAAGGTTATATACATATTTACAGGTCGTATATCGGAGGTTTGTGCTTTGGGTCATTTGTGTAATGCTGTTGCATCAGGTCAAATTGTAATATTCTTGAAATAAATAGGTTTTTAAGTGTTTCCGGAAATCTTTTAAATCATTGCTGCCTCTTAATGCATGCGATAGGTTGTTCCATTGGGCGGGTGCTATGTACGTGAAAGCTCTGTTACTAGTGATGGTTTTGGCGTTACTTATGTCCTGTGGGAGGCATGAAGTGTTTAAGTTGTGTGTCCTCCTGCTCCTGTTGGGGGATTGTGTTGTGATGAGTGTGGAGAGGTATGACAGGGCTACGCTGTGGATCAATTTCAATATTGTTATTTTATACCTTATGCAGGCATGAATAGGAAGCCAGTGGAGTTTGATCAGTATTGGCGTGATGTGGTTAGAGACACGCACTTTCATTATAATTCGAGCAGTGACATTCTGTGCCATTTGAAGTATGTTTAGGGTTTTTTTTGGGTAGTCCTTGGAGAATGCCGTTGCCGTAGTCCAGGTGAGGCATGACCAGTGCTTGGGCTACTGTCCGGTAGTCAGTCTGCTCGATGATGTTACGTAGTGGTTGAAGTATTCTTAGTTTGTGGAATACGGCCTGGTTTAGCAGTCTTAGGTGGGTTTCCATCTTAAGATTTTTGTCGAGTGTCATGCCCAGATATTTTATTTCTTGCTTGATGTTGTATGTATTGTTGTTCAGGAGTATTGTCAGGGGGGAGGGGGGGTTGAAGTCTGGGTTTTTGTTTACAAACATTACTTCCATTTTTTTGTGGTTTATGCTCATGTTGTTCTGTTGTAGCCAAGCTTGCATTTCCTTGAGGCATGCTTCCAGGTTACTGTAGTTTGGGTTACTCGTGTCTATTTGTGTGTACAGCATAATATCATCTGCATATAGGTGGTAGTTGATTTTGTGGTGTTGGAATACCGCGCAGACTGGTCTTAGGAAGAGGTTGAACAGTAAGAAGGACAATGATGACCCTTGTGGTATTCTCTGTTTGTGGGAATTCTTTTGATACTTCTTGATTGAAGTGAATCTGCTGTACTCTGTTAGATATGTATGAGTTGAACCTATGGCTTCGAGTCTGGAGAGGAGGATTGTGTGGTTTACTGTGTTGAATGCAGCAGATATGTCTATAAATATTAAGATGAACATTTCTTGCAGTTGTCAATGCCTTTGTAAAGTTTGTCAAAGCAGCACTAGTAGAAGGGTTTCTACTCCATGGTATTGACTGAATCCATATTGCTGATCGTCGAGTGCATTTCTGGAATCTGTGTGGTCTTGGAGGAGTTGTTGGACTGATTTTTCCACTGCTTTGGCTATGAGTGGGATACTTGAGATGGGGTGATATGAGGCTGTATCGACCTTCTTGAGGGTTTTGTTTTTTAAGATAGATAGGTCTTATGAGTGATCTTTTGAGTTCTAGCAGCATGATTCCTTATTTCATTGATTGGTTTACTATGTGTAATATTGATGGGGCAGTTTCTGATTTTGTTGCCTTTATCCAGGCTGCTGGACAAGGGTCTAGTGGAGACATAGTGGTACTCAGGCTTGAGATGATGTTCATCAGCTGCCCCTCCTCAATGGTGTGGAAGGAGTCCCATTCTTCAGCGGTGTCTGTTTCCTGATGAGGTTGTGGGGTGCTGTTTGTGGAGAGTGTTTGCATGTGGTAATCTTCTGGTGGATTAAGTTTGCTAGCATAGTGATCGGCTAAGGTTTGCGCTTGTATTTGTGGAATTTTTCTTGGAATAATAGGTAAACTACTCCTAATTATGTAGTTGAAGAGTTATATGGGACATGGATTCTGGCAAAGCATTTCCCACATATACATGATTGTTTTGTTTAGCTACATATATTGGATGCCATTGCACTGCACCATACACACCATGCACACATCTGATATTGATAGGTATAATTGATTTATAAAAAAAAAAAAAAGCCTTGGAGAAATTAGTCTATTAATATAGTTACTGATAAAACAAAACTAAAAGAGAAAAGAAGAAAAATTGCTATTTTGAAACTATAGGCTGCAAACCCACTTTCAAACCTGTTCACATAAATTACAGTCATATGGAAATTAAACAAAAAAACACACAAATTGATAGCCTGAGACAAGAGAAACTGACATCCACATGTAACAACCTAGGTAGGCACTGAAGGAAAGTGTCTTCCTTAAACAAGTGGACTTTGAGTTACTTTCAGTAACATTTCATTATCATGCTATAACTGGATTGTGGCAGGTATATAATTTTAAGTCTTAAGAGCCAGGCAGACCCTCCTTCAGTCTTGTAGAGGGTAATTTGGTAAGGTGTGACAAGAATTCCACATGAGTGTACGCACGTAAATCGCGGTATAGTAGTGATCTATGCATGTAGTGCATGCAGTCGCTATTCTGTTTCAGTCCGTGTGTCAGGGCAATGGCATGTAGCTTTGGAGTGGGTGAACACATGGACAGAGCTTGGGCGGTGCCTAAATTTACATGCACATTATAACATACTGTAATGTACAGGCATTTCCAACCAATCTAGTCACGGGCATTTACACTAAGATCTAGGGTTGGTGCAAGTAGCTGCGTCCAGATTTGGTGTATATATCTCCCCACTTATGCCCCTATTCTATAAAGTAAAGTATGCATGTGCCAAATAAATGCGAGAACACCTGTTGAACTAAGCAACTTTAGGAATCTCCTACTGATCTTTTAGTCAGTTGCGGGGAAACGTTTAAGGAAACTGCACCGTGGAATCCTTCACAAAAGGTGTCGAAGACATTTCCAGTGAACCTAGTATTAGTGGGAAAGCAGAGAGCAAGTGCCAAGAAGGAAAGCGTTGGCCATCCCCATGTGCAACGTCAACGACTGCAAAAGTTTTCTGCCACACAGAACTGACTAGGCTATTTCTCTTTTAGAGACTAGCGTGGATTAAATCTTAGCATCCCAGTAAACGTTTGGTCACTGAAACTGTACCCATCAAAGTTTATTTCTAAGTTGTTATCTTGTGAAATTTAGCAAGGTTTAAGTTATATTCCTTTAAATGCATCTGTGATCCAGTAAGATCAGTTTGCTTCATATACAGTACATATGACTGAAATCTTATTGCCCCTGAGTACCAAATGCACTGCATGCTTAAAATATGAAACGCATGCAATTGATGTTCCTGTTTCATCTTGCAAAATACGTAGCCAGATTAAGAACGAAGTACAGATTTTAATTTTGCCTCCTACCTGCTTGGATAAAGAAAGGAGCTGGATTTGGAAGGAGGTTATAAGAACACGCAGGCCCCAAAGGGAAGTGGGGTGGAAGGTTCAAGATTAATCTTGTGAATCTTGCTATTATCTGTCTAAGCACATGATGAAGGGAATCGCTGGAGGAGGAATGTACACAACGAAGTCAGTAGAGTGAAGAGATGGTGGGTGTGGGCAGCAGAAATATCAGATGGACACGATGAGGGTAATTCTGTTAGGGGCAGCTAGATTTCCACACGTTTACGAATCATGGCATTTTAGTGATTTACATGAGTAAATGACCACATAGTCTCCTTGGTTGGGAGCCGGTGTAAGTGACTGTAGATTTCTATACGAGCGTATTCTATAAAGGCAAATCCATATGCATTTGACTTTATAGATCGGCAACATTAATGCACAAGCATATGAGCATAAATGTAGCCACTACTTACAGAATTACCTCCAATAGGCTTGTTTAGCAGGCGAAACAGCAGAATGGAAAGCAATGCGTGGGAATTTGAAATGTAGGAGGTCAACGTGGGAGCATGATTTTGGCCAGAGAAGCTCTGCAGAGAATATGCAGGAATGTAGGCAAGCTCTAGAGGTGCCTTACAAAACAGGGATAAGCCGAGTGCCCAGACCACAGAGAAAATAACATTGTACTTTGTCCTCTAAGCTAAAACTAGCATACTCCTACGAGTAAATTATTGTCACTGTCTCGCTTACATTCAAGCTGCCAAACAGCAGGCTGTAGCCTCAACCAAAGACCTTATTCATTCATTAGCTTAGAATGAAAAAAGTTAACGACAAGTTCAAAACAACGCCATCTTCAAGAAAGGTCTTCCAGAACTCTGATAGGCTAAGTGTTGCCCTTCAACAGATTGATTAGTTGGATCCAAACTATATGGGGAGTAATTTTATTAGCATGCTTAAATGAAAAGTCCCAAAAGAACCCTGCTTATGCCTATTTTGTAGCTCCCAAACATATGCCCCACACAGTAAGCCTATTATAGCGATTGTTTAGTTCAAAGACATGTGCAGATAGGTCCTCTGGCAAAAAGCACTGAAGCCTGTGAATTTCCAAACAAACTGTAGTGCAATCATTTTAAACAAGCTGCCCTTGTCTTGTCCAGAGAATTCACCACTCTATAAGCTGAAAACACCTCATTTCTTCCTCTAACTCGACCAAACTCAAAGCTCGTCCTGACACCTCTGCAATGCTCCCCACATAAACCCTCAGTACGTGCAGGGAGCACAGGAAGCTGAATTGCAGTCCCAGGCTAAAAGGGGGTTGGATATCCAACCCCGCTATTCGCGGGTCAGCATGACCCCCATAGGAAATACATTCTGAATACAATTGTTCATATTGGGATTTACAGCTGCTCTGTAACGCATTTAAGTTTTTAAAAAGTGCTCATTTCAGCCAACCCTTTACAGAAGGGATTAAGGAGTTATCCTCTTAATCCCATTGTTTATGCCCCCCCCCCCCTGATAGAAATTAAATAAAGGAAGTGGCCTCTAGTTTATTGGTGATATTTGTACACGTAGGTTTGCAAAATGGCCCATATAAACGTGTACATGCCGGCACTTAAATGTGTAGATTGTGAAATATGAACTTCCACATGTAAGTATTGGCACTTGGGGCAGGCCCCACCATCAGGCAAACCAGGTATTCACCTAGGGCAGCGAGAACAACAGGGCTTTCAAAGCTAAATGATAGATTTTGACAGCCAGGGAGGAATGTAAGGCTTAAGGTCTGCCTACTTTGAACCAGCTCTGGGGCCAGTCCTACAGGCACTTACATATTTAAGTTGTGAAGTTTCCCATGTTGATTTTTCCAATCTATAGGTTCGCAGTTTGCCTCCCCTGGCTCCACGTATCAACAATGACACATACACGTCTGCACTATATTAGAAAAGGCTCCTCATTTAGCAGAGGCTTTTCTAAAATATTTCTGAAACTGAATATGTTGTTACCTTGATGTCTCAATTCTAGTCTCCGTGTGCTATCTGAAATGTACCTATAAATATCTAATTGTGTACATGGATATGGGTGTAAATAAGTAAACGCCCTGAAAGATAATGTATAATTTTATTCAGATGATGTGAGGTATTTTTGGGGGTGTATAAAGTTCAGAGCGGGGGGATGCACTTGTCCTTCATAACACACATGTACACATATAAGGGTATGTTTAGCATTGTGTGCTAGGGTTTTGCAGGTATTACTACTACTGAACATTTGTATAGCGCTACAAGACATACACAGCACTGCACAGACACATGCAAAAGACAGTTCCTGCTCATCAGAGCTTACAATCTAGTCAAGACAGTCAACATAGTAGCTGTAGACATGTGATACATCTAGCATAAGGAAACACAAAGGAAATTAGGCAAATCAAGATCCGAAAGCGGCAGCAAAGAGGTGAGTTTTCAGCCTGGGTTTGAAAAGGGCCAGAGATGAAGCCTGACTTACAGACTCAGGTAGTTAGTTCCAAGCATAAGGAGCAGGCATATTGAGCATTTAAGGTAGATATCAACATGCAATACGTGCAAAAGTCATGTGCTGCCTGTTGGGGATGTGTATAGCATTGCCCCAGTAGATACCGCACTGAATTCGGACCCTAATGCACTCCAGTAGTAAAGTGGATGTGCTTAATGCCACCGCTATTCACTATTAAATTCATCTCAGGTTTGCCAACTAGTTCTAGAGTTTCAGGGCAGGCCGATCCAGGAAGAACAGGACTGCAAGTCTCACTGTAAGCTGTGTCTGAAACCCATATTGGATCATTCTTTTCCTAAAACTCTTGAGCCATTTGGCAAGCAAATGATAGTGTTTCTAAACTCACTGGAAAAATAGTAAAATAAATATTGCCTTCTTATGGGCAGCCATCTTGAATTTTGGATCTAAATAGTTGCATCTCTTTGAGCCACTGACCTTTTGAGCCATTCCATTAATGATTTCAGAAAGGTGCCATTAAACTATGTTTATGTAATTCATAGTCGGTGCACAATTTAGGCCATGATCCTTTCTCTATAGAGAGTATTTTGATCGACATAAGATTGTTGAGTTAATTGCAATGAAAATCTTATAAAACTTTAGAGAATAATTATAGCCTTTTAACAAAATTGGCACCTAGCCAAGAAATAAGAAAATGCTTTGCTTGCATTTCTTGAAAGGCTTTTTCGAGGGGATGCTCGTGGACCCAGTACCGGCACCTTTTTCATTGCCTACTAAAATTGACCTGTGGGCCCACAGGTATTCATGAAAGAGCCCTGCATACGAGTACTGGCATCATTTTTGCTAGGAAAAATGCACTGTCCAAAGGTAAATGAAAAATGGAGCAAGGGCATTTTATCATTTTCTGCTATTCATGATCATGGGTTTTAGGAGGCCTCATTAATGATGGTTACCTTTTGCTGACGATGCAATACAGCTTGGATAGAGGGTTAAGAGCAGAAATATGAAGGAACCAAAACATCACAATTAAACAGACTCTGAGCTGATAAGTGGCTGATGCATCACAATGTGGAGAAATGTAAGGTAATGAGACCACAGACCAACGATAATGCAAGAGGCAAAAGCCCATTTGAGAAGCACAATGCAGATTACATAAAAACCAAACAAAGGCTTTGATGGCAATCGTGAATAATGCATAAACGAAATTTGCACAATGGCTGGCAGCCATAAAAGCAAACAACCAACGAGGCAATATATTTAAAATCTCGCAGGTGAGAACACAGCCATGGGGTCTGATCCTCAGGGGTGACATGGTCTTATTACCCTTATTTTGTGCACAATTGTAACTCCTGAAAATACATTTTTAGTTTAGTTTGAGCACTTACTATACCGCATTCTATAATACATATATCAAAGCAGTTTACATAGTGATGTTTTAATTATATGTTATAAACATTTTTAAGGGAGTAGGGTATGACAAATAGGATCATAAATAAGATCAGATACAACATGAAGATAATAAGGAAGGCATAAAGTAAAGAGTTTGAGTATTTCATTATCAGTCGTTACTGTCTGGCCTCTCTCCAAAAAGTGATTTAAAAAAATAGGTGTTTAAAAAAAAAATGTAAATCTAGATTAAACTGGAAGCTGCTATTAGATAACTAGGTAAAGAGTTCCATAAGGAAGGAACAGGAAAGTAGTGTGCAGATTTGCGAGTGGATTTGAGGTGCGAATGGTAAACTGAGGAAAGATGGATTGGATGTTGAGAACAAGAAATGTCAAAGGAATGAAAAAAGTGTCAAAGGAATGAAATGGGATGATAAATAATGAGGAATTTCACTATAAAACGCCCTATGTCCTAAGAGTAGACTCCTAAATTTAGAGCAATAGATAATAGCTAACCAATGTTAAGCTGTGAACAAAGATATGATGTGATCATATTTTCATGCCCAATTAAATAGTTTCATGCAGTATATTTTGAAGACTCTTCAAAGAGATGAGACTAAGATCATTTTATAAGCTGCTGCCTTAAAGTGGCATTTTACAAATGAGCTCCAAGTGCAATCTGAGACGTTCAAAGCCGAACATCTGAAATAAAGCAGGGTCCGTCCAAGTTCACAAACATGACATGCCTGATATGGACGTCTGTGGTGGCATCTACATAGACAACACTGCAATAGTATTCCAGATCGTGGATGTCTAGGAATAACCTAAGGCCAAGGGAAGCTGGGGTTTGAGTCCCACTGCTGCTATCATTGCTAGCGTGCAGCGTACTGGGGATGGTGGAGTGTCTATACCTTTTGGATGTTTTATGGCCAAAACAAGCACTTTCCTGGTGCCTGAAGCAGGTATACCTTAGATAAAACTCCAGATATTTCTAAGATCAAGCGGTGATATCCAGGTTCTTAGGAACGCCTCCACCATGTCTCCATTCAGACTTGGACATCCTCATACTGGGGGCGTCCACAGCCCAGCTTCTAAAATGCCTTTGGAGACATCTCGGTGATTTGGACATCTCTATATCCATTTGCAGATGTCCAAAGGACGAATAGGACTTTTAAAATAATCCCCTTAGTCTAAGCAGCTAATAACTAGGACATTAATTAGTTAATGCTTCAATGTCCAAACAGGACCTAATTGAATAAATTTGACACCTGAAAAGATCTGAGGCTCAAAACTGGGAGATGAATAGAACAGGCAACCAAGAATCTTGAGAAGAGCTAGAGGGCTGCCAGCAAGGAAAGGTGCAATGTTGGGGCTTTCATTTTGCCTTGTTTGGCTTGTGACATAAATGATATTAACTTTAAAATAAAGCAGTTTCAGATAGAATTCAAGATGGTGACAGAGGACATGCTAGCCTGTGCTCGTCGGCTGCCTTATCTGCTTACTAGATTTTCTTATTCCTTCTATGCCGAAATACAAGACCAAAGGTAAGGGAGGTCACTTCTCTAAACTAGAGGCTCTTGCGGCTGGGCAGCGGATGTTGGACAACTTTGCGATGGCTCTTCCTCCTATGGGAGTACCTGCTGCCGGGACTGGGGAGAGTCCCGACTTGGGGAGCAATGTCTTGTTTAGCCCTTTGGGCTCCTCTACTCCTCCAGCTCCTGATGTGCTTCTTGCTGCTGGACCGGGAGACCCTGGAGATGGCGTGGCAAGTCAGGTAGCGGCTGCAGCGGAGTCTGGTGTTGCTGGAGCCATGCAGACTCTTTCCATCATGCAAAGGGAGACCCTCTCCCCGCAGGAGTTGGTGTGGGAGGCCAGTTCTATTCCGGCAATGCAGTTGTTTCAATGAAGGACAGCAATAATGCTGGGTCATCAAAGGATCTGGTTTGGTTGTCCAGTGTTACTCTAAACTTAGCCGGATAGTATAGCCCATATCAGGCCTGGAGATGTTGTAGTCGCGGTCTAAACGCCAAAAATTGTTTAGGCCACTCTACTGTGCTTTTGCTGAAATCCAGGTAAAAGGAAATTTTATGTCCCTCAAATAGCACCGTGACATTAACCCTGGCAGTGTTCATGATTTGGACCATGTGCTGTTGTCTAAGCAAGCAGAGAATCAAAGGTCACAGTTTCCGGGTTTGCGGACCTGCCTGAGTCAGGACTTGATGAGCTCTTTCAATTTCAAGCAGCCGGGTGAATTCCAGATGGAGCATTTTAGGCAACAGGCTCTCTAAGAACGCCACCGCGTCTGCCCCTTTGGTTCCCTCCGAGATGCCTACAATTAGAATGTTGTTTTATCGTGCTCTGTTATTGAGATCCTCTAGGGTATGTTCCAATATCTCCACATCCTTAGAAGCCCTGTGTAGCATCTTAAGGCATTCCTTGTGGACTGCGAGAACAGTATCCGCTTTGTCCATGCAGGCGGTGAGGACTGACATTTGAGCTTTTTAGTCTTGCAGTTGTAAGCGAGTCTCCATTTGCTGAAACCAATGCTCGCACTGCTCTGATTTCTTCCAGGAGCTCCTGCATTGCATCAGTGGGGTCACGGCTGGCCGCCATCTTGTAGGGTGACAGAGGGTCCGATTTTGCTTGTTTCGTCCCTGCACTCTGTGCTGTAGAATAGTCCAACCGGACCAGTTTGCCTTTTGTCATGCTCAGCAGTAGTAAGGAGTGCAGGGTAGGTGAAACAACGCACCGTTGAAAGGTTATGCAAGATCAGGGGACGAGATTTTTGTCAGGGTCCTCGGGAGCAAAACTCCTAAGCAGCCATATTGAACCACAGCTGGTTTCACCCTCGTTACATCTTTATTTTAAAAAGTTTGATGGTATCATGTTTATGGGTGGAAAAATACAGATCTTCCTGGACATTTCCAGATGGATGCAAATCAGGAGGAAGAAATTTCAGGAGCTTAGCTCCGAGGTTTTGGCCTTGGGAGCAAAGTTCCATTTAAGAGTCCCCTGTAAGTGCTGTCCTATTATAAGAGAATAAGAACTCTCATTGCTTTGAACCCTCACACCTGTGCTTTTTTCTGGATGCTAAACTGCTGAAGGATTGATCCAATGTAATATCTAGGGGTTTTTGAAGTTTTGGGGGAGGTTTCCTATTTTTCTTTTTTTATTTTCCTTATCAGTCTTCTCATAGTTTTTGTATTCTTGAATCCTCCTTTATTGTGGATGTTAATATTCAATGTAATATATTTCCTTTTAATATTTTATGTACTTCTGTGACATATGATTGAGTGTATGTTTCTGTTTCAGAGGTTTTCCTTTGTCTATGTAAATCCTATAAAAAGTAAAATAAAAAAAAAATATAGCAGTTTCATCTATTAACAGCCTCCAAACAGATTCTAACTAAAGTGAGATAAGGTGAATAAAAATCTGTATTAAATTAAAATTCAATGTCATCAGCAAAAAAGTGAACATTTACTCCAGAGGATTATGTCAAAGCAGGAAGATAAAAAAAAATGTTAAATAGGTGGGCTAGAGCTGATCCCTGAAGGACTCGCCATTGAAGGAGATTAACTAAGAATAATGAAAAAATGAAAGACACTAAAATAGGGTATATCCTGGAGATAAGATGTAGTCCCTAGAATATCTAGTTTAGATTGCTGATTGGATTTTGCATCAGCTGTTGACCTTACTGATCATCAGTGAAACTAATAGGACTGCCCAACCAGACGTTCGGCCTTCTACCTCTGTCCCTCCCTATGGAACTTTCTGCCCACTGCCCTTCGACTGGAGGAGTCCTACCCCAAATTCCGTTCCTTACTGAAAACCCACCTCTTTTTCCTCTGCCTTTAACCTTTCCCTCCTGACTCCCTCTTATCTACTCTCTGAACTTCAATGTCTAAAGTTTTTCATTTCTCTTTTTTGGACAACAATTGTAACTTCTTTTCTTTTTCTCTCTGTTTTTATTGTATTGTAAACCGCCCCCAATGTAATGGGGGTGGTATATCAAATGATGAAATAAACATAAACAAACATAAACATTATCCAAAGCCCATGAATATCACTTAACAATGCAGTTCACATTGTTTCAGTACTGAAACCCCAGCAAAATCTCAATTGATTGGAGTGTTATGCATTTACTCTTTCAGCATAGTTGTCACCCAATAAATAACTATCTATTCAGTTAGTTTAAAAATGAAAGATAAATTAGAAATTGGATGGTATTGTTTTAGGTCAGTAGGATCAGATTTGTATTGTTTTAGTTTGGGAGAAACAATGTGCTTCCAGAGTTTGAGTATTTGTCCCAGATGAAATACTAGACTCCTAGTACTAATGATGTCAGGTAAAGACAAGACCAGATACACAATCAACCAAAATATAGAAAACAGGCTATATGGTCTTTATCTGCCATTATCTAGTCTGCCCATCCATAAGAACTATTACGTTTTATAGTCCGTTAGAGATTGTGCGTGTCCCATACTTTCTTAAATTCAGATACAGCCCTCATTTCGCCACCTCCACTGGGAGGCTATTTCACACATCACCACACTTTCCGTTAAGAAATATTTCCTTAGATTATTCACAAATCTATCCCCTTTCACCTTCATCCTATGATTTCTTGTTCAAGAGTTTCCTTTCAATTGAAAGAGGGCCACCTCCTTTTTATTTATACCACATAGGTATTTAAATGTCGTCGTCATATCTCCTGCCTTTCATCCAAATAAAAATATTGAGATCTTTGTCTATCCTCATATGCCTTATGACGAAGACCATTAACCATTTTAGAGCCACCCTCCACATCAACTCTATCCTGTTCATAGTCTTTTGAATCAAAACAAATGCCAAAATAGTCTTTTGAAGGCGCACTCCAGTATTGTACGCAGTACTATAAATGAGGGCTTACAAGAGTTAGAAAGACACTATCACCTCTTTTTTTCCTGCTGGCCCTTCTCCCTTTGCACCCAAGTATATTTCTGGCATTTGTCATTGTTTTTTCTATCTGTTTGGTCACTTTAAGATTATCCAGTGTGATCACTCCCTGGTCTCGCTCTTCTTTCATGCATTGAAGTACTTCACCTCCCTATACTGTACTGTTTCCTTGTTTTGTTTTGTTTTTTGAAGCTCAAATGGATGACCTTGCATTTTTTAGCATTAAATCTTAGCTGACAAATTCTGGACCATTCTTCTAGCTTCATTAGATCCCTCCTCATGTTATCCACACCTTCCAGGATGTCTACCTTATTGCAGATTTTGGCATCATCCACACAGAAGCAAACCTTTTGCCAACAGACCTTCCACAATATTGATTACAAAAATGTTAAACAGAACAAGACCAAGAACTACTTCATGTGGCACACCAGTGGTAATGCCCCTATCTTCAAGCTGAACTCCATTTACTTCTACCCTCTGGTGCCTTCCACTCAACCATTTTCTTACCCATTCAATCACTTTAGGTTCCACCCCAAAGGTATTCAGTTTATTTATATATCGCTAATGCAGAATGATGTCAAAGACCTTGCTGAAATCTAAGTATACCATATCTAGCACTCTCCTCCATTCCCATTCTCTGGTCACTGAAAGAAATCATTCATCTGGTAAAACCTTCCTCTAGTAAAGCCATTCTGTCTCAGATAATGTAATCCCTTGAATTCCAGAAATCATACTATCCTCAGCTTTTAGTAGCATTTCTTTTCATTTACTCACCACAGAGGTCAGTCCAACTGGTATGTAGTTTCCAACCTCTTTCTTACTTCTACTTTTGTGGACAGGAACTACTTACATGGCCGCCCTTCTCCAATCCTCCAGGATCATTCCCAACTCTAAAGAAGCAATATAAAGGTCAGACAGCAGAGGCCCCAGTACTTCAATAAATTCCTTCAATACCCTTAGATGAATCTCATTTGGCCCCATTGCATTGTTTACTTTTAGTCTAGCTAGCTCTTCATAAATACAGTTGTCTGAAAATCATTCAGGGTCTACCTCACTTAAAGTTCTATTTGTGGGGTTTTTTGAGGATCCATTCCCAGCACCTTTATCTGGGAACATAGAAAAGAATATTTGTTAAGCTATTCCACTATATCTTCAATCTCTACATAGAGCAGCAGACTTGGAAGAGCTTAGGAAAACAGAGGTATAAAGAAGAGTCCTACAGGGACATAGTACAAAAGTCCCACCTCCAGTCTGGCAGCATCAGTGCTGCCTTGGAGGGGAGAGGTCACCTGAAAGGAGAGCATTAGCTCGGTATGGCAGGAAGTGATCCTATAGCTAAGACCTGTCCTCCAGTTGATATAATATCCTTTCACACTGAAGATATATCTCCAGGGCCATGTGCCCATGAGGGAAGGGTTAGGGTGGCCATTATAATTGGAAATTCAATCATTAAGCATGTAGATAACTGGGAAGCTGGTGCATGTGAGGATCACCTGGTAACTTGATCACCTGGAGTGATGGTGACAGACCTCACATGCCAGTTAGTATTTTAGACAGTGCTGGGGAGGAGCTTGCTGTGTTGGTATAAGTTGGTGCCAATGACATACGAAAGTCTCAATGCATGGATGTGATGATAGTTTGAGTAAGAGGGTTTTAGATTTGTTAGGAACTGGGCAACATTCTGGGGAAGAGGGCAGCTTTTCCAAAAAGATGGATTCTACCTTATCCAGAGTGGATCTAGGCTTCTGGCATTAACCTTTAAAAAGGAGACAGAGCAACCTTTAACCTAGATAATGGGAGAAAACTGACAGTCGCCCAAGAGTGCAAGGTTGGGAATGATGTAGCTTTGAAGGATACTAGCAAAGCAGGGAAGTCGGGGCATTCTGATAGGTGCCAATAAAGGCAAAAATAACCCAGGTACCTTTAATTAAAGAGCAGACAGAGTTGAAAGATTCTAAATTAGCCGTCAACTGATAACCAGATTGTTAACATTAACAAAAAAACCCCCCAAACTTTTAAATGCCTGAATGCAAATGCTAGAAGTCTAAAAACTAATATGAGAGAGTTAGAACAAATAGCACTTAATAAAAGATTGGATAAAATTGTCATCTCAGAGACCTGGTAGAAGAAGGACAAACAATGGGGGATACACTGACTGGGTACAAATTATATTGCAATAATAGGGTAGATCAAATCGGTGGAGGGGCGGCGCTATGTGTTAAAGAGGGCATTGAGTCATACAGGATAAACGTTTTACAGGAAACTAAATACACTATAGAATGGTGGATAGAAATTCTATGTAAACAGGGGAAGGGAATGGCTTTGGGGCTGTACTACCATCACCCTGGCCAAAATGAACAGACAGATGCTAACAGAAATTAGGGAACCTAACAAAATTTACAACACAGTGATGATGGGTGATTTAAATTACCCCAGTATTGACTGGGTCAATTTCACATCAGGATATGCTAAGGAGATAAAGTTTCTGGGTGAAATTAATGACTGCTGCATGGAGCAACTGGTTCATGAACCGACATGAGGGGAAGCGATTTTAGATCTAGTTCTTATTGAAATGCAGGATGTAGAGCAAGAATAACATGGTTAGAGCCACTTGGCAATAGTGATCATAACATGATCACATCTGATTTAGTAACTGGAGGGAGAACAGCAGGGAAATCCACTGTACTAGCATTTAACATCCAAAAGGCAAAATGAGCAAAATGGTTAATAAAAAAACTAAAAGGATCCTTTGCAAAGGTTAAAAGTTTACATCAGACCTGGATGTTATTTAAAAATACTATCTTGGAAATGTATTCCACATAAGAACATAAAATATGCCATACTGGGTCAGACTAAGGTCCATCAAGCCCACTATCCTGTTTCCAACAGTGGCCAATCCAAGTCACAAGTACCTGGCAGGTTCTTTCTTTATGATACCTAGCATTTGCCTTTTGGCAGACACTGCACACTGGGTGGAGAGTTTCAATATGTTCCTAATGTGGAACCTTGCATTGTTTACCATGGCTTGGGTTGTTCTTTCCTAGGTGCATAACTTTGCACTTGTCCACATTAAGCTACATCTGCCATTTGAATGTCCAGTCTTCTAATTTATGAAGGTCCTCTTGCAATTTTTCACAATCCTCTTGGGTTTTAACAACTTTGAATAATTTTGTGACATCTGTAAATTTGATTACCTCACGCGGTATTCCGATTTCCAGATCATTTGTTTATTTATTTGAACAGTTTTTCTGTACCGCCCCTTCCTGCGATCAGGGGCGGTTTACAATGAACTATAAATGCAAAGATACATGCAACAAATCAAATTATTGTACATTGAAACTAAGAACTTGGATAATATAAGGAACTATATACATGCCAGTAGTCACTTATACATATGCAGAGTGAGCTGGCTTTCTTAGCTATGTACAATGGATTTGTGGTCAAGGCAGTTTATATGGAATGAAAGTACAAATACATTATAACTGTCATTATACTATATATAAACATGCAACTATGAACCCCTGGGTTCTTAACTATATACATTTCTGGCTATGTACCGTTGTAATGATAGTCATCTTGTAATTTTCTTTCTGAGGGGGGAGGGGTCGTGAGCTTGCATTGAAGTGTTCCTTGAACAGATGTGTTTTTCGATGTTTTCTGAAAGTCATCAGGTCAGCGATGTTCCTGAGTTGGTCTGGTAGCTTCCAAGAAGCAGTAATTTATTTAATCTAGAAACTTTATCTTCCTAGCATGTCCTGCCATGACACTGATCCATTCGACTAACTCTTCCTCTTTGCTCTTATTTGCAGGAGGGTGACTGAGGTCTTTTTCCCTCCATGACTGCTGGTACTGTTGTTGTTTATTATTTCTTTCCTCTCCTTTTCTGTTTGATCTTTAGTTTTGTCTGGTGCAGTGTTTAAGAATTGTTTGTCCATATTTTTATTTTTGTATTTTTGATTTTGTTTTTGGTCTTTCTATTGTGAGATTTTGTTGGAGGTCTGTTTTTTGGAGTCTGTAGAGAAAGAAATGACAGGTTTTAGCTATATGTTGAATATGTGTTCAGAAGGAAAGAGAGGAATCAGATTACCCCAAGGCTGTGGGCCAAGGAAACAGGACAAAGACGAGTGTTGTCAACAGAGAGAGAGGGGAGGAGGAGGGTTTAAAGGGAAAAATAAGAAGTTCCGGTTTAGGCATATTCAATTTTAGGTGGCGGTGCGACATCCAGGCGGCGATGTCAGATAAGCAAGTAAAGATATGAGTTTGGCATGAAGGAGAGATGTCAGGTGTAGGTATCTAGATTTGAGAGTCATCAGCTTAAAAATGCTATTGAAAGCCATAGGAAGAGATGAGGGCACCAAGGGACTGGGTATAGAGAAAGAAAAGGAGAGAGCCCAGAACAGACCCTTGAGGTACACCGAGAGAGGGATGGCAGTAAAGGGGGAACCTCCAGAACAAATGCTGAAAGAGCGACTGGAGAGAGAAGAAGAGGACCAAGGCAGTAAGGGGCCTCTAAAACCAAGTGAGGATAAAGTGTCAAGGAGGAGGAGGTGGTCAACAGTATCAAAAGCAGCAGAAAAATCAAGAATGAGAATTGGACTTAGCAAGGAACAGATCACTGGAGACATTGGCAAGAGCCGTTTCAATAGAATGAAATGGATGAAAACCAAAATGAAGTAGATCAAGCAGAGCTTGAGAGGAGATAAATTTGAGACAGCTGTGGAGAACTGAATGTTCAAGAATTTTGGAAATGAATGAGAGAAGGAAAATGGGTCGATATCCACCAGCTCACTATTATCTGGATTTTCAGAAAGCTTTTGATAAGGTCCCTCATGAGAGACTCGTAAGGAGATTAAAAAGGCATGGGCTATGAGGCAGTATACTGTTGTGGACTGGGAACTAGTTAAAAGATAGAAAAGAGAGTAGGACAAAATAGCCAATTTTCTCAATGGGAAGGAACGAGTGAGGTGATCAAATCTGCAGATGACACAAAATTATTTAAAGTTGCTAAATCACAAGAGGATTGTGAAAAATTGCAAGACACTGAGAAATTGGGAAACTGGACATCCAAACGGCAGATGACATTTAATGTGGACAAGTGTAAAGTTATGCACTTAGGGAAGAACAACCAACACTACGGATACACAATGCAAGCTTCTACATTAGGAATCGCCACTCAGGAAAGGATCTGGGTGTCATCATGGATAATACATTGAAAACCTCTGCCTAGTGTGTAGCGGCAGCCAAGAAAGCAAATCGAATTCTAGGAATCATAAGGAAGGGAATGGAGATTAAAACCTCTGTATTGCTGGGCAGGGGCGGCCCAAGGGGGGTGAGGGGCCATGTGCGGAGACTTGGGGTGGGGCCTCATTTGCATAAATTTTTGCATAATGTTACCATACACTAACTTTTAGTAAACGTGCCTCCTAATGAGTGTATGGATAAAGAAAGACTAAAAGATTTCTACATTACTATAATCCAGTGCCAACCTTCAGGCACATTAGGAACTACTACAAACACTGCCCACTTAAAACCCATAAAAGAATAAACCCAACCAGAATTGAATAAATAATACTAATTAAAGGAATTCTGGTACAAAAAGCACCCCGTGTTAGAAAAACTTTTTTTGTCGGAGAATAGCCTCCCAGTGCTACGTTATGTAGAAAGTTAGCACCGCCGGGATTTCTCCTTTTTATTAATAAAGACCAAAGTACTTAGCTTGGTAAACCAATGCCATAGCTGCATTGTCGATTTTGGCAGCTATGGCATTGGTTTACCAAGCTAAGTACTTTGGTCTTTATTAATAAAAAGGAGAAATCCCGGCGGTGCTAACTTTCTACATAACGTAGCACTGGGAGGCTATTCTCCGACAAAAAAAGTTGTTTTTCTAACACGGGGTGCTTTTTGTACCAGAATTCCTTTAATTAACACTTAAAACCCATAGCAAACCCGCCATATCGTAACAGCACTACCAGGACTCCCAAAGCACCATACTCTACCTATCAAAAGGCAACACTGCAAATATTAAACCAATACATTTCGGAGAATAACAATACATGACCTACTGGGGAAAGAGAACAAGTGGCAATGTCAAATAGGAATTACATAAACAGAATACCTCAGCTCAGTTACACATGCAGAACATAGACCACCACGAAACAAGGAACCACAATTTAGAAACAGGAAGACAATGGTCTGCAAAAAAATTTTTTTCGAGAGCTGTTTTGGTTATTCCACGAAATTATTCTTTTTTGGTGTGCTGAATCCAAAAATGACCTCCATTTTGTCATAGAACATCACGTTTCCTGACAATTTAGGTAAATATGTTAAATAAGGCAATACCGCAAAATAAATGGAAATAGACTTATAAAATTAACGTTTTATTACAATATTTTCATGAAAATCCTTTTTTGAACTGAAATGAGCTCACCTACACACACTAAACTCAATTCTTCTTCCTTGTGAGGCTCCTCTTGGTGCATTTACGCTTGTGAGTAGCATCTGGAATGTCTCTCTGAAGCATCCAACAGTAGTCTGCCATCATTGTAATGCTCCTTTTTCCCTGGTATCTCCTTTTCATCTCTTTAATGTCTTGGTGGAATCGTTCACCTTGTTCCTCACTCACAGCTCCCAAATTTTCAGGAAAGTAGTCAAGGTGGGACTGGAGGAAATGCACTTTCAAACTCATCAGGCAACCTAAAGCTTGAAATGCTTTCAGCATTCGTCCGACGATCTTTTTGTAGTGAGGATCTTTGTTACTGCCTAAACATTTCTGTACGACTTCTTTAAATGCAATCCACCCTTCTTTTTGAGGATCCGTCATGGTATTGACAAACTCTTGATCAACTATAAGCCTTCTAATGTCTGGTCTGACGAACACACCTTCCTTCAATTTTGCCTCCGACAGGCCTGGAAACTTGGTGACCAAGTATTTGAAGCATTCTCCATCTCTTGGAAATGATTTTATGAATTGCTTCATCAATCCCAATTTTATGTGGAGAGGTGGTAGAAGAACTTTATGGGAAGGTACCAAAGTTTCTCGGAGGACATTTTTTTCACCGACTATTAGCACCCTCGGCTGCCAACTCTTCTTGGTCCAGTGATTTTGTCAGTCTCGACTGTCCCATAGACCCAGAAAACAAGGATATTTGGTATACCCAGCTTGTTGCCCGAGCAGCATGCACAAGACCTTCAAGTCCCCACACACTTGCCAACCATGGTCTTCATATTTAAGTTTACGAAGAACCAATTCCAAGTTCTCGTAGGTTTCCTTCTAGTGTACGGAAGGACCTACAGGTATGGAAGCGTAAATACCGTTGTGGAGTAAAACTGCTTTGAGACTTCTTTTTGAAGAATCTATAAAAAGACGCCATTGCTCTGAATCATATTGGATTTTAAATTGACCCATCAGACCTTCGACATCGATGCAATAAACCAACTTGTCTTCCTGGGCGAAGTAAGGAACGAACTCCTTTTCACGATGTCTGAACCATGAAGATGACACTCCTGGCAACAATAAATTCCTGCTTTTCAGCCTTGATCTGAGTAACTTACCAAATCATTCCTCTCATCCCGAGAAAACAATTTTGGTCTTGTATCATCTTCAAACTCAGAACTTGATTCGTCATCTGGTTCAGGTATGACTTCACCTTCATCAGAGCTAGGTATCTCTTCCAAGGTAGCAGGGGGCTTGGGTACTAGTATATCTGTGCCATGGGGGATGGGACGAATTGCCGAGTGAAGATTGGGGTATGAAGTAGAATGCTTCCATTTGCAATTAAACCCTTTCACATCGCATGAACAAAAGTAACAGTCGTCACTATGGTTCTTTTGCTCTCGCCATACCATAGGAATCCCATAACGGAAAGATTTTTTCTTACCCTTGAACCAGTTTCGGAGGTCCTCAACACACCATTTACACACTTTATGAGGCGCCCAGACTTTATCTTGATCTCCAATTTTTAGTCCAAAGTATGCAAAGTATACTTTTTTCACAAAGTCTGTAATATTCTGTTGTTGCTTCAACACTGTATATTCACCACAGATGAAACAGAAACTGTCTGGCGAATTAATACACTTTCGTGGAGCCATAACATAACGGTTGAAGAATGACGAGCTAACACAAATTGCGATGAAAAAGTTGAACAGCCTAGAACCAAGAACCTGATGATGATTCGTGCACAAGTGTGGCATGCAGGAGAGAGCAGCTCTGTGTCTGTACACGAGACGTCACAGTGCTGGCCACGCCCCCCTGCACTGACCGGAGCTGCTGCTATCTGCCCTGTGTCTCCCTCCCACTGGATTCTTCAGGAAAGATTAACCCCTTCTACCATTAGAAGCACGGACTTAAAACTTGCTTAGCTTATGTATATATTGCTGACCATCAGATTTACGGTGCTATATATTTTTTTACATAACTCGGACAACCCCTTTAAGTTTTTTTTGGCATTTTATATCTTAAATGCACTTATGTGAATTAATAGCAATTTGAAAAAATTTGATAAATTTGAAGACAATTTTGCATGTTGTGGCTAATCATGATGTCTAGGAGTTTTTTCAATATTTTATTTGTTTTCAGCACACCAAAATACATGAAAATTAGATGAAAATAATCAAACAGCTTTTTAGTCGCACACATGTGGTGTGGGAACCCGAAAAGCCAAACTTGGAATGTACAACACTGTAGAAATAAAACTATAAATTAATTTCCTATTGTGCTAAACAAAGCTCGGACGTTAATGATGCACATTTCCCAGAGCTGACAAATTCCAGTTAATAAATTCAAAATAGAGAGATTTTTCTACCTTTTGTGCATATGTTTTCATTTGCAATTGCTCCAGCCACTTTCTTCTGGTTTCTTCGTGTCTTCTGCTAACTCTCCATCGTCTGCTGTCCATTTGTCCTTTCTTCTCTCTTCTAGTTTTTTTTTCCATTCTCTCTCTACATTTGCCTTAACATACTAATCTTTCTCCTTTTGCTCTTTCCTCATTCCTATTTCGTCCACTCAAATTTTACCCTTCCATCCTCAATCCCCACTTACTCTCCCAATACCCAGCCAATTATAGATTTGTCTTCCCTCCCACACAAAATATTTTTCCCTCTCCATTTCACTCTCCCAGCTCCATCCCATTCTAATCCTCCCCCAACATCAGCTCCCTTCTAGTTCTAGCCCCACCCAGCATCCGCTCCCTTCTAATCCTGCATCGGCCCATTTCCAGTCCTAGTCCCCGCATCAGCCCATTTCCAGTCCTAGTCCCTGCATCAGCCCATTTCCAATCCTATCCTAGCCCCACCATCAGCCTATTTCCAGTCCTAGCTCCCCCATCCATTTCCAGTCCTATCAGAGTCCCTCCATCAGCCCATTTCCAATCCAAGCCCCCCATGAGCCTACTTCCAGTTCTAGCACCTCCATGAGTCCATTTCAATCCAAGTCCCCACCACTGCCCATTTCCAATCTTAGCACAACCCAACAGCCCATTTCCAGTCCTATCCTAGCCCCTCCATCAGCTCATTTCCTGTCCTAGTCCCCCCCCCCACTGAGCCCATTTCCAGTCCTAGCTCCCCTCCCCATCAGCTATTTGCAGTTCAAGCCCCCCTTCCACTCAGCCCATTTCCAATCCTAGCAACCCCCCAGCCCATTACCAGTCCTAGCCCCCCCATAGCCCATTACCAGTCCTAAGCCCCCCATAACCCATTACCAGTCCTAACCCCTCCATCAGCCCACTTCCAGTCCTAACCCACATCACTCCATTTTCAGTCTTAGCCCCCCATAGCCAGTCCTAACCCCCCTCCCCCCATCAGCCCAGGTAGATTAAAAAACAAACAAACCGGCTGCTGCTGCCGCTGCTGCCTTGGCAGTAGCAGAATCAAGGGTCCCGCGGGGCCCCCCTGCCCTGCAGAGCCCTCCCTGCAGCATTAGCTCCCTCTGTGCGGGCTTTTCAGAGCCGCGAAGGGAGAGTTTCCCTTTCTCGTGGCTCTGTTAAGCCCGCCGGGGCTTGCATCAGCACTGGCGGGCTTAACAGAGCTGCAAGAGAGAAGCTCTCCCTTCGCAGCTCTGAAAGACGATGCTGCAGGGAGGGCTCTGCAGGACAGGGGGGCCCTGCGGGGCCCTTGATTCTGCCACTGCCAAGGCAGCAGCGGCCTTTTTTTTTTTTTTTTTTTTTTTAATCTACGTGGGCTGATGCAGAATGTTTTTTGCGCAGGGCTCCCTGAAACACAGGGCCCTGTGCAAAAAACATTCTTGCTCAATGGACAGGCCGGCCCTGTTGCTGGGTTGCATAGAGAGGAATTACCAGCAGAAAGGAGGTACTGATGCCACTGTAGAAGTCACTGGTGAGGCCTCACTTGGAATATTGTGTTCAGTTTTGGAGACCATATTTCACAAAGGATATAAAGAGACTAGATACGGTTCAGAGGAAGGTGTCCAAAATGATTTGAAGCCTGTGCCAGAAGACTATGAGAAGAGACTTGAAGACCTAAATATGTATACGCTAGAGGAGAGGAGTGATAGGGGAGATATGATTCAGAACTTTAAAAACTTAAAGAGCATTATTGAACAAACAAACCTTTTTCAAAGACTGGGAAGCTATAAAACTAGAGGGCATAACATGAAACTGCAATGGGGTAAACTGAAAGGCAACGCCGGGAAATACTTTTCCACTGAAAGGGTGGTGGATGCTTGGGATGCCCTCCCGGTGGAAGTGGTGGGGGCAAATACAGTGACAGAATTCAAAATGGCATGGGACAGACACAGTGGATCCCTTTATAGCAACAGGATAAAATCAAAATAAACTTAACTATCTCTTATATCTCAACAAATAGGGGTGACCTGCACAGAGCAGTGGGTACACCCCTAAGCAAAGGCATGTGGAGGGGTGACCTGCACGAAGGGGCATATGTGCCTACTCTTGCCACCTTGCTGAACAGACTAGATGGACCATAGTGGTCTTTATCTGCCATCATATACTATGTTACTATGCTTCAAGGTGCGACCTCACTTTGAATATCGTGTGCAGTTCTGGTCACCATATCTAAAAAAGGATATAATGGAATTAGAAAAGGTACAGATAAGAGCAACCAAAATGATGAAGGAGACGGAAGGAAACCCCTACGAGGAAAGACTTTAAAGGTATGGGCTCTTCAGCTTGGAAAGTAGACTGCTGTGGGGAGATATGATAGAGGCCTATAAAATGATGATTGGATGAATGGAATGGAACTTTTAAATGTAGATCAGTTGTTTACTCCTTCGAAAAGTAGAAAGACAAGGAAATATGCGATGAAGATATAATGTAGCACATTTAAGACTAATTGGAGAAAATATTTTTTCATTCAACATGTAATCAAACTCTGGGATTTGTTGCCGGAGGATGTAGTAAAAACTGTCAGTGCAGCTGGGTTTTAAAGAGGTTTGGGCAAGTTCCTAGAGGAAAATTCCATAAACCATTATTAAAGGGGACTGGGGAAATTCACTGCTTACCCATGGGACAAGCAGCATAGAATCTGTCTACTTTTCGGGAATCTGATAGGTGCTTGTGATCTGCAATGACCACTGTTGGAAACGGCGATGTTTGGTCTGAGCAAGTATGGCATAGCTTATGTTTTATATGTGAGAAACTTAATGTTACGGATTAAAGTGCAGAGGGTGGGATGGAATGGGGTAAACCACACCCTAACAACCAGAAGAGGAGATTAACCTTTTTCAT
The DNA here is from genome assembly GCA_033557465.1 of Ichthyophis bannanicus. Taxonomy (NCBI): domain Eukaryota; kingdom Metazoa; phylum Chordata; class Amphibia; order Gymnophiona; family Ichthyophiidae; genus Ichthyophis; species Ichthyophis bannanicus. The sequence goes on from CM066043.1 coordinate 86,186,756, forward strand.
AATATAGTTCTGCTTAATTGTTCGTGCCAATTGTTGATGCTATTTACCAGTGACCCTTACGTTTAAGAAGGGTGAATGTGAGTGTTACGTGCCACCCAACTATTACCAGTCCCCTATTGAGAGAGAACTCTGAATCGTTTAAATCCAGGAGCTCAGAGAAATTCTGGATAAAAGCTCCTAGGACTGGTGTGATTCCTTGTCTGCCAAGCAGTGTTTAAGTAACTGTCTGGACCATACAGAAAGGGAGTTTAACATGCAAAATCTTCACATCTCCTGTGAGAGTTGTATTAATATTTAGTGGGGCTGCCTGAGACCGGTCACATACTGCTCGGAATGACTTGCTTACTTAAGGGGCTGCGTAGACAAAAGAAATTCCCAAATGTAGAAACAGGAAATGACAACCTCTTCTGTCCTGAGCTCACCAACACTAGTTCATAGCCATCAGATCAAGCAACCATGATCAACTCTCACCACTGGGGCCAGTCTACCATTAGGTAAAATAGGCAGTGGCCTAGAGCGCCGGCCCTCTGGGGTGTGCCCATTGCCACTACTGCCACCCTTTTTCGGTGCCTGCAACAGCAATAGTGCAGAAACCATGATGCAGCATTTACCTCAACTCACCGGCACTGTGTCACGGTTTCTGCTCTCTACTATCTGTCTCTTCTGCCCCTCCCCCCCCCCCCCCCCCCACTGACTTCAGTCTGCATTGAAGGGGACAGAAGAAACAGACAGCAGACACTGTGATTGCTGCATTGCGATTTATGAACCATTACCTCTGCTGATCATAGTTGCTTGATCTGATGGCTAGGAACCACTGCTGGCGAACTCAGTAGGGAAGAAGAGGTTGTCTTTTGGTGTTCTTAATCACATTTTGGAATTATTTTTGTCTGTGTAGCCCTTTCAGTAAGACATTCCGAGCGAGAGTTGGCAGCAGCAGCAGCAGCAATTGGGACAGGGCGGCAAATAGTTACTAAAAAGTGACAGAACTTGAAATGGTAAGAATGTGCCTAAAGGAAGACAGTACCCACTCTGCAAAGTGTGATAGCAAGTGGAAATACTCCCCAGTATCTATTTTAGTGTATTTTCTAAATGATCTTCTTTTAAGTTTTGGAAACTCATTTGAACAGGGTTCTTTAATAAGATGGATAGTGACATCTCAGCTGAAATAGCGCAGAGGAGATGGCGACTTCTGTTTTCTCCGAAGCAAACCCAACTAGAATGAATAGATGAGAGGGAATAAAGAACTGGAAAACCTTCTCTTGGGCACAGCCTTAAAAGTTAATTTAGAAAGAAAAGCCATTAAGGGAGTCCCACTGTTTGCTCCCTAATTGGCATGTGCTCTAAAAGAACGAGGCAGGAGCAAACCATGGAAGTTATTGGGGCATTTTCTCAAGTTATTCTTTAGCATATGTACTGCTGTTACTCCGCACACAGGGGAAGAGTTCCAACCAGCCGAAAGAAATTTCAGCCAACATGGACTGCTGCACTAAGCAAATGAAACCATATTGCACAAGGTTTATCCAGTTCAGATACTGCACAAGTGCCTGAATTGCATAATCATTAGGGAGCAAACGCATCATTTCCTTTAATTAAGAAGCTCTTCCTTATTGACGCAGTCGATTAAAAACCTTTTACCCACTTTCTTGTGCTATCCAGGGAGCTGCGGGAGTTCACTGTTCCTTCTTTATTATCTCTAGTTTCTCCAGGTATCGTTCTGTGCTGTTCGTTTAACTGGAGATCTTACTCCACGGCAACAACATTTCCAAATGGCTTCCGGTCACCAGAGATAGGTGGAATCAACCCATTTTTTCAAATTGATTGTCCTGCTGCATTATGGGATTGTGCTGCCTTAAAGAAAATAAGGCTAAGAATCCCATGATTCAATGGTACGTCAACTTAAAACCTAGACTGACGCAAATTGTCCCTAATGATTAGGAGCCATGTGGTAAGATAGGATTGTATTGTTATCAGAAACTGAAATCCATGTAAATTTGCCAACTGGGCTACATCAGCCCATCCCAGGGATACGACTCTTCTTAAGCCCCACGGTACAGCACAAAGTGTTTTGTGGCAATTAAATAAAAACAATCAGCATTGCCCCTGTTTAGAAAAGGAAAAAAAATGTTTTTAGCTCACCCTCTCCTGCTGATTTCTACTGCATCACTGATCTTAATACTAAAATCTCTAATTCTCCTCTACTCCACCTAACTTTCAATCATATGCTTGCTTAATCTGTGAAACCATAATCCTTTTCCCATTGAATTTTAGCTGGAAGTCTATTCCAAAGATCCAGGACCAGCGCTGAAAATGCCCTCTACTTTCAGGACTGTAACCACACACCCTTAAAGGAACGTACTCCCAGTGCATCTCCCCATGAGGCGTACAGATTAACTGCTGCCTTATACTGTACTTCTCAAGAGGTATTGGGGAATAGGAAGTTGGTGACTCAGCTGTTTGGGGAACCTATATTGGGGCAGGGCTGGGAGAGGGGTAAAGTGGATGGGGCTGAAGGCAGCAAGTTAAAATCCTTGGGTTGGGAGGCAACATCTATGTTAGCAGTAAAGGACTGTGGAGGCAATTTTGAATACAACAGGTAAGGACCCCTTCACTGTGTGGTCTGAGACAACTGGACCAGCCGCCTTCCTAATATTGATGGTACTGGGCACATTGAATATACTCCTTGGAATTACGCACCAAAAAGATGATGATGATGCACCAAACTAATATCATATTACTGTAAATAGAACAATATTTGCAGTATTCGGGAATAAGTGTAGGTACTTCAACACTTTGCCCCTAGTTATCCCTAGTCTCCCAGTCTGGTATTTGCCTGTTGGCCATGTGAACAGTGGTGTTGAACAGTACTGTTACAGAAATTCTGTGGGTACTGGCAACAATAAAATGATTTGCGCCTCAGTCCTTTAAGTAGGTTGCTAAATGGCCACTAGGATTCAGAATCTGATGGCCTTTACTTCATTGCTGAGTTACTAAACATGTGTGGGATATGCATCATCCTGTATTTACTGTAGCAAAGCCTTTTAACATAAATCCTCTCCAGTACCGGGTATATTGTGAAGTAACAATAAGCTCCTCTAGAGCAATTCCACCAGACCATAACAGCACTAACTTCCCAGAAACACACAACAAGGGCCAATCAAGGAAAGGACAGAACAATAATAAACCTATCGGGAAAACGAAACAAGCAGGATCCATCTGTAGTAACCCAGCTTGTTTAGTTTTCCTCCCTGGACTCCTCCCTGTGTCCAGTATCAACCCTTTGTCTCTCTGCTTCCCCTATCCTTTCCCCCCTCCCTATCCCCCCCCCGCCCCCCCCCCCCCCATGCCCAGCACCTCCTCACTCTCCTGCCTCCAGCATATCAATTGTTGTCCTACTCCCCCTGTGTCAAGCATCAACTCTGTTAGCCTATTCACTCCCCTTCCACATTTCCACCAACCCTTCTGACACCCTATTTGCTTCTTCCATGTCCAACACTCCCTTTTGAGTCCCTAGCCTACATAAGAACATAAGATATGCCATATTTGGGTCAGACCAAGGTCCATCAAGCCCAGTGTCCTGTTTCCAACAGTGGCCAATCTAGGTCATACGTACCTAGCAGTTTCCTCAAAAGACACAGGTTCTGCAATGCTTGTACTGGGTCCAGCATTGATATCCTGGGTCCCTTCTTAATAATGGTTTATGGACCTTTCCTCCAGGAACTTGTCCAAACCTTTTTTAAACTCAGCTACACTAACAGCCTTTACTACATCCTCCGGTAACAAATTCCAGAGTTTGATTACAAGTTGAGTGAAAAAATATTTTCTTTTCTTAGTCTTAAATAGTTTACCCTGTAGCTTCATTGCATGTCCCCTAGTCTTTCTATATTCTGATAAGGTAAACAATCAATCTACGTTTACCCGTTCCCCTCCGCTCATTAATTTATAGACTTCTATCATATCTCCCCTCAGCCGTCTCTTATCCAGGTTAAAGAGCCCTAACCTTTTTAGCCTTTCTTCATAGGAGTATTCTTCCATCCCTTTTACCATTTTGGTGGCTCTTTTCTGTACCTTTTCTAATAACGCTATATCCTTTTTAAGATACGGTGACCAGAATTGCACACAATATTCAAGGTGTGGTCTCACAATGGAACGATATAAAGGCATTATAATATCTTTTGTTTATTCTCCATTCCTTTCCTTATCATACCTAGCATTCTATTTGCTTTCTTGGCCGCTGCTGCACACTGGGCCGAGGGTTTTAACATGGTATCCACAATGACGCCTAAATCTTTTTCCTGGGTGGTGGTTCCTAATGTGGAACCTTGCATCGTGTAACCATAGTTTGGGTTGTTCTTCCCTAGGTGCATAACTTTGCACTTGTCCACATTAAATTTCATCTGCCATTTTGATGCCCAGTCTTCCAATTTATCAAGATCCTCTTGCAATTTTCCACAATCCTCTTGGGTTTTAACAACTTTAAATAGTTTTGTGTCATCTGCAAATTTGATAACCTCGCTCGTTATTCCACTTTCCAGGTCATTTATGAATATGTCAAAAAGCAGCGGACCCAGCACAGATCCCTGGGGTACACCACTATTCACCTTTCTCCATTGGGAAAATTGGCCATTTAGCCCTACCCTCTGCTTTCTATCTTTTAACCAGTTCCCGATTCACAATAGTACACTGCCTCCTATCCCATTACTCTTTAGTTTTGCCAAAAGCCTCTGATGAGGGACCTTGTCAAAGGCTTTCTGAAAGTCCAGATACACTATATCAACCGACTCACTTTTGTCCACTAGTTTATTCACTCCTTCAAAAAAACATAATTAGTAATAAGCACATAAGATAGCCTTTCCTTCCCTTTCCTTCCTCCCTCCCTCCTCCCCCAATCCAGCATCTGCTATTTCTTCTGTCCATCCCCCCACTACTGATGCTAATTCTTCCCCGCCCCTGCTGCTGATTCCTCCCCCCACACCACCGCTGCTGCCACTGAGTCTTCCCCCCACCCCCCTGCAGCAGCAAAGTGAAAAAGTCACAGAGCCATTCCTCCATGCTGCCAGTGATAGTTCTGCCGGTCCCACCCCTCTAGCATAGACTTCCTGTTTCTGTATAGGAAATGGCTCCGTGACATTTTTGCGATTGTGTGCTGCCTGCCACCATAGGTCCCAGTAAGCAGTAGCAGTGATTTGGGGAGGGGGGGGGGGGAGGTGGAAGCAATGCTATGCTAGCTTGAGCGCTTTTTGACCTGAATGTGAGTCAGACTGGTAGACTGGCTGCCTCCCAGTTTGACTTGATGTTAGGGAGAGAGGTCACAATTGGGACTGGTAAGACTTAGGGTCCCATTCTGAAGGGGGGAATGTCCTGCCTGCCTGGATGTCCAGGATTTGGATGGGCCGGTCTAGTCCTCGATTCTGAGCTCACAGGAACTAGACATTCACATGAGATCAGAATCAGGTCTAGACGCTCGGCCCGTGACTGGACAGGCAGGCCGTCCCCCGATTCTGTACCACAAGATGTCAGAGTTTCCCTGCACAGGCCTGCCCTGGCTCCTGCATGGAGCCATGGTGCCATGGCATCCTGTTGCTTTGTCACCTTGCCTCCATTAAGGAGCCACAATCCCTGGCTGCTGCCACAAAGTTAATTTCCCGCATCCTGTCCCCCCCAGTGCGGTCTTCCAAAGGCAGGGTCGGGCTGTGTGGAAGCTCCTGCACCCCTTCGCCCACTGACCTAGCCCTGCGCTGCCATCCCCCGACATCCAGGGGGACATATTCCACCTCCAAGGTGGAATAAGTTCCCTGTCCATGTTGGTGACCCCAGGCATACAGAGCTGACCTTAGGATTGGCCCTATATGTCTGGGGTTGCATGCCTGCCCTTGCTCCTCCCTCGGCCCCCCCCCCCCACTCCCCATCCAGAGCTCCCCGTACATCTCCTATGAATGTGTGGGGAGCTTTGGGCAGGGGATACGGTTTCAGCATTTGGGGGGGGATGGACATGTGACCCAGATATTCATTCCCGCTAAACGTGGCTCGGAATGACCTCCATTAGCCTTCCGAAGCCTCTTCTACAAGGCAACTGTGTGTTCAGATTATTTAATTCACTGACATTCAGTGAAAGCATTTTAATCTTACTACTCATTCAGGCATTACCACAGTAATCCACACACAACAGAAGCCAGGCATCCATGTAACACACCTCCTAAAACCAGGACACTTGCACACTGTTTAGCCAATAAGACTGGCACATTTAATTTGAGAACAAACTAGAACGAGCTGCAATCCTGCAAGTAAATTACATTAATGGCTAGTAGGCTTCTCAGACTTCACTCTAGATAGAGCCCAAATATATATCTCAGTGTCGGGGATATAAGTCTGAATGTTTGTCTAATACATTTGCACTGGCTCAGGTAAAGAAAGTCACTTACATAGCAGAATGTTGGGACCAACATGATGGAACAGTCTACCAAGAGAAATTGGGATTGGGCTGAGCACGTGTCTTTTCTCAGAAGTCCAAACTGAGTTACATTCAGGTACAGTAGGTATTTTCCTGTCCCCAGAAGACTTTACAATCTAAGTTTGCACCTGAGCCAATGAAGGATTAAGTGACTTGCCCAAGATCACAAGCAACCACAGTGGAATGTGGGCCCTGGTAGCCCTGTTTCTGATCCACTAACCATTAGGCTATGCCTCCACTCAGGATGGAGATCAATTATAGAAGGTTGCCTAAACTGGTAAAGGCCTGGCTAGTCCCACTAGGTTGAAATGGGAGGAGGTGTTGTGTAAAAGAGGTAGGTAACTGGGTATATTGCATATTGTAGAAAACGAGACTTATGGATGTTATTTTGTAAACCACCTAGAAGTGACCTTGAGGCCAGTTTGGTGGTATATAAGATTTTAATAAAGCTAAAGATCTGGGCTTTGTCATCTAGCATTCCACATACAGAAAATCAGTACAATAAAATATAAGAATGCTTAGGGTCAGGGGCATAAAACCAAAACTAGCTCATAGTCTCCCTAAAGGCTTGGAGATTGGTAAAGCAGCTTTGTAGATCCCTGAACTCAGCTTGTTCATGCCAACCCCTGGCTCCTCCTCCCTCCCAGCTCAGCATTCCGACCCTTCCAGTAAATAAACATTGACGCTTTAGATATCATGTTAATTTCACAGGCTGCTGGTTTGCTGACAGTTTTCACACTTGGTTACTGCATCCTGTCAGTTTTATATTCTCAGGCCAATGCCAGCTCACAGACTCCGATGCATTTTACATAAAAAGAAATGGCTTAGAAACCCCAATAAAGTGACAGATAACATAATGGGATGTGGCTTCTGAAAATCAACTGCTTTATGGGCTTTCCGTAGCTCCAAATCTGATTTATTTATTTTTTATGCCTTTTCTTCAGACGTTGCAGTTTTTCATGTCCTTGATTTTTATTTTCTTATGTTCTTTTTCTTTTACTTAGAAATGCAGTTATACAATATATTCACACCTGAGAGTCACTGTTTCACTGTCTGGCCAGCCAAGCCATCCTCTGAGCCATTGTTCTGGGCTCCAGATGCAGAACAGGTCCCCTCTGAATAAGGTCACCAGATGTCCCAATTTTCAGCGATTGGCCCTGATTTTGAGGTAGTGTCCCCCTACTCCATGATCTATAACTACATCCTGTCCCTGATTTCAGTAGGGACGGCGGCAAAGGGCATAGTTTCTCCTTTAATGCAGTCTTCCCGATCTTGGTAGGAGATGTAAAATTAACTTCTTTTCTGAAAAAAAGTGGATGAATTTTAGAAATACATAAAATGTTTATATGTATAAAATTAAAGTTTACTCCCAACAAATAAAAATTGCTCTCACCCAGTCCAACCCATGTGCACTTCTTTTTAGATTCAATAGTGTAGGATCTTAAGAGGAAAAATATCTCGGCATATTGCGAGCCAATAATCGTCAGACATATTGAAGTTCATGCCAATACAATGGCTCAATCCTTATACATCATGAATCAAACAACCTCCTAAACTTGTTAAAACATTACTATTTCTCAGAGGGACCTGTTCAAATGTTTCTATAGGGAATTGTTACACATTTATTCATAACACTGATCTTTTCTTCTTGTTATATGTAATCTGGAATCATTCTGGCTCATTTTACAGGGAGTGAACTTTAGGCACTGATGGAAAACAGAAGAATCATGTTGCTAATTAAATCCCCTTGGGAAAAACCCAAACATAAAGTCCCAAAATCTACAACTCTTTTTCACCTGAGTTTTCACCTGAACACTCCTATAACATACCCTATAGGGTCTATTCTAAGCTCGCCATACAAATACTGCTACTATTACTATTTAGCATTTATATAGTGCTAAACACGCAGCGCTGTACAGAAATATAAGCAAAACGACCATCCCTGCTCGTCAGAGCTTACAATCTAGTCAAGAATAGGGAGTTTATACGGGGAAGCTAGACAGGGGTGGGAAAGGGTGGTGCGGAGACGGGGCAGGCAGTGGCTGGTCTGCGGCCCTGTATGAACAGGGCTGATTCTGATGTCGGCCCTGTACATCCAGAACTGGCAAAGCAGACAGGGAACTTATTCCACCTCTGAGGTAGAATAAATTCCACTAGATGGCAGGGGATTGCAGGCCCAGGGCGCGTCAAAGGGTGGAGGTGGCGCAGGAGATTCCCCGCAGCCCAACCCTGGCCCTTGGGTGGCCAGATTGGGGATCAGGCTGTGGGGAATGAAAGAAGTCATCTGTAGCCAGGGATCGCAGCTCCTGAATGGTGCCAAGGCAACTGGATGCCATGGTACCACGGCTCCATTCAGGAGCCTTGACTGAGTTAGCTGGGCAGAGGTCTGTATGTTCAGGCCGACCGGAATTGGGTCCCGGCCTGCATGTACAGGCCTAGATAGGATTCTGATCCCATGGGAGCTAGACGTGCCCTGTGGGATCAGAATTCCGTCTACCTCTGTGCGTCCGGGTCTAACTGGATGCACAGAGGCCCTGACATCCAATTTAGAATAGGCCTCAACGTATCCATTTTTCCCATTCAAATAATTCCTATATTTTTTTTGGGGGGGGGGGATGGGTTTAGTGCCATCAAGTCACTGTTGACTCCTGGTGACCCAACTGCTGCTGGGTTTTCTTTGCAACGTATCACCACCATAGTTAAACCACACCTCGACTATGGAAACATCAGCTACCAAGGCCTCCCAAAAAATGCTCTATTTCCACTTCAACTAGTCCAAAATACCGCTGCCAGAATTCTCACTGCCAGTTCTACCATGCAACATATAACACCAATCCTAAAAAGCCTACACTGGCTCCCAATAGAACAGCGGGAAAAATACAAAGCCATCACTACCACCTTCCAGGTCATTCACAACACAGGTCTGCAAAAACTTTTTTTCGAGAGCTGTTTTGGTTATTCCACGTAATCTTTATGTTTTTTGGTGCGCTGAATCCAAAAATGACCTCCATTTTGTCATAGGACATCACGTTTCCTGACAATTTAGGTAACTATGTTAAATAAGGCAATACCTCAAAATAAATGGAAATAGACATAAAATTAACGTTTTATTACAATATTTTCATGAAAATCCTTTTTTGAACTGAAATGAGCACACCTACACACACTAAACTCAATTCTTCTTCTTGTGAGGCTCCTCTTGGTGCATTTACGCTTGTGAGTAGCATCTGGAATGTCTCTCTGAAGCATCCAACAATAGTCTGCCATCATTGTAATGCTCCTTTTTCCCTGGTATCTCCTTTCCATCTCTTTAATGTCTTGGTGGAATCGTTCACCTTGTTCCTCACTCACAGCTCCCAAATTTTCAGGAAAGTAGTCAAGGTGGGACTGGAGGAAATGCACTTTCAAACTCATCAGGCAACCTAAAGCTTGAAATGCTTTCAGCATTCGTCCGATCTTTTTGTAGTGAGGATCTTTGTTATTGCCTAAAAATTTCTGTACGACTTTAAATGCAATCCACCCTTCTTTTTGAGGCTCCATCATGGTATAGACAAACTCTTGATCAACTATAAGCCTTCTAATGTCTGGTCCGACGAACACACCTTCCTTCAATTTTGCCTCCGACAGGCCTGGAAACTTGGTGACCAAGTATTTGAAGCATTCTCCATCTCTTGGAAGTGATTTTACGAATTGCTTCATCGATTCCAATTTTATGTGGAGAGGTGGTAGAAGAACTTTATGGGAAGGTACCAAAGTTTCTCGGAGGACATTTTTTTCACCAACTGTTAGCACCCTCGGCTGCCAACTCTTCTTGGTCCAGTGATTTTGTCGGTCTCGACTGTCCCATAGACACAGAAAACAAGGATATTTGGTATACCCAGCTTGTTGCCCGAGCAGCATGCACAAGACCTTCAAGTCCCCACACACTTGCCAACCATGATCTTCATATTTAAGTTTACGAAGAACCAATTCCAAGTTCTCGTAGGTTTCCTTCAAGTGTACGGAATGACCTACAGGTATGGAAGCGTAAAAACCGTTGTGGAGTAAAACTGCTTTGAGACTTCTTTTTGAAGAATCTATAAAAAGATGCCATTGCTCTGAATCATATTGGATTTTAAATTGACCCATCAGACCTTCGACATCGATGCAATAAACCATCTTGTCTTCCTGGGCGAAGTAAGGAACGAACTCCTTTTCACAATGTCAGAACCATAAAGATGACACTCCTGGCAACAATAAATTCCTGCTTTTCAGCCTTAATCCGAATAACTCAGCGGCATCTTTGGGAAGATTCAAGTCTCTTACCAAATCATTCATCTCCTCTTGAGAAAACAATTTTGGTCTTGTATCATCTTCAAAGTCAGTATACTTTTTTCACAAAGTCTGTAATATTCTGCTGTTGCTTCAACACTGTATATTCACCACAGATGAAACAGAAACTGTCTGGCGAATTAATACACTTTCGCGGAGCCATAACATAACGGTTGAAGAATGACGAGCTAACACGAATTGCGATGAAAAAGTGTGAACAGCCTAGAACCAAGAACCTGATGATGATTCGTGCACAAGTGTGGCATGCAGGAGAGAGCAGCTCTGTGTCTGTACACGCAACGTCACAGTGCTGGCCACGCCCCCCTGCACTGACCGGAGCTGCTGCTATCTGCCCTGTGTCTCCCTCCCACTGGATTCTTCAGGAAAGTTTAACCCCTTCTACCATTTGAAGCATGGACTTAAAACTTGCTTAGCTTATGTATATATTGCTGACCATCTGATTTACAGTGCTATATTTTTTTTTACATAACTCGGACAACCCCTTTAAGGTTTTTTTGGCATTTTATATCTTAAATGCACTTATGTGATTTAATTAATAGTAATTTGAAAAAATTTGGTAAATTTGAAGACAATTTTGCATGTTGTGGCAAATCATGACTTCTAGGAGTTTTTTCAATATTTTATTTGTTTTCAGCACACCAAAATACATGGAAATTAGATGAAATTAATCAAACAGCTTTTTAGTCGCAGACCATCTCAGCTCCCTGCCTCAGTGATATGATCACAACATACACAACAAGACCTAGAAGAGCTGCCAATCAGAACCTCCTGAACATCCACCTGCTCAGGACCAAAACTACACAACAGACCATAAACAGAGCATTCTCCTTATATGCTCCATCAATGTGGAACTCACTACAAGACATCGTAAGAGCAGCAAAATCCATCACCGATTTAAAAAAATAAAAAAATAAAAAATAAAAAAAACCTACTAAAAACACATCCATTTAGAGAATACTACAGACCTGATGACAAAGCATAACCTAAGCATTAACTGACATTGTGTGATATGTTAAGTTAAACCAGTCAATTCTCCCCATAAAATGAAGATCACCTCTACCTGTAAATAGTTCATTCCCCTCACATAGTTCATCTCATACTTATCTCCAAGTTGTACTCCCTTGTTTAATGTAAAACAATTCCTCTGTGATGATTATGTTTCTATACCACCTTGGAAAAGGTGGTATAGAAAAACTGCTAAATAAATACTGGAAGTAGATTGCCAGGCTTTTTCTATATACCTATATCAAACTCTACATTTTACCTTGGTGTCCTATTTTTATTTTTATCTTTTCTGAACACGGACATTATCCCCGCTCATACTCATACTCATGCACGCATCTCATTTCAAAAATCACCCCAATAATAAGAACTAGCAATCTTAAACCACTTATCAGATGCCAGAAAAATTACCTTAACCTGGAAAAAGGCTATTTTAAACTCTGGCAGTATTCCTTATGCCAACCTTCGTGTACAGCGGGCATAACTTTATATTGTATTCTACTGTCGGAGAATGCCACACCTGTGCACTATAAAGAACAATTTCCACTCCCAGCCTTAAAGGGACTAGCATCAATTGGGCAAGAAATATATAAATGGGAAAAACACAACTCTACTCCAAATAAATATGTCTAACTTTAACTCATACCTTGGGATAAAGAGGCCTCCCATCCTCATTACTTCTCTGGCCATAACTACATCCCCGTGTTTCGTCGTTATCAGTGCTCCCTCATGCTCTCCCAACATACACTAAAATGGAACAACAATAGACAAAGCAATCAATATTCACCAACAGACATTCCAAACTATATGATTATTCAAACCTGTAAGTTCTATAGAATGGAACCAAAAAAAGTCTTCTATTGCTCATGCTGCAGAATGCTTTTATCACGATCCCCTCCTCTACTATCAGGGGGATGTGGTCTATACAAAAATATTTTAGATCTTCAAAACCATGTAGGTGTTTAACACAATGCTTTATGGTTGGTGCATCCATGTTTTTACATTGTAATTTGCTCAGATGTTCAGTCATTCTAATCTTAAATTGTCATTTCGTTTTACCCACATATAGCGAACCACACAGACACTTTATCACATATACAATGTATGTGGAATCACAAACTGTGCTCCAGTTCAATGTGTAGTGCCAACTTTGATGGAAAACGTTTTGTATGCAGACAGTAACAGGGCAAATCTGGCAATTACCACATGTGTGGTGCCCAGGGGCAGCTCTATAATGAGGCGGAGTGAGGCAATGGCCTCAGGCGGCAAACATTTGGGGGTGGCAAAAATGCCCCCAAAAGAGCCGCCTCACTCCGCCTTCAGTTTTAAACAAACAAACAAAAAAAGCTCTGTTCCGCTCCCCCTCCTGCCACCCCCAAAGCTCCATTCTGCTCCCCTTCCTGCAGCCCGTATCGACTCCATTATGCTCTTTCCCCTTCCGAAGCAACTGCCATAGTGGTAATTTTAATGAATAAGAAAGCAATGTGGACCCTTCGGGCTCTTTGAAACTCCTGCAGCTGCATCCCGCCCTCAAACAGAAGTGACACTAGAGTGTGGGATGCAGTTTCAGGGGTTCCAAAGGGCCAGAAGGGTCTGCATCACTTTCTTTTTCATTTGAATTACCGCTATGGCAGCTGCTTCGGAAGGGGAAAGAGAATAACAGAACTGATACGGGCAGCAGGAAAGGGAGCAGAACGGAGCTTCACAGGTGGCAGGAGGGGGAGCGGAACAGAGCTTCAGAGGCTGCAGGAAGGGGAGAGGAACAGAGCTTCACGGGTGGCAGGAAGGAGAGAGGAATGGAGCTTCACGGGTAGCAGGAAGGGGAACGGAGTGGAGCTACACAGGGGAAAGACAGAGGAATGGAGCTGCACAGGGGGAAAGAGGGCAGAAACTGGAAAGGTACTAACAGAGGGGGCAAGAGAGGACTGGAAACTGGAAAGGAGCTGACTGAGGGGGCAAAATAGGGCTGGAAAGGAGCTGACGGGGGAAGAGAGGGCTGGAAACTGGAAAGGAAGGGGGGCTGGAAGAGAGCTGATAGAGAGGGAAAGAGATGGCTGGGAAGCAGCTGATAAAGGGGAAAGAGATGACTGGAAGGGAACTGACAGAGGGAAAGAGGGCTGGAAGGGAGATGACATGGGGGAAGGTGGGAGCTAGAAGGGAGCTGATACCTGAGGAAGGTACTGTAGCAGTACTGGAAAGGTGATGACACTAGGGAAGGGAGGAGTGGGATGAAGGGAGCTGACACCTGGGGATGGTACTGGAGTGAGACTGGAAGGGAGCTGACACTTGGGGATGGGACTGGTAGGCGGCTGGGTAATAGGGAGGAGGCTGACAGGGAGGGGATACTGGGACTGGAAGGGAGCTGACATGTGGGGAGGGTTACTGGGACTGGAAATAGGCTGATGGAAGAAAGTGAAGAAAACAAAAGAAAAGACAAGAAATAGCAGATAGAGTGCTAAGAGAAGACAGGAAAGCAGAAGCCTCAGATCAGAACCAGCATGACCAGAGAATAAAATGGTCAGACAACAAAGGTAGAAAAATTAATTTTATTTTCAATTTAGTGATTGGACTTTGCACTCTCTTTATATTTTACACAGTATGGGGAACTGCATCTCTCATCTGGTGTTGCACTGTATGCAGAGTTGGGTTTCTTGGGGTTTCAGTTTGTTTTGCCTAAATATTTTGTGATCACTTATTCTGTACTTGGTGAGACTGTGTTCTGAGTGTGTGACCAAGGCCGTGTGTTCTGTTAACATGAAGTTTTACGCAGGGATCTGGACTGTAGTAATTTGCCTTGTTCAGCTTTTCAAATAGGTGTTAGATGGTCTAGGGCCCGCTACAATATTTATAATGCTGCTTTTTTCTGGGTAGGCACCTTGTATAAGTTTTGGAAGTTTATGCTGGTAATGGTATGATAGATTTGGCCTTGTAGATCTTTGGTGACTTTTGTAGGGTTTTACATTAGTTACCAATATGCCTAGTACTGGAAAACATTTGTTAGTGAGATGACCAGACTTAGATTTTTTTTTTTTTGTAAGATATTGAGTTCTGTGGGTGAATGTCCTAGTTCTGCTCTGCACCCACTGTTGAGGGAGGGGGTTCTGTGAATGCAAAATATATGTTTAAAAAAAAAGCAAGAACCCTTACGCAGTTTATAATAAAATAAAAATGAATTATAATTTAGTTTTATAAAGTGTGCTGTGGTTCTCACTCATTATTTTAGTTCCTTGGTATGCAAGCATCTTACATGTCCTCCATATTATCTAATCAAATTTTTGGTTTGGTTCCGTCCCTGACTGGAGTTTTGAGAAAGCCCCCCCCCCCCCCCCCCACACACACACACTATAGAGGGGGATGGAAGGGGCGCCATCTCATCCCTCACCTCAGGCAGCAGATTGCCTTGAGTCGCCCCTGGTGGTGCCCTATTAAAACCTGTGTTGACAAAACAGGTTGGGGTAGCCTTGCTAGACTGATGATCTTTTAAATTATGTCCCCTGGAGAAAATGAATCTAGCCCTGCTATTTTCCAAACTGAGTACGATATTCGGTACATGAAAATGTTTTGTTATTATTTTCTGTAACTGGTAACCCACTGGTGAAAAATTTGTCACAAAATGTACATATGTATTCATGTGCTGTATCGGACTTATCAGTCTTTTTCTGACATAATAACCAGTCCCTGTCATTAAAGGCTGCCCTCTTACAGGCACGTCTGATGACCAGGGTGGAATAGCCCCTTTGCTCAAAGTCCCCCATTAATGTATGTGATTGTCAGCATACTACAATTACGTCAATAACATATAAATTGGGAAAAGGGCAGACCGTTTTTAATAGCAGTGGGATGTGCGCCAGAATAGTATAAGAGAATGTTTTAATCGGTATCTTTTTGATTTACAGAAGTAACCAACTGTGAACTCTCATTAGCTATCTGTAAATCAAAGAAAGGAATCCTCTCTTTACTATAGAGAATGGAAAATTGAATATGTCTATCGCAACTGATTAGCCATTGATGGAAATCCAAAAGAACATTCTTCTCTCCTCTCCATAACATGAATGTATTGTAGATATATTGACCCCATACTTTAATGTGTTCATGAAAGGGAGAACCAGCCAGCCATTTCCTCTCAAAAGCAGCCATGTATAAATTTGCAACTGCGGGAGCAACAGTCGTCCCCATGGCTGCACCAGCTATTTGCTGGTACATAAATTCTTCAAATTGAAATAAATTCTTTAGAGGAAGACCAGCCAAATGCAATATAAATCTAATGTGATCCTGACTTAAATCACCCCGAATGTTCATAGCTTGATGTATTACAGATATGGCTGCCCCCTGGGGAATGTTCATATAGAGGGAGGAAACATCTAAAGTTACTATCAGACAGTCCTGTACTTGGCAAACATCTTCAAACTGTGCAATGATATTCAGAAAATGGATGGTGTCCCT
Organism: Ichthyophis bannanicus; assembly: GCA_033557465.1. Taxonomy (NCBI): domain Eukaryota; kingdom Metazoa; phylum Chordata; class Amphibia; order Gymnophiona; family Ichthyophiidae; genus Ichthyophis; species Ichthyophis bannanicus. The sequence continues at coordinate 86,202,981 of CM066043.1, forward strand.
TATATAAGATGGGATCCTTGTCAATAATGGTCTCAAAAAGAAGTCAATATATATGGAGAGAGGTTCTAACATAGAACTTCTCAAGGACACTATGGCTGGCATTCGGTAAGCTAAATAGCGGGGGTTGTGTCGTATGTGTCGAATCACGTATGTATGAGGGTATCTAAATAGTTTGAGGCAGGTTCAAATAAGGACTCAATAATGGAGATAATAGGTCTACTTGGTGGATTCGGGGTGACTGGCTGGCTAACTGTTAAAAACTCATATTCTTTTTTTGTTAAATAGCCTGCCTGCAAACCTACATATAACAATATATTCAATTTGCTTTTGAGCCTTAACATACATAGTAACATAGTATATTATGGCAGATAAAGACCACTATGGTCCATCTAGTCTGCCCAGCAAGGCTGCAAGAGTAGGTGCACATACTGCTCCATGCAGGTGGCCACTCGCCATGCCCTTGTTTAGGGGTGGACCCACTGCTCCATGTAAGTTACCTCTATTTGTTCAGATAAGAGATAGTTATGCTTATTTTGATTTTATCCTGTTGCTATAAAGGGATCCACTGTTTGTCCCATGCCATTTTGAATTCTGTCACTGTGTTTGCCCTTACGCTTCCATCGGGAGGGTATTTCAAACATTCACCACCCTTTCAGTGAAAAAGTATTTCCTAACATTGTCTTTCAGTTTACCCTCTTGCAGCTTCATGTTATGCCCTCTAGTTTTACAGCTTCCCCATCTTTGGAAGAGGTTTGTTTGTCCATTAATACTCTTGAAGTATTTAAAGTTCTGAATCTTATCTCCCCTGTCACTCCTCTCCTCCAGCCTTGAGGTGGGACCCTCATAAAGTCTAATATAAACAGAGGAATCACGGATCTGATGGTATATTTCGTTAACATAATCTATCCTGTCCTGGAGTACTAAGGCACCACCTTTATCTGCCGACTTAATGATAATTTGGGTATTAGTACTCAATGAGTCCAAGGCCCGTTTTTCATTCTTAGGTTAAAAATTTGCGACATTTTTCCATATAAAGGGATTCAACTCTATGGAGTACCACTCTCTCAAAAGCTTCGATCATAACATTATTTGTATTCGGGAGTAGCCAATTAGAAGGTTTTTTGATAACTGATGTGTCAACCATAGGTGTTTCATGGGTATCAAAATAATCCTTGATCTGTAATTTATGATATAATTTAAAAAGTTCAACCCTGGTGTTAAATGCATCATGTTTCCGTGTGGGAATGAAGGATAAACCTTTCTGTAATACTGTAACCTCTTCATCTTTTAAAGAGTAGCTGGAGAGGTTGATAATGCCATTGACCTCATCATTTAGGAGCTTCTTCCCCTCCCCCTTCCTCCCTTTCCCTCTTTCCCTTCCTCCTCCCTCCCCCTCCTTCTCCCCTTCCCTCTTTCCCTCCCCCTTCCTCCTCTTTCCCTTGCCCCAACCCCTCTTCCCACTCTCTCCCCCTCCTCCCTTCCTCCCCTTCCCTTCTCCCCCCCCTTCCTATCTTATTTTAGTTGTTTATTTATGTACTTAATTATTTATTACTTCACCTTTTTATCAGGAAATTTAATTATTTAATGATTCATGGTGTTTCCACAAGGTTTTAATTTTTATTGTTTCTAATTTTTATTTTTGTTTTTACTGTTCTTGATGTATTAATTTGTCACCTTATAGCCATTAGGGTGGACCTTTACTGAACCTCCCCTGTTTTTATTAGCTCCTCATTATATTCTATATATTATATTTTTGTTTGCCTCTCAGGGGCTATGTTCTATTTTCTACCTCATCCAGCTACCCCTTTGCTCATTTTTTTAAACTCTGATTCCAACATTGTTTTTAAGATTATTAGTTTAGTAGAAGGAGACATTTGAATTACATCTGTGGTCTCCATATGGTGCTCTTTGCAATATGCTATAAGCACCATTGCCCATTCATCCCGTATAGGTTTTCCAGGTTTCTTTACATACGTATACAGTCTGAATTGTGCATAGTTTATTCCTTTGAATCGTTGGACACATACCTGCCCATCCATTTCTGTAGTTTTCATTCCCATTAGACCTTACTATAATTGTCTGTTTTTCAGTGTTTAAATAGTTCCTTCATATTTCTTTGCTATGTTTTTGATCGCACGTATTGACAAGGTTTCTTAGGTTAAAACAAATACCGCATACCTCAGCCTTGCGATCTACAGAGATCTATCAGATATTTAACTCTTATTTCTAAAAGACCGCCCATAGTTTCTTCTATTTTTATCTTTATTTTCATGATTTGTTAATTTTAAACATTGTGGCTTCTTTAATTGCATGACATAACCTATGACCTTTGATTTGGTGTGAAAAGCTCCTCTTAAAGCTGTCTCGCGGGATTTGTTTTTTCAATGCTTGGCAGCATTTGTTAGTGCTTCTAACCATGAGTATGCACTCTTTGTCACCCCTTGGCGCTACCTGGGTTTTCTTCCGATTTGCTCTTTGAATTCGGCTTTGTTCTTCCACGTGGGATATGTTTCCCTGCCTTAAGATTATGTTTTTATTTATAAAATACTGACACGCCTTATGAGGAAATTACTCTTGAGCACTTTAGACACAATTTGCACAAGTTTTCACTTATATGAGCCAGACATGATGAAAAGATTGTATGCATATACACTCTACTTTGCTCTACTGTTTTTTTGTACATTTACAACACTCTTTACTTGGCTCGTGTAACACAATATTTGGAGTAGTATTTCAGTCTCAACATGGAGTAACTATTGTTACCATAATGTTCAGTCACACCATTGACTTATGTTTTGTTTGTAGACGTAACTGTGACCTGACTTAGTATCCTGACTGTTGCACTTGCTTTGTGATGAATATCAGGTAATGAAGAGTTTCTATATAAATTGGTCCTTAAACGTGGTTTCCTTCGTCCGTCCTCCTCATCCCTTGCTATTCAAGCAATTGTAATGTTTGTATCTAGTCCTTTTCCTGGTCTTTCTGCTTTATATCTCACTATTTGTTTTTATCACTAATCTGTTGTTGATCTAGCATTTATTTATTTATTCATTCATTCATATTTATGGGTTTGTTCTTAATGATTTTTAGTACTTTTAGTTAATTATTCATTAAACAATGTTATTTATGTTTTTATTTTAATATTTCCATGGGTATCATATTGCTTTTTATTGCTCTTTTAATGTATGTATGTTTATTTATGTCTTGAGGATTGCACCTTCTGAAGAATGCCTTGTTTAGAGTTAATAAAGAGCCTTTCCACTTGTTTACGGACCTGCTTGTTTTGTTTCCTTTTCTAATTCTGCCATATCCTTTTTAAGATATGACGACCAGAAAGGCACACAATATTCAAGGCGTGGTCGCATTGTGTAACCGTAGTTTGGGTTATTCTTCCTTAAGTGCATAATTTTGCACTTGTCCACGTTAAATTTGTGATAAGGAAGCTTATCATAGCTCAGGTAGGAGCTATAGAAAAGATGATGTGACTCTGAACAAGCAACCTGTCAGTTTTGGTAGAAGTAAGAAAACAGAGTTTTCACATAAAAGACTACCAGTCCCAGAATGCACCAGGTTTCCAGCAGCCATGAGGGGGGCTGAAGTGAGAAAACGTGTGTGCAATCAAGAGAGCTATGAGGTAATCCCTAAGCACTCATCTCAAAGGGCAGGGCCTGATTCAACACAGCTGCGCTGTGTTAGGGAGGAGCACACATTAGGACAGAATAAGAATAGAGCTTATTCTACAGACAACAGCTACAGAAAGAGCTTCAGCAACGGCTACAAGCTCCAGCCCAGCTACAGGTTTAAGCATCACCTGGGGAAACAGAAGCCAAGCCAAGCGGATAGAGAAAGAAGGAAACTCTCTGGAAGGAAGAGAAGAAAGGCCATTGGAAGGTCTGGGAGAACCCAAGGCAGTACCTATACTGAGAGGTATTCCAAATGCCAGCAGAGTCCATTGGACTGGAGTCAGCCAGAGGAATGGAGTGGCAGAGATAGGAATCACCAGTGGCTACCTGGAAGAGAGAAGACTGCACGTGGAAAGGACTTTCAGACCTATGCCAGAAGGTATGTGAGAGAAGATCCAGTGTCCAGGGATCAAGATTGGAAGGCTGGACATCAGAATTGGATTACATACTGGCCAGGCTATACAGAGAGGAATTATGATAGCAGGAGAGGCTCAGGTATGAACACTGATCCAGATCCTATCTATAATAGTGAATGGCAGCAAGGGAATAAGCATTCTCATGATAGTGCCTTATTGAAAGCCTCGTCTGTGCCAATGTATGATAGTGACCCTATGCTGATTGATGAAGGGGGAGATACAGCAGATGAAACTATTCATTACATGGACTGTTCTCTATCTAAATGCTATTGCTAGCTTTCTGTGAGCAAACACCTCAGCCATCACAAAGAAACCTAACTTTGTTCTTTATTTCCACTGCAAACAGCTCTTAAAGCAGGATTTGGGTTCACACAGTAGCAGCCAGCCAGCTAAAGGCTTTCAGCTGGTCAATTGATAGTAATTAAAGCTGCACCTGATTGTGTGTGTGAGCAAGGGAGAATCACTGCTGGGATCTGCGTGGAAAATAAGCAGAAGTTAACCTAACAAGCAAAGTTCATTTATTTCTTTGTGCCTTTTTCATTTGGTAATTATTTGCTAAGAAAACATTAGCTAATTGCCTGACAAGCTGAAGGTTGTTTTTCTGATTTGCTTTGTGACTTTGTTATCCATTTAAACACTGCAAGCAAGTAACCTCATTTATATTGCTACCAAGCATATTTGTGCTGGGTGAATTAAACCCCATCAATAAAAGAAGTATTTTATTGGCTTTACCACTTGGTTTCACAACTCAATTATTGTCTTCAGCTGTGTTTGGGAGTGAAAGAACTACATTACCCACAATACCTTGCAAGAATCATATGAATATATGCATCGTCAAGATTGTGTAAGTTCTCACCCTAGGCAGCCGTCTGACAAATTTCAACGGCCATTTTGATGCATCGTCTCCCAATTTTTCAAGGTCCATTTGCAAAATTTGATCACATCATGCAGTATTCCCATTTCCAGGTCATTTATAAATATGTTAAAAAGCAGCAGGCCCAGCACAGATCCCTGGGGTACTCCACTATTCACCTTTCTCCACTGAGAAAATTTGCAATTTAGCCCTACTCTCTGTTTATCTTTTAACAAATTCCTGATCCACAATAGTACATTGCCTCCTATCCCATGACTTTTTAATTTCCCCACGAGTCTCTCATGAAGGGACTTTGTCAAAGGCTTTTTGAAAACCCAGATACATTATGGGTCTCATGCAGAAATCCCCCCTCCGGCTCTCCCCATACGTCCTGATGCTCAGGACGAGGAGAGCCAGCAGGGGGGCAGGAGGGGGCTGGATCAGGGCAGAGCCAGCCCGGTAGCATGTACAAGGCCAATTCGTGTCATAGCCCTGTATGTCCTGCCATGTCTGTGGGGACGTGCTGCTTATTCCACCTCAAAGGTGGAATAAGCACTTTTGGCAAGATCGGGGCCAGGGATTTGCCCTCCCCTGGAGCCGGGTGTGGGGAGGTCCCTGCTGCCCAACCCAGGCCACAGCAGGACAGCCTTGGGGTTGGACAGTGGGGAAAAGGGGGCCAGAACCATGGGAGGATGTCCCCACAGGCTGCAGGGGTACACTGGACTGTCCTTGGGCCTGATTCTGGCCACCGAGAGAACATTTTATTCCCACGGTCCAGAATCGGGTCCAAATGGGCCCATCTTGCTTGGTGCCGTCCGGATGGCCCAGACATGCCCCTCTCTGAATCGGGCTTCACATCAACTGGTTCACCTTTATCTACCTGTGTAATCACACCTTCAAAAAAGTATGAGATTAGTAAGACGAGTTTCCTTGGCTGACGCTATCTTGGCTTCCTGTCATTAAACCATGCCTATCTACAGTAATTTTGTTTTTTATAATGGTTTCTACCATTTTGCCTGGTACTGACATCAGGCTCACCTGTCTGTAGTTTCCTGGATCACCCCTGGAACCCTTTTTAAAAATTGGTGTTACATTGCCACTCTCCAATCTTTGGGTACTACAGATAATTTTAATGATAGGTCACAGATTACTAATAGTAGGTCTGCAATCTCATATTTCAGTTCTTTCATCACTCTGAAATATGTCATCCAGTCCAGGTGATTTGCTGCTCTTTATCAATTAGCTGTATTTACATCTTCACAATTTATCAAGATTTGTTTTAATTCCTCTGATACATCACCTTTAAATATCATCTAACATGGGTAAGTTTCCTACATATTCAGTAAAGACTAAAGCAAAAAATTCATCCAGTCTCTCCACTATGGCCTTGTCCTCTCTCAGTGCACCTTTTACCCCTCCATCTCGTGGTCCAACTGATTCTCTCACAGGTGTTTTGTTATGAATGTACTTGAAAAAGGTATTATGTGTTTTTGCTTCCACGGCAAGCTTCTTTTAAAATTTTCTCTTTGCGTGTCTTTTCAGTGCCTTGCATTTAACTTGTCAATATTTTTGCTGTTTCTTATTTTCATCATTTGGCTCTTTTTTTCCATTTTCTGAAAGATTCCCTCTTAACTATAACAGTCTCTCTGACTTTACCTTTAAGCTATGCTGGGTGTCCTTTGGCCTTCCTTCCGCCTGTTTTTAAAACATGGAATGCATCTGGTCTGGGCTTCCAAGGTAGTATTTTTAAATAACGCCCAGGCCTGATATAAACTCTTAACCCTTGCAGTTGCTCCTTTTTGTTTTTTCTTAACTATTTTCCTCATTTCCATCATAGCCTCTTTTTTGAAAATGCTAGCACAGTGAATTTCCTTGCTATCCTTCCTCCATTTATTAAATCAAATGTGATCGTATTATAATCACTATTGCCAAGCAGCCCCAATACAGATACCTCTCGTACTGGATCCCATGTTCCACTGAGGACTAGGTCTAAAATAGCTTCCCCTTGTGTCAGTTCCTGAATGAGCTGCTCCATGAAGCAGTTCTTTATTTCCTTCTAGAAGCTTTATCTCCCTAGCATGTCCTGTTATAACATTGACCCAGTCAGTACCAGGGTAATTGAAATCCCCCATGATTAAGGTGTATGCTTGCTTCCCTATTTTCTGTTAGCATTTCATTATTTGTCTGTTCATTCTGTCCTGGCAGAGTGTAGTACACCCCCCACTGCCATTTCCTTCCCCTTTTTATATGGAATTTCTATCCATAGAGAGTCTACGGTGTGTTTTCTTTTTCCTGCAAAAACTTTATCCTGTTTGACTCGATGCCCTCTCTAAAATATAGAGCCACCCCTCCACCAATGTGAACTACTCAATCATTCCACTATAGTTTTAAGCCTGGGATATCAGTATTCCTTTAGTTATCATTCTTCCACCAGGTCCCTGAAATGCCAATGATATCTAACCTTTCATTCATTTCTATATATTCTAACTCTCCCAACTTATTTTTTAGACTCCTAGAATTTGCATACAGACATTTCAAAGTTTGTTTTTCGCTCTTATTAACAATCTGGCTATTTGATGACAGAGTTAGCTTGGAAACTTTCAACTCTGTCCGATTTTTACTTAAAGAAACCTGGACTACCTTTACCTTTATTGGAACATATCTATGGGAATACCCTGACTTCCCTGTTTTGTTAGTAGCCTTCAAAGATACATCATTCTGAACCATGTGCTCTTGGATGACTGTCGGCTTTCCCCATTATCTAGTTTAAAAGCTGCTCTATCTCCTTTTAGTGTAAATCATTTTTATTCACCACAAACACAACATTATCAACACAATAGCATGGTAAACCAGCATGAACAAAAGAGAGGAAGAGAGCATTCAACTATACAGGTAGTAGAGCATATACTGTACACACTGACAACATTGGCACATAGGCACATTTTCACATTTTCACCCAACTCCCCCACCCCCACCCTCAATCCCCCCCTCCCGATTACCCGCTTAACACACCACATAAAATCTACTATACATCCTAAAGAGTAAACAGGTTCCAGATCCACATGCTGGCAAACGAACAATCCTCCTCCCCCCACAGGGCAAGGATAGGCCACGTGTGATGGATATTGTCCCCCCTAACCCTTACCCCCCCCCCCCCCAGACCACCCCCTCCCAAGTACCAAAACCCTCCCCCTCCCTATCAATCAGAGAACTTCAAATTAAATATGCCCCAGTTCCCAAGCTGAACAGAACATGTTATCCCGCTCCCCCTTCCAGCACCCGGTTACGCGCACCAGCCGGCAGCATCAGAATATGAGGACCCCAGCCCCGCAGAAAGGCCTCCCAGTGGTTTGGGTTGGTCCCCACCCGATATCTCTCCATCCACATCAGCCCATGTAGGCAAATTCTCCAGCGCCCATACGTAGGGCCCGTAGGGTCCAACCAGGCATGTAAAATAGTCATACGCGCAGTCGCAAGCACCACCCGCAACCAATTGCTTTCTACCCTCCCCAGCTCCCCCCCCCCCCCCATCGTCATCCCAAACATCAAGGATCAGGTTCACAGACGTCAACTGTAAAGACATGCTCAAACACCGCTCTAGGTAGCGCACAACTTTACTCCAAAAACCCTGTACTTTGTCACAGTGCCAGAACATATGCCCCAGCGTAGCTCCTACAGCCTCACACCTCGGGCAGGAATTCGTAGAAGCTATTCCCGCGCGCCAAGCCCTATCCGGGGCAAAGTAAAGCCGGCGGATCAGATGATACTGCATATCCCGATATTCCACCGACACCAACAGTTTGGGAATGGTCGCAATAGCATGTATTACCCAGTCGCCTTCCACCAGCTCGCCAAGGTCTCGCGTCCAGGCCCCCGCTAAACCCCTTTCATTACCCACTGGCTCCAACTCCGAGAGGGACCTACGCAACCGAGCCACCCATGCCACCTGGTCCCCCCCTAATAACAGCTCCTCCATCCGAGAACAGATTTCCCCTCGCAGAGAACTCACCGGTAGAGTGCCAATGTAACTCCGAAGCTGAACATAGGGAAATACCTCTCCCCCCCTCCACGCATAATGTTCTTGCAGGCGAGCAAAGGACACCATAGTCCCATCGCCCTCTAACAGCTGCTCAAGAGTGGAGATACCCATCCGTTCCCAGCGCACAAAACTCCGATCAGTCAAACCGGGCAAGAAGTCCTTATTACCACGCACTGGGAGATAGGGAGAGCAAGATGCCCGCCACTCCCACCTTGGCACAGAGGTGCCTCCAGGCCCCGATCACCGGAGACAACAGAATTGACCACACCCTCCTATCGATATCCTTCACAGTCCGCATGTGCAAGACATAGCGAACCTGCAAGGGCGCCACTAGGGCCCCAATCATCCCTAATGGGGTATAGTCTCCAGTCCCCCACAGCCAATCGCGAACAAAACGTAATAGACAAGCCAGGTTATACTGCTTTATATCAGGACAGCCCATGCCCCCCACATCCCAGGACCGCTGTAAAATCGCCAGTCGCACCCGAGGGCGCCTACCCCTCCAAAACAAGAGGTTTATCTGCCTCTCCATTTGCTTAAGATCCTTCCGCTTCAACAGCAAAGGCAGTGTTTGTAGGACGTACAACCACTGAGGAAAAATCACCATTTTGAATAATGCTATCCGACCCCCCAGGGACAGTGGAAGATCCTTCCATTTCTGTACCCTGTCCGTTAAATGTTTCATCAACATCGAGACATTAAGCTGATATAAGGTCAGCAGATCCGTGGGCAAGTAAATCCCTAGATATTTGAAATGATCCTCCGCCCACTTCAAGGGGAAAACCCCCGGCCAGTTCTAGGATATAGACGGAAGCAACGGCAGAGCCTCTGATTTGTCTAAATTGAGCCGTAACCCCGAAAACTGGCCATACTCCTGGAAAAGTTGCAATAGAGCCGGTAAACCTTCCTCCGGGTTCTCAATATGTACCAGCAAATCATCGGCGAAGGCCGCCACACGGAATTCAGACTGCCCTACACGTATACCCCGAAACGCCACTGAGGAACGAAGTTGACACTACAGGGGTTCCAATGTCAGCACGAACAAGAGAGGCGACAAAGGGCAACCCTGCCTTGTACCCTTTTGGATCGCAAACTCAGGGGACAAATTACCATTGATTAAAAGCTCCCCTCTCGGGTCTGCATACAACAATCTCACCACATCTACAAAAAAACCATGTATCCCCACGATCTCCAGCACCTGGTACATAAAGCACCAGTGCACTCTATCAAATGCCTTTTCGGCGTCAAAACTCACTAACATAGAGCGCCTATTCTCCCGTGTACTAGCACAAATGGAGGCCAAAATCCGCTGCAAACTATATGCCACATGTCGACCCTTCACAAAGTCCACCTGGTCTTTCTGTACCAAGTCGGGCAGGGCCCCCGCCAGTCTCTCCGCCATTATTTTCGCTAAGACTTTTATGTCCACATTCAGCAAAGAGATAGGCCTGTAGGAACTAGGCAAAAGAGGATCTCTACCAGGCTTTGGGAGAACTGTAACAACAGCCTTGTTTTCCTCATACGGAAATTTCCCCTGCTGTATCAAATCCTCAAAATACCCTACCAAAGGGAGCCCCACTTTGTCCTCCAAAATTTTATACAACTCCCCCCTCATCCCGTCAATACCAGGAACTCTCCCATTTTTCAGACTAACAATAGCCTGCCGCACCTCAATCCCAGAGATCGGGGCATTCAGGACCTGCAGCTGCTCTGGCGTCACCCGCGGCATATTGCAATCCCGCAAGCGAGCCCACTCTCCCCCAGGCAGCACGCCGTCCTGTTCATATAACTTCCGATAATAGTCACAAAACACCTGTTCGATTTCTTCTGCTTTGTTTCGGACAGTCCCGTCAGCATGTCGGATGCCACCCACGTGCCTAGATCCTCCCTCCACCCGCACCAGAGAAGATAGTAACTTCCCGGCCCTATTGCCATGTCTATACAGTTGATAGCGATAATACAGCATAGATTTCTTTGCCCTCTGGCCCAGCAAAAACTCCAGCTCATTTTGCAACTCCTGCAGCTGCACCCGAGCCTCTGCAGTCCGAAGTCGTGCATGCCGTCGTCGGGCCTTAGACAACTCTCTCTCCAACTGCACTATTCTACAGTTCATCCGCTTCCTCTTACTGAGATGATAACTAATAATATCCCCACGAAGCACCGCCTTCCCAGCCTCCCAGAACAAGGCAGGCTGATCCACATGTTGAGCGTTGTTCAAAGAATATTCCACCCATTTGTTCCGAATGTAGCTCCCAAACTCAGCATCATTAGCCAAATCCAAAGGGAAGCGCCAGAGCTTTCTACTGCCACATGCACGCCGCTGCATCTCCATTAGCACCATAGCATGGTCCGAGATGACTGGTGGCCCAATATCCACTCGCGCTACCCAACTAAAGAGGTCCTTAGACAACAGAAAATAATCAATTCTCGACCATGTCCCATGAGCCCGAGACATATGGGTATACTCTCTTTCACCGGGGTGCAAAATACGCCAAACATCAAGCAAGTCATACCCCTCACACATCCCCCGAATGCGCCGCGCGCCCCGCTGATCCCGAGGTCCAGCTGATCCCGACCGATCCATTCCTTCAGCCATGACCGAATTAAAGTCCCCTCCAAGTATCAGTTGGTGATTCCCTAGAGTCGACACCATCTGCGACACGCACTGATAAAAACGTGCAACGTATGTGTTAGGCGCATAAACGGAACACAACGCCACCTTCGTTCCATCTAGAGTCCCCCAGGCAAACACGTACCGGCCTTCAGCATCAACCTCCGCCCTCTCCTCCACCCAGTCCACCACTTTGGAGATCAGAATCGCCACTCCCTTCTTTTTCCCCACTGCAGCAGCACCATACACCATACCCACCCATCCACGAGCTAACTTATCATGCTCCACACTTGTCTGGTGGGTTTCTTGCAGCATAGCTACATCCACCCTTTTCAGGCGCAGCTGTTGTAAGACCTTATACCGCTTTACGGGGGAACCCAGCCCACACACATTCCAGGAAGCAAAGTGCAGAGACTTACCCATTATCCAAAGGCCACCAACGACCCTTCTGCAGGAAAGAAAAAGCGTCCTGTAGGTCCAGACCCCCCCAGCCTAGGATCCGCACCTCCCCCAGCCCCCAGAACTCCACAACCTGAAAATTTTTTTGTGGGAGCAAACCCTTATCCAACCCCCCCCCCCAGATCTCCATCCCTACCCCCCCTCTCTCCCTTCCCAGTCCCTCCCAACCCCCCTCCTCCCCCCTGATCAGCCGCCAACATCCCCGTCACCCCCCCCCGTCACCCCCCACCTCCACCAACAAATGTCCCCACCACCCACCCTTGGGGACCCAATTCCAGTGGCATCCAGGCCCACCCCATTACTAGCCAAAACCACCCCCCACCAGCCTATCCATGATGTGCTTCCCCCTTTTTTGGGAAACCAGCAGGCAAATACATACCCTCCCCAACTACCTCTACCAGTAGACCAACTTCCCCAACACCACTCTACCACCACTCTACTCTTCCGTTGATTCGGACACACCATAACCCCAATGTAACATGGAACACTGAACATTAGCGAGAGGGGGAAAGAACAATAAAAAAACCACAACATAAACAGACCCCCCAGCCTCAGAATAGAGCAAATATCATACCGGGCAAACAGGACTTCAACAAATACCTAGATGAGTATATTTCACCCTGTAGTTAACAGCACTGCAGTCCACCTGCCCCCACAGGCTTACTTCTACATGTCCCCACCATTCAGCCAGATAAGTCCCTTCGCGCTTCTATGCGCAGCCACTCTCTGGCTCAAGTATCCGAAGCACCAGGTAACTGTTCCAGGAATACTCGGGCCTCCCCTGGGGACTTGAAGTAGATCGTGCGGCCGTTGTGTTCAACTCTCAATTTCGCAGGGTACATCAAAGCAAAACGTACACCTTTGTTAAAGAGCTGACCACAGATTGCTGAGTAGGCCCTGCATTGCTGGCTAACTGCTGCAGAGTAATCTTGAAATACCAGCACTTGCGGGCCATCACCCGGCATCCAACGACGCCCTTGGGCTGCCCTCAAAACCTCCTCCTTCTGCCGGAATTCAAGAAACCGTGCGATGACCGCACGCGGCCGGCACAGCCCATCCTGTCTCGGGCCCAGCCTGTGCACGCGTTCTAACTTGAGCGGACCTTTCACTGCATTAGTGAAAGTCTGTCCAATCCAGGATTCCACATACCCTGCAAGCGCACTGTCCGACACTGATTCCGCTATTCCAACGAAGCGCAGGTTCTTCCGGCGTCCCCGGTTCTCGAGGTCGTCAAGTTTATCTCGCTGCTGCTTTGCAAGGCCCTCTACGGCCCGCACACGCTCTACCAACGCTCTGTGGGAGTCCTCGACCGTGGATACTCGGGCCTCAATCTGTTCAATGCGCCCAGTAAATTCCCCAATGCTCTGGGTCACCTGAGACATCTGCTCTGCTAGTGACCTGAATTTTTCATCCAGTGCCGACACCATGGCGGCACTGACTTCAGCCACCATATCCTGGTGCAGATTAGCTGCAGTGCTCGTCGGCGCCTCGTCCGCCATCTTGCCCTCCGGGGCCCGACTCCTGTCCTTACGGGCAATTTTTGAAGCCATACACCAATTAGGGACCCGAGCCAGGCGTCACTCCACACAACTAGTAACTCCGGATCGTATCGTGAGGCGGTTCGCGGTCCGCACCGCTATAATAAGGGGCTTAAAATCCTGATGTTTAGGGGTCTCCCCGGAGCTGATCAGCACCACGTCTCACCAGCTCATTGCCACCGGAAGTCCATCTCTATCTCCTTTTAAAAGGTTAATGCCAGAAGTCTGGTTCCACTTTGGTAAAGGTGGAGCCCATCCCTTCTAAAAAGCCCCCTCTCCTTTCCCCAGAATATTGCCAAGTATTGCACCATTGTCTCATCCATGCATTGAGACTCCACAGTTCAGTCTGCCTCTTGGGTCCTGCGCATGGAACAAGAAGCATATTCTCCATCCATCCTTAATATCAATCTGTCAACTAGATTCTAAGTTCCACAGAGCAGGAGCTGGTTCTTTTGTACCTGCATACACCCTTGTGAATATTAATTGAAAGAAACTGAAAAATATGTGAGAACTGGAATTTCCACTGAAAATCTTATTAATAGCCACATATTAGTACATAATATGATCTCTGTTTTTTTTACCAGCATTTTGGCATGGAGTCCACTAACTTCAAACATTCTGCAATAATTTTTGGGTCCCTATACCTGACTTGAATCAGAGCTTGAATAAGCTTCTCCTTTGTCATATAGTCCATTCCACGTAGGCGAAGTTTGCAAATGGACCACAGATTCTCTATTGGGTTTAAATCCGGAGAATTTCCTGTCCTGTCCAGTACCTTTATTTGCTGCTTTTGAAAAAAAAACTTTTCACCAATTTTGATGTGTGGCATGGGGCAAGATCCTGCTGAAAAATGCCAGATCCATCAGGAAATGTCTTCTCTAGCTCTGGAACAACTTTTCTTTGGAGAACATCGATGTATTATTGTGAACGCATCATTCCCTCGACTGGATGCAAGCTGCCAACTTCATAATAACTGAAACACCCCCAGAACATCATCTTTTGGGTGTGTTTCACATTCTGGTTGATGTGGGAATCACAAATCTTTTCTCCAGATGAACACAGAACATGTTGGCCTTCTTTAGCCCCAGACAAAGAAATGACTTTCATCACTGAATATTACTTTTCTCCAATCTTCTTTAGTCTACTCTTTATGTTCAGTCCCCATTTATAGTGCTGCTCTTTCACAACCTTTGTCAGAAGTTATTTTTTCAGAGGTCATCGTGCTTTTCGACCAACTTCCAAAAGTCACCTACGAATTGGGGAAGAACTGACCATTATACCTTTCTCTTCTAAATCTCTTTTTAATGCGTCACTTGTCTTCTGAGGGTCTTTTCTACTTTCCCTGAGAACATAGTTGTCGTCTCTGGGTGTGGTTTTCCTCTTACAACCACAATTTCCCTTTCATTTAGGTGAGATGGATCCTGTCTCCTTTTGAGATTTGATCACACGACTGACGGTTGTGAGACAGACACCAACTATATTTGCTATATTCCTGAAGGTCTTTCCTATGTGTTCGTGCAGGGTGACGATCTTTGTGCGTTTTCTGGGTGTCACATCCATCATGTACAACAGTTGGATTAACAATTAAGAATACACTCGAAAGAAAATCGGATGCAATGTTGGCTGATGATATAGTCGCATACAGAATAAGTCATGCCTATGTCATGTCACGTCATCTATTACGTCATTTAAGCCACAAATAAAGAAATATCTCATATGTGATAATTTAACCCAGTTGCTTAAAAAAGATCAAAATTAAATGCATATACACTTCATAGGCTGAAAAGATTTAAAAAAATCCAGTTTGTTTCAATTAATTTGCACAAAGGCATAGTGCTGTGTGTACCTTATATTGCTATATGAAGGTTTAACAGTAGTATGTAGTTAAAAGAAGATAGGACTGCCTCATTTGTTCTTTATCTCCCAATTTTCTCCAGAACCCAGTTTAGGAAATGAGGAGAATGCCAACTTTTCTGATGTGACTTCATGTCCTTATGCAGAGAACTATTTTTCAGTCCTAGCCCTACTTTGTGTAATGGCTTCCCAACCATTTAGCACAAGAACCTTCCTTTGAGAAGTTTAAGGTACATCTAAAGGTGTGGCTTCATGAGCAGGCTTTCAGGGAGTAGAACAGGGTGGGTGTTGGAATCATTAGAGCAGCGGTTCTCAACCTGTGGGTCGCAACCCCCACAGGGGTCACCACAGGATTTAGCGGGGGTCGCCTCACTCCGCCATTAAAAAAAAAAAAAAAAAAAAAGCGCACAAGTTGCTGCCGCTGTGGAGTCCGCTTCTCAGCAGCGGCAAACTCACCGCCTCCCTTCTAATGCAGCTGCGGCTCCCTGCCTCTTAGAGAACCACAGCTATGCCTGTAAAACCATTGCGGAGCCTTCCTGCCTCTCGACGGGCTCCGTGCAGCATTGTCCCGCCTCGAAAGGAAGTTGTTTACCACTTCCTTTAGAGGTGGGACAATGCTGCATGGAACCCGTTTAGAGACAGAAAGGCTCTTCAATGGTTTTACAGGCATAGCCGAGGTTCCCTAAGAGACATGGAGCCACGGCTGCAGAAGAAGGAGGCAGACATGGGGAGAGGGGAGCAGGGAACCTGCAATGGGGCTGACATGGAGGGAGGGGGGGCTGACATGGAGGGAGGGGAGATGACATGGACCGAGGGGAGCCTGACATGGACCGAGTGGAGCTGAGATGGAGAGAGGGGGGGCTGACAGGGAGGGAGGGAGTGGGGCTAACATGGAGAGAGGGGGGGGGCTGACATGGATGGAGGGAAGATAGGCAGATGGGGGGGGCTAAGAATGGTAATGGGTTGATTAGGGAAGGCTAGGACTGGTAATGGACTGATCAAGGGGGGGTTGGGACTGGTAATGTGCTGATAGGGGGTAGGACTGGTAATGGACTGATGGGGGACTAGCATTGGAAATGAGCTGATCGGGGAGGCTAGGACTGGTAATGGGCTGATGGGGGGGTAGGACTGGTAATGGGCTGATTAGGGGAGGCTAGCACTGGTAATGGGGTTGAGGGGAAGCGAGCTGATTGGGGGACTTCGACTGGGAATGGGCTGATTGTGGGGAGGGGAGTATAGAGCTGCTGGCCCTGGAAGAAAACTGGGGGCTAAGGCTACAAATGGGCTGATACAAGGGGATGGGAGAATGGAACTGGAAGGGAGTGGATCTGAGAGGGGCTGCCATGGTATTTGTACTAGAAGGGACTGCTCAGTGGGGAAGGAGGGGGACTGGAAGGGAATGGACACCAGTGGCAGTCATGGGAATGCAAGTAGACATTGGAAGGTACTGGGAGTGAGGACTGGAAAGGGACTGATCCCTGGGGAGGGTTACTGGGACTGGAAATAGGCTGATGGAAAGAAGTGAAGAAAACGAAAGAAGAGATGAGAAATGGCAAATGGACCATAGACACAGAAAGAGAGCTAAGAGAAGACAGGAAAGCAGAAGCCTCAGATCAGGATCAGCATGATCAGAGAATAAATTGGGCAGACAACAAAGGTAGAAAATTTTTTTTTATTTCATATTAGTGATTTGACTACTAAATCATCATAATTTTGAATTTAAATATTGTTACTTGTTATTGTGATTAAGTATTGTGGTTTAAATAAGTACAGTTTGTAAATAAAAACATATTGCAAAGGCCTATAATAATAATTCAACAAATGATTACAGCGACAATGCGTTGACGGTAAAGGAAGAGAGACTCATTTGATTTTATTATTGGAAGTCACCACAAGTTGACCAATGGTAAAAGGGGTCACGGTACAAAAAAGGTTGAGAACCATTGTATTAGAGGGTGTTGATTTTCAATTTTTAATTTGTTGGTTTTGAGTCGTGGTTTTGTTCTAAATTGCTTTGGCACTGTCAGTATCACTTGAAAGGCAGTTAAGCAAATTCTGAATGTAGTGTAATGTAATCACATCTGACCCAATATGATGGCACTGAAACAGACTCCATATTCTCTTCAGGCCATGCTAAAGCGAGATTTTTCAGTGCAGTACAGACTAAGAAGTTGCTAGCTAACATATCATTTCATGGAAAGTCATGTGAGCATATGCCAAAATTATGTTCTTTGACAGATCTTACCTTGGCTCATTAGTTTCAAGCTGCTTTATCATTGCCTGATGTGAACTTCTGGAAAAATGCTGTTCAAGCAGCACTGTTAATCATTTAGACCTACTAAGTAATGCCCCTTAGCTGAGTGTAGCCCCCTCCAACATGCCTCAGCATCTTTCTATGTTTAGGTCATTTTTTCCCTGATCTCTATTGATAAGAAATGACAAGTTGGGTCAAATCAATGGTCGATTCTATTCAGCATCCTTTCTCTGACAGTGGTCAGTCCCCGTCAATGAGAAGTATTCATCAGATCCCAAGTAATAACATGAGATCATAAGAACCCCATACTTGGTCAGAATAAGTCCTGTATCCTGTTTTCAACAGTGACCTATCCAGGTCACAAGTACTTGGCATGTCCCAAAAGTACCAACCAAAACAACCCCGGGTCACATACACATAAATTATAGCTCCAACAAATAACTAAAGTAAATTATCAAGGTCAAAACTAATGCTCTTAAACACTAAGGAACCTCATCGGTCTGCCTGAACATCCACCTTAATTCAAAATATGACTACGTTTTTAAATTTTTTTAAAAAATCTTAAACAGAGAGAAAAGGCTTCAGTAGTTCTATCATATTCCCTCTATACGGCAGAAACCTGCCCAAAGGGAATTTTGTTTCCACCATCACCAGCCAGAAAAACTCTCCAATATAATTTCTTATTAAAATACTATCTGGCTCCACCTACATTTCCTTAATTGGTTGTCTGAAGATTTAAAAATGGTGGCAGTGAGCAGTTTCTGGTTGTTGGAGTGAATGCCGAGAACAAACATTTCGTGAGAATCACCACTGATGGAGCCGGGAACGGCGAAACAGAGATCTTTGTTGGGTGACCGAGGGTGATCGTTCTGCTTGAAGTGTTGACTGTAGCAAGCTAAATACTTTTGAGCAATTGTTTGTGGTCGTTTGTTGCCCCCTCCAGTTAAGTTTGCTATTGTGATTCTCACGAAATGTTTGTTCTCGGCATTCACTCCAACAACCAGAAACTGCTCACTGCCACCATTTTTAAATCTTCAGACAACCAATTAAGGAAATGTAGGTGGAGCCAGATAGTATTTTAATAAGAAATTATATTGGAGAGTTTTTCTGGCTGGTGATGGTGAACAAACATATCCCCTTCGGGCAAGTTTCTGCCATATAGAGGGAATATAATATGCACCAACCCTCTGGAACTGTCTACAAAATCACATCAGATGCAATGGAGACCCCTCATCATTCAGGAAACAACTAAAAACCGCCCTATTCCAGGAATACCTCGGACCAGAAACAAGCACCCACCACTGACTCCCCCAAACCCCCCCCCCCCCCAGTTTACCCCATGAACAAATGCACTAAGAGACTGCAACACAACGTCTATGTCTATGTCCCAATTATTTGTTAAAATCATTAATGTTCGACACCTGGTGATAGCCCCCACCCCCAGAAGCTGATTAGTGTCCACCCCCCCCCTCAATGCTGCACCGCTTTGACCCAGAGAAAGGCGGGATATAAATACAGATAAATAAAATAAATAAATAATAGAACTACTGACATCTTTTCTCTCTGTCTAAAAAGATTTTAAAAATTTTTTGAAAAAGTTAGTCATATATTTTGAATTAAGGTGGCTGTTCAGGCAGACCGATGAAGTTGCTTAGGGGCTCATTCCATCGGAGACATACAACCCCTCTGTATGTCCAGTCTGAGCTAGACGTACAGAGGGGTTCGTGATTCTGATCCCGTGGGGCACATCTAGTTCCACGGGTTCAGAATCGCGAATAGGCCTGTATGGTGCAGGCCGGGACTGCGATTCAGCCCAGCTTGCACGCACAGACACAGAAAAATGTTTTCCCTGCAGCCCAACCCCCGATCCGGCCTCGCAAGGCCAGGGCCGGGCTGCAGAGAATTTCCTCCACCCCCTGCCGCCTCTTTTGACCCACGGGCCGCCGTTCCCTGCAAGATCATGGAACTTATTCCACCTCAAAGGTGGAATAAGTTCCCCATCTAAGCCGTCGGCCCTGGATGTACAGGGCCAACATTGGAATCGGCCCTCTACGTCCAGGGCCGACGACTGCCCACTCTGCCTCCATCCCAATCCCCAAAATTTGTAAAAGTTATATATTTTGAATTAAGATGGCTGTTCAGGCAGACTGCTGAAGTTGCTTAGGGACTTATTCCGTCGGAAACGTATAGCTCCTCTGTATGTCCAGTCTGAGCCAGACGTACAAAGGGTTTTGCGATTGTGATCCCGAGGGGCATTCAGCACGTACAGTCCTGTCCCTGGTTAACTCAGTCAGGGCTCTACAATGGAGCCGCGGCACCATGGCATCTGATTGCCATGGCACTGCGGCTCCATTGTAAAGCCACGATCCCTGGCACCGGCACAGAAAAATGCTATCTCCAGGAACAATCAGGAATGTAGTCGTCACATATAGGTATCATCGGCACCGAAGGAGCCCGCGCAGGAACGCTCCCTAGCCTCCTATAGGAAATCTTTTGGGAGCATCCCACTGCGCCTGTGCTGCTGCCTTTCCAACTCTCCCTCTTCAGCTTTTTATTTTCCGCGGAGCTGACAGGCAGCAACTCCTGTCGCTGCAGAAAATTTTCTTTTTTGTGGTCGCATCTGCCTTCCCATCGATGTCCACGCCGGTTCCACCAGTGTCTTCTTTATTTTCTTCTTTTTTTTAAAAAATAAAAATAAAGCTTTTTTTGAGGGTCTGTCCCCTCTTGGTGCTTCAGTGCCATTTTGTGCACTAGGCCCTGTTTTTTTCTCAAAATGGAGAAACCATCTAGTGCAGCGATGGCGAACCTATGGCACGCGTGCCAGCTGTGGCACGCGAAGGCCTTGCAGCTGGCACGCGTGAAGGTCCGCAAAAAAAGAAAAAGCTGGCTCTGACTGCTGCCGCCGACGCGGCCAGGGCAGAATGCAGCGTCCCGCGGGGCCCCCTCCGCCCGCTAAGCCCCTCTGCAAGGGCTTTCAGATTCGCGAGGGAGAGCGTCTCCCTCGCGTCTCTGTTAAGCCCGCAGGGGCTAATGGGAAATTTCCCATCAGCCCCTTTAGACGCGAGGGACTGATGGGAAATTTCCCATTAGCCCCTGCGGGCTTAACAGAGACGCGAGGGAGATGCTCTCCCTCGCGAATCTGAAAGCCCTTGCAGAGGGGCTTAGCGGGTGGAGGGGGCCCCGCGGGACATTGCAATCTGCCGCGGCAGCAGCCAGAGCCTGCTTTTTTTTAAAAAAAAATTTGCCAGGGGGGGTTAGGACTGCTAATGGGCAGGGGGGGGGGGGTAGGACTGCTAATGGGCAGGGAGGAGGAGGGGGGGTTAGGACTGCTAATGGGCAGGGAGGAGGAGGAGGAGGGGGGGGGTTAGGACTGCTAATGGGCAGGGAGGGGGGGGGGGGTTAGGACTGCTAATGGGCAGGGAGGGAGGGAGGGAGGGGGGGTTAGGACTGCTAATGGGCAGGGAGGGGGGTTAGGACTGCTAATGGGCAGGGAGGGAGGGAGGGGGGGTTAGGACTGCTAATGGGCAGGGAGGGAGGGGGGGGTTAGGACTGCTAATGGGCAGGGAGGGAGGGAGGGAGGGGGGGGTTAGGACTGCTAATGGGCCGGGAGGGAGGGAGGGAGGGGGGGGGTGAGGACTGCTAATGGGCAGGGAGGGAGGGAGGGAGGTAGGGGGGGGGTTAGGACTGCGAATGGGCAGGGAGGGAGGGAGGGAGGGAGGGGGGGTTAGGACTTTTAATGGGCAGGGAGGGGGGGTTAGGACTGCTAATGGGCAGGGAGGGATGGGGGGTTAGGACTACTGATGGGCAGGGAGGGAGGGAGGGAGGGGGGTTAGGACTGCTAATGGGCAGGGAGGGAGGGGAGGGGGGGGTTAGGACTGCTAATGGGCAGGGAGGGAGGGGGGGGGTTAGGACTGCTAATGGGCAGGGAGGGAGGGAGGGGGGGTTAGGACTGCTAATGGGCAGGGGGGGGCGGCGGGGGTAGGACTGCTAATGGGCTGGGGGGTTAGGACTGCTAATGGGCGGGCGGGGCGGGGGGGGGGGTAGGACTGCTAATGGGCTGGGGGGTAGGACTGCTAATGGGCTGTGGGCTGATGGGGGCTGTCTGGAAATGGGGGGTGATGGGGGTTAGGACTGGTAATGGGTTATAGGGGGGGCTTAAACTGAAAATGGGTGATGGGGGTTTAGGACTGGAAGTGGGTTGATGGGGGGGGCTAGGACTGGTATTGGGTTGGGGGGTTGCTAGGACTGGAAATGGGCTGATGGGGGGCTAGGACTGGAAATGGGCTGATGCAGGGACTAGAAGGGAATGGATGCTGGGTGAGGCTGGAACTAGAAGGGAGCTGATGTTGGGGGAGGATTAGAATGGGATGGGGCTGGGAGAGTAAAATGGAGAGGGGAAAAATATTTTGTGTGGGAGGGATAAAAAATCTACAATTGGCCGGGTATTGGGAGAGTAAGTGGGGATTGAGGATGGAGGGGTAAAATTTGAGTGGATGAAATAGGAATGAGGAAAGAGCAAAAGGAGAAAGATTAGTATGTTAAAGCGGATGTAGAGAGAGAGAATGGAAAAAAAAAACTAGAAGAGAGAAGAAAGGACAAATGGACAGCAGATGATGGAGAGTTAGCAGAAGACATGAAGAAACCAGAAGAAAGTGGCTGGAGCAATTGCAACTGTGTAACTGAGCTGAGGTATTCTGTTTATGTAATTCCTTTTTGACATTGCCACTTGTTCTCTTTCCCCAGTAGGTCATGTATTGTTATTGTCTGAAATGTATTGGTTTAATATTTGCAGTGTTGCCTTTTGATAGGTATGGTGGTGCTTTGTGAGTCCTGGTAGTGCTGTTAGGATACGGCGGGTTTGCTATTGGTTCTAAATGGGCAGTGTTTGTAGTAGTTCCTAATGTGCCTGGCGGTTGGCACTGGATTATAGTAATGTAGAAATCTTTTAGTCTGTCTTTATCCATACACTCATTAAGAGACATGTTTACTAAAAGTTAGTGTATGTTAGCATTATGCAAATATTTATGCAAATTGACGTGCTGGCACTTTGAGGAAATTCTTTGGTTTTGTGCGGCAGTTTGGGCACTCGGGCTCAAAAAGGTTAGCCATCACTGATCTAGTGGTTTCAAAAAACGTTTGAATTGTGGCGATACCATTTCCACTACCGATGCCCATGACTGGTGTCTTAAATATTTGGCCATTCTCCATCGGAGTGTCTCCTCTGCAGAAAGATGACGAAGAGAGGCCTGCAAAATAGAGCTGCTTAGCTCGGCACCCTTTTTGCCTCAGATGCAATGTCTGTTGCATCAACATCGTCCAGGGCTTCATCTTCCTCCCATGGATCTCAGGTACCAGACCCAGGTCTTCTTCGAAGACCGGTCGGTCCTCAAAGGGTAGATCCCTTTCTAAACATCGAGATGCTTCAAGCATTACCCTTGAGGAGAATACACCAGCCAAACAACCCCGGCGGGAGGTCCTTGCCTCCAAAGCATGAACGGGGTCCCAAGATGTTCCCGAGACATCCACCTCCTGCGAGCTCTTGGTGTCATGTTCTTGAGTCGTGGCCCGCTCCGCCAGTACCGATACCCAGACATCGCCAAGCTCCATAGATTAATTCATCCTAGCCATTGAGCATAGCCTAGCGGCCTTATTAGCAGCCTCCGTACCGCTAAAGCCACTGCAATTGGTTCCGCAGCCATCTGTACCGATACCAGTACCAGATGTATTGGCAGTTACTGATCTGCCGTTCTCCATGCTACCACCCATGCCAGCGCTAGAATCGGTCTCTGGCATAGAGGGTCCGGTATCGAGACATTCCGATGCTGACTTCGCTCAGGTACTGATGACAGGCAGTACGGGAACACCCAGCCCGTCGATACTTCGCGTCATCCGATTCCGAGGATTCTGATGAATCCATAGATACCGGAGAGGTTCTTCCGGAGGATCCCTCTCCTTCGCCGCAATGGTGGATGTCTCCTCCGGAGGACATGTCTTTTCAAGACTTTATACGGGATTTGACTTAGGGCCCCTTGATCGCCGTGACCCCCAAAAAGGAGCTGAGCGCTGAAGAACTTGAAATTCTTCAGTATCTGAGAGCCCCCAAGGAGGCTGAAACCCTTCCCATACATCGGATTCTGCATGATCTCATGCTTCAAATGTGGGAAACACCCTTAACGGTGTCTCCACATTCCCAAAAACTCGATACAATGTACCGGGTACCGCAGTGTCCTGGGTTTCAAAAAATGCAGTTACCACACCATTTTATGGTCGTGGAATCAGCGATGCACTGGATCAAAAGTGCTAAGACACATTCCTCTAATCCTCCGTGCCATGAGGCGAGGACTCTCGATGCCTTTGGGGGTCGATGTTTTCAAGCCTCTATGCTGTCGGCCAGAATAAGTTCTTACATACTCTACATGAGTATGTTTCTCCGAGAGGTTACTAAAGATTTGGAACTCATGGCCCCTCTTTTCCCCGATGACAAGCGGGCTGATTTTCTTACTCCTGTTAAGCATGCCCAAAACGTCTCTAAGTTCATGAACAGGGCAACCTTTGATTGTTTCGAATGCATTAGCAGAACCTCTGCTATTTTTATCAGTGCATGTCAGATTGCTTGGCTACAGGTATCCGATTTACTGTAGAGCAGTGGGTGCAAGATAAGCTAGGAAATATTCCTTGCACAGGAGAAAATCTTTTTGGCAAGGACTGGAAGGATAAAGCTGCTCAGCTTGAATCCGATAATGCTACTTTAAATAGATTATCCAGGACCACTGCCAACCCAGTTAAGAAACCTTTTTCAACAAGAAAAAGAAATTCTATCCGTCTTACACCCAAGCTGGCCACTGTCCAGTCCATGCTCCCCAGAAGGGACAGCAGCAGCTGAAACAACAAAGGAAGGCTCGGGTCCCAAGAGCTCAACCAGCCCAGCAGTCACAGCCTGCGCAAGGTCTTTGACTCCTTCCTACAGAACCTAGTCATCCTTCCTCTAGAAATACCAGAGCGCCTCAACATTCCAGGCAGACTGTGTTACTTTGCCAAGAGGTGGCAACAAATAACATCAGAACATTGGTCTCTCTCCATAGTGAGAGAGGGATACAAACTCCACTTCCACAGTATGCCCCCTCTCTCTACTCCAAGAGAGTCCAGTTCTCACCCCCCCCCCCACCACTCTCTCTCTTGTGTCAAGAGGTCACCTCACTCCTTGCTGAGGGAGCGATAGATGGGGTACCTTTTTCTCAACAAGGCCTGGGTTTCTACTCCTCCTACTTCCTCATTCCAAAGAAAACAGGAGGGTACAGGCCTATACTAGACCTCAGGGACTTAAACAAGTACCTCTTCCGAGAAAAATTCAAAATGATCTGTCTCGGAACACTCCTCCCTTACATTCAGAGTTAGGATTGGCTATGTTCTCTAGACCTAAAAGATACCTATACACATATCCTTATTCATGCAGAACACAGGAGGTTTCTTAGATTCCTCTTTCAGGGAAGACATTACCAGCACAGAGTTCTACCCTTTGGCCTGGCTTCAGCCCCCAAGAGTCTTCACAAAATGCATGGCAGTGGTAGCAGCATTTCTAAGGACTCTAGGGATATTTGTCTTCCCCTACTTAGACGACTGGCTCATCCGAGCATCAACCGTTCCAGAAGCCAGCTCAGCTCTTTCCTGCACGATGCAAATCCTACAATATCTGGGATTGGTCATAAATTTCCCAAAATCCCATCTCACTCCTTCTCAGTCTCTAGAGTTCATAGGGGCTCTTCTAGACACAAGGCAGTCAAAGGCTTTCCTGCCGCACCCACGCTGCACTCGCATAGTTCAACTGGCATCTCAAGCAGCTTTGAAAACTTTCCTGACTGCTCGAGAAATGCCTCAGTTGTGGGGCATATGACGTCCATTGTACATGTGGTCCGCTATGCTCGCCTAAACATGCGAGCAGCTCAGTGGACCCTAGACTCTCAGTGGACACAGGCGTCAGGTTGTCTGAGGGACAAAATCAGAAACTCTGCTTGCCTAATCTTGTCTCTTCAGTGGTGGCAAACACTGGAAAACCTTCTCTTAGGGTCACCTTTTCAGCAGCCACTGCACCAAGCTACCTTGATGACGCATGCATCCAAGTCAGGTTGTGGGGCTCATATGGACAATCTCTCCACTCAAGGTCTCTGGACCAAACAGGAAACTTCTCTTCACATAAATCTGCTAGAACTCAGAGCCATCTTCTGCGCTCCAAGTTTTTCAGGACCATATGCGCTTCAAGACAGTCCTTGTCCAGACAGAAAATCAGGTAGCCATGTTCTACATAAACAAACAGGGTGGAACAGGCTCTCAGGCGTTGTGCAATGAAGTTCTACACCTCTGGTCCTTCACAAGAAGCCTTCAGATTCACCTACTGGCAGTGTATCTCCCAGGCACACAGAATCTCTTGGCAGACACTCAATCAAGTGCTGCTACCACACGAGTGGTCTCTTCATTCAGAACAGATGGCTTGAATCTTTCGAATCTGGGGAACCCCAGATATAGACCTATTTGCAACTCAGAATGCCAAACTTCCCCAATTCAGTTCCAGAATTCTGGCTCGGAACAGTCAGACAAGGGATGCTTTCCACCTCCATTGGGGTCAGGACTTCCTGTATGCCTACCCACCCATTCCCCTCATTCCCAAGACTTTGTTCAAATTCTAGAGAGATAGGGGCCATATGATTCTCATAGCCCCACACTGGCCACGACAGACATGGTATCCTCTGCTTCTATGTCTCTCTCAAGCCAGGCGTCTGGACTCGGGATGTGCTCCAGATCTTCTATCCCAGGAGGATGGGATGCTTTTGCACCCAAATCCTCAGTCTTTGCACCTGATGGCATGGTTGCTGAGAACTTAGAATTCCAGGATGTCAACCTCTCTCAACAGGTTAAGGATATCCTTTTGGCCTCAAGGAAATCTTCCACAAGGTGGGCTTATGCCTTTAAGTGGAAAAGGTTCTCTATCTGGTGTTCAAAGAAGGAACTTAATCCTTTTTCAGTTCCTGTAGAGACGTTACTGGAGTATCTCCTCCATCTTTCATCCTGTGGTCTCAAGACCAATTCAGTAAGAGTCCACCTTAGGGCCATTGCGGCTTTTCACAAGCCCTTTGATGGACAACCTGTCTCCTCTCAACCGCTTGTAGCACGATTCATGAGAAGTCTACTCTTAACTAAGCCTCCCATTAAGCCACCACCCGTGGCATGAGACTTAAATCTCGTCCTCGGAGAGCTCATGAAGCTGCCATTCAAGCCCTTAACCACTACATCCCTAAAGTTCTTTCCTGGAAGGTAATCTTCCTAATTGCCCTCACTTCTGCAAGATGCATCAGTGAGCTACAAGCTTTAGTGGCTGATCCTCCTTACACAAGGTTCCACCACGATAAAGTAGTCCTTAGGACTCATCCTCACTTTATGCCAAAGGTGGTTTCGTCTTTTCATTTAAACCAGTCGGTTTATCTTCCTGTCTTCTTCCCTAGGCCTCATGCCTCAAATGCAGAAAGGAATCTTCACATTCTAGATTGTAAAAGAGCTTTACCCTTTTACCTTCAGAGAACTAGGCAGCATAGAAAGGCTTCTCAGCTTTTTGATGCCTTTGATTCTAGCCACCTGGGATTACTAGTTTCCAAGAGAAAACTCTCCAGGTGGATCGCAGACTGCATATCCTTTATCTATGAGAGTAAGGGACTTTCTCTTGAAGGTCATGTCACAACTCACAATGTTCAAGCAATGGCTTGCTTCTGTGGCCAACCTTCGCTTGGTGTACATCGATGATATTTGCAAAGCAGCTACTTGGTCCTCGGTTCAAACTTTTGTGGCCCATTACTGCTTAGACAAGGACTCCCATCGGGATGCCTTGTTTCATCAAGCTGTTCTCCAGCATCTCTTTCATACTTAGAACAACTCCTACCCCCCCGTCCCAGGTTTGGATACTAGAGATCCTTGGGAGGAATCATGACCCACCTCAGACTGGGTGTACCTGTTCTATGGGGTTATCTCCCTGGCATCTCTAAGCTTGGGAGTCCCCATATGTGAAGACTACATTCCTGCTTGTTCCTGGAGATAGCGCAATGTTACTCACCTGTAAAAGGTGATCTCTGGGAACATCAGGAATTGAGTCTTCGCAACCCACCCACCTCCCCTAGGAGTTGTGTCGCTCGCTCGCTCACTCGCTCTCTCTCTCCTCTCCTCTCCTCCTCTCCTTTTGTCTCAGCTACAAACCCAACTGAAGAGGGAAAGGTGGGAAGGCAGCAGCGCAGGCGCAGTGGGATGCTCCCAAAAGCTTTCCTATAGGACGCTAGGGAGCGTTCCTGTGCATGCCGACGATGCCCATATGTGAAGACTCAATTCCTGCTGTTTCCAGAGATCACCTGTTACAGGTGACTAACTACACTTTCCCGACAGCCCGACACCCAATCCGACCTCCCAAGTCCAGTGTTGAGCTGCAGGGAATTTCCTCCACCCCTTGCCACCTCTTTAGAGCCCCAGGCCACCATTCTCAGCAAGATCGGGGAACTTATTCCACCTCAAAGGCCGTCGGCCCTGGATGTATAGGGCTGACATTGGAATCGGCCCTGTACGTCCAGGGCCGGCGACGGCCCAACACCCGCTTGGACATCCATCCCCGCTATTCATGACACAGAATAAACCCCTTAGGGCCCAATCCTGTCCCACATGTAGATCCCCCTCTGTGCATCTCTGTGCACCATGGCACCGCGGCTCCATTTAGAAACCTCGATGCCGGCTGCCAGCAAAAATTGCCTATTCTCCACAGCCAGACCCCCGATCTGGTCTCCTAAGGACAGAGTCGGGCTGCAGGGAATGCCCCTTGGCCCCCCCCTGCCCCATCCGCACCCCAGGCACAGCACACAAAAAAAGGCCAGGGAAGTTATTCCACCTCAGAGGTGGAATAACTTTCCCGTACATGTCGCTGGCCCTGGACGTACAAGGCTGACATTTAGCATCGGCCCTGTACGTCCAGGGCCAGCGACCACCCAGACTCTGCCCCCGGGCTGCCCAAACCCCGCCCCTGTCTAACTTCCCCGCACAACTGGCAGGAAAGTTAATCAGAGGCAGGAGCCGGCATAAATAGGCTCAGAATGACCCCGTTAGTGTTTAGGAGTGTTAGGTTTAAGCTTGATCATTTACTTTAGTTGATTGTTAGAGCTATAATTTATGTGTATGTGACCCAGGGTTTTTTTTGGTTGGTGGGTTTAAGTATTACCGGGATGGGATTTGTTTTGTTTGCATATCCCAAAAGTAGCCACTTCAATGCTTCCTATCCCCAGGGATAAGCAGTGTTTTTTTCTCAATCTACTTTAATAATGATTTATGGACTTTTTCCTTCAGTAATTTGTCAAAAACATTTGCAAACCCAGCTACCCAACTACTATTACCATATGCTTCATCAAATATTTTTTCATATTTGTTTTAAATGTGCTACTTTCTAATCTCTTGGTATGTCCCCTGTCTTTGTACTTTTTCAAAGACTAAGCAATCGATTTGTGTTTACCCGTTCCACTCCATTCAGAATCTTATAGACCTCTATCATATATCCCCCCTCACAGCCATCTCTTCTCCAAGCTGAAGAGCTCTAATCACTTTAGCTTTTCCTCATAGTAGAGTTGTTCCATCTTTTTATTAATTTTTGTTGCCCTTCTCTGTAACCACATTTGTACACAATACTCAAGGTGCAATTGCACCATGGAATGATACAGAGCCATTAGAGCATCAGACTGAGAACCAGGGAGGCTGGGTTCTAAACCCACTGCTGCTCCTTGTGATCTTGGGCAGGTTATTTAACCCTCTGTTGCCTCAGATACCAACTTAGATTGTAAACCCTCTGAGGACAGGAAGCTCATCTTGCAGAAAATTGCTCCATTACAGTTGAAATAAAGATCTTTTTGTTCTATTGCATGTAAGCCTCTCCCTAGGGGAGTGGTAGCTTGTGAGAGAGAAACCAGTGTGAGCAGGCTGGAAGAAATCTCTTGATACGTGTGGGGCTGAGTTCACTGCAACAAAAGAATCGGCAAAGAGAAGATTTTTCCTAGCTTCTTTTATAATACTTTCACTGCTTGGTTGGTTTTGCTTATACAGTTTCATTGTCTATTTTTACTTGTATTGATCTTGATATATTTCCTAGTCATTCTTCAAACGAGAACAGTATTAGTAATTCCTGCCTATCTATACCCTGCATGATCTACAGTCTAGTGGCAAACAACTTAAATTCTGGGCCATAAGCTTTGGAAAATCTAGCTTCACTATATTCCCTGCCAAGCTCTTAGAAATAAGAGATTTGAGATTGCCTTTATTTCAGACAAGACTGCAGGATTTATAATCCCTCTCTCCCTATCCACCCACCCCAGGGCTGGGTTTTCCCATATAGTCTTCCTAGGCATATATTCAGTTGTCCTCAGTTAAGTGGAAAACACACCTATTATGTTTTTGATAAAACTGTTCTCTATCAAATCCAGTAATTAAAATGACTTTTATTCAATGCAATAGCTTCAGTGCCTTAATCCTAAGGAAAACCATTTGAAGTCTTAAAGCTTGCCCCATCTGCCTCCAGTTATTTGCTATAAGAAAAACATTAGCTGCAATAAAACAAACCTCCCCCAGGATACAACATGAAAATGAGCCAAAGGATCAAACATCTGAGGAATAAATGCATATCCCTGCATAATGCCATGCCGCCTTTGCCTTGGTAAATGAGAACTAACTACAAAAAGCCTATACCATGTTATCACATTAAATTCACAAAACAAAGGTCAACATCTATGGATCTCAAACATTACATTAATGCCTTCCTCATTTCCCTGAACAGTGAAAAATCCAATATGTATTTTTTTGTCGGATCGCCAATCATGGGAGTGGTTATTGTTTGGATGATGCATAATCCTTACGTTTTGCTCATTTTTTTGAGCGGGTTGACGATTTTTTCAGCGATCCATTATTATGCTGGGGTGGACGCTAAAAAATATTTTGTTCTCATGATTATAGTGAATTATTTTAGGGGATTTGATCTTTTGGACAATTACCCCTTATTTCTGCAACCATGTTTGGCTGTATTCTAAACGATTAAAAAGGAGGGCCTATCCCGAGGGAGGGTTTATCCACTCCCATGATAGGCAATATAAAAAATACATATTGGACTTTTCACTGTTCAGGGGAACGAGGAAGGCATTAATGTAATGTTTGAGATCAATAGATGTTGACTTTTGGTAAATGAGAAGGCAAGGGTCTCCCAAGATGGTGCCAGACCACCCATCTGGGCAGCAGCAGAATGGGACAGTGTTGGCGGCGGAGGATCACATTTCTGTGACAACGGTAACATTAAACTTAAACTGTGAAAGAAAGGCCTGGCAATCTACTTCCATATCTTACCATGAAATCCCAATGGATAGTCGCAACAAAACAAATTGCACCATAGTGCTGGAAGATGAGACCCCCGAGGTCGGAAGGCACTCAACTCGTTACTGGGGAGGAGTTGAAGACTTTTCAGAGTAAAGCCAGCATTTATGATGTGGTTGGATCAAAGCCCTCGGGACGTCTGACTGCTGATGTAGCTGCATATGAAATGAGTCAGAAGCTGCAAAGTGTCTTACGTATTGGAACATGGAGCAAACGAAGCATGAACCAAGGGAAGTTGGAGGTGGTCAAGATGAAATGGAACATGTACAGCTTGATCTGTTCAGTGTCAGCAAATGGAAATGGACTGGTGTTGGGCACTTTGCATATGATGATCACATGGTCTACTATGCTGGAAATGAAAAACAAAGAAGAAATGGTGTTGCATTTATAATTAAGAAGAAACTTGCAAGAACTGTAATGAAATACATTGCAGTCAATGAACACTTAGGCATTCCTCATAGATGAATAGAAATTATCAACGCAACTATAATTCA
Organism: Ichthyophis bannanicus; assembly: GCA_033557465.1. Lineage (NCBI taxonomy): Eukaryota > Metazoa > Chordata > Amphibia > Gymnophiona > Ichthyophiidae > Ichthyophis > Ichthyophis bannanicus. Next base: position 86,234,607 of record CM066043.1, read on the forward strand.
AGTACATGCCCCAACAATAGCTGCAGAAGAGGATGAAATTGATAAGTTCTATGAACAAGTGCAAGCTGAAATTGACAGAACATGCAAACAGGATATCCTGATAGTCATGGATGACTAGAACGCAAAGGTTGGCAACAAAGAAGAAGGCAAAATGGTTGGAAAATATGGACTTGGCAACAGAAATGAAGCTGGAGAAAGACTGATAGAATTCTGCAAGACCAACGATCTATTCATCTCAAACACCTTCTTTCAGCAACACAAGCAGTGACTGTTGATATAGAGCTTTTCCATTCTTGATTTCCACAGATGTAGTCAATTTGATATTTGTACAATCCGTTGTGTGAAGTCCATGTGTACAAAGACAAAACCTAGAACTGACTGTTGTAACTACTAGTATGTAAACTCAAGCTAAAGTTGAAAAAAGAACAAGCCACTCATGATTGTAGCAAAATATGACCTTGAGAATATACTCCAGGAATTTAAACTGCCTGCAAAATTGCTTTGCTGCTTTAGATACAAATAACTCTTCTGGAGCTCTGTCATTGGGTGACATCAAGAAAGTTGTGTTGGAATAAAGTGAGATGTCTCTACAAAAGGTGAAAAAGCAAAAATGGCCAAAATGGATGACTTAAGAAACTCTGAAAATTGCCCAGAAATGCAGAGAAGTTAAAGCCAGAGGAGAAAGAGGAAATCACAGAACTCAACAGAGATTTCCAACATGCAGCAAGACAAGACAAGGAGAAGTACTACAATGATGCATGCAAGGAAATAGAAGCAGAAACTATTAGAAGAAGAACAAGATCAGCTTTCCTAAAGCTATGAGAGTTAAAGAGAAAATTCTAGCCTTGAATTGGAACATTACAAGATTCTCAAGGATCTATGTTGAATATTGCTGAGAAGATCAAGAAAAGGTGGAAAGAATATACAGAGTTCTTATGATAAAGATCAAATGGACCAAAAGCCATTTCAACCTGTACCTTATGATCCAGAACCATTGGTGATGAAAGAAGAAATCAAAGCAGCATTGAAAGCCTTTTCAAAGAACAAACCACCAGGCATTGATGGCATTCCCATGGACGTATTACAGCAATCTGATGCAGCTGTTACCATATTGACAAGGCTCTCCCAGGAAATTTGGAAGACAATATCATGGCCTACTGACTGGAAAAGATCTGTGTTTTATACCAATGCTAAAGAAAGGTGATCCAACTGACTGTGGAAATTATCACACAATTGCTCTGATCCCACATGCCAGCAAGATTCTACTGAAGCTTATTCAACAGAGACTACAACCATATCTGGAACAAGAACTATCTGAAGTGTAAGCAGTGCTCAGGAAAGGGAGAGGGATGAGACATCGAGGATGTGAAATGGATCCTTGAAAAGGCTAAAGAATATCAAAAGGATATCTATATGTACTTTATTGACTACAGCAAGACTTCACTGTGTAAAGCATGAGAAACCCTGGGCCACATTAAGAAGCATGGGAATACCAGAACACCTAATCGTTCTCTTCTGCAACCTTTACATTGATCAAGAAGCTACAGTTCGAATGGAACAAGGAGAAACAGACTGATTTAAAAACAGCAAAGATGTACGACATACTTTCCCCCTACTTGTTTAATTTATATGCAGAACAAATCATTAGAGAAGCAGGTCTGTATGAAGGCAACAGAGGTGTGAAGATTGGTGGAAGACTCATCAACATCCTTTGCTATGCTGATACCACATTACTGGCTGAAAATGAAGAAGATCAGAAATATTTGCTTCTCAAGATCAAGGAACATAGTCTTAAAATGTACCTGCATCTTAATGTAAAAAAAGACAAAGATCATAACAGGCAAAATCAGTAAGTTCATCATTGATGGAGAAGAAATTGAAATAGTGGACAACTTTAATCTACTTGGATCAACTATCAATAAAGAAGCAACAAGCAGTCAAGAAATCCAATGACGCATTGCTCTTGGCAGAATGGCTATGAAGGACTTAGACAAGATTCTCAAGGGGAGAGATGTCTCTCTCCATACAAAGATTTGACTTGTTCAAGCCATGGCATTTTCAATAATGTCATATGAATGCGAAAGTTGGACAGTGAAACAGATAGACAGGAAGAAACTTGATGCCTTTGAATTATGGTTCTGGCAATGAATATTGTGTATTTCATGGACTGCCTGAAGAACAAACCAGTCAGTACTAGAGGAGATCGAATCTATTCTTTAGAAGTTCAAATGGCAAGACTTCAACTTTCGTACTTTGGACACATCATGCGAAGAGAGGGATCATTAGAGAAAAACATCATGCTTGGCAATTTATGAATATGTTAAAAAGCAGCATACCCAGCACAGATCCCTGGGGTACTCCACTATTCACCTTTCTCCATTGGGAAAATTGGCCATTTAGCCCTACCCTCTGCTTTCTATCTTTTAACCAGTTCCTGATCCACAATAGTACATTATCTCCTATCCAATGACTCTTTAATTTTGCCAAGAATATCCATGAGGGACCTTGTCAAAGGCTTTCTGAACATCCAGTTACATTATATCAACCAACTCTTCTTTGTCTACCTATTTATTCACACCTTCAAAAAAACCATAACAGATTAGTAAGACAATGTTGACTGTCTCTCATAAAGCCATGACTATCTACATGTTCAGTAATTTTGTTCTTTATAATGGTTTCTACCATTTTTTGCAGTACTGACATCAGGCTCACCGGTCTGTAGTTTCCTGGATCATCTCTGGAACCCTTTTTAAAAATTGACATTGCATTGGCCATCCTCCAGTCTTCAGGTATTAGATGGTTTTAATGATAGATCACAGATTACTAATATTAGGTCTGCAATTTCATATTTCAGTTCTTTCAACACCCTTGGATGTATACCATCTGTTCCAGGTGATTTGCTACTCTTCAGTATATCAAATAGTTGTAATACATCTTCCTGATGTATCGATATTTCTTTCAATTCTTTGCGGCATCATCTTTAAATACCATTTCATTCATAGGTAATATCCCTAAATCTTCCTCAGTAAAGATCAAAGGGGGGGCACATATATACACAGAGGGGTGGAAAGAATTCCATGAGTCATGCTCTGTGTGCTTTCCCCACTTTATTTGCATTTAAATTTGGCAAATAAAAAATATTGTGTAAAACCAAATAGAAATCATACATACAAACGTATCTCAGCTTTGGAATTGCAGGGCAAATGTATAAAAGAAAACCTTAACTTCAAGTCCACAGAGGATTGAATTCAAGGAACAAATCCTTAGGTAGAGATAATAAGCAAAGAAAAAAAAGAAAATTGATATTTAAGAGAGATAACACAATCTCTGTCATAGCACCAAGTTCCTGCATAAAGAATACATATCACATTCATAAAATTAAAGCATATTCTATCAAGTTCTCCTTTCTCCCTTAACTGGTCGAAAAACTGATTTTCTAGAATCTTAAAAATGTCACAATTGTGAGGACTCAAAAATATATAAGATACATCTGACAATTTGATCAAACATTTGTAAGTAAACAGTAGTTTGAAATCAGCACCAAGGGAGACAACCTGATGACACATTACAAAACATTTCTTCCTCTACTGGATAGGTCATACAGGCTTTATCTGCCTTCATTTTCACTGTTTCTCTGTTTTCACTCCTCAATTACTTTACTCGTGTCTAGAAAAACTCAATTTTTTTGTTATATAAAAGAAAATTATGATTGCAAAAATAAAGGTGCAGAACACTATCCTGGTTTTGAGAGACTACAAATATTAAAAAAGGTACAGAGAAGAGCCACCACCATGGTAAAGGGGATGGAAGGATACCCCTATGAGGAAAGGCTTAAAAGGTTAGGGCTTTTCAACTTGGAAAATAGATGGCTGAGGGGGATGTCATAGAGGTCTATAAATTAATGAATGGAATGTAACGGGTAAACGATCCGTCGTTTATGCAATCAAAAGGTATAGAAAGACTAGGGGACATGCAATGAAGCTACACTGTAACCCGTTTAAGACTAATAAGAGAAAATATTTTCTCACTCAACACAATTCATTACCGGAGGATGTAGTGAAGACTGTTAGTGTAGTTGCATTTAAAAAAGGTTTAGACAAGTTCCTAGAGGAAAGGTCCATAAACCGTTATGAAAGAGGATCCAGAAAATCCAATGCTTGCCCTGGGACAAGCATTGTAGAACCTGTGTGCCTTTTTGGGAACCTGCCAGGTACTTGTGGCCTGGATTGGCCACTGTTGGAAACAGGATACTGGGCTTGGTCTGATTCTTCAGTCTGTTTGGTTACATGTCCACCCACAGATTTGCTTCCCCTGGTTCATTTTAGGCTTAAAATCTCTTTCCAGTAAGCAAGAAAAAACTTTCTAGCAAGCGGCTTGGTCTTTTTTAGGTTTCTTCTTTTTAGGTTACTTCTTAAGGAGATCCACTGGGGATGTTAAAGGGTCCTCGGAGAAATTCAAGCTGCACTGAAGATACTTAACTTTCCAGTTGTTCCAGTCTTTCAGTTTTCCTGAGTTGATTTACTAAGACATCCTCCAGGACCTCTGTTCTCTCGTAAATATCCATAGCAATAGTTGCCAGCAAGTAAATAGACTTTTCAACAGAAATCAGAGCTGTCCAGATAGAATGCGAGATAATTACTGAGAACTTGAGCATACGTGCTCTGTCTGTCAGAGCCGCAAGAATTGATAGCACCATAGGGAAAGAAATTACATTTGAGCCTGCACCTTTGGTTGAGGCTGCTAACCTGACTGACTATATAACTGTTGCGCCTGTGGGCGTTTCTGGTTAAGGAAAAGCTTGCGACACCCGCAGTGTGATATTGTGAATGAGCTACTATGAATTGGTGGTATGTTTGGCAATGTTCATTTAATTGGTTTTGTTGATTATAGTAATTGGAGTTGTGACTGTATGATTAAGGAGTGGGAAAGGAATGGATGGTAGTGTGGATGGATTGAAATTTTGAGACCCCTCGGGCTTAAGGGTTTCTTGCTGCAGTCCCTATTTATGAGTATTTGTGTTTGAAAAGGTGTGTGCATATGTCTATCATAAATTGGCTTTGATTAATTCCTGTTTTCCCTCACAGCATCTATTTGAATGATTAAATGTTGACCCCCCTGAGGAAGCAACTGGCGAAACGCCTGGCTAGATGTTGTGAGAGGCTTTGGGGAAATTGGATGAAGACAGCTGTGAAGCAACGGCATGTTAAAGCTACTGTAAGTAGTGTCAATTTGTGTATACTTGATTCTGGATAGTTTCCGGCTTGCATGCTTTGAGGGAATTTAGGTTTTTGTCATCTGAATTTGAATTTTTGGATTATAAATAAGAATATACACTCCAGAAGGAGTTTTTCAGGATCATTGATGTGATGAGGATGAGTAAAGACTTGAGTATTGTTTTCCAGATGCCTAATACTCTGACCTCATGAGGTGCCGAGACCCTTTTCTCTTTCTTTCCTCTTTTTCATTATGGATATAAGAGTTTAAGGAATAAGGATAAAAGAAGAATCGGAAGAATTCTGAGTTTGCAGATCTGGTGGAGTGTTTTCTGTTTATATTGATGTATTCAAGAAAAAGGGAACAAACAGGGCCGGTACAAGGGTATTCAGCATCCTAGCCACACTTTCAGCCTTATGAACGCCCCCCCCCCCCCAAACAATTAAGTCATCCTAACACCACCTCTACAACAACAATCCTATAGAAATGCATAATTGTATATATGAAACTTTGCTTTGTTTTGTATGCGTGTGCGCGCTCTCCCTGCAGGTAAAAGAATGTGCTGATGGCTCTTAGATTCTGACAGCCAGACAAACTCTATCATTTAGCTTTCTGCTGCTGCTCTTTGTCGGCCCTCAGAAGCTACTGCCTGATGCAACCACCTAGTCTTTCCTAATGTCAGGGCCAGCCTTGGGAGCAAATATACTCAAGTGCAAGGATTTAGCTAGAGCTCCAATTGCATCCTCCCTCAAGGTCGCCATCTTGGATGGAAAAACACCAAACATTACAGTGGACAGTCTCGTAATCCCTAGTTTCTAGCGGTTGTGCTCAAGTATGAACATCCTTGTACTTACATGTGAAATGTATTCCATTGACGGGCATCACGACTTCATTTGTCTGATTTGTTTTATACACGTGTATATGTAAAGACTAAATCAATCCAGATGAGGAACAATCTGTTCACTACTTTTATGTTGACAATAATATACCTTATTGACCAATTCGTTTCTGCTAATGGGCAATAATGTGTGTAAATAAATTGCAAGTGACGTGACTTAATACTGCATAGGGTTGCCAACTGACCGGTTTTAGACTGGCCTGGCCCATTTTAGAAGTTGCAGGCCAGCAACCAGCAGAATTGTGATGAAGGGCTGGTTTTCTGCTCAACTCTAGCCTCAGATTCACCCTCTCTCCCCTCACTGCCTGCCCCTGACGCTTTTCCTGTTCCAGTGGTGGTGGCAGAAACAGACCTCCAACTTAATTTTTTTTAAAACCAGTAGATCTTCATGACACTGCCCTTGCAAAACTGGTCTGGTCCCTCACTCCTCTGACGTATGCTCATGTTAGAGAGGGCGGGTCCAGACCAGCCTTCTGAGCAGGCCCAGCACAGCGGGAACAAGACGTCCTGTGGGCAGCAGAAGATCATGGCTCAGAAAGATGGGGGAGTGCAAAGAGGGAGTGAGAAAGGGAGAGTCTGTGAAGGGGACAGAGTTTGTAGGCAGCAGGAGAGGAGCAAGAGGAAGGAGGGGAAGATACTGGACATGGGGATGAAGAGCTAAGGAGAAAGAGGAAGATACTAGACACAGAGGGGGCAAAGAGAAATGGAGAGAACATATCACACAGGGGGTATCATAGGAAAACAGGGCAGATGCTGGGCAAAAGGGGGTCACAGGAAGGGGAGATGCCGGACATGAGGGGCATTGGGAGGTGGAACGGATATGCTGGATGTGTAAGGGCACAGGGAGATAGAGGGGAGATGCTGGATGCAGGGGGGAATAGGGAGGAAGAGGGGACATGCTAAACAAGGGGGCTAGGGACATGAAGGGGAGATATTGGACATGGGAAGGGGACATAGGGAGAATGGGTATAGGTAAAAGCAAGGTGAGGACATTTTTGAGATGGAGTGGCGATGCTGGACATGGGTGGGGGGGAGGCAGGTACTGGATAGGAAGTGGGGAGGGTAGAGCACAGATGCTGGACACGAAGGGGTGGAGGGGTATAGAGCAGAGACGGGGTGGGGACATAAGGGAATAGAGGGCAGTACACATGATTATTAGTAGTAGATTATGGATAGGAAAGAGGGTTAGATGCTGGACATGGGTGGGGAACAGGGGCTGGACACGGTATGGGGAATAAGGTGATTGAGAGCAGACAGTTGATATTGGGTGGAGGAATGGAAGGCAGCTGATGGCCATAGAAACATGACGTCAGAAAAAGACCATATGGCCTATCCAGTCTACCTTTCCATACCAACTACTATAGTCCCCTTTTTCATTTAGAGATCTTCTATGTTTGCCCTATGCTTTCTTGAATTCAGATACTGTCCTGCAATGTTTATGGTGCTGTCTTTTTCTAGGTAGGGTCCTTATGTGAGTTTTGGAAGTTAGTATTGACATGGTAGATTTGTTCTTGGTACTGAATGATTTTTTTCGTATTATTTCTTAGGCGATTGCTTCTGGGAGTCAGCACAGAGTAGGGTATTCAAAGCTAAACAATAAATTCTGACAAGATCTGCTTATGATGACAACACTTTAAATCAACTCTGGGTCTGGCCCTGATTAATTCTCAATATGCTTGGTATGGAGAGGGATTTTTTCTCATATGGTACGTTTTCTGTGGGAGGTTCTAGCTCTTCTCTGCTCTGCACAGATTGTTGGGGAAGGGGCCAGGGGGTGGAGTTTGATGCAGAATATATATTTTTGTATTTAATGCCATAGGGGAGAGCATATGTGTGTTGGAGGGGCCTGAGAAGGGGACTGGCTGAATAGGTGCTGAAGAGTTCAACCTCTTGTACTCACCCCACCCCTCCCCCAATATAACCTGTAGATGCTAAAGCCTGCACCGTTACCCTCTCTGCAATGATTTTTGTGGGTGGGGTAGGGGTGGAACATGGCTAGCCACAACTGGAGGGTTTTTCTCTTTCAAAAAGTTGGCAAACCTACTATTGCGCCTTAAATGACAATGAACTGTGAGGTATACAAATATATACATAGCGGCTCATTATGCAAAATGAGGAATGCAGCTTGCAGTAAATGTCATAAGCTGTGCTGCTCATGGAAAGTTACCTCAAGGATGTTAACATCTGCTGGGAACATTGCCCACTAATGCGTGGGCTGATGCTCTCAGGAAGTAACTGCAAGGGATTGGTGATTAGGAAAAAACAGACCCCTACCCTGATCATTTTATAGAAATGCACACACACTCAGACCCTGGACTCTTTCCGTACCCCAAATCTATGATACCTTACCTCTAAGAAAGTTCAACCCCTCTCCAGAATCTGCTCCCAATCCCTAATCCTATTAGAAAATTTAAAGTTCCTCTCTCCAACTCACCCCTTCCCTTGATTCCTAATCCTTTTAGAAAATTCAAGTCTTCCCCAAACCTCTCCACCCCCTGCATCTACCTAGGCACCTACCGGGATATACTTGGTAGCTATAAGAGGCAGGAGTGATCCAGGATTGATCCCCCGTCACTCCTGCCTTGGTGACTCTTATTTGCAGCCTGAACTCTAGTGGTAGTACCCTGAGACTACTGCTAAGGGTCCATTGGTGCCATTTTTCATGAGGTAGCTTCTGTCGCACAGGAGACTGGGGGGTGGTTATTGTTTCCCACCACCTCCTGGTAGGTGCCATGAGGATGGAGGGATGGGGGGGCAGTTTGGGGATGACTTGGAATTTCCAAATGGATCAGGGATTGGGGCTGCAGAGAGTGCATATTTTTAAAAGGATCAAGGAAAAAGATATCACTTTCCAATCCGAGGTCCCTTTAAAAGGTAGCAGGCTAGAGTCAGGGTCTGCTGTCTTTGCATTGCTGTGGCTTGGAATGCATTATGTTCCCAGTTGCAGCAATAAAAAGAAAATGATAGTGGGATTCACTAACCTGCAGTACTGTGCAACCAGGGGCGGGGGTGTTAAACTCAAGGCCCAAGGGCTGTTTCTGGCCTTCATCACATTCAGGCTCCACTAGACCACCAGGATTTCTTTCAGGTAAGTCCAGCGGGGACCTTTTAGATAGGGGGTTTGGATTGGTGTCTGGAGGGTTTGGAGAGTCTTCAGGGGAGTGGGTCTTTGAATGTGCCTTTTGAGGGGGAGGGGAATCGGTGGTATGTGTAAGGAAGGAGGAGTTTATTTGGCAGAGGGTCCCTGACTCCTTAATGGTGCAGGGGGATGGAGATCCCTGGACCACCCAAAATATATTCACTACATGGCCCCTTTAATGTGGAGGCCATAAGCATCAAGCCATGTGTTAAAGGCCCAGTGAGCCTGGTAGAAAAAAATGCCAGTTTGGTTGCATTATTCCTTTACTGTGGGAATCACTAATCTGCACTATTGTTATCACAGGTTAGTGACTCCTGCAGTAAATTAAACTGCGGTAAAATCCATGATTTCACCACATCTTAGTAACTACCTCTCTTAGTGAAAAATGGGGAATAAAAGGAAATAGTGAAGGAGAGAAGAGGAAAGAAGAGAAATGTCAAATAGAAAAAAAAACTGGAAAGATTTAAGAGAAGACAGAGGGAAGCATTATTCAGAGACTGAGATCAACACAATTAGAAAAATAAAATGGCCAGACAACAAAGATCGAAAAAATAATTTTATTTTAAATTTAGTGATTGGGATATGTCAGTTTTTGGAATGTAAGTCTTCTAACTTTACATTTTGCACAGTACAGGAGGAAATGTATCTTTCTATGTCTTCGGTGTCACACTGGATGCAGAGTCTGGCTCAGTTTAGTTTTTGTTTGAGTTAAGCTTGGTGAAGGTCTGTCTATGTTGTATGTGTGTGACTGAGGCCACGTATTCTGTGAGCATGGAGTGTCTGGCTAATGGATCCAGGGAAGGAGGGATAAGGCAGGAAGGCCAAATATATTAAATGCATGCACGAGTAATGTCAGATTAAACCGTTGGGCCCGATATTGAGTTATCCGCATTTTTATTTATTTATTTGGCATGATTTCTATACTACCATTCACAGTGGTCAAAGCGGTTTACATATAACAATTAGTATGGAATTACATGGAACATTTTTGAACTATATACATGTAACAGGAAACAACTTAACATTTGTGACAAGTAACAGGTTGAACCTATATACAGTTAAGAGCTTTCTCAGCCGACCTATAACCTGTACATTCAGAGTCGTCCCCACCAACCTCTAACCCAGATATTCAATGTCACGGCGATGGCACTGAATATCAAGTGATTGCTGCAGACACAGGATGCCGCCGAGGCTAACCGAGCACCAGTGATATTGGATGCTGCCTGGGGCTTTCCTCGCCTATCTTTTAGGTGCAGGTCGCTAACTAGGCAGCATCCAATATCGCTGCTGCCTGGTTAGCAACAGTCTCTGCCTCTAGATACTAACCGGATTGCATCAGGGCACGTAGAGGACTTAGAAGTTCCCATGTAAGGACCATTGACTGGGGTGTGAACCATTCTAAATGCCTTTCGAAAATCGGGTCTTTATTTTTAAAAAGTAGTTCCTCCTTTTGTGTCTCGTGGTGTGTTGTGTAGTGTTTCTGGAACTTTGCTGGTTATTGTAAACTGTTTGATGGGTTTCTGAATGGCAGTATATCAAATTTGGTCAATAAATAAATAAAACTTGCATAATTTACTATGCAAATCATCCTTGATGGAAAAAAATAGAAATTGTAGCCAACTTTAATCTGCTTGAATCAATAATCAATAAAGAAACAACAAGCAGTCAAGAAATCCAACGATGCATTGCTCTTGGCAGAATGGCTATGAAGGATGGACCTCTGGCCGGTAGAACCGGATGTTCAGCACTAGATGCCAGGCAGGCTCCGGTGCTTTTAGTTAAAGCTGCAGTGGCCAGGCACTTTAAAGATGCTCCCTGCCACCGACTGTCAACCTCATAGAGTTTCTCATGTATTCAGCATTTTTCACCACAATTATTTGTAACGTATTTGATTCATTAAGAAAGGTTCCCTTTACATTCTAAAACTCTATCCAAAGCTAGTTGATTCTATCTCTGCATGATTGGTTTTATCAAGCCAAAAGAGTCTACCATGGAATAAAGGAGCTCATAGGCTTAAACAGAAAATCATGCGTATTAGTTAGGGTAGTGGGTTAGAACAGTTTTGATCTGGAGTAACTGCAACTTATTAAAAGGATGCAAGATTGTCATAAAATGAAGTGCCTTAACTAAGAATAGAAATTAACTCCTATCTTATTTTTTGGCACGTTAGCCTTCAGTGCCCAGTCAAAACATGGACATGCCGGAGATACACCGGATTCTGCTGCCACTGAGCCCAGACATCCCCCACAATAGCAGAATCGGGGACATAGGCATCTGGGCATTCCCTGTATGCCAATAAGATTGACGTGTGGAGAGCTGCCCATCTCTAGGCCAAAATGGCATGGCTGGGGCAAGGGAGTGGTGTTGTCCCTGCTCCATGGCAATGAGCCATCTATATGGCAGCTTGGAATGCCATCGTTCATGCCTGCCCCTGCAGACCAAGGTCTGGCCAGCACCAGAGGTCCCTATGACCTGGATCATGGCTGCAGAGTCACGGCAGGGCCAGGGTCCAAGGATGTGGGGGCATGTGGCACACGATCGGCATGGCCTCCTGGGCTTATTCCACCATCAGGGTGGAATAATCTTGCCATCCAAGAGGGTGCCAGGCAATGTACAGAGGCATGACCAGGATTGCCTCTGTACATTCCAGCAGCTGGCTCCACTCCCACTCTGCCCCAGCATCGCCGCCTCCTGCCCCCATCCAGTGCTCCCCTCATAAATGCTGTGTACGTTCAGGGAGTGCTGGCGACAGAATCAGGTTCTGGAGTGGAGCGCGGGTTGGATGTCCAGCCCATACGTCCAGCCACACTATTCGCACCATGGAATGCCCCCCCCCCCATATTGAACACTTGGGGGCACATTTTAAAAATGATGTCCAGGTGAAAAATTTCAGAAACTGACAGGCATGTCCAAGTGCGGGTACAATTTCAGAAACGTTGATGTGCCAGATATGGATGTCATTAGGGATGGTTACATAGATGTCCCCGCAACAGTATTCCAGACAGAGGACACGTGCCTGCCTGCCATTCTGCTAGCAGAGACATTCAGAAACATGAAAACCACAAAATAGGTTTCCACAATACCTATCAATTGTCTTTATGGTTGTGGTTGGAAAATATGGACTTGGCAACAGAAATGAAGCTGGAGAAAGACTAATATAATTCTGCAAGACATAATCTATTCATCTCAAACACCTTCTTCCAGCCACACAAGCGGTGACAGTACATATGGACTTCATCCAATGGATTGTACAAAAATCAAATTGACTACATCTGTGGAAGTCAACGATGGAAAAGCTCTATAACATCAACAAAAACAAAACCTTGAGCTGACTGTGGTACAGATCACCAACTACTAGTATGAAAACTTAAGCTAAAGTTAAAAAAGAGCAAACCAGTCATGAATGTAGCAAAATATGACCTTGAGAATATACTACTAGAATTTATAGACTGTCTGCAAAATTGATTTGCTGCTTTACATACAAATAGCAGAGCTCCAGAAGAGTTATGGGATGACATCAAGAAGGTTGTGATGGAAGAAAGTAAGAAATCTCTACAAAGCGTGAAAAAGCAAAAACGGCCAAAATGGATGACCAAAGAAACTCTGAAAATTGCCCAGAAATGCAGAGAAGCTAAAGCGAGAGGAGAAAGAGAATCAATTGCAGAACTCAGAGATTCCCAATGTGCAGCAAGACAAGAGAAATACTACAGTAACACATGCAAGGAAATAGAAACAGATACTATTAGAGGAAGAACAAGATTGGCTTTCCTAAAGCTACGAGAGTTAATGAAAAAATTCTAGCCTCGAACTGGAATGTTACAAGATGCTCAAGGAGCCATGCTGAATAATGATGAGCAGATCAAGAAAAGGTGGAAAGAATAAAGAGTTATTATATGATAAAGATCAAGTAGACCAGCAGCCTTTTCAACCTGTACCTTATGATCCAGAACCATTGGCGATGAAAGAAGAAATCGAAGCAGCATTGAAAACCTTATCAAAGAACAAAGCACCAAGCATTGATGGCATTCCATTGAAGTATTACAGCAATCTGATGCAGCTGTTACCATACTTACAAGGCTCTGCCAGGAAATTTGGAAGACAAAATCATGGCCAACTGATTGGACAAGATCTGTGTTTATTCCAGTACTAAAGAAAGTTGATCCAACTGACTGGAAATTATCACACAATCGTTCTGGTCCCACATGCCAGCAAGATTCTACTGAAGATTATTCAACAGAGACTACAACCATACCTGGAACAAGAACTGTCTGAAGTGCAAGCAGGGTTCAGGAAAGGGCGAGGAATGAGAGACATTGCAGATGTGATATGGATCCTTGAAAAGATTAAAGAATACCAAAAGGATAACTGTGTGCTTTATTGACTACAGCAAGACTTTTGACTGTGTAAGCCATGAGAAACTCTGGGCCACATTAAGAAGCATGGGTATAGCAGAACACCTGATCGTTCTCTTGCACAACCTTTACATTGGTCAAGAAGCAACAGTTCAAACGGAACAAGGAAAAACAGAATGGTTTAAAATCAGCAAAGGTGTACGACAAGGCTGCATAGTTTCCCCTACCTGTTTAATTTATATGCAGAACAAATCATCAGAGAAGTAGGACTGTATTTTTATTTTTATTTATTTATTTATTTAAAGTCTCTTCTATACCGCACTATTCAGCATCAGTGCGGTTTACATTGAACAAAGAATTTACACATGTCCGATGGTACTTTGTGTTTACATTTGAACAGGAAGAAATAACTTGGATAACAGGGGTAACTATTTACAAATTGTATGAAGACAACAGTTGTGTGAAGATTGGTGGGAGACTCATCAACTACCTTCGCTATGCTGATGATACCACATTACTAGCTGAAAGTGAAGATCTGAAACATTTGCTTCTCAGTATCAAGGAACATAGTCTTAAAATGGGCCTGCACCTCAATGTAAAGAAGACAAAGATCCTGACAACTGGAAAAATCAATAAGTTCATCGTTGATGGGGAAGAAATTGAAATAATGGACAACTATCAATAAAGAAACAACAGTCAAGAAATCAGACGACGCATTGCTCTTGGCAGAATGACTATGAAGGACCTAGACAAGATTCTCAAGAGCAGAGATGTCTCTCTCTATATAAAGATTCAACTTAATTGAGCCATGGTATTTTCAATAATGTCATAATGATGCGAAAGTGGGACAGTGAAAAAGATAGACGGGAAGAAAATTCATGCCTTTGAATTATGGTGCTGGCGATAAATACTGTGTATTCTGTGGACTGCCTGAAAAACAAATCAGTTAGTATTAGAGGAGATCAAGCCTAAACTTTCTTTAGAAGCTCAGATGACAAGACTTTTTTGACTTTCATGCTTTGGGTACATCATGCGAAGAGAGTGACCATTAGAGAAAAACATGCTTGGTGAGATAGAAGGTAAACGCAAAAGAGGAAGTCCAGCAATGAGATGGATTGATACAATAACAGCAACTATGGGTGCCACTCTGTCAACAGTGAGCCACCTGACTGAAGGCCGAACACCATTTAGAACAACTATCTAGAGGCTCGCCATGAGTCGATACCGACTCAACGACACCTAACAACAGGAGGATAGAAAGGGTACAGGTAAATGGAGCTCACTCTTAGGAGAAGGAGATTACCAGTGGTGTGCCACAGGCTCTGTCCTTGGTATGATTCTGTTTAACATCTTTGTTTGTTAGTAATATTGTGGAAGGACTGTCTGGTAAGGTTTGCTTGTTTGCGGATGATATCAAAATCCGCAGTACAGTAGACACACAGGAAGAAGTTGATAACATGAGAAAGAATGGTCTAAAATTTGGCAACTGGAATTTGATGCTAAAAAATGCAACGTCATGCATTTAGGCTGCAAAAATCCAAAGGAGCTGTACAGTATAGGGGATGAGGTACTTCTGTCCACAAAAGAAGAGCAGGACCTTGGCGTAATTCTGTCTGACGATCTTAAAGTAGCTAAACAGGTAGAAAAGGAAACTCAAAAGCCAGAAGGATGCTCGGGTGTATAGGGAGAGGAATGACCAGCAGAAAAAAGGTTATAATGCTTCTGTATAAGTCTCTGATACGACCTCATTTGGCATATTTTGTGCAATTCTGGAGACCACATCTTCAAAAGGATATAAGCAGATTGGAGTCGGTGCAGAGGGTGGCTACTAAAATGGTTAGAGGTCTTCATTATGAAGATTATAAGGACAGATTTAAAGATCTTAATATGTATACTTTAGAGGAAAGGTGGGATGGGGTGATATGATAGAGACCTTTAAATATCTCCGTGGTATAAATGCACAAGAGAGTCTATTTCAGTTGAAAGCAAGTTCGGTTACGAGGGGGCATAGGATCAGAGTGAAAGGGGATTGACTCAGGAGTAATATGCAGAAATATTTCTTTATGGAAGAGTGATAGATGTGTGCAGGCTGTAGACGAGGACAGTATCTGAATTCAACAAAGCATGGGACAAACAGAGGATCTCTAAAGGTAAAAAGGGGACTATTGTTGTTGATATGGAAGGGCAGACTAGATAGGCCATGTGGCCTTTTTCTGCCATCATGTTTCTATGTTTCTAATTATCTCAAAGTACCAAACATTTACCTAAATCGAGATGAATCTTACATTCACTCACTTCATGCTTGCATCAGAAAGAGATTAGCATTCTATGCAAAAAGTTCTTAAGGAATATCCTTAGAGTATTGACGTGTCAATCAGAAACCAGGGAAGCAATATTTAAAAGCACTTATGCATCAGCAGTGGGTGTGGGCCACATAAGTGTTATTTAAAATATTCCAGGCATTTATAAGGATTGATTCTTGGAGCATAACTTTCTATGGGCTTGATAGTATAACAGGACGCCATTGCAAGAATTCTGAAAAGGCGTCTCTTTTTATGCATGTTTTATGAATGCATCATAGTCACCTATGTACTTTTATAAAATCAGCCCCAGTAGTGCGCAAATGCCTATTTACACATTTACACTTGTTCCAAAATGTGTTGGTGTACTCTATTAGGGATTGCATGCCAAAAATGCTTGTGTCATGCTAGTATTTATCACTGGATTGCTCTTGGTTGGCACTCAGATACCAAATCATTCGTGTATTTGTCCCCATTCAAGTCTGAGGAAAGCTATTTGACAAATGTAACAGTGAGCTTTGCAATCCATTTGCAATCAAATCTGCCTGAAATTTGATGGCAGGCATCTCTAACAGAGGCAACAGCACTACAAGCACTAACATGCATTAGTGTGCTGATTGAGCCATATAGTTTGCTTTAGTAAACAAGCCCCATAGTATCAGTCATCATAAATAGCCTGGGGCAAGCACAGAGGATTCTTATTTTACGGAAGCACAGGTAAACTGTGGATTAGATAGGGTCTACAGTAGTGCATTAAACAGGGAAAATGAGTAAATTAGATTTGCTTAGTGGCATTACTGGAGCTTCAGCATAAACATTGGTGCATGTGAGTTTGGCTCAACAAGCAACGATGGGATCATGGCTTACAATAAGGTATAGACTGTACTCTGAACTCCAAGAAAAGCATTAGCAACATTAGATGAATATGCTCTATGATGTTAATGCAATCTGATGGGAAGTAGCTTGTGACAGACAATTTTCAGTTTGCCATGACTTTTGTATCATATTAGCAGAAATGAATATAGCACTATAGCAGAAAATTAAGCACTAATAGAATAAAACAACTTCCACATACATTTTCATTTTTACTACCAAACAGGAAAATGATTTGCTAAAGGGGCCTTTATCCTTGTAGTGCATCTTTGAAAAATTAAGTTCAAGTGTTTATGTCCAAGAGTGGAGGAGGAGTCTGGTGATCAAAGACCAGGGTTCAAGTCCAATTGGCACTCCTTGTGGCCTTGGACAAGTCCGTTTACCATCCATTGCCTTGGAAGAGAGGCCTGGCAATCAACTTCCAGTCACACATTGCCAAGAAGATCCAGGGGTTGCTGGGTCACATTTATGTCAGAAGTTGAAATTGCTTTCAGAAAACTATTCCGTCCCTCTCTGCCTTATCCTTCCTGCTTTCTTTCTCTTTCCCTCCCATACTATGCTCTCTTCAATTCCCTCTTTCCTCTTCCTTGCTCACTCTCTCCCATATGCTCTTCCTTATCATAGTCTCAGCCTTCCCCTCACATTTGTATACCCAGTCTTCCTCACCCTGGCTTTATCATAACCTTCAATTTACCTTTTCAAGGCCCATTCTCATTCAACCAAATTCCTCAATTTCTTTCTTAATGGTTATTTTCTGCCAAATCAGGCCAGATTGCTGACTGGGTATGTTTCTATTCTTTCCAGTCTAATAGATGTTGGAAAGAAATTATATCTAAGGGATTTAGAATGTCTGTCTATTTTGATGGGGACAAAATAACTCTGCAAAAATACAATGGACTGGCACCAAATTTGGCATGCCAGAAAACAGTAAAAAGATACACTGAATTAAAAAATGAGCCAGATTAGATATGAGGTTTCAGAGAAATAAATTTTCCCCAGAGATTGGCTCAATGCATTTCTATGTGTTGAAATTACCTGGATCTTGCAACTGGGATCAGCAGCACCATCCAGTGTCCAAACTAAGAATTTCCAGAATTATACAGAATAGGACTGGTACTTTCCAGAATCCTGGGAAGTCTTTCCTGCCTGTGGAAGTATGGAGTGGGATGGGATGGGGTTTTCTTTACAACACAGGCCAGACAGCAGTTCAGGGAAAACAAAAGCAGCTTTACTTCTGTCCCAGCTTGTTAAACCTCCACAAGCTGGTTCTCCTAGTACTTCCTCCAGTCCCAGTTAAAGTTCCTACCTCAGATCTCCTTTGCGCGGCTTGTCTTGGAAGGACTCCTAGTCCATTGGCCTATCCCCTCCTCCTGCAGCCTGCTGGGTTCTTAGCCTCTCCCTCTGAGCTACATCCTCCCAGGCCTGAACTCTGGGCTACAGACTCTCTTAAAGGGGACTGTTGATAATCCCTTTGGAGAGGGATGGGTAACTTTTTATATATCCCATTAACCACCTTTCCCCTCAGCTCAGCCATGTCCGGTTGACCACCTGCCTTACCCAGGACCCCCACTTAGGAAAGGAAGTCCAAGTTCAGGTGAGTCCAACCAGCCTTATGGCAGACCTGGAACTGGTAGGGTTGGAGACTCAAAAGCCACCACATAATATGGCCATGGGAATCCTTATGTTGAGCCAGTCACTTGAGGGGTTGGTGGTCCATTAGTAGCATAAATGGATTGCCAAGCAGGTAGTATTTGAAGGTTTCAAACAGCCACTTCTAGGGCCTCCTTCTCAATCACTGCATAATGCTTCTCCCAAGGAAGCAGTTTCTAACTAATGAATGCTATAGGATGTTCTTCACCCCCTGACTTCTGGGCCAGAATGGTTCCTACACCTACGTCTGAGCATCAGTTTGCACATTAAATGGTAGGAAGAAATCATGGCTAATCAGGATGGCTTCAGAGCACATGGCCTTCTTAAGATGCTGGAAGTCCAGGTCCAGTGACCACTGGATCAATTTAGGAACTCTCTTCCAGAGGAGAATAATTACCAGTTCTGCCACCTCTGCCAATCATTCCAAAGAAAGCACAAACCTCTTTCTTTGATTTTGAAGTGGGGACCTAGGCAATGGCATCCATCTTCCATAGTTGAGGTCATATCTATCTATTCCCAGTACCCCAAGTATTGAACGTCTTGACCTCCCAGAAAACATTTCTTGGGGTTGACCATCAATCCAGCCTTCCGCAGGCTGGTCAACATGGCTTGAACCTGGATTAGATGTGTGGTCCAGTATCTGATGTAGATGACAATGTCATTAAGATAGGCAGCTGTATACTCCTTGTGTTGTCTCAGTAGGCAGTCAACTAGGTATTAAAACATGGCAGGAGCCCCGTGTAATCCAAAGAGCAGCAATGTAAACTGGAACAGACCTTGCAGTGTCGAAAAAGCATTTTTCTCCTTGGCAGCTGGAGTCAAGCGCACCTGCCAATATCACTTGGTCAAATCCAAGGTTGATATAAAGCGTGCTCCACTGAGTCGCTTGATTAGCTCATCTACTCTGGGCATGGATAAACTTCCAGTTTAGAAGCTGCATTGACCCTGCAGAAGTCACTGCAGTTTTTCTATAACTCCCAAGTTAGGCTGTCATCATAGAGCTGGAAGAGATGCCTATCGCCGGGCTTCTGGAATCCAATAGGGTTGTTGTCAGGTAACCACCCCAGAGTCAATAATAGTATCATGATAAATTAAGTTTGTTCGTCCCAGGTGAGTGGAGAACATCATTAGGTTCCAGTGAATCAAACCTAGATCTCTTCTCTGGGCAGCAGAGAACTGGTCTCTAATTGGAACTTGAGCTAGATCTGATGGGCTGAAATTCTGGCCCAAACTCATCTCCCTATACTATCATAGCTGTCATTGGAGTCCACTTTTTCAATAGATTAATATGGTAAATTTTGGCTTTCTTCTATTTATCTGGCTGGGCAATCTTGAGTTAACAGGTCCCACTTTCTCTTCCATCTCATAAGGCTCCTGCCTTTTACAGAATAACTTGCTCTCAGATGAGGGCAGCAAGACTAAATCTCTGTCTCCCAGTTGGAAGGTATGGTGCACGGTTGCCCAATTGTGGCCCCTGGCCTGCTCGGCTTGGGCTTTTTCCAGACTGAGTTTGGCCACCTCTCCGGCTTTCTTCAGCCGGTTTGGAATTCATCTTAGGATGGGAGGGGATTTCCTTGAGACAGGAAAGCCCGCTCACTATAAAGATCTCACCCGAAGATAGTTTCCTGTCTTTGGCCCCCTAACCATTGAACCAGAATGAAGTAAGTGGGTGTTTGCCCCAAAGAGGGGAAGTGCCTCTGGCACCCAGCCAGAGAACATTCACCCAAGAGAAGGATTTGCATCAACCACCAAGAAGCAAATAAAAAAGGCTTGGAGTCACTGCACATATGCAGGGGGAGTGCTCAGCCTGAAGATGAGGGCTCCTGCAGAGATCTGCTTGGAATGCCATCAGATGGAGAAAAACAATAACCCTACTGATGCGAAGGGAAATGAGTCTTTAAAGAACCAGGGAAATGTAAGATAACAACCCAAAGCCCAAGTGCTTTGATGTTAGAGGAAAATGAAGACAGAGGACTGAGTAACTAAATATTGTAAGCTGGTTGATAATTTGAGAAAGGGCTGGAACAGAAATAAATTATTATGTAAGAGTGCAGATTGTGGAAGATGGGGTAAATCACATCCCATACATTACAAAATGAAACTTTTCTATGTATTATGAGAGACTCTTGGTGAAATTAAAAAGTCATGGGATAGGAGGAAGTATACCATTGTGGATCAGGAACTGGTTAAAAGATAGAAAGCAGAGGGTAGGGGCTAAATGGCCAATTTTCACAATGGAAAAAGGTGAATAGTGGAGTACCGCAGGAATCTGTGCTGGGTCCGCTGCTTTTTAACATATTCATAAATGACCTGGAAATGGGAATAAAGAGAGAGGTAATCAAATTTGCAGATAACCCAAAATTATTCAAAGATGTTAAAACCCAAGAAGACTGTGAAAAATTGCAAGAGGACCTTGATAAATTGGAAGACTGAACGTTCAAATGGCAGATGAAATTCAATGTGGACAAGTTATGTACCTAGGAAAGAACAACCCAAATTATGGTTATACAATTCTAGGTTCCACATTAGGAACCCACCACCCAGGAAAAAGATTTAGGTGTCATCGTGGATAACACGTTGAAACTATTTGCCCAGTGTGCAGCGGCAGCCAAGAAGGCACATAGAATGCTAGGAATCATAAGGAAAGGAATGGAGAATAAAACAAAGGATATTATAATGCCTCTATATTGTTCCATGGTGTGACCACACCTTGAATATTGTGTGCAATTCTGATCACCGTATCTTAAAAAGGATATAGTGGAACTAGAAAAGATACAGAGAAGAGCTACCAAAATGTTAAAGGGGATGGAAGGATACTCCTATGAGGAGAGGCTTAAAAGATTAGAGCTCTTCTATCTGGAAAAGAGACGACTGAAGGGAGATATAATAGAGGTCTGTAAAGTAATGAATGCAGCAGAACGGGTAAACGTAGATTGATTGTTTCTACTTTTTGATGGCATAAAGACTAGGGGACATGCAATGAATCTACAGGGTAACCCATTTAAGACTAATAAGAGAGAATATTTTTTCACTCAACACGTAATCTAACTCCGGAATTTGTTACCAGAGGATATAGTAAAAGCTGTTAGTGCAGCTGGGCTTAAAAAAGGTTTGGACAAGTTCCTGGAGGAAAGGTCCAAAAAACATTATTAAAAGGATCTGGGAAATCCACTGCTTGCCACAATACAAGCATTGTAGAACCTGTGTGTCTTTTTGGGAAAATGACAGTTTCTTGTGACCTGGATTGACCACTGTTGGAAACGGGATACCAGGCTTGTTGGACCTTGGTCTGACCCAATATGGCATTTATTATGTTCTTATATTAAATATTAAAACTGCTTCTAAAGGAACCCTTGGATCAGAACGCAGATTTCTGGCCTGGACTTGTTTATTGAGAAGGGTAAATGAGTGTTTGTCAAGTGCCAAATCCTGAAATAATTACTGCTAGATAGTATCTGAGCTCCTCACAAGTCTGAACCCTGATATTTGTTTAACACTCCAGGATCTCGGACAAACACTGGATTACAGCTCCCTCCGCTGATGTTACTCCCTTGTCTGCCTAGCAGTTTGCAACAACTGCCTGGAACACACAGAAAGCAGGGTACATATGGAAGAGACCGTTCTAACTTCCGCAGCGCAGAAACCTTGATACTCTCTCGCCTCTCTCTTGTTCTCTACTTTCCCAATCACAGGTTCTGTACATACGAATATACAGAGTCAACGCATGTGCACACAGACACATGTAATACACACACCGCCACACAATCAAAACATATCATAGACTTACACACACATCCTTCCCTGTATGTAGCTGAATCAAAAAGGACACTGATGACCCCTACCATTGGTTTTGGGTTGTTGTAAATAAACATTGTTTCTCCTTATTCCGCATCTCTCCTCAGCTGGCATATTTCTCTCCTCCATCCTCACTGAAGGTCCAGAACTTCACACTCATTCCTAGTGGAGTTAATGGCACCATTTTGGAGTCCATCGCATGCAGAGCAAGAGTGAGTGGTCGATGGTTGTGTTAATGGTACTAAGCTTACCTTTAGAATAAATAAAAATGGATTAGGGGAGAGTTAGGGGATCGGATGCTTTGTGAGGAGGGTAGGGGGCAGCAGATGTTATGGATGGTGTGGGAAGTGGAGATCACAGAGTGGTGTAGGAATGGGTGTGGCTGCCAAGCCATGGAGGGGGGTCATCTAGGGAAGTAGACAAACAGTGGTTGCTGAACAGGATGTGCATGTAGATTCCAGCATATATGTGGAGGACGTTTTTATGTATTTTTCCTCATGTGCAACTTCTTTAAATCGCTGCTCCTGTGGGATGTGGAGAGCAATACATGTGCAGTCCTGCATCTATTTTACAAAGGTCTCTACAAGTGGCAGAGCCTCTTGTAAAATATGGAAATTCTCCACATCCTGTCCTGGAAGTGAGCATTCCCCTTTCTACATCCTATGTAAAATATGCCCTTCACATGTTTATCATCCCACTTGTCTCCATCCCTCCTCCCCCCACCAAGTCTGAGACACCCACAGAAACAACACAGATACACACGCACATAGGCAGAGGAGACGGACAGAATTCCATGAGCTGTGCTCTGCACACTTTCCCCACTTGTTGAACTTGCTTTTTTCCCCTATTGTAGTGTAGGTGGAAGTACTGCTGACCACAACCTGCTACTCTTATTTTATTTTATTGTTTAAAGAAAACTGGCATTTTTCTTTCTTCCTCACATCTTCATTATTCTTTTATTCAGAACTTCTATATTCTACCATCCCCTCGTCTTATATTCTACCCTTCCCCTTCCTCTCACTCACTCATAACTGCATTCATTTTTGTTCAGCAATTTCCTGCCTGCCCTTTTAATACACTCTTACCTTTCTCACACTACTCATACCTCACAATCCCCCTATTTTCTCCTTCCCTCAGATATTATCTGGTACAACTGGAAAGTACAATAAATATATGCTGTCCTTCCAGAAAGTAGTTTACTACTTTCGCATTTTCGCCGGATCACTGGAGCGAAGATGAGATGCAAACAGTTTGGTTCAAACTCAAAAGGAAATTAAGGGAACAATTTTCAAACTGTCCGCATCAGGAAGGACTTGCACCCATTTTCGAAGTACAGAAACTTATCGCAATTATGAGGTATCCGCAGAGCCTTTGCATCTACATTTGTGTGGGGGTACGTTTTCATGGTGCAGAGACCCCTAAAGTTCTAACAGATCATGTGCAGAAGCTAACTGGGCAGCGTCAATATAGCACCGCTTCCCGGTCAGCTCCCGTGGCTAAAGATAGGCCTAGCTGGGCAGTGGTGCAATATCGCTGCTGCCTGGTTAGGATCCGTGCCGCCCCCGGAACACCCACCACATGCCTGATGCTAAACGGTTAGCATCAGGGCATGTAGCAGAGATCTTTATCTTTATTTAAAAACTTAATATGCTGCTGAAACCATAGGCATATAGCGGTTTACAATAAAATCATAAAAGCACTGCCGAAAAGAAAGGAAAAGAACGCCATAAAATAAATAGGAAAGAGATAGTCGGAGAGAAAAGGGAGAAAGAAAAAAGGGGGGGACAGCCAGGAGCAAAACAGACAGAACTAAATATCAACGGGGGGGGGGGGGAGAGGGGAAGAAGGGGGAGGAAGATCAAAAGCTGTGCAAAAAGATGTGTCTTAGCTAGCTTTAAAGGTAGAAAAGGAGAGCGTGAGACGAAGCGTAGGTGGTAGAGAGTTCCGTAAGTGGGGACCCAGAAAGAAAAGGCAGAAGAGCGTGTGGACTTCAGATAATCGGTGATATTCAGTACCGTGTTAGTGCTGCTGAATATCCCTCTAAGCAGCATTTACATAGCTTACAGGTCCGTAAACCGTGTAAATGCCTTTGAATATCGCGCTCTATATTCTTAAGGTTTAGGATTCTGTAATTGCACATCTAACCAGACTTCTTTCCACACAGACACCTATTCAAAATAGCAAGTTGTTTCCTCTAGGGATACAAGTTGAGACAAATTGAGGTCTCTGTCAGTGTTAAAATTGTTGCATTAAAGTTGAATTTCAACATTGATATTGTCATAGTTTCTTCAAATATTTATAGGCAAAATATATCAGAGCAAGATAATGTGTGTTAATGCACATATTTAGCTAGACTTCTTGAGATACTGTTATTGACAATTTATTGTACTCAATAATGCAAATGCTAATGGGGCCCACATTAAATATGTAATGTCATTTGTTAATCTTTGGTTGCTTTTCTAGATACCTAAGAGCAATGAACATGCATGGTAATTTGCATGGTTTTGTATCTCATTATCTCATTATAAATTTGCACATTAACATTAAACGCAAGGGTGGTAACAACAATTTAATTCACATTGATGCTTGTGCTAGTGCTAATATGCTTTGATAAATCAATCCCTAAATCATTTTGGGAGACATTTACTACCAATTCAGATAGGTTAACCCAGTTCACATATGCTGTTAGTAAATGATGTCCTTTATGAGAAGAAACTCACCTTTTTGATTTCCAAAATGGCACATCAACCTCAGAGTATAGATTATTTCCCTCTCTTCAGTTCAATCTTTTCCTAAATCCCGAAATGTATACACACTGTGCAGTTTTCACATTCAGTTATGGGATCAGTGCCATCATCTATGTCGGGGTTCCTCAAACCTTCGACATGAAGGACCACACAGGGCAGTTCAAATCATTGAAAGGGCCAAAAAAGGGTAGGGTCACCATTGAAGAAGTATTTGCTGAGATGGGGGAAGGGGAAAAGGAAGAAGACCACACCTTCAGTGATTTTAAATGCTAGGTAAGGACAGAGACAGAGGGAATGGTCCCCAGGGGTGAGGCAGATTTCCGTCCAAGAAAACCGAGGAGCTGCTGAGTTGCCAGAAGTCAACATTGACTCAAAGGCACTGATTGATTTATGCCTCCTTTTCCTCAGCATATGTCCCCTGGAGGGGTGTTAGGAGGTAGGTGGATAGCAGTGTGAGTAGGTAGGTATGGCGCACTTTCTTCCATGCCTCCCCCTCAACATACTTTCTTTTCCCTTCCTCTTTCCACTCATTCCTCTCGCTATTTTGCCCTACCCCCATTCTTTTAATCACTCTTACCTCTATTTCCTTTCATTCCACCGTCTTCCCCCTTTCCTTTACTTCCCTCCTGAAAGAACTGCGAAATATTCCTGGCGCTGCATTCCTAGAGCAGGGGACCATCACATATCCTCATCCTTGTATCACCAAGAGCAGGAACTTCTCCTTCCTCTGGGACCTTTGTGACTTTTCACCCTAGAAGGAAGGAGGAGAATCACAGCAGTGGAAAAGCTAAACAGGGAGAAATAGAGAGGGAAGGGCCAGTGAGAGTGAGACCAGGTTGCTCAGTCTATTGGCTGAAATCCCTGAGCTGCAGCAAGGAGGGAATGAGAGAGAGAGGCTGGAAGGAGGGCAGGGCGGGAGCATTCCCTCTTCCCTCCCCCCCACCCCCACCCCCCACCCCCCAAAAGAAAAGCATAGAGGGCCAGGAAAACTTACTGCAAGAGCTGCATCCAGCCCTCGGACCTTAGTTTGGGGGCCCTTGTTGTTTGCCAGTGATATATCCAGGTAGTTGCTTGAATAGATTCTCATGAAATCTGTAACAATTCAAACAATGGCCTGACCGCTGTCTCAAAACTGCTTTTTTTTTTTTTGGCAATCTCAAACTAATCCTTTAAAAAGAGTGCCACACCAGCAACTGTAGATATTTCCTTTCTCTTAAACGTTGTTTCAACACTGGACATCTGTCTGGATAGCCAGGTTGATTTTAGGGAACAGGTTTCTTTTCTTATGAAGAAATCCTACTTTGCCCTTCAGAGCTACACACCCTCGTCTTTGCACTCACATTCAGCCATCTTGACCACTGTAACCCTCTTCAGACTGGCCTAAAGTTTTCATCTGTAAAAGATATTCGGATGATATAAAATACTGCAGTAAGGCTTTTATATGGGACACAAAGGTACTCCCATATCATCCCCTTGTTGAAGAAGCAACACTGGCTGCCAATTCAAGAAAGGCTCAAATGCAAGGCTCTCTTGTTGATTCATCATGCACTACATTCAGGCCTTCCCCATTACTTCTCAAACTGGATTGCCTCCTCATGCATAGGCATCAGAACAAGGTAGGCCATACCGGTCCTACCAATATTTCCCTGCCACTTGGGATCGTGGCTTGGAAGTAAGCTGTCTGCCTGCAGGGATTCCATCTCCCGTGGGCAGAAGAGCGCAGCCACGATCATGGCAAAGACCCCCTCTGCCTTCCCACAGGAGATCGTATCCACATGAGAGGAACAGAAGATGCAAGCTATCTGCCTACGGGGATCCCATCTTCTGTGGGTAGAGGAGGACAGCCGATCAAGGCCTACAATTAAACAAAAAATTAGATAGGAGGGGAGGGGAGCTGCAAAACCTTAAAGGGTCGGTAGCTTAAAAAAAGGGTAGGAGGATGGGGGAACTGAGGGTGAAGGGGTGGAAGTGCTAGGGCGAGGGAGAAGGGGAGTTGAATAGCGGAGTTAAGGCAGAGTTAGAATGGAGTTGGGCGGAGTTAAGGTGGAGTCAAAGCAGAGCTGGGACGAGTTAAAGCACAAATAAATAGGCATTCCGCTGCCCCATTGTCCTACTTCCTCGGGTCCAGTTATCATCTACCTTTCATTCTCCCACTGAGCCACATTTGATTAGAAATCCCTCAATGCCACCCCTAAAGTTCAAGTAAAGTTCCTCCCTGTTAGAAACATGACCGCAAAAAAAGACCCCATGATCTATCTAGTCTTCCCTTCCATATCAACTCCAATAGTTCTCTTTTTACCTTTAGAGATCCTCTGTGTTTGTCCCATGCTTTCTTGAATTCACATAGGGGGTTATTCTGAGGCACGAATAGCGGGGATGAACACCATTTGTGCGGGAAAGTTATATGGGGGCGGGGAAGGGACGGCACGGGGGAGGAGAGTTGGCAGGCAATGGGCGGTTGCCGGCCCTGGACGTACAGGGCTGATTCTGATGTAGGCCCTGTATGTCCAGGGACAACGAAATGTCCGGGGAAGTTATTCTACCCCTTGGGTGGAATAACTTTCCTGGACGTGTTCTTTCGGCAGCTCTGAGGCGAGGAAGGGGCTGGGGGGGCAAACGTTAATTCCCCGCAGCCTGATCCTGGCCTTAGGAAGCCAGATCGGGGTTCAGGCTGCGGAGAATTAACTTTTTAGCAGGCGGCCGGCATTGCGGCATTTAAATGGAGCCAAGGCGCCATGGCGCCGATGCTCCATTTAAATGCCCTGACTGAGTTAGTCGGGCTTTGCTGTACGTACAGGCTGGGACTGAATCGCAGTCCCGGCTTGCTCGTACAGTGCTGTTCGCGATTCTGATCCTGCGGGTTAAAAGGAGTCTATTATATTTTCCAATCAATGTTGGGATATTTCTTTATATAAATATTTAAGGACATCACACTCCATATTGTGGGCTGAGAGTTGTTATTTTGTTAAGTAATATTGTTTGTATTGTGTTCATTTCTTGTATTACCTTTTTGAATACCTTAATAAAGAGGTTTTGAAAATTTAAAAAAAAAAAAAAAAAAAAATCACGATCTCCTTTGTACGTCCGAGTCAGCCTGGATGTACAAAGGAGATCTACGTCGGGATCAGAATCGGGCCCATACTGTTCTTGTGTCAACCACCTCCACTTGAAGACTATTCCACACATCATCCTTAAAGAAATATTTCCACACATTACTCCTGAGTCTATCCCCTTTCACTCTCATGCTATGTCCCCTTGTAACAGAGCTTGCCTTCAATTGAAAGAGACCCTCCTGTGCATTTATGCCACAGAGGTATTTAAATGTCTGTCATATCACCCCTCTCCTGCCATTCCTCTAAAGTATACATATTAAGATCCTTAAGTCTGTCCTCATATGCTTTATAATGAAGACCATTAACCATTTTAGTAGCCACCCTCTGCACTGACTCCCACCTACTTATATCCTTTTGAAGGTGTGGTCTCCAGAATTGCACACAGTACTCGAACGAATGCACCAGAGGCACTAGTACCTCCTTTGTTCTGTAGCCTCCTGCTCTCTCCTTCCCCCTCCCCCTTCTTATTTTCCTGTAAACCACTTTGGTACATACCAATGAAAGGCAGAGAAATGCTTTCTCTATAGTTGTATTCTGTAACCTGTCTTGCTGCTATATTCTGAACTAGCAGGAAGTACTCGATGGGCTTTTGAAGTAAAGCCCCCAGCAGTGAATTTCAGGAGAAATCAAAGCATGGAAAAAGCAGCTAAACCTTGCTGGTGAAGGAAGGTGTGAAGATAATTTATTCTGTTCTGGAGACCATATCTTCATAAGGACATTGAGAGGATGGAAATAGTTCAAAACAGTGCTACTGAAATTATACAAGGCCTGCAATACAAGCCTACATGGCAATAAGGAATTCAAAATGTGCTTGCTGGAAAAAACAATGCAAAGCGGGCTATCGTAAGAATATTCAAACAGCAATTTCCCATAGAAAAAGAAATTTAAGAGCAGGGGGGTCATGACATGAAGTTGGACATAAGAAGACTCCGAGGAAATATTTATGAAGAGGTTGGAAGATGCCTGGGATAGCTTAGCAGTAGAAGTGATGGAAGACAAAACTGATAGAATTTAGAAATTCTTTTGACAGCTACAGAGGACAGTAGTAAGGATAGTGGTTGTTGAAGCTGGATAAAAGAAATGGGGGCCTGGTTGTTGGGTTAGATATGGAAATTTAAATGCTTATCTACCCGGAATGATATAAACCAAAAAGGGAGGATAAGGAGCAATTTCCCGTGAATATGTATAGTACACCACTTCAGGAGAAACTGGCTAATAGCTAAGTGTGGGCAGGTACAGCCAGGCAGAATGGTGGGGTCAAATGGTCCTTACTTGCTGACATCTACTATGTTATTATAGTTCTGGCTGTAGTATATTTAGCTATGGTGATGGTGAGTGGGAAGGAACTCGCTATAGCTGGAACTGAAAAGCTTTCTAAAGCCCTTACTGGGCTAAGAAGAAGCTTCAAACAAAATACCATATTATTTACATGCACTTAATAGCTTTTCTCAAACTGTAGACACGCTGGCTTTCCAAGTGCACCTCTAAATATGTTTTAAAAAATAGTCGCCCTTGCTAGAAATCCAAGCTAATCCCATTTCTCTGGCCCTGGAGAAGAAGTACAGTTATGATTAATAGGGATGTGCAGGCCAAAACGTATCATTGCATTTTGATTTTTGAGGGTTTTTTTATATTTCATTTTTTCCGATAGTTTGTGCTACCACATGATAGGGCATGCAATCGCGCAACAATGAACACGATTGTGCAACAGCAAACACCATTCACACATGTGTGAGTAGTGCACGATATTCATACGTGTGCGAACAGGGCGCACATGCGCGAACAGTGTGTGCTGTTGTGTGATAGCGTACACTATTGCTGCTTTCGTTTTGAAACGAAAGCATATCCCTAATGATTGAAGCACCGAAGGACAAGTGAAGAGAAATCATGGAAGGCAAATTTATATCCTCTTTACCACTGACTTCATGACACCCATGGGGGAAAGTTGGAATAATCTATATTGTCTGTGCTGTAGGCAGGCACTTTTAGCCCATGTTCCTTGCAGTCAAAGGGCAAAGTGCTCATGTGATTGGCTTTGATAACTTGCAGCTACAAAACACACGTGTAAAAGTGCCTGCATAAGTTAAACTGTAGTAATAGAATGTGCACAGGAAAAAATGCTGGCCCATTTTTCGGTCATTTTTTATTTCAAACTTTTTTTTATTAATAGAAACTTTTTCATGTGCATGAAATCAGTTTTGCTTGCGTTACATTTTTATAAGGTGTGCTAACAGACCAAATGCACACTAATGAAAGCACAATCCTTGCTGTCAGACAGGGATAAATTGGTATATAGGTGCTGTTCTACTCCTCTGACCTAAAGATACCTTAGGAATGCCTCTTTTTAACCTAGCTAAAAGTCTGAGAGAGATGAAAGCTGGGAAAAGGAGGGACAATTTTCATTTAAGTCATTCTATCTAGGTAAAAAATGACCAAGGGAAATGGCTTTGAAAATGATCCGCCTTCTTTCCTTGCACCTCAGCTATGCCAACCATAACTGTTCAGTAAAAGTAGTAATATTTTATCTTCTCCCTTTCCAGCTTTGGTATTTGTGTGTAACCTTTGCACAGAGATTGGACTGTCAGTAGATCTATATCGAAAGGGATTCCATGTATCTCTGTAAAACATGGTCAGACGCAGTTTGGATAAATGATGTGCGCCTGCCCCATCTGCTGCATCCTGTAATTAGGGCTTCCGGTTCTACGGGTTTATCATTTGGCAATTTAGGGGTTTATGTTTGAGGCAATTAAGTGCTTTCCCAGGTTCAGCAAAATAGGGTTTTATCGGTGTATTCATGCTGGGAAAAACATTTTTAGTGATTTTTATTAGTTAGATTCCATGTAATGAGACAAAATACAACTTTCCAACACCAGCCCTAGACTTAAACAGGATCTAATCTTCAGCTAAAGAAAGCTCAGTGGCAGTGATCTTCTGAATGTTAAAGCAAGTTGCTTTTCAGAGCTGGTATAGAGATGCTATGATTTTATAAAAGAAGTTGTTTTGTATCCACAGTGATAAACAAGAGACTGACCCCCCCCCCACCCTATATGTTAAAGGAATGAACCACTCCCTTCCTTATTTCCGTCATGTGTGGGTCAGGAACATCAGGTAAGTTGACTCTTCCCTTAATGGGGCACACAAGCTGCTGCCTGGACTATTCCTTTCCCCTGCCTTTTTATGATGTGGCATGAAGTAGTAGAACCACAGAATACCCATGGGAGGCTGAGAGACGGCACACGCTTCTGCACTCACCTACTGGAATAATCCAGCAGGTACTGGAATTCTCTCCGTGATGGTTTCCTGATGTACAAACCATGGCCGCTAACTCCAAGCTTCCTACAGCTGGTTCAAGGTTAATGCCTGCTACTGTATCTCATTACAGGCATAGCCGTGACCATTCCCACACTGTTCCTGAAAGCCCCATTCAAAGCCCCAAGTAGCCTGTGTGCATGTCTGTGGGGCTGCTTGCCGGGGGACCAGGCTGCCACTGAGGGACTGAGCTTTCAGTGGTCGGCTCAGACAATATCACCCAGCTGCCAGGTGATGTCATCTCAGTGCTGGAGGAAAGGACCATTTTTGGGGCTTTTTTTTGTTATAACCCAAAACCACAAATTCCCCTTCAGGAGTGTTCTATCATGATTTTTCAGTTATAACCAAAAATCAGAAGCCCTATGTATAATGAAGCACCTCCTAGACCAGGGGATACTCTGGGCAGTAAGGGAGTGGTAAGGAAACCACAGTCTAACCTAAGCTTTCTTCTACTTAGCAGGTGACACAGTGGCTAAGGAGGAGAATGCTGTAAGGAAACTAAGAACATAAGAAGTGTCATACTGGGTCTGACCAAAGGTCCATCAAGCCCAGTGTCCTGTTTCCATCAGTGGCCAATACAGGTCACAAGTACCTGACATACCCCAAAAGTAGCCAGTTGCATACTACTTATCCCCAGGGATAAGGAGTGGCTTTCTCTCTGTCTACCTTATTAATGATTTATGGACTTTTTCCTCCTGGAATTTGTTCAAACCTGTTTTGAACCCAGCTACGCTACCTGCTTTTTGCCACATCCTCTGGCAATGAGTTCCAAAGCTTAATTACATGTTGAGAGAGAAAATTATTTTCTCCTGTCTGTTTTAAATATGCTGCTTTTTAGATTCATGGTGTGTCCCCTAGTCCTTGTATGTTTTGAGAAGGTAAACAATTGATTCGTGTTTGCCCATTCCACTACAGCATTTTAAAGACCTCTTATATCCCCCTTCAGCCATTTCTTCTCCAAGCTGAAGAGCTCTAACCTCTTTAGCCTTTCCTCATAGGAGAATCGTTTCAGCCTCTTTATCTTGTTGGTTGCCCTTCTCTGTTTCTTTTCTAATGCCTCTATATCTTTCTTGAGATGCGGTGACAGAGAATTGCACAGTTTACTCAAAGTGTGGTCGCATCATGAAGTGATTAAAAGGCATTAGTATATCTTTTGTTTTATTCTTTATTCCTTTCTCAATATTTCCTAATATTCTACTTGGGGTTTTTTGTTGCCACAGCACACTGAACAGAAGATTTCAATGTATTGTCTACAATCACACTGAGATGGTTTTCTTGGGTGGCGAGTCCTAAGGTGGAACCTAGCATTGTGTTGCTATAGTTTGGGTTATTCTTCCTTACATGCATCACTTTGTACTTGTCTACATTAAGCTTCATCTGCCATTTGGATGTGCAGTCTCCCGCCTCACAAGATCTTCCTGAAATTTCTCACAATCTGCAAACGATTTAGCAACTTTGAATAATTTGGTCTCATCTGCCAATTTAATCACCTCGTCTGTTCCCAATTCCAGATCATTTATAAATATGTTAAAAAGCACCAGTCCCAGTACAGAATCCTGGGGTACTCCACCATTCGCCTTCCTCCACTGAGAAAATTGACCATTTATTCTGTTTCCTATCACTCAACCAGTTTCCAGTCCACAATAGGACGTTGCCTCCTATGCCATGACTTTTTAACTTCCTCAGAGTCTCTGATGTGCGACTTTGTCAAATGCTTTTTGAAAGCCTAAATATACTATTGGGTCTATTCTGTAATGTGAATAGCAGAGATGGATGTCCCACCCCAAACGGACGTCCATCCCTGCTATTCACACCCCTTCCGTCCCTTGCAGAAGCCTCCCCGTACAAACAAGGAGTTTGCACAGGGAGGCTTAGTCGGGGCAGGAGGGGGCGTTCTGGAAGCAGAGCGATGGTAGGGCATGGGCAGTCCATGACCCCAGACATATAGGGCCGATTCTGAGACTGGCCCTGTACAACTGGGGTTGGTGGACTGGACGGGGATGGCAGGCCCAGGCAGCGGTGGAAAAGTGATGGGGTGTAGGGGCTTCCCCGCAGCCCGACCCTGGCTATAGAAGGCCAGATCGGGGCTCAGGCTGCAGGGAAAGGAGAAAGTGGTCGGTTGCTGGGTATGGAGCTAGAATGCCATGGCACCGCAGCTCCATTTAGGAGTCAGATTGAGTTAGCTGGGCAGGGGTCCGTACGTGCAGGCTGATCAGAATCAGGTCCCGGCCAGCACGTACCCGCCCAGACCTGATTCCGATCCCGTAGGGCACGACTAGCCCCCACAGGGTCAGAATCAAGTCTGCCTCTGTGTGCCCCGATTCCAATTGGGCGCACAGGGGCCTGGACGCACATATTAGAATGTGCCTCCACATCAACTGGCTCACCTTTATCCACATGTTTATTCACAAAGAAATGGAGCAGACTGGTGAGGCAAGACTCCCCTTGGTTAAATCCATATTGCCTTTGTCCCAATAAACCATGTCTGCCCATTTTGTTCTTAATAATAGTTTGTACCATTTTGCCTGGCACTAATCTTAGGCTTACCAATCTATAGTTTCCCTGATCACTTCTGCAGCCCTTTTTTAAAAAAGTTGTTACATTGACCACCCTCCAATCTTCTGGTACCATAGATGATTTTAATGACAGGTTTGAAATTACTAATAGTAGCTCTGCAATTTCATCTTTGATTTCTCTCAGAACTCTTGGATATATACTGTCCGGTCCAGGTGATTTGCTGCTCTTTAATTTATTTATTTGTTCTGCTATATCTTCTAGGTTCACCGAGATTTGATTCAACTCTTCTGATTCATTACCGTTAATACCTTTTCTGGCATCTTTCTCAGTAAAGACCGAAGCGAAAAGTTCATTTAGCCTCTCAGCAATGGCTTTGTCCTCCCTGAGTGTCCCTTTCACCCCTTGATAATTTAACAGTCCAACTGATTCCTTCCCTGGCTTCTTGCTTCAAATATACCTGAAAAAGATTTTGTGAGTTTTGTCTTCTCTTTTTGCCTTCCATATCAATGTCTTGCATTTAACTTGCTGGTGCTTATATTTGATTTTCTTCATTTGGTTCCTTTTCCCATGTTTTTAAAGCATGTGATTTTGCCTCTAATAGCCTTTCTCCTCACCTTTCAACCAAGCTGGCTGTTTGGTCTTCTTTTTGCCTTTCTTAATGTGTGGGATATAGGAATGGCCCGTCCACTAGGCTGGCTAGGTGACCGCCTAGGGTGACTGACCTTTATAGGGAGCACGACAGGGTGCCCATGGAAGGCCATGTGCTTCGGCATTCATGGCCTGCTGCTTTTGACCCCTGAGGTTGTGTCAGAGGCAGGTCAGAAGTGGCAGGCCATGTGTGCCGAAGCACATGGTCTGCCACGGGCCACTGCTGCTGAGCCGAGCCACCCCCTGACCTCATCGCAGGAATCAGCAGCAGCAAGGGATGGCGGTGCAGCAAAACATGGGGGTTAGGTGGCGCAGCTCAGCATGCAGGAGGGCAGTATGGATATTATTTAAAAATACAGCCTTGGAAGCCCAGACCAGATGCAGAAACCCTTGGGCTGGCCTGGGTGGGACACATCTGGTCTGGGCTTCCAAGGCTGTATTTTTAAATAATGTCCATGCTTGATATAAACTTTTTACCTTTGTGGCTGCTCCTTTTAGTTTTTTTCTCACCATTTTCCTTATGTTATCATGGTCTCTCTTTTGTAAATTAAATGCAGACCCAGTAGATTTGCTTTGTATACGCACTCTACTGTAGTTATTAAGATAAATGTGATCATATCACTAATGCTGAGTGGTCCCAACACAGTTAGCTCTTACACCAAATTCTGTGTTCTGCAAAGGACTAAATCTAAAATAGCTCCTTCTCTAGCTGGATCCGGAGTAAGCTACTCCAGGAAGCAGTCTGGTATTTCATCTAGGAACTTTACCTCTCTAGATGAAAGTGAAACTATGCTGTAGTTTCACCTGCCTGCAGCTATCCATTAAAGCTAAGAGTTTGTTGTCAAAGTCATGCTCTGTCTTCTCATCAGTCACCACAGCCAATAAAGAATATTATTGTTATTAATTCAACACCAGTGAGTCCAGCCAAAAGTTCATGCTGCCTTCCATGGATACACCTCTGGTACAGAGACTCCAAATGGTCATTTGAGTAACTTCTGATACCATGTTTCAGAGCTAGAATTAATGGCACATCAAACACAACTGGAGCACAGGAGCTATGTTGCATTACATCGGAAGGTTAAAGGTGACAACAAAAAGGAAGTAGGAAAATAGATATAACAATGCGCCACTAGATGGCATCAGTATAAGTTAACATCTGTAACAGGATTCATTTAAATCAGACCAATGACTTTACAGGAACCTCTCTGAATCACTGTATCCTTGCCAGCAGTAACAGGTTGCCTGAAATGCAGTCCTTGCCAGGTTGTTAGCAATAAAGGACTGTTTCTGATGCAAGGAGGAAGCAGTAGGAAAAGAAAGGGAGCAGAGAAAGGGACTGAGGGGTATGCGGACAGCAAAAAGCCCTTGATTCCCAAGGACTCCAAAGAACAAGAGTATCTAAACAGAAAAAGAAAGCTGGACATCCTAGAATTTCACTAGGAGAAAAAATAAAACCAGCTATTTGCTTGCCCTGCAAATACAGGCTCCTCGGAGACGAGAGTGAAGCCATATTCCACCCAGGGCCGGCCCGTCCATTGAGCAAGAATGTTTTTTGCACAGGGCCCCGCGTTTCAGGGGGCCCCGCGCAAAGAACATTCTGCTTTTTTTTTAAATTACATTTTTTAAAAAAACCTGTCTCTGGCTGCTGCCGCGTCCGTCGCAGCAGCGGCAGAATGGCGTGTCCCGCGGGGCCCCTTCTCCTCGTCGATCCCTCTGCAAGGGCTTTCAGATTCGTGAAGGGAGAGTGCTCCCTCGCGTCTCTGTAAAGCCCGCAGGGGCTAATGGGAAATTTCCCATCTGCCCCTTTAGACGCGAGGGGCTGATGGGAAATTTCCCATTAGCCCCTGTGGGCTTTACAGAGACGCGAGGGAGCACTCTCCCTTCGCGAATCTGAAAGCCCTTGCAGAGGGCTCGACGAGGAGAGGGGGCCCCGCGGGACACGCCATTCTGCCGCTGCTGCGACGGACGCGGCAGCGGCAGCAGCTAGAGCCAGGTTTTTGGTTTTTTTTTTAATTTGCCGGACGGGAAGGGCAGGGACGGGGGGGGGCTGAGGGAGGCTGTCTGGAAATGGGGTGATGGGGGGTTAGGACTGGAAATGTGCAAGGGGGGGGGTTAGGACTGGAAATGTGCAAGGGGGGGGGTTAGGACTGGAAATGTGCAGGGGGAGTTAGGACTGGAAATGTGCAAGGGGGGGGTTAGGACTGGAAATGGGCTGGAGGGGGGGTTAGGACTGGAAATGGGCTAGGGGGGGTTAAGACTGCTAATGGGCTGGGGCTGATGGAGGCTGACAGGAAATGGGCTGGGGGGGTGTTAGGACTGGAAAATGTCTGGGGGGGTTAAGACTGCTAATGGGCTGGGGCTGATGGAGGCTGACTGGAAATGGGGTGAGGGGGGGTTAGGACTGGAAATGGGCTAGGGGGGGTTAAGACTGCTAAGGGGCGGGGGCGGATGGCGGCGGACTGGAACTGGGCTGGGGGGGTTTAGGACTGGAAATGGGCTCGGGGGGTTAAGACTGGTAATGGGCTGGGGGCTGATGGAGGCTGTCTGGAAATGGGGTGATGGGGGGGTTAGGACTGGAAATGGGCTGGGGGGGTTAAGACTGGTAATGGGCTGGGGGTTGATGGAGGCTGACTGGAAATGGGGTGATGGGGGGTTAGGACTGGAAATGGGCTGGGGGGGTTAAGACTGGTAATGGGCTGTGGGCTGATGGGGGCTGTCTGGAAATAGGGTGATGGGGGTTAGGATTGCTAATGGGCTATGGGGGGGGGGTTAGGACTGCTAATGGGCTATGGGGGCGCTAGGACAGGAAAAGGGCTGATGGGGAGGGGTTAGGACTTGAGGTGGGCTGATGTGGTTAGGACTAGTAATGGGCTGTGGGCTGATGGGGGGGTTAGGACTGGCAATGGGCTATGGGGGGCTGACTGGAAATGGGCTGATGGGGTTAAGACTGGAAGTAGGCTGATGGGGGGTTAGGACTGGTAATGGGTTATAGGGGGGGCTTAAACTGAAAATGGGTTGATGGGGGCTAGGACTGGTAATGGGTTGGGGGATTGCTATGACTGGAAATGGACTGAGTGGACGGGGAGGCTTGAACTGCAAATAGCTGATGGGGAGGGAGCTTGGAATGGAAATGGGCTGTGAGGGAAGGGAGCTAGAACTGAAAATGGGCTGATGGAGCAGCTAGGATAGGACTGGAAATGGGCTGTTGGGGGGAGCTAAGATTGGAAATGGGCTGTGGTGGGGGCTTGAATTGAAATGGACTCATGGAGGGGCTAGAACTGGAAGTAGGCTCATGGGGGGGCTTGGACTGGAATTGGGCTGAGTGGAGGGGAGCTAGGATTTGACATGGGCTGATGGTGGGCCTAGGAAATGACTAGAAATGGGCTGATGGGGGGCTAGGATTGGAAATGAGCTGATGAAGGGACTCAGACTGAAAATGGATGGGGGAGCTAGGACTGGAAATGGGTTGATGGGGGGCTAGGACTGGAAATGGGCTGATGCAGGGACTAGAAGGGAATGGATGCTGGGTGAGACTGGAACTAGAAGGGAGCTGATGTTGGGGGAGGATTAGAATGGGATGGGGCTGGGAGAGTAAAATGGAGAGGGGAAAAATATTTTGTGTGGGAGGGATGAAAAATCTACAATTGGCCGGGTATTGGGAGAGTAAGTGGGGATTGAGGATGGAGGGGTAAAATTTGTGTGGATGAAATAAGAATGAGGAAAGAGCAAAAGGATAAAGATTAGTATGTTAAAGCAGATGTAGAGAGAGAGGATGGAAAGAAAACTAGAAGAGAGAAGAAGAAAGGACAAATGGACAGCAGACGATGGAGAGTTAGCAGAAAACATGAAAAAACCAGAAGAAAGTGGCTGGAGCAATTGCAACTGAAAAAAAATGCACAAAAGGTAGAAATATATCTCTTTATTTTGAATTTATTAACTGGAATATGAAAGCTCTGGGAAATGTGCATCATTAACGTCTGCGCTTTGTTTGGTACAAGAGGAAATTGATTTATAGTTTTATTTCTACAGTGTTGTTGTACATTCCAAGTTTGGCTTTTGGGGTTCCCAGTTTAATTATTGCCTTCCTGTTTCTAAATTGCGATTCCTTGTTTGGTGATGGTCTATGTTCTGCATGTGTAACTGAGCTGAGGTATTCTGTTTATGTAATTCCTATTTGACATTGCCACTTGTTCTCTTTCCCCAGTATTCTCTGAAATGTACTGGTTTAATATTTGCAGTGTTTCCTTTTGATAGGTAGGGTCTGGTGCTTTGTGAGTCCTGGTAATGCTGTCAGGATACAGCGGGTTTGCTATGGGTTCTAAATGGGCAGCGTTTGTAGTAGTTCCTAATGTGCCTGGCGGTTGGCACTGGATTATAGTAATGTAGAAATCTTTTAGTCTTTCTTTATCCATACACTCATTAAGAGACATGTTTACTAAAAGTTAGTGTATGGTAACATTATGCAAATATTTATGCAAATAAGGCCACTTATGCAAATGAGGCCCCGCACCGAGTCTCCGCACATGGCCCCGCACCCCCCTTGGGCCGCCCCTGATTCCACCTAGCGTCCTAAACATATAGAGGGGTTTCTAATCCTTGCCACTGCTCAGAGGTAACCCTTACAGATTCCACTCAATTTCTAGGAAGGGAGTCCTGTCTACAAGGACTCTGAAAGAGTATCCCCAGCTACGAGTACCTAAAGACTAGAAGTAAAGACACAATGAACTCAGCTATAGCACATGAACTATGATGCATTAAATCGGAAAGTCAGAAGTGACAATAATGAAGTAGGAAAACGATGATATATAATAATGAGCAACTAGATGGCATCGGCATAAGTTAAAATCTGTAACCACTCCCTTTTATTTGGAGTTTATGCATGACTCTCTTTGTAAATGTCCTACAGATCAAGTCGCTGTTGTGATTTTAAGAGCCAGGCACTGTGAGTGTAGACAAGGCTATTCTTCGCATGCAAGTGCTGATCTCTGTCTGGCATCAGTGAGCTATTATTCAATATGGAAGCCAACTTGGTATTGTAGTTTTGACAGGTGTGCCCATTGGCTCGGGATTCTATCACTGCCATTCCCTGCAGCACCTGTACTCTCCTTGTGTGGGAATGTACTGGAGCAGGAAGGCTAGTAGATATGAGCATAGTGCAACATTTTCACACAGGTACCCAACTTCCCAGTAGTGCTTTCATGCGGAATGAGTCCCCAATATTCAGCTCAGACTAATCTCCTGCAGATATGTCATATCTTAGCTTAACATATTGCTCTGAGCTCCGAAGCTGTGGTTGTGGTCGGAATTGCCTCCAGCAGTAGCAGAGAGCGTGAGATGAGCTCCTCCCTGCTCAGCTGCCGATGAACTGCTATTTGAATTTCAAAGGCTCTCAGGTATGTCCGTGCCTAAGGGCCACGCCAAAAGGCCCTAAGGCGTGGCCCTTAGAGTGGCCTCTAAGTGCCCTCCGACAAGCACATCTCTAGGCTGGATACATTACACAGGTACACTAAAAAAAAATTTTTTTAAACTGCCTCTAATGTTTCGATTGATTTTTACGTTTTTTGGTGCGCTGAATCCAAATCTGGTAACCAATTTGCTCCATCACGTACAGATTTTTTGCTACATTGGGTTAGCAGTTTGAGGTGAACGTTTCAGATTGAGTGCGATCGAGATAAAAGTTTCTTGGATGAATTCTTTATACTAATTGTTTAGTAGTTATTCAAATAAGAATAAAGAAAATTGTAACAAGGCAGCACATAAGAATAGAGTAATGTCAACAAAACACACTGTGATGGTAGCAAAATTGTCTGCACTTAAAACAGCCACATACATGTGCACAAACATTGAGCATATAAGAGCGAGGTTAGACACAAAGCAAAGCAAAGAAATGTGCAAAAATGTTGTACAGGTATGTATGTAAGAATAGAAAACGCAAACCGCACCATTGCAATACATGAAGACAAACACCCGATGGTGTGAAAATAAAATTCTAATAAATGAGATCCGACACTGTGGTAATAACTAGCAAATTTTTATTTCAAAGTTTAGTAAAAACACGATATTTGTCAACACAGTTTAGATTTTAAAGTCATTCTTGGGTCAATCAATCTCCTGGTGGGCCCGTTTCTTCTTCCCCCGAATGCTTCTCTTGGTGCGCTGCTTGGCGTATTTTTCATCTGGGGTTTCCCGCAGCAGCAACCAGCAGAAATCAGCCATCATAGTGGTGTTCCATCTTCCTTGGTACCTTCCCTCTGCGTCCTTGATGTCCTGGTGAAACCTTTCACCTTGTTCTTCACTGTACGCCCCCAAGTTTTCGGGAAAGTAGTTCACATGGGAGTGCAAGAAATGGACTTTCAGGCTCATGTTACAGCCTTGTTCTTTGAAGGCATTGAGCATCCTGGCAACAATATCCTTATAGTTCTCATCTCGCCTGTTCCCCAAGAATTTGAGAACAACATCCTTGAAGGAATCCCAGGCTTCTTTTTCCTTCTCAGACATCGTTTCAGCGAATGCTCCATCTGAAATGAGTTTCCTTATATCAGGGCCAACAAACACTCCTTCCTTTAGCTTTGCTTCAGAAAGTCAGGGGAACTTTGAGCAAAGGTACCGAAAGCACTCACCATCTTTTGGAAGGGACTTGATGAATTGCTTAATGAGACCCAACTTAATGTGGAGAGGAAGAACATTTTTCTCACCGGGTCTCAAATACTCCCGAATTGGCCAGTCTTTTTTCCCCCAGTGTAGGTCGCGGGCCCGGCTATCCCACAAGCAAAGGAAGCAGGGATATTTGGTGAAACCGGATTGCTGCCCTAATAGCATGGATAGAATTTTAAAGTCTCCACAAATCATCCACTTATGCTCATCATAACGAATCTTCTGAAGAATCAGGGCCAAATTCTCGTATTTTTCTTGGAGAATAACAGAGTGAGCAATAGGAACTGAAGCGAATGTGTTGCCATTATGAAGAACACCTTTTATGCTGTCTTTTGATGAATCAATGAACAGCCGCCATTCAGCAGGATCATACTTGAGTTTAAACTTTTCCATCACTCCGTATATATCGCTGCAAAATACCAAATCTTCCTCTTTGCTGAAATACTTCAAAAATTGTGTCTCGCGGTTGCGGTACCAATAAAAAGTTGTTCCTGGTGACAATAGATTTTTCTGTTTAAGCCAAGAACCTAGCAGTTGGGCAGCATCTTTTGGGAGTCCTAAATCCCGGACTAAATCATTCAATTCAGCTTGAGAGAAAAGTTCAGGTTTCAGATCTGGTTCAGTTTCAAACTCGGAAGTACTGGACTCATCGGGAAAAGCCATCTGATGAGTCTCATCATGATCAGAACCGTCCACACAAATATGATCCAAAGATTTTGGTGGTTCAGGCACAGGTACTTCGTTGCTATGAGGCATAGGCCTAATTGCTGAGGGAAGGTTGGGGTAACTTATTACGTTCTTATTTTTAAGTTGTATCCCTTCACAATGCAAGAGCAAAAATAGCAGTCACTGCTGTGGTCTCTTTGTTCACGCCACATCATAGGTACTCCGAAACGAAATGCTTGTTTTTTACCTTTCATCCATAAGCGTAGATCTTCCTCACATGTCTTGCACACTTTGTGAGGAGCCCACGGTTTGTCTTGATCGCCTAACTTCAAACCGAAATAGGCGAAATATACTTTTTTAATAAATGCAGAAATGTTCCTCTGCCGCTTTTTCACGGTATATTCCCCACAAATAAAACAAAAACTGTCCGGAGAGTTGACGCAACCTCTGGCTCTGTGAGCCATCACAAATACACAGCACTGCAAACTACAACTGTAGTGAACCACTTCGGAAAAAAGCTGGATTGCGACTGAGCAAACAAAAGGTAATAATGAACTTGCAAGAAACTGAAATTTGACAGGAACGTTCATGTCGCAACCACCGTGTTTGAGCGAGCGAACGAGGCGAGGCGAACAGGAAAGAACATGCGCCAGCGCGAGTACTGGATTTAGCCCCCCGCCTCCCAATTGTCCTGTTAATGTATAAAATGAATACCAAACACTCTAAAATATCATGAGGGAGTGTTTCTAGTTAGTTAACCATTACAACCTCTATTTTGGGCCAAGAAAATAAACTGCAGTCGGCTTAAAAGAAATTATGTGAACATTCCTTATATGGGTAAGAAATCTAATTTTGCAAGAAAACGTGACGTGATGGAACATTTTGGCTATTTTTCCTGGATTCAGCACCCCAAAATCTATAGGAATCAGTTGCAAAACTGGAGGCAGTTTTTTGGTAGTGTACCTGTGTTATCAGCCATTTTGAGTTTAACGAACTCTACTATAACTCTGCACAACTTTCAATGATCTTCCTGCAACTCATCTACTGCCAAAACAGTCACAAGCATCATCAGCAAAGAATCCAAGATGGAAGCCATGCCACCCATACTGCTCCTTGTAAGACTGTCACTTTATTCTCTCATATTGCCAGCTGTAATGATGACTTTGATATAATTTAGCCGTGACATTGCCTTAGGATAAGCCTGCATAAACCCTCAGATGAGCCAATCCGTTCAATATTCTAAACTCTGCAACTTGGAATCTTCCAATGTTATCACTATTAAGAACACGGGTCTCAGATAAAACTCACAGCACAAAACCATGGACATACAGCCCTTTGAGAGTGCTAGTTCTCACATCAAGGACCCGGTTCTATAAGCTTTCACAATTTTCACAAGTATAGATGATTGTACTCAGCTTAAAATTATTAATTATGTCCATCTTATTATAGAGCTGTTTATAGCTGAGAAATTTTGTACTTAGCTTTGAAAAGTTTTGTCAATCGCAATGAGTTTGGTCAATCCCGACGCCTTCCCTCAGGCACCCCAAGCGTTTCACTCTGGTAGTTTCTTCAGGGAATTGCCCAATTGACAAATGATAAGATGCTGCCCACGTATCCACGATCTATAAAGAGATAGTCAACTACCTATTAAAATTAGCCCTACATTTCCTGATCCTTTTAAACCAAAATCTTTTTGTCGGATCGTTTGCCTGGTAAATAGGGACTTCCCCCTCTCACTTGTGACAAACCCTCCTTTTTTTCTTATTTTTTAAAACCGAGGAAATAATCCTCTTTCTAAGGATTTCCCCGAGGCAGAATACTGTAATTCTCCTCAGTTTATCCCAGCAGTCTTAACGGAGTTGTCCTGAAAGTAGTAAAAATATAACTTATCTGGTAAACCCCGGGAAA
Source organism: Ichthyophis bannanicus (assembly GCA_033557465.1). Taxonomy (NCBI): domain Eukaryota; kingdom Metazoa; phylum Chordata; class Amphibia; order Gymnophiona; family Ichthyophiidae; genus Ichthyophis; species Ichthyophis bannanicus. Next base: position 86,278,390 of record CM066043.1, read on the forward strand.
GTAAATCCAATATTCACAGGCATCCCTGTTGAGTTCAAGGATCTTCCCAAAGCCTGACGGCTTAAATCAATGTTCCATCCCGTGAAAATACCAAATCAGTCCCGGATTCAAATCCTCTATTATACTACTTAAAACGAAGCACTCCTCAATACAATCATTTTTCAATAGACGTCCCATGATAGAGGTGTACACAACGCTGTGTTTCGGACCGCTGAAACTCCCGTTCCTTCTTCTTGCACTAACGCCTAAAGAAATGGCCTCTGCTGCCATCTTTTTGAACTCAGCCTCGTTCTCAATCCACATAGAAAACGGGCTATCAACGGCATGCGCGGCGTTTTTTGTCAGAGATTCATTGATTCACCATACTGCTGCTCGTCTTCTGACCAATTCTTCCCGTTCTGTTCATATCACTCCTCTTCTTATTCGTCTACACTGGCTGCCTATCCCTTTCCGTATTCAATATAAGGTTTTGATTTTTGTTCACAAGGCTTTGTACACTGGTGTTCCTCTTTATCTCTCTGATTTGGTGCACTTTCATTGTCCCTCTAGAGCACTTCGGGCGATTCACGCTAACCGTCTTTTTCTTCCACCTACTTCTAGGGCTCATCTTGAATCAACACGTTCTTTCTTCCGCCTTTTTCCTTCCTTGGTCCCCGTCTTTGGAATTCACTCCCCCTTGCTCTACGTCTCGAGTCGTCCTTTAGCTCTTTCAAGGCTTCCCTCAAAACTCACCTCTTCTGTACTGCTTTTGATCTCCCTTCCCTTCCTGCCCATAGCTGACTGGTCCCTATCTCTGATTTTTTTTATTCTACTCTCTGCTGGTCTCTTTTATGTATAATTGGCGTTCCTTTCTATTTCCTCAGTAGCTTCATTTTATTGTACACCGCTGTATGCCTTTTGGTTTAGGCGGTATAAAAAGTTTTATAATAAAGATAAAGATAAGATAAAGTTGAGTGAGACACATGAAGATACGTGGGCAGCATCTTATCATTTGTCAATTGGGCAATTCCCTGAAGAAACTACCAGAGTGAAATGCTTGGGGAGCCTGAGGGAAGGCGTCGGGATTGACCAAACTCATTGCGATTGACAAAACTTTTCAAAGCTAAGTACAAACTTTCTCAGCTATGAACAGCTCTATAATAAGATGGACATAATTAATAATTTTAAGCTGAGTACAATCATCTATACTTGTGAAAATTGTGAAAGCTTATAGAACCGGGTCCTTGATGTGAGAACTAGCACTCTCAAAGGGCTGTATGTCCATGGTTTTGTGCTGTGAGTTTTATTTGAGACCCGTGTTCTTAATAGTGATAACATTGGAAGATTCCAAGTTGCAGAGTTTAGAATATTGAACGGATTGGCTCATCTGAGGGTTTATGCGATAATCGTTCAAGAAGTATATGACTAATTTCACTAGAGTTAGGATAAGCCTGGTCAAAACTGTCAGTACCATTGCATTTCATTCAATCTGATCTGAGACCTTATCCCCATTGCACTGAAGTTGTCGCTCCCTTAATCTGCAATCAGACCTTATCCAATATCTTTTTTTATATATATATTTTGTCTTATTGATTACTTGTGATTACATTTGGCTCCCTTGTTGTCTTCACACTATATATTACTCCTCTATCAGTTTTTGGTATCTGATAGCTCACTGTTTTTGACTATTACTTATCTATAATCTAATCCCATTTTATTATTTATTTATTATTGATGATATTTTATTTTACTTCATTCATGCCTTCATTCATTTATTTACCTTCGCTTACTATCCCATATGGCTCCGCTTCATTCTTCCTTTTTCTGATCCTCCCTAATCTTCTTCCCTCCCTCAACCAACCTAGTTCCCCCACTCTTTCTTACCCTCCCTCCACATTCCCTATTTCCTCCCCCATATTCTCCTCTACCCTTTTCTCAGCTCTTGAGCTGCACCTTCTCCTTCCTCTCATTCATCCCCGTCCTTCCTCTCTAATACAACCCGATCCTCGTTTCTGCCATACTGTCTCCTCTCTCCCTCGCACTCTTCTTCTTCTGTCTTCTGATGACAATAATCCCAACTCTGGTCCCTCTTCACTCCTCTCTAACCACCATATTAGCTCCTCTCTCCACCACCCTAATCTCAGTCATATCCCTCTCCTTCCCCCCCCCCCCCTCCCTTCTCATGTGCTTTATGGAATGCTCATTCCATTTCTAATAAACTTCTCTTTACTCATGATCTCTTCATGTCTCATGCTTTCAATCTTCTTGCTCTCCCTGATGACATGGCTTCGGTTGGTGCCCTTTGTGGTGGTGCTAGCTTTCTACTTTCTCCTTCTTGCCAATTTCAATCCCTTCCTCTATCTCAGTCTCATTCCTTTCTCTCCTTTGAAGTCCATTTCATCCGTTTTTTTAAACTCCTACCTCTCCGGATTGCTGTCATCTATAGACCCCCTAACAAGTCCATTTTTACTTTTTTCACTGATTTTGACTCTCGGCTTCCCTTATTCCTGGATCCTTCTTCCCTCTCCCTTATTCTTGGTGATTTTAATTTTCATATTGATAACCCCTCTGACCCCTATGTGTCCAAGCTCTTTTCCCTTACCTCCTCCTTCAACCACCAGCTTTGCTCCTGCCCCTACTCATCAGCTTGGTCACTGCCTCGACCTCATTTTCTATTCTAATTGTTTACCTTCTAATTTCCACACTTCAATTCTTCCCTTATCTGACCATCACCTGTTAAGTTTCACTCTTCATCACCCTGCCACCCCCTCAACATTGCCCAATTGTCTCCTATATTTTTAGAACATCTTCATGGTATTGATCCATTGATTCTGTCCACTGCTGTCTCATCCCTTCTTTCTTCCACTTTGTCCTCTAAGTCTGTTGATGAGGCCTTAGTTTCTTATAATACTGCTCTTTCCTCTACTCTGGATTCCTTTTGCTCTGCCCATAACATGTCCTGTTAGGTGCACCTCACCTCAGCCCTGGTTATCTTCAACTACCCACTACCTGCGTTCCTGTGCCTGCTCAGCTGCACGCGCTTGACTCAAATCCCGCTCCCTCTCCAACTTTCTTTGCTTCAAATTCATGCTTATCTCTTTCCAATCCACCATTGCTCTTGCTAAGCAAAACTATTTCATCCTTCTGACTAACTGTCTTGCCTCTAACCACCACCATCTCTTTTCTCTTCTCAATTCTCTACTTAGGGTACCTTCGCTTCCGATCCCTCCTTCTTTCTCTGCCCAGATCTTGGCCAACTATTTCCAGGACAAAGTGCATAAGATTACTCTTCAATTCGCCACCAAATCTTCTTCCTCACTCCCTTTTCCCCCTCTCCAATATCAACCTTTCTGCTAACCCTCTACTTCCCTTTCATCTTTTTCTAAAATCTCTGAAGAAACAACCTCTCTTCTTCTTGCCTCCTCCAAACTTACTACCTGCTCTTATAATCCTATCCCCAATCATCTCCTCAATTCCATCTCCTCCTCTGTCATCCCTTCCATCTCACATATTCTCAATCTTTCATTCTCCACTGCAACCTCCCTACAGCCTTCAAGTATGCTGTCATTACCCCTCTCCTCAAAAAAAACATCATTTGAGCCTACTTGGCCTTCTAATTATTGACCCATCTCCCTTCTCTCATTCATTTCCAAACTTCTTGAACGTGCTGTTCTCCGCCCCTGTCTCGAATTTCTCTCCTCTCAAGCCTTCCTTGATCCACTTCAGTTTGGTTTTCATCCCTTTCATTCTACCAAAATGGCTCTTTCCAAAGTCTCCAATGATTTGTTCCTGGCCAAGTCCAAAGGTTTCTACTTGATTATCATTCTTCTGGACCATTCTGCTGCTTTTGATACTGTTAACCTCATCCTCCTCCCAGGTACTTTATCCTCTCTTGGTTTTAGGGAATCTACATTGTCTTGGTTTCTTCTTGTCTTTCCAGTTCTCTTTCAGTGTTTGTTCTGGAGGTTCCTCTACTGCCATCCCTCAGTTGATGTCCCCCAAGGATCTGTTCTGGGCACTCTCCTTTTCTCTCTCTATACCCAGTCCCTTGGTGTCCTCATCTCTTACCATGGCTTTCAGTATCATTTTTATGCTGATGACTCGCAAATCTATCTATCCACTCCTGATATCTCCCCTTCACTCCAAGATCATATCTCTTCCTGCTTATCTGACATCGCTACCTGGATGTCTAACCACTATCTGAAGTTAAACATGGCTAAAACTGAACTCCTTATTTTTCACCATAAACCTTTATCCCCGCTTTCTCCGTTCTCTATCACTATTGCCAACAATCATCTTTTTCCTGTTTCCTCAGACCATAACCTCGGGGTCATCTTTGACTCCTCCCTTTCCTTCTCCATACATATTGAACAGATAGCAAAAACCTGTTTCTTCCTCTACAACATTAACAAAATCCGCCCCTTCCTCTCTGAACACTCTACCAAAATTCTTGTCCATTCATTGGTCACCTCCCATCTTGACTACTGCAACCTCCTCCTTGCTTGTCTGCCTCAGTGTCATCTCTCTCATCTTCAGTCTATCTAGTACTCTGCTGCGCGGCTAATCTTCCGCCAGCCCCATTATATTCATATTACCCCTCTTCTGAAGTCATTTCACTGGCTTCCCTTCCACTTCCGTTTCCAATTCAACCTCCTTCTAACCTACAAATGTATTCACTCTACTGCCTCTCATTACCGTTCCTCTCTCCTCTCCCGCTACACCCCTCCTCATGAACTCCGCTCTTCCTCTGGTTTTCTTCTCTATGCCCTTTTCTTCTACTGCCAAATCTAGGCTTTGGTCTTTTCACCTTGCTGCTCCTTATGCCTGGAAGAAACTTCCTGTATCTTTGTCAAGTCTCTTCTTTCCCCCTCTTCAAATCCATGCTAAAAGGCTTACCTCTTTGAAGCTGCTCTTGGATCCTAATCCCTTGTTCTCCTTGTGTCTCCTTCCCTATTTGATCCCTTGTTTTCTCTTGTTTTGTCTGTCTTGCTTAGATTGTAAGCTCGACAAACAGGGATTGTCTTCCATATGTGTTTGTACAGCACTGCGTATGGCTTGTAGTGCTATATAAATGATTAATAGTAGTAGTAGTAGTAACAGTAGCTTCTTGTGTTGGCGTTTTTCTCATACACTTTGTACACAAAGGGCTCAAGTAGCTTGTTGGCTGTTGGCAGAAATGTCTTTGGTCTCCTTGAGATCAGGCGCTGCAGTGGATTGATATCCATGTTCTCTGTTTGTGTTCCTCTCATGCAGTACGGCTTTCCATGTGTCTTCACCATCCCTTTTTGCTTTCTTGCACAGGTTCTTTCCTATCTTTACAGTAGATTCAGCTTTGCCATTAACTTGTGATGTAGTAACATATTCAAAGCCCCACTCAGCAGAAAACATTCTCAATTGCATGCAATTAAATTGAGGGTCATTATCTGAGATCACTCAATCAGGATGGCCAAAGTGTGCAAATTGTATTTTGCAGCACTTGATTGTAGCTTCAGCAGACACATCCGGGAGCAATTTGATTTCCCAGAAGTCTGAACAGTGATCCACTATCAACAGGAACTGTTTCCCAGCAAAATTAAATAAGTCTATTCTGCTAGTCTTCCAGATCCACACTGGTATGTCATGTGATAACATAGTTTCCTTCTGCTGCTCACGTACATATTCATTTCGGGTAGTATAATTGCTCACAAAATCTTTGATCTCATCTTGCTGCTTGCATGTTAAGCCAGTAAAGGGTATCATGGGCCAGCCAGTAACACACGTCATCATTGATATGGCTTTAATGTGTTCAAGTTAGCATCTTTGATCACAGTGACTTAACCCTCCATAGCCCATGTTCCCTGTAAGTATTAGTGTATGTGTCTCATATCCCCGCGTGTTAAATGTATCCCCCAATTGTGTCGTGACCGCTTTGATTGAAGGATAAAGCGGTATACAAAAACTGTCTAAATAAATAAAAATAAAATAAAATCCCTGGTTGGCCAGTGTTTCCTAATTTCAGCTGGTATTTCCTCCTTCAAGTCTGGCCATCCAGTCCAGACTACTGACTTTAGAACTTTGCAGGTATCACCTGCATTGTGCTGTATGATCTGTCTCGGCCTCTGGTCTGTGACATTCAGATAATCTGCCTGGTTGATCTGTGCAATGTCAGTCTGTTCTTGTTGCATCCAACAAACCTTGAGGTGTTCAGTGCCAGCTCTGACTGTTGATGGTCATCTGTAGTGGCTCTGCTTAGTGTGTCACTAATAAACATCTCAGAGCCCAGTATATAAATAATATTGAGGTTGTAATGTTCCAGCATTAGCAACATGTTCTGAAGTCACTTGAGTACACACAATAGGGGCTTTTGGAAGATTGCTATCAGCGGCTTGTGATCAATTTCTGCTGTAATTGTCTCAGCCATAGAAGTAATGATAAAAACACTGGCAGGCAAAGTGCTGAGACATTCCTTTCGATTTGCTCATTTGCTCAGTTGGAGAAAGTGCCTTGGATGCAAAAGCCATTGGTTGACCCTCTTACATTAAGCAGTAGCCAAGCCCATTTTTGCTAAAATCACTCTATTACAACAGGCTTGATGATATCATAGTACCGCAACACAGGGGCATCTGTGACCAAGCGCTTTATTTCATATACTGCTTGGTCATGTTTCAGAAGCCAGTGCCATACTGCATCCTTATCCAGAAGTCTTCTCAAGGGCTCACATATCTCACACAGATGAGGCATGAATTTTGCTACATACTGGGTTTATCTGCAGGCGATATCCTGTATAGCTTTAATCTTATCTAGGTCTATTTTCAGGCCCCATGTAGACAAGGTGAGCCTGAATTTCAGTCGTCCGGATTTTGGAAGGGCCATGCGCCGACATGCACCACGTCACACACAGCTCTCACCACCGATCTCTAAACCAGATATTTAATGCCGCAGCGATGGCATTGAATATCCAGGGTTTGCCGCAGACACAGCAGGCACCGAGAGTAATTGTGCAGCAGCGAGATTGCATGCTGCCCTGTTAGTTCCTGCACCTTAAAGATAGGCAAGGGTTTTCCACACCTATCTTTTAGGTGCAGTTCGCTAACCGGGCAGTGTCCATAACCAGATAGCATCGGGGCATATACAGGACTTAGTAGGGGTTATTCAATGGCACAAACTATGCAGGTGGTGTTGAATAGCTCCATTTAAGGCATTTACATGGTTTACTTGGCTGTAAACTGTGTAAATGTCTTTTGAATATTGAGCCCAAAATGTCCATGAAAGCAGACCGTCTTCACTTTGAAGTGTAATTTCTTCACAATGAGCCATAGTGTCACCTGCCTGCAATGATCCATTAGGGTTAAGAGCTTGTTGTCATGGTCATGCTCTGTCTCCTCAACAGAGCCAACAATGGGGATGTCAACTGCTATTGATTCAATCCAACTGAGGCCAGCCAAATGTCCATGCTGTTTCTGCTGATAAACCTCTGGTGCTTTTCCTGCCTCAGGGGGTCCAGAATGTGGTCATGAAACATCTTTTCTTATGTATCTTACATTGCAGGAATGCATCACGTGCATCAACAAGTGTAAACGAGTGAGTGTTGGACAATTGGACATCAAGGACTTCAGGAAACAGCTCAAAATTACGCTCTTCATCGAGCACTACAGAGACATCACTTAGACTGCCCAATAGCCCCCCGGGCTCCATAACAACCCCCCGACCCCCACCCCCATTCTATCCCTGTATATATCCCCCTGTACATAGCGCACTCTGTATATAGCTCGCCTCTAAATCAGTTCCACCACACACTCATACACTCCCCCATGTTAACACTGCATGCATACACACCTTGACATTTTACTTTGGTTGTTGTGAAAACCGCTTTGATTTCAGGAAAAGCGGTATATAAATCCTTTTAAATAAATAAAATAAAAAATAAATTTGGCTTAATAGTGCAATTTCTTTTGCGCAAGGTTTAGCAACTTTGGATCAATACCAATTCTCAGCTTCTCAGGATTTTTTACTATGACAATATTGCAGATCCAAACAGTTGGTTCAGTCACAGGTGCAAAATGACCATCAGCTTCATACTTTTCTAGTTGGGCTGACACCTCTGACTTTATGGCAATTGGTACACTGCATAGAGCACAATGTATTGGTGAAACATTGGGATCAAGTTCAAAATGAATTTCTCTTGGAACAAACTCAACTGGATCATGCAACACTTGTCAGAGGCACTAGCCAGCTGTTGTCTCAACAACGGTCTGGTACATTAGTTTATATCTGGTTCAGCTCTGCAGGAATGATGAACCGGATCAGCCCAATGCACTCATACGTTGAGCCAAGCAGCAATGTTTCTGATTTGCTTTTGCTATCTCAAATTCAAGCTTATGGCTATGTCCACATCTGCTGCATTGTGTGTGTGTAAAAAAAAAAAATAATAATAATAATTAAAAAAATAAAAAAATAAAAATAGTCACAAGGATGACTTGAGCTCCCCTGAATAGTCTGGTGCTACTCAGCTGCAGGGATGCCCTTAGTGCCATCTTCATTTTGTCTTTCAGGCACATGACATTACATGTTGCCCCAGCATCCAGCTCACAAGGTTGTACCATATTATTCAGACTGAGATTCACAAACCATTTTTGTCCTTTTGTTCGCATAGCATTAGGGCATTCTTGAAAAAATTGCATCAAGACTGAGCAAGTCTGCATCATCCGACTCTGATATCTCTGCCAACTTATACATCTTACTTGCTGTATTCTGCTTCCTGCTTGAAAGGCACATCCCCGCAAAATGATTTGGGCCACTACATAGCTGATCTGTTTTCCCATATGCTGGGTTTGAAATAGGCTTCTAACACATCCCAGGGTAACTTTGGCACAAGCATTGTGGAACCTGTGTGTTTTGGGGAAACCGCTAAGTACGTATGACCTAGATTGGCCACTGTTGGAAACAGGATACTGGGCTTGATGGACCTTGGTCTGACCCAGTATGGCATATCTTATATTCTTATGTTTCTTTGCTCCACTTTGAGACTCAACTTGTGCTTATAAATAATACGGCATTAAGCACCCAGCATCCTTCTCAGTGTACCTGCCTACACTTCAGCTGGCATCTCATGCAAGTCTGTTGCCAGACAGTAGTCCACAAACCTGCCTCTGAAATTATCCCTATTGCCACTTAAGTCGCCAATAATTTTCAAACCACCTGGGGGTGGAATGCTGTCTGCAGTTACCATGATGCTGTGATGTTTTTGTGGTTCTGTATCAAGGGAAAGCATATGCAGTCTTAGAGCGATCAATAACATTGTAAGCTGCGCTGTGTACTCACACTTCATAAGAACATAAGATATGCCATACTGGGTCAGACCATGATCAATCAAGCCCAGTATCCTATTTTTATTACAGGCAGGAAAACAACGCACGTTCAGAAACTTCTGACACCATGTTTCAGAGCTAGAGGTAAAGACAGATCGAATACAGCTATATCACAGGAACCATGATATGTTACATCAGAAAGTCAAAGCTGAGAACAAGGAAGTAGGAAAATAGTGAGATATAACAATAAGCTACTAGATGGCATCAGTATAAGTTAACATCTTGTTAGGGAAATCAGAATCCTATATATATATGTCCTTTGTAATAATAATGCTTAGTTTAAGTGCATATACAAGAGGCCTGCACAAGAGAAATTAGAATCTTATAGAAATCAGAATCCTATGTGTGTGCCCTTTGTACATTCTGGTGGGTTGGAAAAAGGAATGTGCTGTGTAAGCTAAACTGATTGTTCTACTCAAGGATGACTTGTTTTTGCATTAGTTACTGATAAACTATAGTGGGCCCCCAGAAGATGGGTGGATGACGTATGACTATGTTTCTAAGAATGTATAAAAGTACTGACAATCCCTCCACCCTTTGGAATAAACTTGCATACTGTCCTTCTGTGTGGTCTGTGTGTTTATTCCCCTGGATTCCAGCCAGCCGGAACAGCACACCGCAGATGAAGGGTTCGGGATTTCCTGGCCTGGAGTGACCAATAACACGCAGACCCATTACACATCTGTAACAGGAACACCAGGTTACACTAGGAATCCAATGCCAGGTGCATATAGTTCCCTGGACTTATGCACAATGGTGCTGACAAGCCTGGTCAGCTGGGTTTCAGGCCACCTCTGCTGCTGCAGTTTTTAGAGCTGCCATTAATTGAAGACTATTTATTGGTAGAGAGATTGGGTTATTAAAAATACTGCCTCCCCCCCCCCCCCATACACACACACTCACTGCTTCATAATTCCTCTGATGTCCACCCTCTTAGAACTCTCCATGACCTTCTTTCTAATTGTTAGAACTCTTAGCAGAATGCTTCTCAGGATAAGTCTACCAGGCTTCAAGATTTTTGGAGGATTGCCCCCGAATTTGCACGCAAGTCCCCAATTACTTACGGAAAGTAGAACAATTGCTTTGAGGAGGGCTTAAATGAGTGCTGCAAGGACTGGGGTAGGCAGAGAGGAAAAGGAAAGAATAGTAATTATGGGAGAAGTTAAGTGAGGTGACTGTGTTGGTGGGGGTTGGGGAACAGAGGAAAAGGAAGGAGACAGGAAGGCGTTATGGCCAGGTGAAAGGGGGAAGAAAGGGATGGCGATTATGCTAGGAGTTGCTGAGAGGAGAGGAATAGGCAGGATGATAATGTGCCATGATGAAGTGAACCCAATGCCACAACACAAAAAATTGGGAAACAACAATCTAATGTGTGCAGGGCCTGAGTTCTCAGCACATCCTCATAGACCCTGCGTCGGCCCTGCCCCCACCCCCCCGCCCCGCCCCGCCCCGCCCCGCCGGGTCCTTTACAAAAAGGAATCAGCATAAGAGGCGAAAGCAATGCCAGTACAAGGTTCATCAACACATGATGACTGCTGAGAGCGCAGGCCCTGCACTCATTTAGAAGATGCTGCTTCTAGTACTGCTTAGAAGAGTTAAGGTGAGCGGGGAGGGAGTTCTGGGCCCAGGGTTTCTGTTCCTCCACAGCTTTCTTCTGCTGCTGGAATCTATACATAGTGCATTCCTTTTCCTCCCCACCCCCTCATCCTCTTCCTGGTGCCGGAGTTTGAGGATTTCCTTTTTCCTCCCCCACCTCCCCCACCTCTCTGTTCTGAGTAATCTCTTATCTCCAGGAACAAGCAGGAATGAGTCTTCACATATGGGTACGTCGGTACCGACGGAGCCTGCGCGGGAACGCTCCCCAGCTTCCCAAAAAGGAAAGCTTTTGGGAGCATCCCACAGCGCCTGCGCGCTGCCTTCCCGCCTTTCCTAACCAGCTCTCCTCAGTTCTTCTTTGCCGCGGAGCCAGCAGGTCGAGCCCTGTCACCGCTGAAGAAGTTCTTTATTTTATTTTATTTCTTTGGTCGCGTGTCTGCCTTCCGACTCCGGACCGGTACCGCCGGTCTTTTTCTCTTCTTTCTTCAAAAAAAATAAATAAAAATATATCTATTTTTCTTCACTTAGTGTATTTTTCCTCTTGGGCCTCAGGGCCTACAAGAAAATTTCCCTCATGGAAAAACCAGCCTCCGGGTTCAAAAAATGCACTAAGTGTAGCGGTACTATTTCTGTTACAGATACCCAAGAATGGTGTCTTAAATGTTTGGGTCCTGAACACTCCATTCCGGATTCTCCTTCCTGCTCTGTAATGTCTAAATGGGGTTTACAGAACCGAGCAGCTAAGCTCCATGTGCTGTTTCCCGCTGATGCAGCGTCGGTAGCATCGACATCTTCCAGGTCTTCTTCTCCTGATGGATCTCAGGTAACCAAACATGTACCTAGCAGGTCCTCGAAGGGTAGATCTCCCTCTAAGCATCGAGATGCCTCCGGGCTTGCCCTTGAGGATCCTGCACCAGCAAAACAACCCCGGCGGGAAGCTCCGGCTTCCAAAGCTCCTCCTATGGGTTTACAGGTTGACATCGATGGCACGGCCTCGACCGATCACCTGTTAGAATGCTCTGGGGTACCGGCACAATCTCCCGGTACCGACTTCCAGGCATTCATGGCGTCGATGGATCACAATGTTCTGTCCATGCAGCAGGCTATTACGGCCTTCATTCAAGCTGCGACGCCGCTGGTACCGAAACAAGCTCCGTTGTCGGTATAGGCTCCGGTACCGGCACCAGCGCCGATACCGGTACCGACTGCATCGACATCGACTAGGATACCAGCTACAGCGGTTCCTTGTCCAGGGCTTACCGGTACCGATCCGGTACCGGGGACGCCCGATGTCGATACTGCTTGATACGCGAATCGAGCGTTGGTAGAGCACCCTGACAGGCGATGCTTCGATTCCTCTGATGATTCTGATACATCAGACGAGTCTCCTGAAGTATCCATAGCCCTTCCTGAAGAGCCGCCTTCTCCAAAAAGAAGAATGTCTCCTCCAGAGGACTTGTCCTTTCAAGACTTCATAAGAGAAGTAGCTAAAGGACTTTCTATTTCAGTAACTTCTGAATCAGAGCCTAGAGCTAAAAAATTGGATATTTTAGGCTATTCTAGAGCTCCTAAAGAGGCAGTCACCTTACCAATTCATGAGATTCTTTATGAACACATGATTGATCTATGGGAGACTCCTCTCACTCTCTCTCCTCATTCTCGCAGATTGGACACTATGTATCGTGTCCCTCCTTGTCCTGGATTTCAAAAAACTCAGCTTCCTCACCATTCCATTGTGGTGCAGTCAGCTATGAAGAGGATAAAGAGTACAAAGAGACACTCTTCTGCTCCTCCAGGAAGAGAATGCAGGACCTTGGATGCTTTTGGTAGGAAAATCTTCCAAGCCAGTATGCTTATTGCCAGAATCAACTCATATAGCCTTTACATGGGTATGTTTCTAAAAGAAGTTGCACAAAAACTGCAGACTTTCCTCCCTTTTCTTCCAGAGGATAAAAGGGAAGAATTCCTCATTTGGCTTAAGCATACTCAAGACATTTCAAAGTTTTCCAACAGGGCAGCTTTTGACTCCTTTGAAGGTGCCAGCAGAGTCTCAGGCATTGCCATAGCTGCTCGCAGAATTGCTTGGCTCCAGGCTTCTGATTTAGAACCCTGGGTTCAAGATGGCTTAGGAAATCTTCCCTGTACAGGTGAAAACCTATTTAGCAAAGAGTGGCAAATAAAAGCCACTCAAATGGATGCAGAAAACTCTGCTCTGGATAGACTTTCAAAGTCAACCTCCATTCCTGCCAAGAAAAAGCCTTTTAAAAAGTCTTTCTTTAAAAAGGGCAGATTTCCTTCTACTTCTGGCCAACAATCTTCTACAGGTTGCTTTTCCACTAAGCGTCAGCAACCTAAACAGGCCAGACCTAAGCCTACAGGGGCTGCTGCAACTCAGCAAGCCCAACCTCCTCAGGGTTTTTGACTTGATGCTAGAGAACTTAGCCTTTCTGGCTCTAAAGCAGCCAGAGCCTCTCGCCATTCCAGGAAGGTTGGCTCATTTTGCTCCCAGATGGGAGCAGATAACATCAGAGCAGTGGACCCTCTCCATCATAAGAGAGGGCTACAAGCTTCATTTCTCAGACCTTCCTCCCCACACTATGGTGAGACACTTCAATTCTCCCACATCTCTTCTCGACCTTCTAGGGGCAATAGAAGAAGTTCCTCTTCTTCATCAAGGGTCAGGGTTCTACTCCCCCTATTTTCTCATCCCAAAGAAGACAGGGGGATACAGGCCCATCTTAGATCTCAGAGAATTGAACAAATTTCTATGCAAGGAGAAGTTCAAGATGCTTTCTCTGGGCACTCTCCTTCCATACCTTCAAAGTCAGGATTGGCTTTGTTCTCTAGATCTCAAGGATGCGTACACACATGTCCTCATCCATCCCTCTCACAGAAGATTCCTGCGGTTTCTTTTCCAAGGAAAACATTACCAATACAGAGTCCTTCCTTTCGGTCTGGCCTCTGCTCCAAGAGTGTTCACCAAATGCATGGCAATAGTTGCTGCATTTCTACGCACTCTGGGAATATTTGTCTTCCCATACCTGGATGACTGGCTCATTTGAGCTCCATCTCAGTCAGAGGCCCAGATTTCCTTGGACCGCACAAGGCGCATTCTGCAGTATCTGGGACTTGTGGTAAACCTCCCAAAGTCTCAGCTCACCCCTACTCAGTCCCTAGAATTCATAGGGACCTGGTTGGATACCACTACTGCAAGGGCCTACCTTCCCCAGGCCCGTTGCCAACGTCTAGTGCAGTTAGCCTCCCAGATTCAGTCAAAGAGCCACTTAACTGCCAGGGAGATGCTACAACTGCTAGGCCATATGGCTTCCACAGTGCATGTGGTACCCTATGCTCGCCTACACATGAGAGCAGCTCAATGGACTTTGTCCACCCAGTGGACTCAAGCTTCAGGAACTCTCTCAGACCAAATAGCAACCACCAAACGTCTCTTTTGGTCTCTCCAATGGTGGATGTCCACTCAAAATTGGTTGCTGGGGTCCCCCTTCCAACAGTTGTTGCCCCAAGCAACCCTCACAACAGATGCCTCCCAAACAGGTTGGGGAGCCCATCTACAGAACCTCTCCACTCAAGGCACTTGGTCCCCACAGGAGACATCTCTTCATATCAACCACTTGGAGCTTCGAGCAGTTTTTCTAGCTCTCAAGGTCTTTCATACCCTCCTCAGCTACAGGACAGTCCTCATTCATATGGACAATCAAGTAGCCATGTTTTACATAAACAAGCAAGGAGGAACTGGCTCTCTGTCACTTTGCAACGAAGCTTTAAGATTGTGGGCCTTCGCCAGAGAGCATCAAATCCATCTCCTGGCAGTATACCTCCCAGGAGTCCAAAACTCTTGGGCAGACAGACTCAGTCGAGTTCTGCTTCCACACGAATGGTCCCTGCACATGGATCAGGTACTCAGAATCTTCCAAGAATGGGGAACCCCGGGCATAGCCCCCTCCCTGGACTTGGGAGCTGCTCCAGACCTTCTGTCCCAGGAGGAAGGGACTTTGTGGCACCCAAACCCCAAGCCCCTACACCTCAGAGCTTGGTTACTGAATGCCTAGACCTTCAAGACTGGAATCTTTCTCAACAAGTGAAGGATATCCTCCATGCTTCCAGAAAACTTTCCACCAGGCGTTCTTATGCTTTTAAATGGAAGAGGTTTTCCATTTGGTGTGCTGAAAAGGGTCTTAATCCTCTAGCACTACCTTTGAATTCTCTGTTAGACTATCTCCTGCATCTTTCCAATGCAGGCCTTAAAACAAATTCAGTAAGAGTCCATTTGAGTGCTATTGCAGCATCCCTTAAGCCCATCAGTGGACAGCCTATTTCCTCTCATCCTCTCATTGCAAGATTCATGAGAGGCCTAACTTTAACTAAACCTCCCATTAGGCCTCCTCCGGTGGCATGGGACTTAAATTTGGTTCTTGGTCAGCTTATGAAGCCACCTTTTGAACCCTTAGCCACTACCTCCTTGAAGTTTCTTTCCTGGAAGGTTATTTTCCTCATTGCAGTCACTTCAGCTCGCCGCATCAGTGAACTGCAGGCATTAGTGGCTAATCCACCTTATACAAGGTTCCATCATGATAAGGTAGTCCTTAGAACCAATCCCCACTTTATGCCTAAAGTGGTCTCACTTTTTCATCTTAATCAAGAGGTATATTTACCTGTCTTTTTTCCAGCTCCTCATGCATCCAATGCAGAGAGGAATCTTCATACTCTGGATTGTAAAAGAGCTCTTGCTTTTTACTTACACAGGACACAGCAACATAGAAAGTCTTCCCAGCTTTTTGTTGCTTTTGATCCTTCTCATTTGGGACTTCCAGTCTCCAAGAGAACACTGTCCAATTGGATTGCTCAGTGTATTTCTTTTGCCTACCAGAGTAAGAACCTTTCTCTGGAGAGCCATGTCACAGCTCATAATGTGAGGGCCATGGCCACCTCTATGGCTCATCTAAATTCTGTGTCCATCGACCAGATCTGTTGAGCAGCCACCTGGGCCTCGGTTCATACTGCTTGGACAAGGACTCCCGCCGGGATGCCTTGTTTGGTCAGGCTGTCCTCAAACACCTGTTCCATTCTTAAACAACTCCTACCCTCCTTCCCTGGATGGATGCCTGAGATCCATAGGAGGAAGTAGACCCCTTCCCAGGGTCTCATATCCTTGGGGATCTCCCAGGCATCTTAGCTAGGGAGTCCCCATATGTGAAGACTCATTCCTGCTTGTTTCTGGAGATAGCACAGTTACTTACCTGTAACAGGTGATCTCTGGGAACAGCAGGAATAAGTCTTCACAGCCCACCCACCTCCCCTAGGAGTTGTATCTCTTTTTCTATCTTTCCTTTCCTCTCTCTCTCTATTGTCTCAGCTTTAAACTCGAACTGAGGAGAGCTGGTTAGGAAAGGCGGGAAGGCAGCGCGCAGGCGCTGTGGGATGCTCCCAAAAGCTTTCCTTTTTGGGAAGCTGGGGAGCGTTACCGCACAGGCTCCGTCGGTACCGACGTACCCATATGTGAAGACTTATTCCTGCTGTTCCCAGAGATCACCTGTTACAGGTAAGTAACTGTGCTATCTCCATGCCTTTGCAATCAGGTGCTACCTTCTTCTGGGGACTGGGAAGGATTGAAAAAGGATAAAAGGGAAGAGTATCAAGTAAAAGAGGTAGAAAGAGATAGGAAGAAGGAAAAGTAGGGGGACATTCAGTGGCGGTGGCTGCTTCTTCGTTTTCTTTATTCCCTAGCTGGCATTTTAGAGAGAAGGCCATCCTCTCGGCCAATACGCTGCTGTAGGTGCCGCTGGATTCCAAGTGTTGTTCACAATATGCTTCCAACCTTGGCGATTAGTGGCAACATTTCTGGCCTCATTAATGGCCAGTCGTTGGTTCCTTAGGTCTTCCTCGATGTGTTTGAGTCACGTTTACTTTGGTGCTGCTGGTTGAACCCTCCAGTGGACAGTTTGCTCTCGCAAGGTCCCTCATGAGAGACTTTTAGCTAAACTTAAAAATCATGAGGCAGTGTAATATTTTTGATCAGAAACTGGTTAAAAGATAGAAAGCAGAGGGTAGGGCTAAATGGCCAATTTTCCCAATGGAGAAAGGTGAATAGTGGAGAACCCAAGGGATCTGTGCTTGGTCTGCTGCTTTTTAACATATTCATAAATGACATGGAAACGGGAATAATGAGTGAGGTTATCAAATTTGCAGATCATAAAAGTATTCAAAGTTGTTAAAAACCCATGAGGATTGTGGAAAATTGCAAGAGGATCTTGATAAATTGGAAGACAGGGCATCCAAATGGCAGATGAAATTTAATGTGGACAAGTGCAAAGTTATGCACCAAGGAAAGAAAAACCCAAGCTATGGTTACATGATGCAAAGTTCCACATTAGGAACGACCACCCAAGAAAATGATTTAGGCGTCATTGTGGGTTACATGTTAAAACCCTCCACCCAGTGTGCAGCAGCAGCCAAGAGAGCAAATAGAGTGCTAGGTATCATAAGGAAAGGAATGGAGAATAAAACAAGGATATTATAATGCCTCTGTATTGTTCCATGGTGCGACCACACCTTGAATATTGTGTGCAATTCTGGTCACCGTGTCTTAAAAAGGATATAGCGTTTTTAGAAAAGGTACAGAAAAAGAGCCACCAAAATGGTAAAGGGGATGGAAGGATACCCCTACAAAGAGAGGCTAAAATGGTTAGGGCTCTTCAGCCTTCAAAAGAGATGGCTGAGGGGAGATATGATAGAGGTCTATAAATTAATAAATGGAGTAGAACAGGTAAGCATAGATCGATTGTTTACGCCATCAAAATATAGAAAGACTAGGGGGCATGCAATGAATCTACAGGGAACCTATTTAAGACTAATAAGAGAAAATATTTTTTCACTCAGCGTGTAATCAAACTCTGAAATTTGCTACTGGAGGATATAGCAAAAGCTGGTAGGGTAACCGGGTTTAAAATAGGTTTGTACTAGTTCCTGGAGAAAAGGTCTATAAGCCATTATTAAAGCGAACCCAGATTATCCACTGCTTGCCCCAATACAAGCATTGTGGAACCTGTGCCTTTTGGGGAAACTGCTAGGTACTTGTGACCTAGATTGGCCACTGTTGGAAACAGGATACTGGGCTTGATGGACCTTGGTCTGACCCAGTATGGCATATCTTATGTTCTTGTGCTCTTAAGAGGAGTTTGCATGGCAGTCGACTGGTGTTCATTCTGCAAATGTGGCCAAATCAGCGCAGTCCACATTTTTGGATTTGTTCTTCAGCTGAGGACTGATGGTTGCACCTTGTCCAAATTGTCTCATTTCAATGGCAGTCACAAAGACACCCAAAATGTGTCTCGGGCATCGCATTTGAAAGGCTTCGAGTTTGTCCAAGTTAGGTTTAAGCAGAGTCCATGTTTCCGATCTGTACAGGAGAATTGGCAGGATCAGCATTTGGGAGAGGTGAATTTTGGTCTTGGTGGAGATATTGGCCAACTTCTAGAGGCCCAAAAAGGAGAGAGAAGATTGTCTTCCGCAAAAAAAAGGGCACAGAGTAGCGGAGGACAAAAACCACGACCAACACAGGAGTAGTCCAAAATAAACTTTATTGAAGACCCTTCAATAAAGTTTATTTTGGACTACTCCTGTGTTGGCGTGGTTTTTGTCCTCCGCTACTCTGTGCGCTTCTTCTAGAGACACCATTTGAGTGAGGCAAAAGCTACTGTTGCCTGGTCAATCCTGCTGAGGACTTCAGTGGTGGATGCCACCTTCATCTCCTGTACCAGAGATCCCAGATATTTGAATTCTTGGACCTGCTCAATTTGAATTCCATCGAGGTGAACAATAGCCTGTGATCCATCCATGGTCATAACTTTGCTCTTGTCCACATTGATTCTTAGGCCGTAAGATTGGGTGATGTGGACGATATGGAAAAGGATGTTGGTGGCTCTGCATTCATGTCAACAAATACAGTACTGTAGTCTGCAAACTTCAAGTCGGTCAGGAAGTTGTTCACACCGCACTGACCTCACATCTGTCCTTGAATGTTTGAATGTTAACCGTTTTAACACAGCTAACCGCCACCACTGAAACTTAAACCCAGATATTCAATACTGGGGTCATATCCGGGCTCCGGCATTGAATATCCAGCTTGCCCGGATTGGCGGTTAGCTAATCGGGCAGCGATGATATTCAGCCGCTGCCTGGTTAGCTTCTGCAGCAAAAGTTAGGCTAGCCTTTACCGCACCTTATTTTTGCCACCTTGCCATAACTGTTCCCAGAATGCCACGATGTTAACTGATTAGCACTGGGGCATGCAACAGCAGCACTCGGGGATATTCAGCAGCACTAACTGTGTTGTTGTTGTTGTTGTTAAGTGCCATTGAGTTGGAGTCGACTCATGGCGACCCTCTGGATAGCTATCCTAAATTGTGTTCGGTCTTCAGTCAGGCGGCTCATTGGGATATAACCATGTTAGTGCTGCTTAATATCCCAGATAGAGGGATTAATATGGTTAGCAGGTCTGCTAACTGCGTTAATCCTTTGAATACCCCCCTCCCCATCCCCCTCCACATATTATTTAAATATCCACTGTTGAAATAACAAAATGAAGAAGTTAGTGACAGAACTGAAATAGAGAAGAGAAACCAAAGGAAAAGAGATAAAACCAGAGATTGAGAAAAGAGAACTATAAAATCAAGCCAGAGGTCCTAAAGGCTGGAAATATCTATTGGCTGATAATAAAATAATAGTTTAAAATGTCCACTTTAGAGTTTCAGGAGCAGAACATATGTTTCACATCATATTTGCATATTGGGAACAGCTGGATTCTGTCCTCTGATTTGGCTTATTTAGTGCATAATTAATTCTCTCCTATGTGGGACATACTTGCTATTCTAAGTCCTAAATATTTGATAATAAGAGACTTAAAGAATGAACTTTAATATATGAAGGGATTGAATATTTGATTTAATTATCATTTTAATGGAGAGTCACCTTTGGTTGGGCAATGACCCCTTCTTGCCCTATCCATGTGTCCCAGATTTGCACACCAAAAATCTGGTAACCTTACTTTAGGAAATTGACTAAATTTGTCTTTAAGAACCCAATACTGTGCATAGTGCAATTCATTTAGTCCTACTCTCAAGCTCAGGCCCCCTCTTCTCACACATTCTGAAACAGCCCCTGCAATCGTGTTGCTGTGTGCGTGCAGAGGAATCCCAACCGAGCCGTGACTTTGCTCTCTCACTGTTTCTTTGTGCATGTGGCTCAGACTCCATTCTGTTAACAAGGAAAGCATGTACCTAGGTAGCACATCTCTTGCCGCTGAGGGATCATGTCTCGTGAGAGCTGGCTTGGCGGCAAGAGCTGATGAGCTGCTTTGGCACGTGCTTCCCCTGTTGACAGAACGGAGTTGAAGCTACATGAGCAAAGAGACTGAGTGAGTGAGCAAAGTCACAGCAGGGTTGGGGATTCAGGCTGCATGCACACAGCAACAGGACCAACTGGGTCACCTGGACCAGCACTGATAGGCAACAGAAGTGTACTTTAAAAAGTAAACTGATATGATCTTTTAAATAGTATCATTCTTTCTGCTCAGACAGTGATGCTTGGGGGTCTTTTGGTTTTTAAGTCTGTCAACTTCTTTTATGAATTTTGGTCATCTGGGGCAGTTTTCCATGGATCCCTGGAACCAGGGGAGGCCCAAGGGGGGTGCGGGGCCATGTGCGGAGACTCGGTGCGGGGCCTCATTTGCATAAGGGGCCTCATTTGCATAAATATTTGCATAATGTTACCATACACTAACTTTTAGTAAACATGCCTCTTAATGAGTGTATGAATAAAGAAAGACTAAAAGATTTTTACATTACTATAATCCAGTGCCAACCGCCAGACACATTAGGAACTACTACAAACACTGCCCATTTAGCACCCATAGCAAACCCGCCGTATCCTAACAGCACTACCAGGACTCACAAAGAACCATACTCTACCTATCAAAAGGCAACACTGCAAATATTAAACCAATACATTTCAGAGAATAACAATACATGACCTACTGGGGAAAGAGAACAAGTGGCAATGTCAAATAGGAATTACATAAACAGAATACCTCAGCTCAGTTACACATGCAGAACATAGACCATCACCAAACAAGGAATCACAATTTAGAAACAGGAAGACAATAATTAAACTGGGAATCCCAAAAGCCAAACTTGGAATGTACAACACTGTAGAAATAAAACTATACATTAATTTGCTCTTGTACTAAACAAAGCACAGACGTTAATGATGCACATTTCCCAGAGCTGACATATTCCAATTAATAAATTCAAAATAAAGAGATATTTTTTTACCTTTTGTGCATTTTTTTTCAGCTGCAATTGCTCCAGTCACTTTCTTCTGGTTTCTTTGTGTCTTCCGCTAACTCTCCATCGTCTGCTGTCCATTTGTCTTTTTTTCTCTCTTCTAGTTTTTTTCCATTCTCTCTCTACATCTGCTTTAACATACTAATCTTTCTCCTTTTGCTCTTTCCTCATTCCTATTTCATCTACTCAAATTTTACCCCTCCATTCTCAATCCCCACTTACTCTCCCAATATCCGGCCAATTGTAGATTTGTCTTCCCTCCCACACAAAATATTTTCCCCCCTCTATTTCACTCTCCCAGCTCCATCCCATTCTAATCCTACCCCAACATCAGCTCCATTCTAGTTCCAGTCCCACCCAGCATCCGCTCCCTTCTAGTCCCCGCATCAGCCCATTTCCAGTCCTATCCTAGACCCACCATCAGCCTATTTCCAGTCCTAGCTCCCCATCTATTTCCAGTCCCATCTGAGTCCCTCCATCAGCTCATTTCCAATCCCAGCCCCCCATGAGCCCATCAGCCCATGTCAAATCCTACTCCCCTCCACTCAGTCCATTTCCAATCCAAGCCCCCCATGAGCCTACTTCCAGTTCTAGCCCCTTCATGAGTCTATTTCAATCCAAACCCCCACCACAGCCCATTTCCAATCTTAGCACCCCCCAACAGCCAATTTCCAGTCCTATTCTAGCCCCTCCATCAGCCCATTTCAAGTCCTAGCCCCCGCCAATTCACCCATTTCCAGTCCTAGCTTCCTCCCCCTCACAACCCATTTCCATTCCAAGCCCCCGTCCCCATCAGCTATTTGCAGTTCAAGCCCTCCTTCCACTCAGCCCATTTCCAGTCCTAGCAACCCCCCCCAGCCCATTAATAGTCTTAGCCCCCCCCAGCCCATTACCAGTCCTAACCCCCCATCAGCCCATTTCCAGTCCTAGCCCCCCCATAGCCCATTACTAGTCCTAACCCCCCCATCAGCCCATTACGTCCTAACACCCCAATCACCCTATTTCCAGGCCTAGCCCCCCCCATCAGCCTATTTCCAGTCTTAGCCCCCCATAGCCCATTACCAGTCCTAATCCCCCATCAGCCCATTACCAGTCCTAACCCCTCCCATAGCCCATTAACAGTCCTAACCCCCATCAGCCCATTTCCAGTCTTAGCTCCCCCCATAGCCCAGTACCAGTCCTAAACCTCCCCATCAGCCCACTTCCAGTCTTAGCATCCCCCCACGGCCCATTACGAGTCCTAACCCTCGCCCAGCAGCCCACTTTCAGTCTTAGCCCCCCCCCCAACCCATTACCAGTCCTAAACCTCCCCAACAGCCCATTTCCAGTCTTAGCCCCTCCCCATAGCCAAATACCAGTCCTAACCCCCCATCGGCCCATTTCCAGTCAGACCCCCCCCCATAACCCATTACCAGTCCTAAACCTCCCCATCAGCCCATTTCCAGTCTTAGCCCCCCCCATAGCCAATTACCAGTCCTAACACCCCCATCAGCCTATTTCCAGTCAGCCCCCCTCATAGCCCATTACCAGTCCTAAACCTCCCCATCAGCCCATTTCCAGTCTTAGCCCCTCCCCATAGCCAATTACCAGTCCTAACCCCCCCATCGGCCCATTTCCAGTCAGCCCCCCCCATAACCCATTACCAGTCTTAAACCTCCCCATCAGCCCATTTCCAGTCTTAGCCCCTCCCCATAGCCAATTACCAGTCCTAAAACCCCCATCAGCCCATTTCCAGTCAGCCACCCCCCCATAGCCCATTACCAGTCCTACCCCCCCCTGGCCCATTATAGTCCTAACCCTCCCCTATCAGCCCACTTCCAGTCTTAGCCTCCCCCCCCCCATAGCCACTGGTACCAGTCCTAAACCCCCTTCCCCCCTATCATCCCAAGTTTAAAAAAAAAAACAGCTGCTTCTGCCGTGGCAGCATCAAGAGTGCCGCCGCGGGGCCCCCCCTCCTGCCCGGCAGAGCCGCTCAGTCCCTGCATCGTAGGCTAGCATCATCCCCGAACACGGGCTTCTTTTCAGAGTCACGAGAGTTTCCTTTCTCGCGGCTCTGTTAATCCCGCCGGGGCTGATGGGATTTCCCATCAGCCCAGGCGGGATTAACAGAGCTGCGAGAAACTCTCGCGGCTCTGAAAAGAAGCCCCCATTCGGGGATGAAGCTAGCCTACGATGCAGGGACTGGGCGGCTCTGCCGGGCAGGGGGGAGGCTCTGCCGGGCAGGAGGGGGGGCCCCGCGGTGGCACTCTTGATGCTGCCGCGGCAGAAGCAGCTGTTTTTTTTTTGTTTTGTTTTAAATTTGGGATGAAGAATGTTTTTTGCGCGGGGCCCCCTGAAACGCGGGGCCCTGTGCAAAAAACATTCTTGCTCAATGGACGGGCCGGCCCTGCCTGGAACAGCCTGAAATCACTCCTCCTGAGCCCAACTCCATATTCAACAGCAATTCATGAGCCCCACATTTCCTCCTTTACGTGTTGACAGTCCCCATGGTGAGAACAGTAGGGCGCTGCCTGACAGCCTCATCCTTGTGCCCTTGTGTTGATCCCGAGGTTGACTGGCTAAAGATTGTCCCTAACCTATGTTCTAATTGGGATGAGTCTTCTGATGGGAGTGGGAAGTTTTTAGGGCAACGGGAGTCTTGGCTAGGAAAATAGATGTTAATGGAAAGGTGAAAGGAAGCGAAAAAGGTGCCTAATGGGGGAAGGGTTGCCTTGATGCGAAAGTGCATAAGGAGATAGGGAAGAAAAAGGGAGATGCTAGCCTTGAGGGTGGGGTAATTAAGGTCAAGTGTGATGCTGGAGTGATTGAGAAGAGGAGGAAACATTATTTGGGGGGTGCATAAATTTTATTTGTCTGAAATTCAGCTGGAAAGACCTCACTTATTGGTGCAGTAAATATCACTCTTTGGTATGGACCACCCTTGGCATCTCTGACAGTGGGATGGGATGTTTCTCATCCCATCATATGGGGCTGAACTAGGGTGGCCAGACAGACCAGTTTTCAGACATCCTGTACAGTGTCTGGTTACAAGTTCTAACCGAACACGGAACAGCCCGGTCAGAATCCTGCTGCAGTCTGGAGGATGTACTGCACACACACACACACTCTCGCACTCACACTCACACACACACTCGCACACACTCGCACACACTCGCACACACACACACACACATTCACACGCTCTAAAGAAGGAGTCTGGGACTCTCAGCTGGCGCAGTCGCATTGATTGAGCAGTGCAGTAGCTGTGGCATGTGTGGCTGACTGTGCTATGCTACTCTGCTCCTGCCTTTGGGGAGAGAGAGACTGAAAAATGCAGGGTTTCACTTCCAAACTTCCCGCTGGGAACTTTAAAAATGAAGTGTCACATTCTTTAGCAGCCAACTACCAGGAACAATGGCTGCAGGCTGCTGCAAGAGTCAGTGAGAGAGGTGGTAGGAATGGGGAGAGAGGTTCATGAAAGATCAGGGGATAAGGAAGCAGGCAGCAGTGGGGGGTCGTCATGTGACAGAAACACTAAGGGAAGCAGGGGTGGTCATGATAGAGAGAGACTGGGGGAAGCAGAGGGGTTATGAGAGAGAGAGACTGAAGGAAGCAAGGGGTCATGATGAGAGAGACTGAGACTGGGAGAAGTAGGGAAATCATTATGAGAGGAGAGACAGAGAAAGAGAAGCTAAGGGAATCGGGGTGTCATGACGAGAGAGAGACTGGGGGAAGCAGGGTGCACACACTCGGGGTCATTCTGAACCACGAATAACAGGGATGGATGTCCCAACGGTTGTGCAGGGAAGTTAGTCGGGGGCAGGGAAGAGGTGGCCTGGCGGCAGAGAGTGAGCAGGCAGTGGGTGGTCATCAGCCCTGGACGTACATGGCCGATTCTAATGTCGACCCTGTATATCCAGGGCCGGCGAAATGGCCGGAGAAGTTATTACACCTCCTGGATGGAAGAACTTCCCTGGACATCATTTGTTGTCATTGGGGCGCAGATGGGGTTGGGGGGGCCAAAGTTAATTCTTCGCAGCCCGACCCTGGCCTTAGGAGGCTGGATCGGGGGTTGGGCTGTGGGGAATTAACTCTTTTTGCAGGCGGCCAGCACCGCGACTTTTAAATGGAGCTGTGGTGCCATAGCAACATGATACCATGGCACCGTGGCTCCATTTAAATGCCTGACTGAGTTAGTCGGGCATGTACGTGATTCTGATCCCACGGGGCTAGATGTACCCCACGGGATCAGAATCACGATCTCCTTTGTACGTCCAGCTCAGGCCGGGACAGAATCGAGCACGGTGTGAACTAGGCCTTTGCAGTAGCTTGGGGGAGGGGAGTGCTTGGAGGTAAGCACATGGTTCAAGTGAACAGAGCTGCTATATTACCCAGTTCCAGAAGGGAGATTTAAGTCCAGTTCTGGATTTCTAATAACTTTATACTGATGCATTATGCAACTAGAAGCTCTGATTTCAATGGGCAGAATATGGAGCTACAAATCCACATTGCTTTCAGATATAAGTTCAAAACCGGGACTGACCAAAACATCTCGCTCCTCAAACACAGTAATTTGCCCAGTTCTAGGTGAGTTGGCTGAACTTCACTCAATTTGTGGAGGCATATTGAGGCTTTGGAGCCCTGTGATTATTCTTCTGGGGTGTACTATGGAATGTAGCCCCCAATCCCCTACAAGAACAATGACTGGGGCCTGGCTTAGCATTGAAGGAAATGCATTTCCGTGTCTAGTTCTCAAGTTTTGTGTTCCACACAGTGGTTTCTTGAGGTTTCATTTCCGTTTGTCTGTATATTGTCACGCCCTTGCCCCTGGCCTCTGGCTTAGAGGGGCAAGGTAACGGAGAACTTCTTTTGGTGAGCTCAAATAAACTAGCTTTTCCTCAAGTGGATTCTGGGACATGTAGTTTGGCTCTTAAGAAGAAGTGTAGTCATGGTCCAATGTTAAGGCAAATGACAGAATTTATTTTAAAGTAAAGGTTCAAGTAAACTGTAAAATGCATTTTATATTGTAAGGTGAAGGGACCTTACTATATCTTCCTAACTAAAATGCAGCAGCAAGAAACCAAAGCACAACTTTATTTAAAACTAAGCAAAGCAGCAAAAATAATTGAAATCTCCATCAGCCGCCAACTATACATGCAATGCAGTCACTTGGCACCACTCCTCTATCCAATCAATATGTAATTAAACGTTAATCCAGGGTTAAGAACTGCTCCTGCCTAAAATAACCCCAGTCTTTCAAAAAAGATTTGAATAAATATTCTCTGTCAGAATGTAACGGACCTGAAACTGGAATTTAATAACTGCCAGGATCTCTCGCACACTGATCATTTCTTGGATGTCAGCAGGAGCAGATGCTAAGAGTGGATATGAAGAAATCATGCCTCGCTTGTTAATCTCCTTCCTCCCTACGTGCCAGCTGATGTGAAGATGACCATGCCTTCCCCAGGAAAAAGATAGTGGCACACCTTAAGGTTTTGAGTCCAATGCCCATGTCATTTTTGATGCCAACGATCAATCGCAGATTAGCGGATGTCATGAAGGAACCTAGAAAATCACTGAAACCCAGGCAGAAACTTCAGCATCTGAGGAGCTCCACTATATGGGAGAATTCATCTTATTTCTTCTAGCTTTTGCTTCAGTGCATGTTAATTCACATTTAGCATTTAGGAAGAAGTAGCATTAGGATGCTTGCAGTCTATCATACTGGATGTACACAGCACTGTACAATCGTGATAAATACTCAGCTATAGTAAGTCCCCTCCCTAAAGAGCTTACAGTGTAAGAAGACACCTGAGACGGTGGGAAATAAAATGACTTGCTGAATGTTATAAGTTGTATTGGTAGTTGAAGCGGGGTTTGAATGCTGGCTTCCCTAGATGGTAGCCCATTGCCTAACCAATGCATTAGACCACTCCTCTGCTCTAGGCCACTCCTGCACTGAGAACGCTTAACCCAATGTTTCTTGAGCTGATCCTGGTATGCTCCTTAGTCAGTCTGGTTTTTAAGGTATCTACAATGAATAGGAGGAGGAGTAGCCTAACTGCCTAATACCCAGAAGATCAAGGGTTTGAATCCCACTGGCACTCCTTGTGACCTTGGGCAAGTCACTTTACCCTCTATTGCCTTGGAAGAAAAGGCTGGCAATCTACTTCCAGTGATACATTGCCAAGAAAACCCAGAGGTAGCTGGGTCGCTATGAGTCAACACTGACTTGATGGGGTTTTTTTTTTTTTTTTATTAGTGCCAACAATGAATAAGCATGAGATTGCTATGGAGGCAGTGCATGCAAATCTATAATCTACATGTTCATTGTGGATATCCTAAAAAACAGACTGCCTAGGGGGCACACCAGGGCCAAATTGAGAAATACTCTCTTTATCAAATAGAAATGTCTCAACTTCCC
Organism: Ichthyophis bannanicus; assembly: GCA_033557465.1. NCBI lineage: Eukaryota > Metazoa > Chordata > Amphibia > Gymnophiona > Ichthyophiidae > Ichthyophis > Ichthyophis bannanicus. Next base: position 86,306,076 of record CM066043.1, read on the forward strand.
CATGTCCAGGACCAGCAAAGGACAGGAGTTGTTGTATATATGGGTGGAGAGTTCCAGCAACTGTACTGGTCCTGGAGGAGTCATTGGAGGTTGAGAAACATTTTATTGGACCATGATGTATGAGTTTTGTGTTAATTGCTGTGATCTTCCACTGAAGACTGTGGACTATCATTGTCCTTGCCCCTAATACTGAAGCTAAAGGTTGCTACCTTTTTGGCCTAGGCATCACGCAATCAGTATGGACTTGTCTTTTTGCTTCTGTTCATACTTGAATAGTAGTGGCTGCCTTGCTGAGATTTATAGAGGCCAAGTGTCGTCAAAGGTCATTCTGCTAAATGATGATCAGGAAGCCTACATCAGAAGGAGCATGGAGCACCAAAGTGCTGGAGGTTTCAGTAAGCACTGTGGTGCTGTTTAAAATAATTGCCACCACTGCAGGTCTCAGAGAGGGATGGCAATGGACCACCCTCAGACCACTGGTGCTCAATGTGACTGCCTAGTTCACCTAATGGTAATGACAGCTCTGATGGAGCATGCTAGCAGCAGAGAGCAGAGGAAAGGAGACAGGAGCAAGCAGTGCAGAAAATGCCAACATCAGCCAGGGCCCTATCAAAGGGTACAAGGGTAGGTGTTGGTTGGTGCATTGAAATACTGATCTGATGCTTGGTGCTGCAATGCATTGTTGGTCCAAGGCCATGGGGAAGGCAAAATGTTTGGTGATGGTGGGCAAGATCTGGTGGGCCATAGTGTGCCTGCCCCTAGCCTAAAGGGTACTCTAGAATGGGCCTGAGAAGCATTGCTGTACATTGCTGCAGGGATCCATAGATTTGGGCTCAAGAGGTTTGAGGCTTTTATTGTCTTTCTTTGGTTTCTTCATGCCAAGAGTCACAAGCTTAGATTTCTATTGCTCTTGTCTTTGAGGATCCAATCAGCATTTCTAGTAAATGACTGATTTTGATACTTCTGTCACCAGCCAAAGTCCAGCAATTGTTAAGAAAAAAAGTGTAGCCTATTTTTCACAAATAAATGATGCATAGTTGGACATTTGGCAAAAGAAAATACTATTTGAGAGACGAAAGTAACAAACCATTAGGACTTCTGAGAGAGTCCTCGGTGACTGGGCAGTCACCAGCTGGGATAGGGACTGAGGTGTGTCTGACTGGCTTACTATGCAAGGGTAGGGTTTATGGGGACTCACTAATTGGCTTGCTGAGTGGTGAGGGCTAGCTGGTGGGGCAAATCGGATATGGGGGTTGGCTGTCAGGTTTGTTGGAACAGGAATAGGGGTTAGTGGTGGCTGATTAGCTTTGTGGGTAATGAGGGCTGACTGGGAGAGTGGCTAACTGGCTCAGTGGGTAGTGAGCCCAATCTGGGTTGGGGTGCTGACTGGCTTCCTTGGTGGTGAGGACTAACTGGGTGAGAGTGGATTTGGTGATGTAGAAACAAGTGTCCAATGTAAGAGAGGTGGTAGGATAGGAAACAGATACTGATGGGGGGGGGGGATCAAGATAAAAGAGAACTGGATGATGACAAGTTGAGGGGGACAGAAAGAGACGGAGAGAGACTGTGTGGGGCGGGGACTGCTGGCTATGTATTTCTGCCAGTTGCCCCCAAGGAAGCATCCAATGGCTTGATTTACTACTCTTTCTTTTCCCTTAGACATGGAATTGGAAAAACAGCTTAGCAAATCAGACCATAAAGGAGCCATGGTAGACCTCAGAAGAGATCTCTCTCCCCCTTCCCCACTTAAATCCTCTAATTCAGTGGACATAATTGGGGGGGGGGGGGAGTGAAACGTCTCAGCCACTGGCTTCTAAGTTCTTGGACTGGCTCCTAAATCCAAAGAAAATTTAAGGTTTGTCTTAAAAACTACTGGTATCAATCTATAGGCCCAGCATGGTCTAACACAGACATCTTTTGTGTGTTCCATGGGCTGTATAGTTTCCTGTGGGTGCATGAAAGTTAATTTAGCTATACTGACTGTCAACTCTGCTGGGTTCCCAGTTAACAATATAAGAACATAAGATAAAGCCATACTGGGTCAGACAAAGGTCCATCAAGCCCAGTATTCTGTCTCCATTCCACTTCTACTCCCAGAATGAGAATTATCTCAGGAAACAAAAGCACATTAAAAAAAACAAGCCAAAACAGGTATACAAGACAAACTTGGAGCAGTTTTCACTTTCCAAACAGTAATTCAACTAATAAATAAAATATGCAATGCAGTCACAAAGCCTTAACGGTGCCAAGTTTAATTAAATCAATGCTTAAGTCTCTTACTAGAGATTGCAGCCCCATCCCCCTCCTGTGACAACTTCTGATAAGAGACAATGGTTTAATTAAACTTAGTTGCTGAAAATTGAAACTTGTAAGTGGCTGCCTAACATTATTTTTGTAAATTAAAATTGCTTTCCTCTTAAAAAGCAAGAGCAATAGTACATGCAATAGGACAGAAAGGCGTCCCATTAAGAAAGGTATAAGACTTAAGAGAGTAAGTTGTAATGAGAGGTCCTCAAATCCCCCCTCCCCCTGCAACTCGCAAACTTACTTCAATGCCACACTCGGGGCTGGCGCTACCCATTAAGGCAAACTAAGCAGCTGCCTAGAGCACCAGTGTTTCAAAGGCAGCAGTAGCAACAACATTAAAACGGCAACGCAGCGCTTACCCAAAGCCTCCGACGCCACATTGCTGTTGCTGCTTGCTTTGAAGAGTCGCTACATGCAAACAGGCAGCCTGCATCAGAAGGAGCAGAAGCGGCTGGTAAAAACAAAACAAAAAAAAAAGGGCAGAGAATTAGATATACAAAGAGACTAAGAGGCTACTAAGCCATCTGTTAAATTCTCAAGTAAAGTATTTTCATAGGATTAGACAAAAAATAAGTGGATATTTTGGGGGCATGGCTTTGCATTGGAAGTATGGAGACTTTTCAGTGTATTTGTCATCTAAATAGACCATAATTTCCAATAAAAATTCTCTGAGCACCTAATAAAGCTCCCTCTAAAGATGTCCAATCTAATGCTCAGCTAGGGTTTTAGAAGTCTAGCACCATGTGAAAATCAGCTGTTTTCTGTGTGCATAAACTTTGGCACCTAAAATTTCCCTTGGGTACACAACTGCTTAATAATGAAAATTGACCACATACGTGCAGGCTCCAAGGGAAATGGTTTGTCCACAGATCAGGATTTGTAGATCATTCAACTGCTCCTAAGAGAAACAAAACTACAAAATTCAAGGTTGTTTTTATATGGGTGTATTTAAAAACCCAAAGTTGAATGTCTATCCCTTAGTGACCTGGTGCAACATGTTTACCTAATAAGAATTAGAAAGAGAATTCCCTGCTTCCCTAGAAGCCCTGGGGTGGGCAGACCGATGGCAAGCAGTCTGGGAGTAATTAGATTTTGTTTGAGATGCATCTGGCTGGGAATAATCTTGACATCTGTTATTGACTGGCTAACCTGCCCTCCACTCCATTATAGATTCACTCCATGTTAACTCAGTCGCTTGTTCTTTTGTAACCTGTTTATAGGATCCCCTCCAAGGTCTTTTATCGATTTGCTTTGAGGAAATAGAACGGCCTGGAATAAAAGCAAAGACGCCTGGCTTGCAATCTGGTTCAAACTCGCTAGAGAATGCACACACAGTTTTCTATCAAATGGTAGTGCTGCCCCCTTTCCAAAGAACTTGGCATCAGCTAAACAGCATAATGCCATTAATGCATTATTATGACATGCACAATGATGCCGCATCATAAGGGATTTTTTTAAGCTTCCAGACTGACATCTCCCCAGGCTATGTCCCTAAAGAGTAAGCAGGACTAAATAGCCAAGGCACAAGTTTCCCCAGGACAATTTTCAAAGCTATTTATATGGTTAATTGCTACTTACTTTTAGCTGCATTGGGAGAGGAAATGGTATGTGCGCTCTTCCAAAAACTACAGCAAACATTTCCAGTCACATTTAAAGGAAGTATTCATGGAGCTGTGCTTTGGATGGAATTAGAAAATAACGTGGGTAGGCTGCATTTTCTTAATCTTTGCTTAGTATTTACCATGAACAATGTAGCTGCTTTCTCTTAAGGAACTGGGGCAATGTCCACAGGCAGATTTGTTCTGATGCAAACATTTTGAATATTGACTCCTCGTTGTTTGTTCTCATTGTTGAAACTTCCTAAAATATACCCTTCAAGGTACAATAATTTTCTATCCCCAGCTAAATTTCGATTTTAAATTTCAATACTCGCCGTATCAAATCCAGGCTCAGAGTGAGTTACATAGAGAGAAAGTAGCTATGTCCCTGCCTGTAGAGCTTCTATTCTAAGTTAGTGCTATCGCAGCTTTATATCTAAACTACAACTACTGTGAAGGAATCACATGCCCCAGGCCATTTCCCTGTCTGCCATCTGCCCCTGCCTACTCCATCAGAATAGATTCTGACGGGGGGCGGAGTCAGCCGCGGTAGAAAATGGCTGCATAGATTGCTTGCTCCCTCTCAGCACTGCAGAATCCGTAGATAACTTAGGCAACAGGTGCCCTAAACACTGCCCTGAATCACCATAGCCAGCAGTGAGATGACTACACTAAAACCGGCCAAGTTAGAATTTCAACAGGCGGCGGGACAGTCTAATAAAAGGGCGAAACAAGATCTTCCGTCCCCGGTGAAAATGGCGCACGACCGGGTACCCGGGGAAAGCGTGCGCGAGATTCTACAAGAACTTCGGGTCTTAAAGGACCTAATCACTGCTAACTCAGGCACGCTAGCCGTAGTACAAGAAGATCTACGAGAAGTGAAAGACCGACTTGGCAGCATGACTCAGCGCATGTCGGAGCTGGAGGCCGAAATCAACCGACAGTCTGCCAAAACGGCGCAGGTAGACCCACTACTACAGAGGGTAGCGGCGCTAGAACTATCAGTAGAAGATCAATCTAACAGGGCTAGGAGGAGCAACATTAGAATTGTCGGGGTCCCTGAAGGCCGAGAAGGACCCGACGCCATAGCATACCTGGAAAAGCTCATACCAGACATGCTGGGCCTCGTATTTGAAAGGCCTTTGGAACTGGAGAGGGCCCATCGCGTGCCGTCACATCCTTCTCCACAGAATCAGCGGCCGCGACCGTTTGTAATAAAAGTCTTACGTTATCAACACGTTTTGCAGATCATGGAAGCGGCCAGGCGGCGGCAAAACCTACAACTTGATGGGCACCGCATTTCTTTCTTCCCTGATTTAAGCAAGCAGACAGCCCTGCGTCGCAAAGATCTTCTAGCCTGCAGGCCAATGCTGCAGCAAATACAGGCGCGTTTTGGGCTCCTCTACCCAGCAAATATGCGAGTGACCCTCGACAACCAGACTCGGACCTTCACAGAGGGTCATCTGCTTCGCGCCTTTCTCCAAGACCGGGCCAAGATGGAGGTCGGGAAATAGATCACGCGGGACTCTCCACACGGGCAAAGCTATTATAGTTTGGACTCCCGGTTGGTGCAACAACCGACCAGAAAGCTGGTTTGCCGTCATTACTCTGTACTGCAACCTATAATTTTCTATTCTCTCTCGTATATTTAGCTCTTAAAATGAGGCTATTTGTAGTGCACTGTTTAGATTACTAACAGATCCCGTTTCTATGCATGTTGTATACTTAGAACAAATGTTAGACGGCCATGGGCGACATCTCTCCCTGGCTATTGTATGTCAAGTTACCCTGTACCTAGGGCGCTGTTGTACTTCATCCTAGGGCTGGGAGGGAGTTGGAGGAGTTAACGATGGGCGGTGGGATTTTCGCCACACAAGTTTTACTAGGTTATGACTCTTTACAGTCAGGTCATAGGCATACTGTTGATAATATGTCTACTACTCTGTTTCAGGGACAGCTGACCGCGAATGCCCTTCCCCCTCCCCTATGCAAAAATACAAATGGCTAGTAACCGAGTGAGGATTTTGTCCCTGAACGTCAATGGCATCTCGCTACCGGCCAAAAGGAAGAAAATCCTTCTCTATTGCAAACAGCAAAATGCTGATGTGGTATACCTGCAAGAGACCCACCTGTCTCACACGGAGTCCTTGAAAGTGGCAGATAAGACATACCAGAACGCCCTCTCGGCGCCTGCTCTTAAACGAAAAGGTGGGGTCATCATATTAGCACGTAAAGCTCTCTCGATGGAAGTTAGGGAGACCAAGGTGGACCCTGCCGGCCGCTGGGCCAAGATGACAGCACTCCTGATGGGGACTCTCTATACCTTCATGACGGTGTATGGCCCCAACGCTGAAGACCCGCATTTCTTCACTCAAATAAACCAGGAGCTTATAGAATCCGGCTCTACGCGTATTGTCCTGGGGGGAGATTTCAATCTCATACCTGATCCTCTCCTTGACAGAACCCCTTACAAACCGCAACATAAACCGCATTCCTCAGCGGCGGTGCAAGGCATGCAGGAGCTCCTAGGGCTGGTTGATCCCTGGAGACTACTGTCCCCCAATAGCAAAGAGTACTCTTTTTATTCCCTGCCTCATAACTCACAAACCCGGATAGACTATTACCTGATTTCCAAGACACTGCTCCCTGCGGTTGTTGATGCCACCATGCTCCCCAGAACAATTTCCGATCACTCAGCGATCCTGTTGGACCTTAGTTCAGGTCACGAAAAGAAGCCCCAAAGGCGGTTCTTCTTTGAGAAACCATGGTTGGCGGACGGCGACTTCCATACAACTATAAAGGCTGCTACTGCTGAATACTTTAACACTAATCACTGTGGGGATACTCCCACATGGGCCTGGTGGGAGGCCTTTAAAGCATACGTGAGAGGGAGTATGATTTCCTACAAGACTTGCAAACATAAAGCAGAGGCAGCAAGAAGAAAGGAGCTAGAGACCGAAATTAAAACCGGGGAGCGGCTCCTTGCTCGCTGGGCAGATCCGACTGTCCTGCTGCGGCTTCAGAAGCTTCGGTACCAATATAACGCGCTTCTACAGGCTGAAGTCAGTGATATGCTTAGAACGCAGCAAGGCAAATACTATCATGAAAGTAACAGAGCGAGTTCGTTATTAGCCAAAACATTAAAGATGAAGAAAGCAGCGGCCCGCATCGCGGGATTAAGGGATGCGACAGGGGTCTTAAGAATGGCAGATGATGAGATCCTAGCGCTCTGTGAAACCTTCTATTCCCGACTATACCAATCAGAGACCACCGATGATACCGTCGCTTTCTCTAACTTTGTCTCCTCTATAGAAGGCCCCCAACTCTCTAAAGCGCAGCAGCAACTACTATCTGCAGAGGTCACCTCGGTGGAGCTCCGCGACGCTCTCAAACAGCTGGCCAAGGGGAAGGCGAGTGGTCCGGACGGGCTCCCCTTGGAATTTTACGAGGCCTTTGCTGACCAGTTGATACCCGAGCTGCTAATATACTATGCCAGTATCAAAGAAGAATGTCCTGCCGTGGGCGCTTTTGCAGCAGCCACAATAGTGATACATCCCAAGCCCGGCAGGGACCCGGAACGGGTTGAGAACTACAGACCCATCTCCCTACTGAACGCAGACTACAAACTATATGCTAAAGTGTTAGCTAATCGTCTTACAAAAGTCTTGGGATCTCTCGTACACCCCGACCAGTGTGGATTTATGACGGGTAGATCTACGGCGGATAATGGTCGTATGCTAGCCCACGTTCTTCACAGAGCGCAGCAGATAGGCACACCAATTGTGGGTCTAGCACTCGACGCCGAGAAAGCCTTTGACAGGGTTGAATTCTCCTACTTATTCCAAACCATGCGATGGATGGGAATCCCGGACAACTTTCTTAAGAGTATCCAACTGTTGTATGCCAATCCGGTCGCCCGGGTAGTGGCAAATAACACAGCATCTCGGGAATTCCAGCTCACCAGAGGCACCAGACAAGGTTGTCCTTTATCCCCTCTCTTGTTCAATTTGGCCTTAGAACCTCTGATCCTTAAAATTCGTCAAACTGCAGACATAAAGGGGATTTCGTTGGAGGGATACCATTGCAAGATATCTGCCTACGCAGATGATCTCCTGCTCTTCCTGGAAGTATCGTCAGTAGACACCATCTTGGAGACTATTAACGAGTATGCTCATGTGTCGGGTTACAAATTGAATTTAGACAAAACCACCAGTATACCACTAACATCCACCGTATCGGTAGAAGAATTACGTAGATATTCCTTCCAGGTTGAGAACTCATCTTTCAAATATCTGGGAGTACTCTACGGCAAGACTATGGAAGACACAATTCGCCTCAACGAGAATCGATGCATTAAGATCGTACAGGACTGTGTGCAAAAGTGGACACCGCTGCACCTGACATGGTGGGGCCGCTTAGAAACCATCAAAATGGTGGTTGTCCCCAAGATCACATATATTTTGGGAATGCTTCCGGTCTTCTTTCCGAAGCAATTCTATAAAACCTTAGAGAAGAAACTGCTTGCTTTTCTTTGGGCAAAGAAAACTTCACGTATTGCTGCTTGGAAACTTAAGCTCCCCAAGAAACAAGGGGGTGTTCACTTTCCGGATTTTTATTGGTTTCATGTGGCTGCAATAACCAAACAAGGTTCTTGGTGGGCAGAGGAGGTGGATACTCCAGGTGCCCCAAGTTGGCTCATAGTGGAAGCCGCAGTGAGTGACCCTCTTCCCTTGTGCTACCGCATAGGGGCTGCTGTCCCGATATTGCATACCCAGGCGGGTAACGAGATTCTTTATGCCACTCAACGTGCCTTTAATGTAGTACTGCCGCTCATTGGAGACGAACACGTCTTTACGGTGAACACGCCGTTATGGCTAAACTAGCATTTCAAAATTGCAGGGGCCAGTTTCGCATGGGCCACTTCGCTGCGTCATGGAATTCTCTGTCTGGGACACCTTTTCAGCGGACAACGCTACAAGACCTTTGCCGAACTACAACGAGACTTTCACCTACCAAACAAATGCTTCTTCCAATGGGGACAGCTTCGGCATTGCTTAAGCAAAGCAGGTGTAATACCTCTGTTAATGACTGAAGGGCGCCCGTCACATCATTGGCTCCAGGAGTTTCGGCTGTGCTCCGGGCAAATATCGAAACTGGTGACGCTTCTGAGATCGGCGACTGAGCGTTGCCCAAAGGGCACTCAACTAATATGGGAACACGAAGTAGGACCCTTGCCCACTCCGGAACGCTGGGCCACCTTTTGGGGTTCTCAGATACGGATATCGAGGTCAGCGTCGTTGACGCAGACGCTGTTCTTCCTAGCGCATCGCGCCTACCTGACACCGGTGAGGGTGTCCAAATGGCAAGAGAGCAAAGACGACCGCTGTTGGTCGTGTGGCATGGAACCTGGAACCCTCTCGCATATGATATACTACTGCCCCCAACTCGCAGCATACTGGTTCGGGGTCTGGCGACGGATGCAGGGGCTATTTGGGATTGCCACACCTTTAACCTTCCAGATTGTTGTATATAAGTCTTCGGCGGACGTGCTGGGCCTCCAGCAACAACACCATGCCTTGTTTGATCTGCTTCTGAGCATGGCGCTGAAGGCTATAATGAGTCACTGGAAGTCCTTTAGCTCCCTGAATGTAGAATACTGGTGGAACTTGGTGGGCTATCATCGTTTGTGTGAACTTGTCTATGTTCAACAGAACCCCTGCTTCAGCCGAATGATTGATAAGTGGGACATCCTCACGATCTAATGAAAACGCGAAAATAGATATGCCTCCGTATGGAGGAGTGGCATTCGTGGTCGGCTCCCCCCCTCCCCCCCTCCCCCCCCCCCTCCCCCCCCCCCTTTTCCTTCTTTCTTCTTCATTGGGGTGGAAGACGATAGAACTAGTAACATATACCTGTCTGTGGTAGTCATGGTTTCCGCTCGATATCCCTTCTGATTGCGATGTTGTTTTTATTGTTATATCTTGTTTGTAACGTTATGAAAATGTTAAATAAACAGTTCAAAAAAAAAAAAGAATAGATTCTGACGAGAAGCAGGGAAGGAAGGGAGTAGATATGTCCCTGTTCCAACACTGTAGAAACGAACCCCCAGTTTCGATTTTTTTTCAGGGTACAATGCTTTTACAATATTGAAATGCAAGATGAGAAGATGTATTTTAAGCAAGTTTGGAATAGTGACTTTTCTGGAGTGGAAGTACAGTCCAAATGCATTATTTGGGAGCAGAAGAGTGCATTGCACTCTTCTTTCACTCCTAAACAACTTATGCACAGACGTAAGGACTTATGTGCACAATGAAAGGACAAGAGAAACAGACAGATAAAAAAGAAGAACATGCAATGTGGTCTAATTGCAGAAGCAGACCTTTAAATTGGATGTTTGCCTTTTATTTTGATTTTTTATTTGACCGCTGCCTCAGATGGCATGCTCAGATATTTTCATTAGCCAGAAAGGCCAGAGGCAAGCCTCCTCCAAGTGACATGTCATCTCCACAGTGTAAGCAGCTCTAGTTAACTCCACTGGACAAAAAACTCAAACCAGAGTCTCTGTGCCACTGTTTAAGGTTCAAGGTTTATTTAAAACTTTATATACCGCCCTTCGAGGCAACAGAGCGGTTTGCAATGCATAAAATTAAAAATAAAATAGGAAAGACCTATAGGAAAGGAATAGTAAAAGAAGAGGAGGAGCAGTGCTGTGGTATAAGTCATATTTCTGGTTCACATAAGCAGAACTTTAAGTTCAATCAGTTGGGAAAATGCAGTGACAGGTAACTTTCCAATCACCAAAATCAATGTAGCGATTAAATAGGTACGATGTAAATTAAGTTGAGGCTGTTTTATTCTCCTGCTTGAGTGAGAAATTATGTAATTTTAATTTAATATAGCATGTTATACCATTTTAGCCAATCACCTGGTCCAAAGCTCTTTCCAATTATTTTACTGAAGAATGCCATAAAATTACAAAATAAGAACAAATCAAAAATATTACAAACATAACAAAATAAATCATAAAATAAATTACATATTATAGCCCAAGCTAAAATTCCAGCAAAAATTCATCAAAGAAGCTAGAATTACTAACGTGTGATACTGCTTTAACAGGTTTTAGTAAGTAGGTCCCCTTACGTAAAATGGCTCCTGTTGTAAAATAACATGTGAAAGCAGTAGCACATAGTAACTCTAGGCAATGGGTACCGTTTTGAGCTCTGGCAGTAGTGTTCCAAACTAGTGACGCACTCCCTGATAAAGAGCAGTATACAGTAAAAAACATATAGCATAAAATAGCAAATAAAATACACAGTAGTCAAACATAACATAACATACTAATACACATTTGTGCTGGTGTGGCATACAATAGGAAGGGGTTTTCTTTACAACATAGGCCAAACAGTAGTTCAGGGACAACAAAAGCACCTTTACTTCTGTCCTAGCTTGTTAAAACACCATAAAGCAAAACCCAGAACTAACAGCTGCTCAGGGAAAACAAAAGCAGTTTTACTTCTATCCCAGCTTGCTAAACCTCCACAAGCTGGTTTTCCTGGCCCTTCTTCCAGTCTCAGTTAAAGTTGCTACCTCAGAACCTCTTTGCAAGATTTGCCTTGAAAGGACTTCTGGCTCCACAGGCCTCTCTCCCTCCTGCAGCCTGCTGATTTCTTAACCTCTCCCTCTAAGCCACACCCTCCCAACCCTGAACTCTGGGCTGCAGACTCTCTTAAAGGGGACTGTTGATAATCCCTTTGGAGAGGGATGGGTAACATTCTATATACCCCACTACACACACCCCCCCCTCAGCTCAACCGTGCCACGTTGAGCCACCTGCCTCTTCTCTGACCCCCACCCAGGAAAAAGAAGTCTCCGTTCAGGTGAGTCTGAACAGCCCTATGGTGGACCTGGAACTGATAGGGTTGGAGACTCAATAACCACTGCATAATATGGCCATTAGACTACTTATGTCGAGCCAGCCACTTGAGGAGTTGGTGGTTCATTGGTAGCCTAAACAGATAGCCAATCAGGTATTATTTGAAGGTTTCAAGCACTCACTTGACAGCCAGGGCTTCCTTCTCAATCACTGCATAATGCTGTTCCTGAGGAATCTGTTTCCTGCTGATGAATGTTATGGAATGTTCTTCACCCCTGACTACCTGGGCCAGAATGGCTCATAGGCCCACCTTTGAAGCATCAGTTTGCACAATAAACGGTAGAGAGAAATCGGAGCTAATCAGGATGGGTTCAGAGCACATGGCCTTCTTGAGACACTGGAAGGCCAGGTACAAGTCTGAGCAGTGGATCCATTTGGGAGCTCTCGCCCAGAGGAGATTGGTTAACTGCTCTGCCACCTCTGCAAAATTAGGGATGAACCAGCAGTAATAGCCAATCAATCCAAGGAAGGCACAAACCTCCTTCGATTTTGGGGTGGGGACCTTTGCAATGCCATCCATCTTCCATAGCTGAGGTCCTATCTGCCCATTCCCAATTAAATACCCCAGGTATCTGCAGGCTGGTTAACATGGCTTGTACTTGAATTAGATGGGTGGTCCAGTCTCTACTGTTGATGACAATGTTATCAAGATAGGCAGTTGCATAGTCCTTGTGCAGTCTCAGTAGGCGGTCGACTAAGCATTGAAACATGGCAGGAGCCCGTGTAATCCAAAGGGCAGCACTGTAAGCTGAACAGACCTTGCAATGTTGAAAAAGCAGTCTTCTACTTAGCAGCCAGAGTCAAGGGCATCTGCCAGTATCCCTTGGTCAAATCCAAGGTTGATATAAGGCATGCTCCACCAAGTCGCTTGATTAGCTCATCTACTCTGGCCATGGGATTCACTTCCAGTTTAGAAGCTGCGTTGACCCTCTGGGAGTCGATGTAGAATCTGATGCTTCTGTCGGGTTTAGGAACCAAGATGATAGGTGATGACCAGTCACTCATAGACCCTTCTACAACTCCCAGGTTAAGCATCTCTTCCAGCTCCTTGGGGACAGCTTGTTGCCGGGCCTCCAGAATCCAACTGGGTCATTTCCAGATAACCACTCCAGGGTCAGCCATGTTAAAGTTCCTACCTCAGAACTCCTTTACACGGCTTGCCTTGGAAGGACTTCTGGCTCTACAGGTCTCTCTCCCTCCTGCAGCCACCTGGGTTATTAACCTCTCCCTCTGAGCCACGCCCTCCCAGCCCTGAACTCTGGGCTGCAGACTCTCTTAAAAGGGACTATTGATAATGTTTGGAGAGGAATGGGTAAGTCTATATACACCATTACAACATTATGCACAGACTAAAATTGATCATCAAAGTTGCATTACAGTAAATCAATTAGGAATTAGGAATGATGCGAGTGCTTCCAATCTAGTTTCTTTTGTTGAAGGGATTTCAAACAGTAATCTTCTGGAGATCTCAGTGGTCTCAACGACTTATAGTACTGGATGCCCTATAGCTTTAAGCATTTCAAACACTATTATAAGCAGAGACAGGGTCCCAGTCAGGGTCACTGCATGAACTCATGGTGGGTAGTGGCGTAGGGCTTTGGAGAAGAGTCTTCCCCCTAAGCCTTCGATCTCAACAAAATAAAAAAACTTGTTTCGAAACCCCACAAATCTGCCTATACAATTGGGGTTCACCGGGGACCAGCTACATAAATTTAGTCAGATACAGCAGTGCTCAAGTCTTCTCTCCCTGCATATAGACATAGCTGTCTAAATTTAGCCACCTAGATCTGAATATTTGCATTATCTAACTGTTTTTCATGACCAGACCATACTGTTGGGAACACCTAACTTTTCTGCAGCTAAATGTAGTCTCCTAGTGAAAAAGATACTACTATTACTACTGAACATTTGTATAGCACTTAGCCACTTAACTGAATAGATTTTCAGAAGGTCAGTCTTGGCCATTCACTACCTAAAATTGAGCAGCTAGAACCTTTTGAAAATACATATCTGTGCGGCTGTCTTTAGCCAGTAGAGAATATTGTAGATGAACCTACATCGCTTCCTCCAGATGGGTTGATATTTAAACTCCATAGTCGGCATTTTTTAAAATGAAGGCCGCAGGTATTTAAAAATTATCTGGATATTCGATACTGATATCTGGATTGTAGGCAATGCCGAATATTTGGATAGAGCAGCAAGCATTGCTGCTATTCAGATAGTGGTTATATTCCGACCGCTATCTGGATAAAGTTAGGACAGCTTTTTTGCAGAATATCACTGTACTCCAGGCAATCTACCACTCCACCCTCATAACATTCTATCACTCTCTGGAGAGTGACTTTTGTAGGATGTTGCATTGCTTCACAATATGACTGGTACTGGAGAGGGTTTATGTTGCTATTACGGAGATGAAACAAGAATCGGGCAGTTTTTGCATAATAAGTTCTATAGGAAAATGTCCTAGTTGTTTTCTACACCCATTGTTGAGCAATGGGGACTTCTGTAGATGCAGAATATATGATTGCAATTAACATCATGATGGACCAGTGTGCAGGCTCCAGGGTATTAAATTTAGCTCATGACTTTCTTAGAAGTTCAAGGTGAATTACACTCAAGTACAGTGGATATTACCCTGTCCCCAGGGAGCTTACAATCTAAGTTTGTATCTGAGGCAATGGAGGGTTAAGTGACTTGCCCAAGATCACAAGGAGTAGCAGTGGGTTATGAACCTGGCTTCCCAGTTCTCAGCACACTGCTTTAACCATTAGGCTACTTCACAGTATTTTTTAAATTGGGCTACATAATTTAACTGCTACGATGTTTGTGGTTTGCTAAATATAAGAAATAATTTAAAAGTTTTCATATATTGCCTGGAAACATAAGTCATATAGGTTTTTGGGGTTTTTTGGAGGGGGGGGAGACAACCACCTGACCAGTATTCAGAGTGAAGAAACCCTCTTTCCCTCATCACACCCTAAGCAGAGCTCTGAGGAGGCCCTCCCTTTGGTATGCTTTGGGGGGGGGGGGTGCTATTTCTTCTCTTCCCTAAGCCAGCAGCAGATTTCTTTGAGTCACTTGAGGAGAGAGGGGGCTACATAGCTGAAAATTAGTTTAGGGCATCAGATATCTTGGAAAGACCCTTGCAATGGAACTTGCACACACATTTAACTGCACTTGGTGTGGTGGGGGTAATTTTCATAAAGCTTTTCCACAAGTAAAGCCTAATTGATACATAAAATAGAGTCTACTTTTGCACTGCTTGTAGGCATTCCTCAAAAGTAGTTTGGGCAAAGTGGAGGTAGAGTTGTGATGTACAGGTGTATTTTTTTACATATGCCTGTACTGGAGGAAGTGACATTACCCGAGCTAAATGGCCAGTTGAGTGCTGAGTTCTGCCAGGGAGTCACCTATTTTGAACAATAAATCAAGTGTTAGACACAGTGATTGATACCAAAAGTATGTATGTAAATGGTGAAGAAAGGTTGATAAAGTGGGGATGACCACCTGTCGTAAAACCACAGATCTTAAAAGAGTTCACCTTCCAAGGGGGTAAAGCCAAAGTGAGGAATACTGGATCTAAGATGCCGGTGGTGTCCGCAAGAGCGGGAAGAGATTCCAAAACCTTAGACCAGAGGTTCTCAACCTGTGGGTCACGACCCCCACGGGGTTCGCCACAGGATTTAGCGGGGGTCGCCTTGCCTCACCTCACTCTGCTGTTAAAAAAAAAAAAAAAAAACACCCAAGTTGCTGCCACTACTGAGTCCGCTTCTCGGCAGCGGTAAACTCACCGCTTCCCTTCTAATTCAGCCGCGGCTCCCTGCCTCTTAGGGAACCGCGGCTGTGCCAGTAAAACCGCTGTGGAGCCTTCCTGTGTCTCGACAGGCTCCATGCAGCATTGTCCCATGTCCAAAGGAAGTGTTCTCATGAGGAACTCATGAAGGATGTAGATGTCCTGAAGCAACATGTGACGGACACAAACTTGATTTGCGAGGAAATGATGTTAAAGCTGGAGGACCTGAAGAATCTCTGCAGAAGAAATAATATCAATATCAGAGAGATCCTTGAGTTGCCTGAATATCAAGACTGTAAGAAAGTGGTGCAAGAGATCTTTCAGGTTTTGATGAAGGGGGGGAGAGGATGGAACGGAAACACAAGTTCAGAACTTTAAAATTGAGCAAGCCCATCGAGCATTGGGCCCAGCTCAGTCAGAAAAGCCCAGGGACATAGTACTATGTGTACACAACTATGAGGTGAAAGAAAGAATTATGAATCAGATGAGTAAATTGGAGGCTATTGGGTGGAATGAATACAGGAGTGAACTATTTTCTGACTTGTTACCTTCAACGGAGGAGGGCGATGAAACCAGTGACTAAAATACTTCAACGGGAGCAATTGCACTACAAATGGTTCTACCCCTTTGGCATTGCGTTCACCTGGAACGGCATAACTAAGCATGTTGTACCACTGGAGGAGGCTGCATGAGGGCTAAAAACTGGCCCTAGGTGTAGTGGATCTGCCCCCCAGGATGGGGGGACAGAGTAGCTGAAAGTGAGAAGGCGTGATTGGCAATACGATGTGAAGAAGTGAATGGAGGAAGGAGCTGGAGAAATGCCAAGACATTCTTTTGATAATCACTTGGACTGAAATGTTTTTGAACTATATGTGTTGAGCTGTTGAGAGAGGGTTTCCAAGTTATAAGCTATTAAGTAACACAGAGGAGGAAGGACGGACCTCCGCAGAATCGAAGGAATCCTCAAAAACAGCAAAGGAAGAACACAGCCACACCACTAAAGCAATAAAAGTCTTTATTTCAAAAAACCTTCAAGGTTCGAGACCCATAGTACAAAACCCATAAGATGATGACTTAATGAGAATATCCAAAAAAGGTATCTGAGCAAAGTCAAAATGCATTTGGAACTTAAAATAGAAATCACAAGTATTCAACCATTCTATGAATTGAAGGAGCTTTGGCACATTCCCTCTCCATAAAATGAAAATATCATCTATGTAACATTTCCACGTAACAACATTATCTGAACAGGGAAAAACGGTGAGGTAAAGAGCCTCAAACTTGGCTACATATAAATTAGTTATATCAGGGGTCATAGCCGCCCCCATAGCTGTGCCTTTCATTTGTTGGTAAAAACATCCTTCACAAATGAAATAGTTACATGTCGAAGCTATTCTTGCCATTTCGACTAAAAATTCAGTCGGTACTCTAATGGGACCTGTACGCTGATCAAGATATTTCCGTAAAACTTCAACTGCCGCGTCCTGAGGAATATTTGTGTATAGTGACTCTTTGTCTAAAGTGGCAAGAAATAGATTCAATATATCTCCATCAAAAGCATCTAGAAAATTAATAATGTCTGCTGAATCTCGCACGTAAGACGAAATCAATGGAACAAAAGGAATTTGTTGATAAATTTCAACAAAGGTTCTAAAACAGAATCTATCCCTGATACAATAGGCCTATCTGGAGGCGCTGTCATCGATTTATGCACTTTGGACAAGATGTAAATTGTAGGTAATATGGGATGAGCAACCTGCAAAGGACAGTTTGTGTGAAGTGATATAAGCAGCAATGGAACCTATGGATAGCAAGTTATCAATTTCAGCTTGAATAATGGCTGTAGGATCAGTCACAAGCATATGATAAAAGCAACCATCCTGTAGTTGTCTTGTAACCTCTCTCACATAATAATCATAGTCTAGGATCACAATCCCACCACCTTTATCAGCTGGTTTAATAACCACATCTGTACGGTTGGTGAGAGATATGATAGCTTGTCTTTCCTTGTGTCTGAGATTGACAAAACACAGAGAATGATTTCTCTCTAATGTTTCAACATCACGTAGAACGCATTTCAAAAATATCTGTATAATGGGATCGACAAGACCAGGTGGAACCCATCGTGACCTATCTCTTAAGATCGAGGGATCAAGAGCTACTCTCGGCTTATCAAAGAAGAAATTGGTAATTTGTAATTTCCTGCTGAATCTATAGAAATCAATCCTGGTCTGAAAATTATCATAAGGAACAGAAGGAACAAAAGATAAACCTTTCTTTAGTAAGTCACATTCAGATTGTGAGAGCTGAACTTTGGAAAAATTAATGATAGGAATATCGGGGCAGTGTGAGTGCTCCTGGGCAATCGGGGCAGTGTGAGTGCTCCTGTCCAATCGGGGCAGTGGGAGCTTCAAACGCCGGCTCACCGCAGCACATTTAAGCGGCGTCCCTACCCCAAGGGAGCCGCTTTAACCCTGGCTGTTCCACACTACACTCCTGCCCAATCGGGGCAGTGTGAGTGCTCCTGTCCAATCGGGGCAGTGGGAGCTTCAAACGCCGGCTCACCGTAGCACATTTAAGCGGCGTCCCTACCCCGAGGGAGCCGCTTTAACCCCGGCTGTTCCACACTACACTCCTGCCCAATCGGGGCAGTGTGAGTGCTCCTGTCCAATCGGGGCAGTGGGAGCTTCAAACGCCAGCTCATCGCAGCACATTTAAGCGGCGTCCCTACCCCGAGGGAGCCGCTTTAACCCCGGCTGTTCCACACTACACTCCTGCCCAATCGGGGCAGTGTGAGTGCTCCTGTCCAATCGGGGCAGTGGGAGCTTCAAACGCTGGCTCACCGCAGCACATTTAAGCGGCGTCCCTACCCCGAGGGAGCCGCTTTAACCCCGGCTGTTCCACACTACACTCCTGCCCAATCGGGGCAGTGTGAGTGCTCCTGTCCAATCGGGGTAGTGGGAGCTTCAAACGCCGGCTCACCGCAGCACATTTAAGCGGCGTCCCTACCCCGAGGGAGCCACTTTAACCCCGGCTGTTCCACACTACACTCCTGCCCAATCGGGGCAGTGTGAGTGCTCCTGTCCAATCGGGGCAGTGGGAGCTTCAAACGCCGGCTCACCGCAGCACATTTAAGCGGCGTCCCTACCCCGAGGGAGCCGCTTTAACCCCAGCTGTTCCACACTACACTCCTGCCCAATCGGGGCAGTGTGAGTGCTCCTGTCCAATCGGGGCAGTGGGAGCTTCAAACGCCGGCTCACCGCAGCACATTTAAGCGGCGTCCCTACCCCGAGGGAGCCGCTTTAACCCCGGCTGTTCCACACTACACTCCTGCCCAATCGGGGCAGTGTGAGTGCTCCTGTCCAATCGGGGCAGTGGGAGCTTCAAACGCCGGCTCACCGCAGCACATTTAAGCGGCGTCCCTACCCCGAGGGAGCCGCTTTAACCCCGGCTATTCCACACTACACTCCTGCCCAATCGGGGCAGTGTGAGTGCTCCTGTCCAATCGGGGCAGTGGGAGCTTCAAACGCCGGCTCACCGCAGCACATTTAAGCGGCGTCCCTACCGGGCGCGCCTGCGCCGGCGGGCCCGCGCCTGAGGGCCTCGCCAGAGGGCCCGTTGGCGTGGCCCTTAGGCGAGGCACGAAGGCGAGCAGAAGGAAACAACCAAAGGTAACAGCTGCGCCGTCAACATATCTGCAGAACCCAACAAACGAGCAGACCGAGGCGAAGGACGTCAGAACCTCAAGTAGAATCCTCACAAAACAGCACACATTTCCTACCACCAAACTGTCTCTTTCACTACCCACACCCTAACGGATCCGGCTCTCCCTCCACGGGGATAGGCTCCCCCCACGGGACAGGCTCCCTCCACGGGGACAGGCTCCCTCCAAGGGACAGGCTCCCTCCACGGGGACAGGCTCCCTCCAAGGGACAGGCTCCCGCACCGAGTTCAGCTCTCCCCAATCGGGGGATCCGAGCGGCGACAAGAGAACAGCCAGCCAGCGGCAAAACTCTGCCCAATCGGGGCAGACTCGGGGCCGTATAAAGAACAGCGCGGCAAGAAGGCGCACAAAGGAACTACAAAGGAAAATCACAACCAACAGTACACCAGAAGAAAAACAGAATAACAGAAGAAAAACAGCAGCAAAACAAGCAACAAACAAAGACTTAAGAAAAACAGGCATCACCCTAACAGAACATCACAAAAGACCAACATGCACGCCACATACTTCCTCCCACTCTACCTACTCGTCACACAACTCCTCCCACCAACCGCACACCTCCACAACCCACAAGCAAACATAACATGGTACCCACCAACAGCACTGCCATATCTAGAACCACAGCACAAACACAAAGAAACACTCAGAACTTCCCAGACAAGACGACCAAACAGACACAAATCAAACTCCCAAGCCTGCACAAAGGAAGCACATGTAACAGCAACCTCCTCAACAAAGGCAACAACGATTGAGCTCATAAACGCCAGATCAGTCTGCAACAAGATACACACCCTTGTAGACCATATAGAAGAGCAACAGCCTGACATAATATGCATCACAGAGACATGGCTCAACCCTACCGACAATGTACTACTCAACCAACTAGTACCGGACAACTACTCAGCGTATAACTGCCCACGCACCCACAAGCGTGGAGGAAGAGTCCTAATAATAGCAAAGACAAAACTAAAGTTCAAGACACAGAGCTTCACCAATACACAGCAATGTAACACAATCACCATCAAGAACAAAAACATTGCAATCTGCCTAACCTACAGAGCACCCAGAGCTCCACTCGACGAATTAGCCTTCACACTCGAAGAAGCCTGTGCTATAACAACAAACAACAAACCAGCACTACTGATTGGAGACTTCAACCTCAAGTCCACCAATGCCAAAGACGCAGAGGCCTTCCTTCAAGCAATGACCTCACTACAATTCACACAGATAATCAATGCACCAACGCACAGACATGGATCATCCCCAGACCTCATCTTCGCATCCAATTACCTAACATCAAGAGACCTAATTTCTCCACCCACCATTACCCCAGTACCATGGTCTGACCATTACTTAATCGAGACAAAGCTGCGATCACAAGAGGACCAGACAAACGAAAGAGCAAACATCTCACACACACAAAGACGATTCAAGCATTTCGACAGAGACGAATTCATACAGGACACAATACAACACTTGAACATTACTACAGATGACCTGGAGGAACAAGTTTCCAGCTGGAACAGCATCTTAGCTAACGCCGCCAAACCATCTGGTAGTGGGCACAAGAAACACCACCACAACAGGAGACAAAACAAACCATGGTACTCAGCAAAAATACGACGGGAAAAGAGGGAGCTCAGGAAGATTGAACGGAGATGGAGAAAAAACAAAACAGCCGACCAACATCTTTACCTAACAAAACAAAAACAATACAACGAACTCATCAACCAATCAAAGAGGGAATTCCACACAAACATGATAAATACTTCCATCAACAAACCCAGAGAGCTTTTCGAAATAGTCAAGATCCTCACAAAAGAGCAAACAACAGAAGGGGAAGTACAAGTTGATCCACAGGAATTTGCCGACCACATCAAAGACAAATTTCAGTCCACAGAGCGCACAACACCCAGTGGGAACACCAGGACAGACGTATACACCAAAACCTGGGGCACCTTCTACTCACCCTCAACAGAGCAGATATCCCACATCATCTCTACAATCAACACAAGCACTGCTCCTACAGACCCATGCCCAGTGTCATGGGTAAAAGCCACCAAATCAAACTTCATCCACACCATACATAAAATAGTACACAACTCACTCACTCAAGGACTCATGCCAAAGCAACTAAAGCTTGCCTCAGTAAGACCAATCACAAAGAAAACAACTCGAGACAAAAAAGATCCAGCAGCATACCGTCCAATCTCCAGCATACCCTTCCTGGCAAAAATCATCGAAAAAACGGTTCAACTACAACTCCAGGAACACATCGACAAACATGAAACACTCGACGACAACCAACACGGCTTTCGTCCCAACCATGGAGTCGAAACGCTACTGATCTACCTCTTCGACAGCATCCTAAGAATAATTGACAACACCAGGAATGGAATCATAATGATCTTCATCGACATCTCCTCAGCCTTCGACACAGTGGACCACAACACGCTCCTGGAAAGACTAAAGAGCACTGGTATACATGGTATCACATTGAAATGGTTCCACTCATACCTAGCCGAAAGACAGCTACAAGTCAAGGTGGGACACAACACCTCCCGACCCATAAATGTCCGTCAAGGAGTACCTCAAGGATCAGCACTCTCAGCACTCCTATTTAACATTTACATCCAACCAATCTGCATCATCATGAAAGAGAACCACATTCAATACACAATATATGCAGACGACATCATGATATACACCCCGATATCAATCGACAACCCGGACTTCTCTAAGATAACAGACTGCCTTACCCAAATGACGAGTTGGTGTCAAAACAACAACCTCGCAGTAAACTACAACAAGACCGAAGCTTTAATCATCACTCGGAAACAAAGCTTCATACACCCGCCAAATATCAAGATACAAAACACTACTATACCAATAAGATCAGAAGTGAGATACCTCGGAGTTACTCTGGACAATAAACTAAACCTCAAGCCACACATAGACAAAACAATCCAAAAAATCTTCTACAAGATGCGAATCATCAGGAGACTGAAACCACTCCTCGCCCCAGAACACTTTCGTACCGTCTGTCAAGCACTGATAACCCCACTACTGGACTTCTGCAATCCGATATACCTTGGACTACCGAAACAAGCCCTCAAACCACTCCAGCTAGCACAAAACACTGCAGCACGAATAATATCCGGTACTGCAAGACAGGAGCATATCACACCTACCTTAAAGGACTTACACTGGCTCCCAATCGGTGCACGCATCAGATACAAAACTATCATAAACCTATTTAAGATAAATCAGCACACATCAGCCAACAGCCTGCACACCCTCATACAACCAGACACCAGCACACGTCCTAGAAGAAAACAAACACACAACCGAGTCAGCACCCCAAGTGAATTCAAACACACACGCAAGGACACAACAGACAGAGCACTCTCCATGGCTGCTCCAACATTATGGAACAAACTACCGGACGATTTGAGGGCAACTACAGACCTCAAAGACTTTAGAAAACAGCTAAAAACCATGCTGTTCATAGAACACTATGGACACATCACATAACCTCAGAGAATGTATAGCAGCACATGACACCGCCTAAAAACTGCATGTAAAGAAAATGATTTTTGCACCACTGTATATAGCCCACATTGTACATAGCTCAAACCACTCTAGCACACAATACAACACACAATGTACATAGCTCAAACCAATCTAGCACACAATACAACACACACTCAACTAAATTTCACCCTCACTACATGTTTAACACACTCACGTTACCCGATTGTTTGCTGTGATACCACCTTGATTAATAAGATAAGGCGGTTTAGAAATACTGTTAAATAAATAAAATAAATAAAATAATAATAATGATTCTGATTCTCATTTCGATACTGTTAATGTTAAGTACTTGTGACCTGGATTGGTCACTGTTAGAAACAGGATACTGGGCTTGATGGACCTTGGTCTGACCCAGTATGGCATTTCTTATGTTCTTATGGCCACCGAAGTCTCCTGTCTAGTAAAAATAATCCATTTACAGGTGGGAGATAAAGCATATTGTCCTCAGAGTTGTCTGACAGATCTAAGAAACTATGACTTAAGCTCAAGCACTTTGTAAGAGATGCAACATGAAAACTGCTGAATATTCCGTTTTGCTCAGGATGCAATTAGTGGGTTGCAGCAAAAATGCCCATTTGCATTGTGCTTTCTTGATCACATACACACTGATATATGCTTTCAGATATATACTTGATGATAGGTCAAAATTGAATATAGAACACATGCATCTCTATGCCTCTTATTGGAACATAAACTGCAAGAGCAAAGATCAAGCATATTATTAGATCATCAAAACTATCTGATTTATTTAAAGCTTTCGGCATTCCAGCCTTCCTTCCCTTTTATTCTCCATTAGCGTTTCTAATCCTGGGGGGGGCGGGGGTAAAGGAGGCGGAAGCTTCTCTTTTTGCATTCATTTCTTTCTCTACATGTGGTTTCAAAATGGAAGTGGCTACAAAATAAAAGAAGAAATTTCGTTATTCACATATGTAATATGGGCTGTTCTAACATAAGAACATAAGACATGCCATACTGGGTCAGACCAAGGTCCATCAAGCCCAGTATCCTGTTTCCAACAGTGGCCAATCTAGGTCATAAGTACCTAGCAGTTTCCCCAAAAGACACAGGTTCTGCAATGCTTGTACTGGGTCAAGCATTGATATCCTGGGTCCCTTCTTAATAATGGTTTATGGACCTTTCTTCCAGGAAATTGTCCAAACCTTTTTTAAACCCAGCTATACTAACAGCCTTTACTACATCCTCCGGTAACAAATTCCAGAGTTTGATTACACGTTGAGTGAAAAAATATTTTCTTTTATTAGTCTTAAATAGTTTACCCTGTAGCTTCATTGCATGTCCCCTAGTCTTTCTATATTCTGATAACGTAAACAATCGATCTACGTTTACCCGTTCCACTCCGTTCATTAATTTATAGACTTCTATCATATCTCCCCTCAGCTTCTCTTTTCCAGGTTAAAGAGCCCTAACCTTTTTAGCCTTTCTTCATAGAAGTATCCTTCCATCCCCTTTACCATTTTGGTGGCTCTTCTCTGAACCTTTTCTAATAACTCTATATCCTTTTTAAGATACGGCGACCAGAATTGCACAATATTCAAGGTGCAGTCTCACCATGGAACGATATAGAGGCATTATAATATCTTTTGTTTTATTTTCCATTCCTTTCCTTATGATACCTAGCATTCTATTTGCTCTCTTGGCAGCCGCTGCACACTGGGCCAAGGGTTTTAACATGTTATCCACAATGACGCCTAAATCTTTTTCCTCGGTGGTGGTTTCTAATGTGGAACCTTGCATTGTATAACCATAGTTTGGGTTGTTCTTCCCTAGGTGCATAACTTTGCACTTGTCCACATTAAATTTTATCTGCCATTTTGAAGCCCAGTCTTCTAATTTATCAAGATCCTCTTGCAATTTTCCACAATCCTCTTGGGTTTTAACAACTTTAAATAGTTTTGTGTCATCTGCAAATTTGATAACCTCACTCGTTATTCCACTTTCCAGGTCATTTATGAATATGTCAAAAAGCAGCGGACCCAGCACAGATCCCTGGGGTACACCACTATTCACCTTTCTCCATTGGGAAAATTGTCCATTTAGCCCAACCCTCTGCTTTCTATCTCTTAACCATTTCTTGATCCACAGTAGTACACTGCCTCCTATCCCATGACTCTTTAGTTTTGCCAAAAGTCTCTGATGAGGGACCTTGTCAAAGGCTTTCTGAAAGTCCAGATACACTATATCAACCGACTCACCTTTGTCCACCTGTTTATTCACAATTTCAAAAAAACATAACAGATTAGTAAGACAAGATCTTCCTTGTCTAAAGCCATGATGGCTGTCTCCCATTAGGCCATGACTATCTACATGCTGAGTAATTTTATTCTTTATGATGGTTTCTACCATTTTTCCCGGTACTGATGTGAGGCTCACCGGTCTGTAGTTTCCCGGGTCACCCCTGGAACCCTTTTTAAAAATTGGTGTTACATTAGCGATCCTCCAGTCTTCAGGTATTAGGGATGATTTTAATGATAGTTCACAGATTACTAATAGCAGGTCTGCAATCTCATATTTCAGTTCTTTCAACACCCTTGGATGTATACCATCCGGCCCAGGTGATTTGCTACTCTTCAGTTTATCTAATAGTTGTAATACATCTTCCCAATGTATCGATATTTCCTTCAATTCTTATGCACCTTTAAATACCACTTCAGTCATGGGTAACATCCCTACATCTTCCTCAGTAAAGACTGAAGCAAAGAA
This sequence comes from Ichthyophis bannanicus, assembly GCA_033557465.1. Taxonomy (NCBI): domain Eukaryota; kingdom Metazoa; phylum Chordata; class Amphibia; order Gymnophiona; family Ichthyophiidae; genus Ichthyophis; species Ichthyophis bannanicus. The sequence goes on from CM066043.1 coordinate 86,331,746, forward strand.
TTCATTCAGTCTCTCCACTATCGCCTTGTCGCCTCTTAGTGCCCCTTTATCTCCTCTATCATCTAATGGGCCAACTGACTCTCTCACAGGTTTTTTGCTGTGAATGTACTTGAAAAAATCTTTATTTCGCATTCTGGGAGCACAGGAAAAATAAGTTAATAAGTACACGCTCGTGGAGCCCGATTCAGCTTGAGGCACATCCGGGCTATCCGGATGGCCCCAAGCAAGACGGGCCCTTTTCGACCTGATTCTGGACCACAGGAACAAAACGTTCCCACAATAACCAGAATCGGGCCTGAGGATGGCCCGGCATGCCCCTGCCGTCTGCGGGGACGTCCTTCCCACAAGCACCCCCAACTCCCACGGCTTCAGCCCCCCTTTTCCCCACTGCCCAACCCATGGCTGACCTGCTGTGGCTTGGATCAGGCGGCAGGGTCCCCCCTGCATCTGGCCCTGGCCCCAGCCCCAGCCCCGGGGGGATCCCCAGGGCCAATCAGTGGTTTTGTGCTGCTTATTCCACCTTTGAGGTGGAATAAGCACATCCCCATGGTCCCAGCAGGACTTACAAGGCCTTACATAGTAACATAGTAACATAGTAGTTGACGGCAGATAAAGACCAGCATGGTCCATCCAGTCTGCCCAGCGAGATGGCAAGAGTAGGTGCACCTGTCGCTCTGCGCAGGCCACCCCTCTCCATATCCTTGTTCAGGGGTAAACCCACCACTCCATATAGGACACCCCTATTTGTTGAGACGTTATATGGTTCGGAAGTTAGATGGTACCGTTTATTTTGTTTTTTTTCCTATTTCTGTAAAGGGATCCTCTGTGTTTGTCCCATGCCTTTTTTAATTCCGTCACCGTGTTCGCCCCTACCACTTCCATCAGGAGGGCATTCCAAGCATCCACCACCCTTTCAGTGAAAAAATATTTCCTGACATTGCCTTTCAATTTACCCCCTTGCAGTTTCATGTTATGCCCTCTAGTTTTACAGGTTCCCCGTCTTTGGAAGAGGTTTGTTTGTTCCTCATTTCTCTTTAAGTATTTAAAGGTCTGAATCATATCTCCCCTGTGCCTCCTTTCCTCCAAGGTATACATATTTAGGTCTTCAAGTCTCTTCTCATAAGGCTTCTGATGTAGGCTCCAAATCATTTTGGTCGCCTTCCTCTGAACAGTCTCCAGTCTTTTTACATCCTTTGCAAGATATGGTCTCCAAAACTGAACGCAGTATTCCAAGTGAGGCCTCACCAGTGACCTATACAGTGGCATAAGTACCTCTTCTTTTCTGCTGGTAATCCCTCTTTGTATGCAGCCCAACATCCTCCTGGCTTTTGCCACCGCCTTGTCGCACTGTTTTGCCACCTTGAGATCAGCAGAGATAATCACACCAAGGTCTTTTTCCTGAACTGTGCATACCAACCTTTCTCCCCCTATCTTGTACATTTCTCTTGGATTTCTGCTACCCAAGTGCATGACACTGCACTTTTTGGCATTAAATTGTAGTTGCCAAGCTTTAGACCAGTCTTCCAGCTTTTGTAGATCTTTCTTCATGTTAACCACTCCCTCAGGGGAGTCCACTCTGTTGCAAATTTTTGTGTCGTCTGCAAAAAGACAGACTTTTCCATTCAGTCCTTCAGCAATATCACTCACAAATACATTGAACAGTGCCGGGCCCAGGACCGAACCCTGGGGCACCCCGCTAATCACCTTCCTCTCATCCGAGTGAGCTCCATGTACAATCACCTTCTGTCGTCTGTCAGTCAGCCAATTTCTAATCCAGTTTACCATCTTGGGACCCATCCCCAAGCTACTGAGTTTGTTGATAAGCCTCCTATGAGGAACAGTATCAAAGGCTTTGCTGAAATCCAGGTAGATGACATCCATTGCATGCCCCTGATCTAGTTCCCTCGTCACGCAGTCAAAGAACTCGATCAGATTTGTCTGGCAAGATTGTCCTTCGGTAAAACCATGTTGCCTCGGGTCTTGCAAGCTGTTGGTTTTCAGAAAGTTCACTATTCGCTCTTTCAGGAGCGCCTCCATTACTTTTCCTGCCACCGAGGTAAGGCTCACGGGTCTGTAGTTTGACACTTCTTCCCTGTCACCACTTTTGTGTAGAGGTATGACATCAGCCATTCTCCAGTCCTGAGGAACCTCTCCTGTTTCCAAGGATCTGTTGAAGACATCCTTTAACGGTCCTGCAAGAACCTCTCTGAGCTCTTTCAGTATCCTGGGATGTATCCCATCCGGTCCCATGGCTTTATCCACTTTCAGTTTAGCAAGTTGTTCTAACACCTCTTCTGCTGTGAATGGTGTGGTATCTACTTCATTCCCATTTTTATATTTGGGAGTCACAGCTGGTCCATCCCCAGGATCTTCTTTAGTAAACACAGAGCAGAAGTAATTGTTTAGCAATTCTGCTTTTTCAGTGTCACTTTCCACGAGTCCTTTCCCAGCACTTCTGAGTCCTGCAATTCCAACTCTGATCTTTTTCCTTTCCCGAATATACCTGAAGAAATTTTTGTTGCCACCCTTAACATCTTTAGCCATCCTTTCCTCTGCCTTTGATTTTGCTATCCTTATTTCTCGTTTTGTCTCTTTGAGTTTGATCCTGTATTCATTTCTGTGTTCTTCTGTCTGCAAGCTTTTGAATTTTGCAAAAGTTGTGTTTTTTGCCTTTATATGAGCAGCCACCTCTTTGGAAAACCAAATAGGTTTCCTTCTCCTCTTGCTTTTATTTACTTTTCTTACATATTTATCTGTTGCTTCTTTCAATGCCTCCTTTAGTTTAGCCCATTGCAATTCCACTTCCTTTATCTCTTCCCACCCCGTCATCTCCTCCTTTACATACTCTGCCATTTGATTGAAGTTAGTGTATTTGAAGTTTAGGACTCTGAGCTTGCTATGATTGGCCTGTGCCATGGCTTTTATTTCAAACCACACCGTGTGATGGTCGCTGTTGCTCACAGGGGCACTCACGCAGACATTTGACACACTATCACCGTTGGTGAGCACTACATCCAGCGTTGAGCTTTCCCTGGTTGGTTCCATCACCATTTGTCTAAATAATGCATCTTGGAGAGCATCCACAATTCTTTTTCTTCTTTCCAGATGTGCAGAAGGAGTAATCCAATCCACATCAGGTAGATTAAAGTCACCCAATATGATTGCTTCCCCCTTTGATGCTATCTTGGCAATATCTCTAATCAATTCATTGTCTCTCTCTTCAATTTGAGTCGGAGGTCTATAGACTACAGCAATATGGATGACAGTGCCATCTCCTCTCTCCAACGCAATCCAGAGCGCTTCTTCTTTTCCCCATGTCCCCTGCATTTCAGTAGCTTTAATATTGCTTTTGACATACAAGGCTACTCCTCCTCCTTTTCCATTTTCTCGGTCCCTTCTGAATAGATTATAGCCAGCTATGGCTATATCCCAATCATGTGATTCATTAAACCATGTTTCTGTAATGGCCACAATGTCCAAGTCTGTTTCCACCGTTAGGGCTTCCAGGTCTGGAATTTTGTTGGCTAAGCTTCGAGCATTTGTGCTCATTGCTTTCCAGCACTTTCCTGGCTTGTGTGTATTTTGCATTGATTTTGTTCTGCCCACTTCCTCCCACATGTTTTTGATGTGTGGTTTAAAAGTGTGGCTGTTTCTGATGTTGTTCTGCTTTTGTTGGGGGTGGCATGCAGATGTTGACCTTCCACATCCGTCACCCCCTTTTCCTAGTTTAAATGCATGTCCACATACTGCCTGAATTTTTCACTTAGGATTCTTTTCCCTGTGGAAGAGAGATGTAGTCCATCAGCACAGTATAGTCTCTTGTTGATCCATGTGTTGTCCCAGTTGCCAATAAATCTGAATCCTTCTTTTCTGCACCAGGTCTGGAGCCATGTATTAAAGCTGTTAATGCGATGCAGTCTTTTTGTCCCCTTACCAAGAACAGGTAGAACTTCTGAGAATGCAACAGTGTTAACAACGTGCTTGAGTCTCTCCCCCAGAGATTGGAAGTCCTTTTGGGCTGTAGAGGCACTGTTCCTAGCCAAGTCGTTTGTGCCTAGGTGGATAATAACATCAAGTTTGGAATGTTCACTTTTGCACTAAGTAATTCAACAACTTGGTTTGTATTCCTGCTGGCTGAAGAGCCTGGTAGGCACATGACTATCTTCTCTCCTTTGAACTGTGTTCCCAAGTTGGTGCCTCTGATGATGGAATCTCCAATTAGTAGTAGTTTTCTGTTTGATGAGGTTTTCTTCATATTTAGTGCTTTAGCAGGGGATTGGGCATTGTCTGAGTCATTTAAAGGCCCTTCAGGTTCTTTGAATTGGGCATCCTCATTAGCCAAGGCAGAGAAGGCATTGTGCAGGGATATCTCTTGATGTATAGGATGTCTTTGTGTTACAGGTCGCAATCTACCAGAACCCACTGTGATCCATTTGTTCCTGGGGCGTTTGGTTCTTTGTGGGAGCGGTGGTGGAGTTTGTTCAGTTTGTATCCTAGGAGAGGTGCGCTTCATTGCAGCCAGTTCCTCCCTCAGTAGAGATACTTCTATATGCATGGCAGCTAGGTCTTTCCTTAGTAGAGTTAGTTCTTCATGCATGGCAGCTGACTTTAGACATATAGGACAAGCTCTTAGTTTCCAAATGATTTGTCTTTGAATGAACGTACCGCAGTTATTGCACTGAATACACGACATGTTTATGCAGTCCCAGAAGAGGAAGAAGAAGAAAAGAAGAATGCGATGTGGCTTCTAACCCAAGTTTGGAATGATAGATGGCACGTCTGTGACCACTATATAGGCAATGTAGCCCCTGGGGTGGGTGGGGTGAGGGGTAGGGTGGGCGGGAACCTAAGTGTCACTAGCTAGTAGGCTGTTCCTGAACTATTTGCACACACAATGGAGTAAGGTAAGGAACCCACCACTGAGGACAATCAGAAAAAAAGACAAATATGGGGAGACAGACTCACAATTATTTGGAGGCAGACTCAGTTATGCAGCAAACACAGCAAAAATCTCCTTTTGGGAGAGCTCTAAAACAGCACTTCTCCTCTTACAGAACAGAAGGCAATGTAAGCAAACCCACGTGCAGCTCAGAAAAATGGAGGTTTACAACAGTAACTCTGCAGGGGGTGGGGGAGGGGTAGCCCCTGCAGATAGGTTAAGAGAAAGATTAAAACCTTAAAACTTTAACAGCAATGGAGTAAGGTAAGGAACCCACCACTGAGGACAATCAGAAAAAAAGACAAATATGGGGAGACAGACTCACAATTATTTGGAGACAGACTCAGTTTTGCAGCAAACACAGCAAAAATCTCCTTTTGGGAGAGCTCTAAAACAGCACTTCTCCTCTTACAGAACAGAAGGCCTTGACTTGAATCGGCCTTGTACAATCTTCCGGTCTGGCCTACCCTCGATCCGCCATGATCCCACCCCCTTCTGACCCCACCGACTCTCCGTCTTGATACTCAGGACATATGGGGAGAGCCGGATGGGGAATTGGGCTCAGATGGCTTGCGGGTCTGCACATCCTGCTGGGACGTGCAGCCCCACAACCCGCGTCCCAGAATCGGGCCGTAGTCTGACAAAATGATATGTTTACCCTTCCTTCACTTGCAAATTACTTTTTTTCTTGGTCCCAAACTATGGAACTCCCTCCCTCTGAACCTCTGCCTGGAACTTTCCTTTACTAATTTCAAGTCAATGCTAAAATCTTTTCTGTACTGCCTTGGATCTCCCTCCCTCTCTGGCTTCTCCTCCCCCTCCCCCTCGCGTTGATGTGCCCTGACCTTCTCCCTTCAATGTTCCCTCTCCCTCACGTGCCTTCTTTACTATCCCTTTCCTATTTGAGTTATGGCGTTCTATTTCCTTTTCCAAGCAGTGTTTTGATGTATTGTAAACTGCTGAGATGCCTATGTGTTGAGCAATATATTAAAAGCCCTCAGTGGGAGGGTGCAAAGAGACATGATAAATTGTGTCTCATTAGAGTAGCAGGTTTAATGGACTCCATGAGGCATCTTTATAATTGATGTAGTCCATATATTTCTGTGTATCTTGAGGCTGTGTCTGTGTGTGGTGTAGGGATAGGGTGTCTGTGCATGTATGTGTGTTTGTGTGTCTGATGCAGGAGTGAGATGTGTGTGTGTATGTGTGTGATGGGTTGTCTGTGTGTAGTGCAGAGATGGAATAGGTGAGTGTGTGCTGCAGTAGGATGCGGTGCAGTGCTTGGCATATACACATGCTGGCCTCTTGCCCTCATACATTCATCTCCTCAACCTCCAACCCCCTGCGCTCTTCCCTTCCCTCCCTTCCTCCCTCCAGTGCATTTCTTGCTGCCCCTCCCGCTTGTACTCTCACACCTCCCACTTTCTTCCCATTCACAGACTATCTCCCTTTCTCTCTTCCCCTTTGCACTCTCCCCTCTGCCCTATCTCCCTCTCCGTTCTTCCTGTTCTAAACCCACTGCCCTTTTAAATGTCTCCTGCCTTCTTTGCCCTTCCTCCCATATCTAAGCTATTTCCAAGCCTACAGGTAGGTCAAGAGTTATGCAGGATTCTTTGTTCCTATGCTGGTGGGTGATGGGCTCCCTGTCAGCAAACAGTTGCGCTCTTCACCATGATCATGGTCTTGTTCTCCTCTTCTGCCTGTAGAAGATTGGGTTCCCGCTCGCAGACTCCTACAGTTTTGACAGCAGTTGTAGCTTCTTCATTCTTTACCAGTGGAAGATGACTTCCCGCCATTCCAAGAGGAAATCCCTGTCTGCCTGTCTTAGTCCAAACCCACAAGTTTCTTTGCACAACTACAAAGAAACCTATGCGAATGGACAAACAAGCAAACAGAACCTCTCCAACAGGCACTATCGCTTATTTGAAACGTGCCTGAAAATATTTAATTTCTGAAGATTAAATAGTATTCAGAAAAAGATCTTGTAAGTTCTAGATTTGCTAAAGTGCTGTTTACATGCATTATTAATATATAGATCCCATTCCAGAAAAACGAACCTGCAGTAAATAGAAACATGATGGCAGAAAAAGACCACATGACCTATCTAGTCTGCCCTTCCCTATCAACTACAGTAGTTCCCTTTTTACCTTTAGAGATCCTCTGTATTTGTCCCATGCTTTTTTTAATTCAGATACTGTCCTCATGTCCACCACCTCCACTGGGAGATTATTCCACACATCTACCACTCTTTCCATAAAAAAAATATTTCCGCATATTAGTCCTGAGTCTATCCCCTTTCACTCTAATCCTTCAATTGAAAGAGACCCTCCTGTGCATTTATGCCTTGAAAGTATTTAAATGTCTCTCATATCACCCCTATCCTGCCTTTTCTCTACATATTAAGATCTTAATAAGTCTGCCCTCAAATGCCACATAACAAAGACCACTAACAATTTTAGTAGCCCCCTCTGCACAGACTCCAACCTGTTTATATCCTTTTGAAGGTGTGGTCTCCTGAACTGTACTCCAAATGAGATTGCACCAAAGACTTATACAGAGGCATTATCACCTCCTTTTTTTCTGCTGGCCATTCCTCTCCCTATACACCCAAGCATTCTTCTAGCTCTCAGTCAACTTTTCTACCTGGTTAGCTACTTTAAGATCATCCGACACAGTTATGCCCATGTCCTGCCCTCTTTTGTGGACAGAAGTACCTCATCCCCTACACTGTACCACTCCTTTGGACTTTTGCAGCCCAAATGCATGATCCCGCATTTTTTAGTATTAAATTTCAGCTGCCCAATTCTAGACCATTCTTAAAGCTTGGCTAGACCCTCCTCATATAATCTACTCCTTCCTGAGTGTCTACTCTATTGCAGATTTGGTATCATCCACAAACAAGCAAACATTATTCGACAGCCCTTCCTCAGTGTCCCTAACAAAGATGTTAAAAAGAATCGGACCAAGGACAGATCCCTGCGGCACACCACTGGTAACCTCCTTCTCCTCAGAGTGAGCTGTACCCTTTGTCACCTGCCACTCAACCAATTTCTAACCCAATCAATATCTTTAGGATCCATCCCTAAGGTGCTCAATTTGTTTATAAGTTGACTGAGCGGAACGGTGTCAAAGGCTTAAAGAACATAAAATATGCTATACTGGGTCAGACCAAGGTCCATCAAGCCCAGTATCCTGTTTCCAACAGTGGCCAATCTAGGTAATAAGTACCTAGCAGTTTCCCCAAAAGACACAGGTTCCACAATGTTCATACTGGGTCACGCAGGGATATTCTGGGTTCCCTTTAATAATGATTTATGGACCTTTCCTCCAGGAACTTGTCCAGAACGTTTTAAAACCCAGCTACACTAACAGCTGTTACTACATCCTCTGGTAGCAAATTCCAGAGTTTGATTACACATTGAGTGAAAAAATATTTTCTCTTATTAGCCTTAAATAGGTTCTATTGTCGTTTCATTGCATGCCCCCTAGTCTTTCTATATTTTGATGGCGTAAACAATCGATCTATGTTTACCCGTTCTACTCCATTCATTAATTTACACACCTCTATCATATCTCCCCTCAGCCGTCTCTTTTCCAGGTTGAAGAGCCCTAACCTATTTAGCCTCTCTTCATAGATGTATTCTTCCATCCCCTTTACCATTTTAGTGGCTCTTCTCTGTACCTTTTCTAATAACGCTATATCCTTTTTAAGATATGGCGACCAGAATTGCACACAATATTCAAGGTGCGGTCGCACCCATGGAACGATACAGAGGCATTATAATATCCTTTGTTTTATTCTCCATTCCTTTCCTTATGATACCTAGCATTCTATTTGCTCTCTTGACTGCTGCTGCACACTGGGCAGAGGGTCTTAACATGTTATCCACGATGACTCATGAAGCTTTTTCCTGGGTGGTGGTTCCTAATGTGGAATCTTGCATTGTGTAACCATAGTTTGGATTTTCTTTCCTAGGTGCATAACTTTGCACTTGTCCACATTAAATTGTATCTGCCATTTGGATGCCCAGCCTTCCAATTTATCGAGATCCTCTTGCAATTTTCCACAATCCTCATAGGTTTTAACAACTTTGAATAGTTTTGTGTCATCTGCAAATTTGATAACCTCACTCATTCCCATTTCCAGGTCATTTTATGAATATGTCAAAAAGCAGAGGACCCAGCACAAATCCCTGCAGTACTCCACTATTCACCTTTCTCCATTGGGAAAATTGGACATTTAGCCCTGCCCTCTGCTTTCTTTTAAACAGTTCCTGATCCACAATAGTACACTGCCTCCTATCCCATAACCTTTTAATTTTGCCAAAAATTTCTCATGAGAGACCTTGTCAAAGGCTTTCTGAAAGTCCAGATACACTATATCAAGCAACTTACCTTTGTCTATCTGTTTATTCACACCTTCAAAAAAACATAACAGATTAGTAAGACAAGACCTTCCTTGGCTAAAGCCATGTTGGCTGTCTCCCATTAAGCCATGACTATCTACATGTTCAGTAATTTTGTTCTTTGTGATGGTTTCTGAAAGAAAGCTTGATTGTACCAGGCTGGATACACAGTCAGGCCCTGTGTATAACATTATATTACTATGAGCCCTAAGAAAGAGTTAATATCATTTGTAGCTCCTTAATACCATCCTTGAAAACTCTGTAGAAGTAACTGTGTGAAAGGTTCTAGATAACATAAACATTAGTCTTGTTATTAGAAAGATAAGTAAAAGGCAAGTTGTTTACCCAGATTCTCAGTCTCTGGTCAGAGATATCAAACTGTCAGTGTTAGAATTAATTAGAATTAAGGCCTACATAGTCATGTCTGAGAATATATGTATGTCTTTTCATGATTGTCTATGACGTGCATGCCTATAGAAAAGTATGTTATGAATATACGTGACACTAGATGTAGAATAGAATATGTATATTATGAATATACGTGATGTGAGACGTAGAATAATAAAGTGAAATTATGCTGTGTAATGGAATTTTTACCTATAAATGTTTTGTTGTTAAGTGCCGTCGAGTCGGAGTCGACTCATGGCGACCCTCTGGATAGCTATCCTAAATTGTGTTCGATCTTCAGTCAGGCGGCTCATTGTTGACAGACTGGTACTTGTAGCTGCTGTTATTGTATCGATCCATCTCATTGCTGGCCTTCCTCTTTTGCGTTGACCTTCTATCTTGCCAAGCATGATGTCTTTCTCTAATGATCTCTCTCTCCGCATGATGTGTCCAAAGTATGAAAGTCAAAGTCTTGTCATCTGAGCTTCTAAAGAAAGCTTAGGTTTGATCTCCTCTAGTACAGACTGGTTTGTTCTTCGGGCAGTCCATGGTATACACAGTATTCGCCGCCAGCACCATTATTCAAAGGCATCAATTTTCTTCCTGTCTATCTTTTTCACTGTCCAGCTTTCTCATCCATATGATGTTATTGAAAATACCATGGCTTGAACAAGTCGAATCTTTGTATGGAGAGAGACATCTCTGCTCTTGAGAATCTTATCTAGGTCTTTCATAGCCATTCTGCCAAGAGCAATGCGTCGTCTGATTTCTTGACTGCTTGTTGCTTCTTTATTGATAGTTGATCCAAGTAGGTTAAAGTTATTCACGATTTCAATTTCTTCTCCTTCGACCTATAAATAAAGTGGCCTAAAGCTATGATATCAGAGTAAACATAGGCAGAGGCCTAGCTTGCTCTCCCAAAGCTTTGGTTTGTTTTTATAATACAAGTGTGTTGTGTATTATTTACTGATTTACCAATTAACCTTCTCATTGCCTTGTGTGTGGATTTCTGTTATACCCAAGAGCCCTGCCTCGTTGTAGGTGAGGGGAGGTGCAGAGTAGTCTTTCAGTTGGTGCCGTGCCGGATAGCGGAATTCTGCATTCAAGGCAAGGGCAGAAGGTGCCAGAAGATTTGTGAGTATTACCAGTGATGGGTAATCTGTTAAGTAGACAGGCTCCGTCTCAGATGCATGAGTGGCATGACAGAGCTAGGGCTTTAGTGTTTAAGAAAGGTAGCCCTTCTTATTGTATGCTTCTATTGTATGTATGAGAAGCATGGTGATGTAGCCATCGATTCCGTAGCACATAGGGATTCAGTGACAAAGGGTAATGTGAAATTGCAGTTTCCTTGGGAGGGAACTTTCTCTGTAGATAAGGTCCATTGCCTGAGATATGAGTTAGCGGTTAAAGGTAAACCGTGCAATTGTGCTTACATGGTGGAAACAGATGGTACATGATGAAAACATTAGGAATGTTTATGTTTTGAAACAAAGGTTGTTTGTGTAAGGAAATGTAACTAATGACCAGCTGAGTGGGTGAGGATCACTCGTGTAGCAGAACTAAGAGAAAAAAAAATGCTTAAAGAGCAACAGCAGTTAGAGGGAGTAGTATTGTGTATTTTGGATATTTGGAATGTCTCCCAGCTCAAGGAATTGAGAGCACGTTTGAATCAAGAAACGGGAAGTGTTGTACTTGTAATAAGAATCTTAAAAGTAGCAATAGGTGATAGTGTTTCTGTTGTGAAAAATTGAAAGTTCCTAGTGACATTGTTGATAAGATTGAAAGAGCTTTAGACAGACATTGTGAAACTTACAAAGAGGAGTGTGATCAATTATATTATGATCTAGGCTCTATTCAGGACGTTCTACACCAGCAACATAATTTATGTTCTGCCACTGTTAATCTGAAGCAGCTGTGGGAAATGATATTGTGACTACTTAAAGAAGTGTTTGATTTGACTAAAACTTTTCTGAATTACAGGGATAACCCTGGTAGATTTGTGTCTTTATGGTCTCAAATAATTAACAGTTATAATCCCATTTGGGCAGCTCTAGATAATTTGCTCAGAACTGTGTTTTTTAATCCAGCTGATTTTCATAGGGTTCGTGACAGACCCTGTGATAAGATTTCCAAGAAAAGATTCAGAGAGATAATTTTGTTTTTATGTAGAAAACAATTGTTAGAATTCCTTACAGTAGTATGCAAACTTGTAAAGGATTGGTCGAGATTAACATCTCTAAGGCAGGATAGGGGTGAAACGGTTACAGATTTTCACACTAGGTGTATCCTAGCTTTTAAAGACTATTCTGGAGAAGCAGAAGACACACCTTCAGGATTCACTAATATTTTTGTAAATGGTTTAATCCCGAGAATAAAAAGAAATTTTAGAAACTTCAATAATTGGCCAGCTAGAACAGCTGATGCAATTCTGGAAGGAGCTTGATACAGTGACTTGAAATTTATCAAGGATCAGCAAGAAGAGCGAACTAAAATAGATGTGAAAAGACTAAATTGCTCTATCTACAGATTGTTTATACAGCCACCCATGGGCAAGGGGGAGAGGTAAAAACAGAGGAGGTTATGGGAATCCTCAGCGAGGGCGTGGACAGTCCAGAGAAATGCGTACTTGTTATACTGATCAGAGAGCTGATTTCCCTCCTCCCCCTCCGGTAGCAGCTGAATTCACTCTATCCTGGCGGAGTGGGAAGTTATATTTCCAGCTGTATTCTCTCTCTGAAGTGCCGTCTCCTGCAGATGCCAGTACCATTCATCCTGCTCTTGGAGAACTTCCTTCTACTTTGTGGGCAGTGCCGGGATCTAATGTCGGATGTCTTTCTATCCCGCCTGTAAAAATCACCATGAAACCTGGAGTTCAGCTTCCTAGACTCAAGCAGTATCCACTGCCAGCAGCTGCCATTGAAGGAATTCGTCCTGTGACTGAAGATCTTCAGAAAAAAGGTGTCATTTATTCTACAACTTCATTATGTAAGACTCCAATTCTTCCTGTACTAAAGGCTGATGGTAAGACTTATAGATTTGTGCAAGACCTGCGAGCAGTAAATAATGTGATTTTGCCAATTTTTCCCTTGGTGCCTAATCCACATGATATCTGGACACAGATACCTTCAGAGACCACCTGGTTTTCTGTTGTAGATTTTAGTTCTGCTTATTTTTCAGTAAGAATTAGCAAAGAAAACCAATACACCGATAGTCCTGCATATTTTCACAGGCCCTAAGAACTGCATTATTTGATGTAAGACTCGACCATTCCTCTTTAGTTCAATATGTGGATGATTTGCTTTTATGTTCACCATGTTATGAGTTTATTTGTCAGATTCTTTGTCTCTATTAGCTCATATTACTAATTTAGGTTTGAAGGTTAATCTGTCTAAACTGCAATTTGTATCTCAAAATGTTACTTTCCTGGGTGGTGTTCTAACACCATCTGGTCGTGCAATTACCTCTGCTAGATTGAAACCTATTCTGTCATTGCCTTTTTCCAGCAACACCAGTGTTATTGCGTAGCTTCCTGAGTTTATTAATGTTCTGTAAATAATAGCTAGCGAATTTCTCAGATCTTACTGCTCCGCTTTATGCTCTCATTTTGGAAAGAAGGATCTGAAGGCCTCATTGTACCCACATTATCACAGTGGGAGGTTTGTTTTAAATGTAAAAATTGCACTGGGAAATGCACCATGTTATTGTATAGGATTATTCTTTACCATTCAAATTGTATGTGGCTATTTCTGATTCCTCTGCTACCTGTGTGCTTTTACAAGCTTTCCCAACTGGTTGCAAGCCGGTAGGCTATTTCTCAAAGCGATTTGATGCAGTGACTTTGGGACTCCCACTATGTCTACGTAGTTTGGTAGCAGTGGCTTTTGCAATTGAAACTTACTGATTTTCTGGTTCTACAGCGCCCTTTTTGTTCCATCTAACCAGGACTCAGCCTTTGTCCTCCACACATTTTATTGACTCTGGAATTAATCATTTCTCCGCTTCATGTTTCAGTATGTACTACATCAATATGCAACCCTTCAACACTTGTGGAGGAGGATGGGTCTCATGATTGTTTCCAAACTATTTTGACATTCTCCCGGGCTAGGCCTGATCTTTCCCCTCTGCCTTTATCAGCCCCGGATGTGACTTTATTTGTGGATGGTTCTGCTTTCAGGGATGAAAAGGGAAAACTTTGTGTAGGCTATGCAGTGTGACAAGGCAGAGGCTCAGAAACCGGAGGAAATGGGTTTAAATCACTTTCTGTCACCTCAGATGCTTGGAGAGGCAGGACAGGAAGGGGTTAAGTTTCCTGCTCACAAACATTCTCTGCAGAGAAGAGCAGGGAAAGAACCCCACCCTAGCTCTAGGCTAACCCAGAGACATAGCCAATCAGGGAGGTGGGCGGAGTCAGACCGGATTGGGCCACTCTGCACTCATAACCAGGAAGCAGCAAGCCCTCGAGGAGCAAGGCCTGGAGAAGAGGAACTGGTTACAGAGCAGGGCAAGCAGAAAGGCTGAGCCCAGAGGAACTAAGGAGAGAACCAGGGAAGGGAGAGTTCCTGCAAGTGGTCCAGGAAGAGACACAGGCAGACCTCAGCTCTATGAGAGAGAAAACCCTGGAGGTGACCCAGAGCTGGATTCAGAAGCCTGGAATACTGACTGGGAGTCAGGGGAGTTCCCCAGAGGCAGACGCTGCAAAAACCAGGTCAGAGCAAACTCTTCTAAGCCTTGTAAAGTAAATAGCTTTGAGAGAAGTCAGTCTATAGGAACTGACAATAGACTGCTTGCTAAAAGAGGCAGGGATAAACCAGACCCTGAATATATACCTGAAGTTAATAGAAGGAAGAAGGCCTATAGAAAAGTCCCTGTTAGAAAGCTACAAACATTTCCATGGTATAGACAGCGTGACCTAAGCTCTAGTTCAGAGGAGCACACACCTGCTTGCCAGCAAGAGGATAATTGGCAGCAATCGTGCAGAGAGCTAAGGGAACCCTTTGAGAACCAAGAGGAAGCAATGGAATTGGGTGCTCCATTATCTAGTTCCAGTGAGTCAGAAATGGAATGTGGAATTTGCATGTTAGAGTGAAGAACCATAAGTATTCCTAATTGATGATTGAGTGCTGAGAAGCCTTAAGCCAATGTTCTAGAACTTGCATGAGAGATAGCAGCGTTCTAGTGAATGGAATGAATCAAAGCTTCATGTGGTACAGCTGTGAATAGAAGGCAATAGAGAGAAACTGCTCCTACACAAGAAGGCAGTCATTAATAAGCCAGAGTTGTGGAGATTGCCATTTCTATGAGAAGCTGTTTGACACTAGAAAGAAGTACAACAGGCAAAAGATTCTTTATTACCAGCAGATACTGAGAAAGCAGTACTAGAAGATTGAAGCCCTGTTGTAGTAATGAAGCTGGAAGAATGATGAAAGCTTGTAAATATTTTATGTGTCCCTGAGAAGTATCAGGAGAAGCTATATGAACACTTGAACTTTTATTTGGTACAGAAGGTTACCATTATACTTCTGTGGCGGGGGAGTAAGTCCTGTACGGTGTCCTTTGCTATACTTTGTGCAAATACCTTATGCATGAATAAAGCATTACTTACTTTGGAAACCCAACCTTGGCTGTCGTCACTCACTCCACAACTACAGTAGGAAGGCTTCAGCACTAACAAGGACTCTTTTAAACTCACCCCACTGTGTGGCTCACATCCCCTTGGCCTGCTTACGCCACAGGCTAGGCGGTGCGTTGTCACAGCAGTCACTACGGTTAATGATGTTGTGGAATCAGCTTCTTTGCCATTTACTAGTGCACAGTTAGCTGAAGTGTTTGCATTGACACGTGCACTTGAACTTTCCAGGTATCTTTTGGCAAATGTCTATACAGATAGTGCCTATGTGTTAAGCATTTTATGGGATTTTGGCAATATTTGGCAGCAACGAGGGTTTTTGACTTCTGCTAATAAACCAATTAAACATGCTGCATACATTCACCGTTTGTTACAGGCTGTCCTCTTGCCAGCACAAGTTGCAGTTTTGAAATGCAAAGGACATTCTTCTGCTGAAGATTTTGTGTCAAAGGGCAACCAATTTGCAGACCAAGAGGCATGGCGAGCTGTTCTTCAAGCATCGATGTCACAGACAGTGCTGTATTTAACACCGTCTAATATGACTTTGTTTTCCCTTTCATCTTTCTTGCAGCAATAGCAAGATACTTCCTTTGAAACCCAGACTCTGACTTCGTGGGGTGCATTCTGTGATGCTCAGGGCTGCTGGAAAGAGGATCATCTGCTTATTTGTCCTGACAGTCTTTTGTTTCTATTTGCCCTGTTCCTGCATCATAAGCTTTACCGCTGTGGCTATGAATTATGTCTTTTTGGTTCTCCGGTATCACCTGAACTTCTGTTATTTTTTTCTTTGGCACAGCTTGTCTGTACTGTTTCCAGTCTGGCACTGTAGGGTCAGCTTAGGGTCAGTTATTAAGATTTATGCCTTCCGAACTCTCTTTGATTTTGTAGCCTGTTTTGCAGATCTGCCCTGTGCCAGAGGAGGGAAGTGGTAATTGTTTGGTGGTCACTTGTCTTTTCTCTGAATGGGTAGCGGCTTATCCCACTACCAGTATGACTGCTGGGGTTGCCATCAGATTACTGCTCACTCAGTTTATTCCTGTTTGGGGTATACGTTTTGTTCTTTCTTCTTATCTGGGCCCAGCCTTTGTTGTGAGTGTCTGGGAGGGTATTGAAAATTTGGTTTGGTATTAAGAGACAACTGCACACTCCTTATCTGCAAAGCTCTGGCCAAGTGGAACAGATGACTAGGACACTCAAAGGTCACTTACGCACTCTGACACAGGATTGAGCTTCAGATTGGACAGAAGCCTGTCCCCCAGCCTGACACCATATGAAATAGTTACTGGACGTCCAGCTACTTCTCCACATGAGTTGGCAGTTATCCCGGATCCCCAATTGTTGCGCAGCGATATTTTGACTTATTGTTCATGATTGCACTCAGTCCTGTCTGTTTCCCCTTTATTGCAAGTGAATCCTCAACGAGAAGACAGAATCATCATATCCAGAATCATCAGAATCATTATATCCAGAAGTGAAGTCACCAGATTGGGTCCTGATTAAGAATTTGCATCCAAAGACGCTTCTGGCTCCCAAGTTCCTAGGTCCATTTTATGTGCTCCTGGTGGGATACTCGGCTTGTAAGGTGGAAGGACACTCTCGTTGGATACATCTTACACAGTGTAAAAAGGCTCCTTCACAGGATCCAGAAGGTGGTTCCCTGCATCAGTGAATCAAGAGATTGCAACGCAGAGACTCGTTGGACAACAGTGATATTACAGAAAAAGACTATTGTGATTAAGTGTTTTTTGAATGGACTAATTCTGCAAAAGACCTTTGTCCAGCATTTATACTACTGATTACGTGGATATAGTTAGTTTGAATTAGTATTTTACTGATATATATGTAATGACCTTTTGGCACTTAACCTCGACTTTATGAAACGTTTGAGAATTAGAGGGTAGTTATAGCTATAGTATATGGTTTCACCATATTAAGAAAAGTAGGTGTATTTTCATTTTGTTTTAGAACATTTATTTTTGGATTATAGTTTCAGATATTTAGAGGTTTGCTAAGAATGTTTCTCTATCTGGTCTTAGTTGTGCTGTGGCATATTGTTAATGAAGCAGTACTGCATTTAGAATCTTGGGAATGTTATGGGAAATACCCAAATATTTTTGAGTCGCATTTACACTCAGTTACAGAAGACATTTTAATCTAATGGTCTCATATAAACACAGAACCTAGAGTAGTTAGCTCTATGCCTCTAAAGTCCCCTCCAATATGTTTCATGGCTCAAAGTACAGGGAAAAAGGTAGGGGACATCCCGTGGAACATCTGTAGAATAGTAATGCTACATAATTCTTCTATTTGGTATAAGAAATCCCACGTAAGAAAATCCTATATTTCCGTAGTACAATTAGTGCAAGTCCAAGGGAATCAAGTGCATGATTATGACTTGTTACAGTATAATAGTTCTGGCTACCCTTTTGAATGACTTTAGTCCAGACCTAAACATACCTAACTGGAATTTCCCTTTGTTAGGGTATCACCATCCCTGGGAACGTAATTTATCTGTTGGAATTAAAAGAAATGAACATTACTCAGTGGGCTCTGAATAATTGTACACATAATATTTCTTGTCCCCACAAATTGACAATTTGGGAAAATGGATTAGTGGCTTTAGAAGTTAGATTATTTTGTTTGTGGTAATCTTGCATATATGGAACTTCCCAGAGGTTGGTCAGGTACTTGCTATGTTGCCCAGTTAGACACCCTGCGGCGTTTTTTTTACCTTACCAAAATATTACTTTATTAGCCTAGAATTGCATGGTTATAGACTATCTCCTAGCGAAGGAAAACGGCATGTATGGATTATTTATTTATTTATTTATCTATTTATTTGTTTATTTATTTATTATTATTATTATTAATAATTATTGTTTGCTTGATGATGAAGAAAAAATAGTGAAAGGCCTACTAGATAAGGTTAGGAATCATACATTTGTATCAAGTAGTAGTTATGTAAGTTCTTTTTCTGATTTTTTTTTATTCTGTTTCTTCTTTCTGGAGTTTATTATCTAGGCCCCTGCAAGGCATATTAGCTTCATTATTTGGCTTATTAGGGATTATCATTTTAGGAACAATAATTCTTTGTGTAATATCTGCTTGCTGTAAGAAATCAGTGGAGACACTGACCCCTAAAATGATGTTACAGGTTGACCCAGAAGCTAGCTATAATCCATTTTAATACCGATGTCTGAGTTTCCTTATCTGTGAAATGATTCTTTACAGAATCAGAGGAAGGACTGAAAGAAAGCTTGATTGTACCAGGCTGGATACACAGTCAGGCCCTGTGTATAACATTATATTACTATGAGCCCTAAGAAAGAGTTAATATCATTTGTAGCTCCTTAATACCATCCTTGAAAACTCTGTAGAAGTAACTATGTGAAAGGTTCTAGATAACATAAACATTAGTCTTGTTATTAGAAAGATAAGTAAAAGGCAAGTTGTTTACCCAGATTCTCAGTCTCTCAGTCTCTGGTCAGAGATATCAAACTGTCAGTGTTAGAATTAATTAGAATTAAGGCCTACATAGTCATGTCTGAGAATATATGTATGTCTTTTCATGATTGTCTATGATGTGCATGCCTATAGAAAAGTATGTTATGAATATACGTGACACTAGACGTAGAATAGAATATGTATATTATGAATATACGTGATGTGAGACATAGAATAATAAAGTGAAATTATGCTGTGTAATGGAATTTTTACCTATAAATAAAGTGGCCTAAAGCTATGATATCAGAGTAAACATAGGCAGAGGCCTAGCTTGTTCTCCCAAAGCTTTGGTTTGTTTTTATAATACAAGTGTGTTGTGTATTATTTACTGATTTACCAATTAACCTTCTCATTGCCTTGTGTGTGGATTTCTGTTATACCCAAGAGCCCTGCCTTGTTGTAGGTGAGGGGAGGTGCAGAGTAGTCTTTCAGTTTCTACCATTTTTCCAGGTACTAACGTCAGGCTGACTGATCTGTAGTTTCCCGGATCACCCCTGGAACCCTTTTTAAAAATTGGCGCTACATTGGCCATCCTCAAATCTTCAGGTATTACAGATGATTTTAATGATAGTTCACAGATTACTAATACTAGGTCTGCAATCTCCTATTTCATTTCTTTCAACACCCTTGAATGTATACCATCCAGTCCACATGATTTGTTACTCTTCAGTTTATCAAATAGTTGTAATACATCTTCCTGGTGTATCGATATTTCATAAAATTCTTCCACATCACCTTTAAATACCATTTCAATCATGGGTAATATTCCTACATCTTCTTCAGTAAAGACTGAAGCAAAGAATTCATTCAGTCTCTCCGCTATGGCCTTGTTCCCGCTTAGTATCCCTTTTACCCCTCTTTCATCTAATGGTTCAACTGACTCTCTCACACGCTTTTTGCTATGAATGTACTTGAAAAAGTCTTTATTATGTGTTTTTGCTTCCACAGCAAGCTTCTTCTCAAATTCTCTTTACTTGCCTAATCAATGCCTTGCATCTTAACTTGCCAGTGCTTGGGTTGTTTCCAGTTTTTGTCATGGGGCTCCTTTTTCCATTTCCTGAAAGATGCTTTTTTTGGCAACAATAGCCTCTGACCTCACCTTTAAACCAAGCTGGCAGTTTTTTGGACTTCCTTCCACTTTTCTTAAAGCGTGGAATACAGCTAGTCTGGGCTTCCAAAATAGTATTTTTAAACAACACCCAAGCTTGAAGTAAATCTTTAACCTTTGCAACTGCTCCTTTTAGTTTTTTCTTAACTATTTTCCTCATTTTATCATAGTCTCTTTTGAAAGTTAAAAGATAGTTCTGTGGATTTCCTTACCCTTCCTCCTCCTTTTAATAAATCAAACACGATCATGCTATGATCGCCATTGCCAAGTGGCCCCAACACCCTTATCTCTTGCACCAGATCTTGTGTTCCACTAAGGGCTAGGTCCAAGAGGGCTTCCCCTCTGGTTGGTTCATGAAGCAGTCGTTTATTTCATCTAGATACTTTATCTCCCTAACATGTCCTGCCAAGACACTGACCCAGTTGATACTGGGGTAATTGAAATCCCACATTATTATTACTGTGCAGTAACTTTTCTTAGCCTCCCTGATTTCTTTGAGCATTTCATCATCCATTTGTTCATTCTGGCCAGGCGGTCGATAGTACACCCCACACTGCCATCACTTTCCCCTTCCCCTTTTTACATGGAATTTCAATCCATAGAGATTGTACAGTGAATTTTGTTCCCTGCAAAACTTTAATCCTTTGTGACTCAGTGCCCTCTCTAACATAGAGCGCAACCCCTCCACCAATTTGATCTGCTCTGTCATTACGATATAGTTTATTCTCAGGTATCACAGTGTCCCACTGGTTGTCCTCCTTCCACCATGTCTCTGAGATGCCAATCATATCTAACCTCTCATTTAGTGCTATATATTCTAACTCTCCCATCTTATTTTTTAGACTTCTAGCATTTGCATACAAGCATTTTAGAGGCTGGCATTTTATTCATATTAATCTGGCTATCGGTAGGCAGGGGTAATTTGGAAACTTTAAGCTCTATCTGCTTTGTACTCAAGGGTATTTGGGCTACTTTGGTCTTTATTGGAACATGTCTGCTGATATGCCCTAACTTCAATATTTTGCTAGTATCCTTCAAGGATACATTGTTCCAAATCATGTGCTCTTGGGCAACTGTCGGCTTTCCCCTATTATCTAGTTTAAAATCTGCTCTTACTCCTTTTTAAATGCAGCCTGGTTCCTTCCCAGTTAAGGTGGAGCCCATCCCTTTGGATGAGCCCCTCCTTTCCCCAGAATGTTCCCCAGTTCCTAACAAATCCAAATCCCTCATCCTTGCACCATCGTCTCATCCACGCATTGAGACTCCAGAGCTCTGCCTGCCCTTTTGGGTCCTGCGCGTGGAATGGAAAGCATTTCGGAGAATGCTACCATGGATGTTCTGCATTTCAACTTTCTACCTAAATGCCTAAATTTAGTCTCCAGAACCTCCTTACCACACTTTCCTATGTCATTGGTACCGACATGTGCCATGACAGCAAACTCCTTCCCAGCACTATCTAAGACCTTGTCTGGGTGGCGCGTGAGGTCTGCTACCTTCGCACCAGGCAGGCATGTTACCAGGCAATCCTCACATCCACCAGCCACCCAGCTATCTAGATGCCTAATGATCGAATCACCAACTATAACGGCTGTCCTAACCCTTCCCTCATGGGCACATAGCCCTGGAGAAACCTCCTCAGTGAGAGGGTTTTTACCTCACCTGGAGGACAGGTCCTAGCTACAGGATCACTTCCTGCTGCGCCAGGGTGATGCTGTCATGTCACTTGAACTCCCTCCTCCATGGCAAGAGGGATGCTGCCAGACTGGAGGTGGGACTTCAGTACTACATCCCTGTAGGTCTCATCTACGTACCTCTGTCTTCTTTATGTCCTCCAAGTCTGCTATTCTAGCCTCCAGAGATCATACATGTTCTCTGAGAGCAAAGAGCTCCTTGCACCTAGTGAACATGTAAGACCCCTCACCAACTGGGAGAAAATCATACATGTGACACTCAATGCAAAAGACTGGAAAATCCCCATCTGAAATCTAAATACACCACATCTAGGGCTCTCCCTTGGTCCAACTCCCTGGTCACCCAGTGAAAGAAATCAATTAGATTTGTCGGAAAAGACCTGCCTCAGGCAAATCCATGCTGCCTCAGATCCTGCAATCCATTGGACTCCAGAAACCTTACTGTTCTCTTTTAGTAGCCTTTGCAATAATTTACTAACTGCAGAAGTTAGACTAACCAGCCTGTAGTTAATAATGCGCATTAATGAGTGTTAGTATCCGGTGGCATCTTCTAGTAAATCTAGCCCTAAATAAGTTTAAATGCAGAGGAAACTCCAGAACAGTAGTTTAATCTTTTCTTAGACTGCAGTCTCTTCGTGTATCTGCTTCACCTTTTAGTAGATTAAGTAGAGCTGGCAGAAATACTGTGTGGATCTTCCCTTAGAAATTTCTTGGAATAAATAAATCTTCTGTCACCAGATTGACAAGAATACAAATCTCATCTCGCAATTAATTGTGGTGGGTTTGAGTAGTCAGATATATGGAATTCACCTGCTATTACCTGCAACTTATGTCACCTGGTTTCTAACCTCATTCATAGTAGGATAAGCAATTAGCTAGTAGCCAAATGGTCTTAGGAGACCTCAAAGTTGTTGTATAAAGTAGTGCTGGTAGTGTGGTAGGGCCCATTCCTTGGCCCTCCGAGTCACAGCTAAGTTAATGCTCCAGTATGATAATAAGAAATTCTGTGCTGCTCTGTGTGTGTGTGTGTGTCATATTTTGGATGAGCCATTAACTTAGCTCTTTCACTGCATGCACATTAAAAATGCTAAAGCACTTCTTGCCAGAGTACAATTGGGATATTACTTATTAATAGGTGATCTTAAGTATGAATGTCACAGTTTATTAAGAATCAAGGGCAATCAGACTTCTTAATGCGCTCAACCTCCCATGTCTTCAAGTGTTATGGATCAATAGCACCAGTAAGTAATTTACAACACCTCTTGCCCACTGGGGTCAGAAATCTGTGACATAACACTTTCTGAAATGCCATAATGCTATTTTATTATCACGTGGTTGGGGGAGGGCAGGTTCCTCCTAACAGCTGAAATAAACGTGATAGGAACTGAAAAAGCATTGGTACCGGTGAAAAAAGAAATGACAAAGTAGAGGCACTGTTTGTGTCACTGAATGCCATGTGTAGTAAGGGTATTTTAATTTGGGGTGAAGGGACTGTTAATGATCCAATCCTGTGGTGAGAAAGGGGAGTTGAGGTTAGGGTACTGGATGATGCTGAGGTGGGTTTTAGATGATTATTGCACTGCTAGATTGTTTTTAAATCTAAAGTTCTGTGCCGTCTATGAATGCAAATCACATTATTTTAGTGCTTTGCATGCTTTGATCAGCTTTACATGCATACTTTAGCCAGTCACAATTTTATAAGTATGCACACAAGCCCAATGGCATGTGCTTTTATTATAGGCATGTGTATGGGTGGAGTGCCCAAGTATGCACGTAAATTATAAAATGAAATCATTTATGTGCATTCTTTACAAATCTAGGCCTGGCCATTACACCAGCCTTAGTGGTGTAAGTCGTCGTGCCTTAATGTGCGTTTTCACCCATTTATGCCCATATTTTAGAAAATAGGTATGAAATGTGTACACAAAGCATGTGTTAACTAGGTAGGAGTTTATAAAATTGCCCACTGCCTGCAATATATATTACTTGTAAGTTGTTCCGGGTCTTTTGAGAACAGCAAGGTATAAATGGAAATGGAAAATATTTCCCCCTTTTCTATGTATACACAAAATGGGTGACCCCAAGCCCCTTTAGTATATATGGCCCTGCATTTAACAGAACACTAGAGCAGATAAGGACAGATGCATTGACCGATATTTATATGTTTCCTCTACTTAGAGGATGAAGGATTGGAAGGACTGACTGTACTATTTAGTGAGTTGTATTGTTTTATTTTTAGATAGTTTGGTCCCATATTCGGTGCCGGTGGCAAGCGCTGAACGGGAAACACGTATATTCAATGCTGGAGTAATATCCGGCCCCAGCATTGAATATCTGGGCTAGCCACATAGGCTGATCGGTAACCAGACAGCAGCGATACTGAGTCACTGCCCGATTAGTGATATGCAGCAAAAGATACGCCAGGGTTACCTGCACCTGGCTTTTGCCGCATATCACTAATTGGACAGCAGCTCAATATTGCCGCTAACCAGTTCCCAATTGGCACCGCCTCTGCTCAGCATCAGACTGCCCCGACACGCCCCAATGCTAAGTGGTTAGCATCAGGCATGCAAAGCCCGCAGCCATGGATATTCAGCAGCACTAACCATATTAGTATTGCTGAATATCCCATTCATTTTCAGGAAGGTGATATATAAACTTTTAAACATAAATAAATGTCTCTCTAGTCCTCACAGCTATTTGGTCTATAAATATTATCCATTTCCTATGTAATCAGAGATACACCTACACTTTGCATTGTTTATAAGAAGGCTTTTAGGACAGACAGCATGCTGGCTCTTTAAAATATTATAAATAAGGAAAAGGTCTCTTGAGTCAAAGGGTCAAAGAGAAACAGCCAGTGAACCAGTTCGTGACCACCTCTGGTTATATAGATAGCTGTCCAGAGACACATCCAATTTTCAGCTCATGACCCAGTGAGATTGGCGCTCCTGGTACAGCACATTGTTTTTTTTCTCTCTGGAACCTCAACAGTTTTCAAGAACTCTTTTATAAATCAGCTGGTTCCACCCATCAGTTATCAAATTCTTACTTGGCTCCATTTGCCCTATGAGAATGGAGGGTTTCTCCATTCTTTGAATGGCATACATCCTGGGTGCTTTTTTGCTATCATCTAGGGGTGGACCTTTGTTACACAGGTCCCTGTACTGGGCTGAGCTGACTTACTCCTGAATCTGTTGCCACTGGTGTATGATGAGTGCTTCTTGAGAGCTGGTGACTTCTGTAGATGCAGGTCCCTAAAACTGCTCTGCAGTGCTCTTGGCTCTGATGGCCTGGAAGGATGAGTTGTTGGTACAGTTCTTGGAATCTCTCTCACGGGCAAAGCCACTTTCCTTCTCAGACAGTAGGGTGCTAACAGGGTCTGCACAGACATTGACCCTCTGCTCTCTTCTAGGCTGCTGTTATACATCTGTTCGCTGTGGATAGTATAATGACTGTGTGCCAAAGATGCCTGCCCACAGAGCAGCCACCCTTTCTCCCTCCTGGTACAAGGGCTGGGTGCCAAATACAAAATTCTGTCTTTAGGAGTGATTTATATATGAACTTGGATTTTCGCTCCCAGAGGAGTCTCTTCTCAGCATAAAGTAACTGGCAGCAAGAACCCCTCCTGTTCTGAAAAATGTTAAGCTTTCTCTAATCTTCTTTGTGATAATTTAGTAGGAACACCGGATGGTGCTGCTGCTCACACAGTGACATCTGAGCAGTCTCTACACATGCATACACACACACACACACACATAAACCTACATATATATAAATACACATACAAAGTATGTTGTAAGGCCCTCCTACTAAAAAATTATTCAGTGTGCAAAATAGAGGCGTTTATGTGGGATCTGTCTCTTTAAAAGCTTTAGGTTAAAATCCATCCTTTGTCTCTTTCCCTAGTGAAGATTTTCCTTTTCAGCATCATATAATGAACTAATACAATAAGCAGCCAGAGTTGTGGCAGCCCTGGATCAGTGTAGTAAGGCGCTTTGCATTTTTAGATATTAAACTCATCATAATTTTGTAATGTTCATTTTTGCTTTGGGACACTTTACTGGCATTTGTAATATCTGTAATTCTATTTCTCTCATTTAAATTTGTTTACTGGGTTGGAATAATTTTAATTCATTGTTCAAGATATTTTAACAATGATATTATTAAAACAGATTTGGAGCACATATATTGTATTAAGTAAATTTGCATGGTGATATTTTATTATAAACACACGGAGGGTAATTTTAGAACAGGCTGCCTAGGTCTGGAGATTGAAAAGGCACCTATTTTTAGTCTCTTTTATAAAGATACATAGGTGGTTATGTGTCTATAAAATACCAGGCGTAAATCAACAGAGATTGCCTCTAGATTGAAGCTGGGGATATTTAAATGCTGGAATGTAAAGTACACATATATGCATGAATTTTAAACACACACGTGAATTGTGAATCTACCTGTGCTCTGTCCATATTTTGCCCTAGATCATGCCTACGCTCGGGTCACATAAAAGTGCATGGCTTCTTGATACCACTCATACTTTAATACACGTAGCCCATGGAGTAATTCATAAGAGTCTTTTTGTGCTTAAAATCCTATATTGCGTGCCTAAAAGGGGTTTATAAAATTACCCCCTTAGCAACTTAATATAAAGCAAGTGTGACAATGTGGCTGTTATTGTTGTTGATGTTAATTCCTGTCAAATTGATGTCGACTCGCAGAAACCCATTTGACCTTCTGGCACTCAGCAAGCCGGCAGGTTCCTTTTTATCACAGCCATGGGAGAGAAGGCAAACTCTGCTCTTTAATCCTGTAGCTGTTCAGAGATCAGCCAGGGCTTCGGGCCTTCCTGGCTCCCTCTGCAGCGGGTCAGGCATGGGGCCCCCTGAGGTACGAGGCCATATGTGATCATCATTTCTGCACAGTGGACGGGCCGGACCTGAATATAAGGGGATAGAGGGGAAATGGTAGATATGGAACGGGGTTAGATTCCAGACATGGGGTAGCAAGTATAGAGGGATAGAGGGCAAATGTTGGGCATGGGGTGGAGAGCAGAGGCCGGACATTGGATAGGGGCTATAAAGGGATGGGAGGGCACATGCTGAACATGAAGTAGGGGGATAAAGGGCAGATGCTGGACATGGGGCAGGGTATAGGAAGAAATAGGTCAGAGACTGGACACAAAGTAGGTGTGGAGGGTAGATGTTAGACGAGAGAGAGGAGATTCTGGGTATGAGGTAGGGAGAGAGGGAGAGAGGGGGGATGCTGGACATGGGGTAGTGTAAGTTACTGGACACAGGGTGAGGGAGACGAGGGATGCTGGGGGATAGCATGAGAAAAAGGGGAGAGAGGGGAAGATACAAGATAGGACAGGAGAGAAGGGGATAGTTGCTAAACATGGAAAGTGGAAGAGAGAGAAAGGAGGGAGTTAATGAAGGACTGAGTAATAAGTGTCTGGGGAAGAATCGAGAGAGGGAATGAGAAGGCTGTGTTAAAGGTTCAAAAGTAGGAGGTAGATGCAATAAAAAGAGGGAGATTGAGAACTGGATATAAGAAGCATAAATGGAGGAGGCAATATGGTGGCATAAGCAGCAGCATGGCTGAACGCGCGGTGTTTAGGTGGGGAGTGTCAACACAGATGCCTCATAAGAGGATAGGGAAAGCCCCGGTGCCTACCTCTACATTGATGCTGAAGGTGATAGTGCAATCCCTGTTTCCCTTCGCATCAGCCATTCTGGAGCAGCAATCCTCCTTAGTTCTGCCTGTCGCTTCTGCAGCAGATGCTAGTGAGAGTGGAACGTCTCTGAGCCCCAAGCAAAGAACAGCCCCACCACCGCCGTGAGCAGATGTGCAGTAGCTGTGGGGAAGACTAAGGTGCTTGGAGGGGAAAGCCCGGGATCCCTTTCGTCTGTGGAGGTTCCCTCAGCATCCAGATCTTCTCAGGAAGACTTGATAGCATCTTCAGGTCAGGGAGTTCTTTCAGCGGGGCCATGAGACTGACTGTTGTGTTGGATGCGTTATGGGACGCTATCAAAGCAGATGATTCTTCTTTGGCTACATACGCTGACAGTTTTAAATTTCAGTTGGATCAGGTTTCAGTTAAGACAACAGAACAGGAGCTGGCTCTGGCACGCTGCAAGGTTGGAGCGAGTGGAATCTGCTATGGAGAATCTCCAGTCCATGAGTACTGCCCAGATGAGGGAAAAAAGAAGTTCTCAATAGGAAACTTTCATTCCTGGAAAACCGTGTTCAGAAGAACAATTTAAGATTTCTTAATTTCCCAAAGTGTCCGTTGATTCTACCTATGGACATCTTAAAAAAATATCTTGGAGAAATTTTGAAGTGGTTCCAGCAATTGTTTGGGTCCAGTACTTATTGCCCAACCCCCGCTTAGGGACTGTGGGTGGAAGTCCTGAGCCTGCTGATATTCCTGATATCGGGAATTTGACTGCCTTTTTGGAATCCTTATTGGAAGTCATCACAGAAAGGACTACCTTGGTAGCCTGTTTTGCATGTGAGTCAGAAAGGAACACTGTCTTAAGGCTATTCTTCTGCAATATGTCAGCATTATTCCTTGGATCTAAGATATATGTATTTCCACATGTATCTAGGGATGCACAAAAGAAGCACCGAGAGTTTTTGGCTCTGAGATCCTGGGCCATTAATCTTGGTGCCTCTATGAAGTTACTTTTTCCTTGTAAATGATTTCTTAGCAGGCTAAACACTTTTTCTTTGATCCTGAACAATTTCTTCAGTTTCTTTGGCTAGGGAGGGTCTTTCTGCCCAGGTGGCCGATCCTGTTGTGACCATTAGTTAAGACCAGCTGAGGAGCCTTGCGTGTTGAGGTTTCAATTTCATTTTGTCTACATATGTCTATTTTGAGTTTGCTTTAAGTTATTCTGTGCTTGGTGAGGATCAGGGTTCTGCCTCTGTGATTGAGACCATGTGTTCTGTTATCATTTATTTATTTATCTATTTGTTTCTTTATATTGCTTTATCATTTCAGTCAAAGTGGTTTACATTGTAACTTAAACTTCCTGCAAGGAGTACTAGTGGGAATCAAACCCTGGTTCCCAAGCCTGTGCTCTAACCATTAGGCTACTCCTAAATCCCAACAGAGCCTGCATGGAGTTCCTATGTAGGATCTGTAGTAATTTATTTATTTTATTTATTTAATTGTTTTTATATACCGCACTATTTATCATCAGCGCGGTTCACAGGGAACGTATTTGTGCAAAGAGGGGACTTCAATGCACTCACAATAAACAGGGTAAATAAAACATGGATAACAGGTTAACAGGTAGCAACTATTTACACTTAGGTATGCAGGCTTATACACCTATCTCGTCGGAAAGTACAGTTGATACGGCAATGACATTCTGACAATTAGATAGAGGTGGGTTCGGAAAGTGGTGTCGTGGGCAGAGGGCTCGTGCGGTAATCTGGCTTGTTTGGTTTTCCGAATAAGTGTAAGGCTTTTCTAAGACCCACTGGTGGTGGTCTTTTCTGGATAGGCTCCTTACTGTGTTAATTTTAGAAGCCAATGTCGTTATGGTGTGGTAGATTTGCATTATACAGTAGGTCTTCAGTGACATTTGTAGGGTTTTGTTAGCTCACAGTCAGTCTGGTACAGGAGATAACTTATATTGCTTTTGGTGTCCATCAAACCTTTTCTGGACTTAGCTCATCTTAGGCTTGTCATTTTTGCACTCATTCTAAAGCACCTGGACTACTGTAAATCCCTTTACCATGATTTGACCCACTCTGCTTTCTGTCATCTTCAATTGTTTCAAAATGCTGTAGCCCATCTCCTAATAAATGCAAAGGACTTTGGCCATATCACTGTTATACTTCAGTCTCTTCAATGGCTTTGTCTCGTTCAGAATCCATTTCAAAATCTGTGTTGCATACTGACAGTCTTCTCTGTCTTTCTGATCTCTTGATCCCCTACAGTTCCTCATGACCTACCCATTTTAACCAATTAGTATTGCCAACAGCCTACACTCATCTGGGTACCACTGTAGAAACAGCCTTTTCCTCGTTTTGGCCCCTTTTGGAACGCTTCCCCCCACACTTGAGATATGAACCCAACTAGGCTTGTTTCAAGACAGCATTAAAACTCATTTCTTCATTGTTAGCCTTTGGTAAGGAGTGCCTCCGGGGTGACTTCAGAGCCTCCCCCATCTTCCCCTTCCCCTTTCTCTTTAGCTCTTGTTATTTCTTTGATTTTGTGTTGTAAACTGCTTTGAAATATTCTTGGTGTCATAAAGCAGTATATCAGATTCACAAATAAATTAAACTGAAAGCTAGAAGCATTACCCCCAGGGGGTAAAGAATTTGAGGCAGGCCCTTAGAAGCAGAATTTTGGCAGGCCAAACTCACAGTACCCCAGGCCAGGTGGGGGGGGGGGGGGAGAAGGCATGGCAGACATGGATCCCTCAAATACAGCATAACCAATACATTATGAAGCCCAGGGAGAGCAGAGACATACCACCATGAAGCAGCGGTGGCCCAAGGGTGGTGCAGGGCCATGTGCAGAGACTCATTACAGGGCCTCATTTGCATATCCACTGGACCTCATTTGCATACATTTAATTTAGTTTAATTTTAAAATGTATATGTTGCCATCTAAAATTTTAGGCAGCTTTCAAAGGAGTCCTTCTCAAGCCTCTCTTTTGTCCTGGCAATGACTTAGGGGCATGTTTACTAAATATTAATGTGCGTTAAGTGCCACCGTGCCAATTGAAATAAATGGGTGTTCCTGCACTTAGCACACATTAACATTTGTGAATGCACATTTAGTTCTACTTACTTTATCTTTATCTTTATCTTTATTTACATTTAATATACCGCCCTTGTCGAAACGTGAGGGCGGTTTACAATAAAAGCAAAGTACAATAAAAACCATTAAAAGGAAAAGAAATCCATTAAAATAGAGAGAAGATAGACCAAAGAGGTCACAGGACAAAGCAAACAATAAACAATCAGACAAACCATGGGTAAACAAAACCAGACAAAAACCAAACAAATGGACAGGACTACTACTCCATTGTACTCCATAGGAAATGGAAAACTACAAGTCCCTGCATGCAATGGGGTAAACCCAGGACTGGATCAAGCCTTTCGGGTGCATCTGGAGCCAGTTGGCAACCCTAACCAAGCTAGAAATATGCCCTCAGTGATTCATGAACTTGCCCCCCCCCCACACCTCCCCAGCCACATGCACAAACTCTCTTATCATGTTTCTGAAAGCCCAGTGATGACATTAGCACCCCTTCTGTACCTGTGCCCTGTGCAACCACACAGTTCGCACAGCCCTTGGTACGGCCCTATTTGTTTCCCTTCCTTTTCTTCTGGGACAAACTGGGCTGTGGGAAATGGCCTGCGGGAGATGTGGGCAGAGGACCTCCCCAACCTTGCTCTGTGGAAATAAGTTTGAGTAGGTGTTGCCAGTGCTTTCAAAATCTGGAAAAGCTGAGAGCTTATAGAGAGAGAATATATTGCTATGATTGTTTGTTTTTTAAAGAAAGTTTGCATATGAAATCCAATTCCATCATCAAGTAATAGAGGGAGAGAGAGAAATTTCCTCTCCCCCACAGAGGCAAGGCCAGGTGACCAGAGCTTGGTTAACACTGGGGAAAAACCTGGGCTGGGCCAGTTGACAGAGTCTGTTATTTGGGGAACAGCCAGGTGTCATGGAAGTTGAGATTCGATTCGGTTTTTTTCTTTTTGCATGGACTTTTACCCCATATCACAAAAGACTTTGGAACTGGGGAAAGCCTAACTAAATAGAACAACTTAAAGAACTATAACGACTACCTGAGACTCTGTTAGAAGATTTCTGCGGGAATGGACTGGATTCTTTTTTTATGCAGTATCTTTTTGATGCAAAAGGGCTGAAGCCAGATGGTCAAGGATGTATGTTACCAGTTTCTTTTAAGAACTATAATACTCTAGTTTGTTTGCACATTTTTTTTGTTGTTGAAAGTGCTGCAAGAGGTGGACTGCTGCGTTGTGCAGTATCTGAGGACATCTTACCCATTTTAGATTCACATGCAAAGTGCTGTTCGTGATACTGTGCATCTGACAGCTTGTCCTGATGGGCCAAAAGGATTTTGTGAGGAGGGAAAGCTGCCTCCGTTTGATACCTCCCATACTTTGCAGACCTGTTTCTGCGTTCATGCCTGTTTTGAAAGATATGAAAGTCTCTTGGAGCCCCATTAATATATATTACTAGTTTGCTTGGTGATAAACTGCAATTTATTTTGGTAATGAGGAAGTAATTATCCTTTTTACTCCCAGTGGCCCTCTGCAATGCCAATGATTTGAGCAACCCGTCTAGCAAGAGGAATGCAAAGGCAGCATTCACTGCAAAATCCCCTCTTGAGTTTCCAAGATGCTTACTCAGCATTACGAGACTTCTTATATTTTTAACCACTCTTCTAACTGAGGAGTTTAACCCTCAGCTTTGGGAATGACATTTGGGCAAAACTGATAACTGTCCCAAATTAAATGGAAAATTGTAGATGAAAATACTTAGCTGTTCCAACAATGGGCATTCCCGGGGCTGAGTTAAAGTCCAGGGTAAAAATACCAATCCTTTTTTATAGTTCCCAGTTAAAATTTATAGGAGTAGTTCTCCTGCATAGATTTGCACCACTTAAGGTGTTACAAATAAAATCTGTGCTTCGTTTTGCCTTCTCTCAGCCACCACTGCCCTCTCTCCCATCCCTAATCCCTCAATTTAACAAACACCGTCTGTCCAGCAGCATTCTTTCCAAGATCTCAGCCTTCATGCCCTCCTCTCAAACACTGCCATCCTACAAAAGGACACCCTGCCTCATCTACTCCGAAACCCCCTCCCATACACACCTCCAGGATCTCAGTTCATGATTTTGAACGCTCTTTGGTCTTTGCCAGCAGGACGGACAGATCATAAATAGAATCATTCTCCCAACCAGTAAAAACTGGGAGGGGAGAAGGGGGAAGATGTAACAGGGCATTCTTCATGTTAGGTAAGCTAGGCGGCATGATCCCACTTGCAGAAGCAAGGGGTAAACAGATCATATTGGGGATCTGGTGGCTGATCACATGCCCCCACCCCATCAGTATGATCTTCCTACCCTTTTGCCAAACCATTATCCTAGAAGTGAAGAGGCCAGAAACAGATTTGCACTGCTCTACCACAATGGACAGTGGTGTCAGATTTGAAAAGAGACTGCAAAACAAGAATTGTTGACATCAGCTGTTTGGCACAGGAGGACTACAAAAAGGGACTGCTACACCTGCAGACAGATCTAGAGAGAGATCTGCAGTTATAACTATTTATTTCTGGGAATTTTTCTAAACCTTAGGGGAAAAATTCTTTAGATCAAAGCTGATTAATCTGTGTAAATTAGAATCCAGTGTATTTGTTAAATCAGTAAGGGCTTAGTATCAGAAAGGAGCTTTCAGTTTAAATTACAGACTCAACAGGTAGCTTTCATTTTAAGTTTAAAACCCAGCAGAGGGCTTTCGGTTTAAATTCAGAACCCAGCAGAGCGCTTCTAGTTTAAATGTAATACTCTGTCAGGGCCTAGTATCAGCAAAGAGCTTTTAGTTTACATTAAAAACTCAGCAGGTAGCTTTCAGTTTAAGCTTAAGACCTAGCAGAGAGCTTTTAGTTTAAATGTAATACTCAGTCAGAGCCTAGTATCAGCAAAGAACTTTAATTTAAATCGGAGTATAACTTAGCATAATATGAAAACCAGGTCAGTATTCTTTGAGCAATACATTGTTTCTAGAGATTTTTACAAAGAGGCCTTCTAGATAGGGGGCAAGGTGCCTCTGAAATTGTTTTTAATAGGTGTTAAAGCCAAGTGACACGTCAAAGGGGCATTTGAAAGACTCCCTCTATCAAAGCAAGGGCTGTGTGAATCACCCAGGAAATTGGTCAAGATTACCTTAAAAGTAGCGAGCCAGCCTTTACTAAGTGTTAGTTCCCTCCCACCCCTACCCCCATCCACCCCAGGCATAATCCTAGCTTTATAAGATCTTACACCTATTAAGGGGGGGAGTGGTATTCACATTCCCTTCTAGGTTCAGCTGATTATCCTCACCAGGAATAGATGTTGAGGCCCGGAAAGTAATTAATCTTGAGATGAACAAAGTCTTTTAAACTTATTTGGGATATTTGTATTAGTACAAGTTATCCCTAGTAACTAAAAACAACTTCAATAACTAAGCAAAACTTTAAAACTAAGATGCAGATAGCAGTACAGCAGCAAGATAGGGTTTAACCAGTCTTTTGTATTGAGTGTCACATGTACAATTTTCTCCCAGTTGATGAGAGGTCTTACGTGTGCACTAGGTGCAAGGAACTCTTTGCCCTCAGAGAACGAGTGTGATCTCTGGAGACTAGAGTAGCGGAAGACATAAGAAAGTCAGAGAGGTACATAGACGAGACCTACAGAGACCATAGTATTTAAGCCCCTACCTACAGTCTGGCAACCTCTCAGCTACCATGGAGGAGAGAGGTCTCATGAAAGGAGAGTACCATCTTGGTGAAGCAGGAAGTGATCCTGTAGCTAGGACCTGTCCACCAGGAGATGTAGCAGCCTTTTGCACTGAGGATGTTTCTCCACGGCCATGTGCCCATTAGGGAAAGGTTAGGATGGCCGTTATAATGGGTGATTCAATCATTAGGCATGTAGTTACTGGGTGGCTGGTGGACATTAGGATCACCTGGTAGCATGCCTGCCTGGTGCAAAGGTAGCAGCCCTCATGCACCACATAGACAAGGTTTTAGATAGCGCTGGGGAGGAGTCTGCTGTCTAGGTGCATGTTGATACCAATGACTTAGGAAAATGTGGGAGGGAGGTTCTGGAGGCCAAAGGGAAGTTGAAATCTAGAACTTCCAGGGTAGTATTCTCCGAAATGCTTCCCATGCCACATGAAGGGCCAAAAAGGCAGATGGAGCTCCAGAGTCTCAATGCGTGGATGAGACGATGGTGCAAATAAAAGGATTTTGGATTTGTTAGGAGCTGGGTAATTTTCTAGGGAAGGGAGGGGTTTGTCCGAAGGGATGGGCGGATGGAACTAGGCTGCTGGCATTAACATTTATAAAGGAGATAGAGCAGCTTTTAAACTAGATAATAGGGGAAAGCACAGTAACATAGTAAATGATGGCAGATATAGACCAGTATGGCCCAGTAAGATGGCAGGAGTAGGTGCACCCCTCCCCATGTCTTTGTTTAGGGGTGCACCGTGCATCCCTTCCCATGTCTTTGTCCAGGGGTGCCCTGCCACACTGTGCAGGCCACCCCTCCCCATGTCTTTGTTTAGGGGTGAATCCACCGCTCTATGAAGGACACCCCTATTTGTTGAGAAATTAGATGGTTCAGTTTATTTTGATTTTATCCTGTTGCTGTAAAGGGATCCACTGTGTCTGTCCCATGCCATTTTGAATTCCGTCACTGTGCTTGCCCCCACCACTTCCATTGGGAGGGCATTCCAAGCATCCACCACCCTTTCAGTGAAAAAGTATTTCCTTACATTGACTTTCAATTTACCACCTTGCAGCTTCATGTTATGCCCTCTAGTTTTACAGCTACCCTGTCTTTGGAAGAGGTTTATTTGTTCATTATTTCTCTTTTTTTTTTTCAAAACTCTGTTTATTAAGTATTACAGGATACAAAGAAACAAATGGCAAACCAACGTGTACAATTTTTACTATTCCAAACACCAAATCTGGTCCCGGGCGGGGCTGTGTCTTGTCCACCACCCTGGGAGCCCGACATACACCAACATCACTTCTTCCAAATAACCAGTACCCCCCAGCAAGCCCCCCTCCAACCCCCCCCTCCCTCCCCCCCCCACCCTACCCCCTCCCTCCCCCCCCCACCACCCCCTCCCTCCCCCCCCCTCCACACCCCCACCGCCGGGAGCACAGCAGCATGAGGCACCCCTCAGGGGACACCAACTTCACAGACTATTATTATCCAAGTTGTAATACTGCACTGCGTGCCTTGGGACCCAAGCGCTGAATATAAGGCATCCAAATCAGCAAGAAGGAAGCCCAGGCCCGAGGGTGTCTTAGCGCCACTCTCCGCTCCAAGAGCATAAGTTGATGCAGGCTATTGCGCCACTCGCAAAAGGTAGGGGCCACCCGCTCCCTCCATCGACTAAGTATAGGGCCTTTACCCACCAAACAGGCCTTACACACCAATACCCTGTCCCAGCGGCCTTTCAGGTGGAGTGGTCCCAGCTGATCCAGCACTACCAGAATCCCCAACCAACAAAGCTGCTGCCCCAACAGTCCACTCAAATAGGTCTCAATATGCCTCCAATACCGACGAATAGAAGGGCACCCCACCACATATGACCCAGATCTGCTAAGGCACACGAACACCTGGGACAGCCGCCATGGGGGGCAAGATGACTCCGAAACGCTCGCCTCGGGGAGAAATGGGCGCGAAGGATACATTTAAACTGCACCTCTCGCCAACGAGCCCCATCCACAAGTTGCGCAATCCTACTCAAGGCCGCCCGTACGGATCCCTGCGCGACCTCCCGTCCCAACTCTCTCGCCCAAAGACTTTCCACCACTGAATAGTCCGGGGGCACCTCTAACTGATCCAAACGTTTCTTCAAGTCCGCAATCGTTGGCGGAGTATCCGCCCCCAGTGCAAAGAACTCCAAAAGACGCTCCGAATGTTCCACCGTAAGCTCCTGCCGCGGCAGGGAGCCGATATAATGAGATATCTGAGCATGTGCAAAAGCCGAGGTGCCCTGAGGCAGCCCATACTCCCTACAGAGCACCCCCAAGGCCTTACCGCAGCCGGCCGGGTCCACCAGCTGTCCCAACCGCCGTATCCCAGCTCGCTACCACTGACGAAAGGGGGCCGAATCCGAGCCCGGCAAAAAACAGGCATTGCCTCGTATAGGCAACCAGCAGGACACCGCCGCATCACTGCCCCAACACTTATTTAATTGTTGCCATGTCCGCCGAGTAGCCTGCAACAGAATACTGTTCATCAGCCGAGCCGGCAAGACAGTGCCCGGTAGATGCAAAACCGCTTCCAAGGAGTGGGGCGCCACAAAGGCTGCTTCCAATCCGTGCGGAGTATAAGTCTCAGTATCCCCTAACCAATCACTCAGGTGACGTGCCTGACATGCCAGCGCATACTTCCAAAAATCGGGCATCCCCACTCCCCCCGAACGCCACCCTCCCCGCAGGCGCGCCAGCGGTATCCGGGCCTTACAACCTTTCCAAAGGAATCCCCGAATCTCCCTCTCCAAACGCCCCAAATCAGGTTTCAAGAGCCACACCGGAAGTGTTTGCATCCAATAGAGCACCCGTGGGAAGATCACCATCCCCAAAGCGGCCACTCTACCGAGCAAAGACAGAGGGAGAGGGGCCCACACCCTCAACTGTGCTCGAACCTTCGCAAAAATACGTTCAAAGTTCGCTGGATACAACAATGTCGGTTTCCTCGTTAACAAAATGCCCAGATAGATAATAGAGTCCGCAGCCCAGCGGAGCGGGAAGCTCCCAGACCAGCTTCCCCGTAGCGTGCCCCCTACATCCAATGCCTCTGATTTAGCCATATTAATACGCAACCCCGCAAACTGTCCATAGCATGTAAGCTCCTCAAGCAGGCACGAAAGCGATCGCTGGGGGGAAGACAGATGTACCAGTATATCATCGGCAAATGCGGCAACCTTAAAGCCATAGGAGCCGATACGGACACCACCTATGTCCGGGGAGTCCTCGATCTTAAGTATTAACGGATCTAGAGAGAGCACAAAAAGTAAAGGGGAGAGCGGGCAGCCTTGACGCGTGCCACACTCCAAACGAAACGGATCCGACAACACTCCATTACAAAGGACCCCCGCCGTGGGTTCCATATACAGCAACTCCACCATCTGACAAAAAGGAACTCCTAACCCATAATAGGGCAAAAGAAACTGCAAATACTCCCACTGGACCTGGTCAAACGCCTTTTCGGCGTCAAAGCTAATTACCAAGGATTGGAGATCACGTTCCCGAACCCATTCGAGAGAGGCTAGAAGTCGCCGCAAATTCCGCACGGCATAAAGCCCTCTAACAAACCCGACTTGCGACTCATGAAACAAGTCCCCCAACACTAAAGCCAACCGGTCCGCCAAGACCTTCGCAAAAATTTTCAGGTCAAAATTCAATAACGAAATAGGCCTATACAAAGCTGCTTGAGAGGGGTCTTTCCCTGATTTAGGAATTAGGGAAATATACACATGATTAGTGCCCCATTTAAATTCCCCCTGCTCCACACGCCTATGGTATACGGTGTCACACCTCCTCTGGCCTAGCGGTAGCCTCCTGTATTGCAAGGCCCCTGGAGGGTGGTAGTTGTGCCTTTATGAATATAAACGCAAACACTTCTTTCTTCAAATCAAAGGGTTTTTATTCCCCGTCCCATTGAGGGTATTTCATCTTCAAGGAACATAAATTATAAGCTTTGCTTGGGCATCTCATGTACAATAACAAATGTAAACATAACTTGCTTTCTTCAGCTTTTAAAGGATAAATCAACAGAAGAACAAAAAGCTTAAATATTGCTATAAGGTTCTCTCCCTGGTAGCTGAGAGTAGAGCATACCTCTGTTCTGCCTCGAGAGAGAGAGTTACAGGCTTGTTGCTGTATTACTGAAGTTAAGACACCAAGTTACTTTCCTTATCTCAGGGAGAATTCAGGTTCACTTAATGATAAAGAACAATCCATTAATTCCTGTGTATTATTCTCCTCAGCATTCTGGTATTCCATCATCTCTGGTTGACTGGTATATTCATTCTGTACTTTGGGAGTACTATGAGAGACTTGCTGCCTAAGCACGTCAACCAGGAAGTTCTTTTCTTTCACCGGGCTAGAGCCTCTCTGGGTATTACCATATATACGGGAATAGAGATTTCCCAGGCACTGCCCCTGCTGGTA
The DNA here is from genome assembly GCA_033557465.1 of Ichthyophis bannanicus. Classification (NCBI taxonomy): domain Eukaryota; kingdom Metazoa; phylum Chordata; class Amphibia; order Gymnophiona; family Ichthyophiidae; genus Ichthyophis; species Ichthyophis bannanicus. Next base: position 86,370,358 of record CM066043.1, read on the forward strand.
CTTTTGAGTAGAGCTTAGCCCCTTACTTGCTCTGCTCGTAGGATAATTAAGGGAACTTTCCAACCTATCCAGGTTTCCCTTTTGTAACCCAGCTGAGCTGAATCGGAGTGCTCGTGACGGAGTTTCAGACGGAGCTGTGAACTTACAATTACAAAACTCTTCCGCTTTATCTGGTAAGTAAAAGCTTTTCTTGTTCATACACACTATTTGGCTGTGGATATCTCTCTGATTTATTCAGGTCCTCGGGTTCCCTCTGACCTTCATATGGGCACTCTAATTGCTCCAGAGTTTCTTTATCACTCTCTCTTGCATTCCCATACCTGTGCCAGACTTCCCGGGGCTTTAGCTGCCCTCTCTGTATTTTCTCCAAGTGTGTCCTTGGCTGCCACGGCTTCTCTCTCTCTCTCTCAGCTCCGGCACCAGCTCCTGGCTTTGCCTTACTCCTGATCCGAATCCTGAACTGTCTCTGAATGTCTGAGAGCTTGTTTTAAACCCACGTTCGCTTGCTCCACCCTTAGTTAGCTGAACCCTGTCAGGTGAAGTGAATTCCCTTCCTGTGCTAGCTGGGTGTGTCCTGATTGAGCTTTTGCACGTGTTCCTGCATTGCTCAGGGTAACTATCTGACACTTTCTTGTTTACCCTGTCAGTTTTTCTATTTTCACTTGTGCTGGGCTGCATTTCTTCTATCTGTACAGGGTCTACCCTGTTACAACGGCCACTAAGGTTGGAGGCGCCAACTCGCCCAATAGCTTATAAAACTCAGCACCAAACCCGTCCGGGCCGGGGGCCTTACAACAACTAGCCCGCTGAATAACTCCCTGGACCTCATCCACCGTTATCGGAGCATCTAGGCAAGCCCTCTGTTCGGCTGTCACTCTCGGCAACGACAGCTCTTGCAAGTACTGTTGCATGGCCTCCGGCGCTCCCTCCCTCCGGGCGTATAATTTCTGAAAAAAGGAGCGGAACACTCGAGTAATACCCACATTATCCTTATACAAAACCCCCTGATCATCGCGCAACGCTGCCACCAACCGATGACCCTGTAAGCAACGCGCCAAGAGTTTCCCAGGTTTATCTTCAAAACGAAAGAGCTGATATTTGTAATACATATACGATTTCTTTGCCCGCTGGTGAAGTAGTTCATTAAGAGACGTTTGCAATTCCCAAAGCCGTCGCCGATTCAATATACTAGCGTCTCCCGCACAACGCCACCGAGCGCGCACCACCTGCTTCTCCAACTGAACAATTTGCCGCGCCACCAACCTCCGTTTCCTCGCTGCATATACAATAATATCCCCGCTTAATACGATTTTGGCCATCTCCCAAAGTAGTTCCGGGTCATCCCTATGGCGCTCATGGTGTTCCATAAACTCCTGCCAATGCCGGGTAAGATAGGTACGGAACTCTGCATCCTGATATAAGCCCAGCGGAAAACGCCAAAGCCGCGTCGACCCGGTCGGGCCACCCCCACCGAATTTGACCCAAACTGGAGCGTGGTCGGACACCGCCAAGGGGCCGATCTGCGCATCCTCCACCTGTGCAAACAACCTTTCAGAAACTAAGATATAGTCCAACCTGGCACTAGTTCCATGGGCTCTCGACTGATGGGTGAAATCCCGCTCATCAGGGTGGAGCAATCTCCATGGGTCCACCAGGCCCAGATGCCTGCAAAGGCCCTTCAAAGCCTTAGTAGTCGGGATGCGCAGGTGTGCCCCTCCCCCCTCCGACACATCTAGCCCTATGTCCAATACCCCATTCAAATCACCCGCCAGAATCAAGGGAACATCAGGCAGTTGCTCGAGTCGAGACGCAAGACGGTCGTAAAACGCCCAATTCAATACATTAGGGCTATACAAACAGCCCAACACTACAGGCCGACCGTCCAAGTTACCATAAAGTAAAATGTAGCGGCCCTCGGAATCAGAATACTCCTTAAGTAGCTCAAAACGGGTCCTCTTGCTAATCAATATGACCACTCCTCCCTTTTTTCCCTTGGCCGGGGACCCCCAGCACTGCCCCACCCACATTTTCCGCAATTTAACATGCTCCTCCACTGTCTGGTGGGTTTCCTGCAACATTGCTATGTCACATTTCAGCCGGGCCAAGGCCTGCAACACCTTATATCTTTTAATAGGGCTGCCAATTCCACAAATATTCCAAGAGATAACCTTCAGGGTGGGTCAAACAAGGTCAAGCAATTTGCATCATTCCAAGGACAACAAAAAGGTGGGACCCCCCCAGCCTGGGGCCCCCCCTCCAGCCATATACTGTCCCCGTACAAGTCATTGCCACTCCCACCACCGTGCTGCTGTGCCCCCCGCGACCCCCCACCCTCCCCCCTACCGCCAACCCACCCCTCTCCCCTACCTCCTCCACCCCACTCCCCCGCCATGCCCTTATGGTCTACCCCCCGCCCTATCCTATTCCCTCCCTCACACTCAATCACTAACCTCCCACCCGCTCCCATCCGGGTCACCTAAGATGTGATAGGAACCCCCCTCCCCCGATCTAACCGGCCCTACTCAGTAGCATGGATCCCGACACAGTCTCACTCACATCCTAAACGCTCTTGAGGTAGCCCTCCCCGAGGGGCCGAGCATCAAATGCAGCCATCCCTCCTACCAAGCCATTGTCGCCCAAACAAAGGGAAGGGCCACCCCCGAGCCCGCCTAATATAACAGTCGCCACCCATTCCACCCCAAACACACTGCATCCATACATCTTAACCAGCCACTACCCCCCCATTCACACTTTGGCCCATTCCCCTTCCAATCAGACATCTAGCCCTCACCCTCCCGCCTCCCCCACAGCCAGAACAGTACCAAGCCTACATTCGGCAGTCACAACACACAATAGTAGATAAAATTCAAACATCATAAACAAACTGGCAGAACAAGTCCTTTCTTCTCCCAAGTGCTGCCCGGACAGGGCAAAAGAGGCAAAATTGGGGCTGCAGGGTTGCGGGGCGTCATCCAAGGTCACCTGCGGATTGCACCAACTGGGAGCGCACTGAAACCCACCCGGGCTTCCGGTAGCAGTTGAGGCAACCACGAGGTTCAACCACGGTGCACCAGGCCACATCCCGTCCAGGCTGTCCAGCGGCACCAATGCAGGCCCACACTCCACAGAATAAAGGTTCCTAATACTCCATACCGACAACGATAAGGGTCATCGTCCAGGCAGAAAGCATTGGTAGGCCTCAGAAAACCCACCCCAGTCAACAGGGCACAGTCCTACGCCAGGGTGTCGCGAGTAGAAGGAAAACACACCTCACTGGTCCTCCAGATTGGACATCCTCCCTGGTGTCAGCTTTTCCACATAGGCCTGCGCCGCCTCCGCAGAATCAAACGCTCGGTGCGAGCCCTTTTGCAACACGTGGAGTCTGGCAGGGTACTGGACACTGAACCGCACCCCAGCTTCTATCAGTTTTTGGCACAGTGGCGCATAGGCCTTCCTTCGTTGGCTCAGGGCAGCGGAATAATCCTGTGTTATCCGAATCTTCGCTATCTCCCATTCGACCGTACCCCTTTGCTTCGCCGCTCGGAGCACCGCGTCCTTTTGCGTGTAGCATAAAAACTTCGCCAAGACCACCCTGGGCCTGTGGTTCCCGGATTGCGGCTTAGGCCCCATTCTATGTGCTCTTTCCACCACGATGGGCCTATTCGAGTCCGCCTCCTCTCTTAGGAAAGTGGCCAAGTTTTCCACATATCCTCTCAGATCCTTATCTGGGACAGATTCTGCGATCCCCAGAAACCGCAGGTTGTTTCGCCTAGACCTATTTTCTAGGTCATCCAGCTTCAGCTCATGAGCTTTTGAAGTCTTCTGCAGCACGGGCAGCTCCCGCTTAAGGCCCTCCACTTCCTCCTCAGCATGTGCAATACGGGTCTCCGCTTCCTGCACCCGCACACCCAGAGTACCCAGAGAACTCTGGAGCACGTCCATCTTCGCGTGCAGTGCTTCGAATTGCGTCGCCAAGGCGCTGGTGACTGCCGCCGAGATTTCCTCAGTCATGGTGGAGGAGGCCGGAGCACTGTGTTTGGGAGGGGACTCCGCCATTTTAAGGGTACTCACAGCGCGCTCCTTATCTCGCCGCCCTGCCTTTGCCGCAGCCGCCATTCCCACTCACTGATCTCCAGCTGGTGTCAGACGATTCCTCTGGGCACTCCACAGCTAATAGGCTCCAAGCCACTGTTAAAACGGCAGTTTAGCAACTTCTCAGGGGAGCGGGGTCCGGAGCCCAAGCTTCACACGTCTGCTCAGGCTCACCGCATCACGTGACCTCATTCATTATTTCTCTTTAAGTATTTAAAGGTCTGAATCATATCTCCCCTTTCCCTCCTCTCCTCCAAAGTGGACATATTTAGGACTTCAAGTCTCTTCTCATAAGGCTTCTGATGCAGGCTCCAAATCATTTTGGTTGCCTTCCTCTGAACAATTTCCATTCTTTTTACATCCTTTGCAAGATATGGTCTCCAAAATTGAGCACAGTATTCCAAGTGAGGCCTCACCAGTGACTTATACAGTGGTATTAGTACCTCTTTCTGCTGGTAATTCCTCTTTGTATGCAGCCCAACATCCTCCTGGCTTTTGCCACTGCCTTGTCGCACTGTTTTGCCACCTTGAGATCTACAGAAATAATCACACCAAGGTCTTTCTCCTGATTCGTGCACACCAACCTCTCACCCCCTATTGCATACATTTCCCTTGGATTTCTGCTGCCCAAGTGCATGACACTGCACATCTTTGTATTAAATCTTAATTGCCAAGCATTAGACCATTCTTCCATGTTTTGTAGATCTTTTCTCATGTTAAGCACTCCTCGGGGGAATCCACTCTGTTGCAAATTTTTGTGTCATCTGCAAAAAACCAGACCTTTCCATTCAGTCTTTCAGCAATATTACTCACAAATACATTGAACAGTGCCGGGCTCAGGACTGAACCCTGGGACACCCCGCTAATCACCTTCCTTTCATCCAAGTGAGCTCCATTTGCCATCACCTTCTGTCGTCTATCAGTCAACCATTTTCTGATCCAGTTTACCACCTTGGGACCTGTCCCCAAACTACTGAGTTTATTGATAAGCCTCCTATGAGGGACAGTATTAAAGGCTTTGCTGAAATCCAGGTAGTTGCCATCCATCGCATGCCCCTGATCTAGTTCTCTGGTCACCCAGTCAAAGAACTCAATCAGATTTGTTTGGCAAGATCGTCCTTCAGTAAAACCATTTTGCCTTGGATCTTGCAACCTGTTGGTTTTGAGAAAGTTCACTATTCGCTCTTTCAGGAGTGCCTCCGCTACTTTTCCTGCCACCGAGGTAAGGCTCACGGGCCTGTAGTTTGACACTTCTTCCCTGTCACCACTTTTGTGTAGAGATATGACATCAGCCATTCTCCAGTCCTGAGGAACTTCTCCTGTTTCCAAGGATCTGTTGAAAACATCCTTTAACGGCCCTGCAACAACCTCTCTGGGCTCTTTCAGTATCCTGCGATGTATCCCATCCGGTCCCATGGCCTTGTTCACTTTCAGTTTTGCAAGTTGTTCTAACACATCAACTTCTGTGAATGGTGTGGTATCTACTTCATTCCCATTTTTATATTTGGGAGTCACAGGTGGTCCTTCTCCAGGGTTTTCTTTAGTAAAAACAAAGCAGAAGTATTTGTTTAGCAATTCCGCTTTTTCAATGTCACTTTCCACAAGTCCGTTCCCAACACTTCTGAGTCCTGTAAGTCCATCTCTGATCTTCTTCCTTTCCCGAATATACCTGAAGAAAGTTTTGTCGCCACACTTAACATCTTTAGCCATCTTTTCCTCTGCCTTTGATTTTGCTATCCTTACTTCTCTTTTTGTCTCTTTGAGTTTGATCCTGTATTCATTTCTGTGTTCCTCTGTTTGCATGCTTTTGAATTTTGCGAAAGCTGTGTTTTTTTGCCTTTATTTGAGCAGCCACTTCTTTGGTTTCCTTCTCCTTTTGTTTTTATTTACTTTTCTTACATATTTATCTGTTGCCCCTTTTATTGCCACCTTTAGTTTAGCCCATTGCAATTCCACTTCCCTTATCTCCTTCCACCCTGTCAACTCCTCCTTTAGGTACTCGGCCATTTTATTGAAGTCGGTGTTTTTGAAGTTTAGCACTTTGAGCTTGCTATGATTGGACTGCACCTTGGCTTTTATCTCAAACCACACTGTGTGATAATCGCTGCTGCTCACAGGGACACCCACCCAGACATTCGACACGCTCTCACCATTGGTGAGCACTAAATACAGGGTTGAGCTTTCCCTGGTTGGTTCCATCACCATTTGTCTAAGTAACACATCTTGGAGAGCATCCACAATTTTTTTTTTGCTGCTTTCCAGATTTGCAGAAGGAGTAATCCAGTCCACATCTGGTAGATTAAAGTCACCCAATATGATCGTTTCTCCCTTTGTGGCTATCTTGGCAATGTCTATAATCAATTTGTTATCTATCTCTTCGATTTGAGTTGGAGGTCTGTAGACTACAGCAGTATGGATGACAGTGCCATCTCCTCTTTCCAACACAATCCAGAGCGCTTCTTCTTTTCCCCAAGCCCACAGTCACCCAAGAGTGCATGGTTCGGAAGAATGTATCCTTGAAAGGTACTAACAAAACAGGGAATTTATGACATCCAAACAGAGGTTCCAATAAATATAAAAGTTACCCAGATGCCCTTAAGTACAGAGCTGAAAGATTCCAAATTACAAACTATATCGCAATGATAGAGTAGATCAAATTGGTGGAGGTGTTGCGCTCTGTTAGAGGGCATTGTGTCACATAGGAATAAAGTTTTGCAGGAAACAAAATATGCTGTAGAATCTCTATGGAAATTCCATGTAAAAAGGGGAAGGTAATGGCAGTGGGGGCGTACTAACGAGGGGAAGCTATTTTGGGCCTAGTCCTTAGTGGCATGCAGGATCTGGCGCAAGAGATAAGGGTGTTAGGGCCACTTGGCAATAGTGATCATAGCATGATCGCATTTATGAAAGAAGGATGACAAGGAAATCCACAGTACTCCCAGTTAACTTTCAAAAGGTAGACTATGATAAAATAAAGAAAATAGTTAACAAAAGACTAAAAGGAGCAGCTGCAAAGGGTAGAGATTTGCATAAACCATGAGCATTGTTTAAAAATACACTCTCGGAAGCCAAGAACAGATGTATTCCTCGCTTTAAGAAAAGTGGAAGGAAGGCCAAAAAACTGCCAGCATGGTTTAAAGGTGAAGTCAGAGAGGCTATTGCAGCCAAAAAGGAATCTTTCAGGAAATGGTAAAAGGAGGCAAATGATGAAAACGGGGAAACAACATAAGCATTGGCAAGTTAGAAGCAAGGCATTGATAAAGCAGGCAAAGAGAGAATTTGAAAAAAAGCTTGCCATGTAAGTAAAAATACATAATAGCTTTTTCAAGTATATTCGTAGCAAAAAACCTGTGAGACAGTCAGTTGGATCACTGAATGATAGAGGAATAAAAGGGTTGCTAAGTGAAAACAAGGCCATAGCGGAGAGACTGAATGAATTCTTTGCTTCGGTCTTTACTGAAGAAGATATAGAGAATTTACCCATGCCTGAAATGGTATATAAAGGTAATGTATCGGAAGAATTGAAAGAAATATCGAAAAACTGGAAAGATGTATTTCAACTATTTGATAAACTGAAGAGTACCAAATCACCTGGACCAGATGGTATACATCTAAGGAACTGAAATATGAGATTTTAGACCTACTATTAGTAATCAGTAAACTATCAATAAAATCAACTATAGTACTGAAGAGTGGAGAATGGCCAATGTAACTCCAATATTTAAAAAGGGTTCTGTGGTGATGCGGGAAACTACAGACCTGTGAGTCTGACATCACTACCGGGCAAAATGATAGAAACCATTATAAAGAATAAAATTATTAATCATATATATAGTCATGGTTTATGGGAGAAAGTCAACATGGATGTAGCCAAGGAAAGTCTCGTCTTACAGTGCAGCACAAAGAGTTCACCTTAGTCGCTATTGTACAGATGTAAATAATTACCCAAGTTCTTGACCCAAGTTCTAGTACCTGTTAATTGTAAATGCAGATCAACCAGTTTGAAATGTGTATATAGTTGTTCCATGTAAACCGCACTGATGAGGAATAGCGCGGTATATAAGAGAATGTAAATAAATAAATAAATACTAATCTGTTGTATTTTTTCTGAAGGTGTGAATAAACATGTAGACAAAGATGAGCCGGCTGAAATAATGTATCTGAATTTTCAGAAAGCTTTTGACAAGGTCCCTCATGAGACACTCTTGACGAAATTAAAAAGTCATGGGATTGGAGGCAGTGTAGTATTGTGGATCAGAAACTGGTTAAAAGACAGAAGGCAGAGAGTAGGGCTTAATGGCCAATTTTCTCAATGGAGAAAAGTAAATAGTGGAGTACCCCAGGGATCTGTGCTGGACCCGTTGCTTTTTAACATATTCATAAATGACCTAGTAATGGGAATAATGAGTGAGGTGATCGAATCTGCAGATGACACAAAATTATTCAAAGTTGTTAAAACTCAAGAGGATTGTGAAAAATTGCAAGAGGACCTTGAAAAACTGGAAGACTGGGCATCCAAATAGCAGTTGAAATTTAATGTGGACAAGTGCAAAGTTATGCACCTAGGAAAGAACAACCCAAACTTTGGTTACACAATGCAAGGTACCACTTTAGAAACCATCACCGAGGAAAGATTTAGGAGTCATCGTGCATAGTACTTTGACCCCCGACCCCCCCCCCCCCCCCCCACCCAGTGTGCAGCAGCGGACAAGAAAGCTAATGAATGCTAGGAAACATAAGAAAAAAGAATGGAGAATAAAACCAAGGATATTATAATCCCTCTGTATTGTTCCATGGTTTGACCACACCTTGAATATTTTGTGCAATTCTGGTCATCGTATCTTAAAGGGACAGAGAAGATCCACCAAAATAGTAAAGGGGATGGAAGGATGCCCCTATGAGGAAAGATTTAAAAGGTTAGGGCTCTTTTAAACTTAGAAAGAGAAGATTGAGGGGAGATATGATAGAAGTCTATAAATGAATGAACAGAGTGGAACGGGTTAATGTAGATCGGTTGTTTACACCATCAAAAAGTAGAAAGACTAGAGGACATGCAATGAAGCTACAGGGTAACCCATTTAAGACTAATAAGAGAAAATATTTTTTCACTCAATGCATAATCAAACTCTGGAATTCGTTACCAGAGGATGTAGTAAAAGCTGTTAGTGTAGCTGGGTTTAAAAAGGTTTGGACAAGTTCCTGGAGGAAAGATCCATAAACCATTATTGAGGACCCGGGAAATCCCTTGCTTACCCCAGGGCGAGTATTATGGAAGCTGTGGACTTTGGCTACATGCCAAGTACTTGTAACCTGGATTAGCCATTGTTGGAAACAGGATACTGGGCTTGATGGACCTTGGTCTGACCCAGTATGGCATTTCTTATGTTCCTATGTTCTTACAAGGAAACATTTGGGCAGAAAAGACTATTTGAGGCCAGTGGTCATTACAGTGAACTCAGAATACAGTCACACCAGGTAGAAACTCACAGGGACGGGGAAGTTTCTTCATGTGATACAGAGGAACAATATCTCCTTCTACTGGCACTGCTGAGCCATACAGAATGCTATACAAGAAGGCTACCTTTGAAAAAGTACACAAAAAAACATGAATTGTCGGAGCGTTGAAAAAGTGAGGAGAGAATTTGTGCTTCAACTCACTCAACCATATGCTCCATTTTAATCATTTTTATTAAACTGAAAAAATTCAAATTCATGTTTGTATTTTCAATGCTTAAAAGATAAAAGAAATTCTAGTACTTATCTGAAAAACATGAAATGCACCAAGAAAGCCCCAAAATGCAAGGTGACACGTTTAGAGTCCAAAAATGATCAGAGAAACTTTGTCAGGCTTTGTTGGGGCATACGGAATGGCATCTTCTAGCAACCACATCATCCATCACCCTTTTCCCTCCCCCTTACTAGACTGTTCATCGTTTGACAACCCCACCCATCCTCTGATTTCTCCATATCATCCAGCCACCCCCTCCACCATTTTCCCCTCACAGCCTCCCTGGAACTGGAAGTCGCATCATCCATAGCCTTCCCCTGACCTCCACCATGTTATCTGACACTGTTCCACCTTATTCTACTGCTATACCACCCAGAATGCCTTTCCCTTCCAACCAAAAAGGTGTTCCGCTGCCCTTGCACATACATGCTATCTGTGCCGCTCATACACCCATTCGGCACTCGCCATTCCTTTTGACCTCTGTAGCCCTGGGATGCTGGCACTTTTGAGCACACCCCAGGCTAGCATCCTGGCTTCCACTGCTCTTCACTGGCCTGAGTCTCTTTCCAGAGACACTCCGTCAGGCTTAGCCTCTCTCGTTGCTTCACCTCAGCCTCTGTGCTTCACTCTAGGGTGCCCTTCCCAGGCTGTGCAGTGCAGTTCTCAGCCTCTGTGCTCCCCTTTCCTACTTTCCAGCTCCTGCTTTCTTCCTTCTTGTACCCCTTAAGCAGCACGCTCTGACTCTCAGGGCTCCCTTCATCTCAAGAGTGAAGGGTGAGGGACTTTTCAACTCCAGCTGCACTTCCCTTCCCCTTTTCCACATGCTTTTTTTTTTGCATGGCGCTGCTTTGATTCTCTGGGGCATGAGCTTTACTTGTAGCACATGCCCACATGAGTTCCTCCTCCTTATGGACAGTGCTTCCTCTTCCCACTCTTGCTCCACTGATGCCATTTCCTCTACTCTGAGGGGCATAAGGCTCTTCCTGCACCCTGCTTGTGGCTGACGAGAGGTTGGTGTGCACAGACCAGTAGAAGGACCTCGGAATGTTTGCTTCTGAGAATCTCAAGGTGGTGAAACAGTATGACAAGGTCGTGGCAAAAGCCAGAAGAATGCTGGATTGCATACAGAGAGGAATTACCAGCAGGAAGGAAAAGGTACTAATGCCTGTACAAGTCGCTGGTGAGATCTCACTTGGAATATTGTGTTCAGTTTTGGAGACCATATCTCGCAAAGGATATAAAAAGACTGGAAACGGTTCAGAGGAAGGCGACCAAAATGATTTGGAGCCTGCGTCAGAAGACTTATGAGAAGAGACTTGAAGACCTAAATATGTACACTCTGGAGGAGAGGAGGTACAGGGTGATATGATTCAGATCAGGGGCAGCTCAAAGCAATCTGCTGCCTGAGGCGAAGGATGAGATGGCGCCCCAACATCCATAAACCTATTTGAAAAGCTGAACAACTCAAATTACTACAGTACAGTATAGATCTTTATGTACAAACTCCATGTTAACAGAACACCTGGCCTCAGACACGCACTCAAAACACAGACCCTCACCAAGTACAGAATAAGTAACCACAATCTAAAGTAAAAATAAAAATATGTAGACAAAATTTAAACTGAAACCCCAAGAAGCCAGACTCTGCATGCAGTGCAACATCAGATAAATAAGAGATGCAGTTACCCCATCCTGTGTAAAATATAAAGATAGCACAAAGTCCAATCACTAAAATTTAAATAAAATTATTTTTTCTACCTTTGTTGTCTGACCATTTTATTCTCTGATCATGCTGGTCCTGATCTGAGGCTTCTGCTTTCCTGCCTTCTCTTAGCTCTCTTTCTGTAGTCTATGGTCCATCTGCCATTCTTATCTCTTCTTTTGTTTTCTTCATTTCCTTCCATCAGCCCATTTCCAGTTCCAGTAACCCTCCCCAGTATCGACCCACTTTCCAGTCCTCCCCTCCCAGTACCGTCCAATGTCAACCGCCTTGCATTCCCACGACTGATACTGGTGTCCATTCCCTTCCAGTCCCCCTCCTTCCCCACTGTCCAGCCCCTTCTAGTCCAAATACCATTCCAGGTATCAGCTCATGTCCACTCTCAGTGCCGCCACCCCCCCCCCCCAGTCAGCTCCCTTCCAGTCACCCTACCCTCTGTCCATTCTCCTTCCAGTGCTGTTTGCACATGTCAGCTCCCTTCCAGCCTCCTCCCCATTACCCAGCCACCTACCACTCCCATCCCCAAGTGTCGGCTCCCTTCCAATCCCCCTTCAGTACATCCCAGGTGTCAGCTCCATTCCAGCCCCCTCCTTCCCCCGCCATATCATCTCCTTTCCAGCCCCCTTCATCCCCTGTGTCAGCTCCCTTCTTCCCCCCTCCTTCCTCCTCCTTCCATTGGCAGACCCTCTCAGTATCCACTCCCTTCCAGTCCTATTCTCCCATCCCCCCCACATCAGCCCATTTGTAGCCCTAACCCCTAGTTTTCTTCCAGGGCCAGCAGCACTCTCATCCCCTCCCCCATTAGCCCATTTTCAGTCCCAACCCATTTCCAGTCCTATCCCCCTTATCAGTCCACTCCAGTTCTAGCCCCCCATCAGCCCATTACCAGTCTTAACCCCCCAATAAGTCCATTTCCTGTCCTAGTCCCCTTAATCAGCCCATTACCAGTCCTAGCCCCCCCTCCCAGTCAGCCTATTTCCATTCATAACCCTGATCAGTCCATTTCCAGTTCTAACCCCTCCTCCCAATCAGCCCATTTCCAGTTCTAAGCCCCCCCATCCGCCCTTTTCCAGTCCTAGCGCCCCCCCCCCCCCCAGTTTCCCATCAGTGCCGGCGGGCTCAGCTTTAACAGAGCCACGAGAAAGGGAAACTCTTCTTTCGTGGCTCTGAAAAGCTAAGCCAGCACTGAGGGAAATACAAGGCCAGGGCTCTGCTGGGGAGGCGGGGGGCTGCGGGGCACTTCATTCTGCTGCTGCTGCTGCGGCAGTGGCTCCTGTGTTCATTTTTATTTTTTTTAAGTTGAGTGAGGTGGTATTTTTGGGGGCAATTTTTTCCACCCCCAAAATGTTGCTGCCTGAGGCCACTGCCTCACTCTGCCTCATAGAGCCACCCCTGATTCAGACCTTCAAGTACTTAGAGTATTAACGAACAAACAAACCTCTTCCAAAGACGAGGAAGCTGTGAAACTAGAGGGCATAACATGAAACTGCAAGGGGGTAAACTGAGAGGCAATGTCAGGAAATACTTTTTCACTGAAAGGGTGGTGGATGCTTGGGATGCCCTCCCGATGGAAGTGGTGGGGGCAAATACAGTAATAGAATTTAAAATGGCATGGAACAGACACAGTGGATCCCTTTATAGCAACAGGATAAAATCAAAGTAAACATAACTATCTCTTCTATCTCAACAAATAGGGGTGTCCTACATGGAGTGGTGGGTACACCCCTAAACAAAGGCATGGGGAGGGGTGACCTGCGTGGACTCTTATCGCCTTACTGGACAGACTAGATGGACCATACTGGTCGTTATCTGCCATCATTTACTGTGTTACTATGTTAAAGGTAATTTTAAAACTCTTTAGGGTGGTTTCTGTTACACTGTTTACACTTATTGGTTGTAGAGCATACCACTGTTTAAGGCCCTATTATAAAGCAGATAGCACAATACAAATAATATGGTATACGCACCCAGGCAGAGTCAAAGAACCATCATAGCTTTATTTCTGCCTGTACTCGATGGTACACAGTACCCCCACCTTTATGTTTTTCTGTATCAACCCCTAGAAAATGACAAGAGGAGCTGGGCTAACAGCTCGACGCAGAAACCCTGTGTTAAGAGCCTAGTGCAAGCATTTCTTCACTGAAGCTGCAAGCAAAACATCTCCACTAAACAAGGAGAGCAAGCCAAGCACATGCGCAAGGGGGATCTGCATTGGCAGCACCAATATCTTGCACAGAAAAAAAAACAGTTTGGCACTTGTGCACATGTGCTGGAATACTATCCGGCGCATATAGCCATATTATTCTGTGCAGAATTTCTGCTCAGAAAAAGATCAGTTTTCATATATATACTAATATCATTCTGCACGGAATAATAATATTCATGAGCCAGCTAGCATTCCAGCAGCTGTGCATAACATTCCTCTAACTCATCTCTTCTGCCGGGGGGGGGTTTTCACCAATGCCTTCAGCAAAGCCAGCAAAAAGTTGCAGGTGCTGTACGCTCAAGAAAATGGCCATAAACTCCTCACGGCACTGACTGCAGACGTATGAACTGACTTCTAGCGTCTCCTCAGACCTCATGTTTAAAATCCCAGCACTGACCTCAGCCTTATGGTCTTCTGAGCATGTCTCTGCCTCTGCACTGCACTGCTAATTGCTCCATTACCATCCATTCAAAAGATTTCAATGGGATGTGCTTGCGTTAGATCCCTTCTTGCATCTGTGCTCACAATGGAGCTGAAAATTGGACACAAATAGTGTGCTATCACCTGCACTAATGGCAATGCATTTTAGCTGCATCAAGTTGTGAATTAGCAACCAGAGTAACTCTTCTCTGCTCTGTTTACTCCTTTCTCAACTTTCCCCCTCCCCAATAGCACTGTGCTGCAGGGAGAAGAGGGACTGGACGGACAGGAAGCAGAAGGCCATTTTTTGCAGGGCACTGGCTAATCGAGTTGGGGTACCAGCCCTGTTTGCTGTGAACAGTGACAATGCAGAACAGTACTGTAAATTGGTAACTGTCCATATTATTAGCCGCTATTTACTCTGTAAATATATTTAGTGTTATGTATTTTTTTTCTTTTTAACCATTTGGGGGGTGATTCAATGAGGCATTTTTATAAAGAGTTGCTCCTAAAATGAACTGGGGTTAGTTTTATTGTGGACAAGTGCAAAGTTCTGCAATTAGGGAAGAACAACGCAAACTATAGCTACACAATGCAAGATTCCATATTAGAAGCTACCACCTTGGAAAAGGATCTAGATGTCATTGTGTATAACACATTGAAACCCTCTGTTCAGTGTCTTTTATATTTATCTTTATTTCGGCATTTGATATACCGTCCAAGCGATAGTGTCAGGCAGTATACAAAATCAAATTAGGCTGCAAGTATGGAAATAGAAAAGAACGCCATTTGTAAACAGGAAAGAGAAGAAAAGAGGGAAAAGAAAAAGAGCGAGTAGGCAAGTATAGGTAGAAGGCAAAGGGATATGCACAAAGCTAAACATTAAAGAAGGGGAAGGCTGCCTGGCAGGGAGATAGGAGGGCAATTGGGTGGGTGAGGGGAAGGTCAAAAATGAGGTAAAAGAGATGAGTTTTGAGAATGGCTTTGAATCTAGGGAAAGAGAGTTCAGTGTGGAGCGTGGATGATAGTGAGTTCCAGAAAGCGGGGCCCATGAAGAAGAATGTGTAGTGTGGCGGGCAAGCTCAAGGTGTGCTTGTGTAGGAGAGGGAAGGAAAGATGGTTTGCATGGATAGACCGAAGTAGACGCGGAGGAGCAGGTCTGCAAAATATTGAGGGGTACCGGTGTGGATCACCTTGTGAACAGTGGTGAGTATTTTATATGTGAACCTGGATTTAAGGGGAAGCCAGTGTACATATTTGAATAGAGGAGTAATGTGATCAAATTGGGAGAAATGAGTGAGAAGGTGAGCTGCAGTGTTCTGGATAAAATGTAGTCTGTGAAGTTGGTATTGCAGCAAGCCTGCAAGGATAACATTGCAATAGTCGAGTTTAGACATAATGAGGGGACAGAACAAGAGTGGTTAGTGATGAAAGAGAAAGGAAAAGTCGAACGGCACGAATTTGGCGGAAGGAGACAAAGGAACAATGGATAAATGAGGAAATGTGTTAATGGAATGTAAGAGAGGAATCCAGACTGACCCCAATGTACCTAGAGATGACACAAGAGGTATCGGGGTATCATACAGCATGGGAGCTAATAGTGTGCAGTGGCTGCCAAGAAAGCTAGTAGAATGCTAGGAATTATAAGGAAAGTAAAGGAGAATAAAATAAGCAATATTATAATGCCTCTATATCGCTCTATGGTGCAACTGCACCTTGTGTAATGCATGTAGTTCCACATCTGAAAAAAGATATAGTGGAACTGGAAAAGGAACAGAGAAGGGTGACCAACAGGATAAAGGGATGGAGGCAGGGCCAGCCCATCTGCTAGGTGACTCTTTAGTATTGCTTCCTCCCCCCCCGATTCAGTCTCAGGAGGGGAAGCGGGCAGCGGCAGTATTTCTAAAAGTGGTAGCTTTTTGCCACCGCTTTCTTGCCCGCGGCTGCAAAAAGCTGCCACTTTTGGAAATACTGCCGCTCCCCATCTCTCCCTCCTGAGACAGAATCGGTGGCACCTGGGGGGTGGGGTATCAGTGGTGGCAGCAGCAGCTGGGGGGGGGCCGCAGCCAGGGTTTCTACCTAGGGCGGCAGAAACCTTTGGGCCGGCCCTGGATGGAAGGATACCCTTATAAGGAAAGGCTTAAAAGGTTAGGGCTCTTCAGCTTGAATACAAGAAGGTTGAAAGAGAGATGATAGAGTATAAAATAATGAGCCGAGTAGAACACATAAATGTGAATCTATTATTTATGTCTTAAAAATGTACAAAGATTAGGGGGTATGCAATGAAGCTGCAAAATAGTAATAGTAATCCTCTGGAATTCATTGCCAGAGGATGTAGTAAAAGCTGTTAGTGTAGATGGGCGTAAAAATGATTTGGACAAGCTCCTGGAGGGAAAGCCCATAAACCATTATTAAAGTGAACTGGGGAAATCCACTGCTTACCCCTGTGATAAGCAACTTGGAATCTGTCTACCTTTTGGGATCCTGCCAGGTACTTATGACCTGGATTAGTCACTGTTGGAAACAGGATACTGGGCTTGATGCATCATTGGTCTCTTCCAGTATGGCAAATCTTATGTTCTTACGAGTTGTATGTGCGTGAAAACATATATAGACATCCCTAGGGGTAGAGAATAGGTGGGAGTTGGAGTGGGAGCAACATTTATATATTTATCTTCTAAAATGTATGCAGAAGTGCCTAAACCTATGGGGAAAAGTTATACCTACCTCAGAGCAGGTGTAATTTTGTACAGGAGCTGTCAAAAAGTCCATTTTATAAAGGCACATGGATACAACGTTGGGGCCACTATGCCCTTTTATAAATTACCTTCTTTAAGTATTACTTTGACAACACAGAGATGCCAAGGATGGCCCATCCCAAAGAGTGAGATTTACTGCATTGAAGCCCAATGAGTGAGGTTTTTCCAGTGCAGTTTCAGAAGGATATATTTATCCCCTTTCCCCAAGTAATCTTTTCTCTTTGGCCTCAACCAATCACTCTCTGTCCTTCAGCATTCTCCCTTGAACTCCCTATCATCTCCTCCCAAGGTGGCCAGCAATCTCCTCTTCCCCTCCCTATCACCCTCAAGGTGGCCAACATCTCCCTTTCCCTCCCTACCCTTCCCCACCAAGGTGGCCAGCATATCAACTTCTCCTCCCTATCCCCCACACATCCATCAAGCAACCCCTTCCTCATATAGGGCCCCTCCTTAGGCACATTTTTCTCCTCTCTCACCTTTCCATTAACATCCCTTTCCCTAGGCAAGCCTCCATTTGCCCCTTAAGACCCACCACTTCCATCAGAAGACTCACCCTGATTATGACATGGGCTAGGGTTAACCTTTAACCAGTCAATTTCGGGATTAATAGACAGGGCACAAGGAAGAGGCAGTCAGTCAGTGCCCTTACTGATCTCACCAAGGGGAAATGCGGGGCTCATGAGTTGCTCCTAGATATGGAGGATGGTCCCAATATGCAGTGGTCGGGTGCAGGGCTTGAAGTGGAGCAGGGCCATGGGGGCACTAGCTATGGTGCCCCAATGGCATCTGTGCCCTCCTGCCACATTTACCATGCTTACCGGATAGTGCTGGTCCTGCTCTTGCCATACTATTTGAAGGGAACCCATGGTAAAGAGCAACCATGATGGACTTTCCCTCATAAATGTGTATATGCATACAATGTGTAGTTTGACTCAGAGCTTCCTG
Organism: Ichthyophis bannanicus; assembly: GCA_033557465.1. Lineage (NCBI taxonomy): Eukaryota > Metazoa > Chordata > Amphibia > Gymnophiona > Ichthyophiidae > Ichthyophis > Ichthyophis bannanicus. The sequence goes on from CM066043.1 coordinate 86,388,228, forward strand.
CACAAGTAGCCTCGTTGTTGGGTACTATAGCTGTAGCAATGACACCTGACCAATGTTCAAGGCTTGTGCAGCCATGACGAAGGGCTGTGGGAAGGAGGAGAGGGGTATGCGTGGCTGGCCAAAAGAAGTGGGCACAAATAGGAACCATTTATACCTATTGACCCAGTGTGAGGTGCGAGAGTTCGCACTGCGATTGAATTTGGAAGGAGAGAAGCATGAGACACTGGACTATGCTGGAAAGAGAGGGCAGGGTTTGCATTCATGGTTGGGATTTGAGCTGCAAGCACAAAACAGAATGCATGAGAAGAGAGGGCCTGAACATATGAACTTGAGACTGGGGATGAATGCGTGTGTCATGCCTTATGCGTATGACTTGCCATGACTAAACATAGTTACATATTCTGTCATGCCAATAAATCTAAATCTGAGAAAAAAAAACAGTAGGGGATGGAGAGAAGAGAGAATATCACCAATGAGAGAGAGAGAAAATAGCAGCAGTGGGAGAGAAAGAAGGAGCAGTGGTGTCTCTCTCTCAGCCCACATACCCCACCACTCCCAACCCCGATGCTTTTCCCATAGCATGAATGTGGCAAAGCAAGTAAGAGCCTTGCTCTCTTATGCCTCCTGCTGGTGGGTGGGAAGATTGGATGGGATTGCACCTTGATTATGCTCAGCTGCTCCCATCATGGAGTAGAGCTCCGACATGAGAGCAGGGCATTTCCCCTCCAGTCGGCACTTTTCTTTCTATAAAGAAAAGCATTGGTTATTAATAATATGTAACAAGGAGTGCAAGTAAATAATGTTAAGTACTTGTGTTAAGTACCATCGAGTCAGTGTCAACTCATTGCAACCCTCTGGGTAGCTGTCCTAAACTTGTTTGGTCTTCAGTCAGGTGGCTCATTGTTGAAAAAGTGGCTCCATAGCTGCTGTTATTATATCGATCCATCTCATTGCTGGCCTTCCTCTTTTGCGGTGACCTTCAACCGTGTCAAGCATGTCTTTCTCTAATAATCTCTCTCCTTTTGCAAGATGTGTCCACAGTATGAAAGTCGAAGTCTTGTCATCTGAGTTCTAAAGAAAGCTTTGATTTGATCTCTTCAAGTACTGCAGGGTTTGTTCTTCAGGCAGTCCATGGTATACACAGTATTTTTTGTCAACACTATAATTTAAAGACATCAATTTTCTTCCTATCTTTTTCACTGTCCAACTTTTACATCCATAAGATGTTGTTAAAAATATCATGGCTTGGACAAGTCAAATCTTTGTTTGCAGAGAGATATATCTGCTCTTGGGAATCTTGTCTAGGTCCTTCATAACCATTCTGTCAAGAGCACTGTGTCATGGGATTTCTTGACTGTTTGTTGTTTCTTATTAATCCAAACAGATTAAAGTTTATTTATTTATTTATTTATTTTATTTATTTACTTCTCTTATATACCGCGCTATTAAAATCAGTTGTCCACGGTTTCAATTTCTTTTCCATCAGTGATGAAATTATTGATTTTGCCAGTTGTCAGGATCTTTGTTTTCTTTACATTAAGGTGCAGGCCCATTTTAAGACTATGTTCATTGATCTCAAGAGGCAAATGTTTCAGATCACCTTCACTTTCAGCCAGTACTGTGGTGTCGTCAGCATAGATCAGGATAAGAGCATAAGATATGCCATACTGGGTCAGACCAAGGTCCATCAAGCCCAGTATCCTGTTTCCAACAGTGGTCAATCTAGGTCATACGTACCTAGCAGCTTCCCCAAAAAACACAGGTTCCACAATGCTTGTACTGGGTCACGCATTGATATCCTGGGTCCCTTCTTAATAATGGCTTATGGACATTTCCTCCAGGAACTTGTCCAAACCTTTTTTAAAACCAGCAACACAAACAGCCTTTACTACATCCTCCAGTAACAAATTCCAGAGTTTGATTACATGTTGAGTGAAAAAATATTTTTTTTATTAGTCTTAAATAGTTTACCATGTAGCTTCATTGCATGTCCCCTAGTCTTTCTATATTCTGATAACGTAAACAATCGATCTACGTTTACCCGTTCCACTCCGTTCATTAATTTAGAGACTTCTATCATATCACCCCTCAGCCGTCTCTTTTCCAGGTTAAAGAGCCCTAACCTTTTTAGCCTTTCTTCATAGGAGTATCCTTCCATCCCCTTTACCATTTTGGTGCATCTTCTCTGAAACTTTTCTAATAACGCTATTTCCTTTTTAAGATACGGCGACCAGAATTGCACACAATATTCAAGGTGCGGTCTCACCATGGAACGATATAGAGGCATTATATAATATCTTTTGTTTTATTTTCCATTCCTTTCCTTATGATACCTAGCATTCTATTTGCTCTCTTGGCCGCTGCTGCACACTGGGCCGAGGGTTTTAACATGTTATCCACAATGACGCCTAAATCTTTTTCCTGGGTGGTGGTTCCTAATGTGAAACCTTGCATCTTGTAACCATAGTTTGGGTTGTTCTTCCCTAGGTGCATAACATTGCACTTGTCCACATTAAATTTCATCTGCCATTTTGATGCCCAGTCTTCCAATTTATCAAGATCCTCTTGCAATTTTCCACAATCCTCTTGGGTTTTAACAACTTTAAATAGTTTTGTGTCATCTGCAAATTTGATAACCTCACTCGTTATTCCCCTTTCCAGGTCATTTATGAATGTCAAAAAGCAGCGGACCCAGCACAGATCCCTGGGGTACACCACTATTCACCTTTCTGCATTGGGAAAATTGGCCATTTAGCCCTACCCTCTGCTTTCTATCTTTTAACCAGTTCCTGATCCACAATAGTACACTGCCTCCTATCCCATGACTCTTTAGTTTTGCCAAAAGTCTCTGATGAGGGACCTTGTCAAAGGCTTTTTGAAAGTCCAGATACACTATATCAACCGACTCACCTTTGTCCACCTGTTTACTCACACCTTCAAAAAAATATAACCGATTAGTAAGACAAGATCTTCCTTGTCTAAAGCCATGTTGGCTGTCTCCCATTAGGCCATGACTATCTACATGCTGAGTAATTTTGTTCTTTATGATGGTTTCTTCCATTTTTCCTGGTACTGACGTCAGGCTCACTGGTCTGTAGTTTTCTGGATCACCCCTGGAACTATTTTTAAAAATTGACGTTACATTGGCGATCCTTCAATCTTCAGGTATCACAGATGATTTTAATGAAATTTCACAGATTACTAATAGCAGGTCTGCAATCTCATATTTCAGTTGTTTCAACACCCTTGGATGTATACCATCCGGCCCAGATGATTTGCTACTCTTCAGTTTATCAAATAGTTGTAATACATTTTCCCAGTGTATCGATATTTCCTTCAATTCTTCTGCACCTTGTGACCCAGTAGCTCCTCAGGAACCTATGGACACAAGGGAGCATCCGGTGGTGGAAGCCGGTAATGCTAGAGAGAGCACAGATTTCTTTAGAGAAAGAAAAAAACACACTTCCAATCAAGCTAAACAGCACTCCTCGGGGGAAGGGAGTGAGGAAGCCTGTGATTGGGCACGCCCCAAAGGAAGGCGGGCAATGCAGGCTAGAGCCAGCTGCTTAAATATACAGAAACCAGGAAGTCAGAAGGAACTAGTGAAGGACTCGAGAAAAGTTCTAAAGGAAGGACTAGAAAGGAGAATAACAGGACAACTGGTTCCAGACAAGCTGAGAACACGAGAGAAGCTATCTGAGTTCCCAGAGGGAGATACAAGGATTGCAGAAGGCAAGTCTATATGGGATTATCCTTGCTATAGAGATTCCTGTGACAAGCTGCACCTGGAAGGTACCGTGGGAGAGGATTCAGTAGAGATAGAGAACTGCTGCAGGCAGAGGTCTTTTAACTACGCTGAAAACCCAGGGCTACAGAACCAGGCAGAGCTGTGGCAGAAGGACAGAAGGATAAGGTATTCTCCAGATGAAAAGCTCCTGTATCAGGTACCCAAGAAAAGAAGTGTTTATGCTTTTAAACCAGGCAGTCTCTGTTCCACTTTTAAAAGCACAGCTAAACAAGATGGTGGCGTCTGTTATCAGCCAAGGGAAGCTTTAAGTAATCCTGAATATTCTTTTAAGCTAGCTGATATACCTAACCTGGAGAAGGCTGAATGTAATGCTTTTGATTATTCTCCTGACATTGCAAAGTTTGAATACCAAGCACCCACGGCTAGAGAACATTTAGGAGATAAACGTAGCCCAGCACATGTGTTTGTTCCCAGTACAAACAAACTTAAGTGGCAGCCTGAGATTGATAAGCTCAGTAAACAGTTACTCATTGAAGGGACGGGAGATCAGACATACTTGGGGAAGTTACCGGCTGAGTCACTTCTAAAGGACTTCCAAGACTTCTTAAAGCAGAAGAGAAGTTTTAATCCGGTTGTGCCAGACATTGAATGTATGGAAGAAACTTCTACCTCTGATTCTTTATTGCCCCCTGATAGCGATGACATGTTAATGGACTGCTCAATCTGTTTAATTGACAGAGACAATTAAACAGCTAAGTTTGTACTGTTCTATGAGGTAATAGGACATTGACAATTAACCTCATTTATACAAGAAAACTTGAGTGAAGAGATTTTTCTGTTTCCTTCCTGTATGATAAAGCACATGAGAAGAATGTGTAATAATACAGCGCAACAAGCAACTAGATAAGATTCAGTTATTCCTGTATACTTTTGGATTTAATTTCTTCTGCACCGTCTGTAATTTGCATATTGAACTGCGCACTGGCAAACTAAGCCACGAGCAAATAAACCAGTTAAAATAAATAATCCTTTGCCAAGCCTTATCACTCGTCGCACCACAACACAACTACAACAATTGCCCACGGGCGTCGCAAGTCAACCCCTCTTTAGCCCTCAAGGTTAAGGAGCGGGTGGGGCTGGCTGACAACCTTTAAATGCCACTTCAGTCATGGGTAAAATCCCTACATCTTCCTCAGTAAAGACCGAAGCAAAGAATTCATTCAGTCTCTCCGCTATCGCCTTGTCGCCTCTTAATGCCCCTTTAACCTCTCTATCATCTAATGGACCAACTGACTCTCTCACAAGTTTTTTGCTACGAATGTACTTGAAAAAGTCTTTATTTTGCGTTTTTGCTTCTGCAGCAAGCTTCTTCTCAAATTCTTCCTTTGCCTGCCTTATCAATCCCTTGCATTTGACTTGCCAGTGCTTGTGCTGTTTCCAGGTTTCGTCATTTGACTCTTTTTTCCATTTCCTGAAAGGTGCTTTTTTGGCAACAGCCTCTCTGACCTCACCTTTAAACCATGCTGGCAGTTTTTTGGACTTCCTTCCGCTTCTCTTAAAGCGTGGAATACAGCTGGTCTGGGCTTCCAAGATAGTAGTTTTCAACAACACCCAAGCTTGATGTAAGTTTTTAACCTTTGCAACTGCTCCTTTTAGTTTTTCCTTAACTATTTTCGTCATTTTATCATAGTCTCCCTTTCGAAAGTTAAAAGGTAGTACTGTGGATTTTCTTACTATCCCTCCTCCACTAATTAAATCAAACGCGATCATGCTATGATCACTATTGCCAAGTGGCCCCAACACCCTTATCTCTTGCACAAGATCTGGTATTCCACTAAGGACTAGGTCTAATATGGCTTCCCCTCTGGTCAGTTTATAAACCAGCTGTTCTAAGAAGCAGTCATTTATTTCATCTAGGAACTTTATCTTCCTAGCATGTCCTGCTGTGACACTGACCCAGTCGATACCAGGGTAATTGAAATCACCCATTATTATTATTGTTCTGTAGCTTTTGTTAGCTTCCTGGATTTCTTTGAGCATTTCATCATCCATTTGTTCATTCTGGCCAGGCGGTCGATAGTACACCCCCACTGCCATCGCCTTCCCCCTTTTGACATGGAATTTCAATCCATAGAGATTCTACAGCAAATTCTGTTTCCTGCAAAACTTTAATCCTTTCTGTCTCAATGCCCTCTCTAACATAGAGCACAAGCCTTCTACCAAATTGATCAGCTCTATCATTATGGTATAGTTTGTATCCAGATATCACAGTGTCCCACTGGTTGTCCTCCTTCCACCATGTCTCTGATATTCCAATCATATCTAACCTCTCATTTAGTGCTATATATTCTAACTCTCCCATCTTATTTTTTAGACTTCTAGCATTTGCATACAAGCATTTTAGAGACTGTATTTTATTCATATTAATCTGCCTATTGGTAGACATGGGTAATTTGGGATCTTTAAGCTCTGTCTGCTCCATACTCGAGGGCATTTGGGCTACTTTACTCTTTTTTTAAACCTCTCTGCTTTTGGTAGTATCCTTCAAGGATACATTCTTCTGAACCATGCGCTCTTGGGCGATTGTCGGCTTTCCCCTATTATCTAGTTTAAAAGCTGCTCTATCTCCTTTTTAAAGGTTAATGCCAGCGGCCTGGTTCCATCCCGGTTAAGGTGAAGCCCATCCCTTTGGAAGAGCCCCTCCTTTCCCCAGAATGTTCCCCAGTTCCTAACAAATCCAAAACCCTCATCTCTGCACCATTGTCTCATCCACGCATTGAGACTCCAGAGCTCTGCCTGCCTTTTGGGTCCTGCGCGTGGAACGGGAAGCATTTCGGAGAACGCTACCCTGGAAGTTCTGGATTTCAACTTCCTACCTAAAAGCCTAAATTTAGCCTCCAGAACCTCCCTACCACATTTTCCTATGTCATTGGTACCGACAAGCGTCTCCTTCCTCTGTTCCACCATTAGCGGCTTCCTCCGTGTCTTACAGCTCCTCAACCAAGCATCGTCTCCTCACAGTGGAAGTGCAAACTGCAACAGAACATTTCTTCCAGTCCCGCAGAAGCTCAGGGGAGGTTAGCTTGCGGTTGCCAAGAGATGTCTTTTATCAAGGCCCTGTCGTCCCTCTTCGTTGACTTTCTAGGCTGACCACTATGATGTCGGTCCTGCATATTTCCTGGCATCTTATGCTTCTGCAGAATACGGGCAACCATGCTCTGATTACAGCCAATGTTTTCTGCAATCTGTGGACTAGAATACCCCTCCTCGTGCGAAAACACCACCCGGAGCCGGTCCTCCATTGATAGAAAATGCAAATGCTTCACCATGCCAGGACGTTGAATCTCAGATGCGATACGCACCAGTTTATCCACTTTAAATTCAAACCCTGTGTGCCACGAAAATACCATGCACTGATTCGTTATCAAATATGACTTCCTATTGGCTGAGGAAGCGCAGTATTCTATTGGTTCATTTCGATCCTGCTTTGACACAGAATCCGGTTGATCATACTGGGACATTGTTTCCTCATGACATCCATACAAAAGTTCACAGTCAAGTAATTTTGCATTCAGAAATGGCTGCTGAATTAAATTAGCAACAAAACAGCATATAAGCAGCCAGAATTCAGCCACAGAATTTGGAAAGATTGTCAAAATAAAGCTGAGAATAGCTTGATTATGCAGCCTATACAAGACTTTTGCACACCACTGTATATATGAAAGCTAAACAAATGACTGATTGTGGTACTAAGAAAAAATAATCATCACTGAATCTGGACATATAGAGATCTGGATACCCTGGTAATGTTTTAATATATCATTAAAAGGGACTGGATGATTACTACAAGCATTGTCTTCACTTTAATTTGTTTGACAAAAAATTGTGGTAATCAAATGGGTGTGCATATGCATATTAGGTGTTAAGAGATAGATATAGGTGGCTTATGAGTTTCAAATGACTGTACTTAATTGATGGTGTTTGGAGTGAGTTATTCTTGACAGTCAACAGAATATTAATATTCTAAGAGAAGATTTCCAAAGAATATATAAGAGAAACACAATCCTTTGTTCTGCTTCTATAAATCTGTATCTCTGTAAACACATCCATCTCTAACTAATGTAATATACTACAAATGTTTAGCAAAAAGCCTCAGACACAGGCAAATTAATATTGAAATGTTTTGTTGGGCTCCAAAAGTCAGACTGCCACCTGTAAGACTCTGCTTTCATGTCTGCAAGGAATATTAAAATAGGTTATACTGAAGAATGCCTACTAACAATCCCAACTATCAGGGGTGGCTCAAGGAAATCTGCTGCCTGAGGTGAGGAATGAGATGGCACCAGAGCGGTGGGGTTGTTGATGAATCTTCCAGCAATCTTCACACCTTGGTTGTGTTCATACAGTTCTGCTTCTCTGATGATTTGTTCTGCATTTAAATTAAACAGTTAGGGGGGAAGTATGAAGCCTTGTACACCTTTGCTGATTTTAAACCATTGTTTCTTCTTGATCAATGTAAAGGTTGCACAAGAGAACTATCAGGTATTCTGGTATACCCATGCTTCTTGATGGGGCCTAGAGTTTCTCATGGTATATACAGTCAAAAGCCTTAATGTAGTCAATGAAACACATTTAGATATCCTTTTGGTATTCTTTTGTCTTTTCAAGGATCCATCCCATATCTGCGATGATGTCACTTGTTCCTCGCCCTTTCCTGAACCCTACTTGCACTTCAGGCAGTTCTCATTCCAGGTATGGTTGTAGTCTGTGCTGAATAATCTTCAGTAGAATCTTGCTGGCATGTGGGATCAGAGCAATTGTGCGATAATTTCCACAGTCAATTGGATCACTTTTCTTTAGTATTGGTATAAACACAGATCTTTTCCAGTTAATTGGCCATGACATTTGTCTTCCCGATTTCCTGGCAGAGTCTTGTAAGTATGGCAACAGCCATATCCAATTGCCGTAATACTTCATTGGGAATGCCATCAATACCTGGAATTTTGTTCTTCAATAATACTTTCAATACTGCTTTGACTTCTTCTTTCATCACCAATGGTTCCTGAGCTTAAGGTACAGGTTAAACAACTGTTGGTCCACTTGATCTTTATGGTATAATGGCTCTATTTCCTTTCAATCTTTTCTTGTTCTCCTCATCATCATTCAACATGGATCCTTGAGCATCTTGTAGCATTCCATTTCGAGGCTGCAGTTTTCTCTTTAACTCTTCCAGCTTTAGGAAAGCTGATCTTGTTCTTCCTCTAACAGTTTCTGATTCTATTTCCTTGCATGTGTCATTGAAGTACTTCTCCTTGTTTTATCATGCTGCATGCTGGAAATCTGAGTTCTGTGACTGCTTCTCTTTCTGCTCAGACTTTAGCTTCTCTGTGCATCTGGGCAAGTTTCAGAGTTTCTTTGGTCATCCATTTTGGCCATTTTTGCTTTATTACTTTTTGTAGAGATTTATCGCTTTCTTCCAGCACAACTTTCTTGATGTCATCCCATAACTCTTCTGGTGCTCTATCATTTATTTCCAAAGCAGCAAATCAATTTTGCAGGCAGTCTTTAAATTCCAGTGGTATATTCTCAAGGTCATATTTTGCTATATTCATGTGTGGCTTGCTCTTTTACAGCTTTAACTTGAGTTTCCATATTAGTAGTTGGTGATCTGTACCAGTCAGCTCGAGGTTTTGTCTTTATTGATAGTAATGAGCTTTTCTATCATTGACTTCAAAAGATGTAGTCAATTTGATTTTTGTTCAATTCATTGGGTGAACCTCGTGTGTACAGTTGTCACTTGTGTTGCTGAAAGAAGGTGTTTGAGATGGTCTTGAAGAATTCTATCCGTCTTTCTCCAGCTTCATTTCTTTTGCTAAGTCCATATTTTCCAACCACTTTGCCGCCTTCTTTGTTGCCAACATTTGTGTTCCAGTCATCCATGTCTATCAGGATATCCTGTTTACATGTTCTGTCAACTTCAGTTAATACTTGTTCATAAAACTAATCCACTTCTTCCTCTTCTGCAGATGTTGGAACATATACCTGAATAATAGTTGTGTTGATGGGCATGCCTCATAGATGAATAGAAATTAAATGTTCATTGACTGTGCTGTATTTTATTACAGTTTTTGCAAGTTGTTTCTTAATTATAAATGCAACACCACTTCTTCCTTGTCTTTCATGTCCAGCATAGTATACCATGTGATCATCAGATGCAAATTTCCCAATGCCAGTCCATTTCAGTTTGCTGACACCCAACAGATCTAGTTATACATATTCCATTTCATTCTTGACCACCTCCATCTCCCCTTGATTTATGCTTCGTATGTTCCGTGTCCCAATATGTAAGACATCTTTGCAGTTTTTGACTCTGATTACATGCACAGCTATATCAGCAGTCGGAGATGTCCCGAGGCTTTGATCCATCCACTTCATAAATGCTGGCTTTACTCTAAAAAGTCTTCAGCTCATCCTCTGTAGTCAGTTGAGTGCCTTCTGACCTGGAGTGTCTCATCTTTCAGCACTATAGGGCAATTTGTTTTGTTTTGACTATTCATTGGGTTTTTGTGGCAAGATACAGAAGTAGATTGCCGGGCCTTTCTTCTGCACAGGTAATGCTCGTCGTGTTGCCATTGTCACAGAAATGTGATCCTCCGCCGCTAATACCGTCCCATTCTGCTGCTGCCCAGATGTGTGGTTTGTCTTAGTCTGTCACCTCAATTGAGACCTATCCATTTTGGGAAATCCTGATAATTACTACTACTATTAGGGAGAATTTATATAGTGCTACAAGATGTACGCAGTGCTGCACAGACACATGTAAGAGACCGTCCCAGCCCATCAGAGCTTATAATCTAGTCAAACAGACAACACAGTAGCTATAGACACAGGATATGTCTAGGGGGAATGGTAAGGAAACACAAAGGAGATCTGATGAGTCGAGATCCGAAAGCAGCAGTGTAGAGGTGAGTTTTCAGCCTGGATTTGAAAAGGGCCAGAGAAGGTGCCTGATGTACATATTCAGGTAGTTCCAGGCATAAGAAACAGCAAGGTGATAGGAGCAAAGTCTGGAGTTAGCAATAAAAGAGAAGGGCACAGATAGAAGCAGTTTGCCAGAAGAGAGAAGTTCGCGAGGAGGCATATAGGGAGAGATAAGAGAGGAATGCACTTATAGGTCAGCAAGAGAAGTTTGAACTGGATGCAGAAATGGATAGGGAGCCAATGAAGTGACTTGAGAAGAGAGGTAATATGAGCATAACAAGGGTGGTGGAAGATTAGCCATGCAGCAGTGTTGAACAGATTGAAGTGGGGAGAGATGTTTCAGAGGGAGACTAACAAGGAGGAGGTTACAATAGTCAAGACGGAAGGTGACTAAAGAGTGGATAAGTGTCTTAGTAGTGTGTTCAGAAGGGAATGGGCGGATTTTGTTGTTATAGAGAAAGAAATGGCAGGTCGTAACTATCAGATGGATGTGTGTGGAGAAGGAGTCAAAAACAACCCCAAGGTTGGGAGCAAAGGAAACAGGGAGAAGTAGAGAGTTATCCACAGAGACTGAGAAAGGAGGGAGAGGAGATTTTAGGGGGAAAAATTAGAAGCCCAATTTTGGCCATGTTCAATTTCAAGCGGCGGTGAAACATCCAAGCAGCAATGTCAGAAAGGCAGGCAGAGATCGGGGCCTGGATTGCCAGATAGATTTCAGGTATAGAGATGTAAGTCTATAATTCATCAGCATAAAGATGGGAGGAGATGAGTGCACCAAGGGTATAGAGAGAGAAAATGAGTGGACCCAAGACAGATCCTTGGAGTACACCCCCTGAGAGCGGGATAGCAGCAAAGTATGATCCACCAGAACAAACACTGAAAAAGTGATGGGAGAGATAAGAAGAGAACCAGGATAGTACAGAGACCTTAAAACCAAGTGAGAACAAGGTATCAAGGAGAAGGTTGTGGTTAACAGTGTCAAAAGCAGCAGGAAGGTCAAGAATGATGAGGATTGAGTAAAGGCCCTTGGATTTTGCCAGGAACAGGTCACTGGAGACTTTGGCAAGAGACATTTCAGTAGAATGTAAAGGACAAAAGCCAGATTGTAAAGGATCCAGGAGGGCTTGAGAGAAGAGAAAGTCGAGGCAATGGCAGTGAACCGCACGTTCAAGTAGTTTAGAAACGAAGGGGGGAGGGAGATGGGTCGATTTTTAGGACAGGTGGGATCTAGTGAGGTTTTCTTGAGGAGAGTTGTAATTACAGCATGCTTGAAGGCTGCAGGGGCAGTTGCAGTGGAGAGCGATAGGTTGAGAATATGAGAGATTGAAGGGACAACAGTAAGGAGATGGGGCTTAGGAGACAGGTGGGAATGGAATCAGAGGAGCAGTTAGTGAGTTTGGAGGAGGAAAGAAGATGCATGGTTTCCTCCTCAGAAATCATAGAAAAGGAAGAAAACATAGCAAAGGTAGAAGGGGAAAGTTGGGAGTGGAGAGGGGGATGATGGGAAGTAGCTGACTTCAGGGGGCATTGGAGGGTGATCTTGTGGATTTTGTCATGGAAATAGTCAGCCAGAGCTTGGGCAGAAAGGGAGGGAGGCAGAAGCACCTTGAGGAGAGAGTTGAGAGTAGTAAAGAGTCAGTGAGGATCAGAGGCAAGAGAGTTAGGCAGATGGACTTAATAGTCTTGTTTGGCGAGTACTATGGCAGACTGGAAAGAGATAATTGCGCAGAAAAGGCTTAAAAAGGAAGTTATTGTACCAGGGTTAGTAAGTCATTGAAGCATGTGGATTTAGCAAGCTCAGCTAATGGACAGCTATTCTTATAAAGGAAATGTACAGAAGAAGATGGATAAGCCTAGGGTGCAAAGGGATTTTTACCCAATTGGAGCAAAAGAAAAAAGAAAACCAAAGCTATTCTCAGGCTGAAGATCTATAAAACTTACATCAGAGTATTCCGATTCCGGGAGAAGTTAGACAGTCTGATTAACAGATCCTTTGCTTGGGAAAAATAAATATTTAAGCTATGAGACTGCAAACATTTAGGCTAGCCCGATGACAACACGCAGAACACTTAGAAGTGAGGTTCATTATAGTCATGGTATGTGCAAAGCTAACCCATTTGGAGAAATTGCCACCGAGAGATTAAAGCTAGAAAAGTACTGTGGGCCAAGGGTTATATCTAGTAACTCTCAAGGGGAAAGAAAACAATCAGCTTGGTTGAAATTACATAGCAAAGAGAAAGTTCCAATGAGGTTCCATATTCATTTAAGGAATGCTTCATCTAGATAGTGTAATACAGGATCTGTCTTGCTAGCTATAAGTGCCTTTTTATCAATCTTACTGGCATGTCATAGTTACTCTGAATTTGCTTTCTGCAGCATTAGTTAATAGGGATGCACTTTTGTTTGAAACGAATGGTACCATGCAACAAATGAGAGGATTTTCACTTCAGTTTGTATATCTTTTTTTTTTTTGTATATCTTTAAACAAACAAAATGGCCATGCATCACAAATACCCTGAAAATCCATTTGTTTTTGGCACAGTTATAGTCTGTAGAGCCAGAAAGAAAGTGACTGTTTTTACTTGGCTAGTGTGAGGCTCAATATGGATAGAATCTATGACCCATGGGAATGGAAGCTAAAGATACGCAGCTAAGCCACAGGAACTATGCATACTTTTTGTCTGAGAAACAGAAGGTGAGACATTCCTGAAAGAGCTCATTGGATCATCTTATGATCTGTAATCAAGGATACACGCTAGCATCTACCTTGACTGTAGAGCTCCCATGACTTCAGCTTTAAGTCTCCAGCCTCTGCTTCTGAGGGTCATGTGTTCAGTCCCTGCTGAGCCAGTCATCTCAGCACAAGCAGGTCAACAAGCCTATCTGAACCTCACTTCTTCCGAATCTCATGGCCGACGATGTCCTCGTGACTCTCAAACTAGCAACATGCTGCCATTTCAGAAAGAGAGGAACTGGTGTTAGGAAGTTCTAGTTCTCAAAGGGAAAAGAGATGAAAATGATCAGGCTTAGACAGAGAGAAAGCAAGCAGCGCATACAGGGCTCGGGTACAAGAAGGTCTAGCCATTCAAGAGTGAGTGTCAGAGAAAAGTCAGGCTCTGTAGTGCAGAGTATTCCCTAGTAAGATGCTTGATAAAAAATAAAACAGGATTACTCACCTGTAACGCTGGTCAACAAATTTTTACAAAAGTCATGTTACTGAAGTAAAAATAGTAATTTCTTATCGATTTTTATATGCTGAACATGAATATGACAGTGAAATTGCAAAGTTGGCTCTAGTTTTTTTGTAATCTACAAGAATTCATGTTTACATCACGAAATGCATGTCAATAGTAAATATATAATAGGCCTTAGGTTAATACCTGTAAAAAAAAACAAGTCATAGACTACTTCTTAGATTTTTTCGCCTGTCTCTTGTACAGCTGTTCGGGAGCTTCTCTGGGGAGTGTCCAGCAGTAGTCAGCCAGCATTGTAGTGGATCATTTTCCCTGGTATCTTTGCTCCATCGTTGCGATATCCTGGTGAAAACGTTCACCCTGTTCATCACTTAGCATACCACAGTTGTCAGGAAAGAAATCGAGATGGGAACCAAGGAAATGGAACTTTAGAGAGATATTGCAGCCAAGTTTCTGATACTGCATCAGCATGTCTTCTACTAGTTCCTTGTAGTTTTCTGCCCTAACATTCCCGAGAAAGTTTGTTGACACTAGGCGAAAAGCATTCCATGCTTGTTTCGCATCACCCTGCAGCAAGTTGTTGAACCGGTCATCTTTGAAGAGCTCTCGAATCTGAGGACCCACAAAATATCCCTCTTTGCTTCGCTGAGCCCAGGGAATTTTTCATGCAGGTATTGGAAAGCTGGCGAAGTGCGGTCCATGGCTTTCACGAAGTTTTTCATCAAACCTAGTTTGATGTGAAGCGGTGGTAGCAGGATTTTGTGAGCCTCAACCAGAGTTGGGTACTAGATATCCTTCTCTCCAACTGTTACATTTTGTCTGCGATTCCATTCCTTCCGCAAGTAGTGCCAATCCCTTGTTCGGCTGTCCCACTCACATAAGAAACACATGTATTTTATATATCCCTGCTGCAGTCCCATTAAAAGGGCAACTACCTTCAAGTCACCACAGAGGTGCCAGCTGTACTTGTTATAGTTGATGTAAGTCAGTATTAAATGTATTTAAATTAGAGGCTAATGAGCTGCACATAATGAAACAATATGCAAATATTGCCTGTGCCCGATGCAGAGAGATGCGTTGAGGATTTTGCAACCAGCCTTAGAACCAATATCTCTACGCCTGGTCTTGAGGGGGCTTAAACATCTAGCATGTGCCACCAGTGGTATTTTGCTGGCATTGGGCACGTTCCCCGATGCCCGGATCATCTGAGGAGAAATGTCAAAGATGATCTAGTCATCGGGGAAAGCCCCTGATGCCATCAAAATAGGTTGGGAGGGGGCACTGCCCCCGGCAGGAAGCAAATCCCTGGTAGCCCAGTGGCCCCGATACCCCACCCACCCAAGTAAAAATAATACCTGGTGGTCCAGTGGCCTCGAACCCCCCCCCCCCCCATCTTCCTAAGTAAAAATAATCCCTGCTGGTCCAGTGGCCTCGAACCCCCCACCCGCCAAAGTACAAATAATCTGTGATGACCAGGCAGCCATGATCCCCACATCCACCCAACCAAAAATAACACTGGTGGCCCAGTGGCCCCGAACCCCCCCACTTGGTACCTTTACGAACAAGTGGGATCATTACCCATGCACTCCCGCTCTTGCACTGCCATCTTGAAAAATGGCAGTGCCAGGCTCATAGAGTGCATCCTGGGAAAAGGCATTTTCTACCTTACATGGCAGTCTGACCCCACCCAGTGCATCCCAGGTTGCACCGTGCGGGGCCAGGTGGCACCTTTCTTGAGGATGGTGGTGCAAGAGCAGGAACGCATGGGCAGTTCTCCCGCTCATTTGTAAAGGTGCCGGGTGGGGACTTTGGGCCACTGGGCCACCAGGGTTATTTTCAGTTGGGCGGGTGGGGGATCGCAACCACTGGGTCACTAGGGATTATTTTTAGTTGGGCGGGTGGAGGGATTGTGGCCACTATGCCACCAGGTTTATTTTTCGTTGGTTTGGGGGTTCGGGGTCACTAGGCCACCAGGTTTATTTTTAGTTCGGTAGGTGGGGGGATTGCAGCTGCTGGGCCACCAGGGATTTGCTTTCTGTCAAGGGTATTGGCACCCTGACAGTATTTTGATGGCCTCGGGGGCTTTCCCAGGCATTGGAGAAAGCCTCCGATGCCATCAAAATACTGTCAGGGCTCATATGCAAATTAGCTACACAGTGCCCCTGTTTCTCTGGGAGAGCATGCCAAACTTGTGCTGACTTCTATGTGCATGTGTTTGGCTTGCTCTCACAGTTTAACACTGCCATTTGTGCAGAGTTTAACAACTGGCTAATGCCTGGCTAATTTGCATATAAGCCACTTTCTGCATGCCGGTCTGAAGTCACATGCTATCGGTGCACTGCAAATCAGCAAAAAATGTTGATAGCGTGCCACTTCAGCATTGGCTGTCTGCATCAGCAGTGTAATCTCTTGAACAGGTTGTGCTGTGGGTACCGATACTGTCTTAAATTTATTTGCAACAGCTAAGGGGAGATCTGCAAAACTTTTCATTGTGAATTGCTGTTACGTAAGGTGGTATATTGGGATCACAAATGAACTAAACTAAACTTATGTAAAGTTTCATGTGGTTAGAATCTCATAAATATCATTGCCGACATGCAAGCTGAGAAGGGGAACTGGGAGAGATGGGTGCAATGGCTCCTAAAGCTTGCCTCTGCTGCCAGGTCTGAAAATCCACATGAGAGGATTTATTTGATTTTATCAAGGCAGCAGGTTGTGAGTAATGACGGAGGAGCTGACTTGGGCTGAGGGAGTGGCCAAGCTTGTCCAATCAGAAGTCTCGGAGTTCTGATGAACAGAATGAAGTCGCTTTGGAGCCTTGAGAGCACGCTAGAAAACCTTCAAGTTGTAGTAAATGGTAACATGGGCTTGATAAGAGTGCAGAATTTGGAAGATAAAGTTAGTATACAATCAAACGTCACTGGGAAACCTGAAAAGACAACTGTAGACTTAGAAGCTAAGCCAAAAGTACTGAGTTTTTTTAAGCTTTAACTGTGACATCTAAGAAATTATCTAATTAGAAAACCTACCTGCCATTCTTGTGCAACCTCAGCAAGATATTTAATTTTCTGTGTACAACCTTTATTTCTATGTTTTCCTAAATTTTTGTCCTTTTATACCTGTGAGCTCCATGTTTCATATGTAACCCCCTGCCTGTGTGTAGTCCTTACAGCAGCCCCTTATACTGTACGGCAGACAATGGTCACACCACTTCAAGAATAATACAGTCCTTCAATCTCTACTCTTCAGGGTATGTTTACCAAAGGATGATGGGCTTTTGCAGCTACCACTGGGTGTTAGTTGCAAAACTTGCACATTATCGGGGGCATGCCCAGCATTTACCCAGCAGATAGCACCGAGAGAATGCAGGGATCGTGGTGAGACAGCATCACTGATACAGCTATTGCCACCCAGAGAGATAACGTTGACTGCATCTGCGATGTTCGCAAATACGTGTGGTTACCATGCGCTGTCAATGCCCGTGGTAACCGTAGCATGATTTTCCTGCATTAGCACAATGATGACAACTAACGCCCTTTAATAGATATAACCCTTTGCAGTTAATTGTTTCAGGATTCATTGAATGGGATTGGGATAAGTATATACCTGGAGACCTTGAAACTTAAATTTCATTCACACCTCTTCACTTTTCAGAATAAGAACATAAGATATGCCATCCTGGGTCAGACCAAGGTCCATCAAGCCCAGTATCCTGTTTCCAACAGTGGCCAATCTAGGTCATATGTACCTAACAGTATGCCTAAGAGACACAGATTCCACAATGCTTGTATTGGGTCAAGCATTGATATCCTGGGTCCCTTTTAAATAATGGTTTATAGACCTTTCCTCCAGGAACTTGTCCAAACCTTTTTTAAACCCAGCTACACTAACAGCCCTTACTACATCCTCCGTTAACAAATTTCAGAGTTTGATTACACGTTGAGTGAAAAAATATTTTCTCTTATTTGTCTTAAATAGTTTACCCTGTAGCTTCATTACATGTCCCCTAGTCTTTCTATATTCTGATAGCGTAAACAATCGATCTACGTATAATCTGTGCTTTTATACTGCTTTTCACCGGATCAAAGTGGTTTACAAAAAACTCAGAGTTACAATAAAACATGGAGTGAAAAACATTAACTATGTACAAATAACTTAACTATTTACAATAGTTTCTACTTGTGATGCATGGTTTAGTGAGATTCTGTTACGGACTATAATGTTCAATGAACAGATGAGTCTCTAGATGCTTCCTGAATAAAGAGAGGTCTTTTATGTACCTGATGGTGGCAGGGAAGAGAGTTCCATAGGGTTGGTGCGTACATTTGAAATGCCATTGAGAAAACCTGCTGGGTGCTCTTAGTTTTTGAGTGGGACATGATCAGGGAGTTGCTAGTGGATTGGCGGATGGCTCTGTTTGGTTGGAAGGGATGGAGAAGACTGAGGAGATGAGAGGAGGGGAGACCAGATAGCGCTTTATGGACTGTTAACAATTTTTTGTATTTGATACGACTGTTGAGGGGAAGCCAGTGTAATTGCTTTAGGATGGGAGTGATGTGCTCTTGTTTAGAGTCTGTCAGAAGGGTACATATGGCGGTATGGAGAGCTGTGCATAATGGGAAGATGGTTGATTATGGGAGTCCTTGATAAATAGAGTTGCAGTAATCGAGGATTGGTGTTTGGAATGCTGATCTGAAGTCGGGGAGTCTAGGATTGGGTGGAGGTGTTGGAGAGGGCAGATCTTGTAAAAGATTTGCTCGCCGTTTTCTTCACTTGTTGTGAGGTTGTGATACCTAGTTATTTTATTTCTTGTTGTACCTTGATGTGAGTTTAGAATTATGGTTGTGGGGGGGAGTGAATGTGTTATTTTCATGATAAAGAGGGCTTCCGTTTTTTTGTAGTTGATGGAGAGGTGATTGCTTGAGAGCCATTGTGACACTTCAGAGAAGCAAAGCTGTAGCTTTCTGTATGAGGGTTGGTTGGTGTCGAAAGGAGTATAGATCAGGATGTCGTCAGTATAAAGATGGTAGAGTAAGTTGTGGGACTTGATAATCAAACAGAGTGTTTGTATATCTACTGTATGTTAAAGAGCAGGGCAGACATGGTGGAGCCCTGTGGGATGCCTTGAGTCTGAGGGAATGGGGTTGAGTAGGTGTCTCCCATCTTGATTTGCTGCTGACAGTTGGACAGGAAGAACTGGAATAAGTTCAACACTGTATTCTTAATTCCAATAGATTGGAGGTATTGGAGAAAGATGGTGTAGTATACTGAGTCGAATGTGGCTGAGATATCAAGGAAAACTAGGATGAATCCTTGTTGCACAGACTGGATACCTTGGAAGAGTTTGTTTAGGAGGGAGAGGAGGAGGGTTTCAACTCCATAGTAGGGGCAGAAGCCATGTTGTTGGGGGTCAAGTGGAGCATTAATTTCATTATGATCTTGGAGTTGGCAGCATGCTACTTTTGCTATGATTTTGACCATGAAAGGGAGGCTGGTGATGAGTCTGTATGAAATAGGGTCCATTGGGTTTTTTGAGGATTGGGCGAATTGAGGTTGATTGAGGCACGTGGGCATAAGTCCTTGGGTGAGGAATGCTTGAGTGAAATTAGTGATGATGGAGCTGAGTTCTGTTTTCGTTGCCTTGATCCAGGAGACTGGACATAGGTCAAGAGTGGAGGTGGTGGTGTTGAGTAAGGAAATGATGGTTTCAATGTAGCTTGAGCTTATGGGGTGAAAGAGTGACCAGGGTATTGTGGTGGTGGGTGATTGGGGTGAGGAGAAATCTTGTAACTGATGTGGTTGTTGTAGGTGGTTGTAGTAGTCTGCTAGTTGTTGAGGGTTAATTGTATTGCCTGGAGTAGGCTTCATAGGGGACTTGGTTAGTTGTTTCACAGTATTAACGAGTTCTTTTGGATGGTTGAGGGATGAGTTGATTAGCTTAGAGTGGTATTGTTTTTTTGCATTGCCTGTATACATTCAACAGATTCATGTAAAGGTTGAGGTCGGTGGGTTGTTTGGATTAGAACTATTTTACAAGCAGTTATTACACATTTTGAGGGAAGAACAAATAAGATAAGTAAAATACTTCTTTCTAATCTTACTTTATTATATTTTAACAATTCACTCCAAGTGCTTGCTCCCTAGTGCTGGGATGGAGCTTCCAAGCTGCTCCTACCTCTTGGGGAACCTCCCTTTTCCAATAACAGTATCTATCAGTGTATCTGGAGCTGGCAGCTTCTACAGGTGCAAGTCCCTGATACTGCCCCTCTCTTCACTCTGGCCACTGCTGATACTCCTGTGGTTCCTCTCCTTAGAGGTGGTGGTGGCTTCTATAGATGTAGGACCCCGATATTGCTCTGCAGGTGCTCCTAGCTCTGATGAGGTGTTGCTAGAATGTTTATGTACTTCTTGAAACCTTCTCTCCTTCCCTTTTGGAGTATGGGGGTCCCCCCAGAGTTGGCCCAAGGGTGATGAGGGATCATATGCAGAGTATTATTTTGGGGCCTCATTTGCATAAATGTAATGTATTATATTTATTTTAAAATTTAGATGCTGCCCATCTAAAATCCTAGGTGACTTCCAAACATACGTACATAATTTAGTGAAACAGACATTTACAATAAAAATAATTTTGATTCATGATTGTTATGTTTAACTTAAAACTGGTTTTGCATACCCATAAAAAATAAAACAGTATAAATATCTGCATACTGGATGTATTTGGCCAGTGATATGACCAGTTTATCGATGAGGAAGGAAGATATAACATGGGGAAACTAATCCTAGTAGTTGTGAATTCAAGATCATGGTGCCCAGGTTGGAATGGACTGTGCTAGAGCCGGAAAAGCCCAGCAATCAGCAGCAGTGAAGCTGAGATGTTCCCTTAAAATTTGAGATTCCCTTGAATCTGTACTGACAAGATGTTTTAAATTTCAGACTGGTAGCATCAAGAACACAAAACTGAAAATCTCAGACAATCCATATTCCACTATCATCCACCAACACCATAGAATTGACTCCACACGAAGAACAAAAAGAAAAAGCAAGAACTCATAGTAGAGGACTGATAGATCTACCATTCCATGAGAGCCCTGACTTCCAAAACTCATGCAACAAGGAACGTACCCAGTGGAATCTAGAACATCCATACACCTACTGAGAAAACTGAACAAGTCTGATTCCTAAATAAAAACTCCATGCTAACAAAATATCTGGAATCAGTCACACACTTAGAACAGAGATAAACTCTCACCAACTCAGAATAAGTGATTACAGACCATAAATAGAAATATGTTGATAAAAAGTCACACTCTGCATGTAGCACTACACCAGATAAGCTTGTAGAAAGATGCATGTAAAGAAAAAACATGTAAATTGCAAAAACTTGACCTATTACAATCACTGTATTGAAAATAAAATATCTTTTTCTGCATTTGTTGTCTGGCCATTTTATTTTTCTAATCGGGTTTGTTCCAGTCTCTGGTGTCTGCTTTCCTGCATTTTCTCTTAACTCTTTCCAGGGACTCAAAGCCATCTGCTGCTACTTTCCTCTACATTCATCTATCATTGATCTTTTCCTTCTAGCTTTCTTCCATGTATTTTTTCATCTCTCTATAATCTCATATTTCTCTCCTTCTTTTTAACATCGTGCCTCAATCTACTACTTTTCTGACTTAACCCCAACTCTCTCATTCCAAATTTATTTATTTATTTATTTATTTTATTTAACAAGTTTTATATACCGCCTGTCTTACATTCAACATGGTTTACATATAACAGGCATGTCCAACAGGTAGATCGCGATCTACCTGTAGATCGCGGAGGGGTCAGAGGTAGATCGCCAGCCCCACTTGGCTCCACCTCTCCAGCAGCTCACCCCGTTGCTAGGAGAGAGCTCGTGCCGGCAGGTCGTCTGCCAAGGGCTTGCCACTGCTGCTGATCCTTTGCCTGTCTTTTTTCCTTGCCTGCGGGAATCTTGCCTGCGGGTGTATTGGGAGTGCTTGCTGTTTTCATGCCAATAGTTTGTGGGTACCCCAGGGGGCTGCTCCCCGCGACGAGACGCCACAGGCCCAGCGTCATACTTGGTCTCCTGCCTCTCAGAATCACCCATTCCTGCCCCCGCCCCAACACCCCTTAGAAATGTGCTATATACCGGGCGATATCCATTCACCTGGGCTTTACCTGAATACACTTACCGTATTAGTTGTGTCGTGTGCTGGTCGTTGGTCGCTTTATAGTTCGCTTTCATTAAACATTTTCAGGCAGACACAACAAAGTGTCAAGAATTTGGTGATTTTGGTGGGCTTTTCCAATTTTGTTTTAACTTGCCTATGCCTTGCTTTCAAATTGGTTCAAACCACTGTGACTTTTGCCTGCCTCTGCAATTTTATTTTTCCTAGCCTTTACGTTGATTCTACACTGCAATTTTATTTTGCCTTGCCTTTGCATTGATTCTACACTGTGTGCAGAATTTATTAAATCACGTGTGGTGGTATTTGAACTTGTTTGGCGGTATTTGATTTTATCTGGTTTGCTGGACAGGTGTTTGAGTTTTTTTGATGATTGTTTGGTGGTATTTGATTGGTGCCAGTATGATGAATTCTTATTTTTACTTTTAGAACTGTATGTGTGGTTTTGGCATCTTGAGTCCTTGTATTGCACATCATCCAGAGGTCTTTAGTTTCTGTTCATCTTTAATACTTTGGAACAGTGACAGTTTTGGACCAGATTCAGCCAGTATTTATACTAACTTAGCAGATTTGGCCTTCTTACATCCAGCCACCCCAGTATAATGAAGATGAGTGTTCCAAAGAAGAGCAAAACCTACCACTTTCATGATGAATGGGAAATGGACTACTTCTTCATCATGGTGAAAGACAAGTGTTGTCTAATTTGTAACACCCCAGTATCCGTGCCCAAAAAGGGTAATCTGGAATGTTATTATAAGGCTCTGCATAGCAATAAGTTTGATGCTGATTTTCCACCCAAAAGTGAAATTCGTAAACTGAAGCTCAAAGAACTTAAATCGAAATTGGCTATTCAGCAACAGTTGATGGCGAAGCCAAGGTCACATTCGGTCAATGCAGCCATAGCATCCTTCAAGGTCAGCAGCCTGATCGCAAAGAAATGCAAACCTTTCACTGAAGGGGAATTTGTAAAAGATTGTTTTCTTGAAGCAGCTGACAATCTTTTTGAAGGATTTAAAAATAAGAAAGAGATCATAGCTGCTATTCAAGATGTACAATTGTCAAGAAACACCATCGTGCGGCGAATAGAAAAGATGTGTGGAGACACAACTGAACAATTGTTGGAGGATGTTTCAAATTGTGTTGCTTTCTCACTCCAACTGGATGAATCTACAGACATAAGAGACATAGCCCAGTTACTAGTCTTTATCCGGATGGTTTTTGAAGACTTCAGTGTTAAAGAAGAACTACTTGGAATGATTTCTTTAAAAGGGAGAACTACCGGTCAGGAAATATTCAGTTCTTTCCATTCTTTTGTGACAAAGTGTAATCTTCCATTGCATAGACTTGTTTCCATCACTACTGATGGAGCAAGAGCAATGCCAGGTGAGGTTAATGGTTTCATAGCCCTCTGTAGACAGCATGACGACTTCCCAGATTTCCTTTCTTACCACTGCATCATTCACCAGCAAGTTTTGGCAAGCAAGAGACTCAATACAAAGACTGTCATGGACATCACTTTCAAAATTGTAAATTCAGTTCGTGGAAGATCGCATCAAAGACGGCTTTTCAATCTTACTCTTGATGAAGGGGCAGCGGAAATCATTTTGCACACAGATGTTAGGTGACTAAGTAGGCACAATTTCTGCAAAGATTTTGTGATTTGCTGAATGAAATAAGACGTTTATTGAAGGAGAGGGGAGATAACCAAGCAGAGTTGGAAGATGAGGAGTGGTTATGTGATCTGGCATTTCTTGCTGACTTTACAGGCGAACTAAGCGATATGAACCTTGAACTACAAGGTAAAAACAAATGCGTTGATGCGTACAGTTTCATCTTACAAGAGCAAATTTGAACTAATGATGACTGACCTTGCAAACAACATTTTTGATCATTTTCCTAATATGCAGGACCATCTGGGACAATATCCAAATTTTGTTTTTCAGAACAAGACGTATGTGACAGAAATCTGTTCTGTTATCCAGGAATTTGAAAATAGATTCTGTGACTTCCAAAAAATTGGAACAGTTGTGGAGTACTTGTCATACCCATTCAAAGTAGATGTGGACATTAAAGAAACTGCAGCTGCTGTCTAAAAATTACTCATTGAACAAGCCATCTCTTGAAAATGAAATATTAACCCTTAAAAATTACATTTTGCTCAAGACCCGTACTGAGCAAGAATCGTTTTGGAAGCTAGTGCCTAGAAACAAATTTCCCAACTTGAGAAGATGCAGTGAAGCTGTACACTCCTGTTTCAGTTCAACTTATTTGTGTGAATCTGCATTTTCCCATCTGAAAATGACAGAGTACACAACATCTCCAGGATTCCCTGAGACTGGCCCTCATGCAATATTCACCCAACTTCACAAAGCTGGTGGATGAAATGCAGGCTCAGAAGTCTCACTAATGAGCAAGAGCGAAATATTAAAGATTGCGCAAGATCAGCCTGGATCAATACTCTACCTAAATTTAACAGAAATTACTCAATGAAAGTTAAAGAAAGTTATTAAGACAGTTAGAAAAGTTATTACTCAATAAAACTTTAAGAAAAAATGTACTTTCCATTTCCCCTCACAGTTCTTACTGGATCTTCGTGTCTCTGTTTTGTTTTTGCTTAATTTGCTTAACAGCTGATCACATCCAAGTAAATGACAGAAGGTTCATTAAAAATGGGGAGGGGGAATCCTCCAACTTTATTGGGTTAAAATTAATTTGAAACTAATTTGAAACTTAATTTTCATGCTGGTAGATCACCGGCACTTTTGGCCGGATAAAGTAGATCACGACCTGTTCGAAGTTGGACATGCCTGACATATAACATAGTAACGATTAGTGATTTACAATGAACAGGATATTGAACTTGGATTAAAGGGGGATAATGTACATCAAATTTTACAAATATCCCTCTTCCCCATCCTATCATTAATTCTCCCCTTTCTCTCTTCTCTGGTGTGTCTAACATCTCTCCCCTCCCTCTAACCCCCACTGTCGAACATCTCCCCATATAATATCTACCACCCCCCCCCCCCCCTCTCTCTATCCCCCTCCCTCCCCCATCCAGCATCTCCTCCTTTTTTTCGTTTCATATCCTCCTTCCATATCCAAAATCTCCCCTCTCTCTCCCTGTATCCTTCATTCCCACCCTTCTCTTTATTTCCTCCCATGTCTAGCATCTCTACTCCATTTTCCTATTTCTTCTCAAGTCCAGTATCTCCCTCTATAGTTCTATCCCCCTCCCTTGTGTCCAGAATCCCCCTCTTCTTCTTCCTATGACCCTTCTCCTTTGTCTTTCTCTCTGCCCCCATCGTGCCCAGCATATCTCCCCTCCCCCTTTCTGCCCCATCATGCCTGGCGTATCCCATTAGTCTGTCTGCTCACATTGTGTCAAAAATATCCAATCTCTTTGCCACCATTGTGCTCAGCAGCATATCTTCTGTTTCTCTCGGTCTGTGCCTTCATTGCCTTGCTTCCCTTCCTCCGTCCGGTCCAACAACATCTCTAATCTCCTCTTGTTATGTTCAGAATCTGAAAAACTGAATGTGGCTATAAAGAGTGCAGTAGGTCAAGAGCAGCAGCTGTAGAGGGGCTGGCTGGCTGAGCAGGGCGTTGGGCCACCAGGGCCAGCCTTCAAGCAACCACAAGCACGGCGCTAAAGCAATACGAGACCGAGTAAGAGCAGGCTGGCTAGAGCCAAACCCCAAGGAGCTGTAATAGCTCTACCTGCAAGATACCTGCCTATAAGTCAAAAGTCACTGGTACAGCCTCTGACTGGGATGTGATGGGGGGAGGGAGTAGAATTTTGGACAATAGGAAATGTCATTGATATGGGGACCTGTGCCAACAGCATATATGTAGACCAGCCCTGGGGTTCTCTATTCCTTATAGAGGCAGAGCTGCTCACCCAATGAGCCAGTGGGGGTACTATCAGGGCTTGCACAGTCACTCAGGAGTTCAAGGTGTAAGCGCGAGCCCAAGATGCCCTGCTTCTCCTCTGCTTTCTCCGCTGCTGCTCTGGGTCAGTGGTTCACTCTGGATGGTATGAAGGACTGGGGAATAACCACCATAGCTTGCCTCTAAGGGCAGACTCTCTCTACCTCTTCATAGTGCAGTGGCTGGCTGTTAAAGACAGGTACTGTCTTTGGGAGTGGTTTATATAAGAGTGGGATTTTTACCTCCCAGAGGAATCGCCTCCCAGCATGATCTAACTGGACAGAAGGTATCTTCCCCTGGTTTGGAAAATTACCAGATTATTTCCAGGCTATACTGAAGCAATTTAGTAGGGATAGTAGTTAACTTTGCTGCTCAAAGCAGCGACATCCAAGACGTCTCTAGACATACTCTTCAAGCTTTCACCCACCGTGCCATTGCTGATCACCACATCCACTGCTTTCTGCACTGTAATAAACCAAGAGTGATATTTTTAGTTATCTCCCTCTATGTATCAGTAAAAGCTAGTGTCTTAGCTAAATTAAAATGTAATAGAGAAGTGCATGAAAACATCTTTTTGTTTACTAGAATTATTGATTTTCTTTATGCATTTTAGTGCCGAAATAAAACAAGATGCAGTTTTTTTGTGTCCCTTGGATGGAAAGTGAAACAAAACAAAACAACAAATATTTGGGCACATATATTAAAGTGTACCAATTTTTGGCAACTAAGTGCTGAGAGCCGAGCCAGAACCGTGCTGTTTGAGGGGTGTTACCCACATGTCCCTATACAGTGAATGCAGGTTGGAAGAGTCTGCTGGGCTATAGTAGCAGCCACATTTACTGTGCACTTACTGCCACCAATGGAGGGGATACAGTGTACCCACACTAACTGCACCATGATGCCATCTAATGATGCCAGCACTGTGCAGTCAATGGCCTCCCTCCACCTGATCCTACCCAGTCCCCAGCCTGCCCTGTGCAAAGCTGTGACTGAAGGATTTTACCACGATGTCTTTTCTAACCGCTTAGTGTGGGATTTAGCGCATGGTATCTGTTACCGTATTGTAGTAAACACAGGGGCGGCCCAAGGGGGGTGCGGGGCCATGTGCGGAGACTCGGTGCGGGGCCTCATTTGCATAAGGGGCCTCATTTGCATAAATATTTGCATAATGTTACCATACACTAACTTTTAGTAAACATGCCTCTTCATGAGTGTATGGATAAAGAAAGACAAAGATTTCTACATTACTATAATCCAGTGCCAACCGCCAGGCACATTAGGAACTACTACAAACACTGCCCATTTAGAACCCATAGCAAACCCGCCGTATCCTAACAGCACTACCAGGACTCATAAAGCACCATACCCTACCTATCAAAAGGCAACACTGCAAATATTAAACCAATACATTTCAGAGAATAACAATACATGACCTACTGGGGAAAGAGAACAAGTGGCAATGTCAAATAGGAATTACATAAACAGAATACCTCAGCTCAGTTACACATGCAGAACATAGACCATCACCAAACAAGGAATCACAATTTAAAAACAGGAAGACAATAATTAAACTGGGAACCCTAAAAGCCAAACTTGGAATGTACAACAATGTTGAAATAAAACTATAAATTAATTTCCTCTTGTACTAAACAAAGCACCGACATTAATGATGCACATTTCCCAGAGCTGACATATTCCAGTTAATAAATTCAAAATAAAGAGATATCTTTGTACCTTTTGTGCATTTTTTTTTCAGTTGCAATTGTTCCAGTCACTTTCTTCTGGTTTATTTGTGTCTTCTGCTAACTCTCCATCGTCTGCTGTCCATTTGTCCTTTCTTCTCTCCTCTAGTTTTTTTCCATTCTCTCTCTACATCTGCTTTAACATAATAATCTTTCTCCTTTTGCTCTTTCCTCATTCCTATTTCATCCACTCAAATTTTACCCCTCCATCCTCAATCCCCACTTAGGGGCTTGTTTACAAAGCCGCGGTAGCGGTTTGCGATCGTAATCGGAGCCGCGGCCCCATTGATTTCAATGGGGCCGCGGCTGCGATCACGAACCACTACCGCGGCTTTGTAAACAAGCCCCTTAGTCTCCCAATACCCGGCCAATTGTAGATTTTTCTTCCCTCCCACACAAAATATTCTTCCCCTCTCCATTTCACTCTCCCAGCCCCATCCCCTTCTAATCTCCCCCAACATCAGCTCCCTTTTAGTTGCAGCCCCACCCAGTATCCGCTCCCTTCTAGTCCCCACATCAGCCCATTTCCAGTCCTAGCTCCCCCATCCATTTCCAGTCCTATCCGAGTCCCTTCATCAGCTCATTTCCAATACCAGCCTCCCATCAGCCCATTTCTAGTCCTTTCCTAGCCCCACCATCAGCCCATGTTAAATCCTAGCTCCCCTCCACTCAGCCCATTTCTAATCCAAGCCCCCCATGAACCTACTTCCAGTTCTAGCCCCTCCATGAGTCCATTTCAATCCAAGCCCCCACCACAGCCCATTTCCAATCTTAGCTCCCCCAACACCCAATTCCCAGTCCTATCCTAGCCCCTCCATCAGCCCATTTCCTGTCCTAGCTCCTTCCCCTAAGAGCCCATTCCAAGCCCCCCTCCCCATCAGCTATTTGCAGTTCAAGCCCCCTTCCACTCAGCCCATTTCCAGTCCTAGCAACCCCCCCCAACCCATTACCAGTCCTAACCTCCCCATCAGCCCACTCCCAGTCCTAATCCCACCAGCCCATTTCCAGTCCTAATCCCCCATCACCCAATTTTTAGTTTAAGCCCCCCCCCATAGCCCATTACCAGTCCTAACCCCCCATCAACCCACTTTCAGTCCTAATCCCATCAGCCCATATACAGATATAGCTCCCCCATAGCCCATCACCACTCCTAAACCCCCCCAAGCCCATCACCAATCCTACCCCCCCCCAGCCCATCACCACTCCTAACCCCCCCCAGCCCATCACCACTCCTAACCCCCCCCAGCCCAGCCCAGCCCATCAACACTCCTAAACCCCCCCCCAGCCCAGCCCAGCCCAGCCCATCAACACTCCTAAACCCCCCCCCCCCAGCCCAGCCCAGCCCAGCCCAGCGAAAATTAAAAGAAAAGAAAACCTGTCTGCTGCCGCGGTCGGGGCCGCCGCGGCAGAATCGAGCGTGCCGCGGGGCCCCCCTGTGCACGGCAGAGCCTGCCCTCCTTGTAGCAGCTCTCTCTTTGGAGCTGAAAAGTCAGACGCGCCGGCTTGCAGAGCAGAGCGCGAGGGAAGACTTTCTCCCTCGCGCTCTGTTAAGCCCGCGGGGGCTGATGGGAACTTCCCATCAGCCCCCGCGGGCTTAACAGAGCAGCGAGGGAGAAACTCTTCCCTCGCGCTCTGCAAGCCGGCGCGTCTGACTTCAGCTCCAAAGAGAGAGCTGCTACAAGGAGGGCAGGCTCTGCCGTGCACAGGGGGGCCCCGCGGCACGCTCGATTCTGCCGCGGCGGCCCCGACCACGGCAGCAGACAGGTTTTTTTTTTTTTCAATTTTACTTTTCAAAAAGAATGTTTTTTGCGCGGGGCCCCCTGAAACGCGGGGCCCTGTGCAAAAAACATTCTCGCTCAATGGACGGGCCGGCCCTGAGTAAACATGTGCCATTGTGATTTCTCACTTTGAAACACCAGCACATCCCTAGCATTGACCTCAGTTTTTCATTAAAATTTTGCTAATAAAAAATTAATGGCTGAAATAAGTGTATTTCCCAGCACCTTCCTAGGACTCACTATTGACTTTTCTATTGACTAAGCAAAATAAAATATGCTCATTTTGGGCTTCTGCATCTTATCTGTTCTATTTATGTCTCTTTCTACATGTGCGCTTGTTCCCTTCTTTGTCTGTTATGTCTTATGCTTTCTTCCTCTTTCTCTTCCTGTATCGCCTTTCGTGTCTCATGTTTTCTCTTACTTTTTCTATAGCTATCACGTTTTTTGACATTTATATTGTTTCTCCCATCTTCCAAGTCCACGTTTCTCTCTTTCTCACCTGACTGTTATCTCACGTTGCCTTTCTCTCACCATCTCCACATATCTCGTGTTTGCTTTCTCTTTCGTATGTCTGTCACACTCTCGCTTCCTCCATGTATCTTATGTTATGCTTTCTTTATTCTCTTGCTTCATCTTTCTGCCCCCTCCTCGATCAGTGCAATCACATTTAATTTGGAAGTAAAACCCAGAAAAGAGATTCATGGCAGACTTTTGAAAATGTCAGGAATAGAATGAAATCTTATCTGGTTTTATTAAACTATGCAAATCATCAGTGCGTGTGTGTGCCATTTTTTAATCCACTCTGCTGAAACTCCAGGAGACTAAGACTATAACTGTGTTGGTCTCTTGAGAAAACAGGTTTTCATTTCCTCTTTCACTTGTATCTGTGTAAATTTATTTGTGAGCAGTTTCAAAAGAATGGCAATTAATTTCTTATACATTCAGCTCACCTTCAGTTTCTTACACCATTCCTATTATGGACCTCTATTGGCATTGACAAGCAGTGAGCTCTTCCATGGATGGCTTTGCTATGACATCTTCTTCAAAGGCTCTTGGTGGAAGAGAACAAGCAGGGCTGGCCCGTCCACTAGGTGGACTAGGCAGGTGCCTCGGGCAGCAGACCCTGGTGGGTGGCACATCAGGATTTTTAAAAGCAGCAGCTTTGTGCCACTGCTTTGGTGCCCACAGCAGGCCATGACTTCAGCAAGAAAACCATAGGCTTACCAGGGCTGGTCTTACCATTGAGCAATTGTGTTCTTTGTACATGGCCTCGCTTTTCAGTCCCACTGTTTAACCCTTAGTGACTTATGCAAATGAAGCCCCACAATCAGTCTCTGCACATGGCCCTGCTTCATTCTGCATCCCCCTTATGCTGTCCCTGAGCCTGCGCTCCTGCCCCCCTGCGAAGCAACTTCCTGTAGGAGGACAGTTGTGATGCTGCCACAATCACTCTCCTCCCTCCTTCCCTCCCCCCCCCCCCTCCGCAAAATGAGAAGATAGATTCAGGAGGGATAGTGGTCATGGCAGCAGGAGGGAGTGGCATGACAACAACAGCAGTGTCGGGGGGGGGGCGTATAATAAATAGATTTGAGCTATTACACATTTTACACCCAACCATTTTTCTTAGATAGTTGATGAAAGGATGTGCACTCCTTTGGCACTGGTGTACGTTTACGCTTAGAGCATCAGCTTCAATACCTCAGAGCAGCATTGCAGTCATGGCTCTGTCACTCGTGGACTGCATGCATTATAAAGAGGATTTAGTGAAGCTGAACAGCATTGCAGCTGAGTTCCAATAGCGTATCAGCTTGTACTAACACCAAAGAAGCATTTCCACTGGCTCCATCATTGTAAAAGTTTCGGCCTTTTCCAATTAATAGTTCTCCTGGAATTCCTGAAATGTTCCACTTATTAAGATAAGCCCTGCCTGCTGTACCTCCTTCTGCTTCTACCCCTTTCCAACAGGATTCGGATGGACTATGTTTATCCCTTCTGACCCCAGTCTCCATGCCTGCTTCAGCAGCATTGGTTTCTGTGGGTGCAGGGGGGAGGGGCGGATATTCCTTTAAAAGATGTTTGGTTAATTGTATCCCGGATGGAAGAAGTGTTGAAGGGGATGTTAACTCAATTATGTATCTTTTCCTGGGGGGCTACATAAATGTTATATCATGTCGAGTCATGGCTTTCCAGTTTGGAGGTTAGAGCCATTAAACTGGAGAGCACAGTGGCGGGTGTTCTCTCAGTGTGTAATACCTTTGTTAAAGATAGTTTATTGCATAATAAGATTGACTTGTTGGAGAATAATGCTAGAGCTAAAAATTTGGGGTTCTTAAATGTTCTTGTTGTTTGCCTGCTTCCCCCTCCCCCCCCCCCCCCGAGCTTTTGAAGAAGTACATGAGAGATATTCTGAAGTTTTCCACTTTTGAAGAGCTGATGGTAGTTTCTTTACATTATGTCCCTCGGACTTCTCTCCAACTCTCTTTGGAGGGTGAGGCAGCTGAGCAAAAATGTGAATGATCTGGAGCTGACTCCGTTTCTAGAGTCATCCCTAGATAATCTCCACAAAAGGGCAGAAGCACATAAGTCAGCCATATTGAAATCTAAAGTTCTGGCGATTGGAGGGACATTCTTTATGAAGTTCCTTTGTAAATGTGTAATACTGTACTCTGGTTCAAAATGTGTGTTTACAGATGTATCGCATTAGGAGTCGTTTCTTCTTGATAAGTGTTAGGTAGCGAGTTGGGATAGTTAAAAGGGGTCTTGGTTTATTTTCCGGGCCAATGCAGGAATCTGGTGTTCTCCTTGATGTGGACTTTAGCATTCTTAACAAGTTAATATCTAGTGTTTTTGGATGAGTTTCTTGTTTTTTTGAATTAGTTGTAAGATGCTGTTCCTTTTTTTTCTTTATCTTGCATATTGTGGTACCGCAGAGCCTATTCATGGAGAAAAAAGGGTTTTAAATCCTGAAAAAAGATTTTATCATCAGCTGCAATATTATGAGGAGCCCAATAGAGGGAGCAGGAGTGACCTTCCAAGGCCCAGAGAACTGCACCTCAGAGCTGATGAGGTAATGCAACCTAACAGCCAATGGAGAAAAGGGGGAGTTCCCCTGAAGAAAGGCTGGGAACTTGAAAAGGAGGAACTAGGACAAGTTGGAGAGAGACCAGGGAGAGAGAGACCAGGGAGAGGCATACCAAGGAAGGCCTACCAAAAGGAGGCATATCAAGAAGAGGCTTATCAAGGAAAAGCAGACCACGGAGAGTCACACCACAGAGAGCTTCTGGAAAGGAACCAAGGAGGAGAGCACCATAAGGAGTGTCCAGAGCACCAGAGAGGAAGGAGTTCCTGGCAGGAGGGCATAGTGAATCCGAGCCCACAGAGTTCCAGGAGTCCTTGGTTGAGAGGTACTGGAAAGAAAGGCACAAGGGGGGAAATAAACCCCAGAGTTTGGTGTGAAGAACCGGCAGCAGTAAAGGCAAGACACAGTAAGCATTATCTGAGCCAGGATGAAGTCTTTGCTGCAAATGGTAATATTCCTTATTCAAATGGTAAAAGGTGTGAATGTGAGAGAGTGGTGACTCTGCATGAAGGCCAGCTGGAGTGTGAAAAGCCTACTGCTCAAGACACGCTGAACTACAGCAGGAGCAGGCCATGGGACTCAACTAAACAAGGTAAAATACCTTTTTATTCTGATAAGCAATATAAGTTAAGAAGACAGGAAACACAAGATACTGGAGTATATCCTCCCTATCAAACTGTTTGTGAAACAGGGCACAAGCCCTTGGTAAAAAGACTGTATAACATAAGGCAGCCTGCAAGGGGAAGTAACTGCCATAACAAACACTCACATGGGCGCGGCCCTGACTTGAATGCTGAACATTGGAAGCTAGTAAATGTGTTATATGAGAAACCTCAGTACACTCCTCAAGAGTTTACTGACACTGATTCACAGCTGTCTGATACTCAGCCCATGCAGGTGGAATTCAACGAAGACCCACCTGAAACCCCGATGGACTGTAGCTACTGTCAGGCAGGTAGCCTAAGGTCTGTGCATGAAACATAAAACAGCGAACAGTAGCGAATGCCTGTAAAGTTTGTTTATGCCAAGTACTGTGAAGCAACAGTTAAACAAAGCAAGTGTGAATATATTTTCTTTTTGTTCCCTGAAGCAAGGTTTCTTTCAGTTTGTTGAAGTAGTCTCCCATAACTTGAACCATTGTGCTTAAAGGGAAATAAAGCCTTATTTTCCCTACATTCTGGCTAGTGTGTTCTCTTGAACTTTGGCCCCGGTAGGTCCTGGGAGCATTACCAAGACCTCTTACAGAAGGACCAAATTCAAAATATATAAAAAACTCTCATGTCCATCTGACCTGCCCATACCAACCTTAGCCTCTGGGGCGGCAGCATGACAATATGTATACAAGAACGCATAATAAGAAAGAAAATAATTATAATAATTATAATAAGCAGAGCTGTGAAGTTATATACCTGCAATGTGATTCCCCTCAGTGCTATTCACTTGTGGCGGTAATTTTATAAACCAATTTCTCCATGTAAAACAAGTTTAACACATGTAAAATGTCTCTTATACCATAGTGTGGGACAAGGCTGGTGCAAGGATTGGACGTGCTCTAGGTGGGGCCTCTATCCTACTCCTTAGGTTAAAATTACAGAGGGTTAAAGACCAACTATTGTGCTGAATACCCTCTAAAAATATGCAGCGTTTTTTGCTGCATATCGAAAGAGTTCCAGGATCCAAATGTTTTGGTGGATTAGTATGCAGCATTCCGCGGTATGAAGAGAGCTTGTGCTGTTCAAACAAATTTCCCCCTGAAGAAGGATTCGAAACGCATTTGCTCTACCCACTTGGTGGCGTCGGGGAGTTCAATTCACAGCAGAATGATAAGATAAGCACAATCTTCTATTAGTAACAACTTGTTTTATGAATATGGTAAAAATTGAAGAAAGGTCTAATGGAAAGATAAGCAACACATTATTTCTTTAGTATGAAGGATGAATGCTTCAAGGTCATTGATGCGATAAGGCACTTTGCTTTCTGAATATTCGGAGCAGTGTCAGTGTGAGTCTGAGACCTGCATTCATTTCCTACATATAATATACAAAGAAAAACAGTAAAAAAAGGAAAAACAAGAAAAACAAAAAAGAGAAGGAATTATAGTGTGATTTCCATTTAGCCATTTTCTCAATATTTTTAGAGGGTATTCAGCACAATAGTTGGGGCCTCTATCCTGCCTTCTCTCCTGCCCCCATTACCGCTGCTACCGCCGCTATCTGAGGCAAGCAGTGGTGGCAAGGAAACCGTGATGCAGCGCAGAAGTCTGCGTCAGAGGGGGCAGAAGTAGCAGACAGTAAAACACTGAAACCACGGCGCAGCAGCAGAGACTTAAGGTAAGTGCTGCGTTGCAGTTTCCTAGCCATTGCTGCCCCCTAGTGGTCTGGAGCAGTGCTGGCAATGGGTACCCCTGGAGGGCCAGTGCTGTAGGCAAACATCTGGTCCACCTAATAGCACCAACCCTGGTGTGAACACCCTCCTCTCTACTTACATGTTGAACCGTTGTGTCTAATCTCTTTTTGACATTTTATGGCATTCCCAGTCTCCATCGCGCTGATGTAATTATAAAGTGATGTATGGTTCCCTTACCTTTGTATAACCTTGTCAGCTATTGTGACCTCTTTGATTGAAGGAAAAAGCGGTATGCAAAACTTGTCAAATAAATAAATAAATTCTTTTCACAGCTTTTAATTATATTTTTTAATTAATTGTAAACCGCTTTGCCTTTGTAAAGAAAGGTCGTACTGTATATAAATCACAATAAACATATATGCATAAAAACAGGTGTGCCGAAAGATAATGCCGACCTTTATGAGATATATGCACAAGCAATCTTAAGGGCGTAGTTTGGATGGAGCAGGCACAGGCCTGCAATGTACACAGGTGCATTATAAAACACGTGTGTACATGCAGAGAGTACATGTACATATCAGCAGATGCAAATTTGTGTGAGAACATGTATGAGCTATTGGGGCTTGTCCTGGGGCACATAGACACTTATGTTGCCTTGACAAATAAAGCTCAAAATACTAGGCACATGTTTAGACATTTTTTGAGTTGCTCTGCTATAAAATTGCCCCCATATGACATTGAGCAAGTCACTTACCCTCCTGGTGCTAAAGCTTTACACAATGAGCCCCATGGGGAAAGGACTTCAAATTAGCTCACGAGAAAGCACATTTTAGATAGGACGTGAGATCAGATTTGAGACGACGAGGTCACGACCTTTACAGTTGTGCTAAGAATAAGGTGGTGCAGGGATGCATGTTGATGTAGAGCCACATGATGTAGAAGGAACTTTCATCCAATAACATCAAAGCAATGCACAATAATAAACTAAAATCAACCAATATCAGTAACAAAAAGACAAAGACAGACCAGCTTCCAAAAACAGACGACGTGGATAGCCCAAGTCAGGAAGAGCTCCATAACACATCAACATCTAAACTGACAAAAACAAGGGACAAAGCGTGCACCTGCCTAGGACAGTAGCAAGTGGTTCTATTCAGAATTCTCAACTTAATTGTTTTAGTCCTTGATATATTGCCCTTTGTGGGGTATATAGGGCGGTTTACAAAATCAATTAACACTAGAAGCCCCAAAAGGAATTTTACCTAGAAATCCCAAAGTGCGTCGCTTGACGCAGTATCACGGCGACTACGTTTAGCATGAAATGCAGATGTGAATTAATGTGAAGTTACTTATTTGTTAAATACGTGCAGTATGTGACGTCATTACATGACATCATCATGTGTTTATTGTTTATAATGTCAGAGTAAAACTGTAAATAGTGATTGAGATGCGCCACCTAGTGGGAACATGAATTTATACCTAGAAGCCCCAAAGTACGTCAATTGACACATCCAAGACAATTGAGTGCGTTAATTGACGTACTTTGTGGCTTCTAAGTATAAATTCATTTTCCCGCTAGGTGGTGATCTGTCATTAATTTTCGATGCACATATTTGAACATGTTGACCTTGCTAACAAAGTCATGGAACATGACTGACATGGTTCTAGCAGTGGCGCTGGTATACAACTTTGAAGATGCATTTGCGCCAGTTGACGCACTTTGGGGCTTCTAGTGTTAAAAGCTCGGAAATCAGAAAGGAACTCCAGCATGGTATAGGAGAGGAAAGACAGAGAAGAGAATGACAGCTGTATGGACTGGACACACGTCTATAATGAAGGTCTTGCAGTATTCCTAGCCCGAATCCAAGCCAAAAGCCTGCTCAAATAAATACATTTTCAAGAGGGATTTAAACTTGAGTAGAGGAGAACTCGAGATGGATATGGGAAGGCAGGCAATTCCAAAGGGCTAGGGCCACAAAGAAGAAAGCCGATCGTCTGGTGGATTTTTACTTGGCCAGGGCTGGTGAGGGCTGAACAAGTCTGTTGGGCAGAGAGCAGAGGCAGCGGGGAAGCATATAAGGAATAGTGAGGGAAGAAAGATACTGGGATGCTTTATTATGCAGGACCTTATGAGCCAAGGTCAGGATCTTATTCTTAATACATTGAG
Organism: Ichthyophis bannanicus; assembly: GCA_033557465.1. Lineage (NCBI taxonomy): Eukaryota > Metazoa > Chordata > Amphibia > Gymnophiona > Ichthyophiidae > Ichthyophis > Ichthyophis bannanicus. The sequence continues at coordinate 86,425,382 of CM066043.1, forward strand.
GAAGTGGGAGCCAATGGTACTTGAACAAAAGTGGAGCCACGAGATTGTGTTTCTTGGCATGCGCAAGTGCATGGATGGTGGTGTTTTGAATTGATTGGAGCTTCTTCAGCTGATGGGTAGGGAGACTGATGAAGACTGTTACAATAGTCAAGACATACCATTACAGTGCTAAGGAGAATGGATATCTCTGCAGCAGACTCAAGTAAAGGGCGCAACGTGTGAAATCTGTGCAAGGCAATGAAAGCCAATCTAATGAGGTGACTGATGTACAATGCGAAGGAGAGTCCGAATCAATATGGACACTCAGGTACTTAAAGGAAGAGTGGTAGGGTAATGGGGGCAGAGCCAAGTGACAGGGCCAGGGATAGAGTTGTGCTTGAACCGATGAGCCATGTGACTGTAGTTTTGGATGGGTTGAGTTTTAGAGCATTCGTATAGAGCCAGGAGGAGATACTCTTGAGGGCAGAAAGATCTGGGAGAAAACTGTTGATACGGGCAATGAGGAGGGACTGAATGAGGTTAGCTAGAGGATTGAGGAAGATGTTAAACAGAATGGGCGATAAAGCTGAGCCTTGCAGAACCCCATTTTTTTTTTTTTTTTTAGTGCCATCAAGTCAGTGTTGACTCATAGCGACCCAGCTATCTCTGAGTTTTCTTGGCAATGTATCACTGGAAGTAGATTGCCAGCCTTTTCTTCTGAGGCAATGGAGGGTAAAGTGACTTGCCCAAGGTCATAGGGAGTGCCAGTGGGAATTGAACCCTTGATCTTCTGGGTACTAGGCAGTTGCTCTAACCACTAGACCACCATGCCACTGAACCCCATATGGAAGGAAAAAGGGGACCGATGTGGAATGGTGCATATTAACCTGGTATGTTCTGTCGGATAGGAAGGAGGAGAACCACGAAAGAATAGTGTTTTGGAGGCCGATGTCGAATAGTCGTGAGAGAAGGTCAAATGCAACAGTGAGGTCACGTGAGATGATTAAGGCAAAAGATCCCTGATCAAGAATGCAGTGGAGGTCATTGATGACAGCAGTTACAATGGTCTCGGTACTGTGGAAAGAGCAGAAACACAATTGGCAGGGGTGCAGTGCTAACGTATGCTCTAGGTGATCAGTGAGTTGAGAGAGAATCAAGCGCTCTACAACTTTAGAGACGAATTGTAGGTTGGAGATAGGATGATAGGGTCCTGGATCCAAAGGGTCTGGCTTAGGACCCTCTAGGTGGGGATGAACCAGTGCCTTTATCCAGGCCCAGGGAACCTGACTGGTTACCAAGCTAGTATCTACCATAAAGTGGATAATGGGGATGAGGCCCAGTGAATTTTCAGCCAGCCAGGTTGACGGAATGGGGTCTAAATAGTAATAATAAAAATATTAATATTGTGGCTAAAATTACACATACACTTCTGGTTGCAGTGGACTGGAGGAATAGCTTAGGGGTTAGAACAGCTGCTTGGCATCAGAGAGACTAATGCTCAAATCGCACTGAGGCTCTTGTGGCCTTGGAAAAATCACTTAATCCTCCATTGTATCAATTACAAACTTAGGGACTGATGCAGAAGAGCTTAGTGTGGCACTTTTCCAGCACTAGACTTGCTCTCCAATGCAGAAAGCAAGCTAGTGCCAAAAAAATAACGTGCTAAATTGCAGCTTGCAAATCACTGCATAACTAATTGTGCTTAATGTAAAAAAGTACCCTGAAACTTAGTGCAGGTTCTAATGCTGGATCTTCATGCTAGCTTCGTGCAGGCAGAATGATCCTGCCAGGAGCAAAAATATCTGAGGTGAAGTTTGACTCTTTACCTCAAATGATCCAGGCATCAGGGAACGCCCCCAATGCTATCGGCACAATGTACACCAGCCCCCCCCCCCCCGAAACAAAAACCCTGGTGGCTCAGCAGCCCCAACACCTCTACCCCAAACACCTCCACCCCTCCAGTACCTTAAATGATGGGGCAAGAGTGTTGCCCACAGGCTCCTGCCCCGGTGTCACCATCTTGGAGTGGAGGAGTAGCCTAGTTGTTAGAGCAACAGCCTAGTATCTAAGAGATCTGGGTTTGATTCCCACTGGTGCTCCTTGTGACCTTGAGCAGTCACTTAAGGTACAAACTTGGATTGTAAGCCCTCTGGGGACAGGGGCATACCTGAATATACCTTGCTTTGAGCTACCACTGTAAAGATGTGAGCAAAATATAAATAAACAATCTTGTAAAATGGTGGCACCCAGCCCTACCCTGCTCTTATATGGCAGAGTGCCCCCCCCCCCTCCATGTTGCATTCTGGGATGCACAAGCTGTCCCAGGCACTGGCATTTTACAAGATGGCAGTGAAGGGCAGGAGAGTGTGGGTAAAACTCCTGCCCCATCATTTAAGGTACTGGGGGGGATGGAGGAGTTTGGAATCGCTGGGCCCTTAGGGAATTTTTAGTTTGGGGGGTATCTGGGCTGCTGGGATACCAGGGATTTTTTTGTTTTGGTGGGGGCATAGGGCTGGGGCCACTGGGCAACCAGAGTTTTGTTTCCGATGGGGGTTTAGTGTCTGGAGTTGCACCGGCCCCTGACAGTGTGCTGATGCCATCGGGAGCTTTCCCTGATTTCTGGTTCATCTGAGGTGAAGTATCACGCTTCACCTCAGATGTCCCTGTTTGTCTGGGACAGTATGCCAAACTTGCGCCAACTTCTGTGCACATGTGTTTGTCTTTCTCTCTCTCCCAGTTTAAAGCTGACTTTCTGTGAACTGGATAATTTGCACATTGTATCCCAGTGCAAAGAGTCAGTGTTAAACGTGCTATGAAACCCTGCGCTGGAACTTTAAGCACTGGGCCCTAGCGCAGGGTTTTTGCATCGACCTGTTAGAAAGTCCTAATGTGATCCGTGCATCGAGTCTTGTGCACACCAGTTCAGCATAGGCTGGCAGTGCTGTGAAAGCAGCATTCACAGTCCCTGATGTGGAGGGAGTCCTGGTCCTTGTTAAGGGTGACACCTAGTGGTTGAATTTGGAGCCCATGATAACAATCTGAAAGTAGCTCTGGCATGTGGCTCCTGGCCTTGAGACTCTTGCTGCAATGACCAGTCTATATGAAACAGAGAAAATGACAGCATCTAGTCACCCATCCACACTCACAAGCACATTCTTCTCCCACAGATCCTCACTGCTTGTCCAGTGCTTTCTTGATTTCTGATACATCCTTCTCTCTACTATCTCCACTGAGAAGCTAGTGAACTACTCACTCAACATATTTATAAAATGAATCAATCTAGACAGGAAATATACTCCACAGCTACAACAAATGGCACTAAAAGCTTGATGCAGTTGGGCATCTTCTTTTCTTGTGCTTTTGGTCATCTTCAAAGGGACAAACCTTTCTTGACAGACCCTCCACCATATCACTCGACACCAAAATATTGAATAAGTCAACACCAAGGCTAATCCTTGTGGCACACCACTGGCAATGTCCCTTTGCTCAGAATTAATTCTAGTTGCCACTATCCCTTGCTGCCTCCTAGACAACACCCAGCAGATGGAAATCACTTAGCAATAGTACCTGTCATAGCAATGTTGTGAATGTCTTCTATTTAAACTCTATTTCGTTCTGCCTAAGAGGAAGATCTATATATCACACTAGTATAAATAGATGCTCCATTCCCTCTTTCCCAATGACCCCATAGTTCCGCCTCCTTGTCTTGTAAGCCCTACTGTGTTCTGTTGCTTTAATATGTTTTTATATACAGCACCACTTCTCCCCCCTTTCTTCCTACCCTGTCCTTCCTGAATAGATGGTTCTCCATGTTTCTGTGGCAGTCACTAATCCAAGTCAGTTTTTCCATTATGGCCTCTAGATCTGGGACTTTATTTCAAATACTAAAGTCAATTTTAGATAGGTTGTGAGGAGGGGAATTAAAATGTCCGGATCAAGACATGGAAAATTCTCCCTGTATTTTATAAAGGTTCTTCCAACCATAGAACATCTTGTTAAATATCTATAAGGACACGCAGGAGTTCACCTAGATTTCTCACCATGTCCTGCAGAAACAATGACTTTAAAAAGCTCCACATGGAGGTAAAAAAAGGCATCCTGCTTTCCCCCAAATGTGAATAGGGGTAGCTTTATAAAATTGCTGCTCCTAATAGCATCCATCTTTCTCACCCCTTGAAACCCATCCAATATCCACACTCCTCGATACACCCATCCCAACATCAGCACCCCTCCCAACACCACCTTCTTGACCTAGTAAATAGTTATCCCAGTTTTACCCAAGTTTAAGCACCTGTTTTTTGTAATGCGGAGAAGATTCCTGCACTGTATACGTTTTTGTTGTCACTCCATTCACAACTTATCACACTCAAATAACAACAATCCCATTCTTTCCATGTAACCTCTACTATCCCAACAACTCTTCTCACCTCTCTCCCTTACCAATACTGCCCCTTTATATACAATGTTTCTTCCGAATGTAAATAGTTACACTGATTACTATTTGTTCTAAATAATTACTATTTGTTTTAATTAATTACCCCGGTTTACCCAAGTTATTGTTCCTGTTATATGTAAAATACTCAGATATTGTATTCTGTCTGATGTTTTCTTGTTCTATGTAAACCGCGCTGATTATAAATAGTGCGATATATAAAAGATGTTAAATAAATAAAATAAATAAAATAAAAAATGTAAACCACACTGATGTTGAATAGCGCAGTATAAAAGAGACTGTAAATAAATAAATAAATCAGCACTCCCTTTCCTCCAACATCAAAGCATGCTCCCATTTTCTCTCAGCCATCAAAGAGCCCCCCAATCATCCTGACACCCCTCACCAGCAAATAATGCCCCAATCATCCCACCCCACCCCACAAAACAAGGTTTGCCAACCCTCCAATCTTACCCCTGGCTCTTACCCTGGGTCTAGTGAGGAATAGGAGTGATCCTCAGTCACTCCTGCTCTATTAGAGTCCCAGGTTCAAAATGGTATCTCTGAACTCTAGCGATAGTATCACTAAGGGTCATGGGTGCTATTTTGAACCTGGGACTCTAATGGAGCAGGAGTGACTGAGGATCATTCCTGTGCCCCTTTATAATCCAGGGACCACTGGTAAGAGCTGGAAGTATTATGGGGGGGGGGGGGGTGGATGTGGCTTGTTATGGGAGGACCTATTGAGAGGGTCTTTCCTTTAGGGGTGTCAGGGGGTTCTCTGATGTTAGGAGGATAAGGGGGAGTTCTTTGGGGGGGGAATTCAGAGGATGATGCTTTTGAGGAGGGAAAATCAGATGGATGTAGTTGTTGGGGAGGCTGTCAGGAGGGGATATTGGGAGGAGTGTTGATGTTGGGGAGAGACGATCAGGGGTGTGCTGATATCAGGGATGATCAGGGGCTGATTGTCTCGGACTTTGCACCTTCCCCTTCAAGCAGCACGTTTGTTTTTTTTTAATTTGGCTATTTTTCTACACCACTTTTCACAGAGTAAAATCAATTTACAAGTAACAACGATTTAAGAGTATATTACCTTGAACTATAAATTGGCTACTATAACTGAGTGCCTCAGAGCAGATGGAAATGCTGACATATAGAATTTTTCATATCCATGCATATTTCCTTATAAAACTGGGAATACAGGTCGATATTTTAGGCCCACCCAAAACCACTCCCTCTCCATGCCCTTGACTATCCATTGTGCTTTCCATGAGAAACTCTGGGTCACATTAAGAAGTATGGGTATACCAGAACACCTGATCGTTCTCTTGCACAGCCTTTACATTGATCAAGAAGCAACAGTTCGAGCAGAACAAGGAGAAACAGAATGGTTTAAAATCAGCAAAGGTGTACGACAAGGCTGCATACTTCCCCCTACTTGTTTAATTTATATGCAGAACAAATCATCAGAGAGGCAGGACTGTATGAAGACAACAGAAGTGTGAAGATTGGTGGAAGACTCAACAACCTTCGCTGTGCCGCCTTATAAACTCTGTGTCGTGTGGATCATCACGTGTAGTCATTATCTAAAATCACTATTTACACATGCAGGTGATAAACATGTTTAACATGTGAGGATCAGGTGCCCTAGGCAAACCTCATCCCTTGCGCCCATCCAGATGGCCACTGTTGCCCCTTGCCGAGACCTACGGTGGTGGCAGTGGATTGAAACAGCTCTGCAGTGCTTACTTACAAAGTTCAGCACGACAGGGCTGTCTGCTTATTTTCCCTCCCATGGTCGAATTCCTATTTGCATGGGGGTGGCAATGGGCACCTGCGAAGACCCAGCACTCTAGGCAACCACCTAGTTCACCTAATGGTAGCACCAGCACCAGCCCCAAGTGTCTTTATAAGATAGCAACTTTATAACATAGCAACTTACCAAAGGTCACATGGAGCATGAGTGAGATTTGAACCCTAACTATGATGTTTGCAGAGCCCACACATGGCTCTACACCTTGAGGGGCTCCATGCTCACCTGACAGATTGTAAAGGGAGTCGGTGAGGCCCGGAGCCAGCTCCCTGACTCACCTCTGCACAGCCACGTGAGTAAAGAGCCACCAGATCATTTTCCTTTCTCTTCTGCAGCTGTGCTAAGTTGTAGCTGCCGGCATCACTCAGTACAGAGAGGTTAAACAGTGACACTTCCTGTTTCTTGCACAAGAAGGATGGCAGAAAGGATGTAGGAGGCAGTACTGGGGACAGGGAGATGGGGGAGAGCAGGGACTGGGACTTAGATAGAGAGTTTAAGATTGGATGGGTAATGGGAGAATAAGTGAGGACTCAGATGGTGGGCCCAGGAGCTGGCATAACTCACTGTGCATGCATTTCCGGCATCGTGCAGCTTCGTCTTTCTTTCTTTGAGTTACTAACAGCAGCCAGTGCTGCCTGTAGCATTCACTTCCAGTGCACAGGGTCATTCATCAGAAGTGAATGCTATAGGAAGCACTGGCTGCTGCGAGCAGACTCAAAGAAAGAAAAGATGGAGAGTGGAAGAATAGTCTAATGGTTAAAGCACTGACTTGGGAACCAAAAGACCAGGGTTCAATTTCCACTAGCACCCCTTGTGGCCTTGGAGAAGTCACTTAACCCGCCATTGCCTCAGAAAAATCCAAGTTATTAATGTCCCTGTTTAATGTACCTTATCAAGTTTGTTATAATGTAAACCGCTTTGGCTGAAATGATAAAGCGGTATAAAAAAACCTGTTAAATAAAACAAAGCTGGGGATGGGATGGGATCTATGGTAGGGGAAAGGGTTGGGGAGGTAGAAGAGAAACCATGAGATGCCAGACTTTGGGGAGTAAAGCAAAAGGGTAAAGTGATTAGGAGATGCTGAACTGGGTGGTAAGAGATAAAGGGGGATATGGTGGGCATGATGGAACTATGTGAGAGAGGCCATGGGAAGCTGGCAAGGAGATGAGTGAAAGGAGGCTGATGATTACAGAGGGTTGAAATGTGATATGAGGAGTGGGTAAAAGACAGAACGGAATAAGAGGCTAGCAAAGAAGTGAGATTAGAAATGGGGCGCTGGGCTGGAGGTTAGAAGAGTAGATGGAAAGTTGCTAGGTGAAAAGTCAAAAGGGGATTGAGGACGGAGGACTGAAACTGAGTAAGTGGATGAGTGAATAAAGAAAGAAATGGAAAAAAGAACAAAAAGCAAAGATCAGTATGTCAGTGGCAGATGTAGACACAAAATGGAAAAAAATAGAAGAGAGAAGCGAGGACAAATGGAGAGTTAGCTGAAGACACAAAGAATGCAATTGCAACTGAAAAATAAAATGCCCAAACAACAAAAGGTAGAAAAAATGTATTTTATTTTGAATTTATTAACTGGAATATTTCAGCACTGGGAAATGTGCACTGATGTGTTTGTGCTTTGTTCAGTGTTAGAGGAAATTAATTTCAATTTAATTTTTCCAGTGTTGTGGTGCATTCAAAGTTTGGCTTTTGAGGTTCCCAGTTCAATTAGTGTCTTCATATTTCTAAATCCTGATCCCTTGTTCTATATCTGGTGACAGTCTGTCTGTTTTGCATGTATGACAGAAATGTGCTATTCTGTTCATCTAGTTTCTGTAGTAGACCCACTTGCTCTGTTTTCCCATTAAGAGATGTTTTGGTTTAATATTTGTAGTGCTACCTTTTGATAAATAGGTTTAGGAGCTGTGTGAGTCCTGGCAGTGCTGTTATGATGTGGCAGGTTTGCTATGGCTTCTAAATGAGCAGGGTTTTGTAGTAATTCACCTGGAAGTTGGCACTGGAGGATAGTAATGCAGAAATATGGTAGCCTTTCTTTATCCTCATTGTACATGCTAATGGTTTTCAGACACTCACTAGGCGTGGTTGTGTCTGATGATCTTAAAGTAGCTAAACAGGTAGAAAAGGCGACAGCAAAAGCTAGAAGGATGCTTGGGTGCATACGGAGAGGAATGGCTAGCAGAGGTGATAATGCCTCTGTATAAGTCTTTGGTGCGACCTCATTTGGAGTATGGTGTGCAATTCTGGAGACAGCACCTTCAAAAAGATGTGAACAGCATGGAGTCGGTGCAGAGGGTGGCTACTAAAATGATTAGTGGGCTTCATTATAAAGCATATGAGGACAGACTGAAGGATCTTAATATGTACACCTTAGAGGAAAGGCGCAATAGAGGTGATATGATTGAGATGTTTAAATACCTCCATGGCATAAATGTTCAGGGAGAGAGCCTCTTTCAATTGAAAGCAAGTTCTGCTACGAGGGGACATGGGATGAGGGTGAAGGGCGATAGATTCAGGAGTGATATGCGGAAATATATTTTTACGGAAAGAGTAGTGGATCCGTGGAATAGTCTCCCAGTGGAGGTGGTAGAGATGAGGACAGTAACTGAATTCAAAAAAGCATGGGACAAACACAGAGGATCTCTAAAGGTAAAAAGGGGACTGTTGTAGTTGTTGATATGGAAGGACAGACTAGATAGGCCATGTGGTCTTTTTCTGTCATCATATTTCTATGTTTCTAAGAGGCATGTTTACTAAAGGTTAATGTGCTTTCACAAATTTGAATGTGTGCTAAGTGGGTGCAGCAACACTCATTTCTGTCTATGGGCACAGAGGCACCTAACACATATTATTGTTTAGTGAACATGCCCCTAAGTCATTGTTAGGACAAAAAAGGTGAAGGTCTCATAAGAACATAAGATATACCATACTGGGTCAGACCAAGGTTCATCAAGCCCAGTATCCTGTTTCCAACAGTGGCCAATCTAGGTCATATGTACCTAGCAGTTTCCCCAAAAGACACAGGTTCCATAATGCTTGTACTGGGTCAAGCATTGATATCCTGGGTCACTTTTTAATAATGGTTTATGGACCTTTCCTCCAGGAACTTGTCCAAACCTTTTTTAAACCCAGCTACACTAGCAGCCTTTACTACATCCTCCGGTAACAAATTCCAGAGTTTGATTACACGTTGAGTGAAAAAATATTTTCTCTTATTTGTCTTAAATAGTTTACCCTGTAGCTTCATTGCATGTCCCCTAGTCTTTCTATATTCTGATAATGTAAACAATCGATCTACGTTTACCCGTTCCACTCGGTTCATTAATTTATAGACCTCTATCATATCTCCTTTGAAAGCCAATTAAAATTTTAGATGGGCAGCATATACATTTTAAAATAAATTAATACAAATAAAGCACAGTGGATATGCAAATCGGGCCTCACAATTAGTCTCCACACATGGCCCCGCAACACCCTTGGGCCGCCCCTGCTGCTTCGCCACCTGCTTCTCTAACCACTAGGTTATCTTTCACCCAAGCTTTTAGGATTGATCCTCCCCCCCTGAGCTGGATGACCCCTCCCCCCTCCTGTGCAGCAGACACTGAAGATAGCCTTACATTCTTAGTTTGGTACGAGGTGTTTCTTTCTTTACTATCCTGCTCTGTCCTGTACAACAATGGACTTCTTATTTCTATTAGTGTTTTAATGTTTTATTTTATTTATTTTTAATTTATTGTAAATCGCTCTGTATGCTCGCAAAGGACGGCCTATCAAGTACCAGTTAAACCATAAACCACAGGTTACTCTTCCACTCCTAATGTCATGTTTTGAATAACTTGTAATATGCATATTAACTTATGAAGAAATTTCACCATGAAAATATGTGCTCTGTTTTACAGTTTGAAACAAGCCCTCTTCAGTATGTTATATAGTTTGTTATGGAAGACACTTCTCCCCTTAACATAGAAACATGATGGCAGAAAAAGACCACATGGCCTATCTAGACTGCCCTTCTATATCGACCACTACAAGAGTCTCGTTTTTGCCTTTTTGCCTTTAGAGATCCTCTGTGTTTATCCCATGCTTTTTTGAATTCAGATACTATCCTCATCTCTACCACTTCCACTGGGAGACTATTCCACGCATCTACCACTCTTTCCATAAAGAAATATTTCCGCATATCACTCCTGAATCTATCCCCCTTCACCCTCATCCCATGTCCCCTCGTAGCAGAACTTGCTTTCAGTTGAAAGAGGCTCTCTCCCTGAACATTTATGCCACGGAGGTATTTAAACATCTCAATCATATCACCTCTATCCTGCCTTTCCTCTAAGGTGTACATATTAAGATCCTTAAGTCTGTCCTCATATGCTTTATAACAAAGTGCACTAACCATTTTAGTAGCCACCCTCTGCACCGACTCCATCCTGTTTATATCCTTTTGAAGGTGCGGTCTCCAGAATTGCACACTATACTCCAAACGAGGTTGCATCAAAGACATATAGAGGCACCATCACCTCCTTTCTTCTGCTGGCCATTCCTCTCTCTGTGTACCCAAGCATCCTTCTAGCTTTCACCATCACCTTTTCTACCTGTATAGCTACTTTAAGATAATCAGACACAATCATGCCTAGGTCCCGCTCTTCTTTTGTGGACAGAAGTACTTCACCCTCCATACTATATTGTTCCCTTGGATTGCTGCAGCCCAAATACATGACCTTGCATTTTTTAACATTAAATCTCAGCTGCCAAATTCTAGACCATTCTTCAAGCTTAGCTAGATCCCTCCTCATGTTATCTACACCTTCCTGGGTGTCTACTCTATTGCAGATTTTGGTATCATCCACAAAGAGGCAAACCTTACCTGACAACCCTTTCACAATATCACTAACAAAGATGTTAAAAAGAATCAGACCAAGGACAGATCCCTGGGGCACACCACTGGTAACATCCTTCTCCTCAGAGTGAGCTCCATTTACCTGTACTCTTTGTCGCTTCCCACTCAACCAGTTTCTAACCCAAGCAGTAACTTTAGGGTCCATCCCTAGGGTGCTCAGTTTGTTTATAAGTCGCCTGTGAGGAACAGTGTCAAAGGATTTACTGAAATCTAAATACACCACATCTAGGGCTCTCCCTCGGTCCATATCCCTGATCACCCAGTTAAAGAAATCAATCAGATTTGTCTGACAAGACCTGCCTCTGGTGAATCCATGCTGCCTCGGATCCTGTAATCAGTTGGATTCCAGAAATCTCACTATTTTCTCTTTCAGCAGCACTTCCAATAATTTGCTCACCACTGAGGTTAAACTAACCAGCCTGTAGTTTTCAACCATATCCTTATTTCTACTTTTGTGTAAAGGGACCACATGTGCCTCTCTCCAGTCCTTTGGCACCACTCCTTTCTCCGAGGCATTGAAAAGGTCAGCCAGTGGAGCTGCTAGTATGTCCCCAAGTTCCCTCAGTATTCTGGGGTGTATCCCATCTGCTCCCATCGTTTGTCTACTTTAAGTTTAGCTAGTTCCTCACGAACAGTCTTCTGAAAATTGTTCAAGATGTCTCACGCTTCTGTTCCTGTTTGTGGGTGTTTTCTGAGTTCCTGCTCCTGGTTTTTCATCTGTGAACACAGAACAGAAATATTTGTTAAGCAATTCCGTTTTATCCTCATCAGCTTCCACATATTCCTCCCCTTCACCCTCGAGTCTGAAAATACCACTTTTGCTCTTCCTCTTCTCACTAACATATCTGAAAAATGTCTTATCCCTCATTTTATTGCATTGGCTATTTCCTCCTCTTTTTGAATCTTTGCTTTCCTGACTACTTTGCTAGTTTCCAAATATAGATGCCTGTCTTCCTCTCTCTGTGATCTCTTGTATTTCATGAAGGCCTCCCTCTTTAATTTCAGCTTTTCAGCTACTTCTTTCAAAAACCATGGCAGTCTCCTTTTCCTTTTACCTTTATTTACCATTTTAACACACAGGTTCGTTGTCCTTAAAATATCCCCTTTCAGTTTTGCCCACTGTTTTTCTACATCGCCAGCTGTTCCCATCCCGCTAACAGCTCCTTGAGATATTGACCCATTTGGGCAAAATTAGTTTTCCTAAAGTCTAAGACCCTCTCTTTTGAATGGATTTTCTCAGCCCTAGTCCTAATACTGAACCACACCATCTGGTGATCACTGGATACAAAATGATCTCCCATTATAACATCAGAAACACTTTCACCATTGGTAAGCACCAAGTCCAGTATGGTCCCTTCACGTGTGGGGTCTGTTACCAGTTGCCTGAATAGTTCTCTCAGTAGAGAATCCAGGATCTCCTTATTTCTTGATACTGCAGCAGGGATGTGCCAATCAACATCTGGCATATTAAAATCCCCTATCAGTAGCACTTCCCCTTTCCTAGCAATGCTGCATATGTCTTCAATTAACTCTGCCCACCTCTTCCTCCTGTGAGGGAGGTCTGTATATCATCAATGCAAATAGATTTCTCTTTCCCTTTTTCTAGTTTAACCCTTTTAAGCCATGTATTTCCCTAGCTTTAATATTTTTGACATATAATGCTGCCACTCCTCCCCTTCTTCCTACCTTGTCCTTTCTGAATAAAATATAGACCAGTATTGTTACATCCCAGTCATGGATGTCCATAAACCATGTCTCTGTTACTGCCACTAAACCAAGTCACCTCTCCCATTAAAGCCTCAACATCTGGGATCTTATTTCCCATGCTTTGGGCACTTATACACTGCTTTCTATATCTTGCCCCATTTATCCATTTAATATTTAATGTTTCACTTATCTGGGGCTTTCTTCACCCATCCCCAACAAATCTGGTTTAAAGCCCTCGTCAGTAGGTTAGCCAGTCTGCTCCTGAAGAAACATCGACCCTTCTTGGACAGATGGATGCCTTCTTCAGTAGGTGGATACGATACATACATACATACAGTAAATGTCCGGCAGGGCTAGCCTTACACATGTGTGAGCATGTTGTGATCCAGGGCCCTTCTGAACCGGAGGCCCCACTCTAACTTCATGCTGTAGCCGGAGTATGTGCAATGTGTCTTCCACTGTGGCACCTCCATTTTAGGCTTTGCGGGCCACTGATACTAGAGCCTGACAACACTTCTTTTTTGCATGTTGCCACCGCAAGTGAGGCAGAGCAGTGCAGAGGCATCTGGCAACATGAATTGGTCTTCATTGGCAGTCGGTGGCAGCACTGAGAACCAGCAGGACTCCAGCGGCACAGGCAGCAGCGGCAGGATGGACCAGGGGTTTCAAATGAGGCAGGTACCAATAGCTGTGTGAAGGAAGGCAAGGCAGAAAAATGAAAGTTTATACTGATTTAGTCCTGAGTGCTGCCATTCCTATTAAACATGTTTGGGCTGTCATGGTTGGTTGCATCGATGGGTATCTTTTCAACAGTGGAAAAAGAACTTTTCCATTAAATCATCTTATTAAAAGTATTATATTGCTATGGCTTTTTCACAAAATAGGAAGCAGTGTAAGTAATAAAAGAGAAATGGATACTACCCTCTGGTTTTCCTTGCCTTGTGAAACGCTAAGCTCTTCTTCCTTAAATGTTACTGCAAGAGGCACAAACCTGCTTTAGTCCTACAGCATTTAAGAGAAGATTGAATGGGAGCATAGGTACAAGGTCCCATCGTTCTGCAAATATTTATGTGAATGAGGCCCCTCACTGCATCTCCACTCATGGCCCTGCACCTCCTTTGGGCTGCCCCTGATATGATTTTATGTATTTGTTAGTGTGTACACAAGTGCACACTTTAGAGTATTAAGGGCCCAGTATTCAGGTTGTCGGGACCTGCTAACTGGGTAATCTCTGCCAGCCCAATATTCCGCAGCCCCTTCTAGTAGTGCCGTTGAAAAGTTCCTGTGACTGCCGCGGCAGTCTGGTTAGCAACGATTTACAGTCCATTAACCAGATAATAAATCACATAAAGTTAGGCTGAACAATAACAGGCCCGATATTCAGCTCATTTTTTAAAATGCTGACCTCCACTGGTGAAATGAAACCAATTATTCAGTGAAAGTGCCCAGGTAGGACTTCCGCTGAATATCCAGCGTTAGTAGTGAACATCGCAGGCTATCCGGATATCAGCGATATTCAGCTGCTATTCAGAGAGCCAGACAGCAAAAAGTTAGGCCTGCTGGTTTTTTGCTCTAACTTTATGCAGTTTCTTTTCCGGTTAGTGGACTGCAAATTGCCACTAACCGGATAACCTAGTGGACCACCCCTCACCCCATTCATAGACCACCCCAGCAGTATCCGGATAATGCCACTGAGCATTGGGCTCAGTGGGGTTAGTAGGTCCTGCTAACCAAATAAACCCCTTTGAATACGGGGCTCAGCAGGCCTACATTTATGCAGATTGGCTGTATATCACTGCTGTGCAGATAGCCAGTGGTGGTCACTGCTGAAAGCAGATATTCAACAGAAACCACTATCCGGGCATGTCCGCTGGATATGCAGTTACACGTTGCCCATGGCAGCCAGCATTTATAAAAACACTGACCACCAAGGTGCTGAATATCAGGCGCAGATAGGGTTGTCGACTGGCTCCAGATGCGCCTGACAAGCTAGATCCAGGTCTGAGTTTACCCCATTGCATGCAGGGATATGTAATTCGGATTTCTTTAGTGCACACCATAAGAAAAGCACGACTATAAGTCTCCTGCATGCAATGGGGTAAATCCCATGCCTGGATCAAGCCTGTCAGGCACATCTGGAGCCAGCTGGCAACCCTAGGTGCAGAGATACTAGCTCTCATCTAATTTGTGTCCGAGTCTGTTCTTGTTACAGAACTTCATTTTAGTAGGGCTGTAAAGGATTTTGAATTTTGAAAATCATGAAGATGCTCCATAAAAATGTATAAAGCAACAAACTGCGTAGTGCCTTTAGCTCCCATAAGCAAGCACACCTGCTCATGCCACACAATCAAAGGTGCAGGCTGGTAGAGTGCGATGGTACTGACCATTTCCACATCTTTCGTTTGCTAGCTCTGGTGGCTCATTTTTCCCTTGCTGGAACCAGCTTATAATAAGCATTTGTTTTATGCACTGTGCTTCACAGCACCGCAACGCCCTTTTTACTGAATTTCAAATCAACCAAGTAATTTCTTCTAACTTCAGCATGCAGGAAGCTTTCCTGTTTACCCAATGAAAACAACAAAACAAAATCTCATTGTTTGTTTTTAGTCCATCAATTTTTCTCCTCTACAAAAAAAGCTCCTGATGCATGTGAGTTTTGGGGAAGGGGACGTGCTGCTTTGGGGCTTAGGGGCAGAAAAGAGTATTGTTTCAGAATGTCTGTGCCCCTCAGGGAGGGGGAAAGACCAATGTGCTAAACAATGCTGTTTGATTTTCCCATTCTGGAGCTGATTACAATTTTTATTGGATTTCACAAAATATTGTCACAAATCAAATTTCCTTGGTAGTCTCCAGGAAGGAGGAGGGACAGGGAAGGCAGAGGAAAGTACAAGGGATAGTGTATGAAGAGGAAGATTAGAAGGAATCAGCAGTTTCATGCTGAAGTGCTTTTATCCAGAAAGAACCTATAGGACTTTTTTAAAATAGAGAGAAATACAGCCCACATATGAATGGAGATGACACACAGATTTGCAAACATTGCACACCGGACGTTCCAAATCTCTTGGTCGTGTGTACTCTTTATTAATATCCAGAAATTTCCAGGACCCCTGGTTCATCCACACCACTCTTTCAGGACCCCTCCCTTCAGTGCCAGGCCTGTTCCCTTTTTATCTACCTTCTGCTTACTGTCTCCACCAGTCTCTATCTCTGTCTTTCTCCCGTCCCCCATCTAATCTCTCTCCTTTTCTCTTTCACCTCCCCAGTCAATTCCCCCCAGCATCTCTCTCTCTCTTTTTTTTTCTTTTCTGTTTCTGCAGATCCCTGCAATGGTCTTAAGGCCCCCCCGACATCCACAAACTACAGGATGGGAACCACTGCTCTACACTGAGGACTACACATAATTTCATGCAAAATAGACAAAGAGCCAGGACAATGCCATAAATCGCTGCACCTTACAAAGACAGGGGCATACTACATGCCACTAGAATCTCTACGCAGGCCTGGGTCAACCACTAGGCAAACCAGGGAGTCACCTAGGGAGGCAACTTCTGGGGGCAGCAAAGGACAGAGCATTCAAAGCTAAACAATTGATTTTGGTAACCTGGGGGGGTGCAAAGCTTAAGGTTTGCCTAGACTGCCAACACGCTCAACCAACTCTGGGGCCAGCTCTGCCTGTACAGCTACACATAGACAGAACTACACACCACTGTAATATCTATACAGATGCACAAGATATACTTTCAGCTGTACACAAATAGACACAGAGACGCATACCATCACAGACACACCACATTCAGTGATGCACACATTTGCAAAAGCTAGTTATAAACAAAGCAGCTCTCTTATGATTTTATATATTGACTATCTTTCCCTTTATGATTTTATACATTGGCTATCTTTCCTCTTGGTGAAAAACAATAAGGGATCGATTTTCAAAATGACTGACGCTGAAACATCTGGAGGATATTCAGTGTCGGTATTCGGACAGCAACTGCTGCTGATATCCAGGCTGAACAGTGCCGACTTATCCAAATAGCAACCTAGGCCACTGTCTAAGCTATCCAGGTAATGCTGATTGAAAATTGTTGCTATCCAGATAAGTCGGCACTTATCCACATAGCACTGATACCGCCTTTTACTCCACCAATGGACCGCCTTAAGTGGCCGGAATCCCATTGTCTGGTCGGCTAAGGGCTTTAAATATCAGGTCCTTAGATAGCAAAGCACAGTAAGATGTAGTTAAAGAAAAATATGGCATTCTTTGATATTCTATTACCTGATGAAATGCACAGAAACTCCTCACTATGAACGTGAAAAACATTATTTCTTCATTTTATGAATCGTTTGGCGAATATTCATCAAAATTGCACAGCTGAACACTATTAGCCATAGACTTTGAGTGCAAAAGGGCCCCATAATCTCATCAATGTGTGTTCAATGAAAAAACTAATGTGCACTAAATGAAAAACCTCTGCAGTAGTGGCTAAACTGTGTGTTAGTGGCCTGCACTAACGGTGCTCGACGCCCTTAGCGTGGGTGTACTTAACACCACTTCAGTGAGTGCCTTGCATGGTGCTATGATCTGGGCCACAATAACTGTAGGGGCAGAAGCACATGCCCCTAAAGTTAGTGCTCACCTACCATTCTATTAACGTGGCCTGGCATGCGACTTAGTAAATATTCCCCTATGAGTATTCCTTCTTAGGAGACTCAATTGCTGCTCAATACAATGTAGCAAAATCCTTATATTTTATTAGGGAAAATTGAAGTCTAGTCTTCCTTCAGATGTGTCCTTGACGTTGTAGTTGTCTTTTAAATGATCTAAGGTCATTGTGGTATCATGGATGGTCACACTTTTGAGGAATGGAATATATCTTTTTAGGGACTGTCTTACCAATAGCTTCAGTAAGAGTATGATTCTAAGAGTCAATTTGTTGATCTAATGAAAGGGAAGAAATGTCAGCTGGAAATGGATCATCCTGTGAGGTCAGGATTACATTTGTAGTTTATGTAAACTGAGAGACATATGTTCTAGAACATATCATTCAAGACAGATGGGGTTTGCAGATAAAACTTAAGTTATGATCAGACCAAGGAACCATATGAACCTGGAGAAAGGTAAGTAGATGAGCCCAGTGAGATAATATGAAAGTTAGGTCCAGGATATGGCCAGCAGTGTGGGTTAGAGAGGGAAACTAGTAGAACAATTGCAGGTCACTAACAGCCAGTAAGAACTCCTTTTCCATCTTGGAGGAAGGGCAGTCAAGGTGAATATTAAAGTCAACTAATACTAGAAGCAGGGATGAATTAAGAGAAAGAGTTGAGATGTAATCAAGTAGGGCAGAGAAGATAGTAGAGACAGAGGAGGGCTATAAAGTAGAAGAAAGATGAGAGGGGAAGAGGCCTTTACTTGAAAACCTAGAAGTTCAACCAGGTGAAGATCGGGCACAGGTAACTATTCTAGCATGAGTTGGGAGGAATAGATAATGGCTAGACCTCCTCCCCTCCTGAATTCTCCATGTAGGTTAAAAGATGCATAGCCTGGAGGGCAAGCCTATGTGAGGTAGTGATATTCCCCCTCAGCAGGCCAAGTTTCCATAATGAGAAGGATATCGAGTGAGTGTGCAGGAATAAGATCATGAACCAAACCCCCTAATACATACCATAATATAGAAGATGAGCTGAAATGATCACCGTAAAACAGATAAGGGAGAAGCCCAACAGCACCAACTCCAGAACAAGAGGCTGAATAACCACCACCACAATGGCTACAGTACAAAACCAGGACTGCCCATGATGTCACCCTGAGCCATGCACTAACTCTGGCCAACACAGAGCAGTGGTTTTACAGGAAACGGACTTGTACCAGTAATGTATCAGACATGAAATAACAGGGACATCCTACTTATGATAGCTAATTTGCATTTTTTCTCACATAAAGAGTTATCACAGGCAAGATAAATCCATAAACTAACCTAATCTCAAAGCTTTCCCCTCTCGAAAACAAAGACCAAAAGCAGGGGCACTGAGATGCCATGCTAAATGTTACACTCTGCAAAATATGTCATGAAGGTATTTGTGTAGGCATCAGATAAGCAAACACTAAATGGATTACAATGAGAAGGGAGGGCTGCAAAATATACCCAAAGGACGAAGACTGAGGTTCAGAATGTACATAAATACAAAGCCACACAATATATTTTTGACATGTATTTAAAAGAAAATGTAAGTACAGTGACTGGGGAGATATCTTGTTCCACTAAAATAGATATTGGTTACGGTGCAGACTGTAGACTCAACAAATGTATCTAGCAGAGTCATACATTGAACACAAGGACAGGAAACACTTTGCAAGCTCAGTGTGACAGTCAATTATGGGCATTAAATATTGCCCTAGATTTTCCAATAAATCCTATCAGGACAGGGCTGTGGAAACAATCTAGCTACAGCCTCCTGTAGACCTTTGCCCGATTTGCACACGGCATTAAATAAAAACACGTAGATTCGCTTCTGCACCCCTGAGCTTGGCAGTTTAGAAGCAACAATAAGCAATTTGACAAAGTCGCCAAACTGTATTAAGTCTCTGTTGCTTTCACAACTCCTTTAGCAGATTTCTGCTATTTTATGGCGCATATGTTTCTTCAGCAATCAACATCTATAGAAAGTCATTGCATTTTTATGCCAGATACAAAAGCAAGGAGCACTCAATCCATGGAACTGCTCTTCTGCTCTGCATTGAAAGACATGTTAGCTAAACCTTTTCTTACAATAAAGTATGAATAAAAAGTAATTTCTATTCAACATGAAAGTTCTTAAGAAAAATAAGATTTCAATGAAGGATTGCAAGACAGACTATAAAGTGCCATTTGAGCATACTATAGCTGGCTCTAAAGTTGATTTTGATATACTGTAATGTTCTCTGTGAGTGTATAGAACTATTCTGTAACACCATACACTATTCTTATAAGAAATTCCTTTTTAATTTTTTTTCCTCTCGAGAACAGTGGAAATTCTTCTGAGAACTGTACTAACTATTTTCAGAACCCTTCAAGAAAATGATTCTGTAACATAAATTCCCGTACAGGCCCAGCATGGAGTCAGTGCTCACTGCCTTGTGATTATGGAAGACGATTACTTTCTAGGAGGTCTTTACTCGAAATGATGGTGAACGCCGCCTTCCATCCGGATTCTTTTTCATCTTTTATGTATAACTTTCTATTGCCAGTAAATTTATGGGGCCCTTTTACTAAAGCGCAATAGGGTTTTGCACTTAATGCATGTTTAGTGCAAAAACAAATGTGTGTTATATGGAAAGCCCCCACAATAGCTGCCAGAGGCGTGATCAGCATGTTCCTGACAGTTAACACACGGTTATGTACCGTAATGCACGGCGCTACTACCGAGCGTGTCCTTATCTCTACTTATTGAGGTGGAATTAGGTGAATCTTCGTTAATGACGACAGCACATATGTACCCCCACGTTCACTGCAATATGCTTATTATGCCCACTCTCGGCCCCTAACCTGCCGATTCTGCACCCTAATGGGTGACTGTCAGGTAGAGCAAAAATCTGCATGTATTAACAGTCATGCCACTGTGTTAACTGTTACCGCAGGCCCGATCATACAGTTAACATATGCCAAATGGTGTGTTAAGTGCATAGCACGCTTTAGTAAAATAGCCCCTATGTGTGCAAGTTCAGTGGCATTGGAAAAATAGGTGTATATGTCAACCATATCTGATGCAGCAAGATGGTGTTCATGCCCAGATGCAAGTTTATATAAGTGTATATATTTTTTATGCCCAGAATGTATGTGTAACCCCAGTCTACTTCTCCTGCTTCAAATGCACATTAGGGAGCTTTGGGGCCATTATGCACTCTAAGGCTCCCAAGTTCTTCTGACAGGAAGGAAAGGCAAGCTTTTAGAGCCCTCGGGCTACAGATCTTCAGTACCTTCCAGCACAAATCACACTTACACAAGATTAGAGTTGCTCCAAAATAAGGTTTACTGGGACCTAGGTGAATATGAACAACTTGCAGACTATATACTGTACATTCTTCTAGCTCGCAAATGCAATAGCACAATCCCTACAGAAAATAAAAATCCAACATGTGAAGGCTCATGTTAAATAGGTCATTGAGAGTTGAATAGAGACATCCTGGTCAGGACATGCTCAGTTTCCCCTGTGTTTCACAAAAGTCTTTTGTAAAATATCTATAAGGACATGCAGGAATACACACTTTTGTCAGCATGTACAGTGGGAGCAGTCATTTTGCAAATATATATGTGCACAAAAAGATCGGCCTCAGCTCAGCAGCTTTCACATAGAAGAGTTAGTACTTATAGAGAAGCAGCAATTTGCAACTTCAACCTATGAGTGACAGCACTTCCATATGAGGTGGGGCCTTTTTACAAACAGCCAAATAACTAGTGAACCTAGGAAATGAACAATTGGAAATTAAGAATTATTCCCTTAATCCCTCCAGTAAAGCCCTGGCTGAAATGATTCCTTTTTTAAAAAATCTGTGCATGCCTCTGAGCTGGAGCAAAACCTGATGGTGAAATTTGTTTCAATATATTTATTTAGCAATGCTTATATACCGCATTTCACCAGGTCAAAGCAGTATACATTCAGGTACAGTATATATTGTTTATTGTTTATTAAAAGATTTGATATACTGCCTTTCAAACATCAAAGCAGTTTACATATAAAACAACAAATAAGAACGGAAAAGAATGCCAAATTAAAATAGGATGGTGAAGGGGGGTGGGGGAGGGTGGACAGAAGAAAGGGAAACAGGCATATGGGGACATTGCAGCTCCAGAGGACATTTAGTTGGTCAGGGAATGTCGTAATCGGGTGGCAGATTTATTTATTTTATTTAACCATTTTTTTTATACCGCTTTATCCTTCAATCATAGCAGTTTACATTATAACGTAAAAGTATACAAAGAACGCTTAAACAGGGGAGAAGGGAAGGGTAAACCAATAACAGGTTAACTTATGTACAATGCAGTGTATATGGCATAAACTATGTACAATTCAAGTCTGTGGCGTTAGAGAGTAGTTGTTGGCCATGACCTAGAGTCAACAGGTAGTAGTTTGGGTCTTTTCTTTGGTTAGGTGGTTAAGTAATATGTCCCAGGTGGTTTGTGTACAGTAGAGTTTTCAGTTTCTTCCTGAAGTCTTTGATGTCTGTTGTCGCTCGCATGCCATCTGGAAGCGAGTTCCATATCGATGGGGCATATAGTGAAAGCACTCTTCCGGATATAGATTGGATTTTTGGTAATCATGGGGTATGATCATATGTTGTTGCTTCTCCTGGGTCGGGTGCTTGTATCTCTCATTATGAGGTCTTGTAGAATGTCAGCTGATGATTGGTGGATGATTTTAAAGATGTTTAAGGTTGTCTTGAATCTGATGCGGGAGTGTATTGGGAGCCAATGTAACTGGTCAATTATAGGGGTGATGTGCTCTTGTTTGGGTGTACCTGTGATGATTCGTGCTGCTGTGTTTGATGCTATTTGGAGTGGCATGATGGTTTGTTTTGGGAGCCCCTGATGGTGCATTGCAGTAGTCAAGTGTTGGAGTGATTACTGCCTGGCAAATGGTATGGAAGTGATCTTGGTCCAGGATCAGTTTTAAGTCCCCTGATAACTTTCATTTTATGGTAGGCGTTTGCGATGGTCTCTTTATGTGAGATTGCATGGTGAGGTACTGATCCATGATGATTCCTAGATATCTGATCTCTTTTTTTACTGCTATGGACCTTCACCGTATATTGATTGATTGATTGTGGTTGGATGAATGAAGTATGCCTTGTGATAAAGAGTGCCTCTGTCTTTTTGTAGTTTATAGATAGGTGGTTGTTGTTGAGCCAAGTGATCATATCTTCCATGCATGATGTTATGGTTGAGAGGTCAGGCTTGTTTATTTCAAGTGGGGCGTATACCATGATGTTGTCAGCATATAATCTGTAGTGAATTTTGTGTTTCTTGATGATCTCACATATGGGTTGTATGTAGGTGTTAAATAAAAGTGATGAGAGTGATGAGCCTTGTGGTACTCCTTGATGTATTGTGAAAGGTGTTGATCTGTTCATTCCACATTTGATTTGCTGTTGCTGGTTGCTGAGGTAAGAATGAAACTATGCTAATGTATTGTTATGTAGGTCAATTTCTTGGAGATGTCACCTCATGATGCTGTGGGAGATAGTGTCAAAGGCAGAAGGATATGTCCATGAATATGAGGATAAATCCTGTTTTAACATTATCTGTTCCTCTGAGGATACTGTCAAATAATGATGTTAGAAGAGTCTCTGTGCCATGTTGATGTGGGTACAGTGGTGCATATTGGTCTGTGTGGTCTTGTAATTGCTTTTGAACCACTTTTTCTATGATTTTAGTGATTAAATGGCAAGCTGGAAATTGGTCGGTATGCAGCTGGGTCATTTTTGTTGAGGGACGTGTCTTTGAGTATAGGTCGTATGGTATCTTGTTTGAGTGATGTTGGCATATATCCTAGGGTGAGACACAAGGTTGCCATTTTGTGAATGAAGTGTTTGAGATGTTCTTTCATTGATTTTATCCATGTAACGGGACATGGGTCTGAGGGTGATGTGGTAGTATTGAGCAAAGATATGGCGTCTTCTATCTGCTGGGTAGATGGGATACTGAATGTTCCCCATATGCCTTAGTAGGTTGAATCCTGAGGTTAGTATGTTATAGTCATTGTTTGGTACTGTTTGGTGTGTTTGTCTCTTAGGTGGTTCACTATCCTTTGAGGGTGTATTTCAGGAGCGTTATTTTTTTGTGGGTGTCTGGTAAGTGTCCGCATGATATTGAATAGTTCTCTTGGTTTGTCAGCTGATTGCATTATGAGATTTGTATGATGCTGTTTAATTCTATTGAGGTGGCATTAGGTAAACCTGCATTTCATGTAGCATATGCTATTTGAAAAAGATGAGTTTTTAGTAAGATCTTGAACCGTGAAAAAAAGGTTTCCAAATGAATAGTGGTTGGTAAAGAATGCCATAAATGGGGACCAAGAAAGTAAAAAGCTGAATGTCTGGTGCACTCATAGTGAGCTTGTAAAGGAGATGGTAAATGCAGACGGAAGCCATGACTGAGCGACGGAGCAGCAAAGAAGAAAGGTATGCTGGTGAACCAGAATGAAGGGTCTTATGAGACAGAGTTAGGATTTTATACTGAATACGATGATAAACGGGCAACCAATGGGATCTAATGAGACGTGGAGAAACATGATCAAATTTTGAATCATGTTGTAGAAGATGGATAGCAGTATTCTGAATACTGTAGATCGTAACCGTTTATGCTGAAATTTAGATAGACCGGTGTATACAACATTGCAGTAGTCAATCTTTGAAATAACTAGCATAAGGAGTAGTATGTGTAGAGAAGAATCTGACAGAAAAGATTGCTGTGTGAATAGAAGCCTTCTGAAATCACTATTTGAATATGTAAATGCCACTGTTTACAAATGGAGATGCTCTGAAAATGACTTCCCCAGTCAACAGTTAGACACAGAAATCTGCTGCATTAGGGGTTCTTCTTCTCAGACCTCTAATGTACTTAGATATACTCAAACTCCCTGGATAGCAGGATCCCTGCCTGAAAAGTGAACTCTTCACTCTACTCCTTGTAATGTCCCTCTTTAAGGTTTTGCTTTATTCTCACTAGAGAGCTCCTGAGACCACTGTCTAGTACATAATCTCCTTTAGCAGTTTCCCATGCTTGGCAGTCTTTCTATGCTCCAGACAGAACATTTTACCTCTTAAAACAACATTTCAACCCCAGACAAGGCACTTCAAGCTAACTCGACTTTTACAACTGATCACCTCATCTTCTTTCCAACTCAATATTCTTCTGGAAACCTTTTTCTCTCTCCTTGAAAATAACAGGGAACCTACTGGGCTCCTCTGTCATATAGAAACTACTTTTCCTAGGACATCTCCCAACAGGAGAGAGTCTGCAAAATCCCTACACTTTCTAAATTACAGCTCTAGCAAGTTCTCATGGAGACACTTAGGTAACTGGTAAGCAGTAGGATACAATTTTGGTCTCCCCCCCCCCCCCCCCCATACCTAGCTTCAGTTTTACACACACAGACACACATACATGGCCTCTTCCTCTCACATAGTCTCTCTCACAAAAAGTACCACCCACAAATGACACATACACATACCTACTCAAAATCAATTCTTAGACATACACATACACAAAAAGGTTTGCTCTTGGTCACATACTGCTATCCCATGTTTTACACACAGGTAAACACAAAAACACATTTTGAAAAGATAAGCTCCATATAAAGAACACCTTTGGATAGTTTGGATTCCATTTTAGAAGAGTCACAAACTGCATGCGTGAATTGGCATGTATGCATAAGTAACTATTTTAGACCAGCACTATTTGTATGCATATGTCACATTGTGCAGAATTTTAAAGGAGACATTTTCTGGGTGGTTCTTCAGAGTATACGTAACGGTCTACCTATACATCAGAAAATTTCCCCATTCAAGTCACTCATAACTCTCAGCAAACTTCTCATTCATATATTTGACTCAAACATAAATATCTGTTGTCTGAACTAGACAAAGTTATCCTTCATACTGGAAGGGAGCTGACATGGTGCAGGGAGGAAGGAGGTGGCAGGAAGGGACTGATATGGGGAGAAGCTGGGGCTGGAAGGGTGCTGTAAGAGGGGAGAAGGTGTAAGCTAGAAAGAAGTTGACAGGAGTGAAGGAGGTGGCTGGAAGGGAGCTGACATGAGGGAAGGTGGGGGCAAGATGGGAACTGACAGGTGGGAAGATGCGGCTGGAAGGGAGCTTACAAGAGGGGAAGGTGGGGGCAGGAAGGGAGATGACGGGGAAGGAGGGTAGCAAGAAGGGAGCTGACACGGGGTGAAGGTGGGGGCTGGATGGGAGCTGACATGGAGAAGGTGGGGGCTGGATGGGAGCTGACATGGGGAAGGTGGGGGCTGGATGGGAGTTGACAGAGGGGTGAAAGAGGTGACTGGAAGGGAACTGACATGGAGGAAAGGTGGGTACAGGAAGGGAGCTGGCACGGGAGAGAAAGTAGGTGGCAGGAAGGGAGCTGACATGGGGAAGGTAGGGGCTAGAAGGAAGCTGACTTGGAGGGAAGATGCGGACTGTAAGGGAGCTGACAGAGGAGGGGGGAAGAGGGGGCTGGAAGGGAGCTGACATCTTGGGATGTACTGGTTGGGGATTGGAAGGGAGATGACACTTGGAATGGTATTTGGACTAGAAGGCACTGGACAGTGGGGAAGGGGGGATTTGGAAGGGAATGGACACCACTGGCAGTTCTGGGAATGCAAGGGAGTTGACAATGACAATGACAAAATAAATCACTGCAGTTCCCTGTCATGCAGGGAATACCACAAGGTTCAGCCCTGTCATCAATGCCCTTTAATATTTACATCCAACCCATATGCAACATCATCAAACGTCACAAACTCCACTATCACCTCTATGCTGACGACATCATGGTGTATGCTCCAATCAACCTACTAGCACTTAACACCACAACAATAACCAGATGTCTTGAAGACATGAATGCCTGGCTCACAGCTAATAACCTGACAGTCAACTACGATAAAACTGAGGCAATGTTCATCACCAGGAATCCCACCTTCATTCCACCACAAACTATCAGCATTCTAGACAAACTCATGATAGTCAAAGATGAAGTTAAGTACCTGGGCATCACAATGAACAGAGCTCTGAACCTGAAATCCCACATCACCAAAACAAGGCCTATCAACATTTGAGGACCATCAGAAAGATCAAGCCAATACTCCGCCAGGACCACTTCCGCACAGTGTGCCAAGCGCTCATCACACCTCTGCTTGATTACGGAAACTCGTTATATGAAGGCGTCCCTCAGCAGACCTTACACCCACTCCAAATGGTGCAAAACACTGCAGCACACATCATTACAGACACTCCAAGAACTGAGCACATCACCCCCATCTTACAGCAACTGCACTGGCTCCCAATGATGGCCAGAGCAAAATTTAAAACAGTCCTGATCATCTTTAAAATCATTCACCATCTCTCGGCAGATGCACTCCAAGATATCATAACAAGGGATATCAGCAATAGACCAAGAAGGACCAATAATGACAACATGATCGGCATACCTGCAGGAGGATATCACAGGACTAAACAAACAACTTCAAGAAGAGCTCCTTCACTACTGGCGTCCACACTTTGGAATTCCCTCCCAACCAGCCTGAGGGCATTAAATGACATCATAGACTTCCGCAAGGCCCTTAAAACCCTGCTCTTTACAGAAACCTATGAGCAGACAGACAACAGTCTCCACCCGAACGGTAATGCAGCTACCTCTGCCAACTCTATACCCACTCATCCCAACTAGACATACGAGTTCATTGTATAATGTTGTTAAGTACCCTCGTGTTTAATGTAACCCTCCAATTGTGATGTGACCACTTTGATTGTAGGATAAGGTGGTATACAAATATAAATAAATAAATAAAGGGGAGGGGAGGACTAGAAAGAAGGCTGATAACTGGGGAGGGTTACTGGGACTGGAAATAGACTGATGGAAGGAAGTGAAGAAAACAAAAGAGACAAAAAATGGCAGATGGACTATATAGCCATATAAAGAGAGCTAAGAGGAAAGCAGAAGCCTCAGATCGGGACCATCATGATCAGAGAATAAAATGGTCAGACAACAAAGGTAGAACAAATAATTTTATTTTCAATTTAGTGATTGGACTTTGTGCTATCTTTATATTTTGCACAGTATGGGGAAATGCACCTCTTATTTATCTGATGGTGCCCTGCATGAGGAGTCTGGCTTCTTGGGCTTTTAGTTTAATTTTTGTCTACTTTTTTTTTTTTTTACTTTAGGGTGTGGTCACTTATTCTGTACTTGGTGAGGGTCTGTGTTCTGAGTGTGTGACTGAGGCCAGGTGTTCTGTTAACATGGAGTTTGTATGTAGGAATCTGTACTGTAGTAATTTGTTCAGCTTTTCAAATAGTTTATGGATGTTCTAGGGCCCCCTGTAGTGCTTCTTTTTTCTGGGTAGGCTCCTTGTATGAGTTTTGGAAGTTTATGCTGGTATGGTATGGCATCCAATGACAATATAACACTCCACTATACCAAAAATAATCTTCAAAAAACTGCTTTCAAAGGAGAAGACAAAAATCACTTCTATTTATCACTTTGCAGCACATCCATACGCTAATAAGGAGGTCTCAGAATGTTCGGGCTATAAAAATGAATTACATTGATTACATCAATAGTTGTAAAACATTTGCCCAGCCACATCAATGACCTTCCTTATAGCTAATTCATACAAAAACGAGCCATATACAACGAAGCCAAACACTTAGCTCTTCAGCACAGCTTCGGTCTATCACGCTCCAATGCCCCGACGCCTCACTCGAGCGCCCCTCAAGCGTTTCACTCTCCATTTCGTCAGTGGGTATACTTGCTCACATGAACTGCAAAAGACCAAAAATATTGCAAACTTCTCTAATATTATAGCACACCACTCTATAAAAAATCTATAAAAAATCCATGTGACACTCACCAATGCCTATGCACTGCACCGTACTACAGATCAGTTCAAACTAAACATGGTCGGACAAACCTCAACAATGCCGCGCATGCGATCTCCATACCTGCTGATTTAAAAAGCCTGCTGCTCCATGACCTCACACAAGTTGTCATCCAACCAACAACCACCTAAATTTCTTAAACCCACCTATTAACTATTGCTTCAAACAACCATGCCCATCCTTTACAAACAGTGCCACCAACTAAAAATCATCTAAAATCACATCCCAAAGAAACCAACATCCCACTCGCAAACAACCTTTTATAATCTTTTGCGAATGGGGTGTTGGTTTCTTTGGGATGCGATTTTAGATGATTTTTAGTTGGTGGCACTGTTTGTAAAGGATTGGCATGGTTGTTTGAAGCAATAGATGAAGTCTGATGAACAGACTCAGGTATTTTATTGCAGGCAGCTGGTGCAGCAGTCAGTTCCTGCATTAATATTTGGAGATGTGAATTTCCTCTCATTGAGAAAGGAAATCTTATCAAAGGAAGAAAAACCAGTTCAGTGTTCTAGCCAGAATGAAGACCTTAAACAGCAAAAAGCGCTACTAGAGAAGTAATGTGTTAATATACTAAGCTGATGTCAGTTTGCAAGAACAGGAAATGGGAGAGAGCTACCCATCCAGTGCTTGATCCGAGGAGGCAGAAGAGAGATTCCAAGTATCAGAAAAATGTAGTAGAGGGAATCACAGGAAGAAGGAACTCGCTGTTGTCTAAGGGAAACCTAAATTCATGAAGGGAAGTGATGGGATCCCAGGAGGGTGTACACAAAAGAATTACAAGTCTCATTTACTCCTGTATGGCAAGAAAGACACATACTATGGACCAAACCATTTAAGCTGCAGTTATTTGATAAAGACTTATATTTATGAAATGCTAGCCCTGTTTAGAACATTTCTATTGGAAATCAGAATCTGACATCGTAATTCCTAAAGGAAAACTCTTGCCCCTCATCAGAGAACCCTCAGTGTGACAGAGGAGTGAGTCAGGACTCGGTCCTGTGTTGAGTGGAGTACAGAACCTTTCCCAGAGGCGTGACTAGAAGGGAGGGTTATACTTCTTTATGAAATGTTGCTTCTCTCCTAAGGGGCAGCACTGCTAAATACCATAAACAGAAATCTATGATTCATTTGGAGGTCATGTGATCAACTCATTAAAGAAGTGGAATCCCTACTCTCATTAATGATGATAGAGAAGGATATACTGTATAGGCTGGAAGAATCCATAGCTCCATCAGTGAGAAGAAAGAAGGGTGCACAACCTGTGGGAATCCCTAGGTAGGAAACAGGAGGGTAGATAGGTATGGGGAATCCTTAACTTCATAGAGGAGAAGCACAATATTCCACTAAGAGGTCCAGGGGAATCACTTCCTCCAGCTGGAGAGGAAAGAGCGTACAGGTATGAAAGAATCTCTGCTCTTATTTGGATATCACACCACCACCAAAATGGCTAACGTGCAAACCCAGACGTACCCATGATAACACTGAATGGGTGCTAAGTCTAGCTAAGACTGTCATTCAACACAAAGCAGTGACTTCACGGAAGACCTAACTGTACAGGTATTTTATCAAACATGAAATAACAGGGACATTATATTTTTTATACTTAATTTAAACATTTTCTTACAAAGATCCACCCTCTAATTTAATGCAGGGGTTCTTTGACAGCTTGGGAGCCACACACTCCACCCTGGGTTCTTTCCTGATGGAGGAAAGTAATAGTCTTTCAAGGCCCTAGGTACATAGAATGTCCTGTTGCACCTCCCAGTTGAAATAAATGCAATACCACACAGTACTGTGGTGGTGTTCCAAAAAAAAAATCCTTCTACTGGGAGAATACTTGACACAAATGAATGATTTGACTCCCTCCCCTCCACCATCAGGTGCATCAAAGACCTTTCTTCATTCAGGAAGTATCTAAAGACTTATCTATTCATCGAACATTATGGTCCTGCAACTTAACCCCACTCTCCTACTCACCCCAACAAATGCAAACCAATGTATATAGTTATTTGTACAAACACAAACCAGTTTATATAATCAAGTTATCTGTACAGTTAATATACATATTCACTCCATGTCTTTTGTAACTTTCAATTAATTGTAAACCGCTTTGACCTGGTGAAAAGCGGTATATAAGCACAGCTAAATAAATAAAGAAAATACAGTGGACTGTGTATTGCCCTGGTATGATATTAAATTCAAGATCAAATAGCCACACATGCATGATATTTAATAAGCTATTTAATATGGCAATTAGCAACTTCAGTCCTGGAGGGCCAAACACCATTCAGGTTTTCAGGCGGTCCCTAATGAATATGCATGAGATACATTTGAATACAATGGGGGCAGTGCATGCAAATGCATCTCATGCATATTTATTAGGGACAGTCTGAAAACCTGAATGGTGTTTGGCCCTCCAGTACTGGAGTTGGGAACCTCTGAGCTAGACAATACGACAATATTACAAGGACAACACATAGAACAATGCATCACCAAACTGACATCATCGCAGCCCTTATCAGCTGGGAGAACTATAGTGAAGGCTGGAGAAAAGTCTGGGATTCCTCACGCGCTGGTACGCGTGGACATCAGATCTCTATATGTCCTGTATTTTCTAGCTCTTTTTATAGGCTGTAACAAACGTGTCAGAGCCGAACAGCATGACTCCTCACATGAAGTTTATTCTCCACCCCATACACCTTTGCTAAACAGTCATTTCTGACCAGTCCTTCTCCAGCCTTTGTTTGTTCTCCGAGTTAATAAACAATTCTGGTCAGTTAATAAACAATTTGGTCTCCGGGCTAGTAAACAGCTGGCTCAGCATGATTCCTCGCATATGGGATGGTTCAAAATTCAATATTCCTTGCTGATTCAAATAAATCTTTAATTAGTAATACAACCTGAAGGCTTGGACAGCCCCACCTTGGATCCAAATCACCTTTTTAAGACAGAAAAGAAAAGAAGAGCATGAACCCTGGTAGCCCCATGGGTTTTGGTCAACACCACTTCTCTGAAGACATTTCCCTGTGAGAAATATCTACTGTCTCTAATCTCACCATTCTGAGTCTGTAGGTACGTACTTTGATGTCTCTAGTAGGGGACACATTACCGGCCTACATCAGGTATTGAAAAAAGAGAAGTATGCATTTTTTGAAGAATCTCCGGTCTGTTCAGTGATGTGATAAAACAGTGTGCTGGTCTAGCAAAATTCTGACTCCCACTACTAAGGAAAGAGAGGCCCATGAGGAATCACAAACTCCATCATTGAGGAAATAGAAAGGTGTGCTAGAGCGAAGGAAACTCCGAGCTCCTTTGTTAAGGGTTCTTGTTTGGGAACCTGACAGGTACTTGTAACCTGGATTGGCCACTGTTGGAAACAGGATACTGGGCTTGATGGACCTTGGTCTGACAGTATGGCATTTATTATGTTCAAGAGTTCTCAGTTTATAAGTCACCTATGTGAAATAATGTCTAAAGCCTTGCTGAAATCCAGGTTCACATTCTCTAGAGTTCTGCCCATGGTGCAGTTCTGAGAAAAATACCTACCTTTATATTAAAGGGAGGAGAAGTACCTACAGGTGCAGGAAATTCATACTGTCTTCCAGATACATCTGTTTGTACTTAGCAGCAAAAAGGAGAGGATACAGCTAAAAGAAAAGCTACAAGCCTTTTCCAAGTGTAGTGGGAGAATTTGGACTCATTTACAAGATGACGTTTTTTACAGTAATGATAAAAATAAATGTTCAGAAAGTTTTGGCACATCAGAGAGAGAAGTAAGCAGGCACAGATTGAGCTTGCCTAAATATTTATGGCTGTTGCTAGGTAACCTCTCCTTTCAAAATGTCACTAATCAAACTTGCATCTAGCAAGATAATATGAGGAGATATCTTATATATTCAGCTTCAGACAAAAGCAAATCGGTCAAGAAAAATGTGTGGCTAAAGAAGTAAAATATTTTAGCAAGCCATGGAAAAAAAGGCGAATAGATGGTAGGCAGTGGCTGTTTCACTCACTTCTGGCATGAGTCCAGTTCCTGGAACTGCGCTGGCCAAAGAAATTCTCCTTTTCTACGCGGCTTGCCAAAATATCCAAATCCAAGAGATGAGATAACCATAAAGAAATGGGATCTTGCTTCATTTTTCCCTGCTCCTTTGATTTAGGTCAGCCAGTGACATGTCTCTTTGAAGTGGCCCGCTGCATTTCCTGCTGTTTACTGCATGAACAGCTCTGATGATATACCTCAACCTTGCACTGTTATTACCTACGATAATGTAGAGCAGTTGCCATCCTTCCCTATGATGTATTAGCTGTGGTCCCTGTGTGGTTAATGGCAGCCTGTGTCCCAAAAGGGAGTGGGCACACCTGAACCCTTCGAATGTCATCTGATTCTCATCATCTCCTTGATGGTAAAAAGATTTTGTGTGACATGCTCAAAGGGGATGCACCGTGGTGTTATATAAAGGGGAGGAGTGTAGTATCTTTCTGCAGCTCCAGCTGAGATGGAAGGGTGACCAGGACCCAAGGAGGCTGCCTGCACTCTACAGTTAGGGGGTATTGGGCCGTGTGTGGTTAGCATCAAAGTGCAAGTGTCCACAATGAAGCTTACTTCCAATTTCAGCAGTCAACTCTGCTGAGAGGGTGATCAGACTCTATCCCATATGCACTGGATAAGGGAGGATATTGCTTGGGAATTATTTCCTCTAGGCCTGATTCTAGGGTTACCAACTGGCTCCAGATGCGCCCGACAGGCTTGATCCAGTCCTGGGTTTACCCCATTGCATGCAGGGACATGTAGTTCTGATTTCTCCATTGCACTCCATAAGAAAAACAAGACTACATGTCCCTGCATGCAATGGGGTAGACCCAGGACTGGATCAAGCTTGTCGGGCGCATCTGGAGCCAGTTGGCAACCCTACCTGATTCTGATCACAACGTACAACTCCTTTGTATGTCCGGGCAGACCCGGATGTACAAAGGAGTTTACGATTCTGATCCTGCGGAGCATGTCTAACCCTGCGAGATCAGAATCGCGAATAGGCCTGTACGTGCAGGCCAGGACTGTGATTCAGTCCCAACCTGCATGTACAGTAATAGCCCTGCTAACTCAGCCAGGGCTTTTAAATGCAGCCATGGCATCCTGTTGCCATGGCACTGTGGCTCCATTTAAAAGCCACGAGGCCGGCCCCTGCCCAACAAAGTTAATTCCCCACAGCTGACACCCGATCCAGCCTCCTTAAGGCCTGGGTCGGGCTGCAGGGCATTAACTTTACCCCCTCCCCAACCCCTTCCGTGCACTGACTCCACCAAAAAAAACACCCAGAGGTGATTCTTATCTCTTGGAGGTGGAATAACTTCCCCGGCCAATTTGCCGGCCCTGGACATACAGGGCTGACATCAGAGTCGGACCTGTACATACAGGGCCGGTGACCACCCACTGCCTGCCCACTCTCCGACCCTGTGCTGCCTCTTCCACGCCCCGTCTAACTTCCCCGCACAATTGGCGGGGAAGTTATGCAGGGGCAGAAGCCGGCACGAATAGCGGGGATGGAAATCCATCCATCCCCACTGTTCATGCCTCAGAATGACCCCCTCTGTGTTCCACAGGAGCAAGAGAGAGAGAATACCTGAGAAACCAGAATAAAGAGAAAGATAAAGAGCTAGCAAGTCTCTGAGGTCACTGAAGAGCAAAGAGAAGAGAGGCGAGGACACTACAGTGTTTGGTGGAAGACTTTGGGGGGCATATTCAACAGTGGGGGCTAGGCTAGTTAAAAGGTCCTAGCTGCCACTTTATTTAAAATCAGATATTCAGCAACAGAAAATATCCAGTTTTGATCACTGAATATCCAGGCTCACTGGATAGCAGGGGTGCTATCTGGTTTGCAGTGATATTGAACCACTAACTAGATAGTGAAAATCGGCTAAAGTGGTGTAGCTATCCAGTTAGAGACTGTACATCGCCATTCACCGGATAGCAGTCGTTGCTGCCCCCGCTCTGCCCACAAACCACCCCGGTTTTAACAGGGCATTTTTTCCACAATCTGTGGGGCTATTTAGTGGCACTAGCCAATTAATGCCACTGAATTACAGACTGACCGCATTTTAGCTGGTTAGGAGGCCTGCCAACCAACTAAGATGTTCTGAATGAGCCTCATTTGTTTTTTGACTTCTCTCCTTGTGTTGGCCTTCTTACGTTGAAGAAATCACAGCAATAAAGTACTATGTCTGTTTTCAAAAGGGGCTGGCAGCTTGTTTTCTAAATGCCGGCTGTAACATTTCAAAATCTATCTATATATATATTCAACACTACTATATGAATAGTTAGCAGCACTGAATACGCATATCCATTGCTGACTGCCAGTCATCTGTATTGTGGTGATATTCAGCCATTATACGGATAGCCTATGCACCACAGTCATTATCTATATTATCTACAGTACTTTAGATCTGCTGAAAAGTAAACTCATAGGTTCTCCATGTGGCATCTCAGTATCACCACTATACAGATAATATTAATGGTTCCTGCCCTAACTCTTCCCCAGCCTTATATAGAGTGGCAACATAGTTAGATTTTCAGCCTGCCACTATCTATTTACAGGCCAAAAACCAACAAATAGTAGATTTATGCAGATCCCAGTGGCCAGTAACCATATAAATTCTTTAGAAAATTGACCTGTAATTTGGACAATGAGCTTAATGGAGTGCCTTTGTGGTGATAAGATTGGTGCAGTGCAGGTGGAAGACAGTTCCCACAGAGAAAGCCTTGAGAGTTCACCCTTCCCCCCCACCCAACATGACCAGAGGAGTTGGGAACCTTGAGTGTTGTGTCCTGCCCTGCCCCGCCCCACATTGTACATTTGACGTGGCATTTTATAAAGGACATCCAGGTGAAATCATGGGCGACCAGGGCAAAAAGTAAAAAAAAAAAAAAAAAAAACAGGGATATTCACATTTCAGCTCGATTTTAGCAACTTGGATATCTCTGAAATGGATAGCTGCACGGGTGGCTTCATAAACATCCCCACTACAAACACTTGGGATGGGGATGTCTATCTTATACTGAATTCCTGTCCATGCAAGCTATTTTGAATGTGGAGATATGCATCAGCATGCCAAACCTAAAACAATTGTCAAATGAGAACCTTTCTGATGCCTATTCATGTCCTGAAGCAGGAACTCCCACTAGTGGTTGGAAACATGCTCGCTATTTCAGAAATCAGGAGCGCACATCCAACTTACCAAGAACACCCTGGTCACATCTCCATCATACCCCTTTGTGACTTCGATGTCCTCATGCTGAGAATATCTATAGAACCAGATTATAAAATGGCTCCAGGTACGTCTCTGTGATTTGGACATCTGTGTTCCCTTTTTCAGACCTCCAAAGTACGAGTATGGCTTTTTAAACCCCTCTGGTGTTCAGCTCCCCAGCCACCCAGACCATTACAATAACATTTGATGTTATGATTGATATTGTCAAAAATTTGCTCTGCAAATGAAAAATTATTTCCCAGTGTTATTTCTCTGCAATAGTATCATAATAATATGGCTCAGAAGGGAATTTAAGCAGGGATACACAGTATAGCGATGCAGCAGATAAATCTCCAGTCTCTAGTTCTGAAGGACTGTGAAGGTTGTGCAAGCTATTTGTATTATAGCCATTTATGGCTATATATTTGTAATAGGGCACCTCACTGCAAGATAAAAGCATATTTTTAAGACTGCAAGAAATAAGTCGATTATCAAATATAATGTACCCATGTGGAGGACAATTTTATAACTGGGTAAGCATGTGCCTATTTTATAAAGACATATAGGGGCATGTTTGCCTTGCTGGGACTTAGTTACAAACAGCGTGTGCCGTTAGTCCAGTAACCGAGGTATCCGGATGCCAATCCCTTGCCTGCTATCAGCTTTGACAGCCTGCCACCACTCCCCCCACCCCCACCCCCACCCCCACCCCCATCATCACCACAAAACACATACAAACACTGGAATTTGGTAACAAATAATTTGGTTGCAGCTTTATTAAATGAATTATAAAACCGGCCCCAACATGGGCCAACTCAACATTCTTAAATCCCAACACTGCCCCCCGCCCACCTTTCCGGATGATGCCCCCCCACCAGCCATTTATAGCAAAGTGGTGCATCATCCACCCCCCATTCCCCCTACCGCCCGCCTCGAAATGTTATTAGCAAAGGCAGGCAAGTTGCCTTCCACCGGGCAGAGACCCCAACCGGGATGTCTCTCCCAACCAAGGAGCACTGCCGCTCCCCTGCAAAGCGGCATCAGCCTTAAATGCCCCGCCGGGTCGACGAGCGCCAGCTCGCTACCCCGCCAACCGCCGTAAGGGCTCGAAGAACACACACACCCCCTACCCAGCTGCGACGACCCCGAACCCCTTTGGAACAACTGTTTTATTTATTTATTTTCTTTATTTATTTTTTTAATATATAGCACCTGGGAGGGTGGGGAGGGACACCTTTCCATGCGGTGCTCAGCGAGAAAGAGGGAGATCACACGCTGCGATCTCCCTCTCACGCCGACGCCACGCCCCACCAAGCCGGCACCAGCACCAATCGCCAGCCCCCACGTCACTGACGTGGGCCGCTGGTGCCGGCATCGCCGTGCTCACCTCCTCACCCCCCCTGCCCCATGAATCCCTGCGCTACCGCCGCAAGGGATTTGGGCCCCGGGAACCCGGTTACTTACCGGCCTCGGGACCCAGGCCCTGTGGCTCGGCGGGATTAACTGAGGTATCTGGATGCCAATCCCTTGCCTGCTATCAGCTTTGACAGCCTGCCACCACTCCCCCCACCCCCACCCCCACCCCCGTCATCACCACAAAACACACACACACACTGGAATTTGGTAACAAATAATTTGGTCGCAGCTTTATTAAATGAATTATAAAACCGGCCCCAACATGGGCCAACTCAACATTCTTAAATCCCAACACTGCCCCCCCCCCCACCTTTCCGGATGATGCCCCCCCACCAGCCATTTATAGCAAAGTGGTGCATCATCCACCCCCCATTCCCCCTACCGCCCGCCTCGCCATGTTATTAGCAAAGGCAGGCAAGTTGCCCTCCACCGGGCAGAGACCCCAACGGGATGTCTCTCCCAACCAAGGAGCACTGCCGCTCCCCTGCAAAGCGGCATCAGCCTCAAATGCCCCGCCGGGTCGACGAGCGCCAGCTCACTACCCCGCCACCGGCGCAAGGTAGACCTCTATACTTGCGCCGCCCCCACCAAAGAAAGCTGCGACCAACACCAACCTTCCAGGGCCTCCTGCCAATCATTCAGCAAGAGATCTTGTCCCACTGGGGCTAGATGAACCCCATCGAGACGGTACAAGCCAGCACAACGGAGCTCCGCCCAAGGGTGAAGCACCTGCAACCCGCCCGTTTGCTGAACCCAGCGCCCTGTCTGCCTGTTGATCATGACCAGGCCCCGCGACCACCACCGCTGCGTCCAGCAGGCAGGGCGTGGGACAATGTCCGACCAAATGGTGGCCACATTCGGAATTAAGTCCCGCACCAAACCAATGTCTCTCTGGATGGTTCTAATGATCTGCCGGCAGGACCAGCTCACCAAGTCGTTGCCTCCCAAAGGAAGGAGCAGCCCGACTGGCCGCCACCGCTGCGCGAGCTTCACCTGAATGAAGTCCAAAAGCTGCCACCATCACATGCCACACTGTCCCATCCAACACAGCCGCACTCCAGCATCTGCCAACCCGAGGTGGACGCCCAACGGCCACACTGCCACCCTTCGCTCGGCCCAGCAAATGAAGGAATGGCCGATGATCCACCAATCGCCGGAGCAGGCACCATCTGAAAGGACAATTGGACTGCCAACAGCCGGCAACTCTGCAATAGGAAGGAAACTGAGTACCCCCCCTTTCATCCCCCCCCCACAGCAACCACACAGCTGTATCAAGCACTCATAACCCCCCCCCCCACCAGCCCAGCAGAGGCCGCCTAAGGGCGAACATACCCTTCATACGCACCAGAGCGCCACCTGCCGATCTGCTGTATGACCCGCCCGTCAAGACCAGCTGCCGACGCACACATGGCCACCCCAATCTGGAAAGAGTGTGACCCGTATCTCCACTCATCGTCACCCAAGAGCCGCAAAGCCAAGCGCAACACAGCCGTGAAATGGAACTGCGTTACCGGCCTGCTGTCCTCGTGGATAAAGCAATATCCGGGGACCCGTGGGCACCACTGCAAATAACTCCGCAGGGCATGCACCGGACAGGAGGGAAAGGGAGAAATAGCGCACAATACCACCCAGCCCCCTTTTCTCAACTGATCCGTCTTGGACCGCGGATAAAATTACGTACCTGAGATGCCTCCAAAAAGTGCGTGAAACAAGGCAGCCTCGAAACAAAAGGCCGCAACGCGAGGTAAGGCTTTGCAAATCCGCAGCAACAGTTCTTGGTAACCCGGGAGGTGCCAGTCCCACAATCTGGCAGTACCCGGGCCCATCCTGCCAGCAGGCATTTAACTAAAAATGATACCCTGGGATGTCCCCAACCGGCCACCTTGCAAAGAAGGAAAACCCGGCCAATGCAGCCGAGACCGCCAACCGCGACCAACCCTCTTATTGCTGCCCACAGCATGAACTGCCCGACCAGCCCATTGGGAACACGCCCCCCAGTTCACCCACACGCACTCACAAACGTACTCACCTGGGAGTATCCTCGCTGATACTGTGCCCGAGTACCACACACCACCGACGAGGACAGCAATGCCATCAAGTCTGGGTCCCAACCCTCCAAAACTGCTCCGGGACCCACACAACTGTCTCATCCACCTCCGGAGCCAACAGCCAGAACCGCGCCCACTGAAAACGTGACAGCGCATCAGCGATAGAATTCTGGGAGCCGGGCACGTGCCACGCCCTGGCAGTGACATTCAGACGCAGACAAGCGAGCACAAAGATCCGCATCAAGGAAGCTACCCTCGGACACTGAGGGGCATGTCGGTTAATAACCTCAACAACCGCGGCATTGTCACACCAAAACACCACCCGCCGATCATGCAGACGCTCCGGCCAAACCCAAAACGCCACCATAATGTAGGCCCCGAAACCCCGAACCACCGGCAGCATCCGTGAACAGATGCAAGTCCGCATTTGAAAGCTCCGGCAGCTGTAAAACTGAGCAACCATGGAAACTGCTCAAGAAAGCCTCCCACACACGCAAATCCTCGCGCATTCCCGCCAACACGTGAATCCAGTGGTACGGGCGATGAACACCCACCGTAGAAAGCGCCAACCATCGCACAAAAGGACGCCCCATTGGCAAAACCTGCCAGCGAAGCTAAGAGGGCCAACCAGCGACTGCATGACCCGGAGTGTGGTCTTACCAGACGATCCCACGAAAGCCACAAGCTCCCAGAGTCGCTCGACTTTTTGCTCGGGCAGGCGCACCACCATGCATTCAGTAGCGATCTTGATCCCTAGAAAGGTAAGGCGTGTCACGGGCCCGAGGACGATTCAAAATGGAAACCTAACAAAGGAAAAGCCGAAGGGGGAACTGGCAACAAGCGGAATGCAGATTCGATGTCAATCTTTGCCAACAGCATGCCGGCCCCACAATGCCACACCAAAGCCACCGCTGCGTCGAAGGAAGCATAGTGCACCGTGCACGGGTCCTGAGGGATACGGTCATTCATGGAATCCCCAGGAGGGTAAGACAGATTATGGATCAACCGAAACTTGCCCGGCTCCTTCTTGGAGCTACTCCCAACGGGGATACCGTAAACAGTGAAAAATGGGGGCCCCCGAAAGGGCCCCGCCACTCGACCCATCGCGCACTCCTCCCGAACCTTCCTCCACACAACCCCCTCACTTGCCCTCTGCCGGGGCACCAGCCACTCCTTTCCGACTACACTTAATGGTGGCATGGCCGCCACCACACACAGAGCAGGCATGCTGGAATTTACAGTCGGGGAAGGGGCATGATGACTTATTGAAACGCCAACAGATGTCTCCCCCGCCGCCCCCCCCCTTTGACCTGGGACGCCGCGGGGGATGGCCCTCGCAAGGATCACGAACCTGCCAGCGCCGTGGCCGACCCCAACTTGCTGCCTCCTCCTCCGGCCCACCCAACCCAACTCCTGGCTGACATTTGGGTGAGCCATAGATTGATGTCCTTCGTCCCCCACGAGAGCTGCCCGTACTCCTCCATCATGGCCCTGAACACCTCATCATAATTTATCCAGGCCCACCCGTTGTGCGCCTGCGATGCAGCCAAGATCGTATCCCCATAAGCCAGCAGCGCCCCATACTGCTCCGGGAAATAATGGCCCCACACACTGGCTAAGCGCAGAAAAGCACAGGTCCAATTAAGAGTGTTACGGGATGCCTTCCTCACCCTGCCCGCTTTTTCGTCGTCCTTACGCTTTTTTCCGCTTTCCCCCGAGCGTTTCCGACCCTCGAGTAAGCGAAAAATGTCGATTTATCTGCGACGCTTGATCCGATGGCACAGTTTTCGTGGCATGCCCTCCCACAACTCGGCGCAGCACACCACCGAGGTCCCCCTACCCCTGCCCATCACACCCACCACCCCCCCAGAATCACCAGATGACCCCACCGATGATGTTGAGGACGAGGATGAAGAAGAAGTACGCCGGCAGTGGCGCCTGCGCTTGCGCTTCGCCCTCGCCTTGCCCACCACCGGGAGTCCCGCCCCCAGGGTATGCGGACCCTTCTCTTCGCCGCCCACACCCCCCACATACTCACCAGCCTCACTAGAGGGCGCTACCGACACACCAACGGTCTGGACCCCCACCACCAAACCGGATAACTCCGCCGCAGAACTTGTGGGCCCTGCACCACCAGCCTGACCCGTGTCAGTCGAGATCATCCCGGGCGGTACACCCTGCGGAACCTGCAAAGGGAAAGAAGGAGAAAAAACCAGCAGCAACTGTCCCCAAAGTGCATGGCGCAGCACCCGGCCCACCACCCCTGCCCCACGTGGAGGAGCTGAGGCTACCAGCCGCACAGGCCGCTGAACCCATATCCACGATGCCCCTGGCCCCACCTGCCCCAGCCCCCATCCAGTCGGCCCAGCCACCCCCCAATGCCCCACTCCCTCCCAGGGGCCGGCACCACATGCCCAATGACCCGGGGACCCAGAGAAACCAGGATGCGGAAAACGCCCGCCCCTAAACCCGGGAGCGTAACAGCCCAATGCTATAGGGGATGGGGACACGCCCAGAGGCCCTCCCAGCAAGGCGTCCAACCGCAACCCAGAATCCAGTACCACCTCCTCGCTGCCAGAACCAGCCATTGAACCCGCTACCCCTTCCCCAATGAGACCATCAGCCCCGGGCACGCCCAATGCACCGCCAGCCCCCGTACCGCCACTCAACGATGCCGGGGGGCAAGGCTCCCCAAGCCCCGTGGTCTCTAAAGGGGCCGCAACCACACTATCCCGCGAGGCCCGCCCAGCTGTACCCCCGCCCCCAGCACCCCCAGACCGCCCGCTTCCATGCCCCTGCCAAGCGCCCCTAGCCAGCCCACCAGCTGACACCCCCCCTCCGTACCGAAAGAGCAACGCAGTCTTTAACACCGTGCTCTTTCAAAACGCGGCTGCCTCACCGCCTCTCAACACCCCTCCGGAGATGGCCCCCCCCCAGCAAAAGAAAAGTGACCCACGGCCTAGCCCCCTCTCCCCCCACCTTAAAGAAAATCAATCGCCGCCGGGAGCCCGACCAACACACCTTTCCATGCGGCGCTCAGCGAGAAAGAGGGAGATCACACGCTGCGATCTCCCTCTCATGCCGACGCCACGCCCCCAAGCCGGCACCAGCACCAATCGCCAGCCCCCACGTCACTGATGTGGGCCGCTGGTGCCAGCATCGCCGTGCTCACCTCCTCACCCCCCCCCCCCCCGCCCCATGAATCCCCGCACTACCGCCGCAAGGGATTTGGGCCCCGGAAACCCGGTTACTTACCGGCCTCGGGACCCAGGC
Organism: Ichthyophis bannanicus; assembly: GCA_033557465.1. Taxonomy (NCBI): domain Eukaryota; kingdom Metazoa; phylum Chordata; class Amphibia; order Gymnophiona; family Ichthyophiidae; genus Ichthyophis; species Ichthyophis bannanicus. The sequence continues at coordinate 86,467,835 of CM066043.1, forward strand.
CCTGCGGCTCGGCGGGATTTTTGTAAACATAGGCTGCTATTTGTCTTTATAAATTAATAGTGGCAAGGATTGCACCAACGGCAGTAGGTTCCAGTTGAAATGAAAGAATTAAAGAAGCTGGAAGAAACTGCTGCTGCTCGTCCCGTTTCGTCCCCCCTTTTACAATTCGAGTCGGGCTCTAGTTTTGTATCCATTTGTTGAAGGGAAGTAGCTGATTGTTAAAGTTATTGAAGGGCATTATCTTCTGACAGCATTTCTCCAGAGCTGGCAAGGATTGTGTCTTTGTCCCAGATTTTTTTTTCCAAGAAACAAAGGAATCAGCAAAGTACATAATTTTACTAGGAAAGATGACACGCTTGTGCGGCCTCAGCTGAGGAGAATAACAGCAGTCCAATGTTACAGTGTAAAGAGTGCATCTTTCATCTTGTAATAACCTTACTCCAAACTGGAGATAAAAGGGGAGTAAGCAAATGGCAGCTTTTTAAACCTGGCCATTCCCGCAGTCCTATTAATGAATTTATTGTAGACATTCATATTTTCTTCTTGTAACATGAAGTTTGAGAGAGATTATCTTAGGCTTTCAATGGAAAAGAAAACAATCTACAGATTTCTGCATATGTAGGGCAAATAGTGTGAATGCTGCAGGTGAGCTAAACGCTGGAGCACAAAAGAGTATCAGGATTTGATTGGCTGACACGCAAACTATGATTTATAAGATCAGATGAATACATCTACAGGTGTTCCTTCTCAGCTAATTGCTGCCTTATGAGAAACAGCTGTGGAATTAGCAAGACTAAAATGTTGTCAGCACCTGGCATGCATAAGATGTCCTCCTAATCCGACCAAAAGCCACTGCAATCATACTGACATATTTATCAAGCATTTTCACTTTTCCAGCGTCTAGCCAAATCCATTCCAAATGGCCACTGAAAGTTAGCTTAAATTCTTCTCATCAACGATCCATCTGCTGTGACCATAGAAATTCAGTTGAGGGTTTTTCTACAGAACAAACAGGAAAACCCAATGAAATTAAGCATTGTTCGTACTTAGCTGGAATTTACCTTAGTCTCTGCAGATTATACCAGTAGATATGCAGGGAGATGCTGTGCTATGCATTGTGGTATGTAGGTGAATCTAATACCATTGACCTGCGTATACTGACACTAAGAGTTATTTTAGAATTCTTATTCATGATTTCCATTGCTAAAATCAGACATTTCTATGCAGAAATGGCATCAATCTGTAAATGATCATTTTAAAAAGGGCTGAATTCACAGATGGATGTCTTTCCTACATAGAAGTTGCATAGGGGGCATGTCGGGGTATGGTTCGGGAACAGCATGGGCGCGTCAAACATCTACATGGGCAGTCCCCATTTCATATAGGATATATCTGTTTGTGATCAGAATTGTTCATGTTGTGATCTACATCTTCTCCCTTGCACATATAAGTTTTTAAAATATGCTCATTGAGCTACCACTTCAACTGCAGGCAGGCAATTACCAAGTCTGTTGACCATTAAGTCTTTAATGAAGGAACTGGGATTAGAAGATCCTTGGAGATTATTATATGCCTTTTTTCTCACACACACACACCCTCCATACTCGTATATAGTCACACTGACAATTTCTTAGTATCTAAAGATCTAATGTCTCAAGTTATGATGCCACGATTCTGCCCATGCCACATTAACAACTGGATTGAAAAGCTTGGCATTACCTGAAAGTTCACCATGCTGGTGATTAAATACTAGGTTACTGCTGAATATGGAGTTTGTTAGGAAATTAAAAGCAGTGATGCAAATTTATTTTTCTGAGAATGATACTGGAGAGATTTCTTTGATAATGTGGGAAGCTTATAAGGCAGTATTGCAAGGAGAGGTCATTAGCTATACTTCTTGGGGGAAAAAAGAGAGGATTCAGAATCTCAAGGACAGGGAGGTGGAGAGAGCAACCCTAGAGAAAAACTATATAAGGATCCTACTCAAGTTCTGGTGTGCAAATTGCAGAAAAAGAAATATGAATATAACTAGTTGTTGAGTTAACAGGCCAGTTACTCACTCATTTTGCAAAGAGCCCATCATTATGCCAAAGAGAATAAAGTAGGTTGGTTGCTGGCATGTCGCCTTAGAGATCAAAGGGTGCAGGACAGAGTTTTCAGCATTAGAGATTAGGCTCATAGGATTTTGACAAAATTAGAAAAGATCGGTGAGCGTTTTTTGTTATATTATTCACAGTTGCATGCTTTCAGTGGGTCGGACAGTGGAAGCCGTCTCTCAGACCCAAAGAGAACGATTTGAAGTGCCTTTTGATAAAATAGAGGGGTTTTTTAAAATGTATTTAGTATTTTAGTTCATGCCATTCCAGTGGTAATTCAAGGGAAGTTATAGTGCATAGGTATTTCTATTCTCCAGAGGGCTTACAATCTAATTTTGTACCCAAAGCAATGGAGGGTTAAGTGACTTGCCCAAGGCCACGAAGAGTGCCAGTGGGATTTAAACCATGGTATCTCTGGTCCCAGATTCCTGTTCTAAACATCAGACTACTTCTCCAATGAACCTCACTTAACCCTCCATTGCCTCAGAAAAATCCAAGTTATCAATGTCCCTGTTTAATGTACATTACCGAGTTTAAGTTACAATGTAAACCGCTTTGACTGAAATGCTAAAGCAGTATAAAAAAAAATTATTAAATAAATAAATAAAGCTGATTTTTAGCTATACCATTTAGCCTTTATAGCACGATATGGTGTGTGGTGGGTTGATCAGCCTAAGAATGACGTTTACTCCCCTTAGCGATATCGCCAAGAGTGGGATTTGGTTTGACTTAACCTGCTGGAAGTATTATGCAGGGTTGGAAGATATCCATAGCGATTGGAGCACTTCCCATTCATAAAGTGCCTGGCCCCGATGGCCTGCTGATTGAATTCTAAAGGGTAATGTTAAAATCCTTAAGCCCTTTCTTGTGCCTCCTGTTTGATGGCCTTGGAGCATCAGAGGGCTCTTTAGGCTCTAAGGGGCAATTTCTACAAATGGGTTAGATTTTGCACATGCCATGACAGTCATGAACCTCACTTCTAAACTAGGATACATGGAGTATGATCTCAGTCTCTCAAATTTACTGCTAATGCTCAGTGTAGTACTTGCATCGTGCCAAAGAGAGTCTCCCTCTGGAGTTCGTAAGATAGAAACATAGAAACATGATGACAGAAAAAGACCACAAGGCCTATCTAGTCTGTCCTTCCATAACAACAACTACAACAGTCCCCTTTTTTCCTTTAGAGATCCTCTGTGTTTGTCCCATGCTTTTTTGAATTCAGTTACTGTCCTCATCTCTACCACCTCCACTGGGAGACTATTCCTCGGATCCACTACTCTTTCCGCAAAGAAATATTTCCGCATATCACTCCTGAATCTATCTCCCTTCACCCTCATCCCATGTCCCCTCGTCGCAGAACTTGCTTTCAATTGAAAGAGGCTCTCTCCCTGAACATTTATGCCACGGAGGTATTAAAACATCTCAATCATATCACCTCTATCCCGCCTTTCCTCTAAGGTGTACATATTAAGATCCTTCAGTCTGTCCTCATATGCTTTATAATGAAGACCACTAATCATTTTAGTAGCCACCCTCTGCACCGACTCCATCCTGTTCACATCCTTTTGAAGGTGCGGTCTCCAGAATTGCACACCATACTCCAAATGAGGTCGCACCAAAGACTTATACAGAGGCATTATCACCTCCTTTTTCCTGCTAGCCATTCCTCTCCGTATGCACCCAAGCATCCTTCTAGCTTTTGCCGTCGCCTTTTCTACCTGTTTAGCTACTTTAAGATCATCAGACACAACCACGCCTAGGTCCCGCTCTTCTTTAGTGGACAAAAGTACTTCACCTCCTATACTGTATTGCTCCCTTGGATTGCTGCAGCCCAAATGCATGACCTTACATTTTTTAACATTAAATCCCAGCTGCCAAATTCTAGACCATTCTTCAAGCTTAGCTAGATCCCTCCTCATGTTATCTACATCTTCCTGGGTGTCTACTCTATTGCAGATTTTGGTATCATCCGCAAAGAGGCAAACCTTACCCGACAGCCCTTCCGCTATATCACTAACAAAGATGTTAAAAAGAATCGGACCAAGGACAGATCCCTGGGGCACACCACTGGTAACATCCTTCTCCTCAGAGTGAGCTCCATTTACTTGTACTCTTTGTCGCCTCCCACCCAACCAATTTCTAACCCAAGCAGTAACTTTAGGGTCCATCCCTAGGGTGCTCAGTTTGTTTATAAGTCGCCTGTGAGGAACAGTGTCAAAGGCTTTACTGAAATCTAAATACACCACATCTAGAGCTCTCCCCCGGTCCAACTCCCTGGTCACCCAGTCAAAGAAATCAATCAGATTTGTCTGACAAGACCTGCCTCTGGTGAATCCATGCTGCCTCAGATCCTGTAATCCGCCGGACTCCAGAAACCTCACTATTTTCTCTTTCAGCAGCGTTTCCAATAATTTACTCACCACTGAAGTTAAACTAACCGGCCTGTAGTTTTCAACCACATCCTTACTTCTGCTTTTGTGTAAAAGATGTTGTGTATGGGTAATTTATTAAGGTGTGCTTGGAAATTCCTCTTAATTAGGCCATTGACATTTGAAGATCACCTGGTCTACTATGCTGGAAATGAAAGACAAAGAAGAGATGATGATGCATTTATAATTAGGAAGAAACTTGCAAGAACTGTAATGAAATACAGTGCAATCAGAGATACCAACATGATGAGAAATAACTCTGTATCTTTCGGCCACATTTTCTTTGTCTCTGACAGCATTTCTTAGTACTTGAAGATTTTTTTCCCTCTCAATGCGAGTCACAGAGTAGTCGCTTGGAACTGACACCTCTATAATCAATGCCGTTCTGGTGTTTTTATCCTTTACCACCATATCCAGCTTCCTCGCATCCAGCTTTTTATTGGTTGGAATGGGAGTATCCCAGGTCATCATAACCTTCTCATTCTCTGTAATTGTTTTAGGGTCATGATCCCAATGCTTTTCGGGCACAGTAAAGTGCTTACACAGTTTCCAATGGATAAGGCGTGCTATTTTATTGTGTCTTTCTGTATAGAAAGTTTCTACCATCAGAACTTCACAGCCAGCTATGAGGTGAGTCACCGTTTCCAGGTCTTTCCCACAGAATTGACATATCTGTTTTGCCAATTTTTTCAGTGCTCACTGTAAACCATCTCGTCCGTAAGCTACTGTTCTGGGCTGCAACTATCAACCTTTCATCCTTCGGTTTCAATTCACCTCTCCTGAGCCTTCATGTGTCCGCTCTTGATAGACAAAGGGTTCCTGGAGTAGTACCCTGTATTTCCTACTTTGTTTGTGCATTTGCCACTTGTTTTTCCTTGCTTGTTGATCAAATTCTTTGTAGAGTTTTTTCTCTTGTTTTGCAAATTCTATTACTTCCTTCCTTGTGTATGCCTGTGGATTCTCACTCATTCCTTCTAGTAGTTGGAACGCCTGTGCAAGTTTGATGATGGAGACAGATTCTGGACATTTACTTTCATATTTCAGCATTTTTTGTGCATTTGGATCCAATGATGTAGCTAGGTAGGCCTGGAGGCCTATGATAGTAGTTCTGAATGTGTAATCAATCTATATGAGGTCTAGCCCTCCTTCAGCTCTAGGGATGAACAGTCTTGGCATATGATTTCTAATGCCCTTGTGTCTCAGCACGGCCTTACCTCAAAACCATTACCACCACCACTATAGAAATGCATACCCCAAAGGAAACCACGCTGGTCACAGCAAGAACCAACACAGACTAATTTACGTTAACTCTCTAACTACAAATCATGTACAAAAACCTCCTGACCCTCCAATTCTAATCAAATGTATCCTAATCAATGCCAGATCCATCAGGAATAAAATACCGGTCATCATAGACCTCATCACGGACTAAAGACCTGACCTACTCAATCACGGAAACCTGGTTTATTGACTCAGATACTGTGCTGTTGAATCCATTTACATTAAGCTGATTTAACATCTTCAATTGCCCCAGAGACTCCAAAAGAGGTGTTGTTGTCCTGATAATAAGCAAAACAGAGTTAAAAGCCTCTCCCTGAATCTGCAGTAATGTTGATGGGATAGATATGCTCAAAATTGAGACTAAAAACTTGGCCATATGCCATCTCTACAGACCCCCCCCCCCCCCCATCAACCAACTACAACAATCTATCATCAATTCTTGAATCAGCCTGCACTTCTTCAATAAGGAAACCGCACATCATATTAGAAGACTTTAATCTACACTCACTCCACCCCACACAGGCCATATCATTCCTTGACTCACCTCCCCGATGCCGACCATATAGGCTTCCAGTAGATAATAAATAGGCCCACCCACATTAAGGGCAACACTTTAGACCTAGTATTCCTCCCAAAAGCATTTACACCCATGTTACACACCCCCTCAAATAACACTAGTCCTGTGGTCTGACCACTTCCTTGTACTTTTCACACTCCCTCTGTTCCTACCTGCCTCTAAATCTCCAAGCGCATTTCATCAAAACAATTGTTTCAGACGCTTTGATAAAGACACCTTCTTAAAAAACATATTACCTTAACTAGAAACTCCTGTGACCTCCATACTACTCTAAACAATTGGAATACCACAATCCAAAAAGCTTCTACATCCTCTCACACAAATATAAAAACCAAACTCAAACATTCCATGAAATGGTACTCTCCAGTCCTAATTAAATTTAAAAAAGAACTAAGAAAACTGGAACATAAATGGAGAGCTACAAAAACCCCAGAATACAATTCTCTGTTCATGTCTGCCCTAAACACTTACAAAGAAGCAATAAACAATGCAAAAAAAGATCATCACATGATGATCCTTAATAAAGCCATTAACCATTCAAGAGAATTATTTGAAATTGTTATCACTAACCAAATCCCCACAAAATGAGCTAAACAAAATCACCATCAACTGTCAAACACTAGTCAACTACTATGCTAATAAACTAAAAAATAAGAAAACAGCAGACACCATCCACCCCCGATCCCCTAGAGAATATTAACTCTTGGCACACCTTCCACCTAATAGGCCAAAAACAACTCCTAGACATAATCTCAAGAATTAATGCCTCCATCTCCCCCCTTGATCCCTGCCTTATAGCAAGGCAACAAAAATGGAGCTAGCTCCCTACCTCCTCAACTTAGTTAACCAATCCCTTCATCAAGGATTCATGCCTTAAATAACCTACTTACCTCCATTCAGCCCATCCTTAAGAACAAAACCCTCAACAAAGATGACCCCTGCTCTTATAAGCCCATAGCCAGTATACCATTTGTATCCAAAGTAATCGAGAAAGTCGTGCAATTACAGCTCCAAGATTTCATTGACCAAAATGCACCCCTTGACGACCAACAGTATGGCTTCCATCCGTTCCATGGTGACGAATCATTACTAATAGCACTATTCGATACTCTCATACGTGAAATGGATGATTCAAAATAGGCATTCATTCTTATCTTTTTAGACATCACCTCCGCATTCGACAATGTTAGCCACAACACCCTCCTTTCAAGATTAGCTCAAATAAGTATAAAGGGCACTACCCACCAATGTTTTAAATCAGGGGTCCTCAAACTACGGCCCGCAGGCCACATGCGGCCTGCCGAGGACATTTATCCGGCCCGCCGGGTGTTTTTGCCGCCGCTGCCTGTCCTCAGGGGCGGCTCTACCATGAGGCAAAGTGAGGCGGCTGCAGTTGCTAGTTGTGTGGCAGGCTTTACCTTCATGCCTAGAGGCGCTTTGCCTTTCTTTGGTGTTCCGGTGGCCTGATTGGACTTGTGAGGGTGATCAGGGAGGGGCTTCATTTCCCGCTCACCTCCCTGATGCCGATCGGGACTGCTGCAGTTGCTGGTTGTGTGGCGGGATTTCCCTTCGCGCCTAGAGGTACTTTGACTTTCTTTGGTGTTCCGGTGGCCCGATTGGTCTTGCGAGGGTGATCGGGGAGGGGCTCCACTTCCCGCTCACCTCCCCGATGCCGACCATAAAAAAGGTAGGGGGTATTAGAATACTTTCTTGTCTATGGCAGAATGAGAACTTTTCTGATGCGTATTCATGTCCTGGAGGAGGTACTGTATAAACTTGGATTCAATATGTGAAGGGCATTGCTGAAATTGGGTGTGGACATCCAAGGTCTTGGGAAAGACCCAAACATGCCTCTATTCAGCCTTGGATGTTTTCGCGCTGGTGACATCCTTAGAACTGCTTTATAAAATGGCTCCAGGGATGCCTCTATGCTTTGAACATCTGTATGTCCATTTTCAAAGCAAGAATAGTGTTTCTAAAATACTCCCCCCCCCCCCGATATTTATCATCTTGATTCAAAACATCTCATTCGAGTTTATTTCAGAAGTAAAAATACAATTAGGCCATACTTCTCCCTAAAGAAGGACTCTAGCTTCCTGTTTCCTATAGAATTTATTAGTTGACTGGAGAGCAAAAGTGAGCAACAAAGAAGAAGGCAAAGTGGTTGGAAAATTTGGACTTGGTAACAGAAATGAAGCTAGAGAAGGCCTGATATAATTCTGCAAGACCAAAGATCTATTCATCTCAAATACCTTCTTCCAGTAACACAAGTGGCAACTGTACACATAGACTTTCCCCCAATGGATTGCACAAATATCAAACTGACTACATCTGTGGAAGTCAATGTTGGAAAAGCTCAATAACATTAACAAAGATAAAACCTGGAGCCAACTATGGTACAGATCACCAAAATAAGATATGTGCAGTGTGCATAGTGTCATGAAGAAGTCCCTTCTGAGCCTATAAAGATAGGGCAAGATGAGGATTTGCTTTCAGAAACTGACAGGCAGTCTGAGCACATGGCTCAGTGTTTGCAAAGAAGAAGTAAACAAAGAGAGTCACGAGCTAGAAAGACACACCCCTGCAGTGACATATTCCCTAGCTCAGGAGGTAATGAGGTTCACCTGTATCAGGGCAGGGCACAGCTAAGCCCTGAGAGTTACAATGATAAAAACTGGTCATTAGCTTAGCAGAGGCAGAACGAGAACCGGGAGGAGAACCGGGAGCAGAACTGGGAAGAGAGCCAGAAAGGAAGCCAGCAAAGGAGCACGCTGACTAGAAGGAGTCAAAGAGGAGTGAGAACCAAGGGAGCCATATTCCTGAGGCCAGAAGGAAGCAACCCAGGACAGGGATTGTCTGGTAAAGGCAGGAGAGAGAAGAATCTTCCTGAGAGGCAGGCTTGGCAAAGCTCACATGCTCCGAGGAGAGAGACAGGCTGGCTGGAGAATACTGGTACATCTGAGGGGAAAGTTAATAGGCTGAGAGGCAGGCAAACACCAGCTGTGTTTGAGAACCAGTCTAACCCTGCAGAGTGGAGAGTTCCTTCCCTTTCAAAGCCAAAAGGTAGGCTTAATAATTCATACAAGTTTGAACCTAGCTATAAAGCAGTTCCCTATAGTTACCAGAAAGTAGCAAACTCCCTGGACAAAAACTACAGCATATATGGTAGTTTACAACCCTGCTCAGGAGAATGTTACAGAGAGAAACCACGTGAGGTCAGAGAAACCGTTTGTTTCAAAGATCAGGATAGCAGCTTGCTGCCACACCCTGCTATTCCTGATACTGAAGAAATGCAGATAGACTCTGACCACAATGAAATAGTGGATGATCGGATGGACTGTACATTATCTTTGGCTGACCATGTGAATTCCCTATGCTGAACAGTGTCTGTGAGAGACGGTAAAAGCAGCAGAAGAAAAGGGAACATTTTCTTTGCCAATTGAAGCTGTTGTGATTTGTTTTGTATCAAGTACTGCACGTTTAAAGCCTGAAGCTGACAAGGCTAACTTACCTGAGTAATTTCCTCAAGCTAATTGTATGGCATGTTTTGTCCTGAGTTATTCACTTGCATTTAATCCGCCGGGAAGGGGAAAATAAATTCTTGTCATTGCCTGAAACCACTCGATTGCAACTCATCTGTGCTCAAGGGTAAAGGGACTTACTTTCCCAGAAGGCCTTGCAGGGTTAAAGCAAGCCCACGCTCTCTGAGGCAGGAACACCACAGGCAGACCAAGACTCAGCGCCCTAGGCGTTGGGCTGGCCACCGTGAGGGTGACAATAGGAATTTGTTCATAGTTTTTTTTTTAAACTATAGTCCGGCCCTCCAACGGTCTGAGGGATAGTGAACTGGTCCCCTGTTTAAAAAGTTTGAGGACCCCTGTTTTAAATCATACATCTACCAGTCACGATATGTACAAATTGATCAAGAATCTTCCTCTACCTTCCCTCAAGAACAGGGAATACCTCAAGGCTCTGCCCTATCAGCTCTCTTATTCAATTTGTACCTCCAACCAATCTATAGCATATTCAAAAAATATAAAATAGGATATCATATCTATGCAGATGATATCATTTTATACTCACCTGTCACAACTTGTCAGAATGCATCAATGAAGCAGAGAGCTGGTTAAACGTTAACAACCTGAGCATTAACTTCAAGAAAGCCAAAGTTTTATTCACCACTAGAAACCAAAACTCACCCCCCCCCCCCCGACACTCTTCATTAATAACACCGCACTCGCAGTAAAACAGGAAGTAAAATATGTAGGAGTTACACTTGATCAATCACTCAGCATGACATCTCACATAATACAAAAAGCCAGAATCATATTTTACAAGCTAAGAGTCATACAACATGAGACCTCTAATTGATACTCATGACTTCAGATCAGTAGTTCAAACCCTAATAACACCACACTTTACAATAGGCTGTTACAGTACTACTACTGTAACAGCCTATTACAGGAACAACAAAAAAGAACTTAAACATACTCCAAATGGCACAGAAAATTATGGCAGAATTATATTGAAAACACACTTAACAGACCACATCACACCCATACTGCACAAACTCCATTGGCTCCCAATAGCAAGTAGAATGAAATATAAAAACTTAATGACCACATTCAAGTTAATTAACAACATTGCACCCTCATGCCTCACAACTTTAATCCACACTCAAACGAACACTAGATCCAGAAGAGGAAGCACTCAGAACACCCTGACAGTCCCTACAACCATCTGCAAGACTAAGCAAACCACAAGCAACAAAGCATTTACATACATAGCCCCCATCCTATGGAATAGTCACCCAGTCTCACTGCGAACAATTGAGGATCTTCAAACTTTCAGAAATGAGCTCAAAACACGTCTTTTCATTGAACACTATAGTAGCAAGTTATAATAGCAGTTTAGATACAACCGTCTGCCGTGCTCACCGAACCCCATAACCCCTTCTTCTTTGTTTCATGCCGGATTAATCCTTTTGCCACCTCATTTTACTATTTATAAATGCATAAGAAACGCAAACCTGCAATCTTGCCCTTGGTAAATATGCATATAGTTCCATATGTAAATAGTCGTGTGCTTTGTTAAACCACTGTCAATATCATATGTAATTTGTTTATTGTAAACTGCCCTTGATTTCCGGAAGGGGCAGTATAGAAAAACGGTTCAAATAAATAAAATAATAAAATAAATAAAGACATAGATCCTTGTAAATTAATTCATGGTCATGAAGGCGTTTTCTTGTTCGCACATCCAGTTTTTCAAGAGCTTGAGGGGCCAGTCAACAATCCCAAAGCTGTATGAGAGTATAGGAATTGTCAAATGATTAATGCCCTGTATCTTATTCCATGATTTTAAATCACTTTTCAATAATGGTTTTAATTTCTTGTAGTATTCTTTACTGATCTTTTCTCTCAGTAATTTCTGCTTGAGTATTATGCTACTTCAGGGGCCAGCAGAAGGGCAAAGGGAAAAGAGAGGTGCTGTGATATAAAACAGTGAGATCCCAGTAGTGAAGGAGGATTCAATGGATCATCCATCCTTTCACCTGTGAGAAAAACTCTGTGAATGAGAGACTGCATGGGAACCTAGGACCAGCTGGGGAGGAAAATTTGTGTTCAGAAGCATTTGCTGATCAGACTATAACCAAAGGAGGTATTTAAGGAAGGATCATTCAGCCAGATGTTTGGTGTCAGGAAATTCTTGAGCAATCAGTGGGGACAGTACAAATCGAAAGCCACCAGCTTTGAGAGTGTGTGGAGTGGGACTAGTGACAGCAGAACACCTTATTGATTGGAAGGGTCAAACAAGCCAGTCTCCAGCCTTGTCCCCAAGCTCTCTACTTGCTGATGTTGGGAAGCCGATTCTAGTTCCCACATGACCAGCTGCATTGGCTGCGCAAAAACTGGATGTGTGGGAAATGGACCCGATTCTGCCATCATGGGGCCCGGACATCCCCGTGCTGGCAGAATTTGAGATGGACATTCAGCCGGGCACCCTATTCCAGTGCAGGGGACATCTACTGACCTGCCTGCCCAGCCGCAGAATGCTCCGACTGTGTGCCGGTGCAGTAGTGCCCCATCACCATTGGTCCAGCATGTCTAGCGCAACCAATTGTCCCAAAGCATAGCAGACCCATCGCCCCACTGCCCAGCCTTTGGAAGGGGCCCCCAAGGCCAGGATCAGGCAGTGGGGGGCCCTCCCATGGTGGCATGTAAATGGGAACTGGGGAACGTACAGATGCATGACCAGAATTGTCTCTGTAAGTCCTGGCAACTGGGCTCTCCCCTTCTCCCCTGCTCTGTCCCAGCTCTGCCCCCCTCCTGGCCCCATCCAGCACTACCTGCACAACTTATCTGTTTGTGCAGGGAGCAGTGAGGCCAGAATTGCGACCAGGGGCTGTGCGCGGGTTGGACATCCAATCCTGCTATTTACTGTGCAGAATGACCACTTTAATGTATAAAATATTGGTGGGGCCATGGCCCCTATGGCCCACCCTGCTCCACTGCCTATGAGTGGGACTGCAGATCCCTACAGAAGAAGAAGAAGAGAGACTGTCATGGGACCATCTGGGAGCTGAAGAAACTGTTGAAGAGAATCCTAAGTGTCTAGAACAGCCTAAGTATATATGGAATCAGGAAAGGAGAATAGAGAATATGTATATAGTTTCCCCCGTTATCCAAGTTGATTGCTCCTGTTCATTGTAATGACCTGACTCTTGTTTATTGTCGGATACTGTTTGTTTCATGTAAACCGCGCTGATCGCAAATAGTGCGGTATATAAGAAATGTAAAATAAATAAATAAATAAATAAAAATAAATAGAGAAGATGGCTTCAGGAGTCAATTATGGGGTCAGTATTGCTCTAGGACAATGACTGGCTTAAATTAAACACCAGCTGCACCGTTTAATTTAATCTGTATAGTCAGCACCTCTATCCATATAGGTTGCATCACTGAATATCCAGATAGTGCCGGCACTTTGTTTAGTTTAGACCTGATATTCAGCAAGGTCCACTCTTGCCTGAGATGATTCACCTGCCCCAGAGCTATCCTGTAGAAATCTCCTAAGATGGGACATCCATCCATCAGGATACTTAAACAAATCCTTAGTCATAAAAACCTGAAAGCTACAAAAGGGTTGGATTTCAGTGACCTAAGTATGAGTAACTGTGTGAAATATGTAGAAAGGAGGACTATAGAAGTACTGAATAAACCCTGTACAGGTACCATTACAGTACAGTACACAACAAGGCCAAATTTAAAAGTCTATCTCTGATCTTCAGTGTCCTTAGAAGAAATGGGTCAGAGTAGCCGAAGAATAGGATCTCCCTCTATGTATCTCCAGGGTCTCTATGGTCCTCCCAAGGAGCATCCTTAATCACACCATCTCCAAAGGAAATCATATGATGTGACGCCCATCAACAAGCCTTTTCAGGAGTAGCTCCCATGCCAGAAGGGCTAGACCTAATGCATGACTACCTCTACTTCAGGAAGCAGGTAACAGCCTGGATCTTCTCTCAAGCCTTAAATGATTGAGGTGATGAACTAGCTAATCACATGCATTCAGACTAACTGTAGATATTGCAGTAGGACTAGCTTAGCACACATCTTTTCTTCCTGCACATGGCAAGTTTTTTTCATCAAGTTAATGACCTTCTTTTTATCTATCTCAGCTCCTATGTCATACCCTAACTTATCTATCCATATGTTCCCTTTGCTGCCTAGTAAGACCTTTTAATGTGTAATGCGTTGACATTGTAAGTAGCATGCTTCTAATTATATGAAATTTTACTGTTTTACTGTGTGCTGATATATGCATATTTTACAACATTAATTGTTACTTGCCTGTGTCCAGTTTACACTTAAGGCCCTATTCCATCCCGGACGAAGAAGCCCTCTGTGTGCCTGGCCGAAACCAGATGCACAGAAGGGGTTGCGATTCTGATCACGTGAAGCACATATAGCCCTGCGGGATCAGAATCGCTAACAGGCCTGTAAATGCAGGCTGAGTCTGTGTTTCAGCTCGCCTGCACATACAGTCCTTGCCCAACTAACTCAGTCAGGGCTTTTAAATGGAGCCGCGGTGCCATGGCATCCGGTTGCCATAGTACCGCAGCTCCATTTAAAAGACGCGGTCTGACCCCCAATCTGGCCTCCCAAGGCCAGGGTTGGGCTGCAGGGAATGCCCTCTGCTCCCTGCTGCCTCTTCCCAGACCTGGGCCTGCCAATCCTGCCACATCGGGGAAGTTATTCCATCTCGGAGATAGAATAAATCCCCGTCCGTCGCCGGACCCGGACATAGAAGGCTGACATTAAAATAGGCACTGTACATCTGGGGCCAGCGACCACCCACTGCCCGCCCTAATGCCACCCCTGCTCCTCCCCTTTCCCACCCCCATCTAACTTCCCTGTACAATACGTGGGGAAGGAGGATGTAGCTGGGAAAGGGCACGAATAGCTCAGAATGACCCCCTTACTATACACCATCTTGCATGGATTTTTTTCTAAAAAAACAATAAACTTAATAAATAAACAAATACAGGAATTCTTCAATTTTCAATAATCTCGTTTTGTTTGCAAGACGTTGCTGGAACGCAAAAGAAAATATATGGCAGAAATGGACTGTCCATTAGAACACCCATCTTTGTGCCAACCATCTTGATCTTCTGCTTTACTCTGTTACTGAGCAGCACCTTTATAGATTCTTAGGGGGGGGGAGATTTAGTGGCAGCAGCTAGCACAATTACAGTGGCTAGTCGTCACCACTGAACCCTAGACCTGGATATTCAATGCCAGGCCACATCCAGCCACTGGCATTGAATATCTGAGTTAGCCAGAGAAGCAGGAAGCTAACTGGACAGCAGCGATATTCAGCTGCTGCCCGGTTAGCTTTTGTGGCGAACATTAGATCACCCTTTCAGGTGCCCAACTTCTGCCACTTTGAAGTAGCAGTTCAGAGAGTCAATATTGCCGCTACCCAGTTATTGCTGTGTGCCACCTCCGCTTTTCCCAAGGAACACGCCAATGCTAACTGGTTTGCATCAGGGCATACAGCAGCGGCACGCAAGGATATTCAGCGGCACTAATCGCATTAATCGTGTTGAATATCCCCCCTTAATATACTCATTTACTCAATAATAACCATATCGTAAGGGAGGAAAATAAATTATTCAGCTCTCCAAAGAAATTCCAAAATGAAATACAGCCATTTTCAAAAATCGATTGGGGGGGGGGGGGGGGGAGTATTCAGCAGTGGCAACTAACACTGATAAAGTGGCTAGTCATTGCTGCTGAACAGTGAAATCAGTCAATGCTGGGGTCATATCTGGCCACCTTTATTGTATATCCAGGTTGGCTGAATAGCAAGGTCAGCGGCGATATTCGCCCACTAGTTGTTTAGCTAAAGCAGCTAAAGTTAGGCCATCATTAAAGTGCCTAACTTTGGTCACTTTGGGATAACAGGCTAGCAGCTGAATATCATGGCTAGCTGGTTATCCCCAGGCGCCACCTCTATCCTGGAACCCTCTGACAGTAGCTGGCTAGTGTCAGGGTGCCTAGAGGCTGAAACTGGAGATATTCAGCAACACTAACCATGTTGATGCTGCTGAATATTCTGCTGAGCGGCATTTAGGTGGTTTGCATGTCTGCAAAGCGTCTGAATGCCTTTGAATATGCCCCTTCCCCCCCCCCCAATGTTTTTAAGTGTTATCAGGTTCCACTCTTGCCAGGTATAAAAGACCCCTAACCAAAATGATTTGTGAATTATCTTTTGCCCCAGGATAGATAAAGTATGAACACAGGGCTGGCTCATGAGCTAGGCAGCTGCCTAGGGTGGCCGGCCCGGGTGGACGGTGGCAGCGGCACAGGTGCGCGGCAAGGCCATGGTTTTTGCCTAGAGCAGCAAAAGCCCTTGGGCCAGCCCTGTATGAACACAATCTAAAGAAAATATTAAGAATTCCGTAGTGCAAAGACTAAAACAAGCAGCACTGAAATTCTGTAAGACCATTTTCCCATTTTTTTTTTACCAGTCAAAGAATGAATAACATTTGGAATGTTGTACATCTTGTAAGTCTGACAAGAAAAGGTCAATATTCTTTGCTATTAATCTAAATGTGCAGAAGATTGACTTTCAAAAAATAAATATACATGTCTAGCAAAATCTAGCAAAACAACTCTGCTGGGGCTACCAAATAGTTCTACATCTTTCCACCATATTCTTGAAGTTGATATGTAGTTTTTGTAAGGCTGAAGAGAAAAATGAAATACAATCCCTGTACATGACTCCATCTTTCTTTAACTTGTAAACCACAGATTTTACATTTTAATATTACCTAACTCTAAGCCAGTTGTGAAAATAATATTTACTTTTATTTTAAGTGTATTTTGAATCTGAGCACTGTGATGAGGAAGAATCCAAGCAATTTGTTTCATACCAAACTCGAGCTTTGACAAGAATTAAATGACACATGGGAAAGACACCAAATAGCGCATAAAAGCATAACTTTCTTTTATAGATGAGGCATAGTACTGCAGTAGACTGGAGAACCACAATAGCAATATACAGAAAAGTCTCTTGAACAGCTCTGATACAGTGGGGGTGATTTTAGAAGCTGTATTCATGCTGTAGACGTTTGAAAATGGGCACGCAGACATCCACAGAGAGATTCCAGGAGTCATTTCAGAAACCAGTTATAGAGATATCCCTGTCACAAGGACATCAATGTAGGACAGGGGCGTGTTGAAGGCATGTCAAGGGCGTTCCAAAAACCTTAGATGTGTGTTCCCGATTTCAGAAATGCCTATATGTCTCTGCCCTCTTCTGAGTGTGTACCTGCTCCAAGGCACAATTAGGCATCTGTTTTGAGATAAGATAGCCGAAGGATGCAGAGAAGATGGTATTCTAATGTCCCCAGTACTCTCCACAACTATTTTGTGGTTGTCGTGCTGTCGAATGTTTCTGCTTGCAGAATGGCGGACTGGGATGTGTCCCCTCTCTAGAATACCATTGCAGGGATGTCTATATTGCTGTCCCCAATGACATCCATATCAGGTACGTCCACTTTTATGAAATTGTACCCATATTTCCATGTGCCTGGTCCTTTTTTGGTACATTTTCACCTAGACGGCATTTCTAAAATGTGCCTTCATGTCACGCAGGAACAAACAAAACAGGTGTGCCTGGACAGTGGTAGTTTAAGCAGTCTTTATTAAAACCACGACGCATTTCAGCTGACACCTTCTTCATGGAAAACGGGAAGGCTGGGGAGCCTCATGCTCGCGGCCGGCATTAACCGGGGGGGCGGCTGGTCGCGTGCGCCCAGTGCGTCGGCGGCGTGGGGAGCCGTTGGGAGCGAGGGGTGCGCCTTTCAAAACCATTGGCTCCCGCGGGCGGGAGGAGGACGCGGGAGCCAATGGGATAAGGGAGGGCCTCGGTGGGGTGGGAGGTGCTGGGCACGGCTTTCGGCGATCAGGGGCTGGAGGCGACGGTCGTGCTGGTGTGTGCTGCAGATTTCTGTATTTGCTGGCAGCAGGCAGTGGGGTGAACGGCGCGAAGTGCAGCTGCAAGGGAAGAGATACGTGCACGTGGCAGTCGGTGTGTGAGGCAGCAGGCAAGTGCAGCTCTCCATGGCGCGGCTTGACAGCGCACTTCGTTAAAGTTCTTACTAATTTAAAAAAAAAAAAAAGGGGGAAGGGGGAAACGGAAACGTGAATCCCGGCTCTATTAAACTAAATCAAAAAAAAAAAATACAAGAAAAGGGGGAAGGCAGTCTATTTGGCATGCAGCCACATCGAGGTGAGGGGGGGAGCAAGACGGGGAAAGGGGGCAGGAAGGGGTAAGGGGACTAGAAAGGGGGTTAGGGTGGGGAAGCAGCCAGCGGTGCTTTCTCAGAGGGGGCAGAGGGGCAGGGGGCGGGGGCCCAGGATACAAAGGGTGAGCGCAATGGGAAGCAGCAGGCAAAGAGGGGGACGGGGTGGCTCCACGGGCAGGGGCAGAGGTGCAGGAGAGGACAGCTGGCAAGGGGTTGGTGCACCTCAGGTTCTGAGGGGGGTTAGTGGGGGTGACCCTGGTGTGGAGGGGCAGGTGGACCCTAATAGTCCTGTGCTGCAAGGTAGGGGATTGGTAAGGGGTACCGTTGGATGGGGGGTGGTGCGGGGTTCTGCGGGGTGCTTGAGTTTGGGACCTGTTCCTTCCGAAAGGGAGCGGGGCGAGGCGGGGTGGATGGCTGGGGGAGAGGGGGCAGGGTTAGCGGGTGAGGCAAGCTTGCAAGGACTGCAGGGCGGCGGGTACCCGCTGGCAAGGGAGCATTGGCAGGGGGGGGGGGGCAAGGCTCTTCTCGGGCAGAGTGGTTGGGGGTGTGGCAGCCGCCTTGGACCATGGCAGGTGCCTCTTCGGCAGTACATGGGAAGTCCAGGGATGAGTAGTCCGCGGCAGCAGGATGGAGTGACGGTGAGCACGGTCAGAGGCCACATGGCAGGAGAGTCGAACGCAGAGCCTACGACAGTGGCTGATCAGCATGAGATCACTATGAATGCGGAGACGGTGAGAGTTGTGGCAGGTGAGTTGGCTCCGGACCACGGTGCGGAGGTGGGGGATGGAAAGGAGGCGGCTGAGGGGGTGGGCAAAAAGGCAAAAAGAAAGCGTAAGCATTCTTGTCGACGGCGTCGTAGGTCCGGTTCCTCATCCACGTCGTCCACTGATTCGTCGTCGCGTTCGTCTATGTCGGAGGAGAGCGGGCATGGAGAACGGGGCAAGAGTGCGGTGCAGCCTTCGTTGGCAGCTTTCTCGGAATTATGGGAAGGGGTGCCGAGGAATTTGCAGTGGAAAATTAGAAAGAGGCATTACATTGACATTTTCTGGTTGTTGGAGGGTAGGAAACGGACGGGTGACAGCAGGAAGAAGAGGAAGGAGGATGAAAAGGTGGGTCGGGTTTGAAGGGTGGCTAGGAATGTCGTTAACTGGTCTCGGGCCTTTTTGCGTGTTGCTAGTGTCTGGGGACACCAGCATCCAGAGCAGTATGGGATGCTGTTGGCATATATGGACTCCATCTTAGAGGCGTCTCAGTCACATCAAGGTTGGGCATGGCTCAACTATGATGAAAAGTTCCGCGATAAGATGGAAGAAAATCAGCTTTCGTCCTGGGGGACGCAATTTATTAATTTATGGTTAACGCAGATGGCGGTACGACCGAGCGGCGGCATGACGAGTGGAGCGAAAGGAGGACTTGTCGCTCCGGTTGGTGCAGGGCGGTCCTTTCATGCTAGTGGGCTCCCAACAGGGCAGAGGGCAGCCGGGGGGGGGGGTGGGCACAGGAGATGTGTGTTGGCGATTCAACAAGTCTTCATGCCCATTTCCGGATTGCAAGTTCCGGCACACGTGTTCCGTCTGCAATGGAGGGCATTCTGCACTCAAGTGTGTTAAGAAAGGATTGGTCGGTTCCAGTATGCCGGCTACCCAGCAGTAGGGACTTATTGGGTTTAGCTTCGACTCCCATCAGGATTGAAGCGCTTCGGCCATGGTTGAGGAAGTATCCCAGGCACAGGGATAGGGTGGTTTTGGAGGAAGGGTTTCAAGGGGGATCAAGGGGGGTTTCAGATTCCAGTAGTTGGTACGGTAGTTTCGTGCAAAGCTAGGAATTTGCCTTCGGTGCAGAAGTTCATCCATATCGTGAAGGATAAACTGGCTGTGGAGCTCCAGTTGGGCAGGGTTGCTGGCCCCTTTGCGGAGCAGCCTTTTGCTGACTTCGTTGTGTCCCCGTTGGGAATAATACCGAAAAAGGAGCCTGGTAAATACTGGTTAATTCATAATTTGTCCTTCCCAACCGGATCTTCCGTTAACGACCACATCCCGAAGGAATGGTGTACGGTGCGCTATGCATCTTTTGATGAGGCCGTGGAGCTGGTGAGGCGATGCGGCAGGGAGTGCTTAATAGCCAAGGTGGATATTGAGTCTGCGTTTCGTTTGTTGCCGGTACATCTGTCATCGTTTCATTTGTTGGGATTTTGCTTCGAGGACAAGTATTATTTTGATAAATGCATGCCTATGGGTTGTTCTGTATCCTGTGCCTATTTCGAACAGTTTAGCACGTTTCTGCATTGGGCTTTCGTGAAAGTGGTGGGCTGTGCGAACGTAGTGCACTACTTGGATGACTTCTTGTTTGTGGGGTAAGCTCGGTCGGGACAGTGTAAGGCGTTACTGGATGGCTTTGTACAGTTGGCAATGGATTGGGGTGTCCCATTGGCGGCAGAAAAAACTGAAGGCCCTGAAACCAGTCTTACCTTTTTGGGGGTGGAGCTGGATACGGTGGTCATGGTGGTGCAACTGCCAGTGGACAAGGTGGTGAAGCTGCGGGTGTTAGTTGGAAATGTCTTGGCTTCAAGTAAGTTGACGCTCCGGGAGATGCAAGCGTTGATAGGCTCCCTTAATTTTGCGTGTCGGGTAATGCCGATGGGAAGGGTGTTTTTGCATCGCTTCGCAGCAGCCACGGTTGGGGTTACTAAGCCTCATCACCGTATTAGGGTCTCGCAGGGTATGCGGGCAGATTTAGGGGTTTGGGACGAGTTTTTGCAAGACTTCAATGGTACCACTGTTTTGCAGGAGTTGGAGATTTCCACTAGGGAGTGGCAATTGTTTACTGATGCCGCGGGGGGCTTGGGTCTTGGTGTGTACTTCGGGGGCTCATGGTGTGTGGTGCCGTGGCCGCAAGAGTGGCGCGAGGCGGGCCTCGCCAGTAACATCACTTTTTTGGAATTGTTCCCGATGCTTGTGGTTTTGACTGTGTGGCCAGACAGGCTTCGGAATCGCAAGGTAGTTTGGTGGTGTGACAATGTGGCAGTGGTCAGTGTTGTAAATAATTATGCTCTGCGCTGCACGCAGGTGGCCGATTTGATCGTAAGGTGGTATTGGCTTGCTTGCGGCTGAATGTGGTGGTGCGGGCTCAGCATATTCCCGGGAGTACTAACAAAATTGCTGATGCTCTTTCCCGTGTTAAGTGGGAGCTGTTTCGGACATTGGTGCCGGAGGCAGAAGATGTGAGGGCATCAGTCCCAGAGCACTTATGGCAGATTGGCCTCAGGAGATGATGGAGTTGCTGAAGAGTTCGGTGTCAGCGGCAACGTGGACTGCGTATCAACGTGGCTGCAACAATGTGGTGAACTTCCTGGCAGACCAGGGATGGCGGTGGGGACCGGTGCCAGATCAGATGTTGGGTCAGTATGTCCTATCGGCTAAGGCGGCAGGATTATCGCGGACCACGGTGCGTATGCGGTTGGCGGGGTTCTCCTTTTTCTCGAAGGCAGTGGGGTGGGGGGGTGGCTGGTGGGGGATTTTTAACGCGCAGGCTGATGCAAGGGTGGGAGCGGTCATTTCCCTCGCCGGGCGATGGGAGGCAGCCAATTACCCACGAATTGCTTGTGCGGTTGTTCCGGTCATTGCATCAGGTGGTAACGTCCCCCTATGAAGCCACGCTCTTTCAGGCGTTTTTGCGGTTGCCTTTTTTGGCGCCTTTCGTGTAGGGGAGTTGGTAGCGGAATCGGGTCAGTCGACGGGGGGCCGGGGCTTGCAATTGCAGCAGGTGACGTTGGCAGAGGGCGGGGTTCATATTCAGTTAACGCGATCTAAGACGGATCCGACAGGGAAAGGAACGTGGGTACTCTTGAGGGCGGTCGATGGGGCACCCACGTGCCCGGTTACCTTGCTGAAGGCTTATTTGCGCGTACGGCCGGGCGGGGCAGGCAGTCTTTTTATTCATGAAGATGAGCGGGTTTTGACGTGCTTTCAGTTCACGGTGGTGTTGCAGTTGGCCCTGCGGCTGATGGGTGAGGACCCGAGCGGGTTCGCGCCGCCCTCTTTTCGAATCGGGGCAGCGACCAGTGCTGCGGCGGTGGAACTACCTGAGCGGGAGATACAGAGGATTGGTAGATGGAAGTCGCAAGCGTTCCAGAGTTATGTGCGCTTATAGCAACTGTCTGGTGGCTAACTGTTACAATTTTGTTTTACAGAAGGGGGACCAGGATCGTGTAGCTGTTGGGTGATTGGCCATTCGTTTGTTTACTGGGCCGGTCGGAGAGCAGCAACACGGCCAGTAGGCCTGAACATTGGATTGGAGTCTTCGTTGGTGACTGTCTCATGGCTGGGCGAGCGCAGCCTACGGTGGATCCAGCTCTTGCCTTTGCTTCGGCACCATGAGCGTATGTGAGGGGCGCCAGACATCGTCTTGATCCATCTGGGGGGGCAACAATTTGGGGTCCTGGACTTGTAGATAGTTAATTTGTGTGGCTCAGAAGGATTTGTGGGAGCTCTTAGTAATGTTTAAGGGTGTGGTTATCGTTTGGTCCGATATCATTCCAAGGCCTGCTTGCAGAGATCAGCGGCGGTGGTCGAGGGGGTTAACAAAAATTAATCGCCAGATTGGCCGATGGGTGGGGGAGAACGGGGGGTGCCAGATTTTGCACCCATGGGCAGAGGTGGACTGTGCGGGTTTATACAGACAGGATGGAGTACATTTATCCCCGGTTGGGATGGACTTGCTCCTGAATGATTGGCAGGCCTTGGAGGGTATTTTGCTAGGGAGAAGGGCTGGTCGCAGCTTAGCCTTGGGGGGCGGCTCAGGACAAGGTTGTCCTGAGCCGGTGGCGGGATCCCGGAGGTTTCCGGGGTCCGGAGCCGGAGGCAATACTTAGGGCAGGGGTGGGGTACCCCCGACCCGGACTATCCCTCGGGTTTTTGCTAATAATATGGCGAAGCCGGAAGAGGGAGGGCTAGGATAATAGCCGGGGCCTGGACCTGGCGGAAGCGGAAATGGTGTCACCTTGCTACTGACATGGCTGGTGAGGGCTTGATCTGCAGGGGGGAGGCAATTATGATGTGTTTTGAATATTGTTCGGTTATTGTTAATGGTTAATAAAGCTGCGACCAGTTTAATCCCAGAAATGTGTTGTGTCTATCATTGTATAAGGTGAAGGGGTGAACGAAAAGGGGTGGGAAATTGGGGAATGGAGGGCGGGAAGCGACTAGTCTGCCGTACCCGGTTATGCACCTCAAATAAAGCAAAAACATATACAATAAATCACATACCAAACAAAAAGGCAAAAATAATTAAAAACAAATAAAAATCTATAAATAAATGGTTAGTACAATAAATGAGCCTTAAAAGTAATAAAAATCATACTATTGAGCAATGAAAGTCATATTATGAACTCATATAATACAGACATCCAAGCATAAGTAAAACAAAACATGCACAAGATAGCTCACCAGAGGGTATAAACAGAAGGGACAAGGAGGACCACATGTGAACCCCTAAAGATGAAACTGCGTATTGTATATACTGTGTTATCAGAGCAATCTACACTAAAAATATAAAAAAATGCAAATAGGACATACCAAAGAATACTGTGAGCCACTATGGTTCGTTGGAAAACCAGAATTTGAAAACTAAAGAACCAGTTTTAGGTATTTAATGTCAAAAAGAGTGGAAAAAACAGGAAACTATAAATTTAAAGACTATTCTTAGTCACTGTGGACCACAGATGTTAAACGCTGACCATCAATGGTAAAATCTAATAGGAGGAAAAAGCACCTAATTCTATATTATTATAATCATCAATTTCCATCCTGTAGTGTTACTTGCCTTGTATACACAGAGAGCAAGAGTGAAGAATGGACACGGGTGCTTTGTAGAAACAGGTGCTTTATTGAAATCCCCAACGCGTTTCGGCAGACGCCTTCTTCGGGGGGAAGGATACTTTACAAACAAAAAATATATAAACAAACAATGTTGAAATCATAATAAAAACGTAATAAAAATAATGTACTGTAAAACCTTAATAAATAAAAAAGGGCAGCACTTTACACATATAGTAAAAACAATACATATCAATTTATAAATCAACATGACACCTAAAGTAACCAATAAATAAATAAATAAATAATAGGTTAAAAACATAATAAATAACATTGAGAGAACCTTAAAATAGATGCAGGGCAAAGTGAAGTATAAGCCAGTAAAGAGAAACATTGACGTGGTCCAAATATGATGTTGTACTTACAATTGTGCACCGTGGGTACAATGACCCGTGTAGCTAAATCTCTGCTGCTAACACCTTAAGACAGTCAACGTTTGTATGTGACTCTTAACACTGCAAGGTGATAAAATACAAATTAACACCTATACATAAAAATCTGCGTAACCAAGATCTGCTAAAGGGAGAAGTGAGTGGATAAGAGAGTATACTGTTAATCTACGTTGCGAAAACATGTGGTAGAAAAAGCTGTTGTTGTTGTTAAGTGCCGTCGAGTCAGAGTCGACTCATGGCGACCCTCTGGATAGCTATCCTAAATTGTATTCGGTCTTGAGTCAGGCGGCTCATTGTTGACAGACTGGTACCCGTAGCTGCTGTTATTGTAATGATCCATCTCATTGCTGGCCTTCCTCTTTTGCGTTGACCTTCTATCTTGCCAAGCATAATGTCTTTCTTTAATGATCTCTCTCTTCGCATGATGTGTCCAAAGTATGAAAGTCAAAGTCTTGTCATCTGAGCTTCTAAAGAAAGCTTAGGTTTGATCTCCTCTAGTACCGACTGGTTTGTTCTTCGGGTAGTCCATGGTATACACAGTATTCGCCGCCAGCACCATAATTCAAAGGCATCAATTTTCTTCCTGTCTATCTTTTTCACTGTCCAGCTTTCACATCCATATGATGTTATTGAAAATACCATGGCTTGAACAAGTCAAATCTTTGTATGGAGAGAGACATCTCTGCTCTTGAGAATCTTATCTAGGTCTTTCATAGCCATTCTGCCAAGAGCAATGCGTCGTCTGATTTCTTGACTGCTTGTTGCTTCTTTATTGATAGTTGATCCAAGTAGGTTAAAGTTGTTGACATTTTCAATTTCTTCTCCTTCAACGATGAACCTGTTGATTATTCCAGAAAAAGCTATTACGTGAGAAATCAATACTTCAAACCTGCCTACTGTAGCCTCTTTTAAAAAAAAAAACAACTCAAAAGGGGGGCTAAGGAATTAGAGAGGTAAAAACGCAAATCTATAAAGTGCAAGCGACATTGTTTAGAAGCAAAACAATCAAGCGCTTGTAATTTTTTACCTTTTTGAGCCCGCCTATAGCGAATCCCTGGACAACTAGTAGAACTGGGTTACTTCATTCATAGGCAAATTGCAAGCGAGGTCTGCAGGATCTGTGTGGCATATTTTAAAATATTTAAAAGGAGAAGTAAAAAACAGATCAACTGAACAATTAAAAGGCTCTGCTCAATACGAACTGAACGGGAGTGTGCAGAAAAAGGCAGCATGGTTTCATAAAGCGAAATCGCCTACATTGGAAACTTCATAAACCAAACTATAGTAATTAACATACGTGTACAACTCTTTGAGAACATAAATTAATCCATAATAAAGATACCTGCTAAAATAAGAACCGTAAAACTGAGACTCCGTTCGAGTGAAAAGAAACCGGTTGTGAAGTAAGAGCTGTTTTTAAAACGCCGAATTACGCGCCAAAAGGGGCATGGCTAGCTTGCTCCAATCATCATGAAGTATCTTTAAAATGCTAAGAAACAATTGAAAAACCTGTATTATTAGACTGTGGAAATCATGTAAAAAATGTGTGTCAAAGATAAAATTAATCTCAATCTTTAATACTATGGAAAGGCTCATTTAATAATAATTAAAATGCCATGCTACTTAGTCAGTATGTCAAAGATCAAACCTGTCTCAATCTTTAATACTGCAAAAGAGCTTGTGTAATATGAGGTATACTGGGGAAAATATGTCTGACTTTAAAAATGTCAATATCTAAACACTCAAGTACATTGAAAACATATATTTATAAATGGGGTCTAAAACCATGATGTGGTAATAAAAGGGTGAATTGCACCCAAAAGAAAAAATAATATATGGAACTTTATCATAATAAAACAATTGTAAATTAATGGTCAATGTATACTTGGCCCTAAATACGGTAAAGAACCCCTAAACCATGCAATATGTACCAAGGGTGGTGCATGATAATAAGAACAAGTAGGTGAGACTAATAGTGATGTAATATTGTGAATTAAAGGTGAACCATTACTTAGCTACAAATGTAGCTGTAAAGCTGTAGCATGTGTGGTTAAATAATTAAAAGATATACTAAAGGCGATAGCGGAGAGACTGAATGAATTCTTTGCTTCGGTCTTTACTGAGGAAGATGTAGGGATGTTACCCATGACTGAAGTGGTATTTAAAGGTGCGGAAGTATTGAAGGAAATATCGGTACATCGAGAAGATGTATTACAACTATTAGATAAACTGAAGAGTAGCAAATCACCTGGGCCGGATGGTATACATCCAAGAGTGTTGAAAGAACTGAAATATGAGATTGCAAACCTGCTATTATAGTAATCTGTGAACTATCATTAAAATCATCTCTAATACCTGAAGATTGGAGGATCGCCAATGTAACACCAATTTTTAAAAAGGGTTCCAGGGGTGACCCGGGAAACTACAGACCAGTGAGCCTCACGTCAGTACAGGGAAAAATGGTAGAAACCATCATAAAGAATAAAATTACTCAGCATGTAGATAGTCATGGCCTAATGGGAGACAGCCAACATGGTTTTAGACAAGGAAGATCTTGTCTTACTAATCTGTTGTGTTTTTTTGAAAGTGTGAATAAACAGGTAGACAAAGGTGAGTCGGTTGATATAGTGTATCTGGACTTTCAGAAAGCCTTTGACAAGGTCCCTCATCAGAGACTTTTGGCAAAACTAAAGAGTCATGGGATAGGAGGCAGTGTACTACTGTGGATCAAGAACTCGTTAAAAGATAGAAAGCAGAGGGTTGGGCTAAATGGCCAATTTTCCCAAAGGAGAAAGGTGAATAGTGGTATAACGAGTGAGGTTATCAAATTTGCAGATGACACAAAACTATTTAAAGTTGTTAAAACCCAAGAGGATTGTGGAAAATTGCAAGAGGATCTTGATAAATTAGAAGACTGGGCATCAAGATGAAATTTAATGTGGACAAGTGCAAAGTTATGCACCTAGGGAAGAACAACCCAAACTATGGTTACACAATGCAAGGTTCCACATTAGGAAACACCACCCAGGAAAAAGATTTAGGCGTCATTGTGGATAACATGTTAAAACCCTCAGCCCAGTGTGCAGTGTGTGTTCATAAGGAAAGGAATGGAAAATAAAACAAAAGATATTATAATGCCTCTATATCGTTCCATGGTTAGACCGCACCTTGAATATTGTGTGCAATTCTGGTCGCCGTATCTTAAAAAGGATATAGAGTTATTAGAAAAGGTTCAGAGAAGAGCCACCAAAATGGTAAAGGGGATGGAAGGATACTCCTATGAAGAAAGGCTAAAAAGGTTAGGGCTCTTTAACCTGGAAAAGAGACGGCTGAGGGGAGATATGATAGAAGTCTATAAATTAATGAACAGAGTGGAACGGGTAAACGTAGATCGATTGTTTACGTTATCAGAATATAGAAAGACTAGGGGACATGCAATGAAGCTACAGGGTAAACTATTTAAGACTAATAAAATATTTTTTCACTCAACGTGTAATCAAACTCTGGAATTTGTTACCGGAGGATGTAGTAAAGGCTGTTAGTCTAGCTGGGTTTAAAAAAGGTTTGGACAAGTTTCTGGAGGAAAGTTCCATAAACCATTATTAAGAAGGGACCCAGGATATCAATGCTTGACCCAGTACAAGCATTGCAGAACCTGTGTCTTTTGGGGAAACTGCTAGGTACGTATGACCTAGATTGGCCACTGTTGGAAACAGGATACTGGGCTTGATGGACCTTGGTCTGACCCAGTATGGCATATCTTAAAAAAAACTAAGAGTAGTCAGCCTTACAAATGTATGGCAAGTTTTGAAAAAACCCTTCATTTAAAATGATAGTGTATCATATATATAAGATATTAGGTCGAATGCTGTTGCGATATAGCTAATATATAGTGAATGCAAATCAAAATATAGTAGTGTATTGATCACAGAAACACTGATAGATCTATCTCTTGATTAAATCCGTTGGGTTCCAAACTATTAAATTTGTATATATATCGCTGTTCTAGTTTAAGAAGTATCTTGCTGACATCTCCTCCCTCCAATGTGGCACCACTGTCTTTAAAACTACATATTTCAGATCATTGATAGTTTGTTTCATTTTCAACCAATGGGCAACTAGTGGTCGATCAGGAACCTCTCTTTGTAAACAACTCCTGTGTTCTATTATCCTGGTGCGGACCTGTCGCATGGTCTTTCCAATGTAAACCAAATTGCAAGGACATAATATCAGATAAATTACCTTCTCTGTTTTACAGTTGGAAAAATTCTGAATGTAAACTTTACGTTGTGTAACCGGATGAATGAAAACGTCTTTTACCGAAATGGTGTGCGGACATACAGAACAACTGCCGCATTTGAAATGGCCCTTAATTTTTGGTAATGGCTTATGATATGTAAGGGCAGATGGTACTAGTATATTAGCCGAATTTGGATTACGCTTATAAGCAATGTTCCCTCTAATTTTCTGTAGGCTGTGTGCGCATAAAATATCAGCTTTGTACAGCTTTTGAAGGAAGGTTAAATTTTTGTGAGCCACATAACGACACTCGGAGTTATATACTTTAAAATTTGACTACACGTCGGAATACAGTATGTACACCACATTGATTTTAATCAAATTAAATGAAAATAGACGATTACTAAATGAAGCGGGAAATATCTAGTAATTACAATCATAACTTTTAAATTTTAAGACATCTGTGTTGTTTTCTATCAGAATCATAGCCGTAATTTTTGTGCGCTGTGTTGTAAAGTATGTGCGCTCGCTCGGCGAGGTGTGTGCGCGCGCACACGCACACAGCTTAGAGGGAACAGTGCTTATAAGCTATCATAACTTTTTTAGATGCAAAAGCGGGTAACGTAGTTAGGAGATGCCACTCTTGTTTCAATATATTAGTAATCTCCTTTGAATATTAGTGAAAGTTAAAGAACAGACAATTTTGTCTGTTTTAGTATGTTCTTTTTTTTGTAAAAGTGACGCATGGTGTGACATCGCCCTCGCCCCAGGCGGTTGCCTTAGGTTAGGGAATGGCCACAGTCAAGTTATTTATTTGTTATAAGTGCCTATTTTCTTGTAGTTGTGAATAAAGTCCAGCCAAAGTGGTAATTTTAGGCACGCACAGGATTTTTATTGTTTCCAGCCACAAGGAACTTTCAAAAGGTTCCAAACATCAGAACAAAAATAAGGATATTTTTCCAGCATCAAACCAAAAGCAAAACACGCTTCTTCTCAGCTTTGGCACTTAAACAAAACAGTATTTCTTCATACTATACAAACATGGCACTGAAACTTTGGTGCAAAAGAATTAGAAAAACACATCTTCTTTCTTGGTTTAAGACAAACAGAAATTGTTACACTTCTTCCAGGCAAACTTCTGTTTCTCATGGGTTTCTTCCTTTTCACCCAGCAATCCCCCTTCAGCTTACTATGTTTCAGGCTTTCCACTCTTTAGCATGTAAAGTGCTCACACATTCAGCTACGGCTTACTTCAGGAAACCTCATTAACATATTTCTACAGCCGTGCTCTCTCGAGGAAACAGCTGCCAGGTTTAAAACTTTGGAACACTCTACCTCTAGATAGTGAGAAAAGCTAATCAGGCATTCCATTTCTGAATCAGAATCCTCCATTAAACCAGGCATTTCTACCTCCATACTCTCGAGGTCAGATTCTATAGGAGAAGCACAGGATTCAGCCTCCAAACTATCAGGTTTCAATTCCCTCAGGATTTCCAAAACCTTAGACAAGGCAGTCTTCTTCCTCCTCTGAGGAATAGTATAACAAACAGGAAGTCTCTTAGCCTTTATGGAATTAACAGAAGGTTTTAAGCTGCATACCTTATCCTTTGGAACTGAACACTTAGCAGGCTTCACTGCTGATGGCTCATGCTCCATGCATTCTTCTGGGGAAGGGCTTCTGCTCCCAACATGGCTGGCCAACTCCCCTGGATAAGCTTCTCTTCTAGAGGTGTTCCTTCTCTCTCCCTTACAGGGCCCTAGGTTAGCTTCCACTCCCCTGGCTGGCTCTGCCCTTCTCCAAGAGGGTTTCTCTGAAGCTCCCTTAACTCCCCGGGTACCTGTTTCCAGCAGTTCTCCAGAGTCTTTGGAACCACCTCCCTTCCTGGGACGTTCTGAGCTGTTCCACACTGCAGTGGAATCAGAACTGGGAATCCTCATCACACACTTCCTTTCACAGTTCTCAGACTTCCCTCTGAGATCCTGCTCCTCTCTTCTGCTATTCTCTCTTCCGTCTCTGTATCTGTTTCTGCTTCCGCTTCTCCTGACTCTGTTTCCGTTTCTCCTTCCGTGCCTGCTCTCCTCACTCTCTGGCAGTTTATATGAGTGACGGACTGGAAAGGGGGGCTGTTACTTCTGGAGAGAAATCTGAAATTGTGAGTATATACTTCTGGGAATTTTTCTGAAAGGAATTGTTTTTCTTTTAAAGCTAATTAATCTGTGAACCCACTATTTTTTTTTGTTAAATCAGTCAGGGCCTAGTAGCAACAGTTTAAGATTCAATTTAAAAACACAGAAGAGAACTTTCTGGTTACCTTTCATACCCAGTAGACAGCTGTAGTTTAAATTTCATAGTCACTCAGGGCCTAGCATCAGCAAAGTACTTTTAGTTTCAAATTAAAACACAGAAGAGAGCTTTCTGGTTAAATTTAGAATCCAGCAGAGAGCTTGTAGTTTAAATTTCATAATAGGTTAGAACCTAGTAGCAGCAAAGAGCTATAATTTAAATAAAATCAGATATAGTTTTTTCCTCAGCAGCACAGGACAAGGTACTGTGTAGCAGCCCTTTTTTAATAAGTGTTATATCCCTCCCTCCCTCCCCACACCCACCCTACCCTGGGAAAATCACAGCTTTATAGGTACTTGCACAACTTAAAAGACAGGAGGTGCTCTCAGGTGAAGCTCATTACCCAAATCAGTCATACACCAAGGACCTGAGATTAATTAAGCTTCAGGTGAACAAGGTATATTAAACTTCTTAGGTACGGTTTTAGTGGTATAAATATCCATTGCACCCTTTAGTACATATAGAACTTAAAGATCTAAACACAAACTTAAAACTAAGATGCAGACAGCAGTCCAGCAGCGGGATGTGGGCTTTCCAGTCTTTTGCATTGAGTGTCACATGTATGATTTTCTCCCAGCTGGTGAGAGGTCTTACGTGTGCACTAGGTGCAAGGAGCTCTCTGCTCTCAGGGAACAAGTCCGTTCTCTAGAGGCTAGAGTAGCAGACTTGGAAAACATAAGACAGACAGAGAGGTACATAGACGAGACCTACAGGGATATAGTCCTGAAGTCCCACCTCCAGTCTGGCAGCATCCCTGTTGCCATGGAGGAGAGAGGTCACGTGACAGGAGAGCATCACCCTGGTGTGGCAGGAAGTGATCCTGTAACTAGGACCTGTCCTCCAGGTGATGTAAACCCCTCTCGCACCGAGGAGGTTTCTCCAGGGCCAAGTGCCCATGCGGGAAGGGTTAGGACAGCAGTTATAGTTGGTGATTCGATCATTAGGCATGTAGATAGCTGGGTGGCTGGTGGACGTGAGGATCGCCTGGTAACATGCCTGCCTGGTGCGAAGGTAGCGGACCTCACACGCCACCTAGATAAGGTCTTAGATAGTGCTGGGGAGGAGTCTGCTGTCTTGGTACATGTTGGTACCAATGACATAGGAAAATGTGGTAGGGAGGTTCTGGAAGCTAAATTTAGGCTTTTAGGTAGGAAGTTGAAATCCAGAACTTCCAGGGTAGCGTTCTCCGAAATGCTTCCCGTTCCACGCGCAGGACCCAATAGGCAGGCAGAGCTCCGGAGTCTCAATGCGTGGATGAGACAATGGTGCAGAGATGAGGGGTTCGGATTTGTTAGGAACTGGGGAACATTCTGGGGAAAGGAGGGGCTCTTCCGAAGGGATGGGCTTCACCTTAACCGGGATGGAACCAGGCTGCTGGCATTAACCTTTAAAAAGGAGATAGAGCAGCTTTTAAACTAGATAATAGGGGAAAGCCGACAGTTGCCCAAGAGCGCATGGTTCGGAAGAATGTATCCTTGAAGGATACTACAAAAAGCAGAGAGGTTCCAAAAAAGAGTAAAGTAGCCCAAATGCCCTCGAGTATGGAGCAGACAGAACTTAAAGATCCCAAATTACCCATGTCTACCAATAGCCAAATTAATATGAATAAAATACAGTCTCTAAAATGCTTGTATGCAAATGCTAGAAGTCTACAAAACAAGATGGGAGAGTTAGAATATATAGCACTAAACGAGAGGTTAGATATGATTGGAATATCAGAGACATGGTGGAAGGAGGACAACCAGTGGGACACTGTGATACCTGGGTACAAACTATATCGAAATGATAGAGCTGATCAAATTGGTGGAGGGGTTGCGCTCTATGTTAGAGAGGGCATTGAGTCAGAAAGGATTAAAGTTTTGCAAGAAACAAAATTTGCTGTAGAATCTCTATGGATTGAAATTCCATGTAAAAAGGGGAAGGCGATGGCAGTGGGGGTGTACTATCGTCCGCCTGGCCAGAATGAACAAATGGATGATGAAATGCTCAAAGAAATCAAGGAAGCTAGCAAAAGTTACAGTGCAGTAATAATAATGGGTGATTTCAATTACCCCGGCATCGACTGGGTCAGTGTCACAACAGGACATGCTAGGGAGATAAAGTTCCTAGATGAAATAAATGACTGCTTCTTGGAGCAGCTGGTTCATGAACCGACCAGAGGGGAAGCAATATTAGACCTAGTCCTTAGTGGAACACCAGATGTAGTGCAAGAGATAAGGGTGTTGGGGTCACTTGGCAATAGTGATCATAGCATGATCGCCTTTGATTTAATTAGTGGAGGAGGGATAGTAAGGAAATCCACAGTACTACCCTTTAACTTTCGAAAGGGAGACTATGATAGAATGAGGAAAACAGTTAAGAAAAAACTAAAAGGAGCAGTTGCAAAGGTTAAAGACGTACATCAAGCTTGGGTGTTGTTGAAAAATACTATCTTGGAAGCCCAGACCAGCTGTATTCCACGCTTTAAGAAAAGTGGAAGGAAGTCCAAAAAATTGCCAGCATGGTTTAAAGCTGAGGTCAGAGAGGCTGTTGTTGCCAAAAAAGCATCTTTCAAGAAATGGAAAAAAGAGCCAAATAATGAAACCTGGAAACAGCACAAGCACTGGCAAGTCAAAAGCAAGGCATTGATAAGGCAGGCAAAGAGAGAATTTGAGAAGAAGCTTGCTGCGGAAGCAAAAACGCGAAATAAAGACCTTTTCAAGTACATTCGTAGCAAAAAACCCGTGAGAGAGTCAGTTGGTCCATTAGATGATAAAGGGGTTAAAGGAGCACTAAGAGGCGACAAGGCGATAGCGGAGAGACTGAATGAATTCTTTGCTTCGGTCTTTACTGAGGAAGATGTAGGGATGTTACCCACGACTGAAGTGGTATTTAAAGGTGTGGAAGAATTGAAGGAAATATCGATACATCGGGAAGATGTCCTACAACTATTAGATAAACTGAAGAGTAGCAAATCACCTGGGCCGGATGGTATACATCCAAGGGTGTTGAAAGAAC
This sequence comes from Ichthyophis bannanicus, assembly GCA_033557465.1. Taxonomy (NCBI): domain Eukaryota; kingdom Metazoa; phylum Chordata; class Amphibia; order Gymnophiona; family Ichthyophiidae; genus Ichthyophis; species Ichthyophis bannanicus. Next base: position 86,501,881 of record CM066043.1, read on the forward strand.
TGAAATTTGAGATTGCAGACCTGCTATCAGTAATCTGTGAACTATCATTAAAATCATCTCTAATACCTGAGGATTGGAGGATCGCCAATGTAACACCAATTTTTAAAAAGGGTTCGACGGGTGATCCGGGAAACTACAGACCGGTGAGCCTGACATCAGTACCGGGAAAAATGGTAGAAACCATCATAAAGAATAAAATTACTCAGCATATAGATAGTCATGACCTAATGGGAGACAGCCAACATGGCTTTAGACAAGGAAGATCTTGTCTTACTAATCTGTTATGTTTTTTTGAAGGAGTGAATAAACAGGTGGACAAAGGTGAGTCGGTTGATATTGTGTATCTGGACTTTCAGAAAGCCTTTGACAAGGTCCCTCATGAGAGACTTTTGGCAAAACTAAAGAGTCATGGGATAGGAGGCAGTGTACTACTGTGGGTCAGGAACTGGTTAAAAGATAGAAAGCAGAGGGTAGGGCTAAATGGCCAATTTTCCCAATGGAGAAAGGTGAATAGTGGTGTACCCCAGGGATCTGTGCTGGGTCCGCTGCTTTTTGACATATTCATAAATGACCTGGAAAGTGGAATAACGAGTGAGGTTATCAAATTTGCTGATGACACAAAACTATTTAAAGTTGTTAAAACCCAGGAGGATTGTGGAAAATTGCAAGAGGATCTTGATAAATTGGAAGACTGGGCATCAAAATGGCAGATGAAATTTAATGTGGACAAGTGCAAGGTTATGCACCTAGGGAAGAACAACCCAAACTATGGTTACACGATGCAAGGTTCCACATTAGGAACCACCACCCAAGAAAAAGATTTAGGCGTCCTTGTGGATACCATGTTAAAACCCTCGGCCCAGTGTGCAGCGGCGGCCAAGAGAGCAAATAGAATGCTAGGTATGATAAGGAAAGGAATGGAAAATAAAACAAAAGATATTATAATGCCTCTATATCGTTCCATGGTGAGACCGCACCTTGAATATTGTGTGCAATTCTGGTCGCCATATCTTAAAAAGGATATAGCAATTTTAGAAAAGGTTCAGAGAAGAGCCACCAAAATGGTAAAGGGGATGGAAGGCTACTCCTATGAAGAAAGGCTAAAAAGGTTGGGGCTCTTTAACCTGGAAAAGAGACGGCTGAGGGGAGATATGATAGAAGTCTATAAATTAATGAACGGAGTGGAACGGGTAAACGTAGATCGATTGTTTACCTTATCAGAATATAGAAAGACTAGGGGACATGCAATGAAGCTACAGGGTAAACTATTTAAGACTAATAAAAGAAAATATTTTTTCACTCAACGTGTAATCAAACTCTGGAATTTGTTACCGGAGGATGTAGTAAAGGCTGTTAGTGTAGCTGGGTTTAAAAAAGGTTTGGACAAGTTCCTGGAGGAAAGGTCCATAAACCATTATTAAGAAGGGACCCAGGATATCAATGCTTGAACCAATACAAGCATTGTGGAACCTGTGTCCCTTGGGGAAACTGCTAGGTACGTATGACCTAGATTGGCCACTGTTGGAAACAGCGATTTGCTTCCATAAACAAGGTTTACTTCGGTTGCACAGCTCCCGATGGTCCACCTCAGGAAGTTCAGCTTGAGCCATTGTCTTCGCAGAGTATCCGTGTGACCTGGAAGCAGAAACGAAAGCACGCGGCTTCACAAAAGAGCATTGCCGGTGAGAGCAGCGATCCAGAGCTCCACCCCCTGCATCGCGTCGCTGATCCCTGCCGCCCAATCGGGGCTGACCTGCCGCTTTAAAAGGGAACGAAAGCAGGCGCGCCCGCGCCGGAGGGCCGCGCAAGAGGGCCCTTTGGCACGGCCCTTCGGAAAAGGCCCGTAAGGAGCACAAAACCGACACAAAAACCAACCTGAAAAAACACGCCGAGACCAGCAACAACAACAAAGCACAGCAGAGCTCCCTCAGGGTAGAGCCTGCGTACATCTCCTACACATCAGACCTTCAAACCGCAGCAAGTATAAACCAATACAAACACGAACTTTTACTTTTTCTTGTTTACAATTGCAAATGACTCTGGAGTGTCATACTAACATTACCTATCACTGTGTTCACTATTTCATCTGTTCCTGCATTGATATTGAAAATTAACTTGTACTGTTGTCAGTATTTTAAACTGTACCGGCATATCACATTGCTAATAACATAGTACTGTTGTCAGTATTTTAAACTGTACCGGCATATCACAGTGCTAGTAACATAGTACTGTTGCCAGTACTTTTCAACTGTACATACATTCACATTGATGATAACCTTTTACTGTTGATAGTATTGGTAGTAACCTGTCAACTGTACCCGCATTTAAATTAACAGTAACCTCTTACTTACTGATAGCAACCTTTTACTGTTATCAGTACCTTCAACTGTAACTGCACTCACATAGATATTAACCTTAACTGTCACCAGTATAACACCTCACCCAAAATGCAACTAATTAACCCTGCCAAATGTAAAATTATACTAATTAGTATCACATTAGCAGTGCTAATAACCCTTGCTCAGAGCTTACATAACAATAATGTTAAAAATATCCCCATCATACACAGTTTTACACGAAACAACCCCCCATCATGGCACCCACACATAGTACATCATCCCAAAACTAACAACCATAGATTATTTCACATAAAATATTCCTCATCCCCTCAGTCAACAAACACTAAGCTATGCAAAAACTTAGAATCATTATCAACAATATTAATTAACGCCAGGTCAATGAAAAATAAGTTACCTATATTCACAGAAATCCTAGACAACCAAAAACCAGATATACTATGTATAACCGAGACATGGCTGTCGGACACAGACAACGTTTACCTAAATCAACTAAGCAACAATAACTATGACACCTTCTACACACATAGAACTCACAAAAAAGGTGGTGGAGTACTAATAATGTCAAAAAAAGAACTAAAAGCCAAAAAACTAACATCGAACCTACACACCAACATAGATACCATCATTGTGAAAATTGGCAACATAACAATCTGCCTAATTTACAGGCCACCAGACAAACAGTCAGAAAAACTAGACCCACTAATTGACTTTTTAAGTTCCTCCACTGAGCAAAATCCAATTATAATGCTCGGAGACTTTAACATCCCCTCATTACCAGCCTCATATGCCTCCCTCTTCATAGAATCAACAATAGACATGGATTTTCACCAAATAATAAACACAAGCACGCATGGAAATGGTTGTATCCTTGACATGGTATTCCTACCAAACGTACTCTACCAACTCTATAACTCAACATCCCTCAACTGCACACCGACCCCATGGTCAGATCATTACCTTATCAACTTTAATATCACAATAAACAACGCAACAGTTAAACGAATACCAACTAATGCACCTACCTCAAGATTTAAAAAATACAATGAAGAAGAATTCCTTGACCTCATAATCCCTAATTTATCAACCTCACCACTAAACCTAGATGCGGCAGTAACGAACTGGCACAAAACCATCAATAACGCTGCAGCTAAAAAACAAATAATTAAGAAAAACACGCACTCTAAAGATGATCAAACCCCCTGGTACAATAAAGATCTAAATCTAATGAAAAAGAATTTAAGAAAAGCTGAGCATAAATGGAGGAAAAATAAAAACGCAATTACAAAAGATTCATACCTCACGCTCCTTAACAAGTATAAAGACGCAATAAACAATGCCAAGAAAAATTACCACGCCTCCATCTTAAACAATGCAATAAATAGACCTAGAGAACTTTTCTCAATAGTCCAAAAACTGACAAATAATAATCACAACTCCAGCAATGAAATCACAGACATTACCCCACAGACACTGGCAAATTACTACATGAACAAGACAATGTACCATCCTCTACTACCTAAACCAGTAGATACTTCTCAAATACTTAACACAGACGAATGGTCTGTATTTCAACCCTTAACCAAGGTGGAGCTCAAATCCATCATCACAAACATTAATACCACAACCTCACTACTGGACCCTTGTCCAGTAACCTGGATAAAGAACTCTCTACCTGTACTCTCTCAGTTCATCCTCCCAATAATAAACCTCTCCCTAAAAAACGGATACCTACCCTCTACACTAAAACACGCACAGATCCGCCCAATTCTAAAAAACACCACCCTTGACAAATCATCACCTAATTCTCATAGACCCATATCGAGTATTCCGTTTATGGCCAAATTAATTGAAAAAACCGTACAAATTCAAACACAAGAGTTCATTGATAGCTCAGCCCCACTTGATGACCAGCAATACGGGTTTCGCCCAAGACACGGAGTAGAATCACTCCTAACAGTGCTAATCGATACACTTGTGAGGGGAATAGACAAACCTAAACAAGCATTCTTACTCATATTCATTGATGTTTCTGCAGCCTTCGACAGCGTTCACCATTCAACAATGATTAATAAACTTAAACAAATAGGTATAAAATCCACCGTTCTAAAATGGTTTACTTCTTATCTAACAGACCGATCTCAAACGGTACAAATCGGGAATATCACATCAAAAACATACAAACAAGAACTAGGCCTCCCACAAGGCTCAGCACTGTCAGCGTTACTTTTTAACATATATTTAAAACACACCTGTAAAATATTTAAAAAATTCAATGTCCTCTATCACCTGTATGCGGACGACATTATGATGTATGTCCCATTCAAAATCCCAAATATCCCTATACAACTCATTAACGACTGCCTCACTGAAATCAACATCTGGCTAAATGAAAACAATCTGTACATCAATCACTCAAAAACAGAAGCTCTAATAGTAACTAAATGCACAACATTCATTCCCCCCTCTCATATTACATTGCAAAATAATAATATCCCACTAAAATCTGAAATACGCTACTTAGGTGTTATACTGGATAAACACCTCAGCATGGACACACATGTAAGAAATATAGCAAAAAAAGTTTACTTTAAACTAAAAATATTAAAGCAACTCCGCCCACTAATGCACCTACAGGATTTTCAACGCGTCATACAAGCAATCATAACCCCACATTTTGACTTCGCAAACCAAATCCTACTTGGCGTAACTAAGGAAGCCTTAAAAAAACTTCAATTAGCACAAAACGCAGCAGCAAGGACCATTACGAAGGCCCCACCTTTCCAGCACATAACCCCGATTTTAGAATATCTACACTGGCTCCCGATTCAAAGCCGTATAGAATACAAAACTCTCTTAACCACCTACAAAGCCATAACAAAAACAGCACCCCTGTCCATAAATAACCTCATCAAAATAGAACCTACCCATAATCTCCAAAGGAGAGACCAGTTAAATAAATTAATCCCACCAAAAGAATTCATTAGGGCCAATAAATCCACTAACAAGAAAGCCTTCTCCCATGCAGCCCCCATCTTGTGGAACACAATCCCAATAGAATTAAGACAATTACCTGAAATAATGGAGTTTAGAAAAAAACTCAAAACACACTTATTTACAAAGCATTATGGATCTATGACCAGCTCATCCCTCACCCCCCAGCTAGATAAAGGATAATCCTACCCCAGGTAATACACTATTCAACAAAAGAATGAAGCGCTGTAACCCTAAGACAAAATGATTAAGAAAAATGAAAACAAAACTATGTATATAGTTTAATTCTGTTCAATTGTACATAGTTCACTAATTGTTAATTGTTATTTGTTAACTGTAATTACCTAGCTTCAAATTGTTATATGTAAAAACAGATCACCCTGTTTATTGTTGTTATATGGAAACCGCACCTGATCAATGGAAGGAGCGGTATATAAATAATCTGTTAAATTAAATTAAATTAAAATTAAAGGTCCATAAACCATTATTAAGAAGGGACCCAGGATATCAATGCTTGAACCAATACAAGCATTGTGGAACCTGTGTCCCTTGGGGAAACTGCTAGGTACGTATGACCTAGATTGGCCACTGTTGGAAACAGAATACTGGGCTTGATGGACCTTGGTCTGACCCAGTATGGCATATCTTATGTTCTTATGTTCTTATGAGTGTTTGCCCTTCTGGCTTCCTGGCCCCACCCCTTGCTCTCCCTCGTGAGCAGGGCTGGTAACCATGGAGCTTGGGTGTGTCTCCTTGCTACCTGCCTTCTGTGGAGAGTTTTTTCTTAGTTCAGCAGTTTTAACCCTTAAACCTCTGGTTCCTGCTCTACTGTCTAGGGAAATTGCTTGTTTTTTTTCTCCTTCTCTATGCTCCCCACTGGCTGCGCCATCACAATGGTCTGTAGTGCAGGCCCTGAGAAATGCCTTCTTGATACAATTCTTGGGATACCCTCACTGTTGAAACCTATGGTGCATATCAGCTGCATGTCTTTCAAAATCTGTGTCTGTAGTGCAGAGCCTTTTAATTCTGAGAAATTGACTTATTGGCAAATGATTCTTTAGAGACGTATTGTGAAAGCTGTCGTATTGTAGAAGAGTATTACGGTCAGTCAGTTTTCGATATAAGTCCGTGATAAATCCATCTTTTCCTTTTCTTATCTTAATGTCAAGGTATGCTATCTGTTGTGAACTAAACAGACCTTCAAATTGTAGATTGGGATCTAGATTATTGAGCCAATTGAAAAAATGTTGTAATACTGTTTCCGTACCGTCCCATATCATTAAAACATCGTCAATATATCTTTTCCAAAGACGTATGTGTGGCTTGAAAGGGTGGAAACTTAAATGCTCCTTTTCAAAATTAGCCACATACAAGTTGGCAACATCCGGTGCCATGGAGGAACCCATAACCACTCCTTTGACCTGTTTATAAAATATTCCCTTGAACGAAAAATAGTTTTCCATCATAGCTATGGATGCAAGTTGTGTAAGATAGAAGGTGGGAATATGAATGAGTTTAGTCCTCTGAATCAAGGTGTTGGCTAGAACCTCTATGGCTGCTTTCTGAGGTATGTTAGTGTAAAGTGAATTAATGTCCAAGGTGACCAATAATAGTTTATCATGATATTCTGAAAAACCTCGTAATATGGTTATAACCGAGGCAGGCGGACCCGGCGCTCCAGGCCCCTACCTCTCGCACCCCCCCTCCCACAACACCCCGCCCCTACCCTGCCCCCCACAAAATACATAACACCATAATTTCATGGAACATAACTGGTCGCAGCTTTTATTAGCCATAACAATTTAACACCAACAATAAAAACTTCCAACCCCCAATTAGCGGCACCCGGCTGCACCAGCCCTACCTCAGCAAAGTGCCTGCCACCGCTAATGCCATAACTTGCCACCCGGCAAGTTACCATACCCCTCTCCCTGACTTCGCCATGCTAAGCAAAAGTCGGCCGAGGGTTTGATCGGGTCAGGGGCACCCCGCCCCCGCCCAAGTGAAGCCTGCTGGTCCGGACCCCGGAAACCTCCGGGATCCCGCCCCCCCCAAAGCTGCAACACCCCAAACACCCACCGCCAAACGTTAGGGAGGGAGGGACGCCGGCACCGAACGCAGCCCCTACCCCCCCCCCCGCTCCCAACACCCTCTACACTAATTGGCTCCCGTGCGGCCACGACCCATGGGAGCCAATCAACTCACAAAGACCCGCCCGCCCAGGGCCGCGCGCACGCTCTCCGACTAGGCCGTGCACAGGGTCCCCGCGCCGGGCCACGCGCCCGGTTAATATCGGCTGCCGGGACCCTGCCCGCGGCCTCGGGATAACCGAGGCAGGCGGACCCGGCGCTCCAGGCCCCTACCTCTCGCACCCCCCCCCCCACAACACCCCGCCCCTACCCTGCCCCCCACAAAATACATAACACCATAATTTCATGGAACATAACTGGTCGCAGCTTTTATTAGCCATAACAATTTAACAACCAACAATAAAAACTTCCAACCCCCAATTAGCGGCACCCGGCTGCACCAGCCCTACCTCAGCAAAGTGCCTGCCACCGCTAATGCCATAACTCGCCACCTGGCAAGTTACCATACCCCTCTCCCCGACTTCGCCATGCTAAGCAAAAGTCGGCCGAGGGTTTGACCGGGTCAGGGGCACCCCGCCCCCGCCCAAGTGAAGCCTGCTGGTCCGGACCCCGGAAACCTCCGGGATCCCGCCACCAGCACATAACACAGTTCATGTGCCGCCCCCCCTGGCCCCAAGCTGCGACCAGCGTGCATCAATGCCAGACATACATTCCAAAACCCCCTGCCAGTCATGAAGGAGTAGGTCCATGCCAACAGGCGACCAATGAACCCCATCAGCCCGATATAGCCCCGAACACCCAACATCCACCCAGTCGGGCAAGATCTGATACCCGCCCCTCTCTCCGACTCAACGACCACTCTGATGATGGACCCTGGTCAACCCCCGAGACCAACGACGCTGATCCCGGCAGGCCGGCCTTGGAATGATGTCTGACCACATAACAATAACACCGGGGAACATCCGCAACACCAGTCCCAGATCATCTTGCACCGCCCGGATCAGCTGCAGGCAGGACCAGGACACCAGGTCATCGCCACCCATATGCACCAACAGGGCGGCCGGCCACCGCAACATCCTCCCGTGGCGTCGTAGCAAAGGCAGCAACTGCAGCCACCGCATGTCTCGCACACCCAGCCATTGAACAGCCACAGACGACGGGTCCAGACCCAAAAGGAGGTCCGCTACCCCCATCTGAAAAAGAAATAGAGAGGTGAAGCCCCAACCCACAGTATCCCGGCACCTGCAGCCGAACGTACCCTTTAAAACCGAAGTACGCCCCCACCCAATGCCTGGAATGACATGTCCCGGCAGCCCCAATCCGAAATGAGGGCGGAGCAAAACGCAGCGGATCCTCCCCCACCGCGGACAGCACCTGCCGCAACACTGAAGAAACCTGGAAATGAGTTAAAACCCGAGAATCCGCGTGTACGAAAAACAGACTGCGCCCGACAGATGCACAGCGAACTGCTGCCGCAGCGCCTGCACCGGGCCAGTCCGCGGCTCTGCGCCCTCGCCCAGACACACCCACAAACCTTTTCCAAGCGGATCTGTGCCGGACGAAGCCAAAAGGATCCGCGCCCCCCCCTCCACCACCCGAACATGACGCTCCAGCGGCCCCCCAACACCCCCCCCGGCCCGAGCCCGCAACCAATTCCCCGATGCGAAAGCGCCCCAAAAGGCTAGGCAAAACACCACCCGGAACAAGGAAGCCCCGCACTCAGCCGAAGCCACCTGCCTTAAGGCCCCGCAAACCCGCACCAGGAGCCCATGCGTGATCTGCCACCGCGAATCGCATGGCGCCGGCAGCACCCGCTCCCAACCCAGCAGCTGCCGTCACGTTAAAAACCCCCCCAGGCGAGGGGCCCCAACCCACCGCGCTCGCAAAAAGTAAACCCCCAAATGCGTGTGCACCGCCGACCGAGAAACCGGCACCTTTGGCCGCCACAACATATTGAGCCATCATGCCCCCTGGGACCCTCCCCGCCTGCCCACCCGCAAGTTAACAAAAAGCAACCACCCTGTCGCAGCCCCGCCGGTACGAAGCCCATGTCCCCGCAGACACGGAGGACCTCAGCAGATCTAGCATCCCGCAAGGCCAATGCTCCCCAAGGTCTCTGGGACCACATATCCGTCCTCGTCCGCTTCGGGGGCCAGCGCTCGGAACCGCTCCCACTGAAAACGAAAGAGCATCAGCAAGCTCGGTAGTGCACCCTGGTATAGGTCGAGCCCGCACCGCCACAAGCAACTGTAACAAGTCAAGACGACTTCCCGCATCCAGCCCGCTACCATCACGCACCTCGGAGTGTATCTGTTAATACCGCCGAATTATCACACCCCCAGAGCACCCTCCGGTTCCACAGGCGCTCCGGCCACAGCGCCAAAACTACACGAATCGGAGAGAGCTCCCAAATGCGACAATCCTGGTCAGGCCCGCCGCACGCCCAGACTCCGGCCCCCGATCCGCGCACCAGGCCCCTCCGAAATACACACCCAAGCCCGCCCCCCCCCCCCCCGCCGCATCCGCGTACAACTGCAAATCAACGCTGTCTATCTCGGGCTCCAGCCAAACAGACGTCCCATTGAATTCCCCCAAAACGATCCCACACCCGCAAATCCGCCCGCATCGCTGTCGTCACTCGAAACCGGTGATGAGGTTTCCGCACCCCGACCGTCGCCCCGGTCCACCTCCTGGAAAACACCCGCCCCCTCGGAATCGTCCGACAGGCAAAATTTAAGGACGCCAACAAGGACTGCAACTCCCGCAAAGAAACCTTGCGGGTCGACACCACGTCGGCCACTGAAATCCGCAAGCGAGCGACTTAGTCGTGAGGCAAACGCGCCACCATGGCCACCGAATCCAACTCCACACCCAAAAGGTCAACCGTGTCGCCGGACCTTCGGTCTTCCCGTCCGCCAAGGGAACCCCTAACTCCAGTGCCAGCTGCACGAACACAGATAACAGCCCCTAACATTCCCCTGAGTGCTCCCCTCCTACAAACAACAATTTGTCCAGGTAAAGCACCACCGAATACATGCCAGATGCGCGAACCAGCACCCACTCCAAGAAGGTACTAAAAATCTCAAAGTACGTGCAAGATAGAACCGCCCAGCGGCATGCACTTGTCGAAATAATACCCCCCTGGAAAGCAGAACCCCAATAAGGGGATGGAAGACGGATGGACTGGCAGCAAACGGCAAGCCGAGTCAATGTCCACCTTCGCCAGCAAAGCCGACTGACTGGCCCCGCGCACCAGCAAAGCAGCCCTATCGAAGGACGCATAGCAGACCGTACAACAATGACGCGGGATAGAATTGTTCACAGAAGCCTCGATCAGCCAGGACGAATTATGAATCAACCGGAATTCGCCCGGCTCCTTCCTGGGAACAATACCCAAAGGCGAAATCACCAGATTAGAAAAAGGGAGGCTCCCGACAGGGGCCCGCCACCCTCCCCAACTGCCAGTCGCTCAACAATTCACCCAGGACCACCGCCGCCCAACGACGCACCGAAGGGGAGTTCCGAACATACGGCGCCGACATCCCCCCGCACCTGGATAACGAAGCCCTACCGAAACCCAAACCCCCGAATCGCCGCCACACGCCTCCTGGGCTAACAACTGAGCCACCCGAAAAAAGGCCTCCACACGAACCGGGGGACTGGCCAAGCCAGAGGTGCCCTTCTTAACTCACTTGACAGCGGAACGGGGACCCCCGCACAAGGAACAGGCGTGCTGGAAAGCAATCGGCTGTCCTCCATCCTGTCCCCGAACGGTTCATCGTAGCTCTGCCAAGACCAGCCGTCGTGCGTCTGAGACGCCTCGAGGGTGGAATTGGCATACGCTAACAACATCCCATACTGCACCGGAACGTGCTGGCACCAAACACTGGCCAACCGCAAAAAGGAACGCGGCCCATTAACCACATTACGCGCCACCTTCCTAACCCGACCGGCCTTCTCATCGGCCTTTCTCTTTACCCGGCTCTCACCCGAGCGCTTCCTCCCTACTAACAAACGGAAGATAGCCATGTAGCGCCGCTTCCTAAATGGACGCTGCAGCTTACGCGGCACCCCCACCCACAATGCCGGCAGGGAAACCACCGAAGAGGCCCCCCCCCCACCCGCACTTAAACCCTCCCCGCATCAGGAGGCCGCCGAACCCCCCCCCCCCCCCCGACGAACCACTCGAGGAGGAAGAGGACGAGTACGAGCCCGAACTGCGCCGCCGCCGACACGACCGCCGGCGCTCATCGTGTGAAGCACCCCTCCGTTCCCTCTGCGACTCCCCCCGTCCCCCATCAACTCACCTGGCTCAGCAGCCCGCTCACCAGCCACCGCAAGGTCCTCACCATCAGCGCGCGCGACGTCCCTTGAGCACCCTTGGGCTGACTCCGCTACCGCTCCACGCCGCGTCTAGGCCCCAGCCGAAGGACTCATCCAGCTCTCTCCGCCAGCCACGCCCCCCGGCCACGAGGGCCACTCCATAAACTGTCCCCTGCGGAGACAAAAAGGGGGAAAACACGGGGGAAAACCGACACCGGCCAGGCCGGAGACCAATTACCGCCCCACCCCGCCCTCGATGTACCCCCCCCCAGACATCCACTGCTCCCAAGGGGAAGCACCCCCCCGGTGCACCAAACCACCGGGGCCCGGGAACCACCCCGCTGCCCCGCCACAGCCAGCCAACCACGGAGCCGCATCGGGCCGCAACCCTCCCCCTTGGCCCGGCGCCCCGAAATCCCCCACATCCCCCACCCACACCCCCCACATCCCCCGCCCCCACCCCCTCCCCCACATCCCCCGCCCCCACCCCCTCCCCCCACGCAGAGGAAAGGTAAACTCGTTTAGATAAAGAGACCCGATACCTCCAAAGCACCTACTGCTGGACTCCCAAGACCGGAATAGGCTCTCCAGAGTCTCTCCCCCCCCCCTGGGTTAAGAGAACACTATCCACCCCCATCTGCCCTCCAACCCATGATTGGGTCTGTAGGAGACTCTCTGCTGGCATTATCACTTGAGTCCGTCTAGCCAGCATTATCTTCAAGAGAAGGGCCTACACAGTAGGAGGGAGGAGTTCTCTCCATTTCTCCGGCCCAAGTAACCCCCCACCCCTCCAAGTGCACCCCCTAGACCTCGACCCCCTCCCCCCTTGCCCCAGCTTTAGCAGGGGCCAAACCCCTTGCCTCCACCCTGCCATGCATCCCCCCCATACCGCCACAGGACACGCTGCGTCCAACAACCGGACCGCAAACAACCAGGCCCACCACGTGCCCCAAACCCCCCTACCTTTCTCCAATCAGCCGCCGAGTTTCCGGACCGGCGCCGGCAAAATGCCCCCACACTCACTCCGCCTGAAGCCTCCGCTCCCCGCCGAGCTCCCCACAGGATCCCGGACAGCGGGCCACCGAACCTGCAGCACCTCGCAGCCTGCACGCCGGCACCGAACGCAGCCTCCGCGCGACTGACCATGCGGAGGCTGCTCAGCCCCTACCCCCCCACTCCCAACACCCAACACCCTCTCCACTAATTGGCTCCCGTGCGGCCACGACCCACGGGAGCCAATCAACTCACAAAGACGCGCGCGCGCGCCCAACCAGGGCCGCGCGCACGCTCTCCGACTAGGCCGCGCACAGGGTCCCCGCGCCGGGCCACGCGCCCAGTTAATATCGGCCGCCGGGACCCTGCCCGCGGCCTCGGGATTACGTTTTTATTATGATTTCAACATGGTTTGTTTATATATTTTTTGTTTGTAAAGTATCCTTCCCCCCGAAGAAGGCGTCTGCCGAAACGCGTTGGGGATTTCAATAAAGCACCTGTTTCTACAAAGCACCCGTGTCCATCCTTCACTCTTGCTCTCTGTGTATACTTGACTGGTTTTGCAAGAGCGTTTGCTTTTTTTGTGCCTCACCTGGTGTTACTTGCCTTGTACACTAAGCACAACGTCCTTCATGCAGGTACAATATCAGCATTATAGACGGCACTCACACAAGCAAGGTCAAAGGTGAGCCACCCTTAAAATGGCCTCAAATATGTATCTCTTATTTTTTTTTTAAAAAGGATATATTGTGTGGATATCAGTATATCTTCATAAATACTCAAATTCGAATAGGCAGAGGGAGTAAAACTCAAAAAATAAAATGCAGGCAGCAAAAACACCACAAATGCTAATTTAATCTATGCAAATGAGGATCTATAGTAGCGGGGTGAACTACTGAACGAGGCTCAATATGTTGTCAGTTGAAAAGAACATATGTAGGAGCAGTGGTTTAGCGTGCATCAACATCATATTCAAAACTAGCGATCCGAGAGATAAGCTGTCGAATCATCTATGTGCATGATATAATGCGGCAGCAAAACAGCAACAAAATAAATGATGACAAGAGGAGGAACAATAACTTATTGGACCTTAAAAGACAGTTGAGAAGTGTTACAAGTAAAGCCAAATCAATGTACTATTCTAAGCCTAATACTCCTCCCTCAGTGCCACGATCGTGCTGAGCTAAATCTCGCAATATTTAGTAAACATTAAAACGCACAAGAATGAAAACATGATGATAAACCTCCATGTGAGGGGGTACCTAAATTGTAATACTAGAAACCCAAAGCAGTATTAAAGGTGTGTGTAATGAAAGAGTGTCTAATTTTACCCTGTGGTAGGATTCAAACTTATAACTCTAAAACATATGTAATGAAGTTATATGTGATAGGAGGGTGAGAGATTGGTGTGCACAGATCAGAAAGACCTCACAGTAATAGTCTGAGGATCTCAAGGTGGCGAAACAATGTGACAAGGCAGTAGTCAAAGCTAGAAGGATGCTGGGCTGCATACAGAGAGAATAACCAACAGAAAGGAGGAGGTATTAATACCCCTGTATAGATCGTCAGTGAGGTCTCACTTGGAGTATTTTGTTCTGTTTTGGAGACCATATCTCACAATGGATACAAAGAGACCTGAAACTGTTCAGAGGAAGGTGGCCAAAATGATTTGCAGCCTGCACCAGAAAATGTATAAAAAGAGACTTTAAGACCTAAATATGTATACCCTAGGGGAGAGGAGGGACAGGGGAAATATGATACATACATTTAAATGCCTACTACTACTACAAACCTTTTTCAAAGAAGGGGAAGCAGTAGAACATGAAATGAAGCTGCAAGGAGGTAAGTTTAAAAGCAGTGTCAAGAAATACTTTTTCACTGAAAAGGTGGGATGGTTAGAATGCCCTCCCAATGGAGGTGGTAAGGAAAGAAACAGTTAGAAATTCAAAATGGTGTGGGACAGACATAGTGGATTCCTTTATAGCAAGAGGATGAAATCAAAACAAACAGAGAATTTCGACTGTGATTAATGTATATAATTTATTGTATATGATTTATATAGTTTACCTTGTTTTTTCCAAGTTCTCAAACCCCTGTTACTTGTAAAATGCACTACAGTTATCTGTATGTATATGTTCTGTTCCATGTAAATCGCGCTGATGACAATAGTGCGGTATATAAGAAATGTTAAATAAATAAATAAACTTAAATATCTGTTATATGTAGGGCCAGTGCTAGGGTTTTGGGTGCCCCCTGCAACCTATGAATTGATGCCCCCTCCCTCATTATTATTATTATTATTATTATTGGCTACACCCCACCCTCCTTTTTCCCAAATTTCCTTTATGAACTCTTTTCATGTGATGCTAGTATTTATCCTTCAAATCCAATGTTCTAAGAAAATTGCAATGAAGGGGCAAATGCATAGCCAGAATAAAAGTAACTATTTAGTAGTAAATATTTAGCAACAGCACCCTATGAAAAACAAGAGGAACTTTGTGACCCCAACATAACACCGCCTACTCCAATATAAAAATCAAAAAGGGCTTGACAATATGTAGACAAAAATTAAACTGAAACCCCAAGAAGCCAGACTCCACATGCAGTGCAACACTGGAGAAATAAGAGATGCAGTGGGCGCAAGAAACAGGGAATGCTTATTACCATCTTTAGAAACGCAGCGGCCCAGCAACTTGTAAGACAGCAGAGCCACAAGAGCAAAGAGAAGTGTTCCCACAATTGCTTAAATCATCTTCAAAGCAGTGAGGGGGGGTGGGCAGCTAGCGACGGCACCCCCCCCCCCCCCAACATCAGAGCCCCCTTGCTGCACTTACCCAGCTTAACAGGTAGCACCAGCTCTGGTTATACTTCAACAAATATAAGAGGTGACCTGCATGGAGCAGTGGGCACAACCCTAAACAAAGGCATAAAGGAGGGTGATCCGCACAGACCGACAGTAGTGAACACTCTAGCCACTTTACTGAGCAGACTAGATGTACTATCTTGAGCTTTATCTGCCATCATACATTATGGGGGAGTGATATTTAAAGGCATTTACATGGTTTGCAGACATGCAAAGTGTGTAAATGCTGCTGAACAAGAGGGATCATCACTGAACACCAGATAGCTGCGGATGCCACTACTGCACACCTCGACCATGTTATTGCCACTGAATATCCCGTTCAGTGGCATTTACACAGTGTGCAGGTCTGCAAACCATGTAAATGCCTTTGAATAACCACCCGCCATGTTACTATGTATATCTGCCTAGATTGATGAGCCTCATTTAGATGCTTAGTGCTGAAAATCAATACAAAATCTCTTACCTTTCCTTGACCTAAATCTGTCCCCGTTGCTACCCACTTTTTATGCTCCTTAATTCAGTAGTTTAGTGAAATATTAAGCAAAACTTTAGGCACTTACCTTAGTAAATTTTCAAAGAGACCAATTTAGGGGCCTAACTTTCCAAGTTAAGAGCATACATCTTTTGTATATTGGACCCATCATGCCTTAATATATTATATTGACAATGGAAGTGTGCAGGCTAAAAATTTTGTTTAATTTTGTTCTTTTTTGTTTTGTTTTATTTTTCATTTGCATTCTGTTTGGTTCAGAATTGCATATGTTATTCACAGTAACATAGTAACACAGAAAATGACAGCAGATAAAAATCAACATGGCACATCTAGTCTGCCCAGTAAGGTGTTTAGGGTTGCAACTGTTCATCCTTGCCTGTTAGCCACACTCTGTGCTTTTACTTTGGGTTGTAACTGAAACTCCATACAGGTTACCCCCATTCTATACTGTTACTTCAGGGGTAACTTTAGTAATAGTATGTGCTACACTATTTAACGAAGCAAGAAAGAAGCTGGACTCACAGCACACCGTGGATAGGGGCAA
Source organism: Ichthyophis bannanicus (assembly GCA_033557465.1). Taxonomy (NCBI): domain Eukaryota; kingdom Metazoa; phylum Chordata; class Amphibia; order Gymnophiona; family Ichthyophiidae; genus Ichthyophis; species Ichthyophis bannanicus. The sequence continues at coordinate 86,518,538 of CM066043.1, forward strand.
AAGGCTTTATTTGGGTATCCAACGAGCTCAAACCATACACGTGTTTCGGCATGGAGCCTTCTTCAGGCGCTTGTGATCTACAAAGATGGATACTCAACTCAGGCAATAGATGATGTTGGACAAATGCTGTAGATGTTGGCTTTTATCCATTTTCCTCGTAGAATTGCCTGAATTAGAGTATCCATCTTTGTAGGTCTCAAGTCCCTGAAGGAGTCTTCAAGCCTTTGCCCCTATCCATGGTGTGCTGTGAGTCCTGCTGCTTTCTTGATTCTTGCCTAACTTTGCCCACAGGTCGCTAATTGTGCAGTGGCGACAGTGAGCCACTGCCTGGTTAGCTCCTTCGGGCAAAGTTTGGTGAGCTTTTGTCATACTAAACTTTATCCATGGGTCGCCATCTGGGCAGTGGCGGTAATGAGCTGCTGGCTGGTTAGCGATGGGTGCCACCTCTGCCCTGCCTCGGAAGGCCCATGACATGCCCCGAAGCTAACCGCGTGGTACTGGGGCATGTAGCAGTGGCACCTGCAGATATCCCACTTAGGGGGCATTTACATGGTTTACAGGTCTGTAAACCATGTAAATGCCTTTGAATATTGGGTCCAGCATACTTTATAAAATCACAATGTACACAGCCAATTTAAATATATAAAAGCTAGTATTTCTGTGTGCCAATGCTTCTAAAATGACCTAACTGAAGTAGTCCAAACAAAGCAATACAAAAATGCAAATCCCTAACTGAAACTATTACTCGTTCAACCCTGCTCTACATTCCCTAAATAGCATCCTTCTGCCTTACAGCACCAAATAATCATATGCGTTATCCATGGTTTAATACCTCTGTTTGGTTATAATCCATTTAGAACTTAGTGCTGGGTGGAGTATAGATTTTAATCTATGTAATGAAAGGAAATTGTCCCATAAATTTCAATAGAAATGGGTTTTTTTTACTTCACTTGTTGTTAAGGAATATTGTAGACTACAAACACAAAGCACCTACACAGTATATATACCATAGAAAGTACTGTTTGATGAATGACAGATTTTAAAAAGAATGAGTTTTCATCACATTTTGAAAAGTATAAAAAAAGCAAAACCATATTGCCTCTCACATCTAGGAAATTTACAGGATGAGTAAAAATAGACAGAACAGAGGGAAAATCCCATCAAAGAAAGAAAAGACATATGAAACATCAAAGAAGAAAGAAAGAGGCAAGAGAACTGAAGAAATCCAATGTAATATACTGTCTGAATAATTGGGTCCCATACTTTATAAAATAAATTTGTTGTGTTTTTTCTTGAGTGGTGAAAGGTAGATGGTTGATATGAAGCAAGGTGGATTACTTTAGAAGCTTCTCCATGCGTAAACAGTGGCAATTACACATGGGGATTCAAATGCACCTAGAAATGTGATTTTAGAAAGCCATTATTATATGTGGAGATCCATACCATGTAGAAATTCCAAGGGGTTATGGTGCAGCTGTGGTTTAGGTGTAGTTTGTGCAGGCTAAAAATCTACACATGCATTCTTGATTTTGCAAAGGGAATCTACGTGGAAGCCAGTTTTGCAATATGCATGGCCGGACTATCCAAACACCCAAAAAGTGGACAGGGCCAATTTGTACCCAATTCTACAACCATGGGAGCTATATGTTCCCACGGTTCTGGAATCAGGGCACTTGGATGGGGCAGCATGCACCCAATTCCATGGCGGGAGCCGTCCATCCATCCGTACATCCAGCTGGTGTGCAGGTGCAGAGGTAGTCCCTACACAATAATTATATAAGAACCCATATGTCTCTTACAGAGAGGACAAGTGCTAGGCAATATTCTAATAGGGATCACCAAATTCAGTCTTCAAGTGCCAGAACCCGGTCAGGTTTTCAGGATTTCTACAATGAATATGCATTACATCTATTTGAATACAATGCAATGGAGAAGTTGCATGCAAATAAATCTCATGCATATTCATCATGGAAATTCTAAAAGCCTGATTGGGTTGTGGCCCTTGAGGGCTGAGTTTAGGGATTCCCGACCACATAAGTGCTCTTTTTTTTCCTAAATGCTGGACTGCCACATGCATAAAGTTTGCATGGAAAACTCAATGCCTGTCCAAAATGTATCCAGTTGGTAAAGGAGGGATTGGGGCGTTCCATGGGTAGACTCCGACTCAACGGCACTTAACAACAACATGGGTAGTGCCTAATTTATCTATATTGCAGCGATATCCAGCTGCCATCTAGATAAATTGATTCGTTTAGGTGGACCACATAAACAGCTGTCCAATTTTTAAACAGATAAGTTATCCCTTTAAGTTTAGAACTGCTTATTCCGCAATCCTGTCTCAATGGATAGGGCCACTCAACATTGGGCATAAAGGTAAGTGGAGAAATTATCTGCTTAGCTTTATTCTGTGATGGTTAGTGAGAGTAGATAGGTAAAGCAAAGCATTTACTTAAACATTGACATTTCTCCTTTGGAAGGTGTTACAGTGGTTCAGTCTTGTGTTTAATATAGAGACAACTAGAGAGGTCTACCGTGCTGAAAACGGTACACAGGCAACATGGCAACTGTTGTGGGTTAGAGTAGAAGCTGCTTGCTGAAAGGAAGTAAGATGTACTGTATGTTTTTCTTTCTATTTGGGACACAAGGTAAGGAAAGCAAATCTGAAGCTTTCCTGGTTTTTCTGTAGGTCCGGAGGTTGTGGGCAGGCGAAGGAGTAAAGAGTTTTCCCTTACTATGGGAAGGTGGTTATTCCTCCTAGGGTTCTCTCCGAATGGAGAAATTCCTGCTTTTGGCTTTTGGTTTCTCTGGAAATCTTCTAGGAGCCTGAAAAAGTCACTGAACCTTTTTTTGGGGAGAAATGAGATTTCATGGGAATAAGTTTCATTTCATAGTTGACTAAGCTGAGTTCCTAAAGCAGCGGAAACATGGCAAAACATTCACAGCACTGGACAATGCTTCGGTGGTTTTCATCATTTTAAATACACACGTTTTTTTTGAAAAGTTTACTACGAAGTGCATTTTCAAAGCAAACAATAGTTTGTACTGCTTGCAGAATGTTTTCTCAGACAGTGTGTACCTCATAGACGTTTGTTAGCTTTGAAAGGAAAAGGTTAAGAAGTGATTTTTAAAGTTCGTACATTCACGGGAGAGGGGGTTTTTCATATGACATTCCAAATAAGAAGATTTATAAAATCTTTTTCGTAAAATTTTAGTGAGAAGAGGCTTTCGTTTTTTACCTATGATGGAATTTATAGCCATTGTAAGCTTTTTCAGAAAAAAAGCTTTTGGGCTATCCTGGCTAATTCTAAGGTTTTCCCCTTGCTTGCACTTGCTGTGTGTGCTATGATTAATCTTTTTTTTGTTTTATGTGATTCTTCTGTATGCTGACTTTGGAGCAGGAGAAGGTAAGCATTACCCCCACTTGCCAGCTGAAGGATGATAAGAACCCAAATGGGTCAGCAGGTGAGTGGGAAAGAGATGGAGGTCGGAGTGGAAGGGAACTGGAACAGGAGAAGGGTGCTGGCTGGGAGGGGGATAATCTGGTAGGCACTTGAGTAGGGTTCAGGAGGAAAGGTGCATATTTAAAGATCAGGACTGAAGAATGGGGGAGTGGGGAGGATCTAGCAGGGGATTTCTTTCTGTGGCAGATGGGTAAATTAGGTGCCTAAATCTGAATGACCTAAATCTAGGAGGGCACATTTGATTGCCTAGATTTTGGAGAATTTTCCAGAATAGGCTTTTGAAGGTGAGAGACCTGGCCTGTTTTGAACATGAACCCTTTAAAGCATGTTGACTTCTAGCAAAGTAATTGAAAGCAATAATGCATTAGCCTGCACTGTTATAGAACTCGATGACTCAGGGCCGGCCTAACCACTAGGCAAACTAAGCAGTCACCTAGTGTGGCAGCTTCTGGGGGGAGAGCAGCAAAGAGCAAGGCATTCAAGGCTAAACAATAGATTCTGACATCCAGGAGTGCATAAGATGTAAGGTTGCCAACACCTCGAACCAGCTCTGGGGCCAGCCCTGCTCAGACTACAATCCCACTTTCTCTCAACAGGAGGTTCTGTAGGATACAGGGAGAGCTGACTGTCACTCCAGTGCCAGTCTCTCACTGCAGGGTGTTATGTACGATTCCTTGAGAGCTGACTCTTATTCCAGTTTGTGCCGGGAAGCAGTCTAAAGAATGACACAGCTATGGGAATGCTAACATCAGGGAAGACCTCATAAAGGGTTTTGGGTTGTGAGTTTATAACTACTGCCATAGCGTTTAACTTTCCAAGGGAGACTATGGGGTTACTTTAGAAGCCTTGTTTGTGATTTTCAAGTATATAATCGTATTCACATGCAGATGGGCATTTTGGGTTATCTTCCTTAATCCCCCTTAGTTTATTTCTTACTCCAAATTAAACAAAGAATAAAAAAAGCAGCCTTTATATTTAGCAGCATTTGCGCATGTAGGCTTTCAAAATGGGCAACTTCCACGTATAAGTGCCAAGTTGCCGCTGCAGATTTTTCCAGCATCTATGTTTATAAAATGGCTTTCCCAGTTCCACACATCGGCACATACATGTGCTGTCCTGCACCTCCCTATCTGATCATTTTAAAAAGGCTCCATCTCTAGAAGAGCATTTTATAAATACCATCAAAACTGTAAAAGTTGTCTCCTTAGCGTCTCGGTTCCAACCTCCATGTCTTTTCTAAAATAGGCCCTTGATCTTTATTAGCATTCTTGATATACCGCTCGTTATATGATAAAATAAGGACAATGGTCAGGAAAAAACTAAAAGGAACAGCAGTAAAGATTAAGATTTTACATCAGATGTGGACATTGTTTAAAAATATCATCTTGGAAGCCCAGGTCAGATATATTCCACACATTAAAAAAGGCAGAAGGAAGGCTAAATGACTTCAGCATGGCTAAAAGGAGAGGTGAATGAGGCTATTATAGCCAAAATAACATATTTTAAAAAAATGGAAAACGGATTCAAATGAAGAAAATAGGAAAGAGCACAAGCACTGGCAAGTTAAATGTGAAGAAATAATAAGGCATTCAAAAAGAGAATTTAAAAAGAAAAAGAGGCAAAAATTCATAAAACATTTGTAGATATATTTGAAGTAAGAAGCCTGTGAGAGAGTCAATTGACTATTTGACCATTTGGATCAAGAGATAAAAGGGACCTCAGAGATGACAAGGCCATAGCGGTCTTCACTGTGAAAGATGTAAGGTAGATAGAAAGCATGCCAGAAATGGTACTTAATAATAACAATTTGTTTTCATTTAATTTCTTGATTTTATATACAAACTTTTGCAAGCATTAAAGCAGTTTAAATAAAAGATCAAACCTAAGCTTTCTTTAGAAGCTCAGATGACAAGACTTTGACTTTCATACTTTGGACACATCATGCGAAGAGAGAGATCATTAGAGAAAGATATCATGCTTGGCAAGATAGAAGGTCAACACAAAAGAAGAAGGCCAGCAATGAGATGGATCGATACAATAACAGCAGCTACGGGTACCAGTCTGTCAACAATGAGCCGCCTGACTGAAGACCGAACACAATTTAGGATAGCTATCCAGAGGGTCGCCATGAGTCGACTCCGACTCGACGGAACTTAACAACAATTACAATATACCAATAAAAAATACCTAAAACAATTTAAACTGAATATATTAAGTACAATAAATCCAGTACCACCCCAGAAACCCACTCAACCTAACTATAATATTGAGAAGGCATCTAGGTTTTTAAAGATTTTCTAAATGTCAGATAATTATTGGTACCATGTAGCTCGCTAGACAAAAAATTCCACAAGTGTGAACTGAAATGCCCTATTGCTAGTTATTGATAATCAAATCTCAGGCAATGTAAGGCCTGATGAGAGGAAAGCAATAGCTGAACAGGGGCCAGTACTCGGTACCATTGAGTACTCTCCCCTCCCCCCCCTAAAAAAATGTCTTGGGTAAATACAAATCGGTTGTTTACACTTTCAAAAAATGCAAAGATTAGGGGACATGCCATGAAGTTACTAAATAGTAACTTTAAAGCAAATTGGAGAAAATACTTTTTACTCGATGCATAATTAAAAGCATTTGGTGTAACTGGGTTTAAAAAGATTTGGATGCATTTTAAAAAGGGAAATTCCATAAATCATTATTAGGGTAGACCTGGGAGCAGGCAATAGGGATTCTATCTGCTTTTTGAGATTCTGCCAGGTACTTGTGATCTGACTTGGCCACTGATGGAAACAGGGTACTGAGCTGGATGGACTTTTAGTCTGTTTCAGTTTGGCAACTGTTATCTTCTTATGCAAATTTTAAAAAAATGCCTCACCTGTGTTAGAAAGTATTTAGCTGCTGAAAGGAATCCATGAAAGATGCAAAAACATTGGCTATACTGGAACTCAAAGGTGTACCTAAAGCTAATGTTGTTGGCAGGCTGGCTATGGGGAAAAAGGGAAGAGCAAGTCATAGAAATCAATTTAAAATACTAGTAAAGAAACATTTGGTTTTCATTGCTCATGTTAGGGTAAAGGAGAGGGCTGAAACATCTTCATTTTCTTATTTTGATTTTTTTCTTCCATCTGCTAGAAACGCAGCTCATTTGCATAGTCTAATAAAACTCCGTCCTGCCACTGACATTTCACACACCACTTGACTCATTCCCAGAAGGTTCCCAAATCAAATCCAAACTTAAAAACACATTAATCATTGTGGGAAAATCGGTAAAACCCTCACTCACTTGGGCAGCTTCTTTTTCAATTAGATTTTTATCATCTTTGCCACAACTGTCTGGGGTGTTACCAAGGTTTGATACTTGCAGTGAACTCCAGAATCAGCAGAGATGCTCTAGCCCAGCGATGGCGAACCTATGGCACGCGTGCCAGCTGTGGCACGCGAAGGCCTTGCAGCTGGCACGCGTGAAGGTCCGCAAAAAAAGAAAAAGCGGGCTCTGGCTGCTGCCGCGGACGCGGCAGCATGCAGTGTCCCGCGGGGCCCCCTCCGCCCGCTAAGCCCCTCTGCAAGGGCTTTCAGATTCGCGAGGGAGACAGCGTCTCCCTCGCGTCTCTGTTAAGCCCGTAGGGGTTAATGGGAAATTTCCCATCAGTCCCTTTAGACGCGAGGGACTGATGGGAAATTTCCCATTAGCCCCTGCGGGCTTAACAAGAGACGCGAGGGAGACGCTGTCTCCCTCGCGAATCTGAAAGCCCTTGCAGAGGGGCTTAGCGGGCGGAGGGGGCCCCGCGGGACACTGCATGCTGCCGCGTCCGCGGCAGCAGCCAGAGCCCGCTTTTTCTGTTTTTAAATTTGCCGGGGGGGGGGGGGTGTTAGGACTGCTGATGGGCTAGGGGGGGGGGTTAGGACTGCTAATGGGCTGGGGGGGGGTTAGGACTGCTAATGGGCTAGGAGGGGGGGGTGGTTAGGACTGCTAATGGGCTAGGGGGGGGGGTTAGGACTGCTAATGGGCTGGGGGGGGTGTTTGGACTGCTAATGGGCTAGGGGGGGTTAGGACTGCTAATGGGCTAGGAGGGGGGGGTTAGGACTGCTAATGGGCTAGGGGGGGTTAGGACTGCTAATGGGCTGTGGGCTGATGGGGGCTGTCTGGAAATGGGGTGATGGGGGGTTAGGACTGCTAATGGGCAGGGGGGGGGTTTGGACTGCTAATGGGCTGGGGGGGTTTGGAATGCTAATGGGATTGGGGGGGTTAGGACTGCTAATGGGCTAGGAGGGGGGGTTAGGACTGCTAATGGGGTAGGGGGGTTTAGGACTGCTAATGGGCTGTGGGCTGATGGGGGCTGTCTGGAAATGGGGTGATGGGGGGTTAGGACTGGTAATGGGCTATGGGGGGGGTTAGGACTGCTAATGGGCTAGAGAGGGGGGGGGATAGGACTGCTAAAGGGCGCGGGGGGTGTTAGGACTGATAAAGGGCGAGGGGTGGGGTTAGGACTGCGAATCGGCTGGGGGGGGTTAGGACTGCTAATGGGCTAGGAGGGGGGGGTTAGGAATGGTAATGGGCTGTGGGGGGTTAGGACTGCTCATTGGCTAGGAGGGGGGGGGTAGGACTGCTAATGGGCGAGGGGGGGGGGTAAGGACAGCTAATGGGCTAGGGGGGGGTTAGGACTGCTAATGGGGGGGGTTTGGACTGCTAATGGGCTGGGGGGGGTTAGGACTGCTAATGGGCTAGGAGGGGGGGGGTTAGGACTGCTAATGGGCTGGGGGGGGTTAGGACTGCTAATGGCTAGGAGGGGGGGGTTAGGACTGCTAATGGGCTAGGGGGGGTTAGGACTGCTAATGGGCTGTGGGCTGATGGGGGCTGTCTGGAAATGGGGTGATGGGGGTTAGGACTGCTAATGGGCAGGGGGGGTTGGACTGCTAATGGGCTGGGGGGGTTAGGACTGCTAATGGGCTAGGAGGGGGTGTTAGGACTGCTAAATGGCTGGGGGGGTTAGGACAGCTAATGGGCTGTGGTCATATGGGGGCTGTCTGGAAATTGGGTTATGGGGGGTTAGGACTGGTAATGGGCTATGGGGGGGGTTAGGACTGCTAATGGGCTAGAGAGGGGGGGTTAGGACTGCTAATGGGCTAGGGGGGGTTAGGACTGCTAATGGGCTAGGAGGGGGGGGTTAGGACTGCTAATGGGCTAGGGGGGGGTTAGGACTGCTAATGGGCTAGGAGGGGGGGTTAGGACAGATAAAAGGCTAGGGGGGGTTAGAACTCCTAATAGCATGTGTGATGAAGGGGGCAGTCTGGAAATGGGGTGATGGGGGGTTAGGACTGGTAATGGGCTATGGGGGGGGGTGAGGACTGCTAATGGGCTAGAGAGGGGGGGTTAGGACTGCTAATGGGCTAGGGGGGGGGTTAGGACTGCTAATGGGCTGATGGGGAGGGGTTAGGACTTGAGGTGGGCTGTTGGGTGGGGTTAGGACTGGAAATGGGCTGATGGGGGGTTAACACTGGAGGTGGTCTGATGGGGTTAGGACTGGTAATGGGCTATGGGGGGGTTTAGGACTGATAATGGGCTATGGGGGGGCTGGGACAAGAAATGGGCTGATGGGGAGGGGTTAGGACTTGAGGTGGGCTGATGGGGTTAGGACTGGTAATGGACTGTAGGCTGATGGGGGGGTTAGGACTGGGAATGGGCTATGGGGGGCTGACTGGAAGTGGGGGGTTAGGACTGGTAATGGGTTATAGGGGGGGGGCTTAAACTGAAAATGGGGTGATGGGGGGTTAGGACTGGAAGTGGGTTGATGAGGGGGGGATAGGACTGGTATTGGGTTGGGGGGCTGCTAGGACTGGAAATGGGCTGATGCAGGGACTAGAAGGGAATGGATGCTGGGTGAGGCTGGAACTAGAAGGGAGCTGGTGTTGGGGGAGGATTAGAATGGGATGGGGCTGGGAGAGTAAAATGGAGAGGGGAAAAATATTTTGTGTGGGAGGGATAAAAATCTACAATTGGCCGGGTATTGGGAGAGTAAGTGGGGATTGAGGATGGAGGGGTAAATTTTGAGTAGATGAAATAGGAATGAGGAAAGAGCCAAAGGAGAAAGATTAGTATGTTAAAGCAGATGTAGAGAGAGAATGGAAAAAAAAAACAAGAAGACAGAAGAAAGGACAAATGGACAGCAGATGGAGAGTTAGCAGAAGACACGAAGAAACCAGAAGAAAGTGGCTGGAACAATTGCAACTGAAAAAAAATGCACAAAAGGTAGAAAAATATCTCTTTATTTTGAATTTATTAACTGGAATATGTCAGCTCTGGGAAATGTGCATCATTAATTTTTGCGCTTTGTTTAGTACAAGAGGAAATTAATATATAGTTTTATTTCTACAGTGTTGTTGTATATTCCAAGTTTGGCTTTTGGGGTTCCCAGTTTAATTATTGTCTTCCTGTTTCTAAATTGTGATTCCTTGTTTGGTGATGGTCTGTTCTGCATGTGTAACTGAGCTGAGGTATTCTGTTTATATAATTCCTATTTGACATTGCCACTTGTTCTTTCCCCAGTAGGTCATGTATTGTTGTTCTCTGAGATGTATTGGTTTAATATTTGCAGTGTTGCCTTTTGATAGGTAGAGTATGGTGCTTTGTGAGTCCTGGTAGTGCTGTTAGGATACGGCGGGTTTGCTATGGGTTCTAAATGGGCAGCGTTTGTAGTAGTTCCTAATGTGCCTGGCGGTTGGTACTGGATTATAGTAATGTAGAAACCTTTTAGTCTTTCTTTATCCATATACTCATTAAGAGGCATGTTTACTAAAAGTTAGTGTATGGTAACATTATGCAAATATTTATGCAAATGAAGCACCTTATGCAAATGGGGCTTTAATTGACGTGCTGGCACTTTGAGGAAATTCTTTGGTTTTGTGCGGCAGTTTGGGCACTCGGGCTCAAAAAGGTTAGCCATCACTGCTCTAGCCCATTTCTAATACATCCTGCTTGATTTCTGCAGCCATTCAGCCGCTCTGGGAAACTTCAGAAAGATTTGCGGGGAAGAGGCCATGGATATTCCCTTATATCATGTCATAGAAGGGTGTACAGGCACACTTTTCATTTTGTTTCGTTTCTCATATTGGTTACAGGCTTTTTGCTTTATTTGGGGATTTTCAAATAAAATGAGAGACTATTGAAGTCAATAATGCACCCTATTGCTCAGTAGTTTACGCTATTCTTCAGTAGTGCAGCTATTGATAAATAGTGCTCATTATCAGAGTTGGTTCAAAATGTTGGCATTCCAGACAGACCTTAAGCCTTAAACCTCCCTTGGCTGTCAGCTTTGAATACCCTGCTCTTTGCTCTGCCCCCCTCCCTCCTCAGACATTATCACTGTAGGCAACTGCTTAGTTTGCCCTACTCATTATTGCACAACAGAGCACACTATTTGAGCAATAGTACTATATGCTCTATTTTTAAGAGCGCCCTCTATTGACAAGGGAAAAACAAACTTTCAGCATTTGACCATCATTTTGGATTAAAAGCACAAGAAACAACATGGGAAATGTTGTTGACACGTCCCACATAATTTCAAACAAATGCACATCCCTAATAAGAACATATGATGCCGTACTAGTCAGACCAAAGATCCATCGAGCCCAGGGGCCAATCCATTCACAAGTACCTGTCAGGATCCCAAAGACAGAAAGATTCCATGCTACATGAAGACCCTGCAGGAGTACTGAAATTCAATTAACTAGAGAAGAAAGGAAATTAGTGTGGTATTCCTAATGCTCTCTCTTAACAAGCCCCGAGAGCTTTTCGGAATCATTCAGTCCCTCATAAAGGACACAACTAAGCAACATACTGCAGGCACCCCCACCCGCAGGAATTCGTTACCCACTTCCAGAACAAAACCAATGGGAATACCCCTAAACCGGGAAATCCTCTTTCAGATAAACACTACTATTCCTGAGCTAAATTCCTTCCAACCATGCTCCTCTGAGCACATTGAGTTCATCATGAGGGGGCTCAACACCACCACCACCTCCCCAACCAATCCATGCCCTTCACACTGGATCAAGTCAGCCACTCTAACTTAAGTGCTTTCATTATGAGAATCATACACCTTTCCTTTAGCAAAGATCTGGTACCTTCACCTCTAAAACTGCCGCTGTCAGACCCCTACTAAAAAATGCCAAGCTGGACCCACTTAACATAAATTCCTATAGGCCCATATCTAGCCTCCCTTTCTTAGTTAAGATAATAGAGAAGATAGTCCAGCAGCAGTTCCAAGATGACATTGATTCCTACGCTCCCCTAAACTAACAGCAGCATGGGTTCCATCAACAACATGGTGTCAAAACCCTCTCTCCTAGACAATCTCATTATGGGCATCAACACAGCGAAACAGGGATTCATCTAATATTCCTGGATATCACATCAGCCTTTGACACAGTCTGTCACAATCTCCTACTTACTTGATTACAACAGAAAGGCATACAGAACTTAGCCCTGGACTGGTGCAAATCCTACTTAACAGACCGCCAACAAATGGTACGCATAGGCGTTCAAACATCATCTGCTTACCAGCAAACACAAGGATTACGGCAGGGATCATCCTTATCTGCCTTGCTCTTCAATATCTACATCCAGCCAATCTGTGCTATAATCCAATCACATAGCATACTATACCACATCTATGCTGACGATGTACTACTTTACACCCCATTCTCCACGGACAGTCCCAATTACACCAGAATTACAGAATGCTTTAATGCAGTCTCAGACTGGCTCTGTATGCACAATCTGAGAGTCAACTGTAAGAAGACTGAAGTGTTGTTTATCACAAAAGATCCAACCTTCATACCACTATCTTCCCTACAGGTAAAAGATGGAGAGCTGAAGACGAAGCAAGAGATGCATTACTTAGGAATCACCCTGGACCAGCGCCTGAGTATGGAAACACACATAAATAATATTACCAAGGCAGTATACCACAAAACAAGGACCCTCCATCATCTACATCCACTGCTGGAGGCTGCTGACTTCAACACTGTATTCCACACTTTGACTATGCAAATATTCTCCACGGCCTGCCAGGCTGCACACTTCATCCTCTGCAAATGGCCATGAGTACTGCAACCCGAACCCTGTCTGGAGCCTCCAGATCTGAACGTGTGACGCCCATCCTAAGACAATTGCATTGGCTCCCAATAGCTAGTCGCATAAATTACAAAGCCTTCTTGAAGACATTTAAAATCCTGCATAACCTCTCTGCAATTTCCCTGGAGAAAATCATACATTGGACACCAAACAATAGAATGAGAAGATCAAACATGTCAAACACACTCACCATCCTGTCAGCAATATGAAAGAGTTCCCAAGCTGCTAAGAACCAAACCTGCTCATTATACGCAACAACTCTTTGGAACTCCCTCCCTGCCCCAATCCATTCCATCTCTGACCTGTCATCCTTCAGGAAAAGTGATAGATGCATCTTTTCCAACTGTATTATGACCATATACCATAGCTACACTAAGAATCCTGCCTGCCAGCCTTAACTCAGACCTCCCTACTTCTCACGGTCCACTAACCAGCCTGTAGATAGTTCTCCCTATTACTTCCCAAGTTGACACCCCTGATTAATGTAAAATGTGTATAGTGCAATGCCTGACGTTTATTATTCTGTTCATTGATACTTGTTCTATGTAAAGCCTGCTCTATGTAAAGCATTGATTCTTGTTCTCTGTAAACCGTGCTGATTTTGAAATAGTGTGATATATAAAATCAAATAAATAAATACTTTTCACAGGGGTAAGCAGTAGATTTCCCCAACCCATTTTAATAATGGGTTATGAACTTTTCCTCCAGGCACATGTCTAAACTTGTTCTGAACCCAGCTACACTAACAGCTTTTACTACATCCTTTGGCAACAAATTCCAGAGTTTGATAATTATACATTGAGTGACACAGTAGTTTTTCTGATTAGTCTTAAATGTGCTACATTGTAGCTTCATTGCATGTCCCCTTGTCTTTCTGCTTTTTATAGGAGCCAACAACCAGCCTTTGTTTATCTGTTCTACTCTACTCATTATTTTATAAACCTCTATCATATCTCTCCTCTGCCATCTTTTATCCAAGCTGAAGAGCCCAAACCTTTCAATCCTTTCCTCACAGGGGAATGCCCTATGGCGAGAGAGTGTGACAGTTCTGGAACTGTGAGTCCCTTCACAACCAGCATTTTCTTACCTTTCCTTCAGCGACTCTTGCTGGGAGAAGGTTGTTCCCATGAGAGTACAGAAGCCATGATCACTGCTCAATTATCATTCCCTAGAGTGATTCCTATTCAAAAAATCTTCCTCAGAGCCACAGTGCTTATACTATTCTCTACAAAAAAAATCATTAGCAAAGGCTGGCACTGTGGGCTTCTCTAGAGTCAATGATCTTGCTTTAATTTAAGGGCTCGAGTCACAAAACTGCCAAGTAGTTGCTATTCTCAGACTTGCAGTACTCTTTCTTAAAATGAATGCAGTTCAAAATCAACACACTAAACAAAATATTGACTTTGTCGCTCATAAACGCATTCCAGAAAAGCTGCCGACTCCAAGAGGTATCAATGTTTCATAAAGAGTCAGACCTCTGAACAGATTTTAGCTAATTCACTACGGCAGCTCCTAGTTCTACTGGTGAAGAAAGAAAAGAGCGGAATGCTTGCAAACAAAAAAGGACGCGGATACACTAAAGACGGAGAATATATTTATTCCCCCTCCCCGCCCAGTACTACAATTTAAATGCATAACTAGTACACTGTGTTCCTATTGGCTTTGTAAGAAGTTATGGAGCTATTAGTTAAAGCCTTATCTAGATAGCCTTAGGATGGCTTTCCGGAGAATGGCGCTTAGCGAGTTCTTCAGTGGCCCAATCCAGATTTGTACTTTCTATAGAGGCACAGGCCAGGCCAGGTCAAAGCACATTGTGAAGTCATCAAGCTGCTATGCACTTGCTTACTGTCGATGTCCCCGATCAAAAATGTTTGAAATATAGCAACAGGCCACACAAGTCAACTCGGTCCAAAGAAAAAAGTGAGAAACAGAAACCTCAGGAGATGAGAGCACTCCATTATGTTACTGAAGATTTTGAAAGGTGCCTTGCCATTGGCTAGTTGACATAAGCATATGCAAATTTCCTTGTGAAAGATGGAAAGTGGACATCATAAGCCATACACACAACTTTTTATAATGCAATTATCCTGACAAATTTGGTATCGTACTATAGATATGTAAGGCTTTATTCTGCACAGGGCAATTTATCATCAGATATTCACTGTTTGCCAAACAAGCGCAATAAAGGCACTACAAGATATAAAATTCTAGTGCTTCTAAACATATCACTCTAACCGATCATCTATTGTAATGTATTTTATGATTGTATTTTCTGGTAATGCCATACTTTCCTTATTCTGTTTTTCATCTACTGATGGGCATATCAACATCAGAAAACTAGTCACAAAGGAGATAAATTTCTAGATTATATCTGAATGTATAGAACAGGTTTTTACTTATAAAGTTATAAAATTATAAAATTGCCTCAGTGTATACATGCATTAAAGTAAGGCGAGGAGAACCTACAGGTCAATATTCGGCCACCACAGTCAGTGTTATGAAATGCCAGCCACAGCGGTTAAATAAAACATGCATGCTCAGCACCACTATCCGAACAACAACCGGTGCCAAATATAGGAATACGAGGTTAACACTGACAATTACCCAGATCGCAGAGATCTTCAGTCCTCTGTTTGGATAAGTGGATAGCAGACTCATGATTGCCGCTATCCAAATAACTTCCAGGGCCTCCCTCTGCCCTGGCACTATACAGAATGGGGATGACTTTCAGTGGCACTAAAGCATAACACATCTGTATAGGAAGTGCTGTTAGCCGGATAAATGCTTCTGAATACTGAACCAAGAGTGCCTAGTTTTATTTGCATGCACATTACCTGTCCACATACACACATAAATGGCCACTTATAAAATACTGACTGGCGTAAAAGTACATGTGTCGGCATGAGGGCATGAGCTTAGGCAGTAGGTGTAGCTAGGGGCACTGTCTGGGCGCTCACAGGTCTGCACAATCGCTATAAAATTCCTTCATTTGTGTGTGTTCTTGAATACTTTGCCTACATTCAATTACACCTGCTATTATGCACATATAAATGTCTGGTCCTGATTTTAAATGTGATGCCTGCTACCTATACCATTATTTAAAGACAGATAAGCACTTAGGTGTCTCTATAAAATACTGTAGGTTTAAAATAGGCCTGCTTACCCTCTTATGCTCGGTGTGCTGTCATAGACTTGCCCTCCCCATGTGTAGGCATTCCCGAGAGAGTGGAATGAGCAGGGTAGGGACGGGATTGGCACGTACAGTATGTGTGTAGCGCCAATTCTCACTGGCACATGCATGCACAAAGTTACTTCTGCCTCAGAGCAGGTTAAACTTTCTGTAGCAGCTTTTGGGGAAGACGTTTCATGCACACATGGAGCAGGACATGCTCCTTGGGGCGACTCTGGTGGCGACCTCATTACATTGGATCCTTCGGGCAATTTTTTCCATCCACTCTGCTGCCAGTCTCCCAACAGGTATTGTGCCTTTGTCAGTCTGTTTACTTGACTGAATCTCCTCCTAGTTATGTCAGTAATACCGATCTTTTGGGGCAGGCACCCCACGTGTCCTTGCTGCTTCTCACACCCATCATACTCACGCATGCTCCAAAATTTGGTCTCTTGTTCTAATTTGGTCTCCTCCCCATCTGTCTTTGTGCTTCTCCCTCTGTCTCCTTGTGCCTGGCATTATTAAACTACGGATCTCTCAGAGCAAAGACTCTTTTTTGTTTTTACATGACCTTCTGGTCCAACACTCTCTGGAAGCTCTCTTCCTGACTGAAACCTGGCTGAAAGAGGGAGAGGGACCTCTTCTTCATCGATGCCTCCCTCCCGGATATGTGTCCTGTTCAACTCCCAGGTTGGGTCGTACCTGTGGAGAGGTGACTAACCTCTTCTGCTCCATCCTCCCAGTCATAGAAATCACCAACCCAATTCTGTCTTATACTGAGTCACTCCTACTCTTTATCAATGGTTCCACTCTCTACTTTCTGTTTATCTATAGCCCTCCACCCATGCGCCCTCATCTCTGGGATTCCTTGCTTCACTCTCTATCTGAAATCTCCCTTCTCTACCCCCAACTCCTTATCTTGGGTGACTTCAACGCCCACCCTGCCTTCCCCCTTAAATCCTGTGACAAATTTCTTCTGCAGCTTTTATCGGATCTCTCTCTTTTACAGCACATATCCTTCCCTACCCACACAGCAGGCTACACCCTTGACCTTTATTTATTTTTATTTATTTAACATTTCTTATATACCGCGCTATTTGTCATCAGCGCGGTTTACATCAAAACAATAGAACACTTGACCAGATACATTGGCCGTCGTTTACATAAAACGGGGAGTTAACATGGAGGAGAACTTGGGGAACTATTTACATTCAAGTTTATAGCAAACTTAGGAAACTATGTTCTTTCTTTTCCCCCCTTGTCCATGGCTCGCTCTTCTATCCCCTGGTCTGATCATCTCTGTGTCTTTTTCTCCTTCCAATATTCTCCATTAACACATCATTCCAGTCGTTCAAGGGTCCTCTTCCCCATCCTACATATGCAATCTTTCTTCTCATACTCTCGAGTGTTTTCCCCCTGCCCTACATCTGATTTATCGTCACTTTCTGTTGACACCCAGGCTACTCTCTGGTTCTCATCACTCTCCTCTGCTCTTGACATCAATGCCCCTCCTCGTCCTCACTATTGTTCTGCCCAGCATAACCACCCATAGTTCCACCATGGCCTTCTTTTATATCTTCACCAACTCTGCTGGGACTATGGAGGAAACGTCCTTCCCCTTCCTCTTTCAGTGCTATAAAGATCTTCACCACTATTACTGCTCTCTAATCCATACTGCCAAGAAAAACTACTATTCTACTCTCTTCTCTTCTTCATCAAATTCCATCCGCCTTCTATACTCCATTTTGGCCACACTTTCCAAACTGTCCACCATGATGTCCTCCTCCTCTGGACAGGTATCCCCTTTTCACCAAGCCCTTGCTGATTACTTCTGCAAATTTTCATCTCTCAGGTCCACTTTTTCACATTGTCCTCATCCCCTATCTCCTCTCCCACAACTGCCTTCCCCACATGAATCCCCCAGCCCCATTCCCATTGAGATGCCCTTCACTTCCTCCCTGTCCCATACCTGGTCATCCTTTTCTCAAGTCTCAACTGCCAGAGTCATTAATCTCATCACCTCGTCCCATAAGACCACTTCTGCTGCTGATCCCATCCCATCTTCCTGAATTGCCACCCCTTCTCTTGCATTACTCCCCCTGATCTTGTCACTTCTTAATAACAACTTATCCTCTGGCATCTTTCCTACCCCCTAGAAGCAGTCTACTGTCCTCCCTATTCTGAAAAATTCCTCTCTTGAATCCCCCTTTACCAGCTCATTATCACTCTCTCTTTTCTTTCTAAGATGCTTGAGAATATGGTCTTTGCACAACTTTCTTCTCATCTAGATTCCAACCATGCTCTCCACTCCCACCAATCCCAAGTCCACCCAAGTCATAATAATGAAACTGTTTCCCTCTCTTTCCTTAGTGAACTACACCAATCACATGATCAGGGTGATATTTCAGTGGCAGTCTCTCTCAATCTCTCCTCTGCTTTTGATCTTGTGGATCACATCACCCTTTTATCTCAAATGCATAACTTTGGTCTTCATGAAACAGTTCTTCATTGGCTTAACTCTTTTCTCACACAACGGTCTTTTTTGGTTTCAGTGGTCAATTCATCTTCTTCCCCTTCACTGCTCCTTTGTGGTGTTCCTCAGTATTGTGTACTTCCACCTCTCTTATTCAACATCTTTCTGATCTCCCTTACTCTCTTGATACAACAGCATGGAATTTCTGCCCACTATTATGGTGATGATATCATCTTGCTTCATCACACCAGTCCAGTTGCCATTGACCTGTCCCCTCTCAATACTTGCTTATCCAGTATTGCAGTTTGGTTATCTAACAACTTCCTCCATTTTAATCCCAACAAATCTTCAGCACTGTGGTTCACCTTTTGGTAGTCCCTCCCCCTCTTTAGCTTCCTATCTCTCTGGTTCCCCTATCCTGGTAGTTGACACACTTCGCTATCTTGGTGTGATCCTAGATTCTACGCCATTCTTCCAGGCTCATCTCTCCTCTTTAATCCACCTTTGTTTCATCTCAATCTGTGAAATAAACGCTGTCCACTCCTTCCTATCTGCCTCGTCACTGACCACTTTATTGTTTGCACTTGTCATTTCCAAAATCGATTATTGCAATATCATCTACCTTGGTCTCCCTCAATATCAACTACATCACATCTAACTCATCCAAAATACAGCAGCTTGCATACTTGCCCATGCCTCCCGTTATGAACATATTACTCCACTTCTCATCCATTATCATGGACTCCCAGTAAAATTCCGGTCTCAATACAAACTGCTCATCCTGATCCATCATGCATTACATTTTGGTCTCCCTGCTATCTTTCTGATCTATTGCTTCTGCATTCCTCACTTCACGCCCTCTGTAGCATCCACACCAATCGTTTACACCTTCCTGCCACCTCTCAAGCCCGGTTGTCATCCACTCGCTCATCTGCTTTTTATTTCATTGCTCCTGTCACATGGAACTCTCTCCTCTCTGCCCTCAGACTTGAACCTTCTTACACCAAATTCAAAGCTCTTCTAAAGACACTCCTTTTTGATACTGTCTTTGACCTGCCAGTTCCCTGACATTTCCTAGTTATCACTCCCCTTCTGCCATCTCCCCCTTAGTATGATTGATTTTAACTATCCTCTTAAATTATGGAGTTCCTTTTCTACCTTTTTCTTTCATTTTTAATTTGTTTTATATTTTGTACACTGCCCTGCTGCTTATGTGAAGGGTGGTTAAACAAATTGAGTAAACGTAAACAATTGAATAAACATAAACGTGCACCAACGTGCCTTTCCTGCCTAGGCACCCTGTCATAAAATTACCCTCAAAATGTAAGTTAGTCCATTTAAAAAGCTATCATCTTATATTATTTTTTTATTTGCTATTCTTTATTTCCATATATCATCTTAGAAGTCTAGCGCAGGTCCATTTCTCAGGAGCTATATGTGCAGTCCATTCCCAACAAGGGCAGTCTCAACTCACTCTGTTTTCTGTTTCAGAATTAAAAATAAAAACACATTGAGCATAGCTAGGACACAGGAACCATGATGTATTACATTAGAAGGACAAAAGTGGGGGGCGGAGCCTGATGCCGAGCAGAGCGGACGTTTAGTGCGGTGGCTCTGTGGAGACCTGGCAAAATCTTGTTTTAAAAGTGCCGTTAAAATTCTATTGCGTCCCCTGAATCCTTCCCGGCACCTTCCTGATGGCGGGCCCCAAGCCGCAGCGTTTGGACTTTGCTGGGGCGGTGAACAACAGCGCTAAACGGACTAAAACAGAGCCCATCTCTCCGGGGAAAACAATGGCGGCCACACGTGAAGGCCCGGATGCCCACCTCGAGTTACTCACGGAGATCCGAGGGGTAAGAGAGCTTGTCAAAGCTAATGGGGCAGCGCTGAGCTCTGTCCAGGAAGAACTTGCTGGGCTTAATACTAAATTTGAGAGTCTCTCTGTGAGGCAGGACAAAGTGGAGGCAACACTTACTAACCATGAGGCCCGACTGGAAACGGTCGCTAAATTGGAAAGGCAACTCATTCTGTTACAGCGGGAGGTGGAGGACAGCAATAATCGCGCACGCCGGAACAACGTGCGGGTGGTAGGCCTGCCGGAGGGAGCGGAGGGGAAAGACATGCGGGCCTTCCTATACAAGGCGATCCCCGAGATCCTACACTGCTCCTTTGACAAGGACTTTGAAATTGATCGCGCTCATCGCATCCCCTCCAACACTATACCGCACAGCTCTAAACCGCGACCCATCATCTTTCGCACCCTACGCTACCAGCAGGCTGCGCAAATTCTGGAGCTGGCACGTACCAGGGCACCGGTGGAATTCGAGGGGCGCCGACTATCCTTCTTCCCGGATTTAGCCAAGCACACTGTAAACAGGCGCAAAAGACTCCTGGAATACCGCCCTCGGCTCCAGCAGCTTCAGGCGCGGTTCGGCCTTCTCTACCCCGCGCGAATGCGGGTCACCCTCCACAACCACACTCGCACCTTCGAAGACCCAGAAGCGCTTGATCGATTCCTGGAGGAAAAGGAAGTCATGCAGATGCGCTGAGCCATGGAACGTTATTGACCTGCCTTGGGCAATTGAACTTCCCCATTGCATAGTAGGCTTTGCCTCCTGAATAACGCTGTGAGCTTAACAGCGCGTTCATAAGGTTTTCCAGTTGTCTCTTTCTTTTCTCAGCTTTGGCATTTTGTGCAGGAATAGTTGTTGATATAGTCTGGGGATGGGGCCATATCGGTATTGTCGCTGCTTTATTGCATAGTGATACATTATACTGCTGTTTGATCTCCATAATCATGTGTTGCTCATCATGTGCTTTCTCTCCACACCTCCATATTCTACCTGTATCTGTAGATTCAGATTACCTGCGGGGCCCACTTGTCTGCGGTGCGGGCCCGCCGAGTCTTATCTGGGTCTCCCGAGCCAGCCCTGCCGGCCTGTGCTCACCAATATTTTTTCCGGGTTTAGCCCCTCCTCCAGGGTCCGATTGTCTCATAATGTTTGCCAGGATCACAATATCCGGCTATTACAGTTTTATCAAGACAGGTTGTCTCTTTAAACTGACTCTTTCTTATACAAAACCATGCCTTCCCCTTAGGCCCTGTGGGGTCTCTGTCGAAACCAGTTTCAATGGCTCCTTGTAAAATAGTCTCTCTTAATGTACAGGGTATTAACAGCCCGATCAAGAGGCGGAAAATTCTAGACTATGCTCGCCGAGAACGGGCTGATGTGCTGCTACTTCAAGAGACGCACTTAAACTTGTTGGAGTCATTGAAACTGGGTCAACGACCCTATGAGGTGATAGCGTTTTCTCCAGCCATTAGGAAACACAATGGTGTTGCCATCCTTGTCAGAAAATCCCTTAAGCTTACGGTGATAAGCCACTGTTCAGATGCAGAGGGTCGATGGACAAAAGCTGAAGTGCAACTAGGTGAGACTGTGCTGGTCCTCATGTGTCTGTATGCCCCCTCCACGGACAGCATAGATTTCTTTCTCGCTGTTGCGAAGGAGCTACAGGGGGATTATGGGAAGGCGATTATAGTAGGGGGAGATTTTAACCAAACACTAGATCCCCTTATTGATCGCCAACCCCCCCGTTCGTCTCCGCGATCCAAGGGACACCTTCTTCTTGCCTCCATGATCCAGGAACTCGCTCTGGTAGACATTTGGCGCTTGCAGCACCCGCAGGAGTTGGAATTTACTTATTTCTCCGCGCCACATGCGTCGCAATCTCGTATTGATTTTTTCCTAGTTTCCAAAGTTCTCGTCCCCAACATGGGCCCTGCAACCCTTCATTCAATCCACATCTCGGATCACGCTCCAATTTCGTTGATCATGCAAGATGACTCCCTTCGGCGTCCGTCTCTGGCTTGGACTCTAGACAGATCTCTCTTAGATATCCCCGAATTCCATACAGAGATCAAAGTTGTAATTTCTGAATATTTTCAGCTCAATTCTTCACAGGCCACCTCCACCTGGGCGTGGTGGGAGGGCTTTAAGGCCACGGTCAGGGCGGCTATCACTAGCTTTAATATACGACTGCAAAAGCAGCGTAAACAGCGCCTGCAAGACCTTGAGCAGCAGATTAAAGCTGGGGAAAGGGTCCTGACGCGACGCACTGACCCCTGTATTTTAGTGAGACTCCGGCGCTTAAGATTTCAATACAACACTCTTATGACTTCGGCAGCCTCTCAAAGCGTACGGCGGCTGCAAGGAAGTTATTACCGTGAGGGTAATAAAGCCGGTAAGCACTTAGCGGCCACATTAAAAGGTAAGAAGGAGGCCAAACGTGTCTGTGCCATCAAGGACGGGCAGGGATCTGGTCTGATTGTTCAAGATTCCCTGATAGCTGAGGCATTCCGGGATTATTATTCGCACTTGTACAGTTCAGAGCGGGAGTTTTCGCAGGCGGGTTTCGAGCAATTGGTTGCCACCCTTCAGCGACCCACTCTCTCTGAGGAACATCGAAAGACACTCGATGCTCCCATAACGGCAGAGGAGATCAAGCGGGCAATAGCATCTATGGCCTCGAGCAAGGCTGCTGGACCGGACGGGCTTCCGGCTGAATTCTTTAAGAGCTTTGACGCAGCCCTTGCCCCTCCTTTGGAGCAATATTTCCGACTCCTATCGGCCGGGGGACAGCAAACAGGCTCTTTTGCGGCGGCCAATTTAGTGGTGTTTGAGAAGCCGGGTCGCGACCCTCAATTAGTCACCAATTACCGCCCTATCTCACTGCTTAACGCTGACTATAAGATTTATACAACTGTCCTATCCGCTCGACTCTCAGGGATACTTCCGACCTTAATCCACCCTGATCAATGTGGCTTTACTGAGGGCCGCTCGACTGCTGATAATGCGCGTCTCTTATGCCATGTCTTATTGGGAGCCGACGAGATGGCGACGCCGCTCATGGGCCTCTCATTAGATGCAGAGAAGGCCTTCGACCGTTTAGAATGGTCTTTTCTCTTTGCGTCCCTTCGCTGGTTCGGCTTCGGCGATGTCTTTTTAAGAGCCTTGGAGGTTCTATATACTTCTCCCTCCGCGCGGATTTGTGTCAATGGGGTTGCTTCAGCCCCCCTTGCTTTGAGACGGGGTACCCGCCAAGGATGCCCGCTATCCCCCATGTTTTTTAATCTTGCGATGGAGCCCTTAGCCCTTCTTATCCGTCAAACTCCTACTATCCGGGGTGCTTTGGTCGCGGGGCAGGAAGTCAAACTCTCTGCTTATGCGGATGATCTTCTCCTCTTCGCCACGCCTGATTCCTTTCCCATGATTTTGGAGCAAATAGAAAATTATTCCCAGTACTCAGGTTACAAAATTAACTGGTCCAAATCGGTTATGTTCCCGTTAAATAAATGGGTCCTCAAAGGCGATCTTTGTGACTATCCTTTTCAGTGGGAGTCGGGCGCGGTGAAGTATTTAGGCGTTCACTACCGCTATCCTTTCGAAGAAACGATGAAATATAACGCCGCTATGCTCCTGAACTTGACTCGGGAATTAACTACGCGGTGGTCTCCCCTCACGTTATCTTGGTGGGGTCGACTAGAAACTATTAAAATGATGATTGTCCCCAAAATCAATTATTATTTGGAGATGCTTCCCTGCTACTTCCCCGCGCATATTTATCAGTGTCTGGAAAGGATGCTTTTGCAGTTTTTGTGGGAAAATAAAACGCCGAGGATCGCGAAGGGAAAACTACAACTCTCCCGAGAGCAGGGCGGTGTACATTTCCCCAGCTTCAAAGATTATCATCATGCTTTCCTGCTCAAGCAAGGGTCTCGCTGGCTGTCTTCTTCCACTTTTGAGAGACCGGTATGGGTAGCCCTGGAAGAACAGCTACTGGCTCCTATCCCGCTGGCGTGTGCCCCGGGGATGCAATTTCCTAATACTTCCCCGATTCCAGTAGTTATCCTAGATACCCTCAAGGCTTTTCAATTGTTCATCAAACTGAGTGATCCTGACGGTAACTCTCGTGTCCTACTCCCCATATGGAATAATCCCTTATTCAAAATTCAAAAAACAAGCTTCGCTTGGCGAACCTGGTATTCCCGGGGAATATGGCGAGTCTGTCAATTACATGCTGCTAGTAAGTGGAAGACCTTTACGGAGATTAATCAGGAGTTTGGCCTCCCCCTATCTTGCCAATTTCAATGGATCCAGCTGCGACACTGTCTAGGAGGAGCGGGACTAAAACCGGGACAAAACCCTGGTACCGCGGATGCCCTCGACATCCTCTGTGCGATTAGCCAAGCGAAGGGAGTAGTATCTCAAATCTATAAGAGGCTGACGCGATCCCCATCCCAATTGATAGGAAAGGTTCAAAAGAGGTGGGAACGCGAGGCTGGGAAGGGGCTCTCTGAACTCCAATGGAGGAAGTTCTGGTGCAAGCAAGTTAGAGTTACCAGATCCGCCTCCATGACCCAGACACTATTTTATTTTGCTCATCAGTGCTATTATACTCCAGCTAAGCTGGCACGTTGGGGAGACACTCTCAGCCCACTCTGTTGGACTTGTGGAACAGAGGTTGGTACTCTTCGGCATATTGTATATGAATGCAGGGGGGTGCAGGCCTTCTGGGACTCTGTCTGGGAGCAAGTTCAATCTATTTTGCAATTCAGGGAGCCCCTCTCCTGGCAGGTAATAGGCTTGCGATCAGCAGCCGACCTGCCTTCATTATCTAAGGATGGCACTTTTCTACTGGATTTTATGATCGGCATTGCGATCTGTCTGATTATCGGCCACTGGAAAGATACCGTTCATACTACTGTCCACGAATGGTGGAATCGCGTCTGCCTTTATAGTCAATTTGAACAGTCCATTTGTAAATCTAAGCAGATGCTTGGGAAACAGGTTCTCAAATGGCAACTCTTAAATGATTATGTTGCATCAGCCAAATTAGGTAGATAACCTTGACATGATCTGGCAGACTTCTCCTTACGGAGTCTTGCTACTTTGAACCCTGGAGGAGAGTGCTGGGGAGGGATATAGGGAGGGGGAGGGATGGTAGGGATTTGTTCTCTTTCTTTCTTTCTTTCTTGGTTATCTTATTAGTGGTAGGTATGTGGTGTCTAGGATGTAGATGTAAGTTTATTCTTTGTTGTTATACTTCTAAAAGCGAAAATAAAGATTTAAAAAAAAAAAAGAAGGACAAAAGTGACAGCAATAAGGAAGTAGGAAAACAGTGAAATATAACAATGAACCACTAGATGGTATAAGTTAACATCTGTAACATCTCTTTTTTTTTCTTTGAGCTTATGTACAACTTTCTATTATAAATGTCCTACAGATCAAGTCATGGAGGTGACTGAGAACCAGCCACTTTAAGTGTAGACAGGGCTTTTTGGTGCATGCAGCTGCTGATCCCTATCTAGCATCAATGTGCCCATTATCCAACATGGCAGGCATACTTGGGACCATATTTCTGAAAGGTGTGCCCACTGGCTCGAGTTTCTTGTGACTGCCTTTAGCTGCAGCACCTGTATTTTCCATGCTTGGGAATTTACTTGAGCATGTAAGGCTTGTTTGGCCCTTCAGGATTGTTGTCTTGTGAATCTGGCTGCTCAGCCACTCACAGGTCCACATGATTGCAGCAATAGAGAATTCCTTCAACGTCCACTAGATAAGAGCATGGTGCAACCTTTTGCACACAGGTACCCAACCTCTAACGATATGTACAATCTAATGATAGTGGTTGCATATGGACTGAGTCCCCAATAATGAGCTCAGGAAAATCTCTTGACTTAACATCTTGCTTCTTGTGTCAGACGTTTTATGATACATTTTGTGCGACAAAAGGGCTCAAGAAGATTGCTGGCTACTGGCAGAGTGGTCTTCAGTTTTTTTGACAAGAAGCACTGCACTGAGCTGCTAGCTATTCAAACTCCCACTCAGCAGAAAACTGTTTAAATTCCATGCCAATAAATTGAGGGCCATTATTTGAGATCACTCAATCAGGTTGGCCATAGCAAGCAAACTGTAGTTTGCAACACTTGATTGTGACTTCAGCAGGCATGTCTGGGAGTAGTTCAATTTCCCAGAAGTTTGAATAGTGATCCACTATCAACAGGAACTCTTTCCTAGCAAAGTTAAGTAAGCCCATGTTAACAATCTGCCAAGGCCATATTGGTATGTTATCTGACATCATTATTTTCTTCTGCTGCTCACGTGTATACTCATTGCAGGTGCAATACTTGTTCACAAAATCTTTGATCTCACCTTGCATGTTAAGCCATTAGAATTTCACGGTCCAGCTGGTAGCACACTTCACCATCAATGTGGCTTGAATATATTCATGTTACCCAAATCTCTGTGATCAGAGATGCTATCACCCTGGATTATTTGTACAGGGTGCCATTTTGTATGCTGATTTCAACCCTGCGTGGACGGTATTCCCAGATTTCAGCTGGTGTATCCTCCTTCATGTCTGGCCATCCAGTCAGGACTACAGGCTTCAGTTCTTGCAAAGTTTCATTTCTTGCAGTGCTCTGTATGATCTGTTACAACCTCCAGTCTTTGACATTCAGATAATCTGTCTGGTGGATTTGTGCAATGTCAATTTGATCTTGTTGCATCCAACAAATCTTGAGGTATTCAGTACTGGCACTGAATTGCCAGTAGTCATCTACAATGGCTCGGTTGAATATGTCATTAATAAACATCTCAGGGATCAACTTATAAACAACATTGAGGTTATAATATTACATAATTAGCAACATGCTCTGAAGTCACTTGGATGCACACAAAAGGGGCTTTTTTAAGATTGTGTTCAGTTTCTACTGTAATTGTCTTGGTAAAGATGAAAGTGCTGGCAGGCAAACACAATGCTGAATCATTCCTTTTCGATTTGTGCATAATTTTGCTGAGCTGGATGCAAACTCCACTGGTTGACCTGTTGGGCTGGTGCCTGTTCAGATACTAAAGCTTGAACCATGCAACATGGCTTCCTTACAAGATGGGGCATGTTCTGAATTGTTCTGAATCAGACCAAATGGATTCCTTCTGCTAATGTCTCAATTTCAGACCTGCAAATCAAATTCAAGTTTGAGTATGTCCATGTATACTAAATTACATATGAGAAAGTCTCAAGGATAGCATGAGCTCCCCTGAATATAGTGTCCGTTCAGTGCCACTCGGCTACAGGGGTGCCCTCAGTGTTAACCTCATTTTGTCTTTCTGGCACATGATATTAAATGATGCCCCAGAGTCCAGCTGGCAAAGTTGTACCATGTAATTCAGTCTTAGATTCACAAACCATTTTTGTCCCTTTGTTCACATAGCACCAGGGCACTCTATTGAGAAAATTTGAGAGAGTCTACATCAGGTGTCTCAAACTCAAATTGCTTTGAGGGCCAAATGAGGACTTCTAAAATAACCCGGGGGCCGCATGAGATGTGGGACCTCATTTGCATAAGGGACCTCATTTGCATAAATATTTGCATAATGTTACCATACCCTAACTTTTAGTAAACATGCCTCTTAATGAGTGCATGAATAAAGAAAGACTAAAAGATTTCTACATTACTATAATCCGGTGCCAACCGCCAGGCACATTAGGAACTACTACTGCTGTCCCGATCGCTCTCACCCTGCCGCCCGCGGCACCTGAACCCTGCACCCAGAAGAGTCTGCTGGCCCCTTTAAGACTGGCTCCCCCTCCAGAATTCACTAGACCTAGCCGTGCCTAGCATTGCCTGCATTCTCCTGCTCTGGAGCCCCCAATGCTGCTCCCCTATCCTGCCACCATCTACTACTGTAAGTCCTGATGCCGTCAGCCAGTCCCATGAGCAACAGCAGATCCAGATGTGTGGTGACCATAATTGTACACAGTACTCAAGGTGCGGTAGCACTATGAAGCAATAGAAGCATTATAATACACTTTAATTTATTCTCCATTTCTTTTCTAATAATTTATAGCATTCTATTTGCATTTTAAGTACCTCTGCACACTATGCTGAGGATTCTGTTTCCTGAATGGTGACTTCTAATGTGGTACCTAGCATTTTATAGCAAATATTTGGATTATTCTTCCCTATATGATTAGTTTTCACTTATCTACATTAAATTTCATCAGCCATCCAGATGCCCGGTCTCATAAGGTCCCACTGCAGTTCCTTACAATCTGCTCGCGATCTAATGGCTCCGAACATTTTTGTGTTACCTGCAGATTTGGTCATCTCATTTGTTTTTTCCAGTTCATTTCTAAATATGCTAACATGCACTGGTCCTAATGCAAATTCTTAGGGCACTCCACTATTTACTACTTTGCGGGCCCCTCTGCCTGCTCTGAGTCCTCTCCTCCCTGCAGCATCAGTTCCAAAAGCGGCGGCTTTTCAGAGCCGCGAAGAGAGAGAGTTTCTCTCGCGCGGTTCTGAAGAGCAGCGAGAGAGTCTTCAGAACCGCGCGAGAGAAACTCTCTCTCTTCGCGGCTCTGAAAGCCGCCGCTTTTGGAGCTGATGCTGCAGGGAGGAGAGGACTCAGAGCAGGCAGAGGGGCCCGCGGGACGCTTAATACTGCGGCGGCAAGTTTGGAATTTTTTTTTTTTTTTTAGACGCCGGTAAGTGCTTCGCGGGCCGCACAAGATGCTCTCGCGGGCCGGGCCGCGTGTTTGAGACCCCTGGTCTACATCATCAAACTCTGATATCTCTTCCAACTTATACAGCTTACCTACTTTGTTCTGTTTCCTGCTAGATAAGAAAATCCTTGCAAAATGATTCAGGCCACCACATAGCCGGCGTGTTTTCCCATATACCAGACAGTGTTCTTATACTCGCTTAAGTGCATTGCCACAGAACTTACATGCTGTAGATTTGGTTGCAGATGAGTTACTCTGCTGTTGCTTGTTGCGGTAACTATGGAAACCTTGATGACGTTTGTCTGTTGCATTAGCACCGTCAGTGTGCCATTGCTGTTCTATAGCTCTCCGTTGCAAGTCTGTGAGTCTGATTGTATTCAGTTAAGTCACATTCTCTTAAGAGATGACGACATGTGCACTCATTGGCAATGCCAACAACTATTTCATTCCAAGTAAGTTAGGGTTTTTTTATTAAGCAATTTTACATTTACAAAATGAAAACATAAGCAGAAAATAAGCAAATCAAAATAAAGATAATAGAAAAACATCAACGATATTAAGCTCGAGAAGCCCATATCTAGGGTTAGTTGAAGACACTGTAATTATATAAAATAATCAAACACTGAGTGCCCTGTAAAAAACAAACAAACAAAAAAAAACAAAAAACAACTTAAATCCCTAATTGACTAAACATTCTAGCAAACCGTGGCTTTTATGTTACAGGGACTTTCTGAATGGTAACGTGAGAATTCAAAAAATCTTCCAGTTGAGATACATGAAAGAAAACATAGTTATTCTCACTCAACGAAACCTGGTACTTGCAAGGAAATTTAAGAAAAAAGACAGCACCTAAAGTTAAAACATGAGACTTCAAGGCCAAAAAAGCCTTGCGTTTCAACTGAGTAGGCCTGGAAACATCGAGGAATATATTAATTTTTTTGTCCACAAAAAAAATAAATTTTCTTCTAAAAATAAAGCTTCAATATATTTTTTTTAAATTCAGAATTAAAGGAAACTTGTAGCGTCGCTCATGTAGGAATCTTGTCATTCGAAGATTCCAAAAACTCTGATAAATCAAGGGTTTCCATAGGTGGCAATACATCCTGCCCCTCCCCACCACCCCTCCTTAACAACCTTAACTCCTCTTGGCAAGTAATAGATATTATTCAAAGAAAGATTAGCATAATCTTGATATCCAAGAACTTCCTTAAAATATTTATGAAATAGAATTAATGGAGATAAGTATCATGTAATAGGGAAATTTACACCTAAGACTTTAAGCCCTAGAGGTGTTCTCTAAATGCTCCATTTGGCGGTGAAGCAGAAGAATATCCTTAACAGAGAATGTAACCCACCATCTGAACCATGGAACCCTGAGACTCCAATTTCTGAAAGCAAGATTCAAACAATTTGAGTATCTTGTTGAGCAAACTTTGTAATCAATTCCTTAGTGAAATCAGCAAATTTCAAAATAGTACCTCTAAGAGAAGCTTCCATTTCAGAAACTACCTGCCCTATATCTTTCAAGGTAACTTCAACTCCTTGCTCTGTGGAAGGCTGAAGTCTAACAATACCCTCCAAAGAGCCCCCCCCCCCACCACTGGCATCTGCACTATCTAGGGTAGGGGAACCACCACACCCAGATCCTGTGAAATACCAGCAGAAGGGGCTCCAGGAGGAAACACTGAAGCTCACAACTGCCCCTCCAACACAGACCAAAGAGCTCATAGCCCCATTGACAGTCCATGGGGTAGGGATATATTCCCCCAATAAAGACAAGGAGCTAACAGGATAATCCAGACTACTAGTCAAAGACAATGAATGAACATCCAGCACTTCAGCAGGCATAACAGCATGTCTGTCCATTGGACCCACAATTTTAACGGATTTAGAAAGGTTGATGTTACTCCCAAAAAATAATTTCTTCTTTTGCTTACTCATGCCAGCCTCCAGTACTCATGCTCCTTTGACATGCCCCTGTGGACACACCCGTGGCCACGATCCACAGACGGGGCTGCAATTTAAAGGCCTCCTGATGACGTAGCGGCACACAGCGTGAATGGTCCAAGCAGCGGCAACAGACAGAGCTCCTACCTTCTGCCTGCCTACAGGAAAACACAGCATGGGTAATCTGGGCAGCCAAACAGCAAATACAGCTCCAACCTCCCATCAGTGCACAGTTTGGGGCTGCGATTTAAAGGCCCCTTGATAACATAGCAGCAAGCAGCGTGGATTGTCCAGGCAGTGCAACAGGCAGGGCTCCAACCTTCCACCTGCCTAAGCAAACACACAGCATGGGTAATCCGGACAACCAAACAGCTCTAACCTCCCCATAAGTTAGTCTTTCAGTGGAACATACTTGCATGTCACTATTTTCTCTCTCAAATGCATGACAAAGTTATCAATAGATTCACCTTCCTCTTGTTTGCAGCTGCCAAACACAAGTCTTTCATATATTATGGGGATGATATTCGGTGGTGGCAGCCAGTGAAGTTAAAGCAGGAGTCCTATCCGGCCACCGGCACTGAATATCCAGATTGGCCAGATAGTGCTGAAGCTAACTGGATAGTGGCGATATTCAGCACTTTCCTGTTAGCTAAATTTAGGACAACCCTTATTCTTCCTAACTTTAGCTGCTTTAAAATAGCCAGGCAGTGGCTGAATATCATCATGCCTGGTTAGCTTCGGCACCACTGTGAAACTCCTCGATGCTAAGCGGTTAGGATCAGTGTCTCTAGCAACACTAGAGGATAATATCCAGCAGCACAAACCAGGTATGTGCCGATGAATATGCTACTCGGTACCATTAATGTGGTTAGCAAGTCTGCTAACCGTGTTATTCGCTCTGAATATGGCCCCCTACATTTTGGGTGGGTTTGAAATAGGCTTCTAATGTATCTAGGATGACTTTGGTATTCTTCCTCTGCTCCTCTGTGAGGCTCAAATTGTGCTTATTTAACATTGTGGCATTCAGCTGCCTGTATTTCAGCAGGTTTCTCTTGCGACCTGTTGCTAGATAAGTCTTGAAACTCTGCTCTGAAATTGTCTAAATTGACATGTGTTACCACTAATCGTCGTGCCCTCTGGAGGTAGAATGCTGTTTAGCAGCTGCCATGATGCTATTATGCTTTTGTACTTCTGTGTCAAGGGAGAGCACATGTAATCTTAGGTTGATCAGTATCGCTGCAAACATTGCTGTCCACGCCTAGTTCTGCAGCCCACCACATTCTATAAGCTTTCCCTGTCAAAAAGGCAGAAAACGGCACAGGTTCAGAATCTTCTCACACCATGTTTCAGAGTTAAAAATAAAGACACGCTGAACACAACTGGAGAACAGGAACCATGATGTATTAAATTAGAAAGTCAAAGGTGACAACATCAAGGAAATAGGAAAACAGTGAGATATAACAATGAGCCACTGATGTCATCAGTATACATTAACATCTGTAACGTTTTCTTCCCAGGGACTGTACCCAGAGTCTAATCTACAGAAACATATGTAACCCCCCTCCTTGTCTTAGGGCAGTAGTCTGGTCCTGTAGGGGGCCATATTACAGAACACTTTGATCATGGACATTCTCCCATTCCTTCACTTAGCCAGCACGCACTCTTATTGACAGGGAGCAAATTCCACTTGGCGGAAAGGGGAATCCCTATAAGGCCCTTGACTCATCAATTAAAGAGGCTCTCAACTCCAAATTGGGTGCTCCAGTTCTCTCCAATTGAACCAGTAACAACCTGTAATGTTCAGTATCACAAAAGGCAGTCTTTGGTAACATAGGTGGTGTCCCTTTGAGGTATTTGTGTCTGTGATTTATCAATTCTGCCAATTCTGGATTAGAGTTCCTAAAGCGCTTAGCATTTTACAATGACCTTCCTCCCTCCTCACTGGGATTCTGTCCCTCTATTCCTTTTCCATTTGTATTGGGTTTGGCCAGTTGTTCTGTGTATCTTTTGGAACCTGCCAGGTACTTGTGACCTGGATTTGCCACTGTTGGAAACAGGATACTGGGCTTGATGGACCTTGGTCTGACCCAGTGTTACATTTCTTATGTTACTACTACTGCTACTACTACTGAACATTTGTATAATGCTATGAGACATATGCAACGTTGCACAGACACCTGTAAAATATGGTCCCTGCTCATCAGAATTTACAATCTAGTTCAGACAGACAACACAGTAGCTGTAGACAAGGGATAGATCTAGGGGGAATGGTAAGGAAACACAATGGAGATCAGGTGAGTCAAGATCTGAAAGTGGCAGCAAAGAAGTGAGGCGCCTGACACACAGACTCAGGTTTGTTCCAGGCATAAGGAGCAGCAGGGTGAAAGGAGCAAAGTCTGGAGTTAGCGATAGAAGAGAAGGGCACAGATAGAAGTGATTTGCCAGCAGAGTGGAGTTCCCGAGGAGCAGTGTAGACAGTCACCTCACTGCACCTCCTCCAGAAGGCAACACCCTCCCCTATACACAGGTCCATTGAGCAAGAATGTTTTTTGCACAGGGCCCCGCGTTTCAGGGGGCCCCACGCAAAAAACATCTTGCATCAGCGATCAGCCCAGCTAAATTTAAAAAAAAACCACAAACCGTCTGCTGCTGTCGCTGCCACCACCACCATGGCAGCGGCAGAATTGAGCACCCCGCGGGGCCCCCTGCCCTGCAGAATCCTCCTTTCAGCATCACCTCCCTCAGCGTCGGCTACCAGTGCCACGAAGGGAGAGCTTCTCCTCTTACGACTCTGTTAATCCCGCCACGGGGCTGATGGGAAATCCCATCAGCCCCGCAGCGGGATTAACAGAGCCGCGAGAGGCGAAGCTCTCCCTTCGCGGCTCTGAAAAGAATGCGCGTTGGGAGCTGATGTTGAAAGGAGGACTCTGCAGGGCAGGGGGGACCCCGCGGGGTGCTCGATTCTGCCGCTGCCACTGCCACTACCACGGCGGCGGCAGCAGCAGCAGCAACCGGTTTGTGTTTTTTTATTATCTAGCTGGACTGATGGGGGGGAGGGGGGGTTAGAACTGGTAATGGGCTATGGGGGGCTAAGACTGTAAGTGGGCTGATGGGGGGGTTAGGACAGGTAAGGGGCTAGGGGGGTTAGGACAGGTAATGGGCTATGGGGGGGGGTAGGACTGGAAATGGGGTTATGGGGGGGTTAGGACTGGACGTGGGCTGATGGGGGGTTAGGACTGGTAATGGGCTATGGGGGCGGGGGGGCTAAGACTTTAAATGGGCTGATGGGGGGGTAGGACTGGAAGTGGGCTGATGGTGGGTTAGGATTGGTAATGGGCTATGGGGGGGGGCTAAGACTGAAAATGGGGTAATGGGGGTTAGGACTGTAAGTGGGCTGATGGGGGGATTTAGATTGGTAATGGGCTATGGGGGGGCTAGGACTGGAAATGGCTGATGAGGGCATTAGGACTGGTAATGGGCTATGTGGGGGGCTAGGACTGGAAATGTGCTGATGGGGGGTTAGGACTGGTAATGGGCTATGGGGGGCTAAGACTGAAAATGGGGTGATGGGGGGTTAAGACTGGAAGTGAGCTGATGGGGGCTTAGGACTGGTAATGGGTTGTGAGGGGGCTTAGTACTGGTAATGGGCTATGGGGGGCTAGGACTGGTAATGGGCTGGGGGGGTTGCTAGGACTGGAAATAGGCTGAGTTGAAGGGGGGCTTAAACTGCAAATAGCTGATGGCGAGGGGCTTGGAATGGAAATGGGCTGTGAGGGGAGGGAACTAGGACTAGAAATGGGCTGAGTGGGGGGGCTAGGACAGGAAATGGGCTGAGTGGGGGGGCTAGGACAGGAAATGGGCTGATGGAGGGGCTAGGATAGGTTTGGAAATGGGCTGTTAGGGGGTGCTAAGATTGGAAATGGGCTGTAGTTGGGGCTTGAATTGAAATGGACTCATGGGGGTGGACTAGAACTGGAAGTAGGTTCATGGGGGCTTGGATTGAAAATGGGCTGAGTGGAGGGGAGCTAGGATTTGACATGGGCTGATGGTGGGGCTAGGAAAGGACTAGAAATGGGCTGATGGGGGGCTGGGATTGGAAATGAGCTGATGGAGGGACTCGGATAGGACTGGAAATGGATGGGGGAGCTAGGACTGGAAATGGGCTGATGGTGGGGCTTGGATAAGATTGGAAATGGGCTGATGGGGGGCTAGGACTGGAAATGGGCTGATGCAGGGACTAGAAGGGAGCGGATGCTGGGTGGGGCTGGAACTAGAAGGGAGCTGATGTTGGGGGAGGATTAGAATGGGATGGAGCTGGGAGAGTGAAATGGAGAGGGGAAAAAATATTTTGTGTGGGAGGGAAGACAAATCTACAATTGGCCGTATATTGGGAGAGTAAGTGGGGATTGAGGATGGAGGGGTAAAATTTGAGTGAATGAAATAGGAATGAGGAAAGAGCAAAAGGAGAAAGATTAGTATGTTAAAGCAGATGTAGAGAGAGGATGGAAAAAAAACTAGAAGAGAGAAGAAAGGACAAATGGACAGCAGACGATGGAGAGTTAGCAGAAGACATGAAGAAACCAGAAGAAAGTAGCTGGAGCAATTGCAACTGAAAAAAAATGCACAAAAGGTATAAAAATATCTCTTTATTTTGAATTTATTAACTGGAATATGTCAGCTCTAGGAAATGTGCATCATTAACGTCTGCGCTTTGTTTAGAACAAGAGGAAATGAATTTATAGTTTTATTTCTACAGTGTTGTACATTCCAATTTTGGCTTTTGGGGTTCCCAGTTTAATTATTGTCTTCCTGTTTCTAAATTGTGATTCCTTGTTTGGTGATGGTCTATGTTCTGCATGTGTAACTGAGCTGAGGTATTATTATTTTTTTTTTTTTTATTTAATGCTTTTCTTAAATACAAATCAGAAAATAAGGCAAACTTACAGAATAGTAAGAAATTCAAGAATAAAAAATTAGCACATAATAAATCACGTCAAGGAGAGACAATCAGCAAAAATAAAAAACTTACATAAACAAATAAGCAATAAGGAGTAATTAATACTCCACACAAGAGAGCTAAGCAAAACAAAACCACCGACCTACTTCTTAGCCATTTCATTATTTAACAAAAATTTCTGTAACTGCATCACATCAGTATACACATAACTTTGACCCTGATAAGTTATCAAGCAGCGACAAGGAAATTAAAAAACAAAAGACGCCCCCAGGGTAACAACTCTAGATTTCAACTCCAGAAACTGCTTACGTCTAAGCTGAGTAGCACGCCCCACATCCGGGAAAATTTGGAGTTTATAACCACAAAATAAAGCATCCTTATGCTTAAAATAAGCCCTAAGGACAGATAATTTGCTGGACTCAGAGCCAAACGTTGCAACAACAGTGCAACTTTTGGGTATAACATCCAGCGTATCCTCCAAAAAAGCTGTAAGATCCTGAGTGACAGACTCAGCAGGAGGGGTGGTCGCCCCAACCTGGTGAGACGCTGCAGAAGCAGGAGTAAACGAGTAGACGCGAACAACTTCCAAAACATTCTGCAAATGTAGTATCTCAGAGAAATATTTTTGCAACAAAATTTCAGGAGACAATAGGTGAGTTGAAGGAAAATTAAGAAAACAAAGGTTTCTTGCTCTATGCTGATTCTCCAAACTCTCCAGCCAACAAGAAACAGCAGACATATCTCTGATTAAAGCAACATTACTATTCTTACCCGACTGGAGCTGAGAATCGGCATGAGCAGAAGCCCGAACCAAAGAACCTGAATGTTTGTCAACATCTGCAAATTTATCCACAACATCTTGCGTAAAAGCACATAAAGCAGAAACAATTGGAGTTAGACGTTTATCGATTCGTTGAATCACAGTCCAAATATCCACAAGTGTTACCTCACCAGACGGAGTAGGGAGAGACACATCATCACCAATTGGACTGACAGCTTTCAAAGAAGGAGTCACAACACCTGAAGGAGCATCAAGAAAAGTAGAAGACAATGGCTGAGGAAAAGGAGGGGGCAGCCGAGATTCAGGGCTCAAAGAGACCTCATCTGGCATAATTGCAGGCAGTAGCGACGTCACATGTCTGTCCATGGGTCCAACCGGCTTTCCTCCTGATGTTCCATCACCGGTCCCAGATTTAGCGCCCGACTTCACTTTCCGCTTCCCCATGGACACTACAATGTAACGAACAGAGACCTTCTCAGGAGCACCGAAGGAGCACAAAAGGAGCAAGTCCTACCCCTTGTGATGCGCCCCTTAGGACGCGACCTCGCGGGCCGCAACTCGCGGCTGCGAGTGAGCCAACAGTGCTTTATGGGAGCATCCACACAATGCCTGTAGCTCAGCACCGCGGCTCAACTCCCTCCTACTGCACCGCTCCGCGCAGCTGGTCCAAACGCGGCAGCTCCCAGGCAAGCTGAATTCTCCCACTACTACACGACTCCCTCAGCACTTTATGGGAACTGGAGGGGGGGTCCTCGGAGGCAGGAGCATCCACACAATGCCTGTAGCTCAGCACCGCAGCTCAACTCCCTCCTACTGCAGAGGGTCTGATCCACCGAAACCTAGATGTGTTCTCCACCCGCCCGGGGCAAACCCAACTCACTTGTCATGATATTAATACTGACCCTGGTGTGGTTATCCGACAATGACCCTATCGAATTCCAGAGGCAGCTCCCAAGCAGATTCATTGATCATCAGACTTGGACCTGGCCTTCCAGTGTCTCAAGGAGGCCTTCCAGTGTCTCAAGGAGGACATATGCTCTGAACCTGTCCTGATCGGCCCTTATTTCTCTCTACCATATATTATACAAACGGATGCCTCAGAGATGTGCCTGGGGTAAAGAGCATCCATTGGCATTCATCAGCAGGAAACTGCTTCCTCGAGAGAAACATTATTCTGTGATCATTAAGAATGGCCTGGCTGAAAACCTTCTAATACTATCTGCTGGGCCATTTACACTAGTTATGGACCACCAACCCTTCAAATGGCTGGCTCGACATAAGGAGTCCAATGGCCATATTATGTGGTGGTTTCTGAGTTCTCAGACCTACCAGTATCAGATCCACCAGAGGATTGACCAAGCTCACCTGAATGCTGACTTCCTTTCCTAGGTGGGGGTCCCGGGTGAGGCAGCTGCTCAACGGGGCATGATTGAGCTGAGGGGGAGAGTGTGTGATGGGGTATATAGGAAGTTACCCATCCCTCTCAACAGGGATTTTCAGCAGTCCTCCTTAAGAAGGTCTACAGCTCAGAATTCAGGGCTGAGATGGCATGGCCCAGACAGAGGGATTAAAAATCCAGCTCGGTGCAAGCGAGAGAGAGGCCCTTGGAGATAAAAACCTCTTCCAAGCAAGGTTGGGCAGAGCAGTCCTGCTGTGAGGTAGGAGATTTAAACAGAAGGCGTTATCTCATTTTGGCAGGTTAGGATCTCATACAAAGGAAGGAGGGCAGCTGCCTGGGAAAACTGTTTTAACCTTGCCATTGTTTAGGGTGGCTATGCAATTCCCCTTTTCAGGCACATATTAAAGTTTGGTGTTGTTATCAATGATATGCTTCTGATATGGGAAGG
This sequence comes from Ichthyophis bannanicus, assembly GCA_033557465.1. Lineage (NCBI taxonomy): Eukaryota > Metazoa > Chordata > Amphibia > Gymnophiona > Ichthyophiidae > Ichthyophis > Ichthyophis bannanicus. Next base: position 86,556,875 of record CM066043.1, read on the forward strand.
TTCGACTGAGATCTTGTTGTAGTTCCATGGTTGGCCGAATGACAGAGACCCTAATAGTCGGTTCTTTATCTCCTATGATGTCCAAGAGGTATTTTTTCTTGATGTTAAGGTGTCTATTTGAGAGTGAGGGTAGTATACCTCTGTGTTTAGGAAAGTAACTAAATGTAACACTTTGTTGCATTTCTCTAGTTTATTTCCTGTGCAGCTACAAGAGGGTCTATCTTACTCACAATTTATCCACTATAGGCAGAATTGTTTATCATTATCTGAATATAAAACACAGGCCAAACGTCTCCAGTTCAAGCTTAGGTCATAGGGATATCCCTCTGGGGTGGTAGAGCGGGCATATCGGAGGGCCCAATTTAATGATAGGGCCTGGCTTTTGGGTTCAGCACACCATGATGGGAAGGAAGGGGCAGATGAGTATGTGCATTATTACTAAATACTCTCCTCTCACCTGTTATATTCAACGGGTAATACAGTGTCATTTTGCAGTAGTTCACACCATTCCTGGCCTAGAGGATAAGAAGGACACAAAGAAAAGCACCCCACCTGCAGTCCTCAAAACACACAAACAAAGCAGGCAACAAGAACCCTTGGAAGAAAACAGCTTTATTAGGTCTGCCCTATACGTGTTTCAGCCAATCTGGCCTTCCTCAGGGGACTATGACCACTAAAAACATAAAAATACATGAATAAATAATCATAAAAAAACAAATCAAGTCAATATTCATGGGATGGGACAAAAATAAAATGTGACAAATATAATTTGACAAGAATAAATAAATAAAAGAATAAAAATGTACAAATAGTAGTAGTAATCAAAATTAATCATGTACAAATTAAAATTAAACCAGAAAACATTAAGGGTTTATAACAGAGATGAATACATATATCATAAAACAAATAAATACGATAGCCCAAATAAATAAGGTAACATATATAAAGGGTAAAACAGAATAAAAACTCACACGATGCAACATAATGGCAAAACTCAAAACGGTGAATCCATTCGCTAAAATGCAGAACCATAAAATTAGAGACCTGAATGGTTAAAAAAAGGAGGGGAGGTTTGATGGCTAAAACCTAAAACATATCCTGATAGAGCCATAATAACCAAATAAATAATACCACAAAATTGTAAAAGACCAATAAATAGCTAATATATATATATATTTATTTATATAATTTAAAAAAATGTGTATAATGTATAAATAAATAATAAAAGATGCCCTAGGAACGTAGCAACCTACCATAGAATGGGTCATATAAAATCACAAACTGACCCTGAAGTAAAACTTAAATACATAAGAACTATGTCTTAATAGTATACATAAACAAATGAACAAATAATACAAAGAGAAAGTGGTAGGTTGCTATGTTGTATCATGCGTTCTGGTGTTTTTATTCCAATGCATGTCGCTGGTTCTAAACTAATTCCTTCTTTCATCTTCGTTTTCCTCCTCCACTTTGTCAGTTTTTATATGACTTGATTTCCATTCCATATGTGGCGAGACCGCGGGCAGGGTCCCGGCGGCCGATCTTAACTGCGCGCTGCCCGGTGCGGGGACCCTGCGCGCGGCCACAGATAAGGCGCGTGGGAGGGGTAAATTTAAATTCATTGGCCCCGGTGGATGCAGCCGCACGGGAGCCAATCAATGGAAGTGTTGGTGGCGTGGAAGGGGCGGGGCTACTGGCCGGCAGCCTCCGCGTGGTTATTCTCAGCGGAGGCTGCTCGGGGTGCCAGCTTGCTCGGGCTTGCTCTGGTGCCAGAGAAGCAGGATCGCGGTGGTGGAGTCAGGGCCTGGCGTTCCAGAGGCGGTAGACGGCTTTGGGCTCCCAGCGGGGTGGGCGAAAGAGGAGCACCTGAAGTTTGGTGCTGCGTGGAGGGGATCGCTGGCTGCAGGTGCCTGGTGGTTGCGGGAGATCCGGTGTGCAGGCAAGTGGGGGCTGAGAGGGCAGAGGACCGTGGGCGGCTGCAAGAGGGATCTCCCGTGGTGGACCCCGCAGTGGAAAGTAAGGTGAGTTCCCTGCTCGACGGCAGGGGATTCTTTTACTTTGGGGAGCTGCTTGTGGCCGGTGTAAGTGATTGGGGCTGCATAAAAGAAAAATAAAACAGAAATATAAAAAGGTAAAAACACTATCTCAGATCTCACAAAGCGCTTTAAAAAATCATAGGGCAAGAGAGAATTAGGTTTGCATTATGCCGCTGTGCAGGGGTCATGGGGGACGGGAAAGGGGGCTGGGCAGGGCGTTGGGACATCCTCCCATGCCTTTACTTGGGGAGCAAGGGCAGGAGCATGGGGGGAGGGGGTCGGGATGGGGGACTGGGCGTCCGGTGGCTGGGAGATGGCGTGGGGCTCCGGGGGGGTGGGCCTTAAGGGTGCGTGGAGCTGGTAGCAGGCAGGGAGGGGCCAAGGGGGCGAAGAAGGCAGGTGGGGGGGGAGCTAGGGTGAGGGGGCGGGGCTGGTGAGCCTGTCCCTCAAGGTGCCCGGCAGGCTAGGGGTGCAGCCCGGGGGGGTGGGATTGGCGGGGGAGGGGAATGTGGGGGGTGGGGGGGGCGGTGGTTCGGGGGGCACATCAGTGGGTGAGGGGGGTAGTGGAGGGGGGACTGGGGCAGGGGGGGTTCAGCCAGGGTGGGTGCATTGGGACTGGGGTAACCTCGCCCCTGCGGGTTGGCTGCCGGTTTACAGTGACTATATGGTGGCAGGGGGGCCTTCGCCTTGGGAGCGTTGGCTTGGGGGGGTCAGGGCACATCTAGAGAAGAGTGGGGAGGGCCCTGGTCACCGGCAGGGTTGCCGGCAGTTCCCCGGCAGGGTCGCCGGCAGTTCCCCGGCAGGGTCGCCGGCAGTTCCCCGGCAGGGTCGCCGGCAGTTCCCCGGCAGCGTCACCGGCAGTTCCCCACCTGTTTTTTCTGTTCTGTGTCCACAGGGGCAGGCGATGGCAAAGCCTTCCTGGAGGCTTGGTGCGGGTGGTCAGGAGCACTGGTCGAGTCCTTGTGACAGAGTAGCTGCACTGCAAGGTGTTGCAACAGAGGCATCCGGTGAGAGGAGCAGCGAAACGGCACAGACGAGCGAGTTGGTGGGCCAGGGGAAAGTCGTGACTGCTGCTGCCGCTGCGGCGGAGGGTCCTGAGGCTGGTGAGTGGTCGGGCGTCTTGGGCGAGGGGGGGGCTGGGCAGGAAGGGCGGGGGAAGTCGGGGGAGCACGGAAGAAAAGGCGGCGTTCTTGTCAGCGGCGCCGTAGCTCGGAGTCGTCCTCCTCCTCAGGCGATTCGTCATCAGCATCTGGGGGGGAGTTGCTGCGGCAGGGGGGGATGGTGAGGGCGGATTGGGGCCTAGGGCAGGGGGAGGGGTCCCATCGGTGGTTGCGTTTCCGGAGCTGTGGGAGGGGGTGCCGAGAAGGCTTCGTCGCAAGATCTGAAAGCGGCGATACATAGATATATTTCGGCTGTTGGAAGGGAGGAAGCGCTCGGGCGAGAGCTGGAAAAAGAGGAAGGAGGACGAGAAGGCAGGGCAGGTTAAGAAGGTTGTGTGCAATGTGGTGAACTGGACTAGATCCTTTCTGCGCCTAGCTAGTGTGGTATTATGGTATGCTCTTAGCTTACGCTGACTCTATATTGGAGGCGTCTCAGACACACGAGGGGTGGGCGTGGCTGAACTATGATGAAAAGTTCAGGGACAAGATGGAGGAGAACAGATTGTTATCCTGGGGCATGCAAGATATCAACCTCTGGCTGACCCAAATGTCTGTTAGGTCGGGTTCGGGTGGGGGGGTGGGGGGAGAGGCGGGGCATCGCCGGCAGCCGGGGTGGTTCATTCCTTTCGCCTGGGGACAGTCAGTTTGCAGAAAGCGGGGGCGGGGGGGTCAGTGACGTGTGTTGGAGGTTCAATAGGTCAACCTGCCCTTTTCCCGACTTCAAGTTCAAGTACTTCTGCTCCATTTGTGGCGGAGGGCACTCTGATGCAAGGTGTGTTAAGAAAGCGCCCAACGGCACCGCGGGGGCAGCCCCCAAGCCTCAATGAGGCGGGGGTCATGCGCTGACTCCGATCTGGGTGGACGCACTGCAGGAGTGGCTGTGGTGGTATCCGAGACGGCGGGATAGGGCTGTTTTAGGGTTCGGTTTTCAGTTTGGGTTTGTTATTCCAGTTTGGGGCATAGTTGCGGTGCCTAGTGCTAGGAATTTACCTTCTGTGCGGCATTTTGCCACAGTGGTGTGGGAAAAATTATTAGGGGAGTTGAGGTTGGGCAGAATTGCAGGCCCGTTCAGTGATCCGCCTTTTCCAAACATGGTGATTTCCCCACTGGGGATAGTACCCAAGAAGGAGCCTGGGAAGTTCAGGCTAATTCATAATTTGTCATGTCTGTTGGGGGCGTCGGTGAATGACCACATTCCGCGTGAGTTGTGCACAGTACAGTACGCATCGTTTGATCAGGCAGCGGAGATGGTGAGGGAAGCGGGTGGGGCGGCATTGATGGCCAAGGTGGACACTGAGTCTGCTTTTCACTTGTTGCCGGTGCATCTTTCCGCTTTTCATTTGTTGGGATTCCGTTTTCAAGGGGGATATTTATTTCTACAAATGCATGCCTATGGGCTGCTCCGTCTCTTGCGCGTATTTTGAGATGTTCAGTACCTTCCTGCAGTGGGTGCTGGTGCAAAAAAGGGGCTCGACAAATGTGGTTCATTACCTGGATGATTTTCTGTTCGTGGGTGCGTCTCAGTCGGAGGAGTGCCAGGACCTGTTAATTGGGTTTACGGAGATATCGCGCGACTTTGGCGTGCCACTGGTGGAGGGTAAGACGGAGGGTCCGACGACGAGAATAACCTTTTTAGGGGTCGAACTGGACTCGGTGGAGATGGTGGCTTGCCTTCCGCGGGAGAAGATTGCCAGTTTGCAGATTTTAGTAGCCAATGCAGTGGCTTCCTCTAAGCTAACCTTACGGGAGTTGCAGGCATTGTTGGGGTCTTTGAATTTCGCGTGCCGCGTGATACTGATGGGGAGGGTGTTTTCACGGCAGTTGGCGGCCTCCACAGCAGGGGTGCAGAAACCGCACCTTCGGATTAGGGTTACGGAGTCAATGAGGGCGGATTTGCGGGTCTGGAGTCAATTTTTGGAGGATTTGAATGGGACCTCGGTCCTGATGGAGGCGGAGGTGTCTAGTGAGGATTTGCAGCTTTATACGGATGCAGCGGGGAGAGTGGGGTTGGGAGTTTACTTTGGCAGGGCCTGATATGCGGACAGATGGCCGCAGTCTTGGCAGGTATCGGGGTTGACCGCTAATATCACCTTCTTGGAGCTGTTTCTGATCCGAGTGGTATTGGAGTTGTGACCAGATAGGCTTCGCAACCGTAGGGTGGTCTAGTGGTGTGACAATGAGGCTGTAGTCAGCGTGGTCAATCGCTACTCACCCAGATGCGTGCAGGTAGCGGGATTGATGAGGGAGGTGGTGTTAGCATGTCTACAGTTGAATGTGTCGGTGAAGGCTAGGCATATACCCGGATGTATTAACGGGATCGCTGATGCTCTTTCTCGTTTCAGTGCGAGCAGTTTCGGGCCCTGGCCCCAGAAGCAGACAAGGAAGGATCCGTGTTCCCAGCGCACTTATGGAGCATTGGCCAAGGGAGATGCTGAATTTGCTGCGGAGTTCGGTGTCAGCGGGAACTTAGTCTGCTTACCAGCGGGGCTGTGACAAGGTGGTCGAATTCTTATTGGCACACGGGTGGCATCCGAGGAGGGTGCCAGAAGACCTGATTGGGCGATATATCGTGGAGGCTAAGGGCGTTGGGTTCTCCAGATCGGCGGTGCGGTCGCACCTTGCGGGTTTCAACTTTTTTGCTAGTGTGGTGGGGTGGGGCTCGCCTGCTGGGGGAATTTAACACGCAGGCTGCTACAGGGGTGGGAGCATGCTTGGCCGACTCCTTGGGATCCGAGGTGGCCTATAACACACGATTTGTTGGTGAGGCTCCTCGGGGCTCTACCGCGGGTGGCGGCATCCTGGTATGAGGCCGCCTTGTTTCTGGCAGTATTTTGCCTTGCTTTTTTCGGGGCTTTTAGAATCGGGGAACTGGTGACGAACTCGGGGCAGATTCGGGGTGTTGGTGGGCTACAACGGCACCACGTTCAGGTTGAGGCGGGGCAGTTGCGGATCCTTTTGGTGAAATCTAAGACTGATCAGCGGGGGAAAGGTTTGTGGGTGTTTTTGAAGGAGGATTGTGGCCTGGTCACATGTCCGGTGCGGCCCGGTCTGGACGGTGGTTTCTTTATTCACGAGAGCACACGTGTGTTGACCCGCTTTCAGGTGACTGCTGTGCTGAGGTTGGTGCTGTGTTATGTGGGTGAGAATCCTATGCATTTTGCACCGCACTCTTTTTGCATCGGGGCGGCCACTAGCGCGGCGGTGGCCGGGTTGCCTGAGCAGGTCATACAGAGCATTGCTAGATGGCGCTCTAGGGCGTTCAGGGGATATGTGCGGCTGTGAAGGGCTGGGGGTTGTTGGGAATGGGGGATTTTAATTGTTCATTTGTTTTTCAGATGGGGGATTGGGGCCTGCTGCTTGTTGGGTGACTGGTCATTCCTTTGTCCACTGGGCGGGACGGCAAGCAGCGGCGAGGCCGGTGGGAGTGAATCTGGGGATTGACCCGGCGCTGGTGACTGTCTCATGGCTGGGCGAGCGGGGGCTCCGCTGGTTGCAGCTGCTGCCTTTGCTACAGCACCACGGGAGGAGATCGCATCCACCGGCAATCCTGATTGTGCATTTGGGAGGCAATGACTTTGTGTCCTGGTCCTGCCGGCAGCTGATCAGAGCGGCGCAGGAGGATTTGGGGGGGGGTGTTGCGGATGTTCCCGGGTCTTATTCTTATGTGGTCTGACATTGTTCCAAGGCCTGCCTGTTGGAGCCAGTGGCGTTGGTCGCGGGGTTTGATAAAAATTAATCGGCAGATAGGCCGTTGGGTCTGCGAGCACGGGGGCTACCAGATAATGCATCCTTGGGTAGAGGTGGAGTGTGCGGGGCTTTACAGGGATGATGGTGTGCATCTGTCCCCAGTCGGGATGGATCTGCTCCCTAACAACTGGCAGGAGGCCTTGGAATATGTGTTGGTTAGAGATCCCCTCTGGTCGCAGCTTGGGGTTGGGGGGGGGCAGCAGAGGAACAAGGTTGTCGCCTGTGCTGGTGGCGGGATCCCGGAGGTTTCCAGGGCTCGGAGCCTCAGGCTACTCTTGGGCGGGGGCGGGGTGCCCCTGACCCGGTTAACCCTGGCCGACTTTTGCTAATAGCATGGCGAAGTCGGGGAAAGGGGTAGGAAACTTGCTGGGGAGCAAGTTATGGCATTAGCGGTGGCAAGGCACTTTGCTAAGGTATGGCTGGTGCGGCCGGGCTCCGCTAATCGAGTGGGAAGGTTTATGATGTTGGATTATTGTTGAATTGTTAAGGTTAATAAAGCTGCGACCAGTTGTGTTCCATGACATTTTGTGGTGTCTTTTGTAAGGTTGGGGGAGTGGGGTGAAGGGGGGTGGGAGGGTGGGGGGGAAGGGGGCCCGAAGCACCGGGTCCGCCTGCCTCGGTTATTACTCAGGGTGAATATTCTTCACTTCACACATCCATTATACCCATTAATTTTTTGTGGTTTTCATCTAGTTAGAAGTTTTTTTAACAATGACATTTGACTGCCTTCATTGGCTTTCTAATGTTGTTGCATTATTTCATTTGCCCTATGTGACTCATGTATTCAAAAATTTATCTAACGTCATGTCACTCGTTATATTTAAACGGCCTTTGCGTGGGCTTTTCTCTTTATTTATTTATTTAGACAGATTTGTATCCCACCTTATCCTTCAATCAAAGTGGTCACAATACAAGTGGAAGGTTACAAATAACATAGGGTAGATAAGACATTAACAGATAAAACTACGATGAATTAATGTAATAAAATGGGCCTATTGGTAAAAACTATTAATTATATATCAAATTATAAGTTTCAGCAAATAGCAGGGTCTTCAAGGCCTTGCGAAAATCTTTGATATCAGTCATAATTCTGAGGTCCATCGGGAGAGAGTTCCAAAGTTTGGAAGCCAGTAAAGAAGGAGCTCTTTTTGAAGTTGCTTGTTTAGTCCTACAGTATTCAGCAGGGGTACTAATTATGTTGTCATTATTGGTGTTGCTTCTTCTTGGTCTATTGATAATGTCTCTAGTTATAATATTTTGTAAAGCATCTGCTGACAGGTGAATGTAAATCCTAAAGATAATTAAAAGTGTCTTGAATTTTGACCTGACACTTACTGGAAGCCAGTGCAACTGTTGTAGGACAGGGGAGATATGATCTGTTTTTGCTGTACCAGTAATAATACATGCAGCAGTATTCTGAACCATCTGGAGAGGGTGTAGAGTTAGCTGAGGGAGGCCTTGATAAAGCAGGTTTCCGTAGTCTAGGAGGGGGGTGATGAGAGCCTGACAAACGGTACGGAAATGATCTTGCTGGAGTAATGGCTTTAGTTTTCTCACAATCTTTAGACGATGATAGGCCTTGTTAGCGATTTTAGCAATATGAGATTTAAGGTTCAATGCCTTATCCAAAATTATGCCAAGGTATTTGATTTCGTTTTTAACTATGATGGGCCTACCTAATAAATCAATAGTCTTTGGAGGAATGAAATTAGGGTTCCTAGTAACAAACATTACCTCAGTTTTGTCATAATTAAGTGTAAAGTTATTATTTGAAAGCCAGGAATTCATGTGACTCTTTGTTTTGAATCCACTGTAACATCGTTTGATGTATGTGAAGTTCATTGTAAGTATGCTTTTTTATTTCCTCTCAAGCTATCACCCTCCTGTTACCTTTGATTCTACTTGTGCCCCTTATACACAATTGTCTCAGCACCGTTTCTCTCTCCTCATGCAATTTATTTATTATAGAACATACCAATCCTTTTTTAAAAAGAGACATTGCCGTGCTTTCATTACCCTTCTTTCAATCTATTTTGCATTTTTCTCTGTTCATAATGAATTATACACTGTTTGGGCTATCTAAATATTGGCAATCTTTTATGCACGCCCCATTTGCTTTTCTGTGCCGTCCTATTTGTGACATTTTAACTAAAGTGCTTTAGATGTTCTCAGTTCGGTTACTCATTAAAGGTTGTCTATTGTTGTTAGATATGTCCCTGATTTTATTATGTTTTTTAGGTTCACCCCTTCAATAATTTCTGTGCTTGTTATTTCATTATCCATTGTTCAAAAGTCTGCTTTTACGCTGTCTTTAATGATAAAACCAGCGCTCAGAAAAATGTTGTTACAGATTACCAACACACAACCTGTCCCACATTTCTGCACAATCCCATTTATTTTTATTAGTTGGCCCCTTTTTCAAAATGTTCTCAATACTTACAGATGTGCACACTGGATCTCTATTTAGTAGCCATCTAAGATTGGTCATTCCTTGTAATTTTAGATGACTGACAACCTGCCAATTTTTGTTTATATTTTGCTCTGTATCTTGGGCATCCTTCTCCTCTCCAATGGTTTGTCCTTTGATGTCACTTAACTTCTTTTTATATTATTCCTGATGGACTCCATGATATCTATGTTTGTTTCATAATCCAATATGTATGCTCTTATGTTTTTAGTTCTCTGCGATTTGTTTGGTTACCCTCTGTTGGTATACATTAATTGATTTTTGGCTTTTGGTGAGTTTTTATTCTATGCTATTATTTATATGTTTTATATTTTATATATATGTTGCCTTATTTATTTGGGCTATCGGTGGTATTTATTTGTTTTATGATATATGTAGTAATTTCTGTTATAAACCCTTAATGTTTTATGGTTTAATTTTCATTTTGACTACTACTACTACTATTTGTATATTTTTATTCTTTTATTTATTTATTCTTGTCAAGTTATATTTGTCACCTTTTATTTTTGTCCCATCCCATGAATATTGACTTGTTTTGTTTTTATGATTATTTATTCATGTATTTTTATGTTTTTAGTGGTCACAGTCCCCTGAGGAAGGCCAGATTGGCCAAAACACATGTAGGGCAGACCTAAGGAAATAAGGAAAGGAATGGAAAAAAAAATAAAATATATTATAATGCCTCTATATCGTTCCATGGTGAGACCACACCTTGAATATTGTGTGCAATTCTGGTTGCCGTATCTTAAAAAGGATATAGCGTTATTAGAAAAGGTTCAGAGAAGAGCCACCAAAATGGTAAAGGGGATGGAAGGATACTCCTATGAAGAAAGGCTAAAAAGGTTAGGGCTCTTTAACCTGGAAAAGAGACGGCTGAGGGGAGATATGATAGAAGTCTATAAATTAATGAACGGAGTGGAACGGGTAAACGTAGATCGATTGTTTACGTTATCAGAATATAGAAAGACTAGGGGACATGCAATGAAGCTACAGGGTAAACTATTTAAGACTAATAAGAGAAAATATTTTTTCACTCAACATGTAATCAAACTCTGGAATTTATTACCGGAAGATGTAGTAAAGGCTGTTAGTGTAGCTGGGTTTAAAAAAGGTTTGGACAAGTTCCTGGAGGAAAGGTCCATAAACCATTATTAAGAAGGGACCCAGGATATCAATGTTTAACCCAGTACAAGCATTGTGGAACCTATGTCTTTTGGGGAGACTACTAGGTACGTATGACCTAGATTGGCCACTGTTCGAAACAGGATACTGGGCTTGATGGACCTTGGTCTGACCCAGTATGGCATATCTTATGTTCTAATAAAGCTGCTTTCTTCCAAAGGACCTCATTGCCTGCTTTGTTTGTGAGTCTAGAGGATAAGAAGGCCAGAATGGTGTGGTCCAGAGGCCACAATCTGAAAGAAATTCTCAGCTTGTTGTGCCTGAAACCCATGGTTCCTAGACTAGTGTCTGGGGGTCATTCGATTTGTGGCCAATGTATAGTTTCTTTGCAAGTTGATAGATTTGTACATAAGTGACGTAAATATAGATTGAGATGTTTGACCACCTGCATGACCTCGTATGTTGTATATTTAGTAAGATGTCCTTGGATGCTTATCTATGTAGATAAGATGATTCATCCTTTTAGAACTAGGATGTGTGAACACCGTAATAGGCTGCAGCATAGTTGTGTGGAAGCCCCTATGGTACAGCAATGCCTTGAGCACAGACAGCATTTTAACAATTTGTGTTGCTTTTGCATTGATCATTTAGAGCCAGGGGTGAGTGGAACTGTGAATAGAGAAGTGGCCCTCTTGAGGTGTGAGCAGAGATGAATTTTCAGTCTCGATTCAGTCACTCCCGAGGGCCTTAATGGCCAGATTGACTGGGCAGGATGTGGATAGACAAATGGATATCTTTAGAAAGATTTTTGTGATCAGGGTTGAGCTCTGTGAAACTTGAGCTGGTTGATGAGGGATGGGATGGTGGGTCTGTTTGTTCTCACATGAACTGTGATTGATTGTTATGGATTGAGCATCATGGTTGTGATTGGATGGATGAGGGATGTCTATGTTATGTATTTATTTATTTTATTTATTTATTTATTTATTTGTTGTGTTTTTCTATACCGCCCCTTCCAGAGATCAGGGGCGGTTTACATAAAACTTAACATGTTACAAATCTATTTGTAAGTTTACATTATAACATTTAACCTTGAACATTATAACTTTTTACAATATGATATTTGGCCTCTTACATTATAACTTTTGAACCTTTTTCCTTGTAACTTTATACATTATAACATTTGAGCCTTTTCTTGTGATTATATGCATTATGACATTTGACTTCTTTCCTTCTAGCTTTATACATTAGCACAGTGTGGTCTTTTTAGCACAGTGTGGTCTTTTTACAGTATAGCATCTGTGCTATATGCAGTCTTTATACCGGTTGGGGTTACGTGGGTGCATGGTTTGTCTGTGGGTTTGAGTAGGTTTGGGTTGTGTTTTGTGTTCTGTAATGTTCTATAAATAGGTATGTTTTTAGGGCTTTTTTGAATTGTTGTAGGTCTTTAGTTGTGCCTATTGATAGGGGTAGGGCATTCCATAGTGAGGGTGCTGTGTATGTGAAGGCCCTTGAGCTTGTGACCTGCTTTGTTTTCTTGATTGTGTTGGGGGTTACAAGTGAGTGGAGGGTGTTTTCTCTTCTGGTTCTTGATTGTGTGGGGGTTTGTATGAGTGTTGTGAGCATGGATGGAGCGATATCGTTGATGAGCTTAAAGGTTGTCATGATTATTTTGAATTTTATTTGACTCATTATTGGGAGCCAATGGAGATTAACTAATATGGGTGTGATGTGGTCAATTAGCAGTGCTTTATAGATAATCTTCACTGTGATGTTTTGCGCTCTTTGGAGGACATGGAGGTTTTTAGCAGGTAGACCCTGTAACAGACTGTTACAGTAATCGAAGTGTGGGGTGACAATTGATTGGACCACTGTTTGGAAGTTGTTTTCTTCCAAGAATGGGTGTATGTGCTGGATTGTCTTTAGTTTGTATTATTTGTATATTGTTTTTGCTGTTTGCTTTAGGTGGGGAAGCATGCTGAGGGTTTGATCCAGGATGATGCCAAGTTATTTGACTTTGTTTTTGATTGGGAGGGTGGTGGAGTTTAGGGTGATGTTTTTGGGGAGTGTGTGGCTTTGGCTTTTAGTGATATACATGGCTTCCGTCTTTTTGAAATTAATACCTAGGTTGTTAGATTGTAGCCATGCTTCTCTTTCGCTAATGCAGTTGGAAAGGTTGTTGAATGAAGGATTATCTGTGCATATGGGGATGGATAACATAATATCATCCGCGTAGATATAGTAGTTTATATTGAACTTTTTGAATATGTCCGTAACTGGCTGTAGGTAAAGGTTAAATAAGAGGGCCAAGAGGGCGGATCCTTGGGGGATGCCTTGGTCTTGTGGGAATGTGACTGGTGTCTCGTTTCCTAGTTGAATGCTTAGTCTGTGGTTTGAATGTATGATTTAAACCACTGGAGAACTGTACTGCCTACTCTGATTTGTGCTAGTCTGGAGATAAGGGTGTGGTGATTGATGTTATCGAAAGCTACAGCAATGTCTATGAAGATTAGGAGGAATGAGGATTTTGTGTTATCTAGGCCTCGGATGAGGTAGTGAAGTAGTGATATAAGCAATGTTTTGACTCTGTGATATGGTCAGAAGCCGAATTGCTGGGCATCTAATGGGGCGATGGTGTCTATGTGATCTTGGAGCTGCACTTGGGTGATCTTTTCAATGATTTTGGCGACAAATGGGATGCTCGCTATTGGTCTATATGAACTGGGATCACTCCTGCTGAGTGTGCTTTTTTTTAGTATCAGACGTATGGAGGATATCTTCAGTTCTGCGGGCATAACGCCTTGTTGCAGTGATTAGTTTACTATTTGGATTAAGTATGGGACTAGCTCTGTTTTGGAATGCTTAATCCAGGAGACTGGGCATGGGTCCAGTGGGGAGGTGGTTGTGTTGATGTTTGAAATTATGTTTAGTAGACGTTTTTGGTCAATTTGGTGGAAGTTGGTCCACGTGTAGTGGTTGGGTGCGGGTTCTGGTATGGGGGTGCCTATTATGTTTTTGGTTTTTAGCTTAGTTTCGAAGTAGTCAGCTAGTGTCTGTGGTTCTATGTTGGTAGTGTCAAGGTCATTCTGGTTGGTTTTAGTTAGGGATCTGACAATGGAGAAGAGTTCTCTGGGCCGGTTTATTGCCTGGTTGAGGATTCTTGTATGGTAGTTTCTTTTTGCAGAGTTGATTGAGTTTTTATATGCATTGAGTGGTTTGAGGTATTGATGTTTGGTATCTTGGTTCTTAGTTTTTCTCCATTTCTTTTCTGTGTTTCTCAGGTTCTTTCTTTTTTAGCTTGGCGAGGTCTGGGATGAACCATTTTTCAGAGTTCTTGGGGGGCTGTTTGAAGGGTTTGCTCGGGGGAGTTGAGGCTACTTGTATGGCCTTGTTCCAAGAGTCAATCATTGTGCTTAGGTCTAGTGAGTCAAGTGTGAGGAGTGGCATTGTGGTTGCTATGAATGTTTCCTTGTGGAAGTGTGTATATTGTTTTTTTAGGGGTGGATCTGTTTGGGTCATGGTGTTGGTGGTTATTAATGGGAGTTGGAATGTTATTAGGTGGTGGTTTGACCATGGGACTTCTAGTGTTGAGAGTGAGATGGCATTGGGGTGTCTAATGATTGAATTGGGTAGGTATGTTTATAATTTGTTGGTATCCCATGTCGACCATTGCATCGAGGAAGGATGATGTGTGTGGGGGGTGTATGGAAGGGAGATTGAAGTTTCCCAGGATGTTTTGCGGCTTTCTGAGGGAGGCCGAACAGGCCATTTCTAGAATTATGGCTAGGTTGTTATGGTCTGTGTTGGGAGCTCTGTATTGAATGTGATGTCATCTGGGCAAGTGATTGCATGGCTGTAATTGGCTGTGATCCCTGCCCCTCATTGGTGAGGTTTTCTAGTTTTGGGTGGGGTTGGCAATGCTGGAGGATTTTTAAATGCGGGTATGTGCATTGCTGTCGGAAATATTTGAAGCAGTCAGAGCAGTTATGGCTATGGCCAAGGTTTTGATGGTTTGGTGAATACTTGGTTGGGATGTGGCCAGTGTTATATCTGATTTAACACACGGAGAGTGTGTATGTGTTAATTCGGGTGTTTGGTTGGATTCTTTGAATTGTGTTTTTCTCTTTCATGCCTAACAGGGTGGTTGAATGTGTTGGGTATTAATCTCAAGCCTTCTCTTTCCCCACAGCATTTGCCTTTTCTGTTGAGAAATTGATTCTGTTGGCAAGTTTTCCCCTGAAAAAGCTGAAGGTGAAACTCTCCTGACAGAGTCTTGCGGTGGCATTGGGACGTTGCTGCTGGTGCAGCTAATTTCTTTAGATGAATGCAGATAAGTGCGGCAAGGCATTGATAAATGTGGCTTATTATGCATTTCATTTGGAAAGAACCTCTTTGCATGCTTTGAGAAAGTGAAGATTTGCTGTGAAATAGCAATGAGAAAACAATTCTAATAATATTTAAAAATAGTTATTATTACAATTTGTTAAAGTGTTTTAAGATTTGGCATATGGGGAGTTTTTCAGGATCCATGATGGTGAAGTCTGTACACCTAAGGCTTGATAGGTTCTGCCTTGTCTTTGTACTGTAAGCAGCAACTCTGGTAAGATGTTTTGGTGTGTTTGAGTTACTGAGATCCTTTTCTACCTTGCATAAGTGGAATGATGAGATGGACATTATGGGATTCCTCATCCAGTTACCCTTGATGTTGTCATAGTGGAATGATGTTTTATTTTTTGATCTATGATCTTCATTCGGTCAGTGGCATTTTTGTTTCTGTGATTTTTTGGGGTGTGTCTTGGAGCCATATTCACAGACAGTGAAGCCCGAGTGAGTGAGTGAACATTGTTTTGAACTTTGACTAAACTTTAAATTGTGGGCTGGGGAAAGGGCTTTGAGAACCAGCCTTGTGAAGTCCACAAGCTGGGGACATGAAATGTTGGACAGCGGGAGCCTCATAAAAGTAGTTTTGTTTTGCCTTTTATTTTAAGAATCCCATGCCACCGCATGCCAAGCTATACCACACAAAGATACCAGTTGATCTCTGATTTCTGCTTTCTGTCTCTTGTTGTGGGAATTCTTTTCTAATCCTAGCTTGTGTCATTTTTACTCCCATTATAGAATATTACAGAATTTGCATTTTTCTGCTTTGCAGATTGAATATATTTACATCATAGAGGTTATTTTAAAAGCAATAAGTCACGCTTTGAATGTCCGCAAACAGACATGCAGATGTCCAAATCATAGCGATCTCTCTGGATGCATTTTAGAATCTGGCTCTGGAGACATTTCCAGTGCAAGGGCGTCAAAGTTATGAAAGGGGTGTTGTGGAGGTGTGTCCAGGGCATTCCCAGGAACTTGAACATCCTCATCTGATTTCAGAAATGTCCTGCAGGTCCTGAGTCTCGTTAAAGGTTATGTATGCTTTAGGCATGAATAGGCATCAGAAAAGTGCTCATATTGCCAGCCAAAAATCCGGGGGTGTGGAGAAGGGAGTATACCATATCCCCTATATTTTCCATGTTGATAATGAACACTGATGGGAACATTGAGGGCTCTTGTTTTTGTTTTGCCACGCCAATGGATGTCTTCGTATGCAAAGCTGCATGTGATACACATCCCCGCCCCAAGTTTTTGTAACCGAGACATCTACGTGGATGCCAGCATGGGCGTCCACATCGAGGTCATCTATATTTCTATAATCGGGCCAATACATAGACATTCTTAGCATTTTATGGCATGTTTTGTCCTGGATGTCCCAGATTGCATATGGATGCCCATTCTAAAATGCCTTTTCACATCTTCCATTTATAAACCATGCTCTGTATACAGCTCTTGGTGGTATGCAGCAATAAAAATCATAAAAAAACATAAACATCAGAAAAGCACATAAAAACAAAAAATAGTTAAAAGCATAAACATCACAAAACAACAATAGGGCCAAAAAACAAATGCTAAAAGGAACCTAAAACTAACTCCGCTATTTATTTATTTAATGGGTTTTATATACCACCTTTTCCTTCAGTCAAAGTGGTTTACATTACAACTCAACAGTTTACATTATAACAGGTCAAATATTTTCAGGATAACAGTATACAGTATAATTAGTGTGGTAACATTTGTATTAATTTAAATTAGAGATAACATTTGTAATAAATTGATAAGTTATGTATAACAAGAGGTAGAGTAGTCCGTTTTCAGTAAGGGGTCAGTAGCATAAATTAGTGGGATGTCGGGGTGTATTTTTTGTATTATGTTATGGTACCAAAATGTTCAATATATATGAAAGTTTTTAACTGTTTCCTGAACTCTTTAATGTCGTTTGTATCTCTGATATTCTGTGGAAGGGAGTTCCACAGTGGAGGTTGTAGCTAGGGAGAAGGCCCTCTTGCAGGTAATTTGTTTAGATTTTGTTTGGGAATTTGGTATGACAATCTGTTTTTTGTTGTTGGTTCTCCAGGGTATGGTTTCGGGATTTTTGTGATAAGCATCTGGAGAGTGTTTGCAGAGACGTGGTGTAACATTTTGAATGTTGTGAGTGTATGGTGAGCCAGTGCAGTTGATTCAATATGGGAGTTATGTGGCTGTGTTTTGTTGATCCTGTGATGATGCAGGCTGTCGTGTTCTGGGCTATTTGTAGTGTATTTGGAGGGCATGTTTTGGAAAGCCTTGATATATTATATTGCAATAGTCCAGGATTGGTGATATAGTGGCTTGGCAGATGGTCCAGAAATCATTTTGGCTGAGCAGTGGTTTCAGTTTTTGGATGATTTTCATTTTATGGTATGCGTTCTTTGCAGTTTTATTGATCTGTGCTTGTATGTTCCGGTTGTCTAAATTATAAAAGGACAGAACAGAGCAATGGTAATCCAAAGTTATTGGTCCAATCCCTCAAGATAACAAAAGAGAGGGAATCCTCCGCAACAAGCAATAACCGTCCAACAAAGGAGTGGAGCATAACCATAGCCACACATGTGAAATCTTCATAAAGCCAAATTTTATTCAAATAGACCTGACTTGGCCATGTTTCAGCACATAGGCCTGCATCAGGGGTCAGTAGAGTCAAAAAACACTTCCTATTTGGTACAAACAGTAAGGAGCGCATCGACCAGAACAAAGACAGGTCTATGAGCAATATTGCATCAAACCTAAAAGTGCAACCAAACGCGGGAAGAGCAAACAGGATAACTTTAACATCTGTGTCTTCTAGAAATATAAAAAATTTCTGAACCAAATATTTATTTTAGAAACACACGTCAAAAAAGAGCCACAAAAAGCAGTTCTTCAAACTGTCTGATGCAGGTAGAAACATTTGAAAAAAATCAAGGTAGTAGTCTGATGGAAAATGTTTTACGAATAAAATATGTTGGATTAAATGTGCTTTATAAATAAAACTGAACAAATTTCACCTGCCTTCATTATACTTTATACTCCTACTTTATGCTTTGATTACAGGATGCTTTGTCAGATTCCACTGGTCAACATTGAAATCGTTACTGACTTTAAAAGGCCCTAATCTGTAGTATCTTAGTGAGCTGAACACGAATATAACATTAAAAAAAATGTTATTGGCTCTCGTTTTGAAGATATTGCATGTAGTTCATTTTTGACGTTTGTGGTGTAGAAAGTCCCTCTGATCCCTTAGAGATAGCTGAAACGGAAGAGTTGGCTTCAGTAGCTGACAGACAACAAAAGCACATGGCTCATGGTTTCCAGGGAAACCACAAGCAGAAGGAGTCACGGGAGAGGAAAACATGCCCCTGCTGCAGTTTATCTCCACAGTCAGGAGTTGAGGCAGAACACCTGCTGGGAGGAGGGGTTAAGTTAAACTCTAGAAGGCAGGGGTATAAAAAATGCTCATTAGAAAGAAAGGAAGGAGAAGGAAGAAAAGGAGAAGGAGAAAGAGCAGAACAAAGATTGGAACGGAGAGGAAGACCAGAGCCAGAACAGGAGTCAAGTTCAGAAGCAGAGGAAGAACTGCTTGGGAGTGAGAACTCAGAGGAGCTGACGTTGAGAGAGAATTCTCTGAGGTTTAATTCTGAGAGGGAAACCAGCAAGAGAAACAACTGGAGAACTAGTGCCAAGAAGCCAGGTAGAAACAGCCCAGGTTTGGTGCCGTGTCTGAAAGGCAGCCAAAGGGAAAGAATACCAGGAAGGCTAACTTGGGAGCACTCCTAAACTCCAAGGTTTGGACCTTTAGCTGACCCTGAAGTACAAAGGAATCCTCCTGTAGGAAAGCCAAAAGGTAGGCTGAAAGATTGGCTCAAAGACAAAACTGTTTTTAAGAATTGGTCTTGTGCTGACCCAGAAGGGTGGGACTCTCCTCACAGTAAATATAATATATATGGTAATTCTCAACCGTGTCTGATAGAGTGCTACAAAGAGAAGCCTCGAGCAGAGAAACTGGGTGTGGGTTTAGAAACGCCGTGTAGCAAGTTTCAAACATTCCCAGCTGATAGCCATTATGAAGCAATGGAGACAGAACCGGTTGTAGAATATATGCCAGAAGAACAAATGGACTGTACGTTGTCTATTTCAGATAACATAATATCTTTGTGCTAATGCCAGGCTGTTCAGAAAGCTACATGAGTCAGCAGGAAGGAAGCACAAACGTTTTGAGCTGAGAAGTGTTAAAGTTTGATTACTCCAAGGCAAATGTTCATGCTGATATAAGAAGCTATTTTTTTTAATTCCTATGGTGTTTTCCTGCCAGAGATGTATGGCAAAATGTCTTTTGTTTCCTTTGTTTGAATCCGCCCGTGTAAATTTATTCAGTAGGACATCAACAACATCCCAAATAAGCCTTGAATGATGCAATATTGATCAGATTGCATAATACCAGCATGCACATATCATCCAGAGTTGATTGCATCATTTTCTGATGCAATGCAATACTACTGCCAGACGGCTGCTGAAGCCATCTGACGTAAGCAGTGTACTATACGCAGTCGGAAAGGAAAGTAATCTGGTATTCTGTTCCGATATTGAAAGCCTCATGAATGCCTTAAAAATCACTCATGATCCACAAGACTGGAGACTATTTATAGACTCTTCGAAACTGAGTCTGAAGGCTGTGCTTTTGAACAATGGAAACCATCTTCCGTCTATTCCAGTAGCACATGCCGTCCACATGAAAGAGACATACAATAACTTAAAGCATCTACTGACTTCCATTAACTATAACAAGTACAGCTGGCACCTCTGTGGTGACTTGAAGGTAGTTGCCCTTTTAATGGGACTGCAGCAGGGATATATAAAATACATGTGCTTCTTATGTGAGTGGGATAGCCGAGCAAGGGATTGGCACTACCTGCGGAAGGAATGGAATCGCAGACAAAATGTAACAGTTGGAGAGAAGAATATCCAGCACCCAGCTCTGGTTGAGGCTCACAAAATCCTGCTACCACCCCTTCACATCAAACTAGGTTTGATGAAAAACTTAGTGAAAGCCATGGACCGCACTTCGCCAGCTTTCCGATACCTGCATGAAAAATTCCCTCGACTCAGCGAAGCAAAGATTAAAGAGGGAGTTTTTGTGGGTCCTCAGATTTGAGAGCTCTTCAAAGATGACCGGTTCAACAACTTGCTGCAGGGTGATGCGAAAAAAGCATGGAATGCTTTTCGCCTAATGTCAACAAACTTTCTTGGGAATGTTAGGGCAGAAAACTACAAGGAACTAGTAGAAGACATGCTGATGCAGTATCAGAAACTTGGCTGCAATATGTCTCTAAAGATCCATTTCCTTGATTCCCATCTCGATTTCTTTCCTGATAACTGTGGTATGGTTAGTGATGAACAGGGCGAACGTTTTCACCAGGATATCGCAACGATGGAGCAAAGATACCAGGGAAAATGGTCCACTACAATGCTGGCTGACTACTGCTGGACACTCCCCAGAGAAGCTCCCGAACAGCTGTACAAGAGACAGGCGAAAAAATATGAAAGGCCGCGGGGCAGGGTCCCGGCGGCCGCCTGTAACCGGGTGTTCGGCCGGTGCGAGGACCCTGGCCCGTGGCCATTGTGCCAATGGGGGCAGAGGCGCGAGGGGGGGGGAAGGGCGCCGAGGAATCTGATTGGCTCCACTCGCGCGCGGGAGCACGGTGGAGCCTGGGAGAAGGATGCGGGCGGCAGTTCGAAGGGGAGGCGCCATGAGTCGGCAGCGGTTGCCGGAACTCTGGCGGCTCCTCGGGTCCGAGCCTGCTTCCCTCCCTCCCTCCCTCCCTGTCTTAGGGATGGGGGGTGGGGGCTGATGGGGTGTCGCAGCGGTGGGGGGGGGGGGGCGGGATCCCGGAGGTCCGGGGTCCGGAGCCTTAGGCTATACTTGGGCTGGGGGCGGGGTGCCCCCGACCCGGATAACCACTGGCTGACTTTTGCTAATTACATGGCGAGGTCGGGGAAAGGGGATTAGGAGATTGCCATTGGCGGGACCGCGGCAGGAGCGGAGGCAGGGTCACCTTGCTATTAGCATGGCTGGTGAGGCATTGCTCTGCTGGTTGGATTGTTAAGAGGAGTATTCTTGGATTGTAATGTCCAGTATCTTATAAAGGTTAATAAAGCTGCGACCGGTTAATTCCCAAGAATGGTTGTCTGTGTGCATTTTGTGGGCAATGAGGGGGAACTAAATTGGGGGGGGGGGGAAGTGGGGTGGTTGGTTAGAGGAGTCCGGAGCACCATGTCCGAACTACCTCGGTTACTAAGAAGTAGTCTATGACTTGTTTTTTTACAGGTATTAACCGAAGGTCTATTATATTTACTATTGACATGCATTTCATGATGTAAACATTAATTCTTGTAGATTACAAAAAAACTAGAGCCAACTTTGCAATTTCACTGTCATATTCGTATTCAGCATATAAAAATTGATAAGAAATGACTATTTTTATTGCAGTAACATGACTTTTGTAAAACTTTGTTGACCAGTGTTCTATGATAAAAGGGTAGCAAAGCATGAAAGAATGACTAGGTTGCCCGGAGCAACAATAATATATGCTTACAGAATCAGTAGGAATCCTCTGTTGCTGTCAGGGCCAGTCTCTTATGAGGATTCTGGAACATTTACAGTAGAAAGGCAAAGAAAGTTGAAATAGTGTGTACTGTATTCATAGATGCTAATAAGGGGACATCATCTGATTGAAAGAAGAGTGGAAGTGGGGTTCTTACCGGTTGGGGAGGTAGCTAAACCTCATTGTCCTGCTGGTAATGCTATCAAGAACCGACCTATGGCTGCAGAAGCAACACACATCACTCAGTACTGGGTTTCCAAAGAAAAGGCCTTTGTAAGGATCTTACGTTAAGTACAACCAACAACTACCTGTTTTTAGTGTCTGCATTCAGAGGAGTAACTATCACAGCAGCACCCGTGCACAGAGCAACCAAATCTCTTGGTCCGGAGACAAGACTTCTGAATCAGTCTATTGGTCTAAGTACAAGATCTCTCCTCCTCTTCAGTCCTACTTGTATTACTGAATGTAACCTTTCAGAGGTGCGTTAATAGTAAAAATAAAATGGTGCTGTCTCATAATGATTTACAAAATAGAAATGGCTTGTATTCGGAAATTGGACTGCTGAAAACCACCATTAGAAGTTGTTGTTTTTCTAATCCATTTCTTTATTTGCTATAGCAAGGTTCTTTATAAGCATCAGTCTGCCCAGTATCAATTTACTTTTCATGCAGATACTGAGCACAGCTGCATTTATAGTGGGAAGAGTAAAGGCTGAATAACAATTTTTTTCATGATATGGAAAAGGATGAAATGAAAGGGAAGAACTATGAGCTTTAACAGATCCCTGGAGACCTCGAGGGTAAGATCATTTTCTTTCTACTGTATACAAGCACAGTTGATTCCATTTCATGGAGGCAAAGAAATCTAGCCTACATCTCCTTTCAGTCTAAGTTTTTTAATGTGATCAGATTCTTTCCAGCACCATTCACTTGTACTCACTCCAGTTTCTATTCATTTCAATCAATGCAGCTCAGCAGTACCACCTAACCTAAATCCATCTTGTTAACTCCTAGGCAACCCAGCAAATAATTTTACCTAAAGTCAACTAATAACACCATGCCCTGCCCACACGACGGACTATATTTTTAAAAAAGACTATTCTATTCTGTGTTTACAAAAAACCTCTTTATTGAATAAAGCCCAATATTTGCAAGTTTTACCCAATCCCTTCAAGTACCATCTGAAATCTGTTTATCCAATTCAGTTAACTTGCTCTGTCTAACCCTGGGGTTCTCAATCCACTCCTTGGGATATAAGCAGCCAGTCTGGTTTTCAGGTTATCCACAATGAATATTCATGAGATAGATCTGCACATATTGGAGCTAGTGCATGAAAATATATCTCTTGCATGCTTATTGGGCCCGATATTTATCTGGTTAGTACCTGCTAACTGGATAAATCCCACTGAACCTACGATACATCGGGAAGATGTATTACAACTATTAGATAAACTGAAGAGTAGCAAATCACCTGGGCCGGATGGTATACATCCAAGGGTGTTGAAAGAACTGAAATATGAGATTGCAGATCTGCTATTAGTAATCTGTGAACTATCATTAAAATCATCTCTAATACCTGAAGATTGGAGGATCGCCAATGTAACACCAATTTTTAAAAAGGGTTCCAGGGGTGATCCGGGAAACTACAGACCGGTGAGCCTGAGATCAGTACCGGGAAAAATGGTAGAAACCATCATAAAGAATAAAATTACTCAGCATGTAGATAGTCATGACCTAATGGGAGACAGCCAACATGGCTTTAGACAAGGAAGATCTTGTCTTACTAATCTGTTATGTTTTTTTAAAGGAGTGCATAATCAGGTGGACAAAGGTGAGTCGGTTGATATTGTGTATCTGGTCTTTCAGAAAGCCTTTGACAAGGTCCCTCATCAGAGACTTTTGGCAAAACTAAAGAGTCATGGGATAGGAGGCAGTGTACTATTGTGGATCAGGAACTGGTTAAAAGATAGAAAGCAGAGGGTAGGGCTAAATGGCCAATTTTCCCAATGGAGAAAGGTGAATAGTGGTGTACCCCAGGGTTTAAAAAAGGTTTGGACAAGTTCCTGGAGGAAAGGTCCATAAACCATTATTAAGAAGGGACCCAGGATATCAATGCTTGACCCAATACAAGCATTGAGGAACCTGTGTCTCTTGGGGGAAACTGCTAGGTACATATGACCTAGATTGGCCACTGTTGGATACAGAATACTGGGCTTGATGGACCTTGGTCTGACCCAGTATGGCATATCTTATGTTCTTATGTTCTAACCTGATTTTCAACTGCACTGTCCAGATAGTGCAGCTGAATATCCTCTCTTACCACCTCATCACTATCCTGTTAGGCTTGTGGCAGTCCGTGGATGGAGCAATGTGGTCCTGGCACTTAATTCAGTTAGCAAATATTTTCAGTCCGCTAATTGGATAAGTTTGTTTATTTATTTTATTTATTTATTTGGTTCTTCTATACCGCCCCTTCCAGAGATCAGGGGCAGTTTACATATAACACAACATATTACAAAGAACAGAGGTTGAACTATTTACATAGATCCATAGGTACATTTAACATGAAGTGAATGCTTTATATACATAGTTGTCTGAAAGACCAAAACAAGTGGAGAAAGCATGCAGAGCATTGCTCATGGAATTCTTTCAAACCTCTCTGTGTATATCTGTTTATATCTGCATTGCTTCTGTGTGTGGCTTGTATGTGTCTGTGGAGGATATTTTTTAGAGATGGGGCGATTTGTGGGATGGAGGGGCAGTTGTGGGAGATTGTTTATTGCGGTGGGGCAGTTGTAGAGATATAGATTTTGGGTGGGACAATTTACAAGGTGGTAAGACAGTTGCAGGAGGTTGTTTTTGAGGTAGAGACAGTTATTGGTGTGGCAGGATAGTTGTGGGAGTTAGTTTTTGGGGGTGGGGCAGTTTGCAGGGTGGTGAAGCAGTGATGCAGGATATTGTGGTGGAAATATTAGGCGGGTTGGTAGGGCAGTTGTAAAGGAGGATTTTTGGGGAAGGGGCAGTATATAGGATGGTGAGTCAGTTGTGGGGGGTTGCATTTTTTGATGCTGGGGCAGTTTGCAGGATTTGGGGACTAGAGGACAGAGGGAGATAGTTTCAAAGGAACAATCCACTTACTTCCATGTTTTAGAGTATGTAAGTTGCTATTCTACAAAAGCTGGAACTCCTCTCATAGAAATAAATTGGGTGAGATTTTGGGGCTGCTTATTTTTCTGGAACTCCCCCAGTCCAATCTGACCCATTTTCAAATTCAATGTGCCTTTTTGCCAGTTGTTCCCACACGTCAAGTTTCATCTCATTCCGTTAAATTTGCAGTGTTATTGTTGCCCCCAGATAGACAGGCATCCTTGACCCTTTTTATATGTCTTTCCAACTACTGTTGGGTTGGAAGGAATAAAAAAGCTGACCTAACTTTATGTAGTTTGGCTATCTAAACAGCAGCTGAATATTGCCTCTATCCGCAGTCAGCACTGCAACCAGATATGCAGCACTGAAAGGTATCCAGATTCTGGCACTGACTTTCCAGTTTTAATTTTAATTGCTATATCCGGCGCAATTAAAAACCTTCAACTGCGGCGTTTGAATAAGGACTAGCTTGTGGATATCCTGAAATCCAAACTGTCTGGGTATGTCCCAAGGACTGGGTTGAGAATCACAGATCTAACCCAATCACAATCTCACTATCATGCACAATAAAATTAAATCCGACTGCAGCTGGTTCTCCCTTAATTGGGTGAAGGTTGGCCTGGAGGCCCTATAAAAGCATTTGCAAATTGCTTTAAATAGGGTAAAACAGAGCAAAACAAAAGAGCAATGCACCCAGTATTCCGTTTGTGGCAAAAATCCTTGAAAAAGCAGCCCTATTCCAGTTACAAATTCATTTAGAAATGATAAATGCATTACACCCCTTTAGTTTGGTTTTAGAGAGTACCACAGCATGGAGACTCGTTTGCTCACTCTGATAAATGAGGTCAAGGAACTTCTGGACATAAGAAAAATTACCATCATAGTCTCTCTTGACCTTACAGCAGTGTTTGATTTGGTAGACCATGACTTATTGTTTCAAGATTGTTTACTTATTGTTTATTGTTTACACAACATTTGATATACCGCCCCCCATTACATCGGGGCGGTTTACAATATAAATAAAATCATCAAGTCAGAAACGGAAAGAGAAAGTTACAATTACTTGAAGAAAGGAAGACAGAGGACAGGGGAAGATAGGAAGATAGTCAGGAGAGTCAGCTAGATCCAGGAAAGGCACAGGAGAACAGATGAGTTTTGAGAAGGGAGCGAAATTTAGGATATGATTCTTCCAAACGGAGGGCAGTGGGTAGTGAGTTCCAGAGGGAGGGACCAAGGTAGAAGAATGCTGATTTACGGGTGGATTGGAGATGTGCACGGGAAGGGGCTGGAAGGTGAAGGCGATTGATGTGAATGGACCGGAGGCTTCGAGAGGGGACATGGAAGGAGAGCAAATCGGAAAGGTATTGGGGTCTATGAAGGTAAATGGCTCAATGGACTGTATTTAGATGTTTTGTTTTTCTTTTTCATTTTTATTTACTCAGGTTTTATGGGCCAACTTCAGCATGAGCTATTCCAAATACCAGCAGATACATTGTGGGGTTCCACAAGGATCTATCCTTTCCTCTCTATCATTCAACCTTTTTCTGAGCCCATTGGCTATTATCCAATCCTTGGAAGCTAGTGGTTTCTTTTTTGCTGGCTATATGCTGTTGCTTATTTTACTGATCTTATAAAACTAGATTTGACAATTTTGATATGTCTCGTGGAGGTGTCCCAGCAGCTTCTGGAAAATAAACTTCAGCTTAACCCTGCAAAGTGCTCATCCATATGGCTCTGTGGCCAACAAATATCTCCAGATGTCTCTCCCAGTCTGGGAGGTCACAGGCTCCCCTTATTGCATTTAATGAAAATTTTGGGCTATTTGCTTGACACTGAATTGAACATCAATAATCAAATTTTGACAACAGCGAAGATCTGTTTCTTTAATCTATGTCCAATTACATCCATTTGGGCCTTTCTTGATAAACAGGAATTGTTGACTAATTTGTGCCGTCATCATTTCAGGATTGGATTATTTAGTGTCCTTTACCATGGTCTTCTAGGAACAGCTATTAAGAGATTATAAAATGCTCATATACAGCAATAAAACTTGTTCACTCTGCTAAAGTCTTTGACCATGTCACCCTCTTACTCTTAGAAAGTCATTGACTCCCTGTAGTCTTTAGATTTAAGGTTAAACTCTTAAGCCTGATTTATAAGATCTTGGGTATGGACTATCCACTGGCATTACATAATTGTCTGATTTCTCACGCCTGCCAGGATGCTGCAGTCTCAAGAAAATAGGCTCTTTGTGACTCCTTCCCCAGCCAGGGTGAGATGGGAATCCGCAAGTGATTCAGTATTTTATGCTCTGCCACCTCAACCTTGAACGTTTTGCCAAGATATCTCCATTTAGAAAGTTTCTATACAAAATTTAAATATGCTTTAAAAGCCTTTTGAGGAGGGGGATCCAATATGGTGGAGTTTAGGCGTGTGAGCAGATGTGTTTTCCTGATGAGGAAGAAGCAGAAAGCCAAGGGGGCTCTGCAACCCTCACAGCCCCCTATAACTTCTACGCCATTACCGACAGTGATGGTTGGTCCACTTAATGCTTTTCTACTTTGCCCACTTCAGCAGTCAGCTATATTAGGGGAGAGTAATAGCCCAGCTGCGTTTTTGGTGGAGCCAGAGGGCATGGCGAACGTCTTGGGTGTTGGATCTTTCTCCCCTGACTTACAACGAACTCCAAAGACAGTGTGCTTACAGCAGTTCTCCTGTAGTCTACAGCAGAAACCCCCCATTGAGGAGTGAGGTGACAGGCTGTGGAGGGTCTGACCTGGAGAACCAATTGGGTGACATTGGCTCTGGCCCGGAACCACTAATGCTCACTGGATCTTCGAGTTTGGTGGACGGTCGTCAGGCAGCTGTTACAGCTGTTCTGCAGCGGAGTTCAACCATCTGCAGGAATGAAGAGTGGGGTCCCGTGGCTTAACAGCAGTTTCTCCTTCTCTATTCTCTGTCCAGTGACTTTCACCTTAGAGACCATTTGGGCTGCATTTTGCCATTTGGGGGATACCTTGGTGTCTCCATTTTCCACCATTTCCCAGAAGGTACAAGGTACTCTGTATTAATTGAGCAGCAAACTTCACACATTGTGGAGTTACAATCTGCTATTTTTGAGATAAAAGACAAAGTGGCTGTAATAGAGATTCAATCAGACTCTTTAAGTATTAAATTTAAATTAGAACAACTTGAGAATGCAACACGAGCAGCAAATTTAAGATTGATTAACTTCCCTAGAGTTTCTACTGTTAGTGCTAGAGATATTTTTCGTGAACATTTGAGGGATATTTTGGATATTCCAGAGGAATCTTTGCCCCCGATGGTAAAAGTGTTTTATTTGTCTTCTGGTAAAAAAAAATACCTTCTTCAGGGGGGACTGCTGAAATACAGAATGCCAATATGGCCAAATGGCACACAGGGGCAGCTCTATAATGAGGCCGAGTGAGGCAGTGGCCTCAGGTGGCAACTTTTTGGGGGCGGCAAGAAGTTCCCCCAAAAAGCCCGCCTCACTCGGCCTTAAAAAAAAAACCCGATGAGAGGAGCTGCTGCCGCCATGGCACAAGCAGAGTGAAGTGCCCCGTGGCCTCCCCAGCAGAGCCCTCCTATCTCCCTCAGCGCCGGCTTTTCAGAGCCACGAAGGGAAAGTTTCCCTTTCTCGCGGCTCTGTTAAGCCCGCTGGCCATTCCCATTAGCGGCGGCGGGCTTAAAAGAGTTGCAAGAAAGGGAAACTCTCCCTTCATGGCTCTAAAAAGCCGGCGCTGAGGGAACTAGGAGGGCTCTGCCGGGGAGGCCATGACTGTGGGGCACTTCATTCTGCTGCTGCTGTGGCTGTGGTAGCTTCAGCAGCCAGGATTTTTATTTTTCAATTTCCCTGGGGTGGGATGGGTTGCTAGGACTGGAAATGGGCGGAGGGGGGGGGGTTAGGACTGGAAGTGGGCTGATGGGGGGTTAGGACTGGAAGTGGGCTGATGGGGGCTAGGACTGGTAATGGGCTATGGGGGGCTAGGAAATGGGCTGATGGGGGGTTAGAACTGGAAATGGGCTGATGGGGGGTTAGAACTGGAAATGGGCTGATTGGGAGGGGGGCTAGGACTGTTAATGGGCTGATGGGGCGTTAGAACGGGAAATGGACTGATTGGGAAGGGGGCTAGGACTGGAAAAGGGCTGATGGGGGGCTTAGAACTGGAAATGGTTTGATCGAGAGGGGGCCCAGGACTGGAAATGGGCTGATGGACTGATTGGGAGGGGGGCTAGGACTGGAAATGGGCTGATGGGGGGTTAGAACTGGAAATAGGCTGATGGGGGATTAAGAATGGAAATAGGCTGATTGGAAGGGGGGCTAAGACTGGAAATGAGCTGATCGGGAGGGGGGACTAGGACTGGTAATGGGCTGATTGGTGGGGTTAGGCCTAGAAATGGGCTGATTAGGGGGGCTAGGACAGGAAATGGGCTGATTGGGGGGCTAGGACTGGAAATGGACTTATTGGGGGGGTAGGACTGGTAATGGGCAGATGGGGGGCTTGCACTGGAAATGAACTAGGACTGGTAATGGGCTGATTGGGGGGATAGGACTGGAAATGGGCTAATGGGGGAGGGCAGAAGAGTGCTGCTGGCCCTGGAAGAAAACTAGGGGCTAGGACTAGGGCTACAAATGGGCTGATGCGGGAGGATGGTAGAATAGGTCTGGAAGGGAGCGTATAATGAGAGGGTCTGCCAGGGGAAGGAGGGGGGCAGGAAGGGAGCTGACACGGGAGAAGGAGAGGGGCTGGAAAGGAGCTGACACGGGGGACAGAGGAGGCTGGAAAGGAGCCGATACCTAGGATGTACTGAAGGGGGACTTGAAGGGAGCTGACACTTGGGGATTGGAGTGGTAGGTGGTTGGGTAATGGTTGGGTAATGGGGAGGAGGCTGGAAGAGAGCTGACATGCAAATGGCACTGGAAGGGGGATGGGCAGAGGGTAGGACAACTGGAAGGGAGCTGACTGGGGGGGTGGCACTGAGAGTGGACGTGAGCTGATATCTGGGATGGTATCTGGACTACAAGGGGCTGGACAGTGGGGAAGGAGGGGGACTGGAAGGGAATGGACACCAGTGGCAGTCGTGGGAATGCAAGGTGGTTGACATTGGAAGGTACTGGGAGGGAAGGACTGGAAAAGGGGCTCATACTGGGGAGGGTTACTGGAAGTGGAAATGGGCTGATGGAAGGAAGTGAAGAAAACAAAAGAGATAAGAAATGGCAGATGGACCATGGACCATAGACCACAGAAAGAGAGCTAAGCGAAGATAGGAAAGCAGAAGCCTCAGCGCGGGACCAGCATGATCAGAGAATAAAATGGTCAGACAGCAAAGGTAGAAAAATAATTTTATTTAATTTTGGACTTTGTGCTACTTTTATATTTTACACAGTATTGGGGAACTGCATCTCTTATTTATCTGATGTTGCACTGCATGTGGACTCTGGCTTCTGGGGCTTTCAATTTAAATTTTGTCTACATATTTTTATTTTTACTTTAGATTGTGGTTACTTATTCTGTACTTGGTGAAGGTCGATGTGAGTGTGTGACTGAGGTCAGGTGTTCTGTTAATATGGAGTTTGTACATAAAGATCTATACTATACTGTAGTAATTTGACTTGTTCAGCTTTTCAAATAGGTGTATGGATGTTCCACGGCCCACTGATGCTTTTTTTGGATGGGCTCCTTATGTGAGTTTTGGAAGTTTGTGCTGATATGGTATGGTATGGTAGGTTTGCTCTGTGTTGTAGGGTTTTATATTAGTTTACAATATGCCTGGTACTGGAGAATAGTGGTGGTGACTGTTGTTAGTGAGATGATCAGAATCCGATTTTTTTTTTAAATATTGATTTCTATGGGTGAATGTCCTGGTTCTGCTCTACACCTACTGTGGATGCAAAATATATGTTGAAAAAGAAAAAGCAAGAACAATAACGCAGTTTATAACAACAAAATAAAAAGTAGTTATAATTTAGTTTTATAAACTGTGCTGTTGGTTTTTGCTGTCTTTTAGTTCCTTGATGTGCAAGCGGGACCATACCTAGACCTGTGCAAGCGGTGCAGCCGCACAGGGCAGAAAGGCTTGGGGGCGCATTTCGGCTGTCTGCTGTTGCCCTGCCGCCGCTGGCAGGACAATAGCAGGCAGCCGAAATGCACTCCAAGCCTTTTCGCAGCACTTTAAGCAGGTATGGTCCCTCCCTCCTCTGACACGATGTCAGAGTAGGGGGGGGACAGATCTGCTTAAAGTGCGGGTGTCTTTCAGATTGGGCGCATTCCCCCCTCTTCCTCCCCATACCTCCGTCCAGCGCTGCCTGCTCTTTCCCTGCTGCCGGAGCCACTGTGAAAAAATCAGAGGGCGGCAGCAGCGGGGAAAGAGCAGGCAGGGTGGGAGAAGGGGGGGGGCGTGCACCCGAGCTGCAATTCGCACAGGGTGCGATTGCAGCTCGATACGGCCCTGTGTGCAAACATCTTGCATTTCCTCCATATAATCTAATCGGCTTTTTGGTTTGGTTCAGTCTCTGATTGGATTTCTGAAAAAGCACCGCCCCCCTCTAAGGTGGGGGGGGGGGGCCATTTCATACTTTGCCTCAGGCAGCAGATTGCCTTGAGCTGCCGCTGGGCCCCTTGTATGTTATACTTACCAGTAACCATTTCACCAAATTTGTTGATTTAGCTATACAATGCCTAGCACTCAGTGACATCATTGAATTTATGTTGGCCCCTAAACCTCTCCTTTGTCTTGTGTGCTTTGTAAACACTGCTGGGAGGGTAGACTAGCTGATCAAATCATCACAGCAGTGTCTATTTCCTGTACTTGTTTGTTTTTCAGATGACAATGAATAAAAACTTTTGAAAGGCTATTTCTGATTCAGGTTAAGAAAGAACGCAGGGAACTGTGTGAATTGAAGAGAAAGACTAGTTGCAGAAACCTATTTGCAGATGGCAAGGGTGAAGTCTCTGCAGAGTTGAAACAGAAGAGTAAATCTGTTTATACTAGTAGACCAAAACGAGAGAATGGAAACTTCTGTCTTTAGTAACTGTCCCTCAGGTGCTACTCCTTTCAACAAATGTATCTCCTGGAAGTAGGAGGCAATTATGTAGGAGAGAAATCTAAACCTTTTGTTCTTTCCATCCAGCAATCAGAACCCTGGTCTCTTAGGTTCATACTTACCTTGTTCTTGTTGCTCAACTCTATCATAACCCAGGACTAATCTTCTCTTCTCGAGTGCAAGGAGCACTTCAACAGGTGAACAAGAAAGGAATCCATTTAGAGGTTGGGGATTACACAGGAAGAAAGTAAGTTTATAATAGTGCCTACGCTTTGTGATGGAGAAAGTGCCTATTTTTGCCTATTTTATAAAAGACAAATAGGGTCAGACCAAGGGTCCATCAAGCCCAGTACACTGTTGGAAACCCTTGGTCTGATTCAGTATGCATATCTTATGTTCTTACACCTACAGGCAGGTGCAAGGATTGGAGATACTCTAGGTGGGTCCTCCATCCTACCATCCCCCCATATGGCTCCCCCACAGCCCCTTTGCCCTCATTGCCACTGCTTCCACCCCTCTCTAGGGCCTGCAGCACTGGTAATAACTCCCAAACCATGATGCAGCGCTTACAAACACACTCCGGTCCTGCATCGCGGTTTCTTTCTCTTACTTTCTGCCTTTTCCTTTCTCCCAACGCAGTTTCCGGTTTGCATAAATCCTGCAGAAATCACACTTAGATTGAAGGCGTGGACATTACCAAACATTAGCATATATTTTACACCTGTATGCAGGCATGTATTTTATTAAATATGCATGTAACTCACAACTCCACCCATGCTACACCCAAACCCCTCCCCTGAGCTTGCCCACACTACAAATAGTGCAAAAAGGTGCTTTCTGCACTATGCATACTTTTGGGCATTTCCTTTTAATAAGTGGTCTTTCCTGTATGTAAACCAGCCTTTACACCTAGTAAAGCTTTATAAAATTTCCCCAGAATGTGCATAAGTAAAAAGATCTGTAACAATGTCAAAAATGCAGATTCAGTGTTATGCTCATGGGGATTTGGAAATAGACTTTGGTCTTGGTTTTTAGATGTTTCACTGTTCTTGGTATGCTCTTGGTTTTCTGTGTGTGTGACTGTTTTTATGCTTTGTGAATTCCTGCAATGTTCCCTTGACTCAAACGGTGGTCGAGCAAATTTCTAATAAATAAACATTCTAATTATCTCTAAAAACATCAGAACCCTGGAAGAACTCTACGGTTCTGGTTCTAGAATGTTAAGTTATTCTTAAGCTACTTGAGATAGCTATAAAATTCTGCAAGAGATTTAATAAAATGAAGACCACTGAGCAAAATGTCTTTGCAGCTGAATGTCAGTAAAAGAGAAAATGATGATAAATTGGAGCAGAGTAGTAAAATGTCACTGGCTATGCCTCACTTATTCCTTTCTCCCATCGCACAGTTATCAGGTCTTCATTTGTCTCGTCTCTGTTTAACCCTCCTCTACTGCACATCCGGCGCATGACAATCAATAGCCCTCATATGGGCTGCTATGGTAGCAGGAAACCTATGTGGGTGTGGGGGAGGGAATGAGGCATTACAGAGACTGAGACTGCACATTGGCTTCAAGGCCCTGCACTGAGCATTTTGCAACGTGCTACTGCTTCTGCTCCCGTGCCCGGCAGCGGCAGAAGACAGAGACAGCCCGAGATGTGGGGGGAAGATCTGGGCATCAATGCTGATAATTTCCTGGTTCGGGGGACTAGAGGACTTTCTTCCCACCTCATATACGTGTCAAACATTTCTGGGGAAACACAACCTCCAGAGATGATGACAGACAACTAATCAACCCACAAGTTGAACAAGAGTATTACAATCAAAATGATACAACAGTGTGAAATATAAAGACAAGTCTTAGGGGAACCCTTAAAAACATATATACAAAGGTCTTAATATTTTATACACTGTTATATCAATTTGATTGTAATAAATACTTTTAATCAGCTTGTGTTTCATTGTTTGTGGCCCATGGTCAATTTCTCTCCGCACTTTGTTGTCACCCATTTTTCTTGTGGAAGAGATCTTTCTATTTGTGGTTTGCATGAATGAAGATTGATAAAAGTGGAATGCCTTCCAAGAACTAGAAGGTTCATTAAAAGGTTTTGTGGAAACAATTGAAATGGAGGAACTATTTTCAAAGATACAGTGATGCAGGGTGATTGAGCTATACCTGTTAACAAGTGACATGTGAAGTGGGATTTTAGAAGGGATGTCTAGGAGAAATCCTGGCCGTCCAGAGCATCACCTCCAAAAATCCAGGGAATGGCAGCAGTAAAGGAAGGCACATATAAGTGCCTTCTGAAATCACTCTGTCTCCACCCCAAAAGATGAATGCCCCAGTAAACAGCTCTGGTAAAGGGACTGTGCAGATAGCAAGGCCAGGTATGTGCAAGGTTTAGGCCATTTCAGAAATGTGTAAGTCCCCAAATTGCATGGCTGCAGGAATGTGCTGGCCGGGATATTTCAGAAGGGGGCCATACATCTTACGAGACATGCACATCCCAACAGGCCATTTCAGATAAGCAGACATGCAGTGGCAGCCCAGTAATATAGTTGGACTAGAAATTAATATGCAGGTTTCTTAGGCCCGGAAAAATTTGACTGTGGTGATGACAGCGCATTTTGCTCTTCCCCCTTCAAGTGTTACTGTCATGAAACATGCTCTTTTTGCACCTTAGTTGTGGTCAGGAGCAAGTATAGGGCTAAACATGCTCACGCCATTTTTAAATCGCACCATGATGTGCATCTCTCTTGCACTGCCCAGGCTATGCCTCCATCAAGCACCAGAAATTTCCATATACCCAGCTTTCTAAATTAGGTCTAGAGATGTCTCTAAGATTTGTGCATCTAAATGCCCATTTTCAGACACCAAATCACACATAGAGCTTCAAAAATGATGTTTTTATAATTGGAGATATTTTGTGAGTGACTTTGATTTTTTTAAATAAACTTCACTAGGTTCAGAACCATCTTTAGGCCTGGACTGAGTCTTTTTGCCATGAAAGGATTGGAGAGTATGAACCAAGAATGCAATAGGCTCTGCAGTGAATACTCGTCCTGCCCCAAGGAGCCCCAAGAGTTGGGTCTTCAGGGTGAGTCTGGTTCCTTTACATTGTGCCCCTGGACTGTTTTATAGCATTTCCAGCTTGGCAGGGATTACACTGGTTACATATGAAGGAGATTTTAAATAGGATGTGGAGAGGGGAATGCCTCTCCATGTCCAGGGGGAGCAGTGATTTTAAGAAAATGCAGAGGTGAAAAAAAAGTTGAAAACCAACCCCACATATGTGTGAGAGAAGCCTCTTAAAATCACTACTTCTACTGTTAAGGCAAAACCCAGATCAGCGCCACAGGTCTAGCTCCCATGATTACTCCCCTGAATTTCGTCCTTCCCCCTGTGCTGGTTCCAGACCTCAGTCTCCTCTCCCATCTCCTGAAGCAAACAGCCAGAGCTCCATACTCCCCACCCCCCCCCCCCCCCCAAGCAGAACTGATCCTCCCAAGACCTCCCCCCAAAAGCACATACGATCTCCCCAAGGGCACCCCCCCAAAGCACATACGATCTACAAAGGATCCCCACTGGAAATAATATCCCCCTACCTGACCCCCATGGCAACTCAGGCCCTCTTAGTGGTCCCCTCCTCAGTAGACCGTCCACCCCCAATCCCCATTTTTGGGGTTACTGGGGATCATTGGTGATTAGGTGGATCTAGAGCAATATTTCAGCATACAATCTTGAGCAGGCACATTATAATAAATGACCTATACATCTTATATTAATATTATAATATAAAATGTATTTTTAACAGATCTTTCATCAAAGATCTTTGCCATGAGAGGAGGGACAGGGGAGATATGTTTCAGACCTATAAATACGTGAAGGGAAATAATGAACAAACAAACCTCTTCCAAAGACGGGGAAGCTGTAAAACTAGAGGGCATAACAGGAAGCTGCAAGGTGGTAAATTGAAAGGCAATGTCAGGAAATACTTTTTCACAGAAAGGGTAGTGGATGCTTGGAATGCCCTCCCGATGGAAGTGGTGGGGACAAACATGGTGACGGAATTCAAAATGGCATGGGACTGGGACAGACACAGTGGATCCCTTTACAGCAACAGGATAAAATCAAAATAAACTAAACCATCTAATTTCTCAACAAATAGGGGTGTCCTATATGGAGTGGTGGGTTCACCCCTAAACAAAGACATGGGGAGGGGTGGCCTGCACAGAGTGGCAGGTGCACCTACTCTTGCCATCGTACTGGGCAGACTAGATGGACCATATTGGTCTTTATCTGCCGTAATTTACTATGTTTCTATGTAAATTATTCAGAACAGTTTTTTATATTTTATATTTTTATATTCAAAGACGGCCATTCAACAGGATCAGGAGATCTAATCAAGCAAACACTCTAGAGATCCCCAACATTCTAACTAAGTGCAAAAAGGCTACTGCCAATAGAGCCTTCTCCCTATTTGCACCCATGACCTGGAATGTCCCCCCCACTGAGCTCCGTTCCACCCCAGACCTATTGTCATTTAGAAAAGCCCTCAAACAACACCTTTTCCTCATCCATTACCCAGAATCCAATCCCAGAAACAATCACCCATCCTCACATCCTACACCCTACTCCACCCCACCCAAAATCCAACACCATAAAGAAAATGACTAGCTCTACCACCATATCCCCTCTCTTATTTATTATTGGTACTGATCACACATCTTATTGATTAAACCTCTTATAAATATGTTGAAACCAAGCTATACTATATGTATAATTTCTCACCATACTATATGTATAATTTCTCACCATACTCCATGAATAATTACTCTGTAATTAGTTACCCCTGTTACCTCCAGGTTATCTCGTCCATGTTCAATGTAAAAACTCAATTGTCGTGTGACATTGCAGTATGTTGTTTTTTTTTGTTCAATTGTAAACCGCACTGATTTTAATAGCGCGGTATATAAGAGAAGTAAATAAAATAAATAAAAAAATAATAAATATTAAAATGTCTTTAAACGCCACGGATACATGCTCCAAAGTTACATGCCCAAAGGGGCAAGTCTTGCCTCTTTGGAGTCCCTTTAGAGCATGGAGGAGTATAGAGGAGCCTTGGGCTCTTTTGAATGGGGAAGTGTAAGAAGAAGATTTCAACTACTGGGTCCAAAACGGCTGCAAAAATAGTGGGCTCTATGGATTCACATTCAAAATCTATGGAACCGTTAATGAAAGCTAGTATGCCCCTGTGGACTGTAAGGACTCTCTCTTCCGTGAGTACATCAGTCTCCTCTCCTTCTCTTAGGGATATGTTTACTAATCGGTGGTAGTGGCTTCTGTGTGATATCGGAGCCGTGGCCCCAGGGCCGCAGCTCCAATATCGCACAGAAGCTGCTACCGCCGATTAGTAAACATACCCCTTAGTATACATGGTTCTTTAACCCCTCCCAACATAGGAAGTAATATATGCCTGACCTTAATTTTGGGATGGACACTGGGGTTCAGTCAAGACCTCCTCTCCTGCCTGATTCATTTCTATGCTTGGAGCCACCAGATTCCAGAGTCTCTGCGCTACCTCAGCCATTTGAATTTCTTCGTGTTCAGGATCAAGTTCAACCTCCTGGTGATATTTCTTAAGAAACATTTGGCAGGTGGTGATGCAGACAGAACTTATCCTGCAGTCATCTCTTAAAAAAAAAAAAAAAAGTTGTCTACCTTTTTGAAGGAGATGGTTGCTACCCTTGCGGAGCATAAGGCTGAGGTATCTGGTGTTGCAACTCATTGCGGCAAACTGGAGTCTTAGATTACAGTGTTGCAGGATGTTTTTGCCTCTGTTACCCAAGATTCATTGAATATAAGGCAAGAACAAGAGTTCTTAGACAATATTATGCGCTCTAGAAATGTATGTTTCTTGAATTTTCCTAGAACTCATTTTCTTTCACCTGCGATATTATTTACAAAGTATTTGAAAGATGTTCTCCTGCTGTCTAACCCTGAAGAGATTCGATTATCTAAATTATATTATCTTCCAAAGGGAGTAAAGGAGTCTCCCGGGGGTTCAGCAGACAGTGGACAAGATCTTGACTGTTTAAATGTTCCTAGCTTGGATTTGTCAGAGATTTTAGAATCATCCATGGAAGAAATTCCTACACGGGTGACTGTTCTGGTTTCCTTTGTTGTAAAAGCAGATAAAGCTCAAATTTTTTGTTCGTATTTTGCTAAGAAGCATGTGAAGTATTTTGGTCAATGAATACAGATATCTCCAGATGTTTCACGGGAAACTCAGAGACGTAGGAGAACTCCCTTAGAGTTCAAGCCTAAGATCTTGGCTCTGGGGGCCACCTACTTCTTAAAGTGCCCATGTAAATGTCTTATCTCATATCAGGGTAAAAGATATGTGTTTCTTGAAGTAAGTCAAATAGAAACTTTCTTACAGGGGAGGGGATGATGGTTATGTGATGTTTGCTTTTTTTTATTGCTTTGCTTCCTGGATTATGTAAAAAATGTTTTCATTGTTATTTTTCTTTGATAATCCTATTTTCTAATTTTTCAGTACACTATTCTTGATGTAGGCTTGAGTATAAGGACTGTTATCATATTTTACTTCTTTGTTAACTATATAACTTTACAAATAAATAATTTAAAAAAATAATAATTTTCTTTAAACAATTTTTATCTTAAAAAGATGTACCAATCACATCCACGATCAAAATTAGACACATAAATACTTTTTCATCAAGACAATGATCAAAAGAAACAAAAGGATACGATTATAAAGTTTCATACATTATAATAAAACAACTATACAAAATTATAGCACTCTCAGGTTATATTGGCTCAATGATAGTGTGCCACACCAAAATGTGCTGAAAAATTAATTAATATATTAAATCATGTTATATATTACAAAAGCAATTCTCATCTGAGTTTTGTACCTTTGATGAAGGCCGTGTGCTGAAACATATCCATGTAGGGTCTATTATTGCTGGTTATGTATGTATTTGACTTGTTTATTTTATGGTATCATTGGGTTTTATATGATTTTATTATAATTATCTATTTTTGTCATCATTGGCTTGTTTTTATTCACCTCACTGTGTGACTCCTGTGTATCTGTGTGGTGATATCTCTCTTTCTATATACCACATAGAAAATGATGGCAGATAAGGATTTCATTGTCCATACATACTGCCTTCATTTCTGTTACATAACTACAGGGCCTTTGATTTTTCTACACTTCTTTGCATCTAGGGATCTTCTGTGCTTATTTCATGCTTTTGTAAAGTCCGCTATCATTTCTGTTTCCACTACCTCCCTTGGGAGCTCATTCCATGCACCAACCATCATTTCCATGAAGAAATATTATGTGAAGTTGCTCCAGAGTCTCTTCTTGGAGCCTAATATGATGGCTTCCTATTCTACAGTATTCTTTTCTCCCAAAAATATTTATTGATTGCTTACTCAATCAAAAAACACGATCTACTGTGGCTCGACAATAATATATCAGAAATGGAGACCATTAACAATAAACTTTATATGGGGCAATAATCAAACATCAGCATTATGAAATATTGAGGGATTCAAATCAGGTACACTTTATAGCTATTTAAAAATTTGACAAGATGTGCATATGTTCCTCATGTAATAGTGTTCAGTTAGATCTAATTTTTGGTTGTGTTTTTGTATATATTTAGCACGCACGTTTTCAGGAGATCAAGATGAGTTACATTCAGGTACAGTATGCAACAAATGAGATCTGGAAAATCACTAGAGCAGTTAGAGGTCACATTACCATAAATTTGTAGGACCATTAGAGGTCTCAGCTATGCAGAGGCGCAGAACACAAGGGGTCTCTACTTTTCTATCTTCGTCTCTTTGAGGTGCCTCTGTCATACTGTGTTGTCTCTAGACAAACAATTCGAGGAGACATCAAAGGGGGAAAGCTAAGTATGGAAGGCGGCAAGCCACACATTACACCCACCCTCATAGCATCCCCCCCCCTGCCCACACACACACATTTTAAAGTGGTTATAAAAGGCTTTAGAAGAAAAAGTCCCAAGGGTCTCATATGCCATAAAGAATCCCCTGGCCAGTTTCAAATACCCAGTTAAACTACCATTAAAGTTATTTAATGGCATCATTCACTCTCTTATCACACAGTTTTGTTATCTTTAGATCATCATTACCAAGGTTGGATGTCTAATGATAGCTGAAAATCCACTTCTTTTTTGTGTTTTTTCACATGAAAGATTAGCCCATAACATCAGCTGGAACAGTAGTAAGTTTGGCCTATAACAGGAAGAATGGATAGATGGAAGGAGCTTTAAAACATTTCAGTACCTACAGAAACAATTTCAGGGAGTCAGATCCTGACAGTCTAAGGATTCTCTAGAATGCTGGGCTCAAACAACTTACAGTTCAGGTACTGTCGGTGGGTAAGATGCCCAGAAGCCCTACATCTTATTAGTAACTAAGGCAATGGAGAGTTAAGGTTTCTATGACTGAAAAAAAAATTGAATATAATTTTCTCCCACCTTGTGCAATATCAGAATCCAATTATGCCCACATTCCCACACTGTACAGAAAAGGGTGGTGACTTCCAGTATGAGCGCAGTGGAGGACAGATGCATCTAAGAGAGCTCCGTCTATCCATCCCCCCCCCCCCCCAAGCTGGAAACGGAAGAAACTAAGGGTGGAATTCCTCCTCACTGAGTGTCATGATGCCAAAGACAGTGAGACTAAACCCACTAAAACGATTGCAGAAATATATGCGACCAAGAACAAGCCGACAGGAATCGCGGAGGTAACAGCACAAGGCCTGGTGTCTCCAGTGTCTTCCACGGCAAGTGTCGAAGACAGCAATGGGGGGAATAATGAAGCGGGCCTTCTCACAATTTTGAAAGACATACGGGGCTGTAAAATTGAAATTGTGAATAAAGTCCTCAGCAAGATAGAAGAAATGTTTGCTGCAGTAGGGGTGAGATTGGAGGAGGCCAAAGCCAGGATCAGCAGCACGGAGGACGCGCAAACGCAGATGGGGAGAGAGGTTTCCCACCTCCAACAACAGCTAGGATGGCTGTAAACAAAGGCTGAGGACATAGAGAATTGTGAGTGGAGGTCAAATGTGAGGATTTTCAGGGTTCCCGAAGGAGAGGAAGGAAGGGACACGATACCCTTTCTGAGGGCCTTGTTTGTGCAATGCTTTCCAGATTGCCTCTCAGCAAAGGCCTATGAAATAGAGAGAGCTCATTGTCCTCGCCCATAGAATAAGCCAGACCATGAGCCTTAATAGTAAAGTTGTTGCATTTTCAAGACAAAGAACACATCATCCAACTGGCAAGGAGAACGGGGCATGTAATATTTAGAAAGTGGCAGGTATCAGTCTTCCCAGATGTGGCAGCGGAGACTATGAGAAGATGCAGGGATCTGATGAAACTAAAAGGCAGCCTCGCCCAAAAGGGCATACAAGTGGCGATATGGTACCTGGCACGATTAGTGTTGACAGAGAACGAGGTGAGAAAATTCTTTAACAGCGCTTAGGCACTAGAGAAACATCTGAAGCTTGGGGTAACAAGTAGAGAGAACTCCCGCACTATCATCATGGACAACAGAGGCAGCACTGGCAGTCGGGAAGAGGAGCAAGCTCTGGGAGAGCATGCGGAAGATCGAGGAGAGCTGGCCACATATACAGAAGAGCACATGAGAGATCCACAGAGGCAAGACAAAATAGCAGAGTCACAGGAAACAACTGATCAGGGGGACTGAACAGGAACGCGAACCTCGGTCGCCGGCCAGCATGAAAACCCAGAAGTGTGGCAGAAATGTGGACTCGGGTGGAGGAGGTAACTAAGTACAAAGCCCAAAACAACAGAATGTAGTCTCAGAATGTAGTAAGATGGGGGAGGGATTGTTGATGGGGGGAGGTATATAATGGGATGAAGAACACTTTGGACTATCCGGGAATGAAAATGGAGAAAAGTGGAATCCAAAGAAGGAGACAAGAGATTTTGAGAACATAAAATATGCCTTGCATTGCATTTTGCAAGATATGCCATATTGGGTCAGACCAAGGTCCATTAAGCCCAGTACCCTGTTTCCAACAGTGGCCAATCTAGGTCACAAGTACCTCGCAGTTTCCCCAAAAGACACAAGTTCCACAAAGTTTGTATTGGGTCAAGCAGTGGATATTCTGGGTCCCCTTCAATAATGGTTTATGGACCTTTCCTCCATGAACTTGTCCAAACCTTTTTTAAACCCAGCTACACTAACAGCTTTTACTATATCCTCCGGTAGCAAATTCCAGAGGTTGATTACACGTTGAGTGAAAATATATTTTCTCTTATTAGTCTTAAATAGGTTACCCTGTAGCTTCATTGGATGCTCCCTAGTCTTTCTATATTTTAATGGTGTAAACAATTGATCTACATTTACCTGTTCCACTCCATTCATTAATTTAATTGACCTCTATCATATCTCTTCTCAGCCATCTCTTTTCCAGGTTGAAGAGCCCTAACCTTTTTAGTCTCTCTTCATAGGGGTATCCTTCCATCCCTTTACCATTTTGGTGACTCTTCTCTGTACCTTTTCTAATGAGGGGGGGGGGGGGGTGGGGAGGAAAGTAATGTTGAAGGTTAAATGTGTTGATTTGTTAAAGTGACCCGGTCTGAACATCGCAGTAGGGAGGAAAGCGGGAGAGTTGGGACAGCAACAACTTGTGTCATGGGGAGTTACATAGTCGCTTCTTGGAATGTTAGGGGAATACACAGCCCTATAAAAAGGAAGAGAATTCTGGCAAGTTTAGCAAGGAAAGATAGAAAGTACATTTTGCCCTCCTACAGGAAACACACCTAACCAGAGAGGAGCGTAAGAAATTAAAAAGTTTTGGATACAACCAGATGTATTGCTCAGCATATAACTCCAAAAAATGAGGGGTAGTGGTGCTCATCCACAAAAGCATTCCCTTTATCCCTGGAGAGGTGGGGGGATGCACAATGGAGGGCAGTCTGGGTGACAGGGAGGATTGATCAAGCAGAGATCTCAATTTGGAATATCTACGCACCCAATGGCCCAAAGGGAAAGTTTTGTCAACACATCATAGAGGAGTTTGCAAAAGTGGCCTGGGGGGATTGGATAATTGGGGGCAATATGAATTTGACTCTGGGGAAGGATAGATCTAACTTCTCACATGAGTCCCATGGTAAGGAAGGGAAGGAGTTGCGGAAATGTTTGAAGAAGTGGGACCTGATAGACATATGGAGGGTAGAAAATGGCACACAGCGGGGATATACATGTTTCTTCTCTAGGTCGGGAGCGTATTCCCAAACAGATTATATCTTAGGATGATGGGAACAGCTGGGAATGCTGAAAGACAGTCAGCTTCACCCTCTTATGATATCCGATCATGGGATCGTGACCTGTCAGTGGCAGCCATCGGAGGATGGAAGAGACAGAGGGTATAAGGCGTGGAGAGCCAATATGCTATTATTGCAGAAAGAAGAGATCTGTAGGCAGCTCAGAGTAGCGTGGAAGGAATATCTCCTCAATGACATGAGTGAGGTAGGAGACACCCTTTGGGACACTGGGAAAGCCTATATGAGAGGCATCTTAATATAAATCAGAGTAAAAAGGAAAAGGGAGAGGGAAAAAGAACAGGAAAGTTTGGCAAGTCTGATAAAAGACCTTCAGACAGAATACAGTGCAAAGGGAGGGGGTAAGGTGTATCGGAAACCGTGTAATGCATGGGCTCAGTTTAATATGCTGGACACCAAGCGGGTGGAAAACTTGTTAAGAGCCACCAAGAGGAATTACATGGAAAGTGGAATTAAAGAAACGTAAGGATAGGCTAGTGGCGGAACTATCCCAGTCGGGAGGGAGGGAGGAGGGTGTATGAGAATGCGGAGATCTGTGAGGAGTTTAGGAAGTTCTATGAGAAATTATATAGTACGGAAGGGGGGGGCTCTGGATCAGGTGGCCCAATATCTGTTGTTGTTAAGTGCCGTCGAGTCAGAGTCGACTCATGGCGACCCTCTGGATAGCTATCCTAAATTGTGTTAGGTCTTCAGTCAGGCGGCTCATTGTTGACAGACTGGTACCCGTAGCTGCTGTTATTGTATCAATCCATCTCATTGTTGGCCTTCCTCTTTTGCATTGACCTTCTATCTTGCCAAGCATGATGTCTTTCTCTAATGGCATTTTCAATAACATCATATGGATGTGAAAGCTGGACAGTGAAAAAGACAGACAGGAAGAAAATTGATGCCTTTGAATTATGGTGCTGGTGGCGAATACTGTGTATACCATGGACTGCCCGAAGAACAAACCAGTCGGTACTAGAGGAGATCAAACCTAAGCTTTCTTTAGAAGCTCAGATGACAAGACTTTGACTTTCATATTTTGGACACATCATGTGAAGAGAGAGATCATTAGAGAAAGACATCATGCTTGGCCCAATATCTAGGGAAGACAAAATTACCCAGGTTAACAGAGGAGGAGGCTGCGGTGATGGGGAAGGCGGTACAGCCAGAGGAGGTGTTAGGGGCAATAAAAACCCTTCCCTGGGGGAAAGCGGCGGGAGAGGATGGTTTGTCCTCCAAATATTATCAAGCTATAGCGGTAGATATTGCACCCCTATTAGCGAGAATTTTTTCATGGGCTCTCTGAGGAGAGCAGCTTCCAAAGACCTTTGTGCATGCGAACATAATAGTCCTCCCAAAGGAGGGGAGGTCACAGGACCACTGTGGTAACTATCAACCAATTGCACTAATTAATTGTGATGCCAAGTTGTTTGCTAAAGTGCTCACTTGGAAATTGGAGGGGGTACTACCACAGTTGATAAATGCAGACCAGACGGGAGTTTGTAAAAGGGAGAGTGATATTCGACAATATGTGTCGGGTGATCAATTTGCTTCATAGATTTAGGGAGAGGAGAGAGAGCGCTCTGCGTGGTGATAAATGCCAAAAAGGCATTTGACAGGGTGGAGTAGGGATTCCTTTTTTCTATTTTGGA
Organism: Ichthyophis bannanicus; assembly: GCA_033557465.1. Taxonomy (NCBI): domain Eukaryota; kingdom Metazoa; phylum Chordata; class Amphibia; order Gymnophiona; family Ichthyophiidae; genus Ichthyophis; species Ichthyophis bannanicus. The sequence continues at coordinate 86,601,629 of CM066043.1, forward strand.
TCATCAATATGGGAGAGGGCTTCAAGCAGTGGATAAGAGCACTATATGCCACTCCAACGGCGCATGTATTGGTGAATAGGCAACGGTCCAGGGAATTTATGTTGCACAGGGGGACGAGGCAGGGGTGCCTCCTATCTCCTATGCTATTCACAATTTTTATAGAAGCACTGGCGACAAGGATTAGGGAAAATGCAGAGATATGCCCAGTAAAAGTAAAAGGGGGGATCCTGTTATATGCGGATGATACACTAATATTTGTCCGAAAGGTCTATTCCCACGTTGGTGTCCGAATTGGACACCTTTGCAAAATTATCAGGTTTTAAGTTCAACTTATCTAAAATGGAAGCGCTGGCCCTGGAAGGGCTGCGACCCCAGGATATCCCAAGATATCCCAGCATTTCCATTCCAATGGGCAAAGGAAGTTATGAAATACTTGGGGGTCAGGACATCCATGGACCCTAAGAATCTGTTTAGGTTAAACTATACCCGATTAGGCAGACTGCATGAGCTCTGTAGTGCTCAGAAAGCCATCAGCTAAGACTATAATTTTCTTTATTATCTCTGCTGGTTTCTAGCTACCAATATAGAGTTTAAGTGTTTGATTTTTGGGGATATCGCTAATATAAGGTTTAAACTGTGGCTATACATTAAGTTTGGGGATAGTCAGACTACTGGGGCCTAGGTATCCATATAATAAAGGGTTATATCTGTTGCACTGCTTGGAGAATAACTTGCTCCCAGGAGAGGGACTGATTGTAGACCATCTCACACCTGGGGACACAATACCAGTCTAAGGCAGACTACATGAGCTCTGGAGTGCTCAAAAAGCCATCAGCTAAGACTATAATTTTCTTTATTATCTCTGCTGGTTTCTAGCTACCAATATAGAGTTTAAGTGTTTGTTTTTGGGGGATATCGCTAATATAAGGTTTAACTGTGGCTATACATTATGTTTGGGGATATTCTGACTTTATGCTTTCCTGTGTAGCCTTGGAGCAGATATCTATGGGTTCCCCAGTTTAGGAACAGCCTACTGGCCAGAGACACTTAGGTTCCCGCCCACTCTACCCCTCATCCCACCCGCTCCAGGGGCTGCATTGCCTATATAGTTGTTGCATACGTTGCCATCTATCCTTTTAACTTGGGTTAAGGCCCGCCCCTTCTTCTTCCTTTCTTCTTCTTCTAAGACTGCTTATTTAGCATGTTGTGTATTCAGTGCAATAACTGCGGTACATTCATTCCAAGACACATCATTTGGAACCTGAGAGCTTATCCTCTGTGCTTCAGGTCAGCTGCCATGCATAAAGAACTGACTCTACTATGGGAAGACCTAGATGCCATGCATAAAGAAGTGACCCTACTGAGGGAGGAACTGGCTGCAATGAAGCACGCCTCTTCTAAGATACAAACTGAACAACGTCCACCACCGCTCCCATAAAGAATCAAACACCCCAGGGGCAAATGGATCACAGTGGGTTCTGGTAGATTGTGACCTGTAACACACAGACATCCTATGCATCAAGATATCCCTGCTTAATGCCTTCTCTGCCTTGGCTAATGAGGATGAGGAACTGAGGGAGGAACTGGCTGCAATGAAGCGCATATCTTCTAAGATGCAAACTGAACAGCGTCCAGCACAACTCCAGCAAAGAATCAAACACCCCAGGAATAAATGGATCACAGTGGGTTCTGGTAGATTGCGACCTGTGACACAAAGACATCCTATATATCAGGAAATATCCCTGCATAATGCCTTCTCTGCCTTGGCTAATGAGGATGCCCAATCCAAAGAAACTGAAGGGCCCTTAAATGAGACAGACAATGCCCAATCTCCTGCTAGAGGACCAAATATGAAGAAAACCTCACTAAACAGCAAATTAGTAATACTTGGAGATTCCATCATCAGAGGCACCAACTTGGCAGCACAGCTCAATGGAGAGAAGATAGTCAAGTGCCTTCCAGACTCTTCAGCCAGCAGGAATACAAACCAAGTTATTGAAGGACTTAGAGCAGAAAGTGAACACAGATGTGGAAGGTCAAGCTCTGGATGTCACCCCCTGCAAAAGCAGAATAACATCAGAAATAGCCACACTTTTAAACCACACATCAAAAACAAGCAGGAAGATGTGGGCAGAACAAAAGCAATGCAAAATACACACAAGCCAGTTAAATCCTGGAAAGCAATGAGCACTAATGCTCAAAGCTTATTTATTTATTTTATTTATTTCCAATCTCTTTTATACCGCGCTATTCAACATCAGTGCGGTTTACAATAAACAAAGAACTACACATTTCCTTAGCTAACAAAGTTCCAGACCTGGAAGCCCTAATGGTGGAAATGGATTTGGACATTGTGGCCATTACAGAAACTTAGCCAAATGAATCACATGATTGGGATATAGCCATAACTGGCTATAATCTATTCAGAAGAGACAGAGAAAATGGAAGAGGAGGAGGAGTAGCCTTGTATGTGAAGGGCAATATTAAAGCTACTGAAATGCAGGGGGCATGGGGAAAAGAAGAAGCGCTCTGGATTGTGTTGGAAAGAGGAGATGGCACTGTCATCCATACTGCTGTAGTATACAGACCTCTGACACAAACTGAAGAGATAGATAACGAATTGATTATAGATATTGCCAAGATAGCCACAAAGGGAGAAGCGATCATATTGGGTGACTTTAATCTACCTGATGTGGATTGGATTACTCCTTCTGCAAATCAGCAAAAAAATTGTGGATGCTCTCCAAGACACATTATTTAGACAAGTGGTGATAGAGCCAACCAGGGAAAGCTCAACGCTGGATTTAGTGCTCACCAACGGTGATAGCATGTCGAATATCTGTGTGGGTGCCCCTGTGAGCAGCAGGGATCATCACACGGTGTGGTTTGAGATAAAAGCTATGGTACAGGCCAATCATAGCAAGCTCAAGGTCCTAAACTTCAAAAACACAAACTTCAATAAAATGGCCAAGTACCTAAAGGAGGAGCTGACAGGGTGGAAGGAGATAAAGGAAGTGTAATTGAAATGGGATAAACTAAAGGTGGCAATAAAAGGGGCAACAGATAAATATGTAAGAAAAGTAAACAAAAATGAGGAGAAGAAAACCTATTTGGTTTTCCAAAGAAGTGGCTGCTCAAATAAAGATGGCTTGGGACGCTGCCTTTGTCACTCTAGATCAGATGGGGCTTAATCACCCCAAAGGTAAATGGGAATGGTTGTTAGTGCAGAAGGCATGTCTGGTGGGTAAGGGGCCACTCCTGCGTAGATGGCGGGAACGAAGCCCTCCTTCCATTTGGGAGTGGCGGAATTACTTCCATCAACTGATGCTTATGGAGTGTAGGGGCGCTAGGGGTAATGTTAAAAGGTGGACCGCCTTTCAGATGCTTTGGGACCCATATATTCATATTCTGAGACCTCGGTGCAATAATGAAGTCCTGGCAAATGGGTAATTAGTGTGAAGTCTTAGTCGTGAGTAGCTTAGGACGAGGAGTTATGAATAGTGGGGGGGGGTTGGCGTTGTAGTGGGTGATGATGGGGGAGGGTGGGAGAGGGGGGAGGCGGGAACGGGGAAGGTGGGGAGAGGATAAAAATAATAAAAGCACCTGTAACCGTGGTTGTCCTCCGTTCTGGGGATAAGCAATAACCCCGGAGGGAGACGGTTGAATGTTTTGTCTGTTACCTGTTCATTGGTGGTTTATAAATAAAGATATTAAAAAAGAAAAGGAGCAAGCTAAAATAATAATGTGTACATAAAGCCTTGTCACTAAAACAATGCACTATTCTAAAAATAAAACTTGAATCAATTAAAAAAAATAAAAATAAAAAAAATAAAGGCAAAAAACACAGCTTTCACAAAATTCAAAAGCTTGCAAACAGAGGAACACAGAAATGAACACAGGATCAAACTCAAAGAGACAAAGAAAGAAATAAGGAAAGCAAAATCAAAGGCAGAGGAAAAGATGGCTAAAGATGTGAAGTGTGGCGACAAAACTTTCTTCAGGTATATTGGAGAAAGGAAGAAGATCAGAGGTGGAATTGCCGGACTCAGAAGTGCTGGGAACGGACTCGTGGAAAGTGACACTGAAAAAGGGAAATTGCTAAACGAATACTTCTGCTCTGTTTTTACTAAGGAAAGTCCTGGAGAAGGACGACCAGTGACTCCCAAATATAAAACTGGGAATGAAGTAGATACCACACCATTCACAGAAGATGATGTGTTAGAACAACTTGCAAAACTGAAAGTGGACAAGGCCGACCAGATGAGATACATCCCAGGATACTGAAAGAGCTCAGAGAGGTTTTTGCAGGGCCATTAAAGGATGTTTTCAACAGATCCTTGGCAGGGGCAGCCCAAGGGGGGTACGGGGCCATGTGCGGAGACTCGGTGTGGGGCCTCATTTGCATAAATATTTGCATAATGTTACCATACACTAACTTTTAGTAAACATGCCTCTTAATGAGTGTATGGATAAAGAAAGACTAAAAGATTTCTACATTACTATAATCCAGTGACAACTGCCAGGCACATTAGGAACTACTACAAACACTGCCCATTTAGAACACATAGCAAACCCGCCGTATCATAACAGCACTACCAGGACTCACAAAGCACAAGACCCTACCTATCAAAAGGCAACACTACAAATATTAAACCAATACATTTCAGAGAACAACAATACATGACCTATTGGGGAAAGAGAACAAGTGGCAATGTCAAATAGGAATTACATAAACAGAATAGCTCAGCTCAGTTACACGTGCAGAACATAGACCGTCACCAAACAAGAAATCACAATGTAGAAACAGGAAGACAATAATTAAACTGGGAACCCCAAAAGCCCAACAACACTGTAGAAATAAAACTATAAATTAATTTCCTCTTGTACTAAACAAAGCGCAGACGTTAATGATGCACATTTCCCAGAGCTGTCATATTTCAGTTAATAAATTCAATAAAGAGATATTTTTCTACCTTTTGTGCATTTTTTTTCATTTGCAATTGCTCCAGCCACTTTATTCTGGTTTCTTCGTGTCTTCTGCTAACTCTCCATCGTCTGCTGTCCATTTGTCCTTTCTTCACTCTTCTAGTTTTTTTCCATTCTCTCTCTACATCTGCTTTAACATACTAATCTTTCTCCTTTTGCTCTTTCCTCATTCCTATTTCATCCACTCAAATTTTACCCCGCCATCCTCAATCCCCACTTACTCTCCCAATATCCGGCCAATTGTAGATTTGTCTTCCCTCCCACACAAAATATTTTTTCCCTCTCCATTTCACTCTCCCAACTCTATCCCATTCTAATGTCTTGTCAGACAAATCTGATTGATTTCTTTGACTGGGTGACCAGGGAGTTGGACCGAGGGAGAGCTCTAGATGTGTATTTAGATTTCAGTAAAGCCTTTGACACTGTTCCTCACAGGCGACTTATAAACAAACTGAGCACCCTAGGGATGGACCCTAAAGTTACTGCTTGGGTTAGAAATTGGTTGGGTGGGAGGCGACAAAGAGTACAAGTTAATGGAGCTCACTCTGAGGAGAAGGATGTTACCAGTGGTGTGCCCCTGGGATCTGTCCTTGGTCCAATTCTTTTTAACATCTTTGTTAGTGATATAGCGGAAGGGCTGTCGGGTAAGGTTTGCCTCTTTGCGGATGATACCAAAATCTGCAATAGAGTAGACACCCAGGAAGGTGTAGATAACATGAGGAGGGATCTAGCTAAGCTTGAAGAATGGTCTAGAATTTGGCAGCTGGGATTTAATGTTAAAAAATGTAAGGTCATGCATTTGGGCTGCAGCAATCCAAGGGAGCAATACAGTATAGGAGGTGAAGTACTTTTGTCCACTAAAGAAGAGTGGGACCTAGGCGTGGTTGTGTCTGATGATCTTAAAGTAGCTAAACAGGTAGAAAAGGCGATGGCAAAAGCTAGAAGGTTGCTTGGGTGCATACGGAGAGGAATGGCTAGCAGAAAAAAGAAGGTGATAATGCCTTTGTATAAGTCTTTGGTGCGACATCATTTGGAGTATAGTATGCAATTCTTGAGACCGCACCTTCAAAAGGATGTGAACAGGATGGAGTCGGTGCAGAGGGTGGCTACTAAAATGATTAGTGGACTTCATTATAAAGCATATGAGGAGAGACTTAAGGATCTTAATATGTACACCTTAGAGGAAAGTCGGGATAGAGGTGATATGATTGAGATGTTTAAATACCTCTGTGGCATAAATGTTCAGGGAGAGAGCCTCTTTCAATTGAAAGCAAGTTCTGCTACGAGGGGACATGGGATGAGGGTGAAGGGAGATAGATTCAGGAGTGATATGCGGAAATATTTCTTTACGGAAAGAGTAGTGGATCCGTGGAATAGTCTCCCAGTGGAGGTGGTAGAGATGAGGACAGTAACTGAATTCAAAAATGCATGGGACCAACACAGAGGATCTCTAAACGTAAAAAGTGGACTGTTGTAGTTGTTGATATGGAAGGACAGATTGATAGGCCATGTGGTCTTTTTCTGTCATCATGTTTCTATGTTTCTATGTTTCTAATCCTCCCCCAACATCAGCTCCCTTCTAGTTCCAGCCCCACCCAGCATCTGCTCCCTTCTAGTCCCCGCATCAGCCCATTTCCAGTCCTAGCTCCCCCATCCGAGTCCCTCCATCAGCTCATTTCCAATCCCAGCCCCCCATCAGCCCATTTCTAGTCCTTTCCTAGCCCCACCATCAGCCCATGTCAAATCCTAGCTCCCCTCCACTCAGCCCATTTCCAATCCAAGCCCATCATGAGCCTACTTCCAGTTCTAGCCCCTCCATGAGTCCATTTCAATCCAAGCACCCCCAACAGCCCATTTCCAGTCCTATCCTAGCCCTCCATCAGCCCATTTCCTGTCCTAGACCCCCCTCACTCAGCCCATTTCCAGTCCTAGCTCCCTCCCCTCACAGCCCATTTCCATTCCAAGCCCCCCCTACCCATCAGCTATTTGTAGTTTAAGCCTTCCTTCCACTCAGCCCATTTCCATTCCAAGCCCCCCCTCCCCATCAGCTATTTGTAGTTCAAGCCTTCCTTCCACTCAGCCCATTTCCATTCCAAGCCCCCGTCCCCATCAGCTATTTGCAGTTCAAGCCCTCCTTCCACTCAGCCCATTTCCAGTCCTAGCCACCACCCCAGCCCATTACCAGTCCTAAGCCCCCCATAACCCATTACCAGTCCTAAGCCCATCAGCCCATTTCCAGTCTTAGCACCCCCATAGCCCAATACCAGTCCTAACCCCCCCATCAGCCCATTTCCAGTCTTAGCACCCCCATAGCCCATTACCAGTCCTAACCCCCCCCATCAGCACATTTCCAGTACTAGCCCCCCCATAGCCCATTATATCCTAACCCCCATCAGCCCATTTCCAGTCCTAACCCCCCCATCAGCCCACTTCCAGTCTTAGCCCCCCCATAGCCCTTTAGTAGTCCTAACCACCCCATAGCCCATTACCACTCCTACCCCCCCCCCCCCAAAGCCCATTACCAGTCCTAACCCCCCTCCCCCCATCAGCCCTGATAGATTAAAAAAAACCAAACTGGCTGCTGCTGCCGCTGCCGCCGTGGCAGCGGCAGAATCAAATGTCCCGCCGTGGGGCCCCGCCTGCCCGGCAGAGCCTCCCTTCACCATCAGCTCCTGAGTCCCTCCCAATGCGCAGGCTTTCAGAGCCGTGAGAGTTTCCCTTTCTTGAGAGGTCAGAGAAGCTCTCGCGGCTCTGAAAGCCTGCGCATTGGGAGGGACTCGGGAACTGATGGTGAAGGGAGGCTCTGCCGGGCAGGCGGGGCCCCGCGGCGGGACATTTGATTCTGCCGCTGCCACGGTGGCAGAGGCAGCAGCAACCGGTTTGGTTTTTTTTCTACTTGTGTAATGAAGAATGTTTTTTGCGCGGGGCCCCCTGAAACGCAGGGCCCTGTACAAAAAACATTCTTGCTCAATGGATGGGCCGGCCCTGATCCTTGGAAACAGGAGAGGTTCCTCAGGACTGCAGAATGGCTGATGTCGTACCTCTACACAAAATTGGTGACAGGGAAGAAGTGTCAAACTACAGGCCTGTGAGCCTTACCTCAGTGGCGGGAAAAGTAATGGAGGCGCTCCTGAAAGAGCGAATTGTGAACTTTCTAAAAGCCAATAGTTTGCAAGATCTGAGGCAACATGGTCTTACCGAAGGACAATCTTGCCAAACAAATCTGATTGAGTTCTTTGACTGGATGACCAGGGAACTAGATCAGGGGCATGCGATGGATGTCATCTACCTGGATTTCAACAAAGCCTTTGATACTGTTCCTCATAAGAGGCTTATCAATAAACTCAGTAGTTTGGGGATAGATCCCAAGATGGTAAATTGGATCAGAAATTGGTTGACTGACAGACGACAAAAGGTGATGGTACAAGTAGCTCACTCGGATGAAAGGAAGGTGATTAGCGGGCTGCCCCAGGGGTCGGTCCTGGGCCCGGAACGGTGCAATGTATTTGTGAGTGATATTGCTGAAGGACTGCATGGAAAAGTCTGTCTATTTGCAGATGACACAAAAATTTGCAACAAAGTGGACTCCCCCGAGGGAGTGGTTAACATGAGGAATGATCTACAAAAGCTGGAAGAATGGTCTAATGCTTGGCAATTAAGATTTAATGCAAGGAAGTGCAGAGTCATGCACTTGGGAAGCAGAAATCCAAGGGAAATGTATGCGATAGGGGGCGAGAGATTGGTGTGTACGGATCAGGAGAAGGACCTTGGAGTGATTATTTCTGAAGATCTCAAGGTGGCAAAACAGTGCGACAAGGCAGTGGCAAAAGCCAGGAGGATGTTGGGCTGCATACGAAGAGGAATTACCAGCAGAAAGGAAGAGGTACTTATGCCACTGTACAAGTTACTGGTGAGGCCTCACTTGGAATACTGTGTTCAGATTTGGAGACCATATCTTGCAAAGGATGTAAAAAGACTGGAAACTGTTCAGAGGAAGGCAACCAAAATGATTTGGAGCCTGCGTCAGAAGCCTTATGAGAAGAGACTTGAAGACCTAAACATGTACACTTTGGAGGAGAGGAGGGACAGAGGAGATATGATTCAGACCTTTAAATACTTAAATAATGAACAAACAAACCCCTTCCAAAGACGGAGAAGCTGCAAAACTAGAGGGCATAAGATGATGCTACAAGGTGGTAAATTGAAAGGCAATGTCAGGAAATACTTTTTCACTGAAATGGTGGTGGATGCTTGGAATGCGCTACCGATGGAAGTGGTGGGGGCAAATACGGTGACGGAGTTCAAAAGGGCATGGGACAGACACAGTGGATCCCTTTACCAGCAACAAGAAAATATCAAAATAATCTGAACCATCTAATTCCTTAACAAATAGGGGTGTACTACAAGGAGTGGTGGGATCACCCCTAAACAAAGACATGGGGAAGGGGGGCCTGCACAGAGCGGCAGGTGTACCTACTCTTGACATCGTACTGGGCAGACTAGATGGACCATACTGGTCTTTATCTGCCGTCATTTACTATGTTACTAAAAGGGTGGAGGAGAAGATGGAGAATTGGGGCAGCTGCACCTGAGCTGGATGGGTAAGGTTGCCTCCCTGAAAATATCATCCCCAAATTCCTCTTTACGTTCGCACAGCTCCCGATTCCCATTAATATGGCAAGAATTGGGGTATGGAGGGAAAACTAGTATAATTCATGTGGGGGAAGAAGAAAGCAAGGGTGGAAATGAAAAAGCTGGTTAAACTGAAGGAGCAAGATGGGATCAGGTTCTCCTCATTAAGGTAGTACTACAGAGTCTTCTTAAGGCCTTGAGGGGACATTATCTCAGAACAGTGAGGCTACATGGGTGGGCTATCCTGGCACCGCAATCGATTTTTGAATGGTCGGAGGGGGTAGAGAGGGAGGGGATGGGGGGATCCAGAGGGTCGCCCTTCCTCAGGGCTATAAAGCTGGTTGTCAGAGGTGAAAAGAAAAGGGGGGCGCTGCCAGCAATGTTCAGCAAGTGGACGAAAATGAGGGATATCTGCCTGTTCTCGACAGGGGAGTATAGTGCGATGAGACCAGTATCTGGCCATGGCGGGAATGACCCGACTTAAAGATCTGGTGGGGAGGGGAGGAATGTTCAGTATGTAAGAGATAGAGGGTCGACTATGAAGAAAGATCCCTTTTTTTCAATACTTCCAGCTTCAACACTATATCGCCCTCCCAAATGTTCTGACCAATTTGAGGAGGCCCATTACACCTCTGGAGAGGGCAACAAAAGGGTTGTTAGCAAAGTTGTACAAAATCCGACTAGAGGAGGCGGAACAGGGCAGATGGGTGGGAGAAATGGAGAGCGTAACCAATAGGAGAGGACACATGGCTGCGTATTCACAAAGGAGTATATAGATACACCTGGGTTACATGCTGGAGGCAGACACAGTTCCAAATTGTACATAGGGTGTATAGCAGTCCGGTTAAACAATATAAAGCTAAAGGAAAGGAGAATCCTCTGTGTTGGATTGGCTGCAGGGGGAGATGTACTTTCTTCCATATGTGGTGGGGGTGTCCGGTGATTAAACAATATTGGGAGCAAGTGAGAGTGGAAACAGGGAGTATAGTGGGGGACCATATGCTAGATGACCCAGTGGAGGTACTACTGGGGGCTCCGGGAAGGGGAAGAAATGGATTATGCTGATACAGAAAATGTTATTGGCAGCCAGGGTAGTGGTGGCGTGGAGATGGGGATCAGAATGAGGCCCTAGTGTGGAAGATTGGCGGCTTAATAATGTGTTCTCACATTGGATGTACAACATATAAAGTGTAAGATGGAGTTTGCCGCCTGTATGTATATATTCCACAAACAATAAAAAGATTAAAAAAAAAAAGAAAAGGGGTAGCTTTGGCAGAACAGTTGATTATATTTTCAACCGCAATCCCCACTTTATCAAAAACTTTTAGGCAACAACTTTGCAGACGTCCCAGATATCCGTATCAGTCATCTTTATCCCAGGTTCAGTAAGGGAAGTCTAACAAGAAGCAAATCTGACCAGGAGTTAACCAGATTTCAATGAAACGGGTCACGCCGCCTCAGGGTCACCTTGAACAACATCTGGTCAAAGTCAGCCTCAAATCCTGTACTTTCAGCTAAATCAAACATCCCTTACCTTTTATAGAGAGGGAAAGAAAAGACTCAATTTAATAAAAAAAAAAAAAACGCTTTCCCAGTTCATGATTTATTACTTCTGGTTATCTGGTGTGTTGTAGTTTAAGCTCTTCTACTTTAGAGTGCAGAAGCTGAAGGAATCAGAGAATGAGAAATCCTTAGAAGAAACCCCTGCCCTTCCTCAAGCATCTCCCTGACATTGAGTTGACTTGCTTCATTTTCATGAGACGTGCCATTTGCATACAGGGGCTATAAATGCTCCTTCTGGTAATCGGAATGGATGCCACTATGCTCCATCCTGGGGCCCAGCTGCAATCTCTCCTCTTCTTTTCCAAAGAAAGCAGGCAACCAAGTGGAACTGGCTTATAATGAAGCACTTGGTAAAAATAGATTTTTTTTTCCTAAGCTCTCACCGTGGAGCAGTGCAGAACAAGTCGTTAGCTATGCATCACTAACAACTTCTATTTCCTCATTAAAGGCCATCTCCATGAGGTTTTTTTCAAGAGCCCATATTACCGGCTTATGAGAGTATGACGGATTATTACTATACTCATTAAGAAGCAAATCTAATTGGTTTAATCAAAATATGCATGTAAGAAAAAAATGTGTGACTCAGGGATTAAAATAAAAATGCTATAAGTGGCCATGTCTGATGAGCCAGTAGTTAGTTTTCTGTGCTTCTAGCTAAAGATGAGGGACTCCTGACATTCCTGCAAAACTGTGAGGGAGTCCTCTCCAGTTCTGCTGCCAGTAGGGGGAACTGCTAGGATATCACATTCTTAGTCGAAAGGGACTGTTCCTTGCAACTAAAATCATGATGATATAGCACCTCCCCCTACCAGCAACAGTACCGGGGGAGGACTCCTGAATAGCTCTGTGGAACATTGGCCCTCACCTTTGACTTTAGCTCTTGTGCTTGGGCTGCTTGGGGCCAAAAAGTGCTGAAGCAGTGTTGATAATGCTCCAGGTGAGAGAAAGGCAAGAACTGCTTTCAATGGGACATCTAATGGCCCATCAAAATGAATAGAATCAATGAGACTAACCATTATCACTGCTGTAATGTTACAATAACTAATTAAGACCATTTTTATGTTGTGTTCCTCTCAAAAATGCATCCAAATTAATGCAATCCAACAGAAAGTTATTGGGGCTGTTATGTTAGTTTTTGATAGTTCTTTTGGTCTTAGCGGATTTTAATTTACACTATGATGTTGATAAAACCTCCTTGGAGGTTAAATTTGGAGACCGCATGGGGATTTGGGCTTTATGCAACTAGTAAAGAGCCCAACTCACAGAGTGGGGGGTGGGGGGTGTCACATGCTGGATCTAGTGTTAGTATGGCATGCAGTGATTGTACTGGATTGGCAGTTGTCAAATATTTCAACAAGGTTGGTTGAATCATTGAGCTGTGTCATTTTTATGGACCTCTTAGAATGCCTTTTTTTGAATGGAAGAGAATTTGGCATTTTGTTAAGAGATTGGGGGAGGTATAGTAGACACCAACCGTTTTTCAGATCTATGGCCTGAGTGACCATCAGATATGATGGGTGTGGACAATTTGGTTTTGAACTGGAACCGGGAGATAGCTGATATGTATAATCAGTTGTACCACTGAAGCAAGTGAGGGTGGATTTGGGGAGGAAAAAAAGCTGCCCCATGGTATACAGAGGAGCTATATGAGTACAAGCGGGAAGTCTGTCCTTGGAGCAACTGTAGCAGAAATTGGCAAGTGGGGCCGATTTATAATTTGTAAAATATGCTATTAATGGTTATAGGATAGAGGTGTGTGACACTAAGAAGTTGTATTTCTCACAGCAGATTAGATCTGTGGGTCTTAGCTCAAGGGAATTATTTACGGTTGTTCATACCTTTACATCTCAGCCACAGGAATTGGTTAGGGCTGCGGGGCTGAGTTGTGAGGATTTTGTGGCTTTTTTTGAAGATAAAATAGTGTTTTTTATGCCTAAGCAAAAGGGTAAAGCAAAGGCTCTTCCCGCGGAGCCTGTACTTGCCGATTCCGTGGGACCGATGGATAAGTTTGTTCAGCTGACGGAGAGGCAGAAAGGGGAGATTCGAGCGGCTGCGGTGCTGTCTGATGTGGTGGCTCCGGTAGCACATGCCCTGGAGGTTTCTCTCTCCCCCGACGAACAATCGCCGCCTCTGCGTTGGACCTGTCCGGCGCCTCTTCTTGCGGGAGGAGAGGTCGCCCCGCCCAAAGGTGGTGGAGCAGCGTCTGTTGAGCGGGTCTCGCTGGAGGAAGGCTCTGGAGTGCAGCCCTCGGAGGTGAGGGTTCAGGAAACGATCTCTGGCACAACTTTGGAGGCGGCTATTCTATCTGGTCGAGATGAAGGAGCTAGGCCTAAGATTTCTACACCGAAGGCTGATATTATGAAAGGTTTTTTGTTGCAGTCCCCTAAGGAGATATCCCTGGAAACGATTTGGGGAGCGATTCTGCAGCTCTCCTCTATGGTCAGTCAGCATATTAACTTACCAACAACTCGGTTGCAAAAATTGGAAACTTTGTCATCTGGAGTCCAGGGAGATGTGGCGAATCTTTGTTTGAAAATTGAGGAGGGAGAACAGAAAATGACTCAGGTTTCAACGTTGAACGATTCTATTGTGAAAGATAATGTTTCTATGAAGATGAAGTTAGAGAATTTAGAAAATGTGGCTAGAGCTCCCAATATAAGAATGTTAAATTTTCCGGTTATAACAAATATGTTGCCAATTGATTTATTTAAAAAATATATGCATGAGATTTTGGGTGTGCCAACTGATTTAATTCCCCCAATAGTGAAAGCTTACTTTTTACCTACGGGTAAGAAAGTAGGGGTATTATCAGAGGGTGCTTTAACTATGGATACTTTAGATGTGTCTGCTTTGTTACAATCCCCTCGAGAAGCTGATTTACCGGTCTCCACATTGTTAGTAACTTTTGCGTTACCTTCCGACAGAGAGTGGCTTTTGAAATTGTACTTTAAAAAACGTTCTTTGTTATTCATGGGGAAGAGGGTTGGGATGTACCCTGACGTTTCCAGGGAGACTCAGAAAAGACGTAAAGCTTTTTTGTTGTTAAGACCCGGGTTGGTTCAGATTGGGGCCTCCTTTATTTTACGATTTCCTTGTAAATGTATGGTTTTCTTTCAAGATAAGAAATATGTGTTTTTTCAGCCTGAAGATTTATCATCATTCATTAGTGCCCAGATTGTTTCTTCATCGCCACAGTGATCGTTCTTATTTGTGGTTCTCTCTGTCCCGCGCTCCTGATGCCTTTGTTGTGTATATTTTTCCTGTTAATAGACCAAGGCTTCACTTTCCTTGTGTCTTTTCCAAGGCAACTTCCCCATTATAGTGGGCTAACTAAACTCTTGTAATAAGTTTTTCCCTTATTGTATGTTTTTTCTTGTTGATTATATTTACTATGCAAGTAGATGTTTTCTGTACAAGCTGTTTCTTGATTATTATTGTAAATTGTAGAAATAGAAAATAAAAAAAAAATAGTGGTTTTGAGAAGGGAGTTGGAGGTGAGCTAATTAAAATCACAGCAGGGTGGGTATTGGCTTCTCTACTAGCTCCATTGAAACGGCAATTTTTGTCCTGGACTAATTTCCATCTGGTTACACCAGAGGCAGTATAAAGATCTTGTGCTCTATGACATTGACCACTTGTTCACAGAACCCTGGCCCCTTCTCATTTTTACGTTTATGTAGATCAGCATTGGAAGCTCATGAGAGTCTGATTTGAATGCCTCTTTGCAAGAGGGGTTTTCCCTTGTGCTTTGAGACAATCAGTGGTGCGTCGTCCATTGTCTGAGGATTTGTCGGTTGATGTGACTAAATTAGGAAATTATCACCTTGTTTCCAACTTGCCATATTTAGGGAAGTTCTTGAGAAAGTTGTGTGGCAGCTATTAGAGTTTGTAGAGCTAGGCCATGTTTTGCATGATAATGAGTTGGGCATCCCATCTTATTATAATATGAAGGCTTTGATGATGGTATGTTTTGTGAATGTTTCGTAATCAAGTGTGGAGTTGTATCATTACTAGATTTATCAGTAGTGTTTCATACCCTTCAATACAAAACCTTAGTGCAATGCCTCTCGGCAATAGGTATGACTGAGGAGGTATTGTCCTAGTTTCATTCATATTTGCAACATAGGGTCCAGAAGGTTCAGATTGGGAAGGCAAGTTCTATTTTTAGGAAACTGAGGCAGGGGTACCCCAAGGCTCTATATTATTCCCAATGTTATTTGGCTTCAATTTTTAAGGCTTTGCACGCTAGAGTGGCAATCGTAGATGATGATCAAATTTTGGTCCCTTTATTGAATAAGGGGATTAATTTTCTGGAGTAGATAAGGGTGTGGTTGGCCCCATTAGTGGACTGGTTCCGTGCTTTTTCCCTTAAAGTAAATGTTGTTAAGCCAAAGCTTCTCTGGCTTGTGGAAAGGCTGGCCCCTCTAGTTATGCCTCCTGTTGAGCCTGAATATTATCCATTGTGGTCTGTCTGTAGAGAAGGTTGGGAGTACAAATGGACTCTCAATTAAGATGGGGTATACATGTTTCAATGGTAGTGAGAAGTATTTATCAGTTTCTTTGATGTGTTAGGCAGCAGCATCCCTATTTGTCTAGATCTGACTTACAAACACTGATGACCGTTTTGGTGCTCCCACAATTGGATTATTGTAATGTGTTGATGTTGGGGATGGCCACCGGGGAATTGTCTCAGTTGCAAGTAGCTCAGAATACTTGGCAAATCTGACCGTCTCCCTGATTTTACAAGAATTGCATTGATTGCCGATTCAGCAGCGTATAACAAATAAAACACTTCAATTGACATTTAAGATTCTTTATGGTCTGGTACTTTCTTATTTGACAAAACAAAATAATTGCCAAATTGGTATATAATTTAAAAAATATTTTAAAAAAGGGGGGTTAAGCAGAGACATCATTATATCAGACCAATAATAATCTGGTCTTAAACTGCCATCACTTGTCTCCGCAGACCAAGCAGTCTCTTTTTTTTATAAAAGTTATTCTTTCTAGTGTGTTCAAGGTGCCTTTATAACATAATGTCCCAAAGCTCAAAGTTCCAAATCCTCACAGCACCCAAAAAGAACAGTAATAGCAACAAATACATTTATTTTATAGTAGCATCTTGCTGAAGTCAGAAGATGGTGAAGGTTCAGCTTTAACAGCACAAATCCACTTAGTACTTATTCCAACCTGACCAATGCTAAGGACATCCCATGCCCATGCTCAACATCAATGCTTCAGCTTCTCAAAAGGCTTACTTCAGAAGTGGGCAAATTTCCAAGAGAACCCAACCACCTGCAAGAGAAAAGACGCTCTAAAGACACTTCAAAACTGGTCCTTTATATACCAGAAAAAAGTGGGCACCAAATGATGACGCGAAAACACACGCACGCTCAAAGACTCCCATGATTTAATTTAAAAAACCCTACTCCATGTTGGTGTTAAAACCTATTGGAGCTACGGTATGTAGATGATAAATCCAAATTGTTTTCCTTGAAGGAAAAGATCTATGGTCCCCTCCCTGAGCAGATGTCCAAAACAGCACACCGAAACTGAGAAAAAGAGTGTTGTGTCAAATGGCAATGATTAGTTAGAAGACTATCATCCTGGCCCTTTGTTATCCTACTCTTATGTTCTTAAACAAACCTTGAAAGGATGAAGCGTCTTGCTCACATATAGCAGATCTGGGGCATATCAGGACACACCACAGCAGAAAGCAAACAGTTGCCCATAAACTTCAAATGTACTGTCTTGTTGCCCGTTAAAATCAAAGGGTTCCCACAACAAATTTGATCACAAAATTGGCAACTCAAACAAGGGGATAATCCTTCAAAAATCATAGTCATACAAAAATCTGAAGGATAAGAGAATACTAAAAAATCCTTCAGATTATAGCCACATTTGTATGAAAACAAAGGGATATCCAGAAAAACTGAATGATCTTACAAAACAAAACAAAAATGTTGAATAATACATTGAACTTGATAAACCCGTTTAGAGAATGACAAAACACACACACTTATCGATTTACATCGATGAGGGGTCTCACGGGATGCAGGCTGTAAAAGCAGATTACAATTGGTGTACCGAGTCCTCAACAATGCTGAGCATATACACTGGGTTGAATCATCCCGATTTAAAAACTGCTGAGCCATAAGATTTGACTGAATTCAGCAAGAGAAGAGCAAAGTCTCCACAGGCAAAAAAACTGAGTAATAGGCAGACTTTATTTTAGATGTTCAGAACGAGCACGTTCATATTGTAACAAAGTATTGCCATCCATGGGTTTCCTATGGATAGAAAAATCAAAAACACCATCAATGAGTGTAATCTTATTATAAATCTTTTTATTAATTATTGAACATATAATAACATAAAAGCAGCTTACATGTTGAAACATTACAAACATATTAAAATATTGTAAGCAGAATACAAATTAAGACATAAAAATATAACCCAATTCTGTACTTATATCTTCTTACACAATTATACCCATTACCATCCTTCCCAATTCCCACCTTTATCTCCCTTCCCCCAAAACCACCCAACCCTTTAATCCTCCCAATTCCCACCATGTTCTCCCCCTTCCCACTCCCACCCTTATTCCCAACCCATTCCAGTCTTAAATCCTAATTATGCCAACTTAATCACTTAGTTCAAAGTTATACCAAATTACACCGTTAAAATATCATTTCTTGCCCTGGCCGACAACTTTTCAAGATATGGAGACCATATCATCAAAAACTTTGCTCTTCTACGAATATGTTTCCTAGAGGCCTCTCCCTCCCATAAAACTAATTGATGCATTACATTCCTCCATTCCCAATATTCTGGACCACCAGAATCTCTCCATTTTCTAAGAATACAATGTTTTGCAAGCAGACAGCATTTCCTTATTAATAATCTACTCCCTGAAGAATAAAGTCCCTGTAAAGGAGCATCTAAAACAACAAAACCTGAGGTTAAAATCAAAGTTTGCCCTAAAATACTTATTAAAAAATTTTGAATCCTATCCCAAAATTTCTTTACACGTTTACATCCCCAGAACATATGCCCCAAATGTGCCCGCTCCAATCCGCACCATGGACAATTACCATGTTCAGCAAAACCTGCCTTCCAAGCTTTATAGGGAGATATATAAGCGCGCTTTATTATTTTAAATTGCATATCACGCAACTTAGCTCCTATAATTATTTTTGGAATACTCCCAATACTTTTTTCCCAATCATATAAATCAAGATTAATTCTAAGATCTCTTTCCCATTTCAAACTCAAATGACTATAACTCTGAACTTGTGATATGTTTCTCAATGCTTTACTATATTCTGCTATTGAAATACGTTCTTTATCTTTTATCATAAACCATTTTTCTAATTTATCAAAATTTTCCCGTCTCAAACCTCCTACCACATCTTTTATCGAAATCAAATAATATTTTAAATGTAAATAAACATGAAAATGTCCCTGCGATAATCCATAGAGTTTTTTTAATTCATTAAAGGGTTTAAGAGCACCTTCATCATTTATTACTTGCCACAATTGTTTTAAACCTTTTCTCTCCCAACCCTTTAAAAAAGTAGATGTTATACCTTTTTGAAAGGCTAAATTGCCTTGCAAAGGCAAAAATCCAGAAATTTCACTTGAAATATCCAATTGTTCACAAAGTAACTTCCAACTCCAACGAACCCCTTGCCATAAAATATTATTTTTGAAATCTTTTGGTAGTTTTATATTTGTTACATGTAACACATATAAAAGTGAATATGGAGCTACTAACGCGGATTCAAAATCATAAGGTGTATATACTGATGTCCCTATTAACCAATCTCTTACATGACGAAACTGACAACCTAGATTATAATGTTCTATTTTTGGCAACCCTATACCACCCTGATTCCACGGCCCATATAATTGATCAATTTTTAATCTTGGTTTTTTCCCACTCCAAAGAAAATTTTGGAGTAAACTTTCCATTTTTCGAACATCTTTCCTTAGTAGTCGTAACGGAATAAGTTGCAAAACATATAAAATTTTTGGAAAAATCATCATCTTGTAAGCAGCCACTCTACCACCTAAAGATAAAGGCAATGGTGTCCAAAACTGCAATTTGTTTTGCATATCATGTAGAAGCATCTTAATATTTTGCCTATACAGATGATGGGGATCTTTAGGTAACCAAATCCCTAAATATTTAAATTTATTTTTAGCCCAGCGTAAAGGAAAATCTGTACCCCAATCATTTTGTAAATCTCCAATAATATCTAATGCTTCTGATTTATCCATATTTAATTTAAAACCAGTTAACCGTCCATAACGTTCAATCACATCTTAATGTCCAAGAAAGCAATCGATCTGGAATCAAAAATACAAGAAAACTGCAGATTTAGATCCAAATTATTGAGCCATTCAAAAAACTGTGACAGTTCTCATGGGCTTCCCTGCCAGACAAGCAATACATCATCTGTGTAGCATTGACACAAAATGATATGAGCTTCAAAACGAAAACAGCCCTTCCAAGATTGTTCAAAAAAATCGACATACAAATTGTCCACATCTGGTGCCAGTGCGGCACCCATGGCTGTGCCTTTAATTTGTAAGTAATAATCAGATTTAAACATAAAGACTTTTTTTTCAAGGCCAATTGCATCAAATCTTTCAAAAAACTAGTGGGAACCCTCTTATCCATATGGCACTCTAAAACTTTGTCCACTGCTGCAGATTGAAGTATATTTGCATAAAGAGTTGAAATATCCGCAGTCACTAATAGCACCCTTGTGGCAGGAGCACTTAACTGCTTCAAGAGCTGAATCACATGTGTGGGACCTTTTATATAAGCCTTCCCCATCGCTACAAAGGGTCACAAAAAATAAGTTACAAAACAGGATCGAGGTTCCAACAAAGATCCCATTGATGAAATAATCAGACTTCCTGGGGAATAATGCAAGTCCTTATATATAATTGGAGTCCTAGGATGAGCCACAATAAGAAAAGCAGATTCTTTGGTTGTTATCCAACCTTGTGATAAAGCATTGGAAACTACTACATCAACATCCCTCTTATAAATTTGGTAGGATCCTCTTGCAACAGGATGTAAAAAGACCGATCCGCTAGCTGCCGCTGTACTTCAGTCTCGTAATCAGCAATATCCATTACGACCACCTTTGTCAGCAGGCTTGATGGAAATATCCTTAGTATGTTAAAGTTGAGCCAAGGCTTCACATTCTGACCAAGGCAAATTAGAATGGTGGTAAAATATTGGTAGATGTTCAACTGCTTGCGTGACCAAATGCTGAAAAACCGCTATACTGGGATCCTCAGGCCTAGGAGGTACCCAGCGTGACCGTGGACAAAATCCTATATCAGAGAAGGCAAAAGGATTAGTTTCACAAAAAAGCAATTGCAAACATAATGATCTAAAATACATGCCAGTGCTGCTTGAACCAAAAACTTGTCAACACAAGGTGAATATGCAAACAGGGCTGCACTGAGTGTGAATCGCACCCTGTGCGACTTGCACATCGGGCGCGTGGCCCCCCTCCCCCCACACCTCCATCTAATAACTTTCTGGACGGCGGTGGGAGAGAAGAGGCATGTCCGATGTGCAAGACGCCAGCATGCTAAGCAGATCTGTCCCTCACTCCTCTGATGCCGCATCAGAGGAGGGAGGGAACAAACCTGCTTAGAATGCTGCAAGAAGGCTTAAGGGGCACATTTCAGCAGTCTGCCATTGCCTGCCACCGCTGAGAGAAGAAAAAGTGGTAGCAGCAGGCACGGCAGACAGCTGAAACGTGCCTCTTAAGCCTTTGCGCCCTGTGCGGCCACACTGCTCGCCCAAGGCTAGGTACGGTCCTGGATACAAAGGACAACCCGCTCTGTAAAAGGCATATTTGAGCAGGGGTCAGAGTTACTGAGGAAATGTGGATGCATTCACAGATGAGTGCATGGCCAATTGGGGAGCAGATCTTCAGGCACTGCCTGAGTCCTGCCCTGACCCCCATATCAGTGATATCTCCTACGTGACTCCAAAAAATCCTCATCATAACCTCTGCAGGGCGAATCTTTAATAGAGGACTTGCCTGACATTGTAGCAAACATGACTCTCTTCTGCCTTGCTGGGACGGAGGCCTTCTCAGGCACGTCCCGGGCTGCCGCGAGGGCTGCTTTCCGCGAGTTTCCTTCTCCGGTGCGATAGCAGAGCAGAGGAGGCTGGCCGGGGACGGAGGCCTTTTCAGGCACGTCCCGGGCTGCCGCGAGGGCTATCTTCCCACCAAGTCCTTAGTCTGGGATTCTTCTGCCCTTGGGAAAGGGAGAGAGAAGGTAGGAGGCTAGCCGGGAACGGAGGCCAATTTGGCACGTCCTGGGCTGCCGTGGATTACTCCCGTCCGGGAGCTTCCTGCTTCTTCCTGGAGCATGAGTAGTTCTTCTTGAATTCTGCTTCTGATGATATATAAATCATCTTTCTGTGGAAATGTAGAAAGAAAGTGAATAAGGGGGATTTTCCTCTTTCTTTAGATGGTAATCTTTGTGGAGAGTAGAGAGGTCCGTCTTGCTGGCAAGGCGGAAGAAGTGAAACTGGCCGGCTAGGGGCGGGCAAGGGGGGTGGGGCCTGTTGGCCCATGCTCAGAAGGGCAAAAGCCCTTCTGAGCTATGAAGAGTACTTCCGTCTCGGCGCCGTCGGATGACGTCACCAAGTGTGGCTGACTTATCCTGCTGTCCCCGGAGAACTCCAGTTACAGGTAAGTAACTCCGTTATCTTGACCCATCCATGGATTCACTGTATCTTTCAGCATAGTCAGACTATGCTAAAAGGTACAGTGTATGTGTGCCCTTACATGTGTGCATACACAAGCGCATAACCTGAGCACGTGTGTGTTTTCGTGTCATCATTTAGTGTCCACCTTTTTCTGGTATATGAAAGAACAGTTATGAAGTGTCTTTACAGTGTCTTTTCTCTTGCAGATGGTTGAGTACTCCTGGGTATTTGCCCACTCCTGAAGCAAGCCTTTTGAGAGGCTGAAACATTGATGTTGAGCAAGGGCATGGGATATCCTTAGCGCTGGTCAAGTTGGAATAAATGCTAACTGGATTTGTGCTGTTACTGCTGATCCTTCACCATCTTTTTACTTCAGCAAGACGCTTCTATAAGATTACTGTTCTTTTGGGGTGCCGTGAGGATTTAGAATGTTGAGCTTTGCGACATTCGGGCCAATGCAGAAAGACCAACGTGCCCTTGACATGCAGATAATGCAACTTTTAAGCACAAGTAATGGCAGGCCAAATGCAGAAAAGAGACTGGAGCACATGCAAACAGGAAAGGAAAGGGAAGCGCACACAGTAACACCAAGCATATTTAAATAATAGGCAAATGAATTGTGTGTATTAAAATGGCATGCTAATATTGTCTGTGCCTGATGCAGAGAAATGTGTAAATTCATTTATTTAACATTTCTTATATATGCCTTTCAATGTTATCAAAGTGGTAAAGGATTACGTAATCAGCAGAAGCGCCAATATCTCTACACCTGGCTGTGAGGTGGCTTAAACGTCTTGCATGTGCCCCCAACAGTATTTTGATGGCATCGGGGGCCTTCCCTGAAGCCTGGATCATCTGAGGTGAAGTGTCCAGGTATCAGGGAAAGCCCCCAATGCCTTTAAAATAGAAACATAGAAACATGACGACAGAAAAAGACAACATGGCCTATCTAGTCTGTCCTTCCATATCAACCACTACAACAGTTCCCTTGTTTCCTTTAGAGATCCTCTGTGTTTGTCCCATGCTTCTTTGAATTCAGATACTGATCCACCACTCTTTCCGTAAAGAAATATTTCCACATGTCACTCCAGAATCTAATCCCTTTCACCCTCATCCTCTCGGAGCAGAGCTTGCTCTCAATCGAAAGAAGCTCTCCTATGCATTTATGCCACAGAGGTATTTAAGCGTCTCAATCATATAACCTCTATTCCACCTTTCCGCTGAGGTGTACATATTAAGTTCCTTAAGTCTGTCCTCATATGCTTTATAATGAAGACCACTAACCATTTTAGTAGCCACCCTCTGTACTGACTCTAGCCTGTTTATATCCTTTTGAAGGTGCGGTCTCCAGAATTGCACACAATACTCTAAATGAGGTTGCACCAAAGACATATACAGAGGCACACTCATCTCCTTTCTTCTGCTGGCCATTCCTCTCCCTATGCACCCAAGCATCCTTTTCTACCTGTTTAGCTACTTTAAGATCATCAAATACAATCAAGCCTAGGTCCTGCTCTTCTTTAGTGGAGAAAAGTACTTCACCCCCTATACTATATTGCTCCCTTGGATTGCTGCAGCCCAACTGAATGACCTTGCATTTTTTAACATTAAATGTCAGCTGCCAAATTCTAGACCATTCTTCAAGCTTAGCTAGATCCCTCCTCATGTTATCTGCACCTTTCTGGGTGTCTTCTCTATTGCAGATTTTGGTATCATCTGCAAAGAGGCAAACCTTAATCGACAGCCCTTCTGCCATATCACTAACAAAGATGTTAAAACGAGATGGAGCAAGGACAGATCCCTGGGGCACACCACTGGTAACCTCCTCCTCAAAGTGAGCTCCATATAACTGTACCCCTTGTCGCCTCCCACTCAACCAATTTCTAACCCAAGCAGTAACTTTAGGGTCCATTTCTAGGGTGCTCAGTTTGTTTATACATCGCCTGTGAGGAACGGTGTCAAAGGCTTTACTGAAATTACTAAAATACTGTTGGGCGACCAGTGCCCCTGACACCAACCCCCAACAAAAACAAAATCCCTTGTGGCCTTCTGGCCCTGATCCTCCCACCCAATTTCAAAACACCCTGGTGGCCCAGCATCCCCAATCTCTTCTTCCACCCAATTAAATATAACCCCAGTGACTCAGTAGCCCCAAACCCCCCACCCACCCACCCAATTAAAAATAACACTGGTGGCCCAGTGGCCCCAAACCCCTGCCAAATTAAAAATAACGCTAGTGGCCAGCAGCCCCAAACCCCCCATCCACCTTCTGATACCTTTACAATGGAGTAGGAGCATTATCCATGTGCTCCCACCTCTGCACCACCATCTTGGAAAATGGCGGCACCTGGCCCCATGCTGTTCATCCTGGGATGAACCGATCCGGGTCTAACTGCCATATAAAGCATTTTCTACCTTATATGGCAGTCTGACCCTGCCAAGTGCATCCCAGGAAGCACCATGTGGAACCAGAGACTGCCATTTTTCAAGATGGCAGTGCAGGGGCAGAAGTGTGTGGGCAACATTCCTGATCCATTTTAAAGGTATTGGGTTATTTTTAATTGGGTGGATGGATAGGTAGGGGATTCAGGGTTGGACTGAGGTGTGAAATTTGAATATGAATTTTGGAAGGAAAGTCCATTGGAGAAAGGCTGAAGGCCTCTTTTTTCCCATAGATTGGAAGGTTCCCCCTGGTGAATTTAAAGATGCTCTTTCCGTAGAGTTTCTTTAAATGTTCCTGCCTCAATCCTACTAATACAGTTTGATGACTACTATCTAAAAGAACAGTCGCCCTGAAGAAAGCCGCAGTAGGGTGGCTGAAATGCCGGTTCCAACTACAAAGACACAACATGACCCAGAAAACTGCAAAGTTTATCATAGTAGCTGCAGAAGCCAAAGAGAACATTTAAAGAATCTCTACGAGGAGAGCATCTTTAAATTCACCAGAGATCCTTCCGCTCTATGGGAAAAGAGAGGTCTCCAGACTTTCTCCAATGGATTTTACCTCCCAAATTCAAATTCAAAATTCCCACCTCAATCCAATCAATCCAGTTCAAGGACTACTATATAAAAGAACAGACATCTACTGCTCAACCACTTCACCCTGAAGAAAGCCACAGTATGGTGCCTGAAACCTCTCTTCCAAATACAAAGACGCAGCATGACCTGGAAAACTGCAAAGTTTGTAGATCTCACTCATCCATTTTAGAAGCAGGTACTCCATTAAGAATTAATTCAGTCTCTCCGCTATGGCCTTGTCCTCGCTTATCGCCCCTTTTACCCCTCTATCATCTAATGGTCCAACTGACTCTCTCACAGGAGTTTTACTACGAATGTACTTGAAAAGGTTTTTTAACGCATTTTTGCTTCCATGGCAAATGTATTTTTAATTTTCTCTTTGCCTACCTTGCATCTAACTTGCCAGTGCTTTTCTTTCTGATTTTCATCATTTGGCTCCTTTTTCCAATTCCTAAAAGATGCTTTTTTGGCTATAACAGCCTTTCTGATCTCACCTTTAAACCATGCTGGCAGTTTTTTGGCCTTCCACTTTTTTAAAGGGTAGAATATATCTGATGTGCGCTGTCAAGATAGTATTTTTAAACAACGAACCTTGCTTGATGCAAATTTTTAATCTTTGCACCTGCTCCTTTTAGATTTTTCTTAACTATTTTCCTCATTTTATCATAGGCTCCCTTTTCAAAATTACTATACAGCAATGTGCATTTCCTTGCCGTCCTTCTTCCATTTATTAAATCAAATGCGATCATGCTGTGATCACTATTGCCAATACCCTTATTTCTTGCACCAGATCCTGTGTTCCACTAAGGAATAGTTCCAAAATAGCTTCCCCTCTTATCGGTTCATGAAACAGCAGCTCCAAGAAACAGTCATTTATTTCTTTGAGAAACTTTATCTCCCTAACACAGCAGGACATTGACCCAGTCGATACCAGGGTAATTGAAATCGCCCATTATTACTGTGTTGTAACTTTTGTTTGCTTCCCTGATTTCTTTTAGCATTTCATCATCTATCTGTTCATTCTGGTCAGGTAGTTGGTAGTGCAATCCCACTGCTATCGCCTTCCCCTTTTTACCTGGAATTTCTATCCATTGAGATTCTATGGTGTATTTTGTTTCCTGCCAAACTTTTAATCCTGTGTGACTCAATACCCTCTCTAACATAGATTGCAACCCCTCCACCAATTTGATCTACCTATCATTGAGATATACTTTGTAGCCTGGTATCACAGTATCCCATTGGTTGTCCTCCTTCCATCAGGTCTCTGAGATGCCAATTATATCTAACCTTTCATTTAGTGCTGTATATCTTATTTTTTAGACTTCTAGCATTTGCATACAGGCATTTTAGAGGTTGTATTTTATTCATATGAATCTGGATATCCGTTGATATGGGTAATTTGGAATCTTTCAGCTGTCTGTTCTGTACTTAAGAGCATCTGGGTTAATTTCATCTTTATTGGAACCTCTCTATTGTGATGCCCTAACTTCCCTCTTTTGCTAGTATTCTTCAAGGATACATTCTTCTCAACTGTGCACTCTTGGGCGACTGTTGGCTTTTCCCTATTATCTAGTTTAAAAGATATTCTATCTCCTTTTTAAAGGTTGATGCCAGCAGCCTGGTTCCATCCCGGTTAAGGTGGAGCCCATTGGGGGGACGGACGTAAGATGGCCGCTGAGCAGTTTTGTTGTATCTGATGCCTAAGCGCAAAGGGAAGGCGAGAGTCTTTCCCTCGGAGCCCCAGCCTTCAGTCTGCATTCAGATGGATCTTTTCATCGACTTACCCCAGGCAAAGATGCATAAGATTTATTCTGGCTTGACGGTGGTTTAAAAGGAGGTGCTACCACTGCCTTTGGACGTTGATACCTCTCTCTCTCCTGACTTGAGAACGCCGCCGCCATGTCCTGCTGTGCTGCTCCCTGTTGCTGCTGTTCTAGAGCTGCCCTTCCCGCATGTCGGTGAGGTGTCGGGCTCTGCTCGAGGGGATACTGCGGGCTCGCTGGGTGAGCAGATCTCCAGTGATTCTGGAGAACTCTGGGGGACAGTATGGCAGTGCTCCGGACTGTGAAGGGAGTTTGTTGCAGTCTCCTTCTCTTGCAGTTTCTACTTTGACGACGTTGTTTCCTATAAAACCAAAGGAAATTACCTTGGAGGTAATCTGGGAGGCTCTTGCAGTACTTTCTAATGCTGTGACTAAATAAACGTTGGCCTTGTCTACCAGAATACAGCAGAACACGGACCGGATTGACACTATTGTGAGTACTTTGGATGTTATTAAAATTCAAGTAGAAGATCATGGAAGTCAACTGGCAAGATTTTCAGATTTGAACTCTGCTTTGGTGAAAGATAATGTGGCTCTACGATACAAGTTAGAGGTTTTGGAGAATTCTGCTTGTGCAACGAATTTGAGGGTCTTGAATTTCCCCAAGTCTAAGGGGGTTTCGGCCCACGATATGTTCAAGCGATAGTTGATGGAAGTTTTAAGAGTTCCGCAAGAACTTATACCACCTCTAACTAAAGTTTATTATCTCCCATTGGAGAAGAAGGAGCCAGACGCTTTGGAAGGAAACTCTAATTTAAATGTTTTAAATGTGTCTGAGTTAATGGATGTGTCTGGTTCTGAGGTTTATAAATCCTCTACTTTGTTAGTATTTTGTGCTTTGGTCTCAGATAAACAATGGCTACTTAAAATGTTCTTTAAAGGGGGGCGGAGCCTGATGTCCAGCGGGTTAGACGCTTTGCGCTGAAGCTCCCGAGGGGCCTACTCAGAATCCTGACTTAATACCTACATTAACTTGATATTTTGCTCCGAACTTACCGGGGTGCCTCGGGGGAGATGGCGGCCCATAAACCAGCGCGCTTAGACTTCGGATCTCCCTCTTCTTCACACGGAAAACGTTCCAAGACAGAGCTGCCTTCCCCACAAAAGATGGTGCCATTTCGGGATAACCCCGAAATGCAACAGGAGATCTTGGAGGAAATACGTGGTGTGAAGGAACTGGTGCAGTCTAACGGAGAAGCGTTCCGAGCCATGAGAGAAGATTTTGGTGTGCTTCAGGATCGTTTTGAAGGTCTTTCATTACGGCAGGACAATATGGCGGGGGTCCTCGACTCGCACGTGGTGCGCTTGGTGAAACTGGATGAGGCTGAGCGTCAGATACAGAATCTACAAAAAGAGTTAGAGGATAGCAATAATCGAGCCCGTCGCAACAATGTAAGGCTCATTGGTGTACCGGAGGGCGCGGAAGCAGGAGATATGAGAGAATTCCTGGTCAAAACTCTTCCCTCCTTGCTGAAGATTACTTTTCACAGAGACCTGGAAATTGACCGAGCACATCGTGTTCCTACCAGCATGGCGCTCAATCGGACGACCCCCCGGCCCATCATTTTTCGTCTACTGAGATATCAGCAAGTTGAGCAAATTCTAAATGCTGCCCGGGCGAATCGTCATTTGGAGTTTGAAAATCATAAAGTCTCCTTCTTCCCTGACTTGGCTAAGCCCACAGCTGACCGTCGGAAGAGACTCCTTGCTTTTCGACCTAGACTTCAACAGTTACAGACTCGCTTCGGCATCTTATATCCAGCGAAGCTTAGGGTGACTCTCCATAACCAAACTCGTACCTTCGAAGATCCTGATCTGCTAGCAACATTTCTAGCTTCTAAAGAAGCAGACCAGATGCGCTAACCCAACAGCTTGGATGGAATCCGCTGGAACTGTCCGCCATTTTGAATGGCCCGATGCGGTGATCGCTGCCTGAAACGGAGACTGCCTGGACTTTCTTTCTCTTTATATATACCTTATTGGTCTCCTTTCTTTCCACGATGAGATCCTTGGTTAGTTTCGGAGCCTTCGGAGCCTGTATAGCACTGTAGGATTTATGTTTCAATTCAGGCCTTCTCTGGGGTTTCTCCCCGCAGACATCAGGCCGCCAGTGATTTCTGGGGTTTTGCTTCTTCTCTAGGCACTCCGGTGCTTATTTTGTTATAAGGGGCGCTTCATGGTTTTCCTTAGTTTAATTCCTATCATGTTGTTTCTGCAGTCATTTACTGGTACTATGAGCGACATTGTGTACCTCTGTGCGCTATTATGTTTCTTTTTCAGATTGTTTAACTATTTGGCATTGCTTTATGTACGTTATCATTACTGACTGTAAAAGGCATCAATAGTCCATTCCAAGGAGGGACAATCCCTAGCTCTCTTAATCATGATTATTCTGAGTTAGTGTTTTTTCAGGAGGCCCATTTACTGGGCATAGCTATTTCCTATCTCCTTCATTACGAAATACTGGCAATTGGCTCCCATCTGAACCTCAATGATTGGTGGAATTATGTCCATTTTACTGTAATTATGAGCAACTACCTCGTCTGTCAATCTCTTCCACTCAAGCCCTTCACTGCTTGTTTAAAAGGAAGGTGTTCCATGATTATGTTCTAACTGCTAACTGCTCTCATTTGGCTGTTTACTTTGTATACATTTCTGCCACAGGATCAGCCTGTATCATCAATACCATTTCTGCTTGTTTGCTGTACAATAACTGTTGTGTGTAAGCGCTTATGTGATGACTCTTATTAGTTTAGAGAAGAAGCATAGGGGTGGGGGGTACTTGGGGTTGTTTTTCTTATTGTATGTGTGTATTTGTATCTTTTGGTGTGTTGTTACTTTTGTTTGTTGTAAAATGAAAATAAACGTCTTAAAAAAAAAAATGTTCTTTAAAAAAGGTTGGAAACTTTGTCGTTATACAATCTCCACGTTTCCTAATATAGCTAAAGAAATGCAGAGGAGGAGGAAGCAATTTCTCCTTCATAAATCTGGAGTCTTGCAACTCGGGGGTTCCTTTTATTTAAGATTTCCTTCTAAATGTTTGGTGATTTATAAGTCTGTCAGATATGTCTTTTTTTAGCCTGATGAATTAGGTACTTTTATAAATGGCTAGTTGTCAGTTTTATCTCTTTCTGAGCCACAATAATGTATTTAAAAACTTCTCAAATATTAGTTAATGTCTGGGGTCTCTCAGCGGCTGTCTTAATTTTTTAAGTGTGGTATTATTTCCTTATGAGTTGCTTGAGGGTTGCTCATACTTCAGGTTCACTCCCCCCCCCCCTCAATATTTTTGTGGACTACAAGAGATTTTTGGGTCTTTTTCCTTTTTTCTTTTGTATTTCTGAAATGTTTACCCATTATATTTCTTTTCTGTATGGGACGTTTGTCTTGATGGTTTGTTAAAATTCAATAAATAAATAATTAAAAATTTTAAAAAAAGGTGGAGCTCATTGTTTCAGAAAAGCCTCTCCCTTCCCCAGAATGTTGCCTAGTCCCTAACAAATCCAAAACCCTCTTTCTTGCACCATTGTCTTATCCACACATTGAGACTCCAGAGCTCTGCCTGCCTTTTGGGTCCTGCCATGGAACGGGAAGCATTTCCGAGAATGCTAAATTGGAAGTTCTGGATTTCGGCTTCCTACGTAAAAGTCTAAATTTGGCTTCCAGAATCTCCCTACCAGACTCTTTCATATGTCATTGGTACCAACATGGACCAAGACAGCAAGCTCCTCCCCAGCACTGTCTAAAAACCTTGTCTAGGTGGCGTCTGAGGTCCACTATCTTCGCACCAGGCAGGCATGTTACCAGATGATCCTCATGTCCACCAGCCACCCAAATATCTACATGCCTAATGATGGTATCACCAACTATAATGGTAGTGACAGGAGGGTGGAGGAGTGAAAGGAGGGTTAAAGGAAGAAAATAGATGCACAGAGGAAGGAGATGTGCAATTCTGGTCGCCGTATCTTAAAAGGATATAGCGATTTTAGAAAAGGTACAGAGAAGAGCCACCAAAATGGTAAAGGGGATGGAAGGATACTCCTATGAAGAAAGGCTAAAAAGGTTAGGGCTCTTTAACCTGGAAAAGAGACGGCTGAGGGGAGATATGATAGAAGTCTATAAATTAATGAACGGAGTGGAACGGGTAAACGTAGATCGATTTACGTTATCAGAATATAGAAAGACTAGGGGACATGCAATGAAGCTACAGGGTAAACTATTTAAGACTAATAAAAGAAAATATTTTTTCACTCAACGTGTAATCAAACTCTGGAATTTGTTACCGGAGGATGTAGTAAAGGCTGTTAGTGTAGCTGGGTTTAAAAAAGGTTTGGACAAGTTCCTGGAGGAAAGGTCCATAAACCATTATTAAGAAGTGACCGAAGATATCAATGCTTGACCCAGTACAAGCATTGTGGAACTTGTGTCTCTTGGGGAAACTGCTAGGTACATATGACCTAGATTGGCCACTGTTGGAAACAGAATACTGGGCTTGATGGACCTTGGTCTGACCCAGTATGGCATATCTTATGTTCTTATGTTCTTAGGTAGTGGCTAGGTAGGTGTAGGTCTGTATTTAGGCATAAGCCATGGAGGCAACAGCCTCTACCACCAAAGATTTGAAATATACCAGAGCATTGCTATCATTGCTATGCCTTGATCCAGGGCTGGCATGGCTGTGCTAAAGATTTGACTTGACTTGACTTGACCCACCACAGCAACTCTTCTTTAGTTAGTAACATCAGTGTGGGGCCCTCTTGCACAGGAAGGCTAAAAGACTCTCTGGTGCTCTGCATGGGCTTCCTGTCAAGGAAACCTGTGCCTGGGGCAAAGCACCACAGGGCCTGTCAGCAAATGAGTGTAGGATGGTCCTTTATTGAAGTTGCTTATTAAAGGATAGCTTCTTCTGCGGGGCAAAGCTTCAGCACAGTGGCAAGATAAAGGACACCATGTAAGAAGAAAGGATCCAGGCAGGTGCAATCATGGAGGAAGCAAGGTGAACCCTCCTATACTTTGGGGGGAATCACTCCCCTTCCCTCCTCTTCCCTTTCATTGCCTTTGGGTACCTATCTCTGAAATCTGGTCCTGGACAAAAGCAGAGCAGGTCGGATGGTGAAGAAGGGGCCAATATAGCCCTGATCAGTCCCATTAGACACCAGGTAAAGGAATGCAGGATAACACAATAATTTCACTTTATCTTTGATATACTGCCTTCCACAAAAAAGAAGCATCAAGGCAGTAGAGAAGAAAAGGATGGAATAAGGGAAAGAGAGGAGACCTTCATGAGTCAAAGACTCCCAAAAGCACATGACACTTATGTGTGTCACAGAGGGTACAAAGAAGGCAGTGAAGAAGGGGGGAAAGCACAGAGAAGCTTGTGGAAGAACAACAGCTGATGGCTAGACCAAGAAGACAGATGCATGAGTATGCCAACAGACATCTAGCTTCACTCAAGAAGAAAACAACCACAATTTGGAGCTGATACTGAAAAACTACAGTGTGCTGTTTTGGAAGAGACTTATAAGGAAATCCCAGGGAACAACGAAGCGCATTTGAAAAAGAGCAGCATCAAGAAGGTAGAGGAGAAAAGGATGGAAACACCTTCATAAAATTACCCACTTAATGGCCTCAATATGCATGTTAAGCTACAATGCATAGGTTTCTATAATGTCATTTTGGGGCATGTTTACTAAACCACGCTCCAGGTAGTATAGGGTTCAGTGCATGCCAAGTGTGCCACGGTAAAATTTACCATGTGCCAAAAAACCTAGCTGCGCTAAAAATCCCATGCTACCCAAGTAGCATGGGTTGGGGCAGAGACTGGGTAGGTCATTGGCAGAGTGTGCACATCAAGGGTGGCACCGGCGGTTTTTACACACACTCACCAGCAATGTTGCATTAAGTGCACCCACATTGATCGTTGCCAAACTGAATGAGTGCAAGGACGGTGCGAAATCCATGCTAGCTACATGGGACATACAGGGCACACTTCCATTTGGTAGCATGGGTTGAGTGCCATTCCTGCACTAATTTTTGGGGCTGAACACTCACTAACAGTGTAAACCTTATTAAACATGCCCCTTTGTGCCATACATCCCCACTTCTCTAATCTTATCTTTTACATTTGTGGCATTGGCATATAGGCACCCAAATGTATTCTTTTTGTTCCTGTTCATAAACCACATGCTAATCTTTGCCGGTAGTGAGCTGCAATCCCATTCCTGGTTATCGGGGTTAGTTGAGGGTTGGCTGATTAGATGATGTAATGGACTGGACTGGACTATTAGGTGAATTCCTCTGCTGGACAGGAACACCTTCATCTCTGCTGTGGAACAGACTGCTCCCACTTAAGAAAATTATTTCCTTCGGACTTGATCCTGATATATTATATCACCTCATATATACATACTCCAAGCTTATTACCCTGTTATAATGTATCCCACTTTGACCACAGGATAAAGCGATATATAAAAACTGTTAAATAAATAAATACACCACTTGAGTGGCAGCCTCCACCACATTCAAACACAAACCAAGAGATAATGAGTTCTGTACAAAGAATGGCATGGTGGTTCCAAATGCCAATTTTGTTTAAACAGAGCTAAGGGTGCCTCCAATGAATTTAATCACTACAGGCTCCATAGCAAAAATTCAAAGAGGTAGAGGCATAGAGTTTTAGCAACAAAACAAAATGCTGGACTGGAAGAGCAGCTTAATGGTTAGTGCAGCAGGGCATCTGGAGAAGCTGGTCGAGAATCAGAGAATCCCAGGTTCAAATCTCAGTGCTTCTCCTTGTGATCTTGGCTAGGGGCAGCCAAGGGGGCCCTGGGGTTGGGGATGATGGGGTGGGGGGTCCAGACCTGTGGGAGTTGCACCGGTATGCCATTTATGCCAGTGCAGGGATTTTAGGAGGCTGTTCCCACTTCTAGGTGGGGGGCTTCCCATGGCTTTTTTTTTCCATGTGTAGCTTCCTAAAATCACTATTCCTGCAAGATGTGCAGGGGCATACCAATGCAGTCCATCAGCTATTTTACAAGGGGGCTCATTTAGCAGAATCTCTTGTAAAATACCATCATAATTTTCCATCTCCTCATCCTTTCTAAAATGCTCCATCATTTGTGAATGGTAATTAGGGTTAGGTAAAGGTTAAAGTTATCCTTGTGCAACCAGGGTCAGGTGTATCTGCAGTTGGTTCCAATAATTTGGTATCATTCATATTTGTCTTCATTTAAATTCATTTCTTCTTTATCAGGATGCTCTAATTTTCCTCTTCTAGCAGCATTCTTTGAAGATATTTCAACTGTATACCATGCACTTATTTTTAACTGCTAACACATGCAAACAGGAATGCAAAAGTTGGCAAAAAGAAGGCGGCAAAGTGGTTGGAAAATATGGACTTGGCAACAGAAATGAAGTTGGAGAAAAGCTGATAGAATTCTGCAAAACCAAGGATCTATTCATCTCAAACACCTTCTTCTAGAAAAGCTCTATAACATCAACAAAGACAAAACCTGGAGCTGACTGTGGTGCAGATCACCAACTACTAATATGCAAACTCAAGCTAAAGCTGAAAGAGAGCATGCCACGCATTAATGTAACAAAATAGGACCTTGAGAATATACCACCGGAATTTTAGGCTGCCTGCAAAATTGATTTGCTGCTTTAGATACAAATAATAGAGCTCCAGAAGAGTTATGGGATTGACATCAAGAAGGTTGTGTTGAAGAAAGTGAGAAGTCTCTACAAAAGGTGAAAAAGCATAAATGGCCAAAATGGATGACCGATGGAACTCTGAAAATTGCCCAGAAATGCAGAGAAGCTATAGACAGAGCAAAAAGAGAGGCAATCGCAGAACTCAACAGAGTTTAGCAAGACAAGACCAGGAGAAGTACTACAATGATGGATGTAAGGAAATAGAATCAGAACCTATTAGAGGAAGAACAAGATCAGCTTTCCTAAAGCTACGAGAGTTAAAGAAAAAATTCCAGCCTCAAATTGGAATGCTACAAGATGCTCAAGGATCCATGTTGAATGATGCTGAGATGATCAAGAAAAAATGGAAAGAATATACCGAATGATTATACCATAGAGATTAAGTGGACCAACAGCCGTTTCAACCTATATCTTATGATCAGAAACCATTGGAGATGAAAGAAGTCGAAGCAGCATTGAAATCCTTATCAAAGAACAAAGCATCAGGCATTGATGGCATTCCCATTGAAGTATTACAGCAATCGGATGCAGCTGTTACCGTACTTATAAGGCTCTGCCAGAAAATTTGGAAGACAACATCATGACCAACTGACTGGAAAAGATCTGTGTTTATACCAGTATTAAAGAAGGGTGTTCCAACCGACTGGAATTTATTGCACAATCGCTCTGATCCCACATGCCAGCAAGATTCTACTCAAGATTATTCAGCAGAGACTACAACCATACTTGGAACGAGAAATGCTGGAAGTAAAAGCAGGTTTCAGGAAAGGGGGAGGAACCAAAGACATTAACAAGGATGTGAGATGGATCCTTGAAAAGACAAAAGAATACCAAAAGGATATCTATATGTTTTTTATCAACTGCAGCAAGGCTTTTGACTGTGTAAACCACAAGAAACTCTGGGCCAAATGAAGAAGCATGGGGATACAGAACACCTGATAGTTGTCTTTCATAACCTTTACATTTATCAAGAAGCAACAGTTTGAACAGAACATGGGGAAACAGAATGGTTTAAAATCAGCAAAGGTGTACAACAGGGCTGCATACTTTCCCCCTACCTCTTTAATTTATATGCAGATCAAATCATCAGAGAAGCAGGACTGTATGAAGGCAACCGAGGTATGAAGATTAGGAGAAGACTCATCAAAAACCTTCACTATGCTGATGATACCAAGTTACTGGCTGAAAATGAAGATCATCTGAAACATTTGCTTCTCAAGATCAAGGAACATAGTCTTAAAATGGCCCTGCACATTAATGTAAGGAAGACAAAGATCCTGACAACTGGCAAAATCAGTAAGTTCATTGTTGATGAAGAAGAAATTGAAATAGTGGACAACTTTAACCTACGGAAGGCCAGAAAGTACACTTTTCAGAACTTATATCTAGAAAAGCCCTAATCTCTTCCAGTGCCAGCGGCCACACAAACCTCTATGCTGCGATTGGGAGCTCCCACTCCGGATCTGCCACTCAGGATGTGCCCCTGCAGTCCTCCATCTTCAGTGCTTCTCCTCCGGAGCCTTTTCCACTCGCGGTAACACCGCTGCAGGCTCCTCCGGTGAATTTGCTTCCCTCCTCTGAAGCAATTCAGACTCCATGGGCTCATTCAGGGACAGTTGCAGCCAGATAGAGGACTTTAACAGTGCAGAGACCATTGGCAGCCATGATCCACAAGGAGCTCCCCAAGGGCCGCCTGGACTGGGACACTTGCTCACACAAGGGAGTCCCCCTGGGGAAAGACGAGCTGGGGTGCCTGCTTGTCAATCTCCTCCACCAGTGGTCCTCATCCACACAAAGCTCACAGTCTCCAGCACCTGGGGCCACTAACAGACTCCCTGGCGATGCCATGAAGGACATCATGGATGCCAATGCACCCCAACCGCCGCCATACAAGGCCTCATCCTTGGACTCCTCACCCCTAATGTCCCCTGACCACATGGGGGAGTCCAGTGGGGACGAAGATACAGGGGTGCCAAGCTGGGGATGGCCTCATGATGATGGCCACAGCGCCTTCAACCAACCCCCCTCCCACCACGCCTGAAGACCTGACCTACCTGAAGTTCCTGTGAAAGGTCACAGTGGCTTGGCTATTTCAACCAGCAACAATGCTGACCAATGACCAGAAATGCAAGGGGCCTTCAAGTTTCTAGAGGCACCAAAACAGATTGCACTGCTAACAGTACACTCATTGCTGCTGGTCAAGTTGTGGCAGAACTCTGCCACTGGACCCACCTCCTCTAGGAAGCTTGATGCTAAGTACCCCATGCAGGCTGCACCGGGCTTCGACAAAGTACTGCTCCTTCACCGCTCAATAGTGGTAGAGTCAGCCCTCAGCGCACCAAGTCCAACCACATGCACACCAACAATCTACTGGGCCAGGACCACAAGTTTCTCAATGAGCCATGCTATGTGCCAGAATATCTGCCCATCAGCTCCAGCACAAGTTATACCAGGATGGCCTCTTGGGGAACCTTAAAGCCGCCATCTTGGCCCTAAGTCCAGAAGCACAGACATCCATCTCAGCACCCCTTTCGGATCTTGAGGCATGCATGAAACATCAAGTGCAGGAGCCTTCGATGCCTTTCACGTGGCTGCACGGTCTGCTGGAACTGCCATATTGGCTCACCAACTAGCCTGGCTGTGAGCTTTCGGTCTCCAGGAGAACACACATGACTGCATCGCAGACTCCCCCTGCAATGGTGATACGCTTTTTGAGGATAAAGTTAAAGATATGGCCAATGATATGAAAGATCACTGCAGCACACTACAGACTCTAGTGGAGGACGGCCTCAAACAGTCCACCTCCAACCACAAAAGCACCCACCACCAAAAACCCTACTCTGCCAAGCGCCATACCTCCTATGGAACATACCACAATTGGCATCCACGATGGTATAAGCAGCCAACCTACCAGTACTATCACTCAAAACCACACCAAAGGGATAAAAAGAACCAGAAACCTTCACAGGCTGACACAGAAAAATCCAGTCCTTCCTTTTGACATAAATGCTACAGCCAACCTTCCCACTGGAGGTCAGCTGACAGCCTTCCTGCAGGCGTGGGAGACCATCACGATGGACAAATGGGTTCTGAAAATAATCAGGGAGAGATACCACATCAGGTTTCACCACATCCCTCCCATGTAGCACAAGCCTCCATCTTCACATCGGACGACTGAACTGCTCTCCTTTCTCACCTCCAGAGCCATAGAACCTGTACCCCCAATGAGATCAGCACAGGCTTCTATTGAAGTTACTTCTAGGTTCCCAAGAAGATGGATGGCTTGCATCCCATTCTCGACCTCAGATGCCTCAACAAGTTCATTATATGGGAGAAATTCAGGATGTACTCCCTCAGGTCCATCCTGCCACTCATTCAGTCGGGTGAGTGGCTAGCTTCATTGGACCTGCAGGATGCATACACGCATATTCCCATTCACATAGCACACCAGAAATACCTACGCTTCCAAGTTGGGGAGAGCCACTACCAACACAAGATCCTCCCTTTTCGCCTCTCCCCCGCGCTGTGGGTATTCACCAAGTGCATGGCTGTTGCGGTGACCCACCTCTGCAAACAGGATATATGTATCTTCCCCTACCTCGATGACTGGCTGATCTCGGCCCCATCCTCACAGGTAGCTCTAGCAGCTGTTCAGTTAACCATCCAACTCCTGTCATCCCTGGGCTTCTTAATGAACCTTCAGAAGTCCCACCTGCGGCCTATACAATGGCTGGAATTCATCAGAGCAGACATAGACATCACTGTATGTAACGCATTCCTCCCGCAACCCTGGAGGGATACCATCACCCGTCTCACCCGGAGCATTTCTTCGGTCCAATCGACATCCGATTGGCAACTCTTATGCCTCCTGGACCACATGGCTACATCCACACAGGTGTTGCCCCTGGCTAAGTTACACATGCGCCACTTACAGTGGCATCTGTGCCTGTGCTGGAGCCAGCATCCACAGCCCTTATCCACATCCATTTCCCTGGACAGTGCAGTCAAAGACTCAATACTCTGGTGGACCTGAAAAGTAAACCTGACACAAGGCAGGCCACTCCAAGTGGTTGGATGGCTGCTGATCATCACCACCGACACCTCTCCAGTGGGATGGGGAGCCCACTGCCAGCAATTCTGCACACAAGGAGCCTGGACGATGAAGGAGCTACTACTCCACATCAACCTGCTGGAACTCAAAGTGATCAGGTATGCCCTTGGGGCCTTCCAGGAACTCACCTCTGGCAAGACAGTCCTGATCCAGACAGACAACCAGGTGGCTATGTTCTACATCAACAAGCAAAGGGGAATAGGCTCACGCTCTCTATGCAGAGAAGCTGTCCACCTATGGACCTTCGTCCTTTCCAAGCAATGCTTCCTGCGAGTTTCCTACCTCCTGGGAGCACAGAATGAGCTGGCAGACAGGCTCAGCTGCCAGATGAACCCTCAAAAATGGACCCTGAATCCTCAGGTGATGGCCTCTCTCTTCCAGCAATGCGGGCAATTGCAGATCTACCTGTTTGCCACAGAGGAGAACTCAAAGTGCACCCTCTTTTGCTCCAAACATACATCACCTTGGATGCCTTTGACACTTCATGCGGGGAGTGGTCACTGGTGTATGCCTTCCCACCCCCCCCCCCACCCCCATTCCCCTCATCTCCCTGGTTATACAGCGCATCATTTTGGACAGGGCCCGGGCCATTTTCATCATCCCCACACTGGCCAATGCAAATGTGGTTCCCCTACCTCCATCACCTGTCTCAGGAGCCCCCCAGTATGCCTCCCACTGAGGATAGATCTCATCACCCAGAACGGCGAGGGCACCCTTCATCCCAATCTTCAGACCCTGTCTCTGATGGCGTGGAAATTGAAAGGATGATCCTCTCTCCCCTCAACCTACCCTCCAAAGTGCTGCACATGGTTCTGGCAGCGAGGCCCCCTTTGACAAGGAAGGTGTACAGCCTGAAATGGCGTTTTTCAGCGCCTGGTGCTCATCTTGCCAGCCAAAACCCTGCTCCTGCCCAGTGGCACAAATACTTCAGTACCTCGCATCCCTCCTCGACCGGGGCCTTAAAATGCAATCCATATGGGTGCATCTCTCCACCATGGTGGCCTTCCATGACTGGGACGATGGCAGCTCCCTAGGCAAGTAACCCCTAATCTGGTGAAACTCCAGCTGCCCATCAGGGTGCACATGCCTCATAGGACCCCAATATCGTCCTTGATCAGCTCACGCAGGCGCCCTTTGAACCTTTGCAATCAGCAGATCTGAAATATGCCTCCTGGTCATGTCCGCACGACAGACCAGCGAACTACAAGCATTAGTGGCACACCCCCCATACACACTTCTCACCCAAGACCAGGCAACTCTCAGGAAGCACCTCAAGTTCATTCCTAAGATAGTGTCTGCCTTCCACATCAACCAGACTATCGAGCTTCCCTGCTTCCACCTGGAATCCCACTCCTCCCCCGAGGATCAGCGGCTTCACACCCTGGATTGCGTCAGGGCCCTACACATCTACCTGCACTGGACAGCCCCCATGCAATGAGGAACTCAACTCTTCATCTCCTATGACCCAAATAAACTGGGCCACCCAGTCTCCAAGAGGACTCTCTCCCTATGGATGTCCGCTTGCCTCGCCTACTACCTGAAACAAGCAGGGGCTGAAACCTTACCAAGAATAAATGCACACCAACTCAGGGCGCTGGCCACCACCATCGCCAACCTGCGCTATGTTCCGGTGGCCGACATCTACAAAGCTGCCATGCGGTGCTCCTTTCGCACGTTTCAGAGGCACTACTGCCTCAACCTTACAACATTGACGTTTACATCCTTCAGAATGTCAGTTCTAGCCACTGCGGAAATTGCAGATCCATAACCCACCTTGGCAGTGAGCTGCGCACATGGCACTCTGGAGGTGACTTGAACTTTTGACGCAAGTAACGTGGCCTACCTCGCTGTTACACACATTGCACACTTACGCTGAGTACTGTATGCTCTCATCTGCACTTTCACCTACGCTGCACTGGTTTTAATTTTATTGTTGCACCTTACTGCCTTGCTAGGCCCCGCATAGCATCACTTGCACTACACTGTTGTTGTTATACTGCACTGTTGTTGTTGTTGTTGCTCCTCGTTGTTACTCCTCTTGCACCTTACTGCTGTCCTACGGGGCACAATAAATGTTATGCACCATGAACCTGACACACATCTTCCTTGCTTGCCCAGGACTTTGGCCTCCCTTCTCCCACAACACTTCCCTGCTAGTGAGGTACCAGGTATGTCTGACTCATCCTGCTTGTCCTAGGAGAAAGCGAAGTTAGTTACTTGTAACAGGCTTTCTCCATGGATAGCAGAATAAGTCAGCCATACGCTCCCGCCCACCTCCCCTAGAAGGGTCAACCGTCCGACCTGGGCAACTGCCTCCTAGCAGCAACGCCTCTGCTAGGGACATTCTGGCTAGCTAGGGGCAGGCCAGTGGGTGGGGGCTGTTGGCTCATGCTCAAAAGGGAAAAGCTCTTCTGAGTATCGAGAGTACTTCTGTCTCGGCACCGTCGGATGACGTCACCAAGTGTGGCTGACTTATCCTGCAGTGTATGGAGAATTCCTGTTACAGGTAAGTAACTTCACTGATCACCATAAAACACATGGCTGGAGGTTGCCAACTACTGTTCTACATGTAACCCTGTTTCTAAAAGGCCGGGTTCAATTCCTAAAGGGGACACATAAATGTTCCTTCAATGCTTTAATTCACTCTTCAGACCCTCTATTGTCGGGAACAGTTCATCTTTTTCTAATGCAATTAATGGAATGTTCACACAATATATGATTATCTCCTTGAATTCTTTGTTTAATGTTGAGGTAATCAAAGTGTGAACAAAAGAACAAAGCACAGTTCAATCAGTGCAGTCAAAGGATTAGCATAAAACTGATCTTGAGAATAAGGAAGTGTAGCAGCAACATCAAAAGTGCAAAATACCCGGCCCCTGACCAATTCACATGTAATCAGGAAAAACAACTTAAATTTCAGAAATTTATTGCTTGCAGATTTCACCACATAAAATTATGGAAAAGGAGGAGGAGTAGCCTTGTATGTCAAAAGCAATATTAAAGCTAATGACATGCAGGGGGCATGGGTAAAAGAAGAAGCGCTCTGGATTGTGTTGGAAAGAGGAGATGGCACTGTCATCCATACTGCTGTAGTCTACAGAACTCCGACTCAAATCGAAGAGATAGATAATGAATTGATTAAAGACATTGCCAAAATACCACAAAAGGGGAAGCGATCATATTGGGTGACTTTAATCTACCCGATGTGG
Source organism: Ichthyophis bannanicus (assembly GCA_033557465.1). Classification (NCBI taxonomy): domain Eukaryota; kingdom Metazoa; phylum Chordata; class Amphibia; order Gymnophiona; family Ichthyophiidae; genus Ichthyophis; species Ichthyophis bannanicus. The sequence continues at coordinate 86,643,436 of CM066043.1, forward strand.
ATTGGATTACTCCTTCTGCAAATCTGGAAAGAAGCAAAAAAATTGTGGATGCTTTCCAAGATGCGTTACTTAGACAAATGGTGGTGGAACCAACCAGGGAAAGCTCAACGTTGGATTTAGTGCTCACCAATGGTGAGAGCGTGTCGAATACCTGGGTGGGTGCCCCTGTGAGCAGCAGCAATCATCACACGGTGTGGTTTGAGATAAAAGCCAAGGTGCAGTCCAACCATAGCAAGCTCAAAGTCCTAAACTTCAAAAACACTGACTTCAATAAAATGGCCGAGTACCTAAAGGAGGAGTTGACAGGGTGAAAAGCGATAAGGGAAGTAGAATTGCAATGGGCTAAACTAAAGGTGGCAATAAAAGGGGCAACAGATAAATATCTAAGAAAAGTAAATAAAAACAAAAGGAGAAGGAAACCTATTTGGTTTTCCAAAGAAGTGGCTGCTCAAATAAAGGCAAAAAACACAGCTTTCGCAAACTTCAAAAGCTTGCAAACAGAGGAACACAGAAATGAAAACAGGATCAAACTCAAAGAGACAAAAAGAGAAATAAGGATAGCAAAATCAAAGGCAGAGGAAAAGATGGCTAAAGATGTTAAGTGTGGCGACAAAACTTTCTTCAGGTATATTCAAGAAAGGAAGAAGATCAGAGGTGGAATTGCAAGACTCAGAAGTGCTGGGAACAGACTCGTGGAAAGTGATATTGAAAAAGCGGAATTGCTTAACAAATATTTCTGCTCTGTTTTTACTAAAGAAAATCCTGGAGAAAGACCACTTGTGACTCCCAAATATAAAAATAGAAATGAAGTAGATATCACACCATTCACAGAAGTTGATGTGTTAGAACAACTTGCAAAACTGAAAGTGGACAAGGCCATAGGGCCAGATGGGATACATCCCAGGATACTGAAGGAGCTCAGAGAGGTTCTTGCAGGGCACTAGATCCTTTTAAAACTTCCCACTGGAGGTATACATCATCAAAAGAACAGGGACTCTGGGTTAAAATATCCTTCAAGGTTTTTCAAAAACGAGGACTCAATTTAGGGACCCTGATATTCTACAAATGGCTACAATGATGCACTATAAGTGGAATTTTAGAAGGACCATCTAGGAGGAATCTGGGACCCTTTGAGACACTATGTCTGAAATTCCAGGGCAGTGGCGGCAGTTAAGGGGGTGCCTGTGAGTGCCTTCTGAAATTGTGCCATCTCCATCTCCATCCCAAGAAATGCACATTCCCACAGCGAGGTCTGGGAACGGGCACATGCAGATAGCACAGCTGCAGACCGTTTCAGAAATGTAAACATCCTCAACATGCATGGCTGCAGAAACGAGTACTTGGACAAGCCAAAGCACCAGAGTAATGTTCAGTTCCGCTGCTGCAATGTTGTTCCTGATTCCACCCCCTTCCGATTACAATTCCTGTTTGCATAGGGGCGGAAGCCGCTTTTGTCCCCATGCAAAAGGAAGTGAAATCAGAGGGGGTAGAAAGCAGGAACGTCACCGCAGTGGCAGAGCTGGAGGAGGGGAGGCGGTAACAGCAATGGGCATCTCCGGAGGGCTGGCACGCTAGGTAACTGCCTAGTTTATCTGATGGTAGCACTAGTCCTGGCAGTGAGAGCACATTTCGCTCTTCCCCCTGCAAGTGCTGCTGCCATAAACCAAGCACTTTTTTGCACCTTATTCATGGATAGGAGCAGATATAGGCATGGACACGTCAACAGCCAGGGCCGGACATCCTTGTGCTGTTCTCACGATTCAAGAAACGTCAGCCACGAAAGAAGGGCGGCCAGGCCACAGAGCAAGCCACCTTTATGGTAAGTTTGCCGCGCTGCCTCCGTGGGCTGGCGGGGGTGCATCCTCCTCCCAGACGGCACCAAGGGACGGCACTCACTGCCCTACCCTTGATACACCACTGCTTGGCTTTCTAAAATGTATTGATTTATTTATTTCGACAGTTTTGTATACCACCTTATCCTTCAATCAAAGTGGTCACAATACAATTGGGGGATGTCTCTGTGATTTGCATGTCTGGATGCCCCCATTTTCAGCCATCCAGAGCACAAATAGAGCTTCTAGAATGACTTCTATGGTTTTGTTGATTTGAATGAAGCAGATTACGGTTTTGATAATAGAGGTTCATGGCAGAATTTGAAGGTGTCAGTGCTATAGCTAGCACTCGAGAAAAGGACAGAACAACACTGTTTGCCAGTATGAGTGTAATTCTTAATGTGGATTGATTACTAAAATCGTGATATTTCACTGCATGCTCCCTAACAGTGGCAAATTAGTATTTCCCAAAGGTTCTTAAGGTCTTCCAAGTTCCCAGTGGCATGCATTAAGGATTTGCAAACAGACGGTTTATTACTTTTTGTTGTCTTTTCACAAACCTCGTCAAATCAAGATGAGAGGCAGAACCCTTCAGGTGAACGATTAAAATCTGAAATGTAAAAGCCAACGCAATGTCAAATAACATACATAGTAACATAGTAGATGACGGCAGATAAAGACCAGCATGGTCCATCTAGTCTGCCCAGCATGATGGCAAGAGTAGGTGCAGGCCACCCCTCCCTATGTCTTTGTTAAGGGGTGAACCCACCACTCTATGTAGGAAACCTCTATTTGTTGAGAAGTTAGATGGTTCAGAAGTTATATGTTTCAGTTTATTTTGTTTTTATCCTGTTGCTGTAAAGTGATCCACTGTGTTTGTCCCATGCCGTTTTGAATTCCGTCACCGTGTTTGCCCCCACCACTTCCATCGGGAGGGCATTCCAAGCATCTACCACCCTTTCAGTGAAAAAATATTTCCTGACATTGCCTTTCAATTTACTACCTTGCAGCTTTATGTTATGCCCTCTAGTTTTACAGCTTCCCCGTCTTTGGAAGAGGTCTGTTTGTTCATCATTTCTCTATAAGTATTTAAAGGTCTGAATCATATCTCCCCTGTCCCTCCTCTCCTCCAAGGTGTACATATTTAGGTCTTCAAGTCTCTTCTCATAAGGCTTCTGATGTAAGCTCCAAATCATTTTGGTCGCCTTCCTCTGAACAGTTTCCAGTCTTTTTATATACTTTGCAAGATACGGTCTCCAAAACTGAACACAGTATTCCAAGTGAGGCCTCACCAGTGACTTGTACAGTGGCATAAGTACCTCTTCCTTTCTGCTGCTAATACCTCTATGTATGCAGCCCAACATCCTCCTGGCTTTTGCCACTGCCTTGTCGCACTGTTTTCCCACCTTGAGATCATCAAAGATAATCACACCAAGGTCTTTCTACTGAACCGTGCACACCAACCTCTTGCCCCCTATTGCGTACATTTCCCTTGGATTTCTGCTACCCAAGTGCATGACACTGCACTTTCCCGCATTAAATCGTAGTTGCCAAGCATTAGACCATTCTTCCAGCTTTTGTAAATCTTTCCTCATGTTAACCACTCCCTCAGGGGAGTCCATTCTGTTGCAAATTTTTGTCTCATCTGCAAAAAGACAGACTTTTCAATGCAGTCCTTCAGCAATATCACTCACAAATACATTGAAGAGTGCCGGGCCCAGGACCGAACCTTGGGGCACCCCGCTAATCACCTTCCTTTCATCTGAGTGAGCTCCATGTACCATCACCTTCTGTTGTCTGTCAGTCAACCAATTTCTAATCCAATTTAACATCTTGGGACCCATCCCCAAGCTACTGAGTTTATTGACAAGCCTCCTATGAGGAACAGTATCAAAGGCTTTGCTGAAATCCAGGTAGATGACATCCATTGCATGCCCCTGATCTAGTTCCTTGGTCACCCAGTCAAAGAACTCAGATTTGTTTGGCGAGACCGTCCTTCGGTAAAACCATGTTGCCTCTGATCTTGCAACCAGTTAGTTTTGAGAAAGTTCACAATTCGCTCTTTCAGGAGCGCCTCCATTACTTTTCCCGCCACCGAGGTAAGGCTCATGGGTCTGTAGTTTGACACTTCTTCCCTGTCACCACTTTTGTGTAGAGGTACGACATCAGCCATTCTCCAGTCCTGAGGAACCTCTCCTGTTTCCAAGGATCTATTGAAGACATCCTTTAACGGTCCTGCAAGAACCTCTCTGAGCTCTTTCAGTATCCTGGGATGTATCCCATCCAGTCCCATGGCTTTGTCCACTTTCAGTTTAGCAAGTTTTTCTAACGCCTCGTCTTCTGTGAATGGTGTGGTATCTACTTCATTCCCATTTTTAGATTTGGGAGTCACAGCTGGTCCATCTCCAGGATTTTCTTTAGTAAAAACAGAGCAGAAGTATTTGTTTAGCAATTTCGCTTTTTCAATGTCATTTTCCACGAGTCCTTTCCCAGCACTTCTGAGTCCTGCAATTCCAAATCTGATCTTCTTCCTTTCCCGAATATACCTGAAGAAAGTTTTGTCGCCGCCCTTAAACATCTTTAGCCATCTTTTCCTCTGCCTTTGATTTTGCTTTCCTTATTTCTCTTTTTGAGTCTTTGAGTTTGATCCTGTATTCATTTCTGTGTTCTTCTGTTTGCAAGCTTTTGAATTTTGCGAAAGCTGTGGTTTTTGCCTTTATTTGAGCAGCCACTTCTTTGGAAAACCAAATAGGTTTCCTTCTCCTCTTGTTTTTATTTACTTTTCTTACATATTCCTCTGTTGCCCCTTTTATTGCCACCTTTAGTTTAGCCCATTGCAATTCCACTTCCCTTATCGCCTTCCAACTCGTCATCTCCTCCTTTAGGTACTCGGACATTTTATTGAAGTCAGTGTTTTTGAAGTTTAGGACTTTGAGCTTGCTATGATTGGCCTCTACCATGGTTTTTATCTCAAACCACACCATGTGATGATCACTGTTGCTCACAGGGGCACCCACGCAGACATTCGACATGCTATCACGTTGGTGACCACTAAATCCAGTGTTGAGCTTTGCCTGGTTTGTTCCATCACCATTTGTCTAAGTAATGCATCTTGGACAGCATCCACAATTTTATTTTCTTCTTTCCAGATGTGCAGAAGGAGTAATCCAATCCACATCAGGTAGATTAAAGTCACCCAATAAGATCACTTCCCCCTTTGTGACTATCTTGGCAATATCTATAATCAATTTCTTATCTCTCTCTTCAGTTTGAGTCAGAGGTCTGTAGACTACAGCAATATGGATGACAGTGCCATCTCCTCTTTCCAATGCAATCCAGAGTGCTGCTTCTTTTCCCCATGACCCCTGCATTTCAGTAGCTTTAATATTGCTTTTGACATACAAGGCTACTCCTCCTCCTTTTCCATTTTCTCTGTCTCTTCTGAATAGATTTTAGTCAGCTATGGCTATATCCCAATCGTGCGATTCATTAAACCATGTTTCTGTAATGGCCACAATGTCCAAATCCATTTCCACCATTAGGACTTCCAGGTCCGGAACTTTGTTGGCTAAGCTTCGAGCATTAGTGCTCATTGCTTTCCAGCATTTACCTGGCTTGTGTGTATTTTGCATTGATTTTGTTCTGCCCACTTCTTCCCACTTGTTTTTGATGTGTGGTTTAAAAGTGTGGCTGTTTCTGATGATGATCTGCTTTTGCAGGGGGTGGCTTGCAGATCTTGACTTTCCACATCCGTCAAATGAGTGGGTCAATATTTAAGCACTGTCGATGTTTCTTTTTAAATGCCAGCTGAGGCGTCACGAATATACAGCACAGCGACCTCGATGGGATCTGGCGCTTAATATCTTTGCGGCATGGTCACCGCCAGCATTATCGGAATAGCAGCGATATTCATCCTGCTATCTGGCTAGCCTTCCATTCCACTCACGCACCGTCCCAGCTCTATTCAGTTCATGCTACTGAAAATCCACAGCTGCCACTCTTCAGATAAATACCTTTGAACATCGGGCCTGTGGCAACTGAAAACAATGCTGCTGAATCTAGGGATAACGAATTTAGGAATCCCCCACAAAACACATGAAGGGTTGACCACTCAAATTCAAGTTTTTTACTTTTGGCATCAAATATTTATTTATCTACTTATCTGTAAAGTACAATCTCAAAAAAGGGAGAGGAATTCAGAATAGTCCACTGTTTGTACATGGCCCTGCTGCTCTGAAAATGATAAAAGTCACTTTGGACAAATTTCTGATTACATATCAGGGTTAGGAATGAATGCAATTCAATCATGTCTATGGCACACATTAGCTTTCAGTCTAAAACCTCAGTTTGATATGCATTGGTATTCTAATCTGAACACTGGTTCTCATTTCTTCTGGCAAGACGTGGAGGATAATCAGGGAAATAACTCCAGGTGTTAAGTGGTGATATTCTTCTGACATTAAACCTTTCTCAGAGTAGAAAAAAAATCCTTCAGAGAAAAAAACAATGTGGGCAAATTAGATTTTCTGTTGGCCATTCTCTACCTGACCACTGAATTTCTGTCTCACGCTGCTTTCTTCCAGCAAATCGAAAGCCACTAAATAGAATTCTGTGTCCTGATGAGATTTTAATTGACAGATTTCACAGGGCTCATAATTTCCCTTGATGTGGGTAAGTGGATTCTGCTGCATTCCCCAGCCAGGCTTGTCTGTTGCTGAGTTTAATGGCATGACAGAAAAAAAGTGAATTACCAGGAAGATTGTTTTTAACAAGTAATAAAATCCTGAATGACTTGACTTTGGATTACTTGGTCTACTGAGTTTTGGATTTGAAAGTTGTTTTTCCCTAATACATTTCACGTGTATGAGAAGGTAATGAAATTTATATGAAAAGACTCCAGATAAACTCATTAGAATAATGTTATACCCTAATTAATTCAAACTTGCTATTGCTGATTGTAAAGAAATATAATTGCCCTCTCGTTCTTACCCTCTTCCACTTTTCTGCTTCACTCTTCCATCCCTCCTCCTCTCCTCACCAAGACACACACTACATTGCGGTCTTTCTTCTTATCTCTCAGGTTTCTCTGTAATCTCTCTTTCTGTTGCCAGGCTCAATGTACCTCATGCCTTTAACCACCCCTTCATCTGTACTTTCTTTCCTCAGCTCTCACCTCATCCCTATGCTCCTTTGTTTTCAGTACAGCCAGATAATATGCACAACCTCAACATTAGCGCGTACTGTTATGCAGACGACATGAGCGCATCAGTTCAGCCACCATTTTAGCACGTGTGTGCTCAGGGCCTGATGCTCCTGTTTACCCTTCTGATGCAACGTCCTGTTGAAGGGGGCAGGAGTGGCAGGCCATAACTGCGTGCACATGTGTAGGCATTTTAAAGGCTCCTCCCCCCCCCCCTCCTCCCCGTGGTGCTGAACTGCTGCTTAATGTAGGGGTAAGCCAGGCCACCCACCAGGGTCAGCTGCCCTAGGCAACCGCCTAGTTCACCTAGTGAATGGGCCAGCCCTGTCCCCAGGTTAGTCACTCTCTTGTTCTTATTGCCTCTTGGCTCTGTTCTAATAGACTTAAACTTAATCCAATAAAGGTGTCTGCTATCTGGTTCACAGGTGGTCTCACTCAACCAGCCTTTACGCTCTTCATCAGATGTTTGCCAAGACAAGTCGTCATTACCTTGCCATATCTTGGTGTCACGCTAGACTCAGATCTGACCTTCATGCAACATGTTAATTCGGTTATGAAAAAGTCTTTCTTCACTTTGCATCAATGTCGCACTGTTCATCTTTTCCCTGATTTCTCTTCCTTGACCTCTCTTACTCTGCTGTGTCATTACATATTTGGACTACTCGAACATTGCATTCTGTGCATGACAACGGACTCTACCTTCCTCTTTCCTCTACGGCTAGATTAGAGTCTAACAGTCAATCAGCATTTTTTTTTCCTGTGTCCCCCTCTTTGGAATGCCTTGCTGCGCTCTCTCTGTCTCCAGTCATCTTACCCTATGTTTAAAGGCCATCTCAAACCCCATTTATTCACCCAGTCCTTTTGGGCCTAAGTTGACGGAGACCTGCAGATCCCACTATCTACTGCTGAACCATTTTTCTCTGCTTTTCTTTTGCTTTCTGTCATTATTTGGCATTCCTCTCACCCCTTTTATCGGTTTTTAGAAAAGCAGTATATAAAGATTTTAATAAACATGACAAAAACCATGAATTTGGTACAATACACAGGACCGGTGCTACTATGAGGCAAACTAGGCAGCTGCTTAGAGCTCCAGCCCTCCGGGGGCACCCATTTCCACCACTGCAGCCCCTCTCAAGGACCTACAGCAGCAGCCGACCTCCGATGCCAAACTTCTTGTTTGCATGGGGGGTGGAAGTGGCTTCTGCTCTTATACAAAAGGAAGTCAGCATCAGTGGGGGTAGAAGCAAACATCCCTGTGGTGCTAAGTTTTGAGGTAAGTGTCGTAGGACTGTCTTAGGCCATTGCTGCCACTGTAGGTCCCAGGGAGGGCAGTAGTGGGAGTCGGGGGGCACGCAAGGGATGAGATTCACCTAGGATGCCTCGTTTCCTTGTGCCAGCACTGACAATACAGTACACTTTCACGAAGACCATGGTTTTTCATTTTCTTGTTGGCTTTTCTATGTGGACCATTAGAAAGAATCAGTCTATCTGTGAAAACATACGTGTGCTTGTAACCCCCTTTTCTATGTAGTCCAGGCAGATGCTATGTAACTACCAGGCAGACACAGGAGGCACACCAGATCCAAAGAACTATTAGCCAGAGGTTCTCTGAACTCTTGGTCTGAAAATATCAGAGTTCAGACATGAGGAGAGGAATTTTCTTTTAGTGGAAACCAATATTTAAAATTTACATACTTGACACACTCTCATTCACCCTTCTCAATAAATAGAGTCCAGGCCAGAAGTTTGTATTCTGGACCAAGAGTCTACGTAAAACTGTAGGGTCACTGAGAAAACATAACCATTGTTAAAATTTAGCAACATTTCTTAAGAACAATATTACACAAGTATTCTCCTTTACCCTTGAGTTAGAGCATCATTTGTTGACCCAGTTCATCTGGTTAAGGGCATTCAGTCCTGCCTCTATTCCTTAGGTGTCATTTAATATGTATGTGTACTTGACCAATTAATTGTATCCAGAGCTGGTGCATGGATATGAGGTGCCTAGGCAAACCTCATTCCTTGCACCACCCCCCCCCCCCCCCACCTCATCCCCAATCCCACTTCTGCCCCTGGTTATGCTGGCCAAGATTGTATCGCTTCTTGGGTTCCCTTTTTCCCTGACTCAATCTCTTTCCTAAATACTTAGAGCTCAGTGGCTCAAGCCTCACATTTCCCCAGCTCTGTGTGGTGCAGTACCTCTTTGCACAAGTTACCTTTACAAGAAGATGATGCTATTCTCTTTTGTGACTTGGTTGCTTCTCTAAGTCCTCATGACAAATGGAGTCTAGTTGGATTTTTACAGGTGCTTGTCAGGGGCCTCACTTCAGGCCGCAGGGGCTCTAAGCCTCTTTATTTTCTCCTGTTCTGGTCAGGATAACTGATACCTTCTTCTTCCCCTGCCTCTGGCAAAAGGTGACAGAGGCACCTGCCCCTTTAGGACAATCATCTATTCAACAGTGCATGGTACAAAGGCTTGGGGGGGGGAAAGACACTCCCTCTCTCTGGATTGAGGTTTTTATAGGAAGTGGGATTTCCCTGACCAGAGGAGTCCTTCCCAGTCTGAATTTGACTGGCAGGCAGAACCTCCCCTATTTCTGGAAATGTTCATACCTTTCTCTGTACAATTCCAACAATTCTTAGGTAGGGACACTTGATGGCGCTGCTGCTAGCTGCAAAATAGAAGTAGTCTCTCCATAATTTTGCCCACATACAGGCTGGACAATTTTCAGACAGCCATTTTGAAAAGGTAGATATCTTTTTATCCATGGAAATTGCTTTGAAAATTGTTCTCACTGTTCCTAAAGTTAGAAACACTTTCATCTTAATTTAGGGACCTACATTTTCAGCTGAAATGTCTCCTTAATTTGGCTACTTAAAACATAGGAGCCTAAATTTAGCCTGCAATTAATTTCCTAAATTTTGGATCCCAAGATAGGTACCTAGTGCTGAAAATCAATGCTCCAGATGAGTAACTGCATCCACTTTAGCAGTTCTGTCGTTAATATTCCCCACAGTGACAGAAACACATCCAACGACTACTGTAGAGGATTCACACTTACTGTGCCTTAGCTTTGATCGTTAACACACATTAAGTGCAACACCTTAATGCACTTTAGCAAATGTGGGCTTTAAAGAGCAAATAGCATGTTTTTGCCCATAACTCTGATCTTTCAGTAGGCTGAGCACCTGCCTTTGCACTGTTCAGTGCATTGGCCATGAGATACGCACTAAGAAGGAACAACGAGAAAATGTAGTTCAGAAAATCAAGCTCAGTTTATTTATTTATTATTTATTTTATTTTACTGTCAAAGGGCAAGAAAGTAATGATTACTCTGGGGAAAGATTCAACTCAGTCGGACCTGCTTTCTTTATTGGCATTTCTAGGGCTTTGTCAAGGTACCGATGGTGCACTGATCATCTAAAATAAATATACTGTGAATTTTGAATAAAACTGAGACTTGGATATGAAATACAGAGGCTGCACCTATCATACATGTGCACTTGAAGGAGATAAGCAGAGAAAATAAAATACATCCAAAAAGCATAGTATATTCATAATACAGCCCATGACCGCCTCCCGCTCTCATTTCTCACATATTTTTGTTATACGGCTTTTGCTTGTTTATTTTTTAGAGTTGGAGTTGGCAATTTTTTTATTTCTTAAATTACAATGAGGAGTTAAATATTTGAAAACTGTCTATTGGCTACATTGTAATTGTTTTGAAATGTTGTGCCTTGCTTGGGCGTTAGGCTCATGTTCACTAAAGTGTGTTAAGCACTTAGCACGGGTTTTAATAAATGCTAAACATTAACATGGACCTGAACTAATGGTTACCACGCACTAAAAATAGTACCATGGTAAAAAAAAAAAAAAAAAAAACATGCTAAGTGATTAGCTCAGACGGGCAGGAACTGGGTGAGTTCTGGGCAGAGATCCTTATATGGAATATTTACCCCTAGTGGTAGTACCACAAGACAATCAATAGGGGGTCATAGTCATCATTTTCAACCCCGGTGGATATCCGACAGGAGTGGCCCTGCCTAAGTCTACTCCTGTCCAAGTCCACTAGACATCAGAGACCTCAGGACAAATCCTGGGATAGTCAGAGGGAGTGGGGGAGGGTCAGAGTAAACTGTTGGGGGAAGCTTTTGTTCAGGGAGGATATTGACCAGGGAGGGGGCTTCTGTCTGGGGGGGGTTCTCATCAAGGTGGAGTGGTCTGATTGGGATAATTCTGTCCTGTGGTGGGGGGATCAGGTTGTCCCACTCCATTGAGATGTGCAAAAACTAGCTGCACTTTAGTAAACACGCTGCTTGGTGCAAGAGAAATATCTAAATAAATAACTAAATGCACTTTCTAGTATGGCGATGCTGTGATAATGCCTTTAGGAGAACTACTCAACACAAAATAGAGTAGGTATGTAAACATCTCTGAGCTAGCATGTGTGTAATATTGTCGGAAGAATCGCCATGAGGTTTAAATCGCCTCCTGAAGCTTAACTTCCATTTTGCTCAATTTTTATTAATGAGCCCACTACGGAGCCATATAAACAAGGTGAAACACCATAAAAAGTGCTCCCTATGTAAAACCTATGTATTTGTGAAGCCAGCAATTTAAATGTGGCATAAAAACAACTTGAGAAATTGACTGGTGAGAAAGTCCAAAAACAGAGAACTAGCGAAAATGTGACTTATCTTGAACTGTCGTAGAGATGTCTTACAAATCCGCTACATGTAAAGGGTCCAAATTCTTTCCTCACCACTTTATATAGAAAGCCAGTTCAGAAAAATACTTTACTGTCCTATACTAGTTTTCATCCGGGACCCTTGAAAAGGGGTCTTCCATATGGACAGTTTTTAAGGCTCAGACGTATCTGTTCTAATTTTGAGGATTTTCTCCAACATGCACAGGAGTAGTTTGCACGTCTTATCCAGCGTGGCTACCCAAAGTGGGTAGTCAAACAGGCTTTTACACGAGCAAAGTATACTCACCGTGAATGGCTTTTTCTCCCAAATCAATTTCATCTTTCAGATAATTTAGAGGTTTCTGATACTTTTGTGGGAGTACTGCCTTACATGTTCCACACGGATCAAATTAAAACAATTTTAGCCAAACATTGGCACCTTTTACAAATACATCCTTGTTTCCAAAAGAAACTTCAGATAGCGCATTCTCGGGGTCCGAACCTTCGGGATATGGTAGGTGCTACTTCTTCCCCATTGGATCGAATGGTTGTTCAATCTATAGAGGTGGGTCATTTTGCTTGCGCCTCTGCTTCTTGCTCTCATTGTCCACAAACAATTTCAGGCAGAGAATGGCAAGTACCTAATTCTACTCATCTCCATATAGCTCGCTGGTCTACCTCCTGTACAACTCCTTTTGTGGTATACGTGCTAATGTGCCCATGTCAGCTTTTGTACATTGGCCGGACAATTCGTTCCATGAAGGTTCGATTAAACGAACACGCCTCTAGACTAAGGAACTCTGTGACATCAGCTCCATTAGTCCAGCATAGTATGGATTTAAAGCATGAATTTCATGATTTCAGATGGCGGATTTTGGACTTTGTCCCGGAACATCCTAGAGGTGGTGACCGTGAGCAACAGTTGCAAGTACTAGAACAACATTGGATTTTTAGATGGTCCACAGTGGAACCCTTGGGTTTGAATCGCGAACTTGATTGGGCCAGTATTGTTTGAAAAAACTTTTTTGGCAATTACTTTTCACAATTGTAGATTGCTAAGAAGAATTTTTTACAAGTTTAGTAACATTCTAATACAGTTATTTTATCAACTTTGTCATTCAAATTATTGCTTAAAGCTGATTGGTGGTTTATTATTATTTCATTCACGAATCCTGCACTCATGGGTCAGATCGCTATTGAGCATGCGCTGGCATTTTTTGGGATCAGCTAACAGACTGGTCTCTTTTTGCAGTTGCGTTAAGCGTTGAGACAGGGCTATAATTTTGTTTTTGCCCGAAACGCAGTGCTGTGTCTTCTTTTTGACTGCAAATCAATTTGGATATCTGGGAGTAGTCTAACTATGGATTGAAGACATGTAGCGGATTTGTAAGACATCTCTACGACAGTTCAAGATAAGTCACATTTTCGCTAGTTCTCTGTTTTTGGACTTTCTCACCAGTCAATTTCTCAAGTTGTTTTTATGCCACATTTAAATTGGTGGCTTCACAAATACATAGGTTTTACATAGGGAGCACTTTTTATGGTGTTTCACCTTGTTTATATGGCTCCGTAGTGGGCTCATTAATAAAAATTGAGCAAAATGGAAGTTAAGCTTCAGGAGGCGATTTAAACCTCATGGCGATTCTTCCGACAATATTACACACATGCTAGCTCAGAGATGTTTACATACCTACTCTATTTTGTGTTGATTAATTTTGTATAGGGTTTAGTTAGTTTGTTTTTTGGATTTAGGAGAACTACAGCATAATGTCCCTATAGTTCTAAAATGTCACGGCTGGTAAATATTTCCCAGGATCCAGTAACTGCAGCAATATATATTTTGGTGTGGTTTTTGGACTCAGCAAGCTAGAGAAGACTGTAACCAAACTACAGCTCAAATGCTTGCTCAGTGTCCTCAAGGAGCTTTGTGTCTTTACCTAACACCATTCGACAACTGGAAACCAGTTTGACCCTTTTGAGATTTTATTGCTTTCCTCCTGACCACAAGATAAAATCGTCACCACAGACATGGCCTGTGGCACAGAAAGCATTATGTTACTGCCAATCATTCCAAACTTCATCTTTCATTATGTTGCTTCATCCAGCCCCATCTCCCTTGCTGTCTCTTTTCAAATCAGAACAACAGGCAGAGAGCTAATTATCTGATATTCCAGGCTCATGTTGTGTTAATGGCACCAGATCGCCTGTGACATTTTACTCTTGTTAGTCTATTATTTGCGCTCATTGTTATCTTGGCTATGCTGAATACTGTCTCCAGATTTTGATATGTCCCTTTCTTCATTCCCTTTTCATTTTTTAGCTTTTTTTTTTTTTGCTTTTATCATTCTTGAAAGATCACTGGAATATTAAACTGCACAATGTCTGCCTAGCAGATCCACGATAAATACCGTGCCAATGGAATTAATAAGAATAGGAACAAAAGAGGTGCATATTCCAAGCAAGGCAGAGGCCTGCAACAAGAGCAGCCTTTGGAGAAGCAGAATATCCCAGCAACACTGTAAGATATTAACCTTTGTTAGGCCTTTCTTAGAGATAAACCGTGTTCATCAGCCAAGGTGAGAGCATTTTGGTAATATACACTATGGTTCGACTGGCAGCTATGGTTATTAGTGCCCACTCGCACGGACCAAAGTCATTTGTCCACAATCATGTCAAATTTACTGATAAGCAAGAAACAAAAGAAATGTAAGGTGATATTTATTGGACTAACTTGATACATTTTAGTGTTTCCAAAAAATAACATTGTAGGGTTGATTTCCAAAAATTGTTCTAAGTTTTAGATGACTAAATTCAGGTAAGATTTTGACTGAAAATGTGTCTAAATTTAGGAGCCAAAAATGGGATTTTAGAAGGGGCATCTACAAGGAATCTGGGACATTCAGAGCAGAAAGTCCAAAAATCCAGGGAGTGGCAGTAATGAAGGGAAGCATGTATACACCCTTCTGGAATCGCGCCATCTCCACCCTGAAAGATGCACGCCCCCGCAACCGGATCTGGAGACAGGCATATGCAGATAACAAGGCTGAGTATGTGCACAGTTGCAAGCCGTTTCAGAATTGCAGAGTCCCCAAAATGCATGGGTGCAGAAATGGACATGTTGGCTGGGGTATTTCAGAAGAGGAGCGACATGCTACGAGACGTCTTGGCCTGCCATTTCAGATACTCAGGCGAGCGGCAGCAGGCCAATGATATGTATTTAAATGCCAGTTTCATTAGTCAGGCGCTTTTAACTGAGGCAATGAAAGCACATTTTGCTCTGCCCCCTAGAAGCATTGCAGCCCTCAAACAAACACTTTTTTACATCTTATTCATGGTCCAGAACTCCTGTAGGCATGGACTTCCCAACAAGTAGTTCTGTGCCATGCTTCCCTATTGCTCTGACCAGGCCATGCCTCTCCCTCACCCCTGTGCTTCATGCACCCTGACTTTCCGGCTACTCAGCCCACTGCTCTAACCTTTAAGCTCCTCCTCTACCGCACCCCACCACAGGCTTAGTGCTCCCTTCCCACCCCCACATACAGATCTGGTTCAGGAACTCAGTCCTAACTTGTAGCTTGACCTATTTATTCCATTACTGAGACATGACTGCACTCCTTTGAAAGTCGCCGTGGGTACAGAGTACCAGTGCAAGTTCAACCTGCTTTTTGTGTGGATAAAGCTTGGCTGGAAAAGTATGTGCATAGATTTGAACACAGCACTTAGATGCATACTTTGCATCGCTTGACATAAAGTACGCCCTGGGAACACCTACTTCTACTATTGCTTATCATTTTTATAGAGCTATAAGACATACACGTTGCTGTACACACATGCGGATAGTCCCTGATCTGTGGAGCTTATATTCTAGTCAAGACCATCAAACTGGGGAGGGGGGCTGCAGCCTTTATGCAGCATTGTACATATACACAGAAGAGACTGTAATCTCTATGGACTGGTGACTATCTGGTCAACCCAGTCAAATAGGGATGGGTACATTTATTATGGGAAATGGGTAAAAACATTTTTTTCTTTCTTCTATACCACACCCCCAGAACATAGGTATGATCAGGAGAATAATGGGTTAAGATTTAAAAGCAGCCTTTAAAAAGTGGGCTTTCAGACTGGAGCATGCCACGCTGACATAGGAAGTCTATTTCAGATGTACGATGCAGCAAAGTGGAAAGAAAGGAGCCTGGAATTGGCAGTTAAGAGAAGGGTGTAGAGAACAACGACTTACCCAGTGAGCGGAGTTCCCAAGAAGGAGTGAAGAACTAAGAAGTAATGACAAGCTGCAGAATGAATGCGGGGTGTCAGCATCCAAAGCCCATGCAGACTGCACTGGACTTGGAAGTCACTGTGGATGAAGCACAGAGAATACAGATAGACGGCAACCTCACAACCACTGGACAAGTGCTTGGAAGTGGTGTGGGCAGGGGCAGCCCAAGGGAGGTGCAGGGCCATTAGCCATTTCCAGTCCAAGTTCCCCCGCCCCCATCAGCCCATTTCCAGTCCTAGCCCCCCATTCCCAATCCTTGCCCATTTCCTAGCCCCCCATCTGCCCATTTCCAGTCTTATGCTAGACCCCACCCTTGTCGAAGAGCCCCGCGGCCGTCTAAGAAGCTTCAGAGGGAGCTGGGGAAGCCCACGCGAGGCTCCAGCTCCAGCTCCAGCTCCAGCTCCAGCTCCAGCTCCACAACTGCCAGCATGAAAAGTGTTTTCCCTCATGCTGGCGGCTGTTTCTGTGATGCGCGCTGAATGCCAGGAAAAGTTAAAGGGCATTTCCCGGCACTCGCGCGCTTCACAGAAACAGCCACCAGCGTGAGGGAAAACACTCTTCATGCTGGCGGCTGTGCAGAGGGAGCCGGGGCCTTGCGCGGGCTTCCCCGGCTCCCACTGAAGCCATCCATTTGTGCAAGAATGAAGTTGGCGTGGGGCCCTGTGAAGCTCGGGGCCCTGTGTGAACAACATTCTTGCACAATGGACGGGCCGGCCCTGGGTGTGGGGTGTCAACAGCTGAAGCTCAAGGTACAAGGATTGGAGGCGTCCTAGTCAGCAGTGGTGGTGGCAATGAATGGTCCCAAAAACCCGGCACTCTAGGCAACTGCCTAGTTCTCCTAATGGTAGCACCGGCCCTGGGTGGTTATAGACTCAGGAGTCACCCTGGAGGAAGATGGGAGAAGTATGCCGATGAGTTGCAGCCTCCCCAGCATCTCTTCTTAATTTCATCTCCTGCGTTGTTCCGCGCTAAGCAGACTTCTACCCCCATTGAGGAAGGGTAATTTTCAGACAGACAACTACAGCAAAATACTTTTTACCCACATATATCACTTTAACAATCCTCCTCATATATAGAAATCTAGGCACAGATTTAATAACAGGAGTACATGACACTGATGAAAGAATCCACTTAAGAAGCAGAGGTATCTTGGGTGACTTGGATCACAGGTCCGGATCCAGAAAGGTTGGCATGATCGGAATGCTTTGAGAGACAGGACATTTTCTGCTTCACAATCCATGCATGGATTTGAACAGTCTGGTTGCATCAGCATTAAAGTCCCTGATCGCAATCACAGTAATGAGTTTTGGAGTGACAGAAGTGAATAGGAGAATTTCTTTTCCCTCAGACAAAGGGATTGCCCCCACCAATAAAGGGCAGAGCAGTGATACTAAAACTAGGTTCAAAGCACTATCGTCTGGGTTGAGTCTTATAAACTCTATACCCAAACTAGGGCAAGCTTGTACATTTATATTCTAGAATTCAAAAACCCTGATTATCATTTTTAGGAAGTTGAGGTATTTATTTCATAGTATCATCAAAGCAATATGAAAGCAGGGCTGGCCCAACTAATAGGTCAACTAGGCATCTGCCTGGAGTAGTACACATGGGGGGGGGGGTGGCAGTGCAGCCCCAGCATAGTTGGCAGAGAAGCCCTTTAGGTTTAAACTGTTTATTATCACAACAGATACATGAACCAAAGCAAATATTAACATGACGTGTCAATAACAGCAGTCAAACATGATGAGCGAAGAAGATACCTCTCAGACCTACATTCTCACAAGAGTTCAAGATGGCTTTATTTTAAAATATTTCCCTCCCCACCCAATACCCTCCCCCAAGGTTCATATAAAAACACAGAAACATGACAGCAGAAAAAGACCACATGGACTATCTAGTCTGCCCTTCCATATCAACTACAATAGTCCCCTTTTTTCCTTTAGAGATCTTCTGTGTTTCTCCCATGCTTTCTTGAATTCAGATAGGGTCTGATTCTATCCCGCACATACGGGCCCTCTGTGCGTCCAGCCAGAACCGGAGACACACACGGAGTCACGATTCTGATCCCACGGGGCATGTCCAGCTCCATGGGATCAGAATCGCGAACAGGCCTTTATGTGCAGGCCGGGACCCCGATTCCGTCTAGCCTGCACATATAGACCTTCCCCGGCTAACTCAGTCAGAGCTCTTCAGTGGAGCTGTGGTGCCATGGCTACCGGTTGCTGTGGTGCCATTGTGACCAGTTGCCATGGCACAGCGGCTCCATTGAAGAGCCGCGATCCCGATCACTGGCTCCAGCAGTGATTTCCCTGCAGCCCAACCCCCAATCTGGCCTCTTAAGGCCAGGGGTCGGGCTGCGGGGAATGTCCTCAGCCCCCCTGCCCCATCCGCACCCTGGGCCCGCCGATCTCTGGCAACTAGGGGAACTTATTCCACCTCGGAAGTGGAATAAGTTCCCCGTGCAAGTCGCCGGCCCCGCACGTACAGAGCTGACATTAGAATTTGCCCTGTATGTCCAGGCCCGACAACCGCCCACTGCCTACCCTAACGCCACACCTGATCCGCCCCTTTCCCGCCACCATCTACCTTCCCCGTACAAGACACGGGGAAAGTAAATGGGACCGGGAAGAGGCACAAATAGTGGGGATGGACATCCTCATCTCAACTACCTCCACTGGGAAACTGTTTCACGCATCTACCACTCTTTCTGTGAAGAAATATTTCCTCATATTACTCCTGAGTCTATCCCTGTTCACCCCAGTCTCAACACAATCAAGCATCCAGATCACACACTCACACTACCTTCTACCGTCATGTCCCTCTCACAACCTAACCCCCCAACCAGGGGTCCTGAGTGCCAGCATGCAGCCCAAGGCAAATACCCTTTCTGGGCCCCCTGCATTTTTTTGAAAATTGGTTTTAAATGTACCAGAATAATGAAAACCGGGGGCTCCACAGGGATGTTAGCCTACTTGAATTTAATGTTATGAGTGTCACAGGTGGCTGAGTTACCTCAGGTAAGCCACCAATGGAAACTCCCAGCCTACAGAGAAAATATGTTTTTTTATTTTTTCTACAATACACTTTACAGTTCTATGAACTTCACATTTCAAATATGGAATTACGAAGGGATGAGAACTCTCCCACAAGGAACACTTAAACAAGTTTAACTTTTGAAAACTTTTCTAATTTTAATTTGAGAAAAATAGTATTAATTCAATTTTTGTAAATAAACAATAACAATCTTTTTACAGCTTTCAAGTAGATTCAATTTCTACAACAGTCTTCACCAACACATATATTGCACTATAATGTCAATTATATTCTATAAACAATTCTTAAAATGTTTCTGTTATCCAGCATTGGTATAATATGAACCCTTTCAACAATAGGCAAGTATTAGTTAACTTGTTCAGAGCTTAAAATTTCTTTATTCTATAATAGAAGAAAAGTTCTAACAGTGTCCTTAATCTGTACTCTTACAGGTGAGTGGGTATTACCCTTCAGGTATGGAAACCTTTTGTTTCTCCAAAATTTAACTAGTGTACTAGTGTGTTTCAAAAAGCAGTTGCTGTGGTGTGAGTCACTTATCTCAATCTTCTTTTTAGGACTTGCTGCTGTCTTGGACATTGGGTGACTTAGTATCTCCTCTGCTCCAGTGATGTCCAACAGAAGTCAGGATACCTATCTTTAAAAATTGATAAAAGAAACTGCCTCCCTAGCTATGCTATGTATGCAAAACTAGAAAAGTGTTCCTATCTTTTTCTTTTTTTGTTTCTTTCTAGTACTTATGAGGCTTGCTATTCCTCCAAAAATAAAAGATAATCAAGTTCCCTATCTTTCCTTCCCACAGAACTCTCTGTGCCAAAACTATTTTTTCCCTTTTTATGCCAGAGCCAGTCTTTCAAAACTACTAATCTTTAATGGAGAATCACACCAATTGCCAACCAAATTTAGTTCTTTAAATAAGGCATTGTTTTTATTTTTCTTCTGCACACACTCGGTCCTTCTCTCTCACATATGTATTCTTTTTCACTGAAACAGTTAGGCTGTATCAGGATTAAACAATTCCTGTGAGCAGTACTCAGTTTTAAAACAGCTCAATTTCAAGTTTTTTCTCACTTCATTGGGAGTTTTACAGTATACCTGCAGCCCTACTTCTCCTTCAATGCTTGAAGGACTCCAGTGCTTTTGAAAGTATGTCTCACACAGTAGAACTTTTAATCAGAACAGTGCTCAAATCAAGCTCTCCAATAAATCAATTTCAATTTTTCATTCATCTTGGTTTTAAAACTGCTTGAATGAGTTACAGAGCTTCCTCAGCCTTGTTCTAGTCACCAAGGAAAAAAAAGCTTTCACATTTACATTTAAATTTTCTCTCCATCTTTCATTCAAGCTTTTACATGCTTCTGTAAATAATTCTCATAATTCTGATTCCAATCAAATTCTTTTACAGCTCTTGCACTCTGGCACACCTTACCCTTTAAGAATCTCCCCAGCCTCCAGTTAATGTTCCTGCACCAGTGTTATATCTGCACTGTAAAAGTGTTTTTCCACCTAGCTCCATTTGAAAATACTCCCCTATTTCTTCCTCCATTTCAATTCACAAAGCACTCTGTAAATTTTTTAAAGCCCCTAACAGACATGTACACATATAAAATAAATTTTATGAGCCATTTCCTTTAAAGTTCACTTAGTATCTGAATTATTTATGAAAATTACATCATGGTCTTTAGTCTCCTGAGCTCTTCCCATGTGCCTAGTCTCAGCTAATTGCCTTTACGTTGACACCATAATCTAGCACACAATATATAAACACCTCCATTGCCTCAGAAAAATCCAAGTTATCAATGCCCCTCTTTAGTGTACATTACTAAGTTTAAGTTACAATGTAAACAGCTTTGAATGAAATGATAAAGTGGTATAAAAAACCTGTTAAATAAACATATATGCACACACTTGCATTTAATAATTTTTACTTTATTATATGCTCATTTCTTTTTATTTAAAGCCTTCCTGGCACTTTTCATTTGATTTTATACAGCTTCCACCTCATTTTTATTTAGCTTCAGTTTTTCCACTTTTGCTTTAATTTTGCCCTTTGGAGGTTTAACATGCTTCCCTGACCCGATTTGAGTCATTTTCCGGCCTTTTTTAAGCTTTATTTTACTTTAATATAATATAATATACTTTCTTGTTTTCCGGCTTCTTCTGGGCTTGCTGCTCTCTGGGGTCTCCCTCCCTCACTGGAGTACACTCACGCATGTGCGGGAACTTCCAGGTTTGGGCTAGCACAATAAAACTTTTCGTTTTCAGGCGGCCGGGCTCTAGGGCATCATGGGGAGCCCTGTACTCACCTGCCCACACCTGCCCAATGCCCCCAGATCCATTTATGGGCCTCCGGATGATGATATCATGATCGCGGAGGCACCACAATCGCCATGGCCACACACCCAATCCATTCCTGGATGCCGCGGGAGATCCGGGGAGCCATGAAGCATGCTCCCATTGCCTCCCTGCAGCACCGAAACACCCCAGACCTGCGACAAAAAATTATGGCAGCAGGTACTTTTTATTTCTCTGTGCCATTACAGTAATAAATGTCCAAACAAAGTAAATGACTGCCTTAATTGTATTAATATGAACACCATGACAGTCATTTCAAAAGGCCGGTAATTAGAAAATCTGCAACATGCTAATATTGTTCATAACAAAAAATAACAAGACAGGCTGAGGCTGGGATTCTTCAGAGACCCACAGGACCTGGGGTCATGCACCCCCTCTACTCCCTTATTGTCAGACTTGCCCCCAACCTAACTCTTATCCTACCTCACTCCCCTACTCTAATTATCCTACCAGTAGTGTGTGTGTGCTACCAATCAACATTATCTGTAGGACACTCTCATACCCATTTTCTAATTTTAAAGACTCATTTCTTTATGGAGCATCGAGGGCATCTAGTTTTTGGGGAGAGTATTTGGAAGTAATCACCCCACACATTAACAATCAACAGCCAACATGCTACAGCCAACTCTTGCGCACTGCCAATCCATCTGGATAAGCTGGTGCAGAGCATTCTACCACTGCCAAAAGGAAGGCGATTGTAATGCCATCCAGAATTACAAAATAGTATTCTTTCCTATCAATCATGCTCTCTTTACTCATAACCTGCTACCCACCCCACTAACTCAAATCCCCAATGGGTTATCCAAAAGTATTGTCTGACGCTGTGCCACCAAGGACCTAAAACCTCCCACAGAAAACCATGCACTCTGTTCCAGAATCCTTATACCTGGGGTCACAACTAAAGCATGTGTCCCTATAATGCCTTCATCTCCCCACATTTTAAACAAGCTGATGTGGAAACATACCTCACATGGTCCACCCTAGCTGGGGAAAAGAATGCCCTACGAAGCACCGTATACTTGATATCTTTTCCTGTGGGACTAACAACTAGCTGCAGAAACCTAGCCAATATACGTAGTGTATGCTTCCTTAAGAATCAGTGCAATTCCTCATTCCATTCTCCTGCCAGCGCCAACACAGTCCTTCAAAGCCACAGTGGCAGGCCTTTGAGAATCCGCACACATGTGCTCATGGCTTGTTGTGTCTCGTCCCCTCCGATGTTCCCGTCAGAGAGGGCAGCGTTTTTGCACAGGTGCTCAGAGAACCAGTGCCTTGCTGTGCTGCCTTTTTAGAGGCCCAGCTACGGAGAAAGTAGACGGGGAAGGGAAGAGTGGGGAGATGCTGGACACTTAGAGGAGGGTAGGATAGGGCAGGAGAACCGGACATGGGGGATGTAAGTAGCGAAGGGGAGATGCTGAACTATGGACTATGAAGCTTTGCCTAGGGCTGGGGTCACCAACCTCCAGAGGGCTGCGGGCCGCACAGCCGACTACCGGGAGCCTCGCGGGCTGCACCCCCCTTCTCCCCGCCCCCGCGAAAAAAAAAAACAAATGCAAAATTATGAAAACAATGGCTGATCACTTTTATTGAATTTAATGAGATGGCTGATGATTCATGCTAGCAGACAAACGCTTAAAGTCCGGCTTCACAGATGACACTGACAGGAGAAGGGACGCTTGCAGGTGGTCGTCGGTGAGCTGCGAGCGCGTGGATCCAATGGCGGGAATCCTTGGCGGGCCGCACGTAATGTTAACCGGAGTAAAGCCTCGCGGGCCGCATGAAGGGACCTCGTGGGCCGCAGGTTGGTGACCCCTGGCCTAGGGTGTCAGATATCCATGGGCTGGCCCAACAACCAGGGCCGGCCCATCCATTGAGCAAGAATGTTGTTTCAGGGGGCCCCACGCAAACAACATCCTGAAAACCGGTGGCAGGCAGGGCGGCTTTAGAGGGAGCAGGAGAGGCCCTGGCTCCCTCTAACAATTGTCGAAGTGAAACGCGTCTTTTATTTATTTATTTGGTTACATTTGTATACCGCTTCTTACAGCGATCAGTAGTGGTTTACATCACATTAAAATTTTGGCACAGCAAACATTTTCTTTCAATGATTAAAGAATCTACATCTGGATTTTGGTGATTAGAAATTAAACAGTTTAGGGTATTTACAGTTGCATTTATGCATTTGGTTTGTACAGCTTGAGTCATTTACAGATTCATTTATACATCGTGCACTATTTACAGTATGGTTTATTTACAGTTTCATTTGGCTAAACACATCTTGATCTATTTACAGTTTCATTTAAACTAATTACTGTTTGTTTACAGTCATAAGTTCTTTGTGGCATTTTTGTGGTGCGCTGAGCAAATGGTTTCTTTCTGTTTTAAGTTACGTTGTAGAATTCTTGGAAAAGGTAGGTTTTTAGTTTCTGACATTTAGAGTGCTGCCGCGCTGAGCACGGGAAACAGGAAGTTCCCTTTGACCTCAGTGCGGCAGCGTTCTAAACGTCAGTGCAGCTGCCGAAGTGAAGGGAAAAGGCACTCTTCACTTTGGCAGCTATAGAGGTGAGCCGGGGCCTCTACGGCTCCCTCTTAGCTAGCTGCAGGGCTCTTCAGGAGGGGAGGGGGTGCTTGGACTGAAAATGGGCTGGGGGGTGCTAGGACTGGATAGGGCTGTTGGGGGTTGCTAGGAATGGAAATGGGCTGTGGGGGGTTGCTAGGACTGAAAATGGGCTGGGGGGTTACTAGGAATGGAAATGGGCTGTGGGGGGTTGCTAGTACTGAAAATGGGCTGGGGGGTTTGCTAGGACTGAAAATGGGCTGGGGGTTGCTAGGACTGAAAATGGGCTGTGGAGGGAGGGTTACTAGGACTGGAAATGGGCCGGGGGGGTTGCTAGGACTGGAAATGGGCTGAGTGGAGGGGGGGGGCTTGAACTGCAAATAGCTGATGGGGAGGAGGGGCTTGGAATAGAAATGAGCTGAGTGGAGGGGAGCTAGGATTGGAAATGGGCTGATGGTGGAGCTAGGAAAGGACTAGAAATGGACTGATGGGGGGCTGGGATTGGAAATGAGCTGATGGAGGGGTTCGGATAGGACTGGAAATGGATGGGGGAGCTAGGACTGGAAATGGGCTGATGTTGGGGCTAGGATAGGATTGGAAATGGGCTGATGGGGGCTAGGACTGGAAATGGGCTGATGCGGGGACTAGAAGGGAGTGGATGTTGAGTGGGGCTGGAACTAGAAGGGAGCTGATGTTGGGGGAGGATTAGAATGGGAGGGGCTGGGAGAGTGAAATGGAGAGGGGAAAAATATTTTGTGTGGGAGGGAAGAAAAATGTACAATTGGCTGGGTATTGGGAGAGTAAGTGGGGATTGAGGATGGAGGGGTAAAATTTGAGTGGATGAAAAAGGAATAAAGAAAGAGATGGAGGAAAGAGCAAAAGGAGAAAGATTATTATGTTAAAGCAGATATAAAGAGAGAATGGAAAAAAAAAACTAGAAGAGAGAAGAAAGGACAAATGGACAGCAGACGATGGAGAGTTAGCTGAAGACACGAAGAAACCAGAAGAAAGTGGCTGGAGAAATTGCAACTGAAAAAAAATGCACAAAAGGTAGAAAAATATCTCTTTATTTTGAATTTATTAACTGGAATATGTCAGCTCTGGTAAATGTGCATCATTAACGTCTGTGCATTGTTTAGTACAAGAGCAAATTAATTTATAGTTTTATTTCTACAGTGTTGTTGTACATTCCAAGTTTGGCTTTTGGGGTTCCCGGTTTAATTATTGTCTTCCTGTTTCTAAATTGTGATTCCTTGTTTGGTGATGGTCTATGTTCTGCATGTGTAACTGAGCTGAGGTATTCTGTTTATGTAATTCCTATTTGACATTGCCACTTGTTCTCTTTCCCCAGTAGGTCATGTATTGTTATTCTCTGAAATGTATTGGTTTAATATTTGCAATGTTGCCTTTTGATAGGTAGAGTATGGTGCTTTGTGAGTCCTGGTTGTGCTGTTAGGATACGGCGGGTTTGCTATGGGTTCTAAATGGGTAGTGTTTGTAGTAGTTCCTAATGGGCCTGGCTGTTTATTTATTTAGACAGTTTTGTATACCACCTTATCCTTCAATCAAAGTGATCACAACACAATTGGGGGATACATTTAACACAAGGGGATATGAGACACATACACTAATACTTACAGGGAATATGGGCAATGGAGGGTTAAGTGGCTTGCCCAAGACCACAAGGAGCACCTGTGGTACTAGAAACCCCAGTCCTTCCAGCCCAAGGTTGCTGTCCTCTAGTGGGATTTGAACCCCCCAATCCAGGGCTGTTGGCACTGGATTATAGTAATGTAGAAATCTTTTAGTCTTTCTTTATCCATACGCTAACTTTTAGTAAACCTGCCTCTTAATGAGTATGTTAACATTATGCAAATATTTATGCAAATGAGGCCCCGTACCCCCCTTGGGCTGCCCCTGCCAACGACAGCTCTTAACCTTTGTACAGAAAGAGAGATGAAGTAGGGTTGCCAGGTGAAGATGCAGCTGATACCACAATAGGGTTTATTATCTCCATTTTGAAGAAATTAATTGAAGGCTGTGTACATCGAGTATAAAGTGAGCATAGGCAAAATGCAGTTATAATGGAGACATAATTGGAGACATTCTACTTACAATGTCAACACAATGCACATTAAACCATCTTAATAGACAACAAAGGGGACAAGGGGAAGTTGAGCACATGGACAGAGAAGCTAGGGGTATAACATAAGTGTTGAGAGAGATAAAAGGAAGTGACTAACTTAAGGAAAATATTGCATTTGCAGTCAATTACCAACTGCTCCGAATTTCTCTGGCAGGTTTCAGCCAGTCATGGATTTACTTCTTTGCATACCGGAACTTGTAGCCTTTCTTTTATTACGGAATGCAATTGGAAAATCTGAACTACTATCAGGGCCAGTGCAAGGATATCAGGCACCCTAGGCAAACCTTCCTTCTGGTGCCCCCCCCCCCCAACCTATCTAATGGCTACATTGCTTCTTTATCTTGACGTTCAGCTCTCTGCTCCATGGTCAGCAGGAGGAAAGCACTTAAAAGTACATCACTTTCTCAGAGGGAGTTGAGGACGGTTGCGCTAAAAAAACACTCTAGCAGTTCAACTTCATCCTCCTGCCCCATGGCTGACATGGATGAGGAAGGTCGGGACATGTCAGATTCCCCTGTGGAACAGGGTCAGTCTCTGAGAGACTGACGTGCTCTTAAGCACCCTTTCTTATGCCAGCTGTAGTAAATGAGGTTAAAGTTGTACCAACAGGATGTATGTTAGCACTACTTGAAAGTCTCTGACTCCTTGTGCTGCAGGAGAAATTGATGCGCTCTTATGCATCTTTCCTGCTGCTGTCCATGGAGCTATAACAGCAATGTTGTGCCCTGCCACCTATCTAAGGCTCATGTGCAGCTTCTAAATTAATATAAATTAATATTTAATTCTTCTACTGCTCCTACTCACCAACATGGTCATTGCCTTGACCTAATTTTCTTCTCTAACTGCTCACCCTCCAACTTCTCTAACTCTGTCCTTCCTTTATCTGACCACCACCTTTTAAGTCTTATTCATCATCCTCCACCTCAGCCTCGTCCTGCTTCCACTAATCTATTTAGAAACCTTCTTGCTATTGATTCCTTATCTCTATCCTCCACTATTTCCTCACCCCTTTCATCCATTCTTTCTTCTAATTCTATTGATGAGGCTGTGGCCTCCTATAATGCTGTACTCTCCTCCGCTTTGGATTCTCTTGCTCCCCTCATCTCACGTCCTGTTAGGCGTTCTCCTCCACAGCCTTGGCTCTCTCCTTTTGCCCGCTATTTGCGCTCCTGTGCCCGCTCTGCTGAGCGTGCCTGGCTCAAATCTCCCTCTCATGCTGACTTTCTCCACTTTAAATTCATGCTCTTCTCCTTCCAATCAGCCATTGCACTTGCCAAACAAATCTACTTCACCCATCTGACTAACTCTCTTGTCTCTAATCCTCGTCATCTTTTTTATACACTCACATCTCTCCTCAGTGTGCCCCCACCTCTGGCTCCTACCTCCCTCCTTGCCCAAACCTTGGCACAGTACTTCCATGACAAAATCCATAAAATCACCCTCCATTTCACTACTTTCTCTTCTTCCCCCCCTTTTTCCCAAATCTCCCCCTTACTTCTGCTTCCCTTTCTTCCTTCCCTCTGGTCTCTGATGAGGAAACACTCCTCCTTTATTCCTCTAAGCTGACTACCTGCCCTTCTGATCCTATGTCCACCCACCTCCTTAGCTCCATTTCTTCCACTATCGTCCCCTCCATCACTCATATTCTCAACCTATCGCTCTCCACCGCTACCTTCCCTTCTGACTTCAAGCATGCTATTGTCACACCCCTCCTCAAGAAACCCTCACTCGATCCCTCCTGTCCTTCTAACTATCGTCCCATCTCTCTCCTTCCCTTCATTTCTAAATTACTTGAGCGTGCTGTCTACAACCACTGTCTTGACTTCCTCTCCTCTCATGCCCTCCTAGATCCTTTACAATCCGGTTTCCGTCCCCTACATTCTACCGAAACTGCTCTTACCAAAGTCACCAATGATTTGTTTCTGGCTAAGTCCAAAGGCTTTTATTCTGTCCTCATTCTTCTGCTGCCTTTGACACCGTTGACCACAATTTTCTTCTTATCACCCTGTCTTCACTCGGTTTCAAAGGCTCTGTACTTTCTTGGTTCTCCTCCTATCTCTCCCACCACTCTTTCAGTGTGTACTTCGGTTGCTCCTCCTCCTTTTCTACCCCTTTACCTGTGGGTGTACCTCAAGGTTCTGTCTTAGGTCCGCTCCTCTTCTCTCTCTATACCCAATCCCTTGGTGCCTTTATCTCTTCCCATGGCTTTCACTATCATCTCTATGCTGATGACTCTCAAATCTACCTCTCTACGCCTGTTATCTCTCCTGAAATTCAAGCTAAGATCTCGGCCTGCCTCTCTCACATTGCTCCCTGGATGTCCTACCACCGCTTGAAGCTGAACATGGCCAAAACTGAACTCCTTGTCTTTCCCCCTAGTGCCTCCCCTCCTCCTTCCCCTTTCTCAATCTCTGTGGATAACTCTGTTATCCTTCCTGTCTCTTCGGCACGGAACCTTGGTGTTATTTTTGACTCATCTCTCTCCTTCTCTTTACATATCCAAAACATTGCTAAAACATGCCATTTCTTTCTTTACAATATCTCCAAGATTCTCCCTTTTCTCTCTGATAACACTACTAAACTGATTGTCCATTCTTTAATCACCTCCTGCCTTGATTACTGTAACCTTCTCCTTGCTGGCCTCCCTACTAACCACCTCTTTCCTCTCCAGTCTATTCAACATTCTGCAGCTCATCTAATTTTCCGTCAGTCTCGTTTTTCACACATTACTCCTCTTCTCATGTCACTTCACTGGCTCCCCATCCGCTTCCGTATCCAGTTCAAACTCCTCCTTCTAACCTATAAATGTATTCATTCTTCTGCCCCTCATTACCTTTCATCCCTCATCTCTACCTACACCCCCTCTCGCCTACTCCGCTCATCTAATTGTCTTCGTTTAGCTATGCCTTTTACTCATACTGCTAATTCTAGACTTCGCTCCTTTCAACTGGCTGCAACCTTTTCCTGGAATTCTCTACCTGTCTCTGTCCGTCAAGCCTCCTCCCTGGCCATCTTCAAATCCAAATTGAAATCCCATTTCTTCACTATTGCTTTTTGTTCCTAACTCGTACTTTCTTGTTCTCTCCATAAACATTTATTCTTGTCTTGTTAATTGTTATTTGTATTATCTAATTTATTTCATATTTTGTCTTGACTAGATTGTGAGCTCTAACGGGCAGGGACTGTCTCTTTTTATGTTTGTACAGCGCTTCGTATGTTGCAGTGCTTTATAAATGCTTAGTAATAATAATAGTAATAATAATATGACATGTTAATCAAATCATCTGATAAAGAAGAGAAGAGTAATCCATGTTACTGTGGTTACAGGGAAAATCAATCATCTCTATGTAGGGACCCCTGAGTTTCTACCAAGCAGTGTAGGTCGAGACTACTAATTATTACTAATATGACCAATATGACTACTAATTATTGCAAATCTGACTTTTTATGCCACCCAGTACTTTGCAGGATCTCCTTACCAGTGAGATAATGGTAGGAGGAGACCTTCACTTGGATGGAAAACTGCCTTATAAATACCAAGTGGCTGGCTAAGCCACTGCACCAACAACATGTTGTTCTTGGCATGCTTACCAATTAAATAAGGTGAGGATTCAGGGAGAAGAAGAGGTATCTGAGAGAAGGAGGAAAAAAAGTGTTTTGAACTGATCCTGGACGAGAAGAAGAGGACTCGGGGGATAACACCAGGAGCTGATACAAAGAGGGCCAGGGTTCTAGGGGGAAGAAGTGCCTGATGCCACATCTGGACCCAGTTTCCAGAAACTGCAAGTTTGGAATTGGATCCATTAGGGCACAGGGTTCAAGGGAAGGAGAACCTGCAATATATGTTTGTAACCAGTGGTCATGGATAATAGGTAAATAGAGGAAAGGTAGATAAACTGGAATCCTCGGCTTAGGGGGAGATGCCAGTAAAAACTGAAAAGGCGCTTTTCCACATCCCAGGGTAGAGGGAAGGAACAAAGGTGAACTGTAGTTTCTAGATTTTTTTATACTCTGCTTCTTTATTGTTTCTTATTGATTTTGATCACAAGAAACAAAATACACGATAGAATCTCTATGATTGAAATTTATTTTATTTATTTAAACTGATTTCTATACCACCTTTTCCTACAATCAAGGCAGTCTACACAGTAAACAATCAAAAAAATACAGTGTCTAGTGTGCGCATGCTTTGAGCAGTGAGTGCATGTGTGTGTAGATGGTCATTGATTCTTGGTGAGCTATTTACAACGTGCACTATTTACAATACTATGTACATCAGGACTTTACTTTAATACTATAATCGTGTCGCTAGTGTAGGGTGTTGAGTTGGGGTATTGTCTGTTGCACAGTTTAAGTAACGTCACCATAGTGCTCTATGAAGAGGGTCGTCTTTAGCGGTTTCCTAAAGTCCTTAATGTCTGTTGTTGACCGTAGTTCATCAGGGAGGGCATTCCAGATTGTTGGTGCCGCCTTTGATAAGGCTAGTTTTTCAGTGTCCTTGCGTACCTTGTTGATGTCTTTAGGTGTGTTGACATGGTTGGATGTGCCTCTCCTCCTCGGTCGTGTGCTGCTGTCGGGTTGTATGAGTGGTTGTAGGCTGAAAGCTGATAACTGTTGCTTGATTTTGAATATGTTTATGATTGTCTTGTATCTGATGCGAGAGCTGATTGGTAGCCAGTAGAGATCTTTTAGGGTGGGTGTGATGTGTTCTTGTCTTGTGGTGCCAGTTATTATCCGTGCTGCTGTGTTTTGCACCAGTTGCAGTGGCCTGAGTGTCTGTTTTGTTAGGCCAAGATAGATTGGGTTGCAGAAGTCTAGGATTGGGGTTATTAGTGCCTGACAGACTGTGCGGAAGTGTTCCTGAGAGAGGAGGGGTCGGACTAGTCTCATCCTGTGGTATGCATTTTTGGTGGTTCTGCTGATGTGGGACTGAAGGTTCAGTTCTTTATCCAGGGTCACTCCGAGGTATTTCACTTCTGGTTGTATGGGTATGATTGTGTTGTCTATCTTGATGTTGCGAGGAGGGATGAAGTCATAGTTTCGTGTGATGATTAGAGCCTCGGTCTTGCTGTAGTTTATGTTCAGGCTGTTGTCTTGAAACCAGCTGTTCATGTGCATGAGACATTCTGTTATCTTGGTGTAGTCTGGGTTGTCAAGGGTGATTGGTGTGTATATCATTATGTCGTCCGCATAGATTGTGTATTTTATCCTGTGTTCTTTTATGATGCTGCATATTGGCTGGATGTAGAGGTTAAATAATAGTGCTGATAGGGCGGATCCTTGAGGTACACCTTGCATGACTTTTATGGGTCGGGATGTGTGATCTTGACCTGTATCTGTCTGTCCGTTAAGTAGGAGTGGAACCACCTCAGTGTGGCTCCATGTAATACGATGTTCTGTAGTCTTGCTAGTAGAGTTCCGTGGTCCACTGTGGCGAATGCTGATGAAATGTCAATGAAGATCATGAGTATTCCTTTCTTTCTGTTGTCTATGAGGTGTAGTATGTCGTTAAATAGGTATAGCACGAGTGTTTCGACTCCGTGGTTGGGGCGGAAACTGTGTTGGTTGAGGTCCAGTTGTGCGTGGTTGTCGATGTGTTCTTGTAGCTGATGTTCTACCACTTTCTCAATAATCTTTGCCAGTAGAGGGATGCTTGAGATAGGTCTGTAGGCTGCTGGGTTGTTCTTGTTGAGTGGTGATTTCTTCAGGATTGGTCTTATTGTGGTGAGTTTTAGCTGGTCATGTATGGTGTGGATGAAGTTTGACTTTGTCGCCTTAATCCATGTAACTGGGCATGGGTCTGTTAGGGCCGTGCTTGTGTTGAGTGCAGTGAAGATGTGTGAGAGCTGCTCTGTGGATGGGTTGCTGAATTTGTCCCAATTTTTTCTTGAGGGGGTGGCTGGTTTGGTGCTTGTGTCTGTTTTCTGTTGTGAAGCTGAATGGAATTTTTCTTGGATATGGTCTGCGAATGTTTGTGGGTCTATTTGCACTTCACTCTCGGTTTGCTGTTGTTTGATTTGAGTATGATGTTGGTGTGGTATTCTTTCTTCATTTGGTTGATGAGTTTGTTGTATTCTTTTTGTTTTGTTAAGTATAGTGCCTGATTGTTGGGCGACTTAGTGTGTCTCCATCGCCATTCTAACTTCCTGAGTTCCCTCTTCTCATTCCGTATGATTTTTGAGTACCAGGGTGTGTGATGTGCTTTGGTGCGGCGAGCTTTCTTGGGTCTGTATTCGGTGGCTTTGGCAGCAGCATTGATGATGCTGTTCCATTTTCTGATTTGTTTGTCTAGATCCTCTTCTTCCGTGTTCAGGGGGGGTAGCATGTCCTGTAGAAATTGGTCCCTGTTGAAGCTTTTAAATCTTCTTTATGCTGGTGGGTTGTCCAGGTTCTCGTCGTGGTTTTGCCCTTGTGGCATAAACTTTATTTTGATTATGTGATGGTCTGACCACGGTACAGGTGTGACATTGGGTGTTGATATGTTACCACTGTCCATTAGAAAGTTGGGTGCGAATATGAGGTCTGGTGATGATCCGTGTCTGTGTGTCAGGGTATTGATCAGTTGTGTGTATTGTAAGGATCCCATAGCTCGGAGGAAAGCTTCTGCATCCTTTGTGTTGGTCAGTTTTAAGTTGAAGTCTCCTAATAGTAGCAGGGGTTTGTGATTTGTGCTGACAGCACAGACCTCTTCTAGGGTGGAGGCTAGTTCATCTGGTGGCACATTTGGGGCTCTGTAGGTGAGGCATAGGGCCATCTGTTTGTTTTCCACAGTGATGGTGTTGCATTGGTTTGTGTTTGAGGCACTTCTTGACTTGAGTCTTAGGCTGTTTTTTGTGAAGATCAAGACCCCTCCTCCTCTTCATTGTGCGCGTGGGCAGTTGAATGCTGAGTAGGTGGATGGTACTAATTGATTAAGTAGTATGTTATCGGTGGGGGTGAGCCATGTTTCTGTGATGCACAGTATGTCAGGTCGCTGATCTTCTATGTGGTCTGCTATTGTGTTAATTTTGTTTCGTATGGATCTGGCGTTGATAAGCTCTGTTGTGATTGTAGCTGGGGTGTTTAGTGGTCTCTGTGCTTTGTTTGAGTTTGTGTGCGTGTTGGACTTGTGCCTGCTGTGCCTCTTGTGCTTGGGTGTCTTGTGTGTGTTCCACTGTGTATACTGGGGGTGTGTGTAGAGCAGTGCTGGATGCCATGGAGCGTTTGTTAGTAGGTTGTGGTTGGTAGCCTGAGGTGGTAGGAGTTGGGTGAGGAGGAGGGTGATGGGCAGTATCAGGGTTGTGTACATGTTTTATCCGTCAGACTTTAGTGGATGTCTGCACTTACTTTGCTATGCTGGTGTTTGGTTTCATTGTTTTGTTGGTTGTGGTCGCCTGCTGCTGGTGGATTTGTTGCAGCTGTTGGTTGTGGTTGCTTCTGTGTAAAAAGGGGAAAGCGATGGCAATGGGGGTGTACTATCAATTGCCTGGCCAAAATGAACAAATGGATGATGTAATGCTCAAAGAAATAATGGAAGCTAACAAAAGTTAAAGCACAGTATTAATAATGGATGATTTCAATTATCCCAGTATCGACTGGGTCAGTATCACAGCAGGACATGCTAGGGAGATAAAGCTTCTAGATGAAATAAATGACTGCTTCTTGGAGCAGCTGGTACATGAACTGACAAGAGGGAAACCCGTTTTGGACCTAGTCCTTAGTGGTACATAAGATCTGGTGCAATAGAGAAGGGTGTTGGGGCCACTTGGCAATAGTGATCAGAGCATAATCATGTTTGATTTCATAAATGGAGGAAGTACGGCGAGGAAATCCACAGTACTGCTGTTTAACTTTCAAAAGGGAGACTATGATAAAATGAGGACACCAGTTAAGAAAAAACTAAAAGGAGCAGCTGCAAAGGTTAAAGATTTACATTAAGCATGGGCGTTGTTTAAAAATACTATCTTGAAAGCCCAGACCAGCTGTATTCCACGCTTTAAGAAAAGTGGAAGGAAGTCCAAAAAACTGCCAGCATGGTTTAAAGGTGAGGTCAGAGAGGCTGTTGTAACCAAAAAAGCATCCTTCAGGAAATGGAAAAAAGGAGCCAAATGATGAAAACAGAAACAACATAAGCATTAGAAAGTTAGATTCAAGGCACCAATAAGGCAGGCAAAGAGAGAATTTGAGAAGAAGCATGCTGTGGAAGCTAAAACCCATAATAAAGATTTTTTTCAAGTAATTACATAGCAAAGAACCTGTGAGAGAGTCAGTTGGAGCATTGGATGATAGAGAGGTAAAAGGGGCACTAAGAGGGGACAAAGCCATAGCAGAGAGACTGAATGAATGCTCTGCTTTACTGAAGAAAATGTAGGGAAGTTACTTATGACTGAAATGGTATTTAAAGATGATGCATCTGAAGAATTGAAAGAAATATCAATAAGCTGGGAAGCTATATTACAACTATTTGATAAACTAAACCGTAGCAAATCACCTTGACCTGAGGGTGTTGAAAGAACCTGAAATATGAATTGCAGACCTACTAGTAGTAATCTGTGAACTATCATTAAAATCATCTGTAGTACCTGAATATTGACAAATGGCCAATGTAACACCAATTTTTAAAAAGAGTTCCATGGGTGATCCAGGAAACTACAAGCCGGTGAGCCTGACATTAGTACTGGGCAAAATGGTAGAAACTATTATAAAAAAACAAAATTACTGAACATGTAGATAGTCATGGTTTAATGGGAGAAAACCAACATGGCTTTAGCCAAGAAAGGTCTTGTTCTATTAATCTGTTATATTGTTTTGAATGTGTGAATAAACAGGTAGACAAAGGTGAGCCAGTTGATATAGTGTATCTGGATTTTCAGAAAGCCTTTGACAATGTCCGTCATGAGAGACTCTTGGCAAAGTTAAAAAGTCATGGGATAGGAAACAGTGTATAATTGTGGATCAGGAACTGTTAAAAGATAGAAAACCGAAGGTACAGCTAAATGGCCAATTTTTCCAATGGAGAAAGGTGAATAGTGGAGTACCCCAGGGATCTGTACTGGGTCCGCTGCTTTTTAATATATTCATTAATGACCTGGAAATGGGAATAACAAGTGAGGTAGTCAAATTTGCAGATGACACAAAATTATTCAAAGTTGTTAAAACCCAAGAGGATTGTGAAAAATTGCAAGAGGACCTTGATAAACTGGAAGACTGGACGTTCAAATTGCAGATTAAATTTCATGTGGACAAGTGCAAAGTTATGCACCTAGGAAAGAAAACCCCAAACTATGGATACACAATGCAAGGTTCCACATTAGGAACCACCACCCAGGAAAAAGATTTAGGCGTCATTGTGGTTAACATGTTGAAACCCTCCGCCCAGTGTACAGCAGCAGCCAAGAAGGCAAATAAAATGCTAGGAAAAGAATGGAGAATAAAACAAAGCATATTATAATGCCTCTGTATAATTCCATGGTTTGACTGCACCTTGAATATTATGTGCAATTCTGGTCACCGTATGTGAAAAAGGATATAGCGGAATTAGAAAAGGTACATAGAAGAGCCACCAAAATGGTAAAGGGTGTTGAGGAGAGGCTCCTTTGAGGAGAGGCTTAAAAGATTATGGCTTTTCAAACTGGAAAAGAGACAACTGAGGGGAAATATGATAGAGGTCTATAAATTAATGAATGGCATGGAACAGGTAAACATAGATTGATTCTTTATGGCATCAAAAAGTAGAAAGACTAGGGGACATGCAATGAAGCTACAGTGTAACCAGCTTAAGACTAATAAGAGAAAATATTTCTTCACTCAATGCATAATCAAACTCGGAAATTCGTTACTAGAGGATGTAGTAAAAGTTGTTAGTGTAAGTGGGTTTAAAAAAGGTTTGGACAAGTTCTTGGAGGAAAGGTCCATAAACCATTATTAAAGAGGACCCCAGGAAATCCATAGCTTGACCCAATACAAGCATTAAGGAACTTGTGTGTCTTTTTGGAAACCTGCTAGGTACTTGTGACCTGGATTGGCCACTGTTGGAAACAGTATACTGGGCTTGATGGACGTTGGTCTGACCCCATATGGCATTTCTTATGTTCTTATAATGGGTTACATGATCATTAGAACACTGATGGACGATTAGTCATGCAGCTGAATTTTGAACTTATTGAAGGGGAGAGAGATGATTCACGGTGAGACAGGCGAGGAGCAGGTTGCAACAATCTAGACAGGAAGTGGCTAGAGAGTGGATAAGGGTCATAAGAACATAAGATATGCCATACTGGGTCAGACCAAGGTCCATCAAGCCCAGTATCCTGTTTCCAACAGTGGCCAATTTAGGTCATACGTACCTAGCAGTTTCCCCAAAAGACACAGGTTCTGCAATGCTTGTACTAGGTCAAGCATTGATATCCTGGGTCCCCTCTTATAATCCTGGGTCTTAGTAGTGTGTTCAGAAAGGAAGGGTAAATTTTGCTGATGTGATGGAAACAGAAACAACAGGTTTTAGCTATCTTTTGCATATATACAGAGAAAGAGAAAGAAGAGCCAAACATGACCCCAAGGTTGCGAGCTAAGGAAACAGGGAGCAGTATAGAGTTATTCACAGAAATAGAGAAAGAAGGAAAGAGGAAGTGGGTTGGGGGGAAAATAAGGGTCAGAGGCAAGCAAGTTAGTCAGATGAACATAATTCTCTTGCTTGGTAAGTGCTATGGGGGACAGGAAAGAGGTTAGCATGAACTTGAAAGGTAGCAAATCAGCAAGTAACTCATTTTTTTAATGTTTCAGGTGTTTTTTGGCACCGTTGAAATAGGCACAGTTGCCCCCTGTCACTCATGGAAACCTTAGGTCAAAATAAACAGGTAACTGACACACCCGCCTCAGTGTAGGTGTAAATGCTGAGAGGTTATGTTTTAAAAACAGAATTCTTTGCCATTGTAAATAGGAAATACATATATGCGGGCCGATGTTTCAATTCCACTCTCAGTGTTTTTTTAAGCACTAGTGCAGCATTTAAAGGGAAACCAGATATTCAGCACCAGAATGCAAATATCCTCTGATGCTGACTATCCAGTTCCAAAGCTGGCCACTGGTACTATCTGGATGGTGGCTGAATACAGTAAACTACATAAAGTTAGGCCTGACCTTTCTGGGGCTTACCTTGATGCGGTTTGTTGGCCAGTTAGCAGACTGAATATCGCTGCTAACCAAATAACACTGGAGACTGCCCACAAACCATCCCAGTGCTTTCCAGACAATGCTGCGGTGGTCAGAGGAGATATTCAGCAGCACTATAAGGATAGTGCTGCCGAACTGCCTTCTCACCATCACTGATCTGGTTAGAAGGTGCAACTAACCAGAGAAGTGCATTTGAATACTGTGCCTATAGGGCCCGATTTTTCTTTTGGGCAGACTGTGCACCACTATGGCGCATAGCCCTGCCCGCTCACCCTTAACCCCAGATATTCAATGCAGCACCCAACGGCATTGAATATCCGGGTTGTACACCAAGGGGTCAACGACACAGAGCCGAGCCGTGTAGCAGCGATATTGGACCGCTATATGGCTAGTGGTCCGCGGCTAGAACTAGGCATGCCAAAAGCTGATCCAGTTTTAGCCACAGACCACTAACCATGTAGTGATCCAATATAGTTAGTGGCAGTCACCGTCTCTGCTCCGCCCCGAAAAGCCCCCAACATGCCCCAATGCTAACCCGATACCATCGGGGCGCGTAGGGGTCATAGTCGGGGATATTCAATGGCACTAATCGTGTAGGTGCTGTTGAATATCCCTATTTAAGGCATTTACATGGTTTACTTGGCTGTTAACAGTGTAAATGCCTTCCGAATACCGGGCCCATCATTTTTTTGAACAGCTCTGAACACGGTTCCATACAGTCCCATGGATATCTACACGTGTAATGTGGTGGAGAAGCAGCCGCTGAGGGCAGAAAAAAAAAGGGAAAACTGCCTTTTTTTTCTTTTACCCATAAAACTGCAGGCACTGAAAGGGTTAACACCAACACTAAAGGTAAAGATTTCTCACAGAGAAGTGCAGACCTAAGCACACGCCCTGTTCCCATGGAGATAGAGGGAGGAGAAGGGAGTGGTTTGGGGTGGAGTCAAAGGGGATAGGACAGCCCCAAACATTTAGGAACGGAAGCTGCACTCATACAGTAGAACTGAAAGAGAAGGAGGAACCGTATGAGAGAGAGAGGACACAGACACAGAGGACACGAGGGTTCCAGGAAGGAAGGACAAGAAACCCATGGAAATCCCTTGCACAGAAGCAATTGAGAACCAGGAGCAAAGAGCTGACAAGGCCAGTGGAAAGCTCAGGGGAGGAGTCCTCAGAGGAGGAAATATTCTCCAAGAGTTCATGGCTCAACTCTTCTCCTAGTAAGGAATCTATAAGGAAGAAAAGCAGCACTAATAAGGTGAGCCCTTTACAACGTTTGAAAGGCTTATTAGACAAAGAGGGTTTTTCCTGCCCTTCCCCCACAAGCTCACATACTGTTAAGGGTACCTGGGAGAAGCTCCTAAAGGCTGTGCAAGCTAGTGAGGCTTCTCAGGAAGATACCAGGGGAAACAGTTACCAGGAAGAGTCTAGCGGGGAGGATATGGACTTGGGAGACACTGTGGATTTAGACAATGTCTCAGACATGGAAATAAGCTGGGCAATCTGTGCTAAAGAAGTATAAAGGAACCAAATAGGGTTTGAAAGCAGAAAGAAACCCAGCTGGTCTTGATTACTGAATGCATCTGTGTTACCTCGTGCTAAGTAAAAGAACCGGAGGAAGTTTGTTATCTGGAAGAAACCAGAGGTTCTTTTACAAGGACATTTTAAAGCCCATTACTTTTTAGCTGTGCTTTTAAAAGTAGCTGTCCTGTTTAAAGCTGCTTGGGAAGAAGTTGTGCTGAAAGCTTGTGTTATAATTGGAAAAGAATTCTATTGCTTGTGAAAGTATCTAGGTGGGCCAGGACGTTTTGCTACACCTACTGTGAAGTAACAGAGGGTTGTATAGCGCCTCCTGGAGACCAGGAAACAGAATACTGCTGAAAGTAGAGTTTTATTAGAAAGCAAGTTTCAAAGCTGTATCAAGCCAAGGACTGTATAAAAGGCTTGTGTGCTGTTATTTGGAGAAGTATCCTGAATTTTGTTTTGGTCAACTTCAGTCAATTCATGTCAAAGAATTGAACCGGTTAGGAAATCCTTGCTTCTAAAAAATAAAGAAATATTTCCTGCGACCTTTGCACTTGGCTCTAATCCTTTCGGGGACACAACTACATGCTATTGGGCTAATTTCAACAAAGGACAATCGGCGCCTCCCCTGTAGCCCTAGGCAACTGCCTGGCCACACGGGGGCGCGCCGACAGTAACTAACAGCATCTTGAAACTGGTATCCACATATGTATCATTTATAAGTATAGCTACCTCGTAACTGCTCTAAAATTATCTCCTTTAAAGTGTGCCAAGTTTGTTTATAGCCGTTTCCCAGTCTGCACAGGACAAGGTTTCATGACATGCTCAAGAAAAACTAGCAGCTGGTGAATTGTTAGATGTATTTTATTTATCATCTTCCCATTCCTTTCATTCAGTCCTATATGTGATAGTCTAGCTAATGTTTGCAATGTCAAGGTTTAAGGTGAAAGGCATATACAACAACGCTCAGCTACGGAAGATACAACCTATGAAAATGAAATCCAAAAGCTTTCTTTTATATTTTTCCATCTAATAAAAGAATTTGGTATGTAACAACCATTTTGTGGTCCCATACCATATTTTTTTCTTTTAATTCTTTTAAGGAACTAAATAGAAATGACTCATACACAGAAACTGTATAGACATGCATTAAAAAATAAAATTAACCCACTCACTGCAACATGCACAGAATTAATAGTGATATTCCAGTCATTTTGTTTACATGGCGTGTTTAGTTTGCATGTATAGTGAAAAATCTGATACATGCACACATACACTCACCCACACAAGACACACACATGCATGCACAGTGGGGCTTATTTTTCTTTTCTGTTATAGGCAAACTGGTAGTAAGCTGCTTTCTCCATCATAAATGAGTTTCAGTAAGCCCAATCCTTGAATATATTCTAGAAAAAAAGATGCCGGTTCTCACGTACAGGGCAAGGATACAGGTGGCTATTCATGGCTCTGGCCCA
This sequence comes from Ichthyophis bannanicus, assembly GCA_033557465.1. Taxonomy (NCBI): domain Eukaryota; kingdom Metazoa; phylum Chordata; class Amphibia; order Gymnophiona; family Ichthyophiidae; genus Ichthyophis; species Ichthyophis bannanicus. The sequence continues at coordinate 86,683,688 of CM066043.1, forward strand.
ACAGTAGCCACACCCCCTAGGTCAGAGAGGCATCTGATCTGCCATGCAACCAACTCCATTCTCCTGCTACTGGCTGCGACTAAGGTTGCCAACTGGTTGCAGATTCGCCCAACAGGCTTGATCAGTCCTGGGTTTACTCAATTGTATGCAGGAACTTGCTTTTCTTATTGTGCGCAATAGAGATATCAGAACCACAAGTCCCTGCATGCAATTGGGTAAACCCAAGACTGGATTAAGCCTCTCAGGTGAATCTGGAGCCTGTTGGCAGTCTTAGCTGGGATTTAAAAAAAGGGACTGCTACTTCTGGAGAGAGATCTGCAAATGTAAGTATTTACTTCTGGGAATTTTTCTAAATCTTGGGGAAAAGGAATTCTTTACATTAAAGCTGATTAATCTATGCAAATTAGAATCTAATGTATTTGTTTAAACAGTCAGGGCCTAGCATTAGCAAAGAGCTTTTAGTTTAAATTAAAAACTCAGCAGGTAGCTTTCAGTTTAAGTTTAAAACCCAGCAGAGAGCTTTCAGCTTAAATTCAGAACCTAGCAGAGAGCTTTCAGCTTAAATTTAAAACCCAGCAGAGAGCTTTCAGTTTAATTTAAAACCCAGCAGAGAGCCTCTAGTTTAAATTTAATACTCAGTCAGGGCCTAGTATCAGCAAAGAGCAGAGAACTTTCTGTTTAAATTTAAAAACCAGCAGAGAGCTTTCTGGTGAAATTTAAAACCCAGCAGGGAGCTTTCAGTTAAATTTAAATTCCAGTAGAGAGCTTCCAATTTAAATTTAATACTCAGTGCAAAGAGCTTTAATTTAAATCAAATCAGAGTATAACATAAAAGGAGAAACAGGGTCAGTATTCTTTGAGCAATAAATTGTTTCTAGAGACCTTTATAAAGAGGCCTTCTAGATAGGGGGCAAAAGACCTGTGCAATTGTTTTAAATGTGTTAAAGTTGAGTGACAGATCAAAGGGGCATGTTGAAAGACTCCCTCTATCAAAGCAAGGCCTGTGTGAATCACTCAGGAAATTAGTCACAGATTACCTTATAAGCGCAGATCTGGGACCTATGCAGCAAGCCAGCCTTTAGTAAGTATTAGTTCCCCCCTTCCCAGCCCGACTCTACCCACCCCAGGCATAATCCTAGCTTTATATGTTCTTACACCTATTAAAGGGGTAGTGGTATTCATATTTTCTTTTAGATTCAACTGATTATCCTCACCAGGAATAGATGAGTTAAGACCATGGAAGTAATTAATCTTTGGGTTGAACAAAGTCCCTTAAAATTTATTTGGTATAGTTGTATTAGTACAAGTATCCCTAGCAACTGAAAAAAACATAAATAACTAAACAAAACTTTAAAACTAAGATGCAGACAGCAGTCCAGCAGCCTTTTCTATTGAGTGTCATATGTATGATTTTCTCCATTTGGTGAGAGGTCTTAAGTGTGCACTAGGTGCAAGGAGCTCTTTGCCCTCAGGGAACGAGTGTGATCTCTGGAGGCTAGAGTAGCAGACTCGGAAGGCATAAGCAAGTCAGAGAGGTACATAGACAAGACCTACAGGGATGTAGTATTGAAACCCCACCTCCAGTCTGGCAGCATCCTAGCTGCCATGGAGGAGAGAGGTCTCATGAAAGGAAAGCATCACCTTGGTGAGGCAGGAAATGATCCTGTAGCTAGGACCTCTCCATCAAGAAATGTAACACCCTCTTGCACCGAGGAGGTTTCTCCAGGGCAATGTGCCCATTAGGAAAAGGTTAAGACAGCCATTGTAGTGGGTGATTCAATCATTAGGCATGTAGATAGCTGGGTGGCTGGTGGGCATTAGGCTCACCTGGTAAGATGCCTGCCTGCTGCAAAGATAGCGGATCTCACACGCCACATAGATAGTTCTGGGGAGGAGTCTGCTGTCTTGGTACATGTTAGTACCAATGACATATAAAAATCTGGGAGGGAGGTTCTGGAGGCCAAATTTAGGCTTTTAGGTAGGAAGTTGAAATCCAGAACTTCCAGGGTAGCATTCTCTGCAATGCTTCCCGTGCCACGCACAGGGCCCAAAAAGCAGGCAGAACTCCAGAGTCTCAATGCGTTGAGACAGTGGTGCAAAGAAGAGGGTTTTAGATTTGTTAGGAACTGGGCAACTTTCTGGGGAATGGAGGGGCTCCACATTAACCAGGATGGAGCCAGGCTGCTGGCATTAACATTTAAAAAGAAGATAGAGCAGCTTTTAAACTAGATAATAGGAGAAAGCCAACAGTCACCCAAGAGCACATGGTTCAGAAGAATGCATCCTTGAAGGATACTAACAAAACAGGGAAGTTAGAACATCCGAACAGAGAGGTTCCAATAAAGATCAAAGTTACGCAGGTGCCCTTAAGTACAGAGCTGAAAGATTCCAAATTACCCCTATCAAGTGATAGCCAACTTAATATGATTGAAAGATAACCTCTAAAATGCCTGTATGCAAATGCTAGAAGTCTAAAAAATAAGATGGGAGAGTTGGAATATATAGCTCTAAATGAGAGGTTAGATATGATTGGTATCTCAGAGACCTAGTGGAAGGAGGACAACCAATGGGACACTGTGATACCTGGGTACAATCTACATCGTAATGATAGAGTAGATCAAATTGGTGGAGGGGTTGCGCTCTATGTTAGAGAGGGCATTGAGTCACATAGGATTAAAGTTTTGCAGGAAACAAAATACGCAGTAGAATCTCTATGGATAGAAATTCCATGTAAAAAGGGGTAGGTGATAGCAGTGGGGATGCACTGTCAACCGTCTGGCCGGAATGGGATAATGAAATGCTGAAAGAAATCAGGGAAGCTAACAAAGGTTACAACGCAGTAATAGTAAAGATGCTAGATGAAATATATGACTGCTTCTTGGGGCAGCTGGTTCATGAACCGACAAGAGAGGAAACTATGTTGGACGTAGTCCTTAGTGGCATGCAGGATCTGGTGCAAGAGATAAGGGTGTTGGGGCCACATGGCAATAATGATCATAGCATGATCACATTTGATTTAATAAATGAAAGAAGGACTTTCAAAAGGGAGACAATGATAAAATGAGGAAAATAGTTAACAAAAGACTAAAAGGAGCAGCGGCAAAGGTTAAAGTCTTACATCAAACATGGGCATTGTTTAAAAATACTTTATTGGAAGCCCAGAACAGATGTACTGCACACTTTAAGAAAAGTGGAATGAAGACCAAAAAACTGCCAGCATGGTTTAAAGGTGAGGTCAGAGAGGCTGTTGTGGCCAAAAAAGCATCTTTCAGGAAATGGAAAAAAGAGCCAAATGACGAAAACGGGAAACAACATATGCTTTGGCAAGTTAGATGCAAGACATTGATAAGGCAAGCAAAGAGAGAATTTGAAAAAAAGCTTGCCGTGGAAGCAAAAATGCATAATAAAATATTTTTCAAGTACATTCTTAGCAAAAAACCTGTAAGACATTCAGTTGGACCATTGGATGATAGAGGAGTAAAAGGGGCACTAAGTGAAGACCAGGCCATAGCGGAGAGACTGAATGAATTCTTTGTTTTGGTCTTTACTAAAGAAGATGTAGGGAATTTACCTGTGCCTGAAATGGTATATAAAGGTGATTTATCAGAAGACTTGAAAGAAATATCAATAAACCGGGAAGATGTATTACAACTATTTGATAAACTGAAGAGTACCAAATCACCTGGACTGGATGGTATACATCCAAGGGTATTGAAAGAACTGAAATATGAGATTGCAGACCTACTATTAGTAATCTGTGAACTATTATTAAAATCAACTGTGGTACCTGAAGAGTGGAGAATGGCCAATGTAATTCCAATATTCGTGGGTGATCTGGGAAACTACAAACCTATGAGTCTGACATAAGTACCGGGCAAAATGGTAGACACTTTTATAAAGAATAAAATTACTGATCATGTACATAGTCATGGTTTAATGAGAGAAAGTCAACATTGATTTAGCCAAGGAAAATCTTGTCTTACTAATCTGTTATATTTTTTTGAAGGTGTGAATAAACAAATAGATAAAGGTGAGCCGGTTGATATAGTGTATCTGGATTTTCAGAAAGCCCTTGACAAGCTCCCTCATGAGAGACTCTTGGCCAAATCAAAAAGTCATGAGTTTGGAGACAGTATAGTATTGTGGAACAGAAACTGGTTAAAAGATAGAAGGCAGAGAAGGGCTAAATAGCCAATTTTCTCAATGGAGGAAAGTAAATAGTGGAGTACCCCAGGGATCTGGGCTGGGCCCACTGCTTTTTAACATATTCATAAATTACCTGGAAATGGGAATAACAAGTGAGGTGATCAAATTTGCAGATGACAAAAATTATTCAAAGTTGTTAAAACCCAAGAGGATTGTGAAAAATTGCAAGAGGACTTGAAAAATTGGAAGAATGGACATCCAAATGGCAGATGAAATTTAATGTGGACAAGCACAAAGTTATGCGCCTAGGAAAGAACTACCCAAAATTTGCTTACATGATGCAACGTAGGACCTTAGAAACCATCATCCAGGAAAAAGATTTAGGCATCATCGTGGATAATACATTGAATCCCTCCGCAGCAGCGGCCAAGAAAGCTAATAGAATACTAGGAATCATAAGGAAAGGAATGGAGAATAAAACAAAGATTATTATAATGCTTCTGTATAATTCCATGGTTTGACTGCACCTTGAATATTGTGTGCAATTCTGGATGCCGTATCTTAAAAAAGATATAGCATTATTAGAAAAGGTACAGAGAAGAGCCACCAATATGTTAAAGGGTATGGAAGGATACTCCTATGAAGAAAGTCTAAAAAGGTTAGGGCTCTTCAACTTGAAAAAGAGAAGGCTGAGGGGAGATATGATAGAGGTCTATAAATTAATGAATGGAGTGGAATGGATTAATGTAGATCGGTTGTTTATGCCATCAAAAAGTAGAAAAACTAGAGAACACGCAATGAAGCTACAATGTAACCCATTTAAGATTAATCAGAGAAAATATTTTTTTACTCAATGTGTAATCAAACTCTGGAATTCATTACCGGAGTAAAAGCTGTTAATATAGCTGGGTTTAAAAATGATTTGGACAAGTTCCTGGAGAAAAGATCCATAAACCATTATTAAAGAGGACCTAGGAAATCCACTGCTTATCCCAGGATGAGCATTGTGGAAGCTGTAGACTTTGGGTACCTTCCAGGTACTAGTGACGTGGATTGGCCACTGTTGGAAACAAGATACTGGGCTTGATGGACCTAGGTCTGACCCAGTATGGCATTTCTTATGTTCTCATGTTCTTAAATCAGGGTTCTCAATCCAGTCCTCAGGGCACATCTAGCCATTCAGATTTTCAGGATATCCACAATGAATATGCATTGGTGAGATTTGCATGCATTGCCTCCATTGAATGTAAATCTCTCTCATGCATATTCATTGTGGTTATCCTAAAAACCTGCTTGGTTAGGTGTGTCCCAAGGACTGGATTGAGAATCCCTGGACTAGATGGTAGAGTGTGAGCAGGAAACTAGATATGTAAAAGGGAACAGAGAGATGATGATGCATCTGTGATCAGTGGGCAGAGGCATTAAATACATACTTAAAAGAATTAGAGCCCAGGTTCATAGAGGCCCCACCCAAGAGTTTGATTATTAAGGCAATATCATGACTTCCCCATCCCCTCCTATAAAAACCCATAATTGGAGATTAAACACTTATGGGGTGGATGTCCCAACGCTATTCGTGCTCCTTCCCGCTGGTGTCTAATCTCCCCACCGGTTGTACAGGGAAGTTAGACGGGGCAGGGAAGGGGCATATCGGGGGTGGAGTTAGGGCGGGCAGTGGGTGTTTGTCGGCCCTGGACGTGTAGGGTCGATTCTAATGTTGGCACTGTACATCCGGGGCCGGCAACCTGCACAGTGAAGTTATTCCACCTGATCGCGATTCTTATCCTGTGGGGCTAGACATGCCCTGTGGGGTCAGAATCACGACTCCCTCTGTACGTCCAGTTCAGACCAGGCATACAGAGGGCTTGTACATCCGGAATAGAATCAGCTCTTTAAAATATTCATTTAAAATATAATATTACATTTTCATGCCATATCATCTTGGTAACAGCTACACAACGTCCCTTCAGGTACATTATGAAGTAATACATAAGCCTGCAAAGAGCAAACCTGCCATATCATAACAGCTTTTTTTCTGTTTTCTTATCTTGACATTTTATTTTTCTATTTACTTTGGTTCTTGTCTCTTATTCCATTGGTCATTTTTAAATCCTTTTGCGCAGTCTACTATCCACTCCCTGAAATCAACAATAACATTTGTTGTTTAATGGAGCAAAGAGAATAATCAAGAACAAGGAAGAATCAATATGAAATCATTCTACATGTCAATGTAAAATCAGTCTGACTTAAACCAAGAATATTTTTTTCAACCTTTATTTATGTAACATTTCTTTTATACTACTTTTCATGGTTATCAAAGCGGTTTACATTTAACTTGAACTTATACATGAAACAGGTACATAATAACAATGGAACAATACATAATTATAATACAATGAACTATGGTAACTGTTTACAGGAGAGGTTATAACCATTATGTGTATGATCAGTACAGAATAACTGTAGTAAATAGTATACTGGGTGGTTACTAAGAGGTTTATGTTGGGGATGATGGGGTAATGATTGATTGAGAATGTTCAATGAACTACTGCCAGTGATGTGGGATGTAGCAAGAATATAATGGGTAGATTGGTACTAGGTATTTGGACAATAATGTTCAATGAAAAGGCGTGTTTTTAGCTTTTTCTTGAATTCTGAGATATCGGCTGTTGATTGTATTTCAGGCAGAAGTGCATTCCAGTGTGTAGGAGCATATATTTTGAAGGCTTTCTTGCAGGTCATTTGGGAGCTTCTTGTCTTGTACTTTGGTATAGCGAGAATGTTTTGGTGCAGATGTCTTATTATTCTAGTATCTGGAATCTTCTGGATCAGTGATTGCAGGCTTTCAACTGACTGATTGTGAATCACTTTAAAAGTCGTCATTATTGCTTTATATTTGATGCGTGATTGTATAGGTAGCCAGTGTAGGGCTTTGAGTATTGGTGTGATGTACTCTTGACATGCAGTTTGTGTGATGGTAAACTCGTCTATTTTTATCTCTTCTGTTGGGGAGTAGGTAGTGTCTCTTATTATGGTAAGGACCTCTGATTTAGGGGCTTGTTTACAAAGCCGCGGTAGCGATTCGCGATCGTTATCGGAGCCACGGCCCCATTGAAATCAAGCTCCTTAGTGTAGTTAATTGTCAGGTTATGATGTTGTAGCCAGTTTTTGATGAATTTCATGCAGGACATTATGGTTGAGTAATTTGGTCTTGCAGTTTCAAATGGACCATAGATCATCATGTCATCAGCATAGAGGTGGTAATGTAGGTTATGTTCTTATATGAGTCTGCATACTGGTTGGATATATATGTTAAATAGAAGGGCTGATAGTGAGGATCCTTGGGGTATGCCTTGTAGTTGTTTAATTGGTCTTGAAGTAATACTTTCCATCTTGACTTGGCATTGTCTGTTGCATCTTGACTTGGCATCGTCTGTTGAGCAGATCCATGAGAGGGGGGTGTCTCTGATTCCAATCTCAGTCAGTCTGTTTAAGAGGCTGATATGATTTAGAGAGTCGAATGTGGCAGATATGTCTATGAAGATGAGGATGAATCCTTGCTTTAGGTTTTCAATTCCTTTGATTAAGGTGTTGGTTAGGGTGGTGAGTAGAGTTTCTGTCCCATGACTTTGTCGAAGCCCATGCTCTTGTGAGTCTAATGAAGTGGCGAGGTCGATGTGGTCTTGTATTTGTAACTGTACAGCTTTTTCGATTAGCTTGGCAAGTAAGGGGATGCTGGATTTAGGACAGAAGAAGGATGGTGAGTTGGAGTCTGTTGCGTTGTTTTTTAGTTGAGGTCTGATCGATATGGTTTTTAGAATGGCTGGCATGATATTCTGTGTGAGAGAGAGGTTTATTATTCTTTGTAGTATAGATGTGAGTTCTTCACTAGACATCTTTATCCAGGAGGTAGGGCATGGGTTGAGTGGGGAAGTGGTGATGTTTAACCACTTCAAGATTTGTTTGCATTGATCTCTGTTAGCAAGTGGAGAGAGGACCAGGTGTTAGAATCATTTGATTTGATAGCAGGTGGGGGATCAATTGTCAGGTTATCCTCTTTAGAGGCAAGTTTGTTCTGTAGATATGATGCATAAGCTTCTGGGTGTAGTGTTGATGTTTCCTGGGTTGTTGGAAAGCATGTGAGGGACTTTACTATGGTGAATAGTTCTCTGGGGTGATTGAGTGATTTCATGATGGTGTTCGTATAATATTCCTTTTTTTTGTCTGAGAATTAGGTCATTATATTCCTTCTGTTGTAATGTGCAGTCTTGTAATGTAATGTAATGTGTGCCTTCGAGTCAGTCCTGACTTCTGGTGACTCAGAAGCTCCTAGGTGCAATGAATTCCTGCTATACCTCCAGCTTCTTTCCTATTGTCTTAGCTTGAGTTTTGCACACCTTATATCATTTGAATACCATGGAGCCTTATTTATATGTGCTGATGTCTTTTTTTCGGGGGGGGGGGGCAGCTGCTATTGGTATGATGGTCTCATTCCATTTGTGTATGATATTTGCAAGGTCGGTGGAGTTGTTGTTTAGTTTTGGTAAGAGATTGTCGAGTAAGGCTTCCTTATTGAATTCCTTGAACCAGCAGGAATTGTAGGTCCATTGTTTATCCCAATGATGTTTGGAGAGGAGCTTGAACTGTTGGTCGAGTGAAGACTGTTGGGGACAAAAACGAGGTCTAGAGTTTTTCCACCAGAGTGGATTGGTCCTGTTTCAATTTGGGTTAGGTCCATCATGCTTAATTGTTCTAGGAAGGTGATGATTTGTGTTGCTGGAGAGGAGGTCAGGTTGAAGTCTCCGAGCATGATGAATGGTTTGTGTCTGCTAGAATAGATGCAGGCCAGATCAAGTATTGTTGATAAGTCATCGGAATCAGAATTTCGTGATCTGTATTTTAGGCATATTGCCATTTGAGTGTCTTCTATTATAGATAAAGATAAAGATTAGGGTGTTTAGAGTGCAGGTTGTTTGTGAGGCGATTGGTTTGAATCTCAATTGTTTGTATGAGAGCATTATAACCTCTTCACCCTTGCGATGGGTTCTGGAACAGTTGTGGATATCCATGCTTGAGGAAGTGAATTATGTCACATCATGCTGTTTTCCATCTCTTCTCTGCTTTTTGTGACTTTTATTCTCTGTGATTCCTCTTTCTTGATCTCCTTTCCTCCTATTTCTCTTTTCCTTTGTCCATTTCTCCCCCCTCCTTTTATGTCACTTCTTGCCATCTTTTTCCTTCCTCTATCATGATCTTCTCTCCATCACCATCTCTTCACTTTTCTACTTCCCCTACATCCTTCATCAAATTTTACACTATTTTAACCAGCTCTTTTCTATTCTTCCATCTCTCCATTTTCACCTCTCAGCCTTAAGATTTCTTACACAAGTTGACACTCCCAACTTTCTGTCTTCCCTGCTCTCTCTTTCCCTTCCACTTAGTGCCTCTCTGCTCTTTCCTTTAGCTAAGTCAATCTCTCATTACTCATTTGGTAGTGTTATAGTGCTTCTTCTTTATCCTTTCACCCAACTCGCCCTCTCCTCCCTCCCCCTCCCCTTCCCCCCCGACCCATTCCTACAGTGGCTCCTCTCCATCCTCCCAGCATTTTATCTTTCATTCTCCCTAATGCCCCAATTTCTTCTTTTTTTCAATTACTTCCTTACCCCATCCTTCCAATTCTCTCCCTCTCCTTTCCTAGCACCCTCCCCCTTTCCCAGTGCACTGATATCTCCATTTACTCTTTCTACCACCCCCAAAAATTCAGCTTCTCAGTGCCCCATCTTTCCCCCATTCCCTGTCACCACCCAGTGTTCTATCTGTCCTTTCACTCCCTTCCTTCGCCCTTCTGCATCCTTCTTTCCTCTTTTCACTTCCAACATGAACATCCAATCACTCCTTCATAAGAACATAAGAACATAAGACATGCCATACTGGGTCAGACCAAGGTCCATCAAGCCCAGTATCCTGTTTCCAACAGTGGCCAATCTAGGTCATACGTACCTAGCAGTTTCCCCAAAAGACACAGGTTCCACAATGCTTGTACTGGATCAAGCATTGATATCCTGGGTCCATTCTTAATAATGGTTTATGGACCTTTCCTCCAGGAACTTGTCCAAACCTTTTTTAAACCCAGCTACACTAACAGCCTTTACTGCATCCTCCGGTAACAAATTCCAGAGTTTGATTACACACGTTGAGTGAAAAAATATTTTCTTTTATTAGTCTTAAATAGTTTACCCTGTAGCTTCATTGCATGTCCCCTAGTCTTTCTATATTCTGATAACGTAAACAATCAATCTACGTTTACCTGTTCCACTACGTTCATTAATTATAGACTTCTATCATATCTCCCCTCAGCCGTCTCTTTTCCAGGTTAAAGGGCCCTAACCTTTTTAGCCTTTCTTCATAGGAGTATCCTTCCATTCCCTTTACCATTTTGGTGGCTCTTCTCTGAACCTTTTCTAATAACGCTATATCCTTTTTAAGATACGGCGAGCAGAATTGCACACAATATTCAAGGTGCGGTCTCACAATGGAACGATATAGAGGCATTATAATATCTTTTGTTTTATTTTCCATTCCTTTCCTTATGATACCTAGCATTCTATTTGCTCTCTTGGCCGCCGCTGCACACTGGGCCGAGGGTTTTAACATGTTATCCACAATGACGCCTAAATCTTTTTCCTGGGTGGTGGTTCCTAAAGTGGAACCCTGCATCATGTAACCATAGTTTGGGTTGTTCTTCCCTAGGTTCATAACTTTGCACTTGTCCACATTAAATTTCATCTGCCATTTTGATGCCCAGTCTTCCAGTTTATCAAGATCCTCTTGCAATTTTCCACAATCCTCTTGGGTTTTAACAACTTTAAATAGTTTTGTGTCATCTGCAAATTTGATAACCTCACTCGTTATTCCACTTTCCAGGTCATTTATGAATATGTCAAAAAGCAGCGGACCCAGCACAGATCCCTGGGGTACACCACTATTCACCTTTCTCCATTGGGAAAATTGGCCATTTAGCCCAATACGCTGCTTTCTATCTTTTAACCAGTTCCTGATCCACAGTAGTACACTGTTTCCTATCCCATGACTCTTTAGTTTTGCCAAAAGTCTCTGATGTGGGACCTTATCAAAGGCTTTCTGAAAGTCCAGATACACTATATCAACCGACTCACCTTGGTCCACCTGTTTATTCACACCTTCAAAAAAACATAACAGATTAGTAAGACAAGATCGTCCTTGTCTAAAGCCATGTTGCCTGTCTCCCATTAGGCCATGACTATCTAAATGCTGAGTAATTTTATTCTTTATGATGGTTTCTACCATTTTTCCCGGTACTGACGTCAGGCTCACCGGTCTGTAGTTTCCCGGATCACCCCTGGAACCCTTTTTAAAAATTGGTGTTACATTGGCGATCCTCAAATCTTCAGGTATTAGAGATGATTTTAATGATAGTTCACAGATTACTAAGCAGGTCTGCAATCTCATATTTCAGTTCTTTCAACACCTTGGATGTATACCATCCGGCCCAGGTGATTTGCTACTCTTCAGTTTATCTAATAGTTGCAATACATCTTCCCGATGTATTGATATTTCCTTCAATTCTTCCGCACCTTTAAATACCACTTCAGTCATGGGTAACATGGGTAACATCAGGCACAGAGTTAACACAATCCCGTTATGGCAGCAACGATGAGTCAGAAGACTTCTTATCAAGGAGTCCTTCATCCCTTATGCTCTAGGCAGAAGGGGCTGAGTTACCTTCCCCTGTACACTGGAGACAACAGGAGAGTAAATACTTGCAGATCTTTATCCAAAGGAACTTCAACTTTAGATGTTTTCAGGGAAGATTTAGGGGTTAACCCTTTCTCCTTTCTCTTTGCCATCCAACAGTAAGGATTCCCCTGCTCCTGCTCCTAAGGTGCTCTGGAGGGACTCCAAAGGAGCGTGACCAACCCCTTTGGGCACACACACATGGGCTTGTACCCATGGAGGGGGCTGCGGTTTTGAAGGCCCCATATGAAATCCTGGATACCGGGAATCATGTTACTGCTGAAAGTGGATCTCCGCTCTCCCTCAGTTCACTCACGGTGGGGGTCGTGGTTATGAGAGCACCATGTGATGTCAAAATAATGCACTGGATGGTGCTCGCAGGCTGGGAATCATGCTGCCATTGAAGATGGATCTTCGCAACTCCTTCACCCACAGTGGGGCCGCGGTTTTGAAGGCCCTGTGTGATATCAGAATAATGTGCCGGATGGTGCCTGCAAGCCAGGAATCATGCTGGCTCTGAAAGTGGATCTCTGCAGCTCCCCCAGCTCACCGACAATGGGGACTGTGGTTCTGAAGACCCTGTGTGATGTCAGAATAATGCATTGGATGATGCCTGCAGGCTGAAGGTGGATCTCAACAGCTCCCTCGAGGATGGGAATATTGATGCTAGGGGGTGCTGGAGGATTGGCTGTTAGGGGTGACTGAAACAGCTGACTTTGGCCTTTAAACCTGTGCCTTCAAGCAGGCATTTGTTATTTGTGTCTCGGGACAGCTATAAATGTTGATATCTAGATCTATTTTAGATCAAAGTACATTCCCCTTATAAAAATGAGGACTACATGTCAAAATTGTAGGCCTACCCAAACCACACCATAACCATGCCCCCTTAAGATATGGACATGGTAGGGATTACAGGAAGTCAGAATCGAGCTGTCTGAGAGGCTGGAAGCAAGCTGCCCACGGAACTAAAGTTGTAAGATAAGCATCGCGGGACTGTTTGTGGTCATTGCCGCTGCTGCAGGTCCCAGAGAGGGATGGCAGAGATAGCAGTTGGGGGGCACAAGGGATGAGGTTCACCTAGGGTGTCTCATCTCCTTGCACCAGTCCTGGATTCAGTCAATGGGAAGGCTGAATGGCCAGGCACTGGAATGCTGCTCAGAGAGGGAGGAGGTGTGCAGGGGGAGGTTCCTGTGATGTACAAGCTATTTTTATAGGAAAAGCTGTTCCAGCAGCTGCTGCATACATGTGGAGGCAGATTCTGCAATGTGCACGTCTGGGCCATCTGGATGGCCAAAAAATGTATGGTGCCAAATTGTACCCAATTCTGCAACCGCAGAAGCAATACGTTCTCATGGTTGCAGAATCAGAGCACTTAGACAACCCAGTATGCACACAATTCTGAGGAGGGAGACATCCAGTGATGTGCCCGGCCAGCCCTCCTGTCAGTGCAGTGGCGTCCCATCGCCATGGCACCGGCACATCCAGCCGGAACAACTGATGGCCCAGATACAGGGTAGTCCCATTTCCCTAACGTCCAACCCTGGCTGGGGCCCCCAAGCCCGGGATCAGGCGGTGGGAGCCCTCCCGCAGCAGCACAATGGTGCAGGGAGGGCCAATCTGCAATCGTCTCACAGCCCGGCACTTATTCCACCCTCTGGTTAGAATAATCCCTGCATCTAGGTAGGTGCCGAGGGACATACAGAGGCAGGGGCTGAATTGTCTCTGTACAGCCCAGCAGATGGCCCCCCCTCCACACTGTCCCAGCTCTGCCCCTGCACCGCCCACTCCCATCCCTATCCAGTGCTCCCCATACAAATGCGGTGTGTGTGCGGGGAGTGCTGACACCAGAATTGCGATCAGGTGCTAACTGCGGGTTAGACGTCCAACCCGGATGTCCAACCCCGCTAGTCCCTGATCAGAATGACCCCAATAGTGATTATGGAATTACACCTGTCAAACAGCCCTCCCCTCTCAACTCCTCTCCCAATCACAGACACACAGAAACAATGCAGATATAGATATATACACACATGCATGCACATAACTAACATGAACACATATTGGCAGAAATATACATGCACATATTGGCAGAAATATACATGCAAGCATGCATGCACACATATGCAAGCATGCACAGACACGCACACAACAGATAAACACATACTAGCGGACAATACAGACACACAGAGGGACTGTGCAGATATGGATATGTTCCTGCAGATACACACACAGAATGGATGGAAAGAATTCTATGAGCCACACCCTTATGCGGTCCCCATTTGTTTCTTCATTTAGATGTTCAATTTTATAGGCTGTATACATGAAAAATAATTTCAGGAATAAAGATTCCTGTCCCAGTGAATTCTGGGAAGAATCCATACCTCTACAGATCAAAAAATTTGCAAGTAAAAGGAATGATTACTGCAAATTCAATATCATAACACATGCCCAAGTTATAGGCTTCCTGTACTCTTGCCCCCTTTCAGATGAATTACGTATCCTCCTTACTCTTTTCTTCCTAGTAGATCTCAAAGTCTCCATCTTCTACAGGATCCATGCACACTGCACAAACGGATTTCCCTAGAGGACGGTAATCTTCACATACCGCTCGACTACAAGTATAGGAAACTACTCTGAACTGAAGCTGGGGGTCAGGGCGACATAATGACCCCCCAAGATCAGCCCCTCAAACGCTATCTTCTTCTTTTTTTCTGTAAGTAAATACACATTGATGCTTCCAGCTGCCACTGCATTTGCAGCACACATCATTGTCAATGGAAAATGAAGAGTTGGTGCAGCCGTGGAGACAAAGACATGCACTGCATACAGAAATAAATTGCAATGGCAGGAACGAGGAGGGGGAGAAAGAGTCTCCCATCACAATTCATGCATCAAGAAAAAGGTTGTGTATATTACAGCAATAAGGACAAGCAATATTGATTTACCACACGAGCAAGTGTTACAGGTGCTGCGCAGCGTGGCGATCCTCACAACAACAGCGAGAAAAAGAAATGATGAAAGAGTGTGAGTGTTGGAAAAGACGCCAGAGATGTGCTATAAATTCTAATAATCTATATTTCTCGAAAGCAATTGCTAGTGGCTGCAAAACAAAAGACCAGGCGTAATGTAGCAAAATGTCAGGATAGTAGAGCTGTAGGAATTCAATTTGCCTCAGCCATATATCAAGTTGAAACTTAAAGTAATGGCATTGTAGTTAAGGTCACACCCTCACTTAATAGCTATTACCAGTCTTGGGTGGGTTGCGGAAGGCAGAGTGCTCAGAATAATTGGCACCATACTGCTTGTTTCACCTTAGAATGAACAATGGTTAGGGTGCAGTAAGAAAAGTGCAAAAGAGGCGACCCCAGGCAAATTCACTGCTTTATCCATTTGACTACTTTATCCCTGTCTTTGATCATCCATTTTATTGTCTCAGGCACCATCCTAATTCTGGGGACTAGTAAACTGGCTCAAGGTCTCAGGCACATCCCTAATCTCATGGATTGAAAATCTTCTTCAGTGAATTTCCCAACCTTCTTGGCCTTCATCCTAATAATGCCACTGGAAAGCAGATTTCTTCCTTCACAAACACTGGCAAAAAATCATCTCTCAAAAAATTTCAGCCCAGAGTTGTTTGAATGAACACTCAAAACCTAGCCAAAGGGTCTGCAAAAAATGTAAATCCACAATAATCTGTGGTACCCCCAGTAACTGAACGTGTGCATAGGAAGCAACATCAGTGGTTAAGAATTTAGCATTGGACACAGCTCACATTCTGAAGGGGCTCTGAAGTGTGTTGGAGGAAAATTAGTTATTTGTACTGTGGAGAGTACAAAACCAGAGGGGACTGTAATATGGAGAGAGGGGGAGTGTGGAAAATTGCAGAAGATGGACACGCTGAGGGTAATTCTCTAATACTGTGAACAGGCACAGCACGTTGCCATGCGCATATTGGGGTCCTGTTCTATAAAGTGAAGCTTGCATGGGCTTTACTTTACAGTCCCGACACACATTAACCTAGGCACCTAGATTGCACACACGTATCATAATAATCTATAATTTATGCTTGTAGTTACAGGCCCCGCCTATGCTCCACCCATGTGCACGCCCCAACTGGAAGGGCATACATTGGGATTTACGCACGTTTATAGACTAGGGAATGCCCTAAGCGAATGGTTAAGTGCCCATTCACATGCGGAAGTCCTTTAAAATAGGGACTTATGTGCATTTCACGGATGTACTATCCTGCACACCCTATATAAAATCTGCCCCATTGGGGGTAATTTTATAAAGTCATTGTTGTGCCTATATGGCCACATATGCTCCAAAATTGTCTTTTAAAAAAGTACTGCTCAATGTAAAACTATGCATGTTGGCATGAACGTGTTCACTTTGCCAGTAGGCATAGCCAGCGGTGTGCTGTTAGCAAAGCATGAGTGGAGTTTCAGGTATCCCCGCTGATTAGGACATATCTTCATCTACGCACATATTTGCAGACTTTAAGTGTGCTCATGTACAGCTGTTCTGGCGCAGGTGTAAATGTCCACACCTGCATTTAAGGCATGATCTCTGCTTCTTATGCTAGAATTTTGTAAAGGCACATAGACACCTATACAATAGTGCTTCAGCAGACACCTATTGACCCCTTAAGATAAGTGTCCCCCTTATTAGATTATCCTCAGTGAGAGTTTCCTTACCTGTCTGCACATTGAGAGGTGGAGCAGAGGAACAGATACAGTAATGGACCTCTGTGAACACCAGCTGCTGATCATTTCCCTGGTAAGCTGCAAACCAGGTCCCTGGTAAGGCACGTAGCAGTGGTGTGCCACAAGGGCATGTAATGCCCCTTGGGAGCCCCTTTGGAGTACGTTGGGAGCTTACATGCAAGTGTCCTGCAATATGCAACCCCATTGATGGGGAAACGTAAGAAGGAGTTTCCAGCTGCTGGATGGATAAACATCTTCAACCTGAAGATGGGAGGGTTGCCAATGTAACGCCAATTTTTAAAAAGGGTTCCAGGGGTGATCCGGGAAATTACAGACCGGTGAGCCTGACGTCAGTACCGGGGAAAATGGTAGAAACCATCATAAAGAACAAAATTACACAGCATGTAGATAGTCATGGCCTAATGGGAGACAGCCAACATGGCTTTAGACAAGGAAGATCTTGTCCTACTAATCTGATATGTTTTTTTGAAGGTGTGAATAAACAGGTAGACAAAGGTGAGTCAGTTGATATAGTGTATCTGGACTTTCAGAAAGCCTTTGACAAGGTCCCTCATCAGAGACTTTTGGCAAAACTAAAAAGTCATGGGATAGGAGGCAGTGTACTATTGTGGATCGGGAACTGGTTAAAAGATAGAAAGCAGAGGGTAGGGCTAAATGGCCAATTTTCCCAATGGAAAAAGGTGAATAGTGGAGTACCCCAGGAATCTGTACTGGGTCCGCTACTTTTTGACATATTCATAAATGACCTGGAAAAGGGAATAACTAGTGAGGATATCAAATTTGCAGACGACACAAAACTGTTTAAAGTTGTTAAAACCCATGAGGACTGTGGAAAACTGCAGGAGGATCTGGATAAATTGGAAGACTGGGCATCCAAAAGGCAGATGAAATTTAATGTGGACAAGTGCAAAGTTATGCACCTAGGCAGGGCCGGATTTGCCTATACGCCACGTACGCAGTGGCGTAGGGCCCACAGCTGGCAAGGGCCCACCGGGAATGTTTTTTGCACAGGGCCCCGCGTTTCAGGGGGCCCCGCGCAAAAAACATTCTGATCCATCATTAAAATTTAAAAAAAAAAAAAAAAAAAAAAGCTGTCGCTGCCTCTGCCGGGGCCGCCGCGGCAGAATCGAGTGTGCCGCGGGGCCCCCCTGCCCAGCAGAGCCTGGCCTGCCCTCCCCGGTATCACCTCTCTCAGCTGCCTCCCTCCAGTCACACGCGCCGGCTTTCAGAGCGCGAGGTGAGTTTCTCCCTCGCTGCTCTGTTAAGCCCGCGGGGGCTGATGGGAAGTCCCATCAGCCCCCGCGGGCTTAAACAGAACAGCGAGGGAAAAACTCTTCCCTCGCGCGCTGAAAGCCGGCGCGTGGGCCTGGAGGGAGGCAGCTGAGAGAGGTGATACCGGGGAGGGCAGGCTCTGCGGGGCCGGGGGGGGGCCCGCGGCACACTCGATTCTGCCGCGGCGGCCCCGGCCCTGGCAGAGGCAGCGACAGCTTGTTTTGTAAAAAACAATTCGCTGGGCTGGGGTGGGCTGGGGGGGTTAGGACTGGTGATGGGGTGGGGGGGTTAGGAGTGGTAATGGCTGTGGGCTGTTGGGGGGTTAGGAGTGGTGATGGGCTGGGGGATTAGGAGTGGTAATGGCTGTGGGCTGTTGGGGGGGTTAGGACTGGTGATGGGCTGGGGGGGGGTTAGGAGTGGTAATGGCTGTGGGCTGTTGGGGGGGTAGGACTGGTGATGGGCTGGGGGGGTTAGGAGTGGTAATGGCTGAGGGCTGGTGGGGGGGGGTTAGGACTGGTAATGGGCTATGGGGGGGTTAGGAGTGGTGATGGGCTATGGGGGGGGCTATGGGCTATGGGGGAGCTAAGTCTATATGGGCTGATGGGATTAGGACTGGAAGTGGGTTGATGGGGCTTAGGGCTGGTAATGGGCTATGGGGGGGGGCTTAAACTAAAAATTGGGTGATGGGGATTAGGACTGGAAATGGGCTGGTGGGATTAGGACTGGGAGTGGGCTATGGGGGGCTAGGACTGGTAATGGGTTGGGGGGGTTGCTAGGACTGGAAATGGGCTGGGGGATTAAGACTGGAGGTGGGCTGATGGAGTTAGGACTGGTAATGGGCTGTGGGCTGTTGGGGGGGGTTAGAACTGGTAATGGGCTATGGGGGGCAAGGACAGGAAATGGGCTGATGGGAAGGGGTTAGGACTTGAGGTGGGCTGATGGGGTTAGGACTGGTAATGGACTGTGGGCTGATAGGGGGGGGTTAGGACTGGCAATGGGCTATGGGGGGGTTAAGACTGGTAATGGGCTGTTGGCTGATGGGGGCTGTCTGGTAATGGGCTATGGGGGGTTAGGACTGATAATGGACTATGGGAGGGGGCTAGGACAGGAAATGGGCTGATGGGGAGGGGTTAGGACTTCAGGTGGGCTGATGGGGTTAGGACTGGTAATGGACTGTGGGCTGATGGGGGGGGTTAGGACTGGCAATGGGCTATGGGGGGCTGACTGGAAATGGGTTGATGGGGGTTAGGACTGGAAGTGGGCTGATGGGGGGTTAGGACTGGAAGTGGGCTGATGGGGGGTTAGGACTGGTAATGGGTTATAGGGGGGGCTTAAACTGAAAATGGGGTGATGGGGGGTTAGGACTGGAAGTGGGTTGATGAGGGGGCTAGGACTGGTATTGGGTTGATGGGGGGGGCTAGGACTGGAAATGGGCTAATGGGGGGCTAGGACTGGAAATGGGCTGATGCAGGGACTAGAAGGGAATGGATGCTGGGTGAGGCTGGAACTAGAAGGGAGCTGGTGTTGGGGGAGGATTAGAATGGGATGGGACTGGGAGAGTAAAATGGAGAGGGGAAAAATATTTTGTGTGGGAGGGATAAAAAATCTACAATTGGCCGGGTATTGGGAGAGTAAGTGGGGATTGAGGATGGAGGGGTAAATTTTGAGTAGATGAAATAGGAATGAGGAAAGAGCAAAAGGAGAAAGATTAGTATGTTAAAGCAGATGTAGAGAGAGAATGGAAAAAAAAAAACAAGAAGACAGAAGAAAGGACAAATGGACAGCAGATGGAGAGTTAGCAGAAGACACGAAGAAACCAGAAGAAAGTGGCTGGAACAATTGCAACTGAAAAAAAATGCACAAAAGGTAGAAAAATATCTCTTTATTTTGAATTTATTAACTGAAATATGTCAGCTCTGGGAAATGTGCATCATTAATTTTTGCGCTTTGTTTAGTACAAGAGGAAATTAATTTATAGTTTTATTTCTACAGTGTTGTTGTATATTCCAAGTTTGGCTTTTGGGGTTCCCAGTTTAATTATTGTCTTCCTGTTTCTAAATTGTGATTCCTTGTTTGGTGATGGTCTATGTTGTGCATGTGTAACTGAGCTGAGGTATTCTGTTTATATAATTCCTATTTGACATTGCCACTTGTTCTTTCCCCAGTAGGTCATGTATTGTTGTTCTCTGAAATGTATTGGTTTAATATTTGCAGTGTTGCCTTTTGATAGTTAGGGTATGGTGCTTTGTGAGTCCTGGTAGTGCTGTTAGGATATGGCGGGTTTGCTATGGGTTCTAAATGGGCAGTGTTTGTAGTAGTTCCTAATGTGCCTGGCGGTTGGTACTGGATTATAGTAATGTAGAAACCTTTTAGTCTTTCTTTATCCATATACTCATTAGGAGGCATGTTTACTAAAAGTTAGTGTATGGCAGAGCTACTCAATTCCAGTCCTGGTGGTCCACAATCCTGCAGGTTTTCAGGATATCCCTAATAAATATGCATGAGATATATATGCATTGGAGATATCCTGCCAACCTGACTGGTTTGTGGCCCTCCAGGGCTGGATTTGGAGACCCCTGCCTTACATCTCTGTCATTTACGATTGTGAGTGGGCAAGGTGCAGATGTCCAAGACATCAAAAAAGTTAGATAATATTTTGGTGGTGGTGAGAAGCAAGGAGGAATGTGACAAATGCTATCTATTAGACAACTTTTTGGTGGTGGTGAGAATCGAGGAGGAATGTGACACATTCTATCTACCCTTTTGATGTCTAGGATATCTGTACCTTGTTCACTCACAATCTTAAATGACAGAGATGTAAAGCAGGGGTCTCCAAATCCAGCCCTGGAGGGCCACAAACCAGTCAGGTTGGCAGGATACCTCCAATGCATATATATCTCATGCATATTTATTAGGGATATCCTGAAAACCTGCAGGATTGTGGACCACCAGGACTGGAATTGAGTAGCTCTGGTGTATGGTAACATTATGCAAATATTTATGCAAATGAGACACCTTATGCAAATGAGGCCCCGCACCCCCCTTGGGCCCACCGGAGGGCTTTAGAGGGAGCCGGGGAAGCCCGCGCGAGGCCCCGGCTCCCTCTGTACAGCCGCCAGCATGAAGAGCCTTTTCCTTCACGCTGGCGGCTGTTTCTGTGAAGCCGCGAATGCTGGGAAAGGTTAAAGGTTGCCCTTTAACCTTTCCCAGCATTCCTGGCTTCACAGAAACAGCCGCCAGCGTGAAGGAAAAGGCTCTTCATGCTGGCGGCTGTACAGAGGGAGCCGGGGCCTCGCGCGGGCTTCCCCGGCTCCCTCTGAAGCCCCTCAGACAGCCGCGATGCTGTCCGGGGGGCCAGGACTGCATGGGGGGGCCCAGGACTGCACGGGGCAGGCCAGGACTGCACGGGGGCACGGGGGGGCCCAGGACTGCACGGGGGCGGGCCCAGGACTGCACGGAGGCACGGGGGGGGGTCACGGGGGGGCCCAGGACTGCACAGGGGGGGCCCAGGACTGCACGGGGACATGGGGGGGGGCCCACAATTTTTCTTGGCGTAGGGCCTCACTCTAGCTAAATCCGGCCCTGCACCTAGGAAAGAACAACCCACACTATGGTTACACGATGCAAGGTTCCACATTGGGAACCACCACCCAGGAAAAAGAATTAGGAGTCATTGTGGATAACATGTTAAAACCCTCCGCCCGATTATAGGGGGGTGGAGGAGGCGTGGGGGGCGGAACTGGGGAGGGAGGTTTTCCCTAACACCGTCCACACCGCTTTGTGTCGGATTGCTGGGGTGGTGGAAGGGGCGCGGTGGCGCGAGGTGCAATTCAAATGCATTACCAGAGCCTATTTCTCTCCCCGCAGAGCCCTACGTAGCCACTTGACGGAGGTGGGCTGCTGCCCACGCTGCCGAGCCCCTCTAGCTAACTTGTTGCACATGTGGTGGACGTGCCCGCGTGTCCAGCAATATTGGAAGCGCATCGGGGCGTATGTTGGTGGCTTGCTGCAACAACGCCTGCGTTGGACGGGTGTTTTTGTGGTACTGGATAGGATGGAGCCTCCCTACCCTGCCCGGCGTACTGATCGTCTGCTAATGCGGAAGGCCTGTCTGGTGGGTAAAGGCCCTATTTTACGCCTCTGGCGAGAACAGCGTTCACCTACGTTTATGGAATGGCATAGTAGTTTTCACCAACTTATGTTGATGGAGCGATGGAGAGCACGGGGCAGTGTGAAGCATTGGACTTCCTTCCTGTTGGTCTGGAGCTCGTACATAGACACCTTGGGGCCCAGGTGCCGTAATGAGCTGCTGCATATTGGCCACTAGGGGGTGAAGCGGCTATAGCGAGTAGATGACGGTATGGGGGGGAGGGGATGGGGTTGGGATGGGGAGGGGATTAGAGGGGAATTGAGGGGGGGGAGGGGATGGGGACGGAGCCTATTTTACTTACCGTAAAAACTGTAATCATCTCCTTTCTGTTCCCGGGGGGGATGAGAGCCCACCTCCTCGGAGATACCGTGTGCCTTGTTTTTTGTATATGTTGGTGATGATTAAAATAAAGTTTGCAAAAAAAAAAAACCTCCGCCCAGTGTGCAGCAGCGGCCAAGAAAGCAAATAGAATGCTAGGTATCATAAGGAGAGGAATGGAAAATAAAACAAAGGATATTATAATGCCTCTGTATTGTTCCATGGTACGACTGCACCTTGAATATTGTGTGCAATTCTGGTCGCCATATCTTTAAAAAGATATAGCGTTATTAGAAAAGGTACAGCCACCAAAATGGTAAAGGGGATGGAAGGCTACTCCTATGAAGAGAGGCTACAAAGGTTAGGGCTCTTCAACCTGAAAAAGAGACGGCTGAGGGGAGATATGATAGAGCTCTATAAATTAATAAATGGAGTGGAACGGGTAAACGTAGATTGATTGTTTACGCTATCAGAATATAGAAAGACTAGGGGACATGTAATGAAGCTACAGGGTAAACTATTTAAGACAAATAAGAGAAAATATTTTTTCACTCAACGTGTAATCAAACTCTGGAATTTGTTACCGGAGGATGTAGTAAGAGCTGTTAGTGTAGCTGGGTTTAAAAAAGGTTTGGACAAGTTCCTGGAGGAAAGGTCCATAAACCATTATTAAGAAGGGACCCGGATATCAATGCTTGACCCAATACAAGCATTGTGGAACCTGTGTCTTTTGGGGATACTGCTAGGTACGTATGACCTAGATTGGCCACTGTTGGAAACAGGATACTGGGCTTGATGGACCTTGGTCTGACCCAGTATGGCATATCTTATGATCTTATGAACCTAAAGAGGCAACCGCGTCTATACCAGGTACTGTTGCACAGGCTCCATCTCTTACGGGAGCTTCTTTAAGCTCCCCGGACCGTACCCCACCTCTTCCCCCTATAGTGAGGCACTATTACAGCAGAACATTACACAGTTGGTACAGTCCATCTATAAGCCAGTTACTTGGTCTCCTCCTGTTGTTGAAGGAGGGGGAAAAAGGGGAATTTCAGGTTTTTTTGGCTGATGTTTGGAGAGTAGTAATGCAGATAGAGAAGTCTCTTGTGTCTACCGTCTCACAGCTTTGCAAATTCTCACAGGAGACTGTGTCTAGGCTGGAGGCTGTGGAGGAACGGATGGATTCTTTAGCTAGTTCAGTTCTTAGGTGTGAGACCCAATACTCTGCCTTACAGGCAGTAAATACCTCCATTGTTAAGGACAGTATTGTGATACATCATTATTTAGAATCTCTTGAGAATATGATGAGGGCAAAAAATGCTCACTTGCTAAATTTTCTCTGTCATAGGTTGCTTTCAGCGGATGTGTTATTATGTAAATATATTAAGGAAATTCTGCTTTTGTCTAATAGTGATTCAATAGGGTTGCTAAATCTTATTACCTTAATGGTAGGAGTCTGCCAGCTGGGTCCTCAGATGACAACGATGTATTACAATTGCAGCCTGATTTCAATTTAACTAAGTTTCTTGAAGACACACAGGGCACTATCTCCACCAGAGCTACTTTAGTGATCACTCTAGTTAGTGATCAGGATAAAACATTAATTTTTAAAAATTACTTTAAAACTAAAGACAAAGGGGCCAATTCTATCCGGGATGTACAGGCCCTCTATGCACCCGGTCGGAGCCAGACACACAGAGGAAGTCGTGATTCTAAGCCTGCAGGGCACGTCTTGCCCCAAAGGATTGGAATCGCGAACAGGCCTGTACGTGCAGGCCGGGACCATGATTCAGCCCAGCCTGCATGTACAGGCCTTGCCCGGCTATCTCAGCCAGGGCTTTTAAATGAAGCTGTGGCACTATGGCATCCGGTTGCCATGGCACCACGGCTCCATTTAAAAGCCGCGATCCCCGGCTGCCAGCTCCCAAAGTGCTTTCCCTGCAGCCCGACCTCGAATCTAGCCTCCCAGGGCCAGGGCCGGGCTGCAGGGGATGCCCTCTGCCCCCTGCCACCCCATCCCAGTCCCGGTCCTGCCATTCCTGCAGCATCGGGGAAGTTATTCCACCTTGGAGGTGGAATAACTTCCTCATTGACGTCGCTGACCCCGGACATCCAGAGCTGGTGACCGCCCACTGCCCACCCTAACACCGCCCCCCCCATCCGCCTCTTTTCTGCCCCCATCTAACTTCCCCGTACAATGTATGGAGGAGGAGGATAGGGCAGGGAAAGGGCACGAATAATTGGGACGGACATCCCTGCTATTCGTTCCTGAGAATGACCCCCAAAATGTTTTGCGGTGCTAAAGTTCAAGTTTTTCCTTATGCATCCAGAGCCACACAGCTGAGAAGGGCTTTTCTAGCTCTGAAACATAGGACTGTGGCTCTGGGAGCTTCCTTTTTTCTGCATTTATCCCTGTAAATGTTTAAATATGTTACAGGGTACTTAATATGTTTTTCTGGATTCTGGACAGTTGAAGACTTTTCTGTTGAGTAAGGAGAGCCTGGTTGGTTAAGGGGATTAGTATATGGATAGTGGGATTAATGTATTAGAGCAGTAAGTTGGGAAATTGCTTTCTTTATTTCCTTTTTCTGGGGGGGTTCCCCAGTTTCTATGTTTATCTATTCTCACCGTGATGTGGGCTAAATTTGATTTGTAGATTTTCTTATTTTTGATTAATATGCTTTTGATGTTTTACTTTTACTTTTTCTTTGTATTTGCTTTTCAAAATATTCTTGTAAAATCCATAAATAATAATTAAAAAAAAAAGATTATCCTCATTCAGTTCATCATGCACTAGAGTAATAGTTCAATCTCTGGGGGTCCATGAGGCCATTACAGGGGATCTGCAGGACAAAGAGAAACAAAGAGAAGCTATTGAGGATTAGCTGGGAGACAGAGAGGAAGACTCGAGGGACCTGGACGGAAGCCAGAGAGAAACAGGCTTGGCACTGAGGGGAGGAGGTCTGAAAAGAGTGGTGGGAATGAAATGGGGGTCCCTGAGCTTTTTGGGAGTTAATAAGGGGTCCACACAAGCAAAATCGTTGGGAACATCTGCACTAGTATTTGCCCTACAAAAGAAAGACCTAGCCTGTTTTATTACCCTCGTGTGTGAAGTCGCACATAAAATGTCATATTATGTGCGTGTTTTCACTGCAATGAGATACTAGACATACACAATGGAAGAAGAGGAGATGTTGTTAACCCTCCTACTCAGAAGACAGCCATGGTCCTTTTCTCTTTTGGGACAGTTACTGCCATGGCAGCTCCCCCTCCTCGGATTCTACCTTTTCTCCATCTGTGACTGCTAATCCTTGGAGTCAGCTCACGTCAACCTCTGTCTGAGATCTCACCCTAAGTTCCACAATTGGCCTGACTTATCACACTTGTACAAAGTGATGTTTGCTGTGCTACAATGAGCAGAGGGGAATGCGCCCTTGGCAGAACATCTGCTAGTGAAGCAATGCAAGGAATATACAAAATTAATGAAATGTTCGGAAGAGAGATGGACACATAGCTATACTGTGAATTGATAATGAACATTTATTTTCATCATCAGTGCCTACACTGCCATATATAATAATACCACTGCAGTTACCCCTGGCAGTTATTCTCTGCCAGTTTGAGCTGAAAGATTGTAGTGAAAAATGATTTCCCCCAAGAGATGACAACATGACTGATAGAGCATTATAATATCCAAAGCCAAGGGGCTAAGTGCACTATTATGGTCTGCAGATTGAAGGTAATAGTTTTCTGCTATACCCTGACAGTTCAGTCAATATCTAGTTTATATACTGGGCAAGAAATGTAAAACAGCTGCTTACACCATAGCAACCAGGTTAAAAAATACAGAAAATGAGTGTTACCTGACAACCAGCGAACCTGCAGCAGGTGACCCTGTTAGAGAGGAGCGACAGAAGCAAGCCAAGGAAATTAGGAGGAAAAAACTACAGAGTTTAGAGTTTTAAACTTATGAAACACAGAAGACTTGAAGAAACTAGAATATAGACCTCAGAATGATTGAGGTGAGCTAATAGATAATAATGGAAAAAGCAAAATTCAGCAGACCAGTAGATATTTTTGTTCTATTAAAGTTGGGAAGGGTTACCTAAAAAAATGATACATAAATGACTGCAATGACATCTTCGCAAAACTGTTTATAGCTCAGTCATTCAAGCAATGTAACCTCCATCCATATGATACTTTTGCTCTACATTCCCGCCAAACTGCGTGGAAGTCCTCTGCCCGTCCTGCTGCTCATAGGACGATGTACTACGATATCGCAGCATTGCCTCCTATTGCCAGCAGCATGGGCAGAGGACTCCCGTGTAGCTTGGCGGGAATGTTGCTTGTGTTTGTTTTCCTTCATTTCCTAACAAAGGTCTTCCTTACCGGAAAAGAAATTAAACATTAGTTCTCTTACCATCTCTTCTGCTTTTCATGACCTTTGTAAACATTGTTCTTCGTTCAGAAAGGAGAAGCTGGGCTTACTTTCTTCCACTTCCCTTTCCAGAGAAATTCTGGTAATTTTGAAAATAAAGTGGCAGAGCTTCTTTGATAGAAGAGCTTCTTAAGGCAGCAGTCAATAGAGTGACATTTATTGACTGCTTCTAAAGGAATAGTAGAAAATATCAGATTTGTTCCAGTCGGGGTAAAGCTTCACATTCCAGAGTTTTATATTCCTTATTTATTTATTACTATAGAGACTACTTGGGGGTCATTGCTTTGAGTATCATCACTATCCCGTGTCCCTAATAAATTTCTACACTGTATTCTAGAAACATAGAAATATGACGACAGAAAAAGACCACATGGCCTATCTAGTCTGTCCTTCCATAACAACTACAACAGTCCCCTTTTTACCTTTAGAGATCCTCTGTGTTTGTCCCATGCTTTTTTGAATTCAGTTACTGTCCTCATCTCTACCACCTCCACTGGGAGACTATTCCACGGATCCACTACTCTTTCCGTAAAGAAATATTTCTGCATATCACTCCTGAATCTATCTCCCTTCACCCTCATCCCATGTCCCCTCGTAGCAGAACTTGCTTTCAATTGAAAGAGGCTCTCTCCCTGAACATTTATGCCACAGAGGTATTTAAACATCTCAATCATATCACCTCTATCCCGCCTTTCCTCTAAGGTGTACATATTAAGATCCTTCAGTCTGTCCTCATATGCTTTATAATGAAGACCACTAATCATTTTAGTAGCCACCCTCTGCACCGAATCCATCCTGTTCACATCCTTTTGAAGGTGCGGTCAGGGGCGGCCCAAGGGGGGTGCGGGGCCATGTGCGGAGACTCAGTGCGGGGCCTCATTTGCATAATGGGCATTATTTGCATAAATATTTGCATAATGTTACCATACACTAACTTTTAGTAAACATGTCTCTTAATGAGTGTATGGATAAAGAAAGACTAAAAGATTTCTACATTACTATAATCCAGTGCCAACCGCCAGGCACATTAGGAACTACTACAAACGCTGCCCATTTAGAACGCATAGCAAACCCGCCGTATCCTGACAGCATTACCAGGACTCACAAAGCACCATACCCTACCTATCAAAAGGCAACACTGCAAATATTAAACCAATACATTTCAGAGAATACTGGGGAAAGAGAACAAGTGGCAATGTCAAATAGGAATTACATAAACAGAATACATCAGCTCAGTTACACATGCAGAACATAGACCATCACCAAACAAGGAATCACAATTTAGAAACAGGAAGGCAATAATTAAACTGGGAACCCCAAAAGCCAAACTTGGAAGTACAACAACACTGTAGAAATAAAACTATAAATTAATTTCCTCTTGTACCAAACAAAGCACAGACGTTAATGATGCACATTTCCTAGAGGTTTCATATTCCAGTTAATAAATTCAAAATAAAGAGATATTTCTACCTTTTGTGCATTTTTTTTCAGTTGCAATTGCTCCAGCCACTTTCTTCTGGTTTCTTCATGTTTTCTGCTAACTGTCCATCGTCTGCTGTCCATTTGTTCTTTCTTCTCTCTTCTAGTTTTTTTTTTCCATTCTCTCTCTCTACATCTGCTTTAACATACTAATCTTTCTCCTTTTGCTCTTTCCTCATTCCTATTTCATCCACACAAATTTTACCCCTCCATCCTCAATCCCCACTTACTCTCCCAATACCAGGCCAATTGTAGATTTTTCATCCCTCCCACACAAAATATTTTTCCCCTCTCCATTTTACTCTCCCAGCCCCATCCCATTCTAATCCTCCCCCAACATCAGCTCCCTTCTAGTTCCAGTCTCACCCAGCATCCATTCCCTTCTAGTCCCTGCATCAGCCCATTTCCAGTCCTAGCCCACCATCAACCCATTTCCAGTCCTAGCTCCCCCATCCATTTTCAGTCTGAGTCCCTTCATCAGCTCATTTCCAATCCTAGCCCCCCATCAGCCCATTTCTAGTCATTTCCTAGCCCCATCATCAGCCCATGTCAAATCATAGCTCCCCTCCACTCAGTCCAATTCCAGTCCAAGCCCCCCCCCCAATGAGCCTACTTTCAGTTCTAGCCCCTCCATGAGTCCATTTCAATTCAAGCCCCCACCACAGCCCATTTCCAGTCCTATCCTAGCTGCTCCATCAGCCCATTTTCAGTCCTAGCTCCCTTCCCTCACAGCCCATTTCCATTCCAAGCTCCCTCCCCATCAGCTATTTGCAGTTCAAGCCTCCCCTTCCACTCAGCCCATTTCCAGTCATAGCAACCACCCAACCCATTACCAGTCCTAGCCCCCCATCAACCCACTTCCAGTCCTAACCCCCCCATCACCCCATTTTCAGTTTAAGCCCCCCCTATAACCCATTACCAGTCCTAACCCCCCATCAGCCCACTTCCAGTCTTAACCCCATCAGCCCATTGCCAGTCCTAAACCCCCCCCCATCAGCCCACCTCAAGTCCTAACCCCACCCCCCAGCCCATTAGCAGTCCTAACCCACCCCCACCCCCCAGCCCATTAGCAGTCCTAACACCCCCCAGCCCATTAGCTGTCCTAACAACCCCCCCCAGCCCATTAGCGGTCCTAACAACCCCCCCCCAGCCCATTAGCTGTCCTAACAACCCCCCCAGCCCATTAGCGGTCCTAACAACCCACCCCCACCCCCAGCCCATTCCATTAGCAGTCCTAACAACCCCCCCAGCCCATTAGCAGTCCTAACAACCCCCCAGCCCAGCCCATTAGCAGTCCTAACAACCCCCCAGCCCATTAGCAGTCCTAACAACCCAGCCCAGCCCATTAGCAGTCCTAACAACCCCCCTCCCCCAGCCCAGCCCAGCCCAGCCCATTAGCAGTCCTAACAACCCCCCCCACCCAGCCCAGCCCATTAGCAGTCCTAACAACCCCCCCCCCCAGCCCAGCCCAGCCCATTAGCAGTCCTAACAACCCCCCCCCCAGCCCAGCCCAGCCCATTAGCAGTCCTAACAAACCCCCCCCCCAGCCCAGCCCAGCCCAGCCCAGCCCAGCCCATTAGCAGTCCTAACAACTCCCCCCCAGCCCAGGGAAAATTAAATAAAAAGAAAACCTGTCTGCTGCCGCGGTCGGGGCCGCCGCGGCAGAATCGAGCGTGCCGCGGGGCCCCCCTGTGCACGGCAGAGCCTGCCCTCCCCTGTAGCAGCTCTCTCTTTGGAGCTGAAGTCAGACGCGCCGGCTTGCAGAGCAGAGCGCGAGAGAAGAGTTTCTCCCTCGCTGCTCTGTTAAGCCCGCGGGGGCTGATGGGAACTTCCCATCAGCCCCCGCGGGCTTAACAGAGCAGCGAGGGAGAAACTCCTCCCTCGCGCTCTGCAAGCCGGCGCGTCTGACTTCAGCTCCAAAGAGAGAGCTGCTACAGGGGAGGGCAGGCTCTGCCGTGCACAGGGGGGCCCCGCGGCACGCTCGATTCTGCCGCGGCGGCCCCGACCGCGGCAGCAGACAGGTTTTTTTTTTTTTTTTTCAATTTTACTTTTCGAAAAGAATGTTTTTTGTGCAGGGCCCCCTGAAACGCGGGGCCCTGTGCAAAAAACATTCTCGCTCAATGGACGGGCCGGCCCTGGGTGCGGTCTCCAGAATTGCACACTATACTCCAAATGATGTCGCACCAAAGACTTATACAGAGGCATTATCACCTCCTTTTTTCTGCTAGCCATTCCTCTCCGTATGCACCCAAGCATCCTTCTAGCTTTTGCCGTCGCCTTTTCTACCTGTTTAGCTACTTTAAGATCATCAGACACAACCACGCCTAGGTCCCGCTCTTCTTTAGTGGACAAAAGTACTTCACCCCCTATGCTATATTGCTCCCTTGGATTGCTGCAGCCCAAATGCATGACCTTACATTTTTTAACATTAAATCCCAGCTGCCAAATTCTAGACCATTCTTCAAGCTTAGCTAGATCCCTCCTCATGTTATCTACCCCTTCCTGGGTGTCTACTCTATTGCAGATTTTGGTATCATCCGCAAAGAGGCAAACCTTACCCGAAAGCCCTTCCGCTATATCACTAACAAAGATGTTAAAAAGAATCGGACCAAGGACAGATCCCTGGGGCACACCACTGATAACATCCTTCTACTCAGAGTGAGCTCCATTTACTTGTACTCTTTGTCGCCTCCCACCCAACCAATTTCTAACCCAAGCAGTAACTTTAGGGACCATCCCTATGGTGCTCAGTTTGTTTATAAGTCGCCTGTGAGGAACAGTGTCAAAGGCTTTACTGAAATCTAAATACACCACATCTAGGGCTCTCCCTCGGTCCAACTCCCTGGTCACCCAGTCAAAGAAATCATTCAGATTTGTCTGACAAGACCTGCCCCTGGTGAATCCATGCTGCCTCGGATCCTGTAATCCGCTGGACTCCAGAAACCTCACTATTTTCTCTTTCCACAGCGTTTCCAATAATTTACTCACCACCGAAGTTAAACTAACCAGCCTGTAGTTTTCAACCACATCCTTACTTCCGCTTTTGTGTAAAGGCACCAGATGAGCCTCTCTCCAGTCCTTTGGCACCACTCCCGACTCCAACGAGGCATTGAAAAGGTCAGTCAGTGGAGCTGCTAGAACGTCCCCAAGTTCCCTCAGTATTCTCGGGTGTATCCCATCCGGTCCCATCGCTTTGTCTACTTTAAGTTGAGATAGTTTCTCACGAACACAGTCTTTTGAAAATTGTTCAAGATGTCCTTTGCTTCTGTTCCTATTTGTGGGTGTTTTCTGAGGTCCTGCTTCTGGTTCTTCATCTGTGAACACAGAACAAAAATATTTGTTAAGCAATTCCGCTTTATCCTTATCAGCTTCTACATATTCCTCCCCTGCACCCTTGAGTCTGACAATACCACTCTTGCCCTTCCTCTTCTCACTAATATATCTGAAAAATGTCTTATCCCCCCATTTTATTGCATTGCCTATTTCCTCCTCCTTTTGAATCTTTGCCTTTTTGACTACTTTGCTAGCTTCTCTAAGTTTTTTTCCAAATACAGATGCCTGTCTTCCTCTCTCTGTGATCTCTTGTATTTCATGAAGGCCTCCCTCTTTTTCATCACTTTTTCAGCTACTTCTTTCGAAAACCATAGCGGTCTCCTTTTCCTTTTACCTTTATTTACCATTTTAACAAAAAGGTTGGTTGCCCTTAAAATATCCCCTTTCAGTTTTTCCCACTGTTTTTCTACATCCCTCAGCTGTTCCCATCCAACTAACGACTCCCTGAGGTATTGGTCCATCTTCGCAAAGTTAGTCTTCCTAAAGTCTAAGATCCTCGCCTTTGAATGGATTCTAACAGCCCTGGTCCTAATACTGAACCACACCATCTGGTGATCACTGGATGCAAAATGATCTCCCACTACAACATCAGAAACACTTTCACCATTGGTAAACACCAAGTCTATAAATTAATGAACGGAGTGGAACAGGTAAACATAGATTGACTGTTTACATTATCAGAATATAGGAAGACTAGGGGACATGCAATGAAGCTACAGGGTAAACTATTTAAGACAAATAAAAGAAAATATTTTTTCACTCAACGTGTAATCAAACTCTGGAATTTGTTACCGGAGGATGTAGTAAAGGCTGTTAGTGTAGCTGGGTTTAAAAAAGGTTTGGACAAGTTCCTGGAGGAAAGGTCCATAAACCATTATTAAGAAGGGACCCAGGATATCAATGCTTGACCTACTACAAGCATTGCAGAACCTGTGTCTTTTGGGGAAACTGCTACGTACATATGACCTAGATTGGCCACTGTTGGAAACAGGATACTGGGCTTGATGGACCTTGGTCTGACCCAGTATGGCATATCTTATGTTCTTATGTAAGTCCAGTATGGCCCCTTCACGTGTGGGGTCTGTTACCAATTGCCTGAATAGTTCTCCCTGTAGAGAATCCAGGATCTCCTTACTTCTAGATGATACTGCAGCAGGAATGTGCCAATCAACATCTGGCATATTGAAATCTCCTATCAGTAGCACTTCCCCTTTCCTAGCAATGCTGCGCATGTCCTCAATTAACTCTCTGTCCACCTCTTCCTCTTGTGAGGGAGGTCTGTATATCACACCAATATAAATAGATTTCTCTTTCCCTTTTTCTAGTTTAACCCACAATGCCTCCCCTCTCCCTTTTAAGCTCTGTAATTCCAAAGCTTTAATAGTAGTTTTTACATATAGTGCCACTCCTCCTCCCCTACTTCCTACCCTGTCCTTTCTGAATAAAGTATAGCCAGGTATAGTTACATCCCAGTCTTGGTTTTCTGTGAACCATGTTTCTGTAACTGCCACTAAATCCAAGTCAGCCACTCCCACCAAAGCTTCAACATCAGAGATCTTATTTTCCATGCTACGGGAATTTATACACACTGCTTTCCATATGTTACCCGTTACCCATTTCCATAAAGTTATTTAATGTATCACCTACCTGGGGGCTTTCTTCACCCATTCCCAACGAATCTAGTTTAAAGCCCTCTTCAGTAGATTAGCCAGTCTACTACTGAAGACGGGTTGACCTTTCTTGGACAGATGGATGCCATCTCTGCTCTGCAACCCTTGGAACAGCATCCCATGGTCTAGGAAACCAGAACGCTCTCGATGACACCATCATAAGAAATTCCAGAGTTTGATTACACGTTGAGTGAAAAAATATTTTCTTTTATTAGTCTTAAATAGTTTACCCTGTAGCTTCATTGTATGTCCCCTAGTCTTTCTATATTCTGATAACGTAAACAATCGATCTATGTTTACCCATTCCACTCCGTTCTTTAATTTATAGATTTCTATCATATCTCCCCTCAGCCGTCTCTTTTCCAGGTTAAAGAGCCCTAACCTTTTTAGCCTTTCTTCATAGGAGTATCCTTCCATCCCCTTTACCATTTTGGTGGCTCTTCTCTGAACCTTTTCTATCCTTTTTAAGATACGGCGACCAGAATTGCACACAATATTCAAGGTGCGGTCTCACCATGGAACGGTATAGAGGCATTATAATATCTTTTGTTTTATTTTCCATTCCTTTCCTTATGTTACCTAGCATTCTATTTGCTCTCTTGGCTGCCACTGCACACTGGGCCGAGGGTTTTAAAGTTATCCACAATGACGCCTAAATCTTTTTCCTGGGTGGTGGTTCCTAATGTGGAACCTTGCATTGTGTAAACATAGTTTGGGTTGTTCTTCCCTAGGTGCATAACTTTGCACATGTCCACATTAAATTTCATCTGCCATTTTGATGCCCAGTCTTCCAATTTATCAAGATCCTCTTGCAATTTTCCACAATCCTCTTGGGTTTTAACAACTTTAAATGGTTTTGTGTCATCTGCAAATTTGATAACCTTACCCGTTATTCCTCTTTCCAGGTCATTTATGAATATGTCAAAAAGCAGCGGACCCAGCACAGATCCCTGGGGTACATCATTATTCACCTTTCTCCATTGGGAAAATTGGCCATTTAGCCCAACCCTCTGCTTTCTATCTTTTAACCAGTTCCTGATCCACAGTAGTACACTGCCTCCTATCCCATGACTCTTTAGTTTTGCCAAAAGTCTCTGATGAGGGACCTTGTCAAAGGCTTTCTGAAAGTCTAGATACACTATATCAACCGACTCACCTTTGTCCACCTGTTTATTCACACTTTCAAAAAAACATAACAGATTAGTAAGACAAGATCTTCCTTGTCTAAAGCCATGTTGGCTGTCTCCCATTAGGCCATGACTATTGTCACCAGTGGTCTACCCTGGGTCCTAAGGCATGCAGAGTAGGGCCAAGCTAGTGAATATCCTGGGCTGAGAAGTGGGGCAATGCAGGCGTAGTAGTGCACTGCCTTCTGGGTGACGTAGTCCCACACACTCCCCAAGCACAGAAATAGATGTAATCGAGTGGTTTTAAAGCAAATGAGGTTTTATTTCCCCTTCCCGGGGGATTGGTAAGCACAAAACCTAAGACAAAATATCCATACTTTCTGGCATAAGGAAATTAACTCAGGAAGAGAAGAAAAATAGCTTCTTTTTCTTCTAGCTTTTTCAACACACCATCCTTTAACACAGGATTCACAAAACAGTTCCTTGTAAAGGCACGAAGGTTTACTTTGCTTTCAATGCTGTGCATATAGCTTTGTATATCCAAGTCAGCGTAGAGACTCTATGTTATCCGCTATGGACAGTGTACAATCCATGGATTCACCAATTACACTTTCATCTACAGATTCTATTTGCATATCTTCCAGCCCTTCCCCCACTGGGTACGTAGGAACACAATCACACAGAGCTTTAAAACAGGTATCATTATTACTGAGAGAGTCCTGGAGAGCCTGGCAATCCCAGAGAAAACTTGTATCTCTAGTTTTCTCCTTATCCCTTCTAAAGGGCTTACCTTCAGGCTTCTGCCTAATAGGTTTCCTCAGCAGTGCTCTTTCAGCATTATCAAAGTCCATAGGCCTGTACCTCTCTCTCACCGGAGTTTCTGGGCACTCCCAAACTGACCTTTTGGATGGCCTCTCTCTCCAATGGCCCTCAGTATAAGGCTTTAACCGAAAGTTGCTTCCCTGTGGTCTTTGGGCTTGGCCTCTCTGTAACTCCCTAGCTGGAGCATTCTCTGCTCTGTCCTCGTGGCTGCTTGAGTCAGATTCAGCTTCTCTGCTCTCAGACCTGCTGATGGCTCTGCTCCTCTGCACCCTCTCTCTCGTTCCTTCTCTTATGTCTGTTCCTGTTCTTGTTCCCGGGCTTGTTCTCGAGCCTCCGCTTGTTCCTGTTCCTGTTCTCTCTCTTGACCCCCTTCTTCCTTTCCCTTAGGGCTTAGCTTCGCCCCTCCCCCACCCAGGTGTCTACTGTTGAGCTCAGAGCATGGGGATAATTTGTAGCTTGGGCGGGGCTGCTGCACTTGTGACTGAGTTTGTTTACATCTCCCCTGGCAACCTGTAGCCATGTGTTTTGCTTGCCTGTCAGAATCTGATGTAACCTCCTCAGTTTCATCTAGCTCCATATCAAGGGACGGGACTTCCCCCATTACACTATCTACATGCTGAGAATTTTATTCTTTATGATGGTTTCTACCATTTTTCCCGGTACTGACGGGAGGCTCACCGGTCTGTAGTTTCCCGGATCACCCCTGGAACCCTTTTTAAAAATTGGTGTTACATTGGCGATCCTCCAATCTTCAGGTATTAGCGATGATTTTAATGATATTTCACAGATTACTAATAGCAGGTCTGCAATCTCATATTTCAGTTCTTTCAACACCCTTGGATGTATACCATCCGGCCCAGGTGATTTGCTACTCTTCAGTTTATCTAATAGTTGTAATACATTTACTTGAAAAAATCTTTATTTCACGTTTTTGCTTCCACAGCAAGCTTCTTCTCAAATTCTCCCTTTGCCTGCTTTATCAATGCCTTGCATTTGACCTGCCAGTGCTTGTGCTGTTTCCAGGTTTCTTCGTTTGGCTCTTTTTTCCATTTCCTGAAAGATGCTTTTTTGGCAACAACAGCCTCTCTGACCTCACCTTTAGACCATGCTTGCAGTTTTTTGGACTTCCTTCCACTTTTCTTAAAGTGTGGAATACAGCTGGTCTGGGCTTCCAAGATAGTATTTTTCAACAACACCCAAGCTTGATGTAAGTCTTTAACCTTTGCAACTGCTTCTTTTAGTTTTTTCTTAACTATTTTCCTCATTTTATCATAGTCTCCCTTTCGAAAGTTAAAAGGTAGTACTGTGGATTTCTTTACTATCCCTCCTCCACTAATTAAATCAAAGGCGATCATGCTATGATCACTATTGCCAAGTGGTCCCAACACCCTTATTTCTTGCACTAGATCTGGTGTTCCACTAAAGACTAGGTCTAATATGGCTTCCCCTCTGGTTGGTTCATGAACCAGCTGCTCCAAGAAGCAGTCATTTATTTCATCTAGGAACTTTATCTCCCTAGCATGTCCTGCCGTGACACTGACCCAGTCGATACTGGGGTAATTGAAATCACCCATTATTATTACCACGCTGTAACGTTTGTTAGCTTCCTTGATTTCTTTGCGCATTTCATCATCCATTTGTTCATTCTGGCCAGGCGGTCGATAGTACACCCCCACTGCCATCGCCTTCCCCTTTTTACATGGAATTTCAATCCATAGAGATTCTACAGCAAATTTTGTTTCCTACAAAACTTTAATCCTTTCTGACTCAATGCCCTCTCTAACATAGAGCGCAACCCCTCCACCAATTTGATCAGCTCTATCTACATCCACGCAGCCATGCATTCATCTCCAGGATGCGAGCCTCTCTGCCTTCTAGCAATGACCTAGCATTTTCCAGAGTAGGGGACTATGCTTTCTGCCCAGTTATATCAGGGAAAATCCAAGTCATATATAAACCATTCCCAAAGTCAGAAATCTGTCCTTTGGTAACCAGTCACTTTATCATGAGGAGGGAGGGAGAATTCTACCCTTAGAGGGGGCAGCTGTTGGTGACCAGCCCCAGCTCCCATACAAAGGAGAGGTCAGGGGAAAAAGAAGGCTGTCTTGGGCTCAAGCCTATACCTTAAACTCCTGAGTGACCTTGCAAACCCTGCCAGCACTCCCCTTGGCTCTTCAGGAGAGAAGTCCTGCCTGTGTAAAGAACAGGGGAGCTACATACTACAGCAGCAGTAGAAAAGACTCCAAGCATGTCACCTTAATGTCCAAGATACATCAGATCCAGGCGTTAATACAGTGCGGACTGGGTACCTGCATCTACAGAAGCCACCAGCTCAAAAGAGGAAGAGGAACCGTGGAGGTTCAGCAGAGACCAATGCCACCAAAGCCAGCAGTAGTATCGGGGACCTGCACCTGTAGAAGCCACCAGCTCCAGGTACACTGAAAGATATACTATTAACAAGAGAGATGTCCCCACAGGGTAACCACAATAAATATTATAAGTGGAGTGGTTGAGCAATTTGGGTGATACGTTCCAACAATAGGAGGAGACTACTTAGAGTGGTGAAATATAACTAAGAAGAAGGAGAGAGAAATCAGGCACTGTTTCTTTTGTTGAGGGAAGGAAGAAAGAGGATACCTGCTTGTAATATAGTTCCATTCCTAATATTCTGCCTGTTGCAATTTTTGCTGTTGTTAGCAGTGACCCTAAAGTAAATCCTTGGTTCAGACTGGATTCAGTTATTTTGCATTGGGAAGAGGTGAGAGAGGAGAGTGTAAGTGCCAAGGCCTCCCAGTGTATAAGGGTCTCATTCAAGGATCCCTGTAATTAAACTCTAGAGAGTGAAAGACTGTAACACTGTTAGATTGGTGTGACCACTGTGTACCCTACTGTCAAACAGACATACAGGCAAGGGGTTACATTATTAAAAAATGTTAATCGCCTGTCCTTGCTCAAGGCAATGAATAACAAACTTCAGATTTATAACAATCATAAATCATATACATGAAAACATATTACAACAAATATACCACTCACAGAACAGATCCAATCCATATGCAAGGAAAACCAAAACATGCAGCATCACATTATGACTAGATTTATCCAATGCCTTCACTTTATACTGTGCCCTGAATCTTCAGCCTAAAAAAACATTCACTTAAAATTAATTAAGCATAGGCTACTTGAAACAAATGTGTTCTCAAGAGTCACCTAAATATAAGAAATTGTCCTTCTCGTCTTAATTAATTTAACAGAGTTTCAGTGAATTAGATCCTCACAGATAAGGACTTGAGCGCGTGTTCTAGCTAGTCTTCATTCACTGTACGTGCTCTGAACCTGACTTTAAGAAGGCAGCTTTATAAGGTCATTCTTCAGGAATGAGGCCACAAACACACATAAACGACCTCTTATAAAATATCGATCATCATTGAAGTATGTGCTTTGACATGAAGGTGTGTACTTTGCTGGTAAGCGTAGCCAGGGCCATGGTCTGGACAGAGCGCGGGTGGAGTTTTCACAGAGAAGATAAAATGCCTTAATCTATGTGCATATGTTCATTTGCACCAGCTCGCTAACAGATGTGCTGTAAATGATCATGCCTACATTTATGGAGTGTTCTCTGCAACATATGCCAGTACTTTATAAAGAAAGTAGCATCTGCTTTGTTTTATTTACAAAAAAATAACAATATAAGTGTCTCTATGTTATAAATTTATTTTATTTAACCAGTTTTTCTGTACTGCCTTATCCTTCAATCAAGGTGGTTTACATTATGCAATCACTACAAACAGGTACTGGGGATACATTCCCTTGTCCCCAAAGGGTTCACAATCTATATGTACTTGAGGCAATGGAGGGTTAAGTGGCTTTCCCAAGGCTACAAAGAGTGCCTGTAGGACTAGAAACCCCAGTCCCTCTGGCCTGAGATTGCTGTCCCCAGGTGGGAATTGAACCCCTGACCCTTTGGCCTGAGGTACTGTGTCCTAACCACTAGGCCACTCCTCCCTCTTTACCTGGGACTTACCCTTGCCCTCCATTGCCTCTGCTACAAACTTATGGTAAGCCCTCTAAGGACAGGAAAATACTTTCTATACCAGAATGTAACCCGCTGTGAACTTCCAAGAAAGGTATGAGCTAAATCCAATCCAATTTTTCATACAGGCTCTTAAATGTAAGGCAGGTTTAGTCACGTAAAGAGGTAAGAGCTAGCATAATTCAAACCAAATCAATGAGTGACCCCATTTCCCAGTTTTGTAGCTACATTCTGCAGCATCCCCAATTCCCTGACGCTTTTCACAGAAAATCCCACAAACTGGGAATTGGTTATTCCATTAAAGCTAGTACTAAAGAGTAGACCGGGCCTTGAAATTGCTATCAAGTATGGCATCAATGAATGTACTAAGCGTAATTAATATCAAGCCCATGTAACCTCCATGGCCCTGTTTGCCTGCCAACAGTTAACTCCACCGGCAGCAACTGGACTCTGCTGCACCTTTAGGTCCTTCGCTCCCCTTCGCGACACTACTCCAAGTCCTAGAATCAGAATTGGGAGACTGAATGCCAGAGACAATTTGGGAACTGGTAAGTTTTGGGTGTGGGATTTCAAGTTTATGCAGGAAGGGTGTAGGGAGAGATAAGAGAGGAGAAGTAATTTGAATGAACTGGCTCCTCATTACATCTCCTCTCTTCCTATACCCCTCCTTGGAAACTCCATTCATCAGACAAATACCTGTTATCTGGGCCCTTCTCTGCTACTACCAGCTCCAGACTTTCTTCTTCTACCCTAGTCCCTTGTTTGTTCTATTTGTCTCTCTTGTATAGATTCTAAGCTCTATGGGCCAGAGACTGTCTACCGTGTGTATGTGAACAGTGCTGCATATCCCTTGTATCACTATATGAATGATAAGTGATAGTAGTAGCAGTAGAACTAGTACATTGGTATGAATGCGTGGGCTTTGCTGGTGGGCATAATTGGGGGCGTGGTCTTAGCAAAGCATAAGCAGAGTTTGCAAGTATGTGCGTTGATTATAAAATATCTTAATATACCCACGTACTTGCAAATTTTACACGCATTCATTTACACTTGCTTTAGAGCAGGCATAAAGGTCTGCGCCTAAATTAAGGCATAACTACTGCCACTTAGACTCATGGGTATAATTTGACTCCTTTGGTTAGGAGGGCAAAAGGAGGAGCAACATATTTGCCTATCATTGGCCTATTTGCATATTTATTTGCATATTCATTATGGTTATCTTAAAAAAAAAATACTAGATGGATAGGAAGCCAGTATAACAAACAGGCAAGGGATGAGCTGGTGCCCTCAAGATACTCAGAGGGAACAGAGGCCGTCATTCAGTGGCTTTGCCAAAAAATGGGAAAGCAACATATTCCCAGGCTATATAATTAAAATACAGCAAAAATCGTATCTGTTTAGTTATTTAGCCTGGCACTGTAAGATTTAAAAACTACTGATGCCTGTAAATATATATTGTGCATAAAACTAAAGAGGTGGAGGTGGGGTGCCTGTGTGTGTGTCTGTGTGGTGCGAAGGTGAGGTGCCTATGGGTGTGTGTGTGTGTGTGTGTGTGTGTCTGTTGTGCGGAGATAGGGTGCCTGATTGTGTGGTGTAGTGTGGGGGCGGGGGGCTTGTGTGTGTTCTAGGGGAGGAGAATGCACCTTTTGGCAATACCTTGCAGTCTTCCCTCCCCCTCTAGCCTCTCTCCTGTTAGTCCCCCTGCTCTCCTGCTGACTCCAGAGACGGGAATGTCTGTCATACTGTAGAATCCCCCTGAGCTGATGGGCTGGATTCATTCATGGTTAGTGATCAAGGACAGAGGGAGAAGGTGTTGTGATATTTAATGCAGTCGCTAAGTGGGCAGTATTTATTATCGCCCCTGTAGTGCTGCAGGACCATTTTAATTACTGCGATTTAGGGTTTGCAGGCAGGCAGCAAAAACATCCGGCAAACTGTGGATCAGCAGTTATTTCAGATGCTGAATACTGCTTGAAATTATGTGTGCTCTAGTGAAGAGCGTTTAAGCATATGCTAAAAAGTCAATGGAAAGGGAGGGAGAGCTCTCTGTCAGCACAGAGCTACTTGATATTGAATAGCACTAAATTAGGAAGCAATTGGATTTTTACCTAATCATCATCTCCATTACAATATTGCTGGTTGGAAAACCTGCAAGAGATGCTCAGAGGGGCAGGGCCAGCGTGTGTCCCACTGGGGTTCCTTACCTTGTAACTATTGCTGAAGCATTTATCCAGTCAGATATGCCATACAATGAAAACGATAAGCTGGCGATGCATGAACGTGTTCTGTCCATGAGTGTTATGTTATCTTGCAGACAGTTTCTCAGACTCGAGCTATCAGACAGCTTCAAGTCTCAGAAACAGGCCCAGATGCTAAACGTCTTCCAGCTCTTGAACATTGTTCACATTTTGCTCTCTAAAAAACACAATTCAGAATGCATTAAAGTAGGAATTTGTTTCACTGATCTATACAAGGCTTAATTTCTGGGGGAACAGCCTGGGACACAATTTTGCAACTTTTTTTGAGACACTGGTGCCAGAACAGCAGACATGTTGGGTATCACTCCCTCCTTTCCCAGCAGCCTGAGGGAAGAGGGGGAAGGAGTGAACCTGGAGCCAGGGCCAGTGCAACACAGTAAGCAAAGTAAGAATGGCAGCGGGGTGCCAATTTTTAGGGGGCAACAAAATGTTGTATATTAAAAAAAAAATGCAAAAATAAAATGGCAAAAAGTGAAAGAAACATTAAAAACTAAAGTGTTATCAAAAACATCATTGTGGGTGTAGTGACAGGGTCATTGGCAAATGAGGAAGGAGGATACTGATTTATAGGTTCCAGGGGGGGGGGCACAATAAACCCTAGCACCAACCTTGCCTGAAACACAGAGCAGCAGTACCAATCTTTAAGACTTCAGTGCTGGCCTTGATGAGTATCATTTCCACTCACAAGTTTCAAACTTGAGCTAATTCACCTCCTTTTTATGTCTGTTACCCAGGGCTTAATTTCTGGTAGAATATTCCAGGACTGCGCCCCACCACCTTTTTTCTGAACCTTGAGGAAGCGGAACAAAGCCAATAGTGAATGAGTTCTTGCTCCCCTAGATTCCCATACAAACAAAGCAGAGCCGATGGTGTAAATTAGTTCTAGCTCTGGCATGGAAAAAGAGCAGAACTGCAAGTGGTTTAGGACATTTCTGGCCCTCTATCTCCCAGAGTAAGCAGAGCAAAGGAATGATGCAAGGTTCCACATTAGGAACCACCACCCAGGAAAAAGATTTAGGCGTCATTGTGGATAACATGTTAAAACCCTCCGCCCAGTGTGCAGCGGCAGCCAAGAGAGCAAATAGAATGCTAGGTATCATAAGGAAAGGAATGGAAAATAAAACAAAGGATATTATAGTGCCTCTGTATCGTTCCACTGTGAGACCGCACCTTGAATATTGTGTGCAATTCTGGTCGCCATATCTTTAAAAGGATATAGTGTTATTAGAAAAGGTTCAGAGAAGAGCCACCAAAATGGTAAAGGGGATGGAAGAATACCCCTATGAAGAAAGGCTAAAAAGGTTAGGGCTCTTTAACCTGGAAAAGAGACGGCTGAGGGGAGATATGATAGAAGTCTATAAATTAAAGAACGGAGTGGAACGGGTAAACGTAGATCGATTGTTTACCTTATCAGAATATAGAAAGACTAGGGGACATGCAATGAAGCTACAGGGTAAACTATTTAAGACTAATAAGAGAAAATATTTTTTCACTCAACGTGTAATCAAACTCTGGAATTTGTTACTGGAGGATGTAGTAAAGGCTGTTAGTGTTGCTGGGTTTAAAAAAGGTTTGGACAAGTTCCTGGAGGAAAGGTCCATAAACCATTATTAAAAAAGGACCCAGGATATCAATGCTTGACCCAATACAGGCATTATGGAACCTGTGTCTTTTGGGGAAACTGCTAGGTACATATGACCTAGATTGGTCACTGTTGGAAACAGGATACTGGGCTTGATGGTTTGACCCAGTATGGCATATCTTATGTTCTTATGTAAAGCAAAAGGTTTGGGGGCTGCTTACCTGTAGATGGAAGCAGCCACATGGCCTTGATTGTTGCATGAATATCTTATGTTCTTATGAATGTTTGTGGAGGCCATGAGAAAGGATCAAAGTCAAAAAGGCAAAGACTGAATGTCTGTCAGACCTACTGTTTCTGCTGATGTTTGGTGTATGAGCTCCTGGGACCCCATTGCCTCCGCCCTTAGTGGCCACAGTGGAAGAGGAGGAGGAGTGAAGGAATCAAGAGGGGAGAGGGGAAGAAGAGTGAGGGTGGGAGGATGGGCAAAAGATGGAGTGAGAGAATTGAAGGGGCTATGTGCAGGAGAGGAGAGTGAAAGCGAAGGGTTTAAATTGTTATAGGGTGTGAGTGAGGGGATTGAGGGACTGTCAGATGTGCAATTGAGGAGGGTGAGAAGGGGTGCAGTGGGAGAGTGAGTGAATGAGGTAGATTATGCAGTGCAGTTCCCTTCACCCTGAA
Organism: Ichthyophis bannanicus; assembly: GCA_033557465.1. Taxonomy (NCBI): domain Eukaryota; kingdom Metazoa; phylum Chordata; class Amphibia; order Gymnophiona; family Ichthyophiidae; genus Ichthyophis; species Ichthyophis bannanicus. The sequence goes on from CM066043.1 coordinate 86,727,494, forward strand.
TTCTAGGACTCTCCCACCCATCCGAGGAGCTTAAGGAAAGCAGGCAGGGTAGCCAAAATAACCCCATCCTCCATGCTAGAAAATAACCAGCTGATTCCAGCTCAAAAAAGAAGCCTGGGCCTTACGGGCCACTGAGGGAGAAGAAAGGTGCCGGAAAGGGAAATTTTGCAGGGAGGAGGAATAATGAATGAATAAATACATTTTTAGCTATCACAGACAGGACTGGTACAAAGGGATCTGATACCCTAGGACCTAGGTGGACCTCTACCTCCTGCCCCCCATAGCCCAGCATTTCCTCTTCCTCCTCTCCTTCCAATAAAGCTTCTCCCCTTCCTTGGCTTAGCTCTCCCCCCCCCCCCCCCACCCATTCACAGCACCTCTTCTTCTCATCCTCACCCCCTTCCCTCCCCTAACCATGCCATAATCCAGCATCCCCTTTTCTCTTCTCTGATCATCCCTAGTAGTCCAGCATCTCCCCTTCCTTGGCTTAGCTCTCCCCCCCCCCCCACCCATTCCCAGCACCTCTTCTTCGCATCCCCTCTTCTCGTCTCTGATCATCCCTAGTAGTCCAGCATCTCCCCTTCCTGTCTCCCCCCCCCCCCTCAGGAGTCTAGAATTTCTCCTTCTCTCTTCCCCTCTCCTGCATACCTGTGGTGTGCAGTATCACAACCCTCTTCCCTCCCCCCTGCTGCCATGCTACTTCTGTCTTCCTCCCAAGCCATGGCTTCATCTAAAGTAAACTCAGCACTGTGATGAGCCTTAGAGAACTTGCATGCACTGTAGGCCTGCAGCAGCTACTCTCTCCGATGCAAACATCCTGTTGTAGAGAGCAGTGCCTAACTGCACACAAGTGCTCCAAGGCCCACGCCCTTAGAGTTTACTTTAGATGAGCTGTGTCTCAGGAAATGGATGGAGGTAGGGTGGCAGCAGTAGCAAGGGCCATGCTGAGCATCAAGGGGTGGAAGGGGGATAGGGAAGGAGAAATGCTGCACACCTGGGAGGGTGCTCAGTGAAGAGGAGGTTCCCCATATCATGTGTACTGCCCCTCCTCTCCTAAATTTTATCACCTTAAGTAGAAGCCGAGTCTGCTTAGTGGCAGGGCTGGTGTTGATCATGGTGCGTTCAAGGATTACCAGGGATCTCGGATTGAGACTTGGAGGCAGGGCCAGTGTTAGACATGCAGGGACCCAGGACAGAAACTGGTGAGGGGGCCCCAAAGTCTGCCCATAGGCTATGCCTCCTTCAGCTTGAAGCAGGCTTGAGTCCCCCGGTGTTATGGGGGCCCTGGGCAATCATCTTGCTTGCCACCCTGTAACACTGACCCTGCTTGAGGCTCAGGATGAAGGGCTAGGACTAAAGGGCAGAGCGGAGGAGAAGGAGGAAGAATAGGGTAGAGAGAAAGAAGCCATTTGCTCTCCCTGTCTCCTCCTCCTTACCCCAGAGATCTTCCTTTCTCCCACCAGTGTTCCATGACATTAAGGAGGAAGATGGTAAAGGTGTTTTTAAAGAATGACAGTTCATACTCGGCCCTGGCCCTGTACCTGCACCTTCAGAGAGCTCACAGCCACCCTGGTTTCCCAGTTCCACTTCCTTTTTGTCTACAGTCGAGCCTCACCTATACAGCCTGCTCTACACGTTCAACATGAAAGCTTAATTATAGAAATATTCTTAAGTTCTAATCTTAGACTGCATCTATTTGATTTTGGTGACTTTATCTTTTTGCTTCTGGATTTGTAAATACCTGGTATGGAATTTTATATCTAAGAAAAGTGCTTTCAAGAAAACGTATTCCCTGGTGTCGACCACGATTTTAAGTGTGGAGTTTTTATTATAGGTGAAATCAGGCAGTCAGGGCCTTGAGATAACTGCCTCTTCCCAGGCACCAGAACCCCTTTTATTAATTTTTCGCAATTTTTGTGGTAGCTTCTGAGGAGTGGGAACCCAATACCTGCCCCTAGCAAACAGGAAGGTTACACAAATGGTGCCCGAACAGGTTTACAAAAATAAATATAAAATATATACATGATACAACCATCATCACATAAAAAAGAGAATCAAGCCATTAATCCGCATAAACCTCCTGATATAACCATGCTTTAAGCTGTTTCCTAAAATCTTTCATATCAGTCAACAGTCTTAAATTGGAGGTGGTGTATTCCAAAGGTTTGGTCCTATGATGAGGCCATTGAGGAGGGATTCTATGATATTTCTACTCTGAGAGTTCCTCCACAAGCGTTGAATCATTTTCTGGCATGCGCCAAATGAAGGGGTCCAGAAAGATTTGCTGCCTTCATCATCAGAAGAGTAGCTGCCGTGACAGTTTTGTATCTTAGTGGACCTAATGAATTGATGTACTACATTGAAAGCAAAAGAAATTGTAGGGTTACAGAAGAACTTTTCGAGCTCTCTACTGGGATCCCATCTATAAGGACTTTCCCAAAGAGCATTCAATCATCAAATCCAAGGTGACAGCTCAGCAAATCTAGTGGTATATGGGTTGCAGAATTCAAATGCACTATGTAAGGGAAAGTGGATACAAGGAGCAGGGTGATGAAAACATACCGTGAAAGTTTCTAAAAGCCTTTATTAGAGTGTCCTAGTGTCCCTCCCTACACGGACCGTGTTTTGGCAAAACCAAAACCTTTTTCAGATGCTCAGGACCTTTGATAAAGAACATAAAATTACAATTTTTAATATAGAAATAAAACACAAAATAAATACCATACTGTGGGGATAAAGGCATGCAAAGTTAAAAAACAAGAAACATATAAAAGTATTACATATAATAGCAACAATAAATATGAGTTAAAAACTACATAAAAACAAATATAAGTAATCTATAGGTGTAAATTAAGAAACTATAAAATGATTATAAAATGATTTATAAAAGGAGAGTGCATAACGAGATGGGAGGTAGGACATAAAAAGTGGGACCTAAAGGAACTAAGGACTGGTACATCAAAAACTAATGGGGAGGGAGGAGGGGAGGCATATGACATATTTATACAGGAGCGTCAATGTATAACTTAACATGTAGATGTGACCCCACAAACATTTGTAATAGGTAACTTACTTAGGCAGGAGACACTCAACAAGGCAAACTCGACAAGGCCAGTAGACAGCAACTGCAACTGCAAGTGCATAAAAATGTGATAAAAAGTCAACATGAAAAAGCAAAGGCAGTAAAATATTAGGATGTGTGGCTACAGCACGATGGTACCATAAAGATAAGGGGATGCAAGTGCAAACTAAATGAAATTTAAATAACCTCTAATACTAGTGAGTGTGTTATTGGAGCTATAACTTAATAGTATTTATTTATTTGCATTCTCTTATATACCGCGCTATTCTGCATCAGTGCGGTTTACATTGAACAAACTGAAATTACATTGAACAGGGCATTATAATTTGGAGATAACTATTTTACAGGGAACATGGGCAATGGAGGGTTAAGTGGCTTGCCCAAGACCACAAGGAGCACCTGTGGGACTAGAAACCCCAGTCCTTCCGGCCCAAGGTTGCTGTCCTCTAGTGGGATTTGAACCCCCGACCTTCCGGCCTGAAGTACCTTGCCCCAACCACTAGGCCACTCCTCCACTCCACGTGAAAATAAAGGGATGGCTGTCTCAAAAGATGTAAATACAGAAGGATAAGAGTTTACAGTGGTTTACAGTGGTAAAATATTCCCTAGCGAATGTACTATTGGGACTGTCTATAAGGTTCCAAGGAAGCATCATGTAAAGAAACAATGGTGCACCCTGAACAGGGGGTTAACTTAAAGGATTTAAAAATATATATCAAAGGAGGTCTAATCTACTATGTATTGGTATTATTATTTTTTATTATTATTTTTACCTTATGCTTTTTATGGTTTATCCCAAATTTTATCATTGATTCCTCTTATCTTTTGGTAGCCTTTTCCTTGGGTTTTATCCATTTTACCCTTTCGTACACATCTGCATGAACCTCTCCACCTTCCCCTTAGGCACAATCATCAGGCATTCATTCTTTAATTTTATTTGTTTCTTTAGCGGTTGTGGTCTACTTGATTTGTGCACATATTTCTTTTTACCACACATGTTCATGCTCTCTACTAGGAGAGATTGGGCGGTCCCAAGGTGATTTAACTAAGATTTTCATTCTGCACCATCAGACATATCCTTTTATTCTTTTATTTTCCTCTCCATGATTAGTATGATGGGTTTACTCTGTACTGACTGATATTCTTTATCCATATCCTGTATATGCATTCATCATTGTACTCATCCCCATTTCATTAGTATGGGGTTCCCACTTCGATTTTTACTATGTACCGACTGACAATACTAGTTTTTACATATCCTGTATACTGTATATCGACTCCTTGATTTCCCCCCTTTTTATCAGTATGGCCCCCGCTTTCCCCTCTTTTTATTTGGCTTTTTATTGACAGATTGTTGTCCGTCCACTCCGATATATCCTGCACAGCCTTGAGCACCTCCACTGTTTTTAAGTTTTGTTTTTTAGTTTGGTTTTACTTTCTAATACATTTAGCGGATATTTTATTGCATGTATTTTATTTAGTGGTCTGATTTGTCTTAATCCTAATTAGTATACACTCTTTTTTTACGGTTGCCATGGCATCCAAAACTACAGTTCTGGTGGGCTTTCTGCTTTTTAAATGGCCACCACCGCCACAATTCTCCTCCTTGATTCTGTGGCCTGGTTCCCACAAACAGTTGCCCAAATATCACCAATCAAAGAATTACTTAGACGGCAGTTGCTTTAGCTACAAAGACTTTTATTTTAGCATAGCAAAATAATAGTGTCATGCAGAACATCAAAGCCTGTCTAGAGATGACGGACAGCACCTTCTCTCTATAAGGGGAGAAAGCACTGCCCACTATTCTTTAAATGGTTGGTTTATATACATTTCTCTTTGTCTCAAATGTCTACTTCAAATTAGTTTCAGTGAATTCATCATAAGTTCTTAAGTGTCTGCAAGGTCCCAGGAGTCCTGTAACACTTTTCCCCAGGGGAGGATCCTTTTACATTTATACATCTGGATCTGCTTTTAGGTCTGCTTATCTATGCATGGCCTGTGACCTCTGCCCCTTCCTGTGTTTTTCCTTCTTCTGGCACTAATTGAAACCTTCAGGGCAAGAGAGAGTGTTTGTGCTCATTAGTTTGAATTCTTAGCTTGGCCTGTATTTTCTTGTTAGGCTTTGTATTTTCTTGTTAGGCTACAATACTGCTAGGCCCAATATTTTGCATACTCCTATGCAGAACATGGTTACCCAGATTCCTTCATAGCAGGCCGCATCTACTCCTTTATACCCACATGCTTGTCTTCTGTGCCTTCCATATGCTGTGTAGTTTCATCAGGCAAGGGTGCAGTCATATAAAGCCAATATATAAGCAGACCTAAGCCAAATTTCCCAACAATTCTCCAGCACATTGGTGAAATGCCGGGGACCTTGAAGTCCCTCTCAAACTACATTGGGCATGTCTTTTACTTGCTTAGTATTTTTGGATTTAAGATTAGAACTCCTTTGACATATATTTTATATTTTATAATCCTTTAAGTTAACCCCCTGTTCTTGCTTTACACAATGCTTCCTCCGATAGTACAATCACTAGGGAATATTTTACATCCCAGTGTCCATTGTAAACTCTTTCCCTTCTGTATTTACATCTTTCCAGACAGTCGTCCCCTTATTTTCACATTACTATTAAGTTATAGCTCTGATGACACATTCACTAATATTACAGGTTATTTACATTTTATTTATCTTCTACTTGCACTTCGCCCAAACTGTCCATCCCCTAATCTTTTTCACCATTGTGCTATTGCTGCACATTCTAATATTTTACTGCCTTTGCTTTTTCATGCCGGCGTTTTATCGCATTTTTATGCACTTGCAGTTGCTGTCTACTGGCCTAGTCGAGTTTACCTTGTTGAGTATCTCCTTCCTAAGTAAGTTACCTATTATAAATGTTTGTGTGGCCACATCTACATGTTAAGTAATAGATCAACGCTCCTGTCTAAACGTCATATGCCTCCCCTCCTTCCTCACCATTAGTTTTTGATGTACCAGTCTCATCCTTAGTTCCTTCAGGTCCCACTTTTTATGTCCTACCTCTATCTTGTTATGCTACTACTACTACTGAACATTTTTACAGCGCTACAAGTTGTATGCAGCGCTGTGCAGACATATGTATAAGACGGTCCCTGCTCATTAGAACTTACAATCTCATCAAGCTAGACAACACAGTAGCTGTAAACATGGGATACATCTAGGGGGAAGGGTAAGGAAAAACAAAGGAGATCAGGTGAGTCAAGATCCAAAAGGGCAGCCTGGATTTGAAAAGAGTCAGAGAAGGCGCCTGACGTTCAGACTCATTTAGCTCACTCCTTTCACCTTGCTGCTCCTTAAACCTGGAGCAAACTCTGGAGTTAGCAATAGAAGAGAAGGGCACAAATAGAAGTGATTTGCCAGAAGAGCAGTGTTCCCAAGGAGGTGTGTAGAGAGAGAGATAAGCGAAGAAAGATGGTGAGGAGCTAAAGAGTGAATACACTTATAGGTCAGCAGGAGAAGTTTGAACTGGATGCGAAAATGGATAGGGAACTAATGAAGTGACTTGAGAAGAGGGGTAATATGAACATGATGAGGCTAGTGGAAGATTAGCTGTGCAGCAGAGTGTTGAACAGATTGAAAGGGAGAGAGATGATTCAGAGGGAGACCAGCAAGGAGTAGGTTACAATAGTCTAGACGGGAGGTGACTAAGGAGTGAATAAGTGTCTTAGTAGTGTGTTCAGAAAGGAATGAGCAAATTTTGTTGATGCTGTAGAGAAAGAAACAGCAGGTTTTAGCTATCAGTTGGATATGTGTGGAGAAGGAGAGAGAGGAGTCAAAGATGACCCCAAGGTTACGAGCTGAGGAGACAGGAGGAATAGAGAGTTATCCACAGAGACTGAAAAAGGAGGAAGGGGAGAGGAAGGTTAGCTCAGTTTTGGCCATGTTCAATTTCAAGCAGTGGTGAGACATCCAAGCAGCAATGTCAGAAAGGCAGGCAGAGATCCTGGCTAGGATTGCCAGAGAGATTTCAGATATAGTGAGGTAGATCTGGGAGTCATCAGTGTAAAGATGGTACAGAAAGCCATGGGAAGAGATGAGTGCACCAAGGGACTGGGAGAGAAAATGAGTAGACCCAAGACAGATCCTTGGGGTACAGCAACTGAGAGAGCGATAGTAGTAGAGGAGGACCACCAGAACAAACACTGAAAGAGCGATGGGAGAGATGAGAGGAGAATCGGAATAGCACAGAGCCCTTAAAACTAAGCGAGGACAAAGTATCAAGGAGAAGGTTGTGGTCAACAGTGTCAAAAGCAGCAGAATGGTCAAGGAGGATGAGGATTGAGTAAAGGCCCTTGGATTTTTCCAGGAACGGGTCACTGGAGACTTTGGCAAGAGCTGTTTCAGTAGAATATAAAGAACGAAAGCCAGATTGTAGAGGATCCAGAAGGCTTGAGAGGAGAAAAAGTTGAGGCAACAGAAGTGAACCACACATTCAAGATGTTTAGAAATTAAGGGGAGGAGGGAGAGGGGTCGATGGTGAGAAGGACAGGTAGGGTCTAGTGAGGGAGGAGTGACCACAGCATGAACTCTCCTTTTATAAATCATTTTATGTAGTTTCCTAATTTACACCTATAGGTTGCTTATATTCATTTTTATGTTGTGTTTAACTCATATTTATTGTTATATGTAATGTTTTTGTTTTTTGTTTTTTAACTTTCCTTTCCTTTATCCCCACAGTATTGTATTTATTTTGGGGGTCATTTGGTATAGCGAACACCGGGGATGGACATCTCTATTGGACATCCATCCCCGCTATTTGCTGTCCTGCCAGCCCCAGCTAATGCCTCCCCGTACAAACAACATGTTTGTACGGGGAGGCTTTGACGGGGGCGGGAGGGGGTGTTTCAGAGGCGCACGTTTGGGCCATAAGGGATCAGAATCAGTTCTACCTTTGGTCGTCCCACTTATCGTCAGCAGCACAGGGGGCTGGACGGCCAGTCAGAATGTGCCTCCACATGTTTTACTTTTATATTAAAAATTGTAATTTTATATTCTCTACCAAAGGTCCTGAGCCCCTGATGAAAGCTTTGTTTTGCCAGTAGGGAGGGACCCTAGGACACTCTAATAAAGGCTTTTAGAAACTTCCACCCTGCTCCTTGTATCCAGTATCTCTCTCTGCGGGTGTAGTTGCATGTTTTCTGGACTATGTAAGAGAAAGGACAGTAGGACGAGTCTTATCAAGACCATGTTGTGCAGGTGATTCTGCAAGGATGAGCTATGGCCATTAGGTTTTATCTCTTCTTGTATGGAAGAGAGAATCCCAAGAAGAAGTAGGAAAGACAAGCTAGGACATTTCTCTTGCTCTCGTTCTGCTTGTCTGTGTTCTTTCCACAATTGCTGTAGTGAGGACAAAGATGAACTGGGCTTGCTGGTACTCTGAATCAGTATAATCATCCTGATTTTATCAGAAGACCAAATAGAGCCATTTCACTACACAAGTTCTGTTCTGCTCTCACAGCTTGTGTGTTCATGTTTACAATATATTTTGTAGTGCACTGACAGCTAGGGTTGCCAACTGGCCGGTTTTCAGCCGGCCTGGCCGGTTTTTTCATGGCCAGGCCGGCTGCCGGCGCAGAGGCAAAACCGGCCCTTGAAAAGCCGTTTTTTTTGCTCTGGGCGCTCGCTCGGGTGCGGCCAGTGGAAAAAATCCGGGTTTTCTCCCAACCCGGAGGGCTTCAGAGGGAGCCGGGGAAGCCCGCGCGAGGCCCCGGCTCCCTCTGTACAGCCGCCAGCGTGAAGAGCCTTTACCTTCACGCTGGCGGCTGTTCCTGTGAAGCCGCGATTGGTGGGAAAGGTTAAAGGCAATGCCCACATTGTACATAGCTCAAACAAATCTAGCACACAATTCAACACGCACTCAACTAAATTTTCACCCTCACTGCATGTATAACACACTCACACTACCAGATTGTTTGCTGTGATACCACCTTGATTATTATGATAAGGCGGTTTAGAAATACTGTTAAATAAAAATAAAAATAAAAAGGGAAACAATCAGTATGTTAAAGCAGAAATAGAGAGAGAATGGAAAACATCTAAAAGAGAAGAAAGGACAAATGGATAGCTCGCAGAAGACACGAAGAAACCAGAAGAAAGTGACTGGAGCAATTGCAACTGAAAATAAAACGCCCAAACAGAAGGTAGAAAAATACTTTTTATTTTGAATTTATTAACTGGAATATGTCTGGTCTGGGAAGTGTGTATTGATAACATCTTTGCGTTTTTGTTTAGTGCAAGAGGAAATTACTTTATAGTTTTATTTCTCCAGTGTTGTACATTTCATGTTTGGATTTTGGGGTTCCCAGTTTAATTATTATATGACCAAGGAAGTTAGCCTACACGTATCCTCGGTAATTTTTGTGGGTGGGGCTGGGGGCGGGGTAGGGGTGGGACTAGGGGCAGAGAATGGGTGGAGCATGGCGAGCCACAGGTGTCGGGTTTTTCTTGGTGAAAAAGTTGGTAACCCTACTGACAGCCTGTGAGTTAAAGCAAACAGCTTCTTGCTAAGTTCATGTAATCTTATAGGTTACATGTTACCTGTGACCCATTTCCTCCAGTCTGCTTGAGACCTGCCTGGTTTCATTTCTCAGCCCAAGGAGCAACCTTTGACCCTACTGATCATTTTCAGACAGTCTAGTCCTTATGGGCATTCCTTTGACCCTTTCTTCTAGGGCAGAAATCTCCATCTTGGGCTTAGAAAGCAAGCACTCCACAGCCTCTCTCTCCCTCTCCACCCCTGGAAATTGCATCATCTTTTCACCAGTCAGTCAATATGTTAATTCAACATCTACTCCTTTGGTCAACTGATGAACATCCAGCCATAGTCAGTCTATCTATTGATTCATCCAGGCAGCAAGCAATTGTTTAACTCATCACGCTTCCAGTAAACCAGAATGATGCAGCACTCTTGGTTTGAGCTGTCTACAACAAGTTCCTTGTTTACTTAGTTGTAATAAACCTTTGGAAATTAAGAAAACAAGTCTTCTTTTGTCCATGCTGAGCTGGTTTAGCTTGCTTTTCAGTAGTGTATTGGCATACACATTATGGAAACAGTATTACTCCTACTAAAAGTAAATAAGCGTGCGGGTTACCCCCCCCCCCCCTTCCCCCCAGCATCGCCACTTGGCAGTTGCAGCCCTGACCACTTTACTGGCAGTCTAAATGGATCATGCTGGTCTTCATCTGCCACCATTTACTGTGTTTTTAGGTTCCTATATTACTTTTTTGAAAATGTTCAGGGTGTAGTTGCTGTGAATCTACTACCTCACTCTGATTAGGTAAAGTAACATAACATAGTAACATAGTAAATGACAGCAGATAAAGACCAGTATGGTTCATCTAGTCTGCCCAGTAAGATGGCAGGAGTAGGTGCACCTGCCACTCTGTTCAGGCCACCCCTCCCCATGTCTTTGTGCTTACCTAGGTAAGGGAATAGCTATACTTTAAAATTATGCATTAAACTAAGCAACTGTCTATGTATATCAATGTTGTGATAAAATTCTGTGTGATGGTGGCTGATTTTATGTAAATGATTATCATAATAACATGTGATAAACTGTATGCATGGAAGCAGATTCCATAGTACATACACCTGGGCCATGGGCACAGCCAAAGCGAAAACAGGGCTGAGTTGGACCCAATTCTGCCACTACAGGTCTATGGCGGAATCGGGGAAATAGATGGACTGGTGGACACCATATTCCATATGGGTGTAAGCAGCTGAACCTGCCGTCTTCACGCAACAATGCAACTAGTGGTGCAACTGCGCCATGGCATCCCGTAGCCATGGCAGCAACCTGTCCACCGTGCAGCACAGAATTGGTTGTCACCCTGCGGCCCCTGCACTCCAGTGTCCGCTCACAGCTGGTGGCTAGCATGGGCTGGATCCGCAGAAGCCACAGCCAGCCATCGCCTTGTGGGGCAAGGGGGTTCCTCGTGTGTACACCACTCTGCCCAGCCCTTATTCCACTGTCAGGCAGGAATAAGCTGTGCATCTGTTGGGGTGCTGGGGAACGTACACAGGCCATTCTGGGATATGCTGTGTACGTCCTGTCACTTGGTCACGCCCTTACTCCGCCCTTACTCCGCCCTTACTCTGCCCTCTCCCGCCCGCGTAGAGTGATCCCCATCCCAAAGCTGTGGACGTGCAGGCCACATTTGGTGCAGGATTCGCCCGAGGGGATGTTCGTGAGTTATATGTCTGCCCTGCACATACACGCAGACTATTTGCCGTATGGAATGTGTCCCTTTGTGTTTGTTGGTGTGATTACCTTACAATGCCAAGGCTGATGTTACAGCAAATGTTTAAAGGAAAAATGAAAAAAATCCACATTTTCTGACTAATGGAGAAATTGCTTTTCTTGATATAGTGATTGAATGATTAAGTCATTTTTTTGTATTTTTTAGTGTTAGTTTCATGCTGATAATATGAAATCTCAACAGTCCTGGAGGAGGGATACATTCAAATTTCATTTCCCTTTTATTTTAAAATACAACAGAAGGAAAATGAATAAAATTTCTCTCTTCATTTCAGTTTAAACCTTCAAGCCCCACTGTGACAAACAAAGAAAGCCTCCCAGGCCCCCTCTCCATCCCATCGCCACTGGATCGCTCTCCATCCATGGGCGGAAAAGGGCAGAAGTGATCCCCAGATGCCGATAGCTGCTAGTGCTGCATTTCAAAATGTGACCAGCTGACATGAGGCTGGCATCATTTTGGAATACAGCAGCAGTGGAACAGAAGCAACTAGAGTTCAAGCTTTCTCCCTTAACCCATAGTGGATGGGGTAAGAGACTGGGGAGGGAGTCTGGGGATGAACATTGAGGAGTAGGTGTAGGAGACTTTTGTTTTTTTTAGTTTAAGCTTTTATTGTTGCTCCTATTTTAAGTGGTTTTAGCATGCTTAACAATAATGAAATAGATCCCCCACCAATAGGGCTGGTGAGACCCACTATGCATCTGTTGGCACTGGGAACAGGCGATGAACAACCAGACGGGACTTTGGAGCTCATGCAACTTCCTGTTACTGAAGGGTGAGGACACATCAGATATGCATTGTGTTAATGGACTTGAAAGTCTTATGCTGCTTTTTTTTAATTAAATTGGTGCTAGTGGCAAAGAGGAGGAAAAAAAGAAGGTACATGTTGGACTGTGGGGGAGGTGAACAGGAAGCTTCTGAACTACCAGGGGATGGGAAGGTATTGGATTTAGGGAGATAGAAAAGAAGGAAGATACTCAGCATTGAGGGGGGACAGAGAGAGAGAGGGGAGATGCAGAGCTATTTAGGCAGGCTATTTAGGCTATGGAAGGGCAGACTAGATAGGCCATGTGGTCTTTTTCTGCTGTCATGTTTCTATGACGGGAGGACAAAGAGAGAAAGAGGGACAATGCTGGCCTACGAAGGGGAGGATGGACGGAGAGAGAGGGCAGATGCTGACCACCAGTGGACATGGAGAAAGGGGAGAACAAGAAGCTGCTGGGCTATGGGAGTGGGAAGAAAAGGGGTGGATAATGGGGGGGCTTGTGAAGTGCTCCATTGGAATCCACTGGGGGAGGAGGGGGCAGCACAGTAATCATTCGCACAGGGCAGCAAAAAAGATACAGAAAGAAACAAGTTAAAATAAAAATCTCACCACTCTTACTGAAACCTTCTCAATTCCTTGAGGAAGAAATAGCAGCAGATTGAGCTGCATTGCCACTTTATCATCTGCTTATGACAAAAGACCATGTCTGCTTAACATTTGACATCACCAAGCTAATTTTGGAGATCCCTGATGAGTTGCTATTGATATAGTGTAGCTGAGAGATTAACTGTCTTGCATTTCATAACTGAGATTTGCATTTAAGTAAGACAAGGTATCCGAGCAGATTTCATAGGAAAGTTGCCCCTTTCACGTTGAGAGTACTGACAGCCACACTGCCCTGATTCTCTAAGCAACAAGCCATAGACGTGCCCCTGTCAGCTGGTCACTAAGGGGGATGAATGCAGCAGTATTTATTGTATCGCGACACTTCCTCGTTGCATATTTTAATTCTTAATATACTCCTGCATTTTTCATACAGCAGATTGTCTTCTCTTTTAATAATTCATGCTTCCATTTATTTGAAACCTCTTGAATTTTTTCTTTGCAAGTTGGTTTTCTCTGTTTTAATAGTAGAAGGGAAGGGATCACAAGCTGGGAAAATCCTTTATACATGTATATATTTTGTATTTTCTGTTTTGTTAGACGCATAATCAAAGCGGCAATCTGAAGGCGTTGGAGAGCATGGCAGCCAAAGCCCATTGCTTTGATGTAGGATTTAGTCTGTGCCTTTGGCGATCACCAGCGTGCGTTCAGAGGGGGGGAACAGCAAGAGGTTGCCATGTGTATCTGTTTCACTTACTGACTTGTTCCCCCCTTCCTCTGACTCTCTGGCATTACAGGAAATGTATAAATAATAAAAACAATACAAGAAAAGGATGAGCTGGCTGGTGGCTGACTGTAATCGGGCTACTCCTGTTATAAAGCTGCAAGCCAAGTACAAGCTGGGCAGGTTTGAATTACATAAGAACATAAGATATGCCATACTGGGTCAGACCAAGGTCCATCAAGCCTAGTATCCTGTTTCCAACAGTGGCCAATCTAGGTCGTACGTACCTAGCAGTTTCCCCAAAAGACACAGGTTCCTCAATGCTTGTACTGAGTCAAGCATTGATATCCTGGGTCCCTTCTTAATAATGGTTTATGGACCTTTCCTCCAGGAACTTGTCCAAACCTTTTTTAAACCCAGCTACACTAACAGCCTTTACCACATCCTCTGGTAACAAATTCCAGAGTTTGATTATACGTTGAGTGAAAAAATATTTTCTTTTATTAGTCTTGAATAGTTTACCCTGTAGCTTTATTGCATGTCCCCTAGTCTTTCTATATTCTGATAATGTAAACAATCGATCTACGTTTACCCGTTCCACTCTGTTCATTAATTTATAGACTTCTATCATATCTCCCCTCAGCCGTCTCTTTTCCAGGTTAAAGAGCCCTAACCTTTTTAGCCTTTCTTCATAGGAACCAGCCAGCATGCTCTTGTTTCTAGTTGGGACATATTATCGGTAACAGGAATGAAAAGGAATACTGGATGGATCGGTGATATCAACTTTTTCATCTCTGCATCATCCGTTTTGCTTAAGGAAGTAGCAGCAACTGAGGCAACACAGTAATATCATTGGTGATAGTGGATAAAGACCAATTGACCTCCTGAGGTCTACCTAGCTCTTTCTCCATTGCTTCAAAGACATACCCTAGCATCCATTCCTACAGCATGACCGCTTGTAGGATATCACTCCCTTTCAAATGTATTTTGTGGTCTTTCTTTTTGGTTCTCCACCCTACTGGGTTAATGAGAATCCACTATCCCATGATGAATCCAACACTCAGTGTGTTCCCCTATTGTTCATATCCAAACTTTGCAATAAATTAAACCACAATGGAACATTTGACCTCCTATGGCCTTCTAGCTTGCTGGACAGTAACCAATCATGAAGCATCTACCAGCTGATTTCTGGGACATCATAGCCCCCATGGTGTCTACAGTTTCATTTGGTCATGCTTTCTTGGTCCACACTTTATTTCATCTTTACAATCTCTTCCCTTGCCTCTGCTCCCAAGGAAGCGAAGAGTGGATTATTTGTGATACCAAACTTCCCAATTCTATTCTTACCAAGGACCATCAGGCCCTACCTCTCTCCTTTCTCAACACCACCATGCTGTTCACCAGCCTCCCCTTACCTCTGTGCCACTAGGGATCCTCTATATTTATCTCATTTTACAATTCTGTTACCATCTTTGTGTTTACCATCACCACTGAGAGTCCATCAAATACATTCATCACTCTTTTCATTCATAGAGAAATATTTTTGGACATTGCTCCTGGATATACCTTTGAGAAGCCTCATACTATGATCTTTTTTCCTAGTTGACTTTTTAGGCCTGATTTCTAGCTTTGTATTATTTAAGGACCCGATATTCAGTGGCGATGGCTAGCACCGCTAACATGGTTAGCCGTCACTGCTGAAAACTAACCCCAAATATTTAATACGAGGTCCATATCCGGCCACTGGCATTGAATATTTGGGTTCACTGCAGATCCCAGAAGCTAACTAGGAAGCAGCAATATTGAGCTGCTGCCCAGTTAGCCTCCACGGTAAAGTTAGGCCAGCCTTTGCCATGCCAAATTTTATCTGCAGGTCGCTAACCAGGCAGCGGCTCAACATAGCTGCTGTCCAGTTAGCAATGGGTACTGCCTCTGCTGTACCCCAAAATGCCCCGATGCTAACCATGTCACATCGGGGTGTGTAGCAGCAGGACCTGCGGATATCCAGTAGGACCTGCGGATATCCAGTGGCACTAAACATGTTAGTGTCGCTGAATATCCCTCTTAGTGGCATTTACACTGTTTGCAGGTCTTCAAACTTTGTAAATGCCTTTGAATATCGGGCCCTAAATGCTTCTATCATATCCCCCTGATTTTCCTTTCTCCTAGTCTACGGTAGTACAGTCAAACCTCGGTTTTCGTTTGCCCCAGTTTTCGTTAGCTTCGGTTTTCGACGACTTTTTTTGGTTGCAATTTTGTCCCGGTTCTCGTACATCCGCTCGGTTTTCGTACTTGTTTTTGCGATTGAGCTCTTTGCTTTCAGCGTTCCTTACTGTAATCAAGGAGTGAGAGTGTGGCTTCCGATGTTCCCTGCTGATTGGCAAACTTGAGGGATCTGTGTGTGTGCTGTCCGGTGAGGTGAGAAAAGTGCCGCTGTTCTGCTGATGCTGAGAATTTCAGGCAGGGGAGAGAATCGGCGATCAGAGGTGTGTGAAAGAAGTGCCCAGAGCTGTTCTGCTGATGCTGAGAATTTCAGGCGTGGGATAGAATCGGCGATCGGAGGTGTGTGAGAGAAGTGCCCGGAGCTGTTCTGCTGATGTTGAGAATTGCAGGTGGGGGATAGAATCGGCGATCGGAGGTGTGTGAGAGAAGTGCCCGGAGCTGTTCTGCTGCTGAGAATCGGAGGCAGGGAGAGAGTCGTTCTGCTGCCTGGTTGAGACTTCAGGGCTCGTGCTGCTGCAGCCATTGCCACATGGCTCTGGAACGCATGCTCAGCTCTGGGTGTCTGGAACAGATTAATTGGATTTACATTATTTCTTATGGGAAATATTGCTTCAGTTTTCATACGTTTCGGTTTTAGTCAGACTTTTTTGAACGGATTAATCATGAAAACCGAGGTTTGACCTGTATACATATTTAGATCCTTAAGTCTTATTTCATTTTGGCTTTCAGTGCAGATCTTGCACCCTTTTAGTAGCCTATCTCTGGGCCATCTCCAATCTTTTGTCAAACTACAAGAAGACTGGTTTTTAGAATACTTCTAGGAAATACTGTGCATGAGCTATATTTCAGGTACTGCTTTCATTGCTGCTTTTTTCCTAGAATAAAAGGTGCCGGTACTCACATGCTCCTCTTATTAGGAAAGAACAAGCCAAACTGCTGAAAAACACTACACAAAAACTACATGCTTGCAAATTATCTCTCCTTGGTCACATATACAGAACATGGCTAGAGCCTCAATAAATGTCCAAAAATTAGAACTAGAACTATGCAGACAGAAAATGAACTGGCTTTAAGGTGTCCACACTAACATGCTCATGGCCTAACGCTCCTGCCCCCTGCAAACAGAAAGCTATATCGGAAAGGGGCAGGATGGCAGGCCATGAGCGCGCTAGCATGGGCACTTTAAAGCTCGATGCAGCGGAGGGATCGCCATGCCACCCCCCTTCCTCCATCCAGAAGATGGATGTCAGGAGGGGGGGAGGCATGGCAGGTCAGGCGGCACCACAATCCTCATGGGGCGGCATGGAGGGTCTGCCTAGGTTAGCAGAAACCATTGGGCCAGCCCTGAGTACTGGCAAAGGCTCTCTTAAAAAAAAACCCGTCCTTAATTATATGCAAATAGCTCTCATTTATAATATTCATTGGAGATGTTCTAAAAACTACATTGGGTTGCGACCATTGAGGACTGGTTTGGCGTTCCTGATCTATACCCTTTTAGGAGGAATTGCTTCCAAAATTGGGCTCACATCAAAAAAGATTTAGTTTGTAACTCAATAAAAATCTTTCTTGCTCATTAAACAGGAATTGATGTGACCCCGAAGTAAACCTCGCGAAGGGCATGATAAAACTTAGTGTGACCTTGGTAGTACGTCATGGACATTAGTACATAAAATGTAGCATCTATGCTAGCTGCCAGGAAATCCTTTAGGCTAGCCAGGCCAAAATGAAAGGATAGAGTAGCAGGGGATTGTCTTGCCCAGTCTTCCCATAAAAATATACCGACATCCTCAGTATTATAGAGTTCCCTCCCAATAACAAAGCTTCTTCCATTCCCTTAGACTCAGTGATATAACTCGCTCCAGAGATGAAATAGCTCCTATTTGGGACACTCCCAGCACAATGATGTAGCCCCCTTCTGATCCCCCTTCCCTCTAGGAGCTACCCAAGACTATGCAACCCCCACTCACTTCCCATTCCTTTCTTCACTAGCAGTCACCAAATTCCAAACACGTCACTGCATATCAAGAATCATTGCTCTGGGAGAGGGACCGAAGTATCCCACTGGGGACTATGCCACTCTGCAAAGCTGCAAAGTGAAAAGAAAAGATACCCCCAGAGGGCTATATCATTTCCATGGGAGAGGTATTGGGAAAGGGGTGTCCCTAAGAAGACTTCATCATTATGCCGGGGGAGGAAAGGAGTACAGGGCCCTGGAGGTGGTGTTGTCATTATCATCTAAGAAGAATCAGGAAGGGATGCTCTAGAGAGGTCTCTGTGATACAGGGGTAAAGGGAAGAGGATCGGACCGTTCTTTCTGGAAGTGATAGGTGGGAATAAATCCCCCTGCCAACCAGCCCTTTCACTTCAGGTCAGTTAGCAAGGAGGGATTTTGAGCCAGCATGAGCATATAATTTAATATCTGGCATGATGATGGCATAACATTTTTGTTATTAGTAAGCCCACAATAAATAAACTTTAACCAGGCACACATTAAACATTCAGTGGTATGCAAAGTTCCTTTATTTACATTCAGGTATGTGTAAATTTTAATACATACATGGTAATGTGTCAGGGGAAGTCTCAATGTGCACATTAAGGTTTTATTGCATAGAAAGGCCCTTGGAGGGGATACCATTACTGCTACTATTGAACATTTGTATAGCGCTACAAGTCTTACGCAGCGCTGCACAGACATGTAAGAGACAGTCCCTGCTCATCAGAGCTTACAATCTAGTCAAGACAGACAACACAGAAGGTGTAGACAGGGATAAAACAAGGGGGGAAGGAAAAGAAAAAGGAGATCAGGTGAGTCAAGATCCAAAAGCAGCAGCGAAGAGGTGAGTTTTCAGCCTTATGCCCTTCCCCCAAGATTTTGATAATTAAATTCAACAATCATGCTCATCCCAACTCCATTCTTCCCACAACAATCCTGGAAAAATGCAGAACTGGATATCATACTCTTAAAGATTTAATTTTGCCCTCGACATAAGTGTGTACCCACTCTCTCTGCAGGTAAAAGAATTTGTTATTGGCTCTTTGCAACTCTCTGGCTCTCAGGATCTATTATTTTGATTAGACCACTACTACTTTTTGCCACTCCTCAGAAATTGCTGCCCTAAGTGACCCCCTTGTCTTGCCTATTGGTTGAGCCCGTCCCGCTCAGTTGCAGATCTTAGATATGGTTTCTCTTCTAACCCCTTTGTAATACTATTTACAAAGATGTTGGCAAGGAACTGATCCTGGATGAACAACGCTACTTATCCTACGTTCCTGAGATTGAATCCCATTTACCACTTTGTCCATCACTCAGCCAGTCTTCCACAGTGGGATCCATTCCATGACTTACTGTATCTCTCTGGACTTCTCTCATTTTCTCTCCTTGCACGTAAAACACCCAGGGCCCGATATTCAGCTTGTATAAGTCAGCGTTTTTAAAGCACCTGGCCACTGCTGGCAAAACTGAAACTGGATATTCAGCACCGGGATCTATTTATCTATTTAGCGCTGAATATTCAGTATCATCGCTAACTGGCACGGCAACCTGGAGAGTGACTATATTCAGCTGCTTTCCGGATAGCCGAACCACATAAAGATAGGACAGCTGTTTTTCCGACCTAACTTTATGTGACCAATTATCCGGTTAGCACACTGAAAATCACCACTAACTGAACAAGTGCTGGGACCACCCTCACCCGCTCTCCGGACAGTGCCAAGGCAGTTAGAAGGGGTACTCAGCGGCACTTTCCAGTTAATGTCGCTGAATATCCGTCTCACTGGAGTTTATCCATTTAGTAGATCCTTCTAACCGAACATAAGCATTTGAATATCAGCCCCATAGACTCCATAAGATTTGTCTCTTATACATCAGCGGACATGTTCTCACATCCTTTATTACACAAAAACCTACACTCATAAATGGTCTCCATTACTTCAGATATTCCCATATCTACACCTTCACATTTTTTAATCAAATCATGGGTCAATGGCAAAATTCTCTCGTTCGCATTTAAAGTGCAATGGTATACTGACGGAGTGGAGGAGTAGCCTAGTGGTTAGAACACTGGCTTGGTAACCAAGCAACCAGGGTTCAATTCCCACTAGCACTCCTTGTGGCCTTGGGCAAGTCACTTAACCCTCCATTGCCTTGGAAGAAAGGCCTGGCAATCTACTTCCGGTGACACTGCCAAGAAAACCCAGGAGCTTCTGGGTCGCCAGGAGTCAGGACTGACTCGAAGGCACACATTGCATTTGTATACTGACACATATCTGCAAGATTTCCCTGATTCATTCAATGCATGCCCAGTATCTTTCACAAAAAGCCTCTAACCGAGTTTTCAGATTACACATAGAGGCACTATGAAATTTCATTTTGTTCTTATAGCAAATTCTTAAGCACAATCTAATTTCATGGGCCCCAGTAACAAATCTGCATGTATACCCCAAACTCTCACACTATACGAGGTGTGATCAAAAAGTATCGAGACTTGTACAATAACACAAGAAGTATAACATTGGCAGCCTCCTTCAAAATAGTCCCCTTCTTCCAGCTGGAAGCAATTTTAGAATACCTCTTTCGTTATGCTGTGAAGCTGCTGTGTCAAATTTTGCTTAATGGTCTCCAAGTCATCGAATTTCCTTCCGTTCAGTGGTAATTTCAGTTTTGGAAACAACAAAAAGTCACAGGATGCAATGTCAGGTGAGTACGGAGGTTGACGGACTTGCTCAATTTGGTTTTTGGCTAAGAACTGCTGTACAAGATGTGATGTGTGAGCTGGGGCGTTATCGTGATGAAGCAACCATTCACCATTCCTATGCAACTCTGGCCTCTTACGACAAACTGCATCTCTCAAATGAGTCAGAATTTGGATGTAGTACTCCTTATTGATGGTTTGGCCTTTTGGAGCACACTCATGATCAAATACTAATCAAAGAAAATTGTGAGCATGACCATGACACTGCTCCTCACCTGATGGGCTTTCTTGGGTCTGGAGTCTTCCATTGTGAGGACTGAGCCTTAGTTTTCAGGCCATAACCATAAACCCATGATTCATCACCAGTAATAATCTTTTTTTTTAAATCTGACTCATTTTCAATGCATTCCAACAACTCCCTGGCTACAGATAGTTGATCTTCTTTTTGGTCAGGGGACAGAAGTTTCGGCACAAATTTTGCAGACACACAACTCATCTCAAAATCGACAGTAAGAATGGACTGTAGTGACCTGAAACTGATGTCTATGTCCTCAGCAAGCTCCCTGATAGTCAATTGATGATTTTAGCATATTCCAGAATGCACTGCTTCAACTTTGTCTTCATTCCTGCTCATGGATGGCCTTCCAGCATGTTTGTCATTGTCAACACTTTGGCGGCCCTCTTGGAAACTCAAGCATGACTCATGCATTCATCACTATACACTTGCTGTAACTTGTCGTAAGTCTCTTTGCACGAATCTCCATATTTCTGGCAGAATTTAATGCAAATTTGCTGTTCAGTTTTTTCACTCATTGTAAATCTGACAAACTGTTTTTACATGATACCAAGCATCATGGGATTAAAAAAGTACAGGTGTGCTGAAGCCATGCTACACTCTGCACATGCAGAGCATTTGACTAGGTCACTGCATGCTTAAGAGCATCGTGGTGCGACATATTGTTATATAGCTACACAACAAGTCTCAATAATTTTTGATCACACCTCGTACAAGCTTCTCTTGAACTGATCACAATTCTTCCTAAATCTCTCAGGTATTCACATATTTTTTCAGCAGTTCAGTGGTAATCAAGAATCTTAAATAAATCTGAATCTGTATAAAGACTCTTGATTGCAATTATAAGTGTAAATCGAAAATCACCATAGTTTCTAAGCCAGGATTATAGTACATAAAATTCCCTATCTCGCTCTAGTATTTTCTATGGGCCTCATGCAGAAACATGGGTGCAGCCCTGCAAGCCGTCTGGGTCTGATTCCCCTTCCGGCTCTCCCCATAAGTTCTGATGCTCAGGACAGGGAGAGCCAGCAGAGGGCTGAAGAGGGCGTAGCAGGGACTGGTAGCACCTACAGGGCCGATTCAGGTCACAGCTCTGTACATCCTGCTAGGCCCATGGTCACATGCTACTTATTCCACCTTTGAGGTGGAATAAGCAGCACTTTTGGCATAATCAGGACCTGGTGCGAGGGGATCTCCGCCACCCGATCCAGGCCATGGCAGGTCAGTCTTGGGTTGGGTGGTGCGGGGAAAAGGGAGGTTGGAGCCTCAGGAGTCGGGGGAGCCTGCAGGGAGGACATCCCCATGTGGTCTTTTTCTGCCGTCATATTTCTATGTTTCTATGTTTCAAAATAATAAGTCTTCAGGAAGAATTTACATTTTAGATAAGACGTTTCACAATAATTATGGAGGAGAAGGAAATCCCAAAGAGATGATGTCAGAAAGAATCAAAATGAATGGCAAGTCAATTTGTGACGAGAATGAGCCACATAAGGAATGGTCAGCAGATGCATGTCCAGCCCCTTTTAGTCCAAATACCATGGCAGCCCCTCTCAGCATCCACTCCCTTCCAGTCCCATTCTCCCATCCCCCCACATTTGTAGCCCTAATCCCCAGTTTTCTTCAGAGCCAGCAGCTCTATCCTCCCCTCCCCGCCATCAGCCAGTTTCCAGTTCTAGCCCCCCAGTCGTCTTCCAGGGCCAGCAGCTCGCTCCTCCCTCCCTCCCCCCCCCATCAGCCCATTCCAGTCCTAGCCCCCCCATCATCCCATTTCCAGTCAAAGCCCCTCCCCAATCAGCTCACTTCCAATGCTTAGCCCCCATCAGTACATTTCCAGTGCTAGTCCCCCCTCAACCCTATTACCAGTGCTAGTCTCCCCTAATCAGCCCATTACCAGTCCTAGCCTCCACTTAGCAGCCCATTTCCAGTCCTAGCCCCCCTGATCAGCCCATTTCCAATGCCAGCCCCCATCAGTCCATTACCAGTCCTAATCCCCCCCCCCCATCGGCCCATTACCAGTCCTAGCCTCCTCTAATCACTCATTACCAGTCCTAGCCCCACCCCCCGATCGGCCCATTTCCAGTGTTAGTCTCCCCTCAGCCTATTACTAGTGCTAGCCCCTCTAATCAGCCCATTCCCAGTCCCAGCCTCCCCCATTAGCCCATTCCCAGTCCTAGCCTTCCCTAATCAATCCATTACCAGTCCTAGCCCCCCTGATCTGCTCATTACTAGTCCCCTAAAATCAGCACATTACCAGTCCTAATCCCCCCCCCATCGGCCCATTACCAGTCCTAGCCTCCTCTAATCATTCATTACCAGTCCTAGCCCCCCCCCCCAATCTGCCCATTTCCAGTGCTAGCCCCCCCATCACCCTATTATAACCATAACCTGCACTGAGATCAGCCCATTTCAAGTCCTAGCCGCCCTCCATCCCCCACGGGAGGCCCCACACTTGCCTGACCATCCGGCATCCCGGCTCTGCAGATCCACGAGAAAGAAGTGCATTTTCTTTCTTTCCTGCGTCTCTATTAAAGTTGAGCCTGGTGCACGATGAGGGTAAATGACAGCATTTCCTGTCTCACATGAGATAGGAAATGCTGTAGTTTACCCTCAGCATGCGCTGCTGGGCTCATCTGCAGAGCCGGGGCGCTGGTCTAGTCAGGCAAGTGCAGGGCCTCCCAGAGCAGTGGCAGGGGTTGAATCTGTTTACAGGTTATATCATGCCCCATACTTTTACATATTAAACTTTGCTTGGTATGTAGCCTGCTATCTCTGATGGTAAAAGAATGTGCTGATAGTTCTTTGAGTTTGTCTGGCTGTCGGGCTTTTTTGCTTCGCCTTGACAGTTCCTGCTCTTTGCTGCCCCAGGTGACCACCTAGTCTTGCCTAATGGTTACACTGGACCTGCTGGAATCATATCAGGAGATCCCCCAGGGTTATATTACTCACAGTAACTTTCATTCTCACCAGAAAGAAGAATATGAAATTTGTTTTAACTGCTCTTAGTTGCTCTTGCATTGTCACTATTTAGATTTGCAGTCATTACAATTGTCTTTCCTCCCTATAGTGCAAATCCATGTACCTCAAGCTGTTTCGGCATCCCAATAGCTTAAGGTATCTGGAGATATAAATCATCATTGACCTTTGAAATTTCTTTTATTGATGGTATAAAGGGAAAATGCTTTTTCAGTCTCAAAGTCCTTCATAAACTGAATTTCCAATAGCTATGGCAGAAGTCAGCTGCCCTCTGTACGTGACTGTAAGTCGCCTTTAGCTCAGATTTAGAAAGGTAATTGTATCTAAAACATTTGAAATCCAAATGGTCCAGTAAATTGCATTTTCTTCCCTTATCCTTTGAGCTCCCCAAATTCTCAAACTGTTTCTATAATTTCTATTATTTGCCTCTCCAAAGGCTCTCTTCACTCTAGTTCCAGAAAGCAGAAGAAAATGGCACAGACATAGATGCTAAAAAAATTACTGCCGAAAGGAACTATACTAATACAACAAAAAACACACTTCCTTTCTACTTCTTCATTTAACTCAAATCTAATTAAAATATACACACTACTGACATATAAATTCACTTCAGAGCAATTACTTACAGGCCTCAGTACACGCTCACACCATTCATTTGGCGAACGGTGTCACCATAGGATAGAGCTTTAGGTTTTCACATATATCACCGGCCTTCTCTTTTTAACTTTAATCTATACCAAAATACTAATTCTAAAAAAGTACTTTTTCAGGATTCGACACAACAATTAAAAGTCATAAGACAGACTAGTTTAGTCTTCAAACAGGTCTTCAGAGAATTTTAAATTATCCAATTTAGTTCAACTTTAGTGTCAATTTTTATAAAAAAAATTTTAATTATAATTCAGTAACGTGCACCAAAGCTGGATATTCACAAATCTGAAAGAGAGTAAAAATACTTCTGATACTATGCAGATAGTTACAATCCAAGAAGCAATAGTAATTTGTTACTTATCTTTGGTGCTATCACTGCCACAAATGTTGTTTCAGACGCCCCTGCATCGCAATTCGGGATTTCCAGGGGTAAAGCACAACACCGGATTATGATTGAAAATGCACTGAAGATCCTACAAAAGCTTTTGTTTCACCCGTCTGGGCTTCATCAGGGATCCAGCATCGTATCCGGAACAGAGTAAATATTTAACCTCGAGCAACCATTTTGCTTCACCGTATGCCAGATAGCGTCTGACGTCAAACTTTTTAAACAGATATCCAAAGGCAATGATTGGTCCAAAAATATGACGTCAAAAACCTATCGATCTATGCTATATCACAGAAAACCACCTAACACAAATACATAAAACTACAAATAATGATACCAGAAAAATACACACTATATATAGAAACCAGACTGGAGCTCACAGAATTGCTGACTAAGTATTCAGAAAAAAGCGCCCATTCGATTTTATCATTTAATCCCTGTGGGGTGAGAGTATGCATCCTAAAGATCCACTGTTGTTCTTTCTGTAGAAGGGTACGTCCTCTGTCCCCTCTACGGATATCTGGGAGCAATTGTTCGATGACAGTGCAACGAAACTCTTGAAAAACATGATTCATAGTGGAACAGTGTTGAACAAGGGGAGTCTCTAAGCGGGCTTTCCCGATGCTATATTTATGTTCAGCCAGCCTAGTACGTAGCGGGCGAGTAGTCTTTCCAATATAGAGCATTAAACATGGACACCATAGCGCATAGATTACATAGATGGAATTGCAATCAGTAGGTTGTTTCAACCGGTATTTATATTGGAAATGATCAGGCAATTGGTTTTCCATTAGGGCACAGTATGTGCATCGTCCACATTGTTGATGCATAGAAGAGCAGCTAACTTTTTGACGAGGTACTGCTGAACAAAGCCGATCTCGTAAGTTACGACCTCTTTGATATGCCATACGAACTTTAAACTGAGATAAGACAGGATGTGCTGCAAAAATTCTCCAGTTCTTATGAATAGAAGCCGCCATTCGGCTAGAGACACTAGAAAAAGGTAAGACACATGTAAGCAATGTAGATTGTACTGATTGACCTGAACTAACAGGTTTTGAACGCAATAGCCATTCTCTATGATTATATTTAACACGTTTGTATGCCTGCTTCAATAAAGATAAAGGGTAACCACGCTCTTGAAACTTTTTCATCATACGGCATGCTATTTTTTCAAACTCTTGTATAGAGGAACATATCCTACGGCAGCGTAAAAATTGCGAATATGGGAGATTATCCTTTAAATGACGAGGGTGAAAGCTAGAGTAATGTAGTATAGTGTTCTTGTCAGTAGGTTTGACATATATAGTCGTCTCAAAACTCACAGCAGTCCGAGTAACCTGTACATCTAAGAAATGAATTTGAAATTGATGACGAATCATATTGATATTACAGCTATTTAGATATTGAAAGAAGGCATCCAAAAGTTCAACAGGACCACTCCACAGCAGAAAAATATCATCAATATATCGATACCAGCTAATAATATATGAATGGAAGTGAGATGGATAGACCCAGCGGTCTTCAAAAACATGCATATATAAATTAGCTAATGAAGGGGCAAATGTTGCACCCATTGCAGTTCCTGAAATTTGCTGGAAATATTCATGTTTATAAATAAAGTAGTTCTTCTTTAATGCTATTTCTGCTAATTGATATAGAAATTCTGTCGGTACAGTATGTGGTCTTGGACGGTCTTCCCAAACTTTTGTTAAAACTTGTAAAGCCTCATCTTGAGGGATAGATGTATATAGTGCTGCAACATCCATTGTGGCCATCCATGTAACTTCCTTAACGTTTGTAAGGTTGTCCAAAAGGGTCAAAAAATGTTTAGTATCTTTGATATACGAAGGAATACAAGGGACCTCGTCTTTTAAGAACATATCAAGATATTGGCCTGCTCTTTCAAGAAGAGAATCGTTACTAGATAGTATTGGGCGACCAGGAGGGTTCTGTAAATTTTTATGCACTTTAGGAAGAATATAAAATGCTGGAATCTTAGGATATGGGGGATTCAAAAAGACTTCTCTTTAGTAGTGAGAAACCCTGCATCAACTGCTTGGGTAGAGATCTCCTTAATTAGTAATTGTAAACTATCAGTTGGATCATTTGAAAGACGTATATAATTCTTAACATTATTTAATTGAGATAGAATTTCAGCATCATACTGTGATGTACTCAACACTACAATGGCTCCTCCTTTGTCAGCACGCTTGATTGTGATATCAGCATTATTAGTCAACAGACATAGATGCACCATTGCTGCTGCTGTTCTCCTGCTAATTCTAAACCCAGATTAGAGTGCAGAGGGTGTGAAAAAGGGTTACGGCATATTCAGGGAGGGAGGGAATTAAAGGGTATATGGAGTGTGAATGAGGGACTGGAGGGGGTGTGCAGCACCTGTGAATGAATTTGCAAGTAAGAGAAAGGACATTGTAGAAATCCTCCCTCCCTTCCTCCCTCTCCTGATCTCAGACCTCATCCCCCTCGATCTTGATTCCTCTCTCCTTTTCTTCTCCCCCTCCTTCCCCCTTTTCTTTTCTCCCCCACTTTCCTATCACTGTCCAGGCTATGCTTATAATCTTCTCTCCCTCTGCTCCCGGATTCCCCTCCCTCTGTGCCTCAGTTCCTCCCTTTTCCTCATTCTATCCCTTAAGGTTCTGCCCTCTCTCGCCATCCTCCAGATCCTCCTCCTCTCACATGCTCTGAATATTTTTGGGGGGTCATCTCCTGACTATCTGTTTCTAGGTTACTTCCTAGGGATCTGCAGTGAAATGGAAAATGTTATCAAAATTTCCTGTTTTGTTTCAAATTGTTTTTAAAAGGAAACAAAAGAAAAATAAATCAAATTGCATTCCTGTCTTTAAAAAGGTATTCTGCTGCATTCACCGCAAAAGAGAAAAACTTCCCAGGCCTTCTTCAGAGGACGCTGGTTGTTCTGTCCCTAGCAGTGTGTCAACTACAAATGATGCTGATGGACTGAGACCAACGTCATTGTTAATTTCTTCTGTATGGCTGATTCGAGAGTGAATCCAAGATGGTGGCACTGATTCAGCATTCTGCTATGCTTCTGCTTATTTGCCTTAAATTTTTTTTTCCTCGGACCATAGATCATAAGAGGAATCGCAGAGTACTGTCTCTCAGCAGACCCTGAAATCACAGGACCCGATGAACATCTTTGTTGTACAGCCCATAGCATCAACTCCAGATGGCTCGCTGGGATCTGTGTTAGAAGGAGGCCATCGGGCGCACAGCTGCATGCCGCTCTTCACACCGGGACCGGGCAATCGGCCCTTTAAATCGAGGGCGCCATTGGGCGCACGGCTGCACGCTGCTCTTCACGCCGGGGCCAGGCAATCGGCCCTTTAAATCGAGGGTGCCATTAGGCGCACAGCTGCACACCACTCTTCACGCCGGGGCCGAGCAATCGGCCCCTTAAATCGAGGGCACCATCGGGCGCATGGCTGCACGCTGCTCTTCACGCCGGGGCCGGGCAATTGGCTCTTTAAATCGAGGGCGCCATTGGGCGCACGGCTGCACGCTGCTCTTCACGCCGGGGCCGGGCAATCGGCCCTTTAAATCGAGGGTGCCATTAGGCGCACAGCTGCACACCACTCTTCACGCCGGGGCCGAGCAATCGGCCCCTTAAATCGAGGGCACCATCAGGCGCATGGCTGCACGCTGCTCTTCACGCCGGGGCCGGGCAATTGGCTCTTTAAATCGAGGGCACCATTGGGCGCACGGCTGCACGCCGCTCTTCACACCGGGGCCGGGAAATCGGCCCTTTAAATCGAGGGTGCCATCGGGCACGCCTGCGTCTGGCCGGCCCGTGCCTGAGGGCCTCACCAGCGGGTCCTTTGGCGTGACCCTTAGGCGGGGACCAAAGGCGTGGGCCTGTACACCCAGCAATATCTAATCACCAGCTAAGCACCAGGCTGCCTCGAGAAGATGATCAGAACCAAAGGTTCCTCCACACCTCACCTCCTGACCACAACCAGTTCCCATACACGTAAGAACCCACCACAGCTACCCACAGCCGGGTGACTCCATTGTTACCCACTGACCCCTCACCATCGCTACCCCATTACCCGCAATTAATTCTGCTACATTGAACTTGCTTTCTATTGCCTGCTTTGAACTTGCTTCCCATTGCCTGCTTTAAAGTTGCTACCCATTGCTACATTGAACTTGCTACCCATTGCTACATTGAACTCGCTTCCCATTGCCTGCTTTGAACTTGCTTCCCATTGCTACATTGAACTTTGCTGCACAGGTTTTAGTTTCCACGCTACTATAGTCTCCCCGCTTCCCACTTATGGTATGTTTACCTATATTGCATAGCGTGCTATCCTCACCTGTAATTCAACATATACTGTATAGTGTGTAGAATCCCTACCCACCTCATTGCTTGTAAATTAACATACGCTGCCTTGCCCCACTACACCTCTTCCATGGCCCCCCCATCTCATTGTCCTTCTCTTCCTCATACTCCCCAACTGCCTCCCCTCATACCAGTACCCTCAATCCTCTCCCCCCCCTACTCCCCCTCTACCTTCCTCACTTCTCCCTCCATTCTGTCTTCTAACCTAGCATCTGCTCTTGAACTTCATTACACCCTCCCCCTCATTCAACCTGCCCCCCTCTCTTTAAGGCAACCCCACCCTCGCTTCCGCCATTCTGCCTCTGCCTTACCCTGCTCTCTACTACTACTCCTCCTTCTCTCATCAGGTAATATCAACCCCAACCCTGAACCCCCCCCCCCCCCCCCATTTTCTATCTCACTCTAAGAAGAGTTCCTCATGCACCTTATCTAATCTCATCCATATCCCTCTCCTTTCTCCTTCTACTCGCCCTCACTCATGCCCCAATCACTCATCCAGAGATATCACCCCAACCCTGTTCCCTTTAGAGTTCTGTTTCACTCCAGGAAGAAATCCTCACGTAACCTATCTAATCTCATCAATATCCCACTTCATTCCCCTTCCACATCCCCTCTCTCTTGCCCCTCATGGAGGGCACACTCATCCAGAAACACCCACCCGTACCTTAGCCCCTCTAAATCCCTATACTACTCTGGAAATAGATCCTCACGCATCAGCCCCCCTAGACCACCTTCTTACTCTAGAAAAAATCCTTACGCAACTTGTCCAACCTTATCCATATCCCTCTCCTTTCCCCCTCCACTCTCCCTTTCTCCCTTTTACTCATGATCTCTTCATCTCTAATGCGCTACACCTTCTCACCCTAACTGAAACCTGGCTCCTCCCAGATGACACCACATCCATTGCTGCTCTCTGCCACGGAGGATACCAGTTTTCCCATACACCTCACTCCATCAGCTGCGATGGTGGAGTTGGGCTTCTACTTTCCCCCTCCTGCCAATTCCAACACCTCCTGCTTCCCCAGTCACATTCCTCCCTCTCCTTTGAAGTCCACTTCATTCGCCTCTCTACACCTCTTCCCCTCCATGTAGCTGTTATCTATTGCCCACCCGATAAATCCACATCGACCTTCCTTACCGATTTTGACTCCTGGCTTTCTGTCTTTCTGGATCCCTCTTCCCCCACTCTTATTCTTGGTGACTTTAACATTCACGTCGATAACCCCTCTGATCCCCATGCCTTAAAGTTCCTCGCCCTCACCTCCTCGTTCGACCTCCAACTTTGCTCCACTGCCCCCACCCACCTGCATGGCCACTGCCTTGACCTGATACTCTTCTCTAACTCCTCTCCCTCAAAGCTTCCGCAACTCAATCCTTCCTTCATCTCACCATCACCTTCTAATCTTTAATCTCCAGCTTCACCGTCTCTACCTCGTCCTGTCTCTTCCGACCTATTTAGAAACCTTCATAATATTGATCCCCTGACCCTCTCCTCCACCATTTCTCCTTCTCTTTCCTCCATTATGTCCTCTAAGTCCATTGATGAGGCAGTATCCTATTATAATGCTGCACTATCCTCGGCTCTCGACACTCTTGCCCCACCCACCCCACGTCCCATCTGACATTCTGTTCCCCAGCCCTGGCTTTCTTCCACAACCCGCTACTTATGCATCTGTGCCCGCTCTGCTGAGCGTGCCTGGACCAAGTCCCACTCCCCGGAAGACCACCTACACTTCAAATTCATGCTTGGCTCCTTCCAATCATCCATAGCACTTGCCCTTGCTTCTGATCCTCGCAGCCTCTTTAATACACTCAATTCCCTCCTTAAGGTGCCCCCACCCCTGGTCCCGCCCTCCCTCTCCACCCAAACCCTAACTGACTACTTCCATGACAAAATCCACAAAATTACCCTCCAATTCCCTACTTCCTCATCTACCTCTCCCCCTCCCCAATTCTCCCCCCTCATCCATACCTCCTCTTCTACCCTCTCCTCCTTCCCTATGATCTCTGAAGACGAAACCGCACTCCTTCTTTCCTCCTCCAAACCCACCACCTGTTCCTCTGAGTCCATCTCCTACACCCCATCTCTTCCTCCGTTGTCCCCTCCTTCTCTCATATTCTCAACCTTTCACTCTCCACTGCTACTGTCCCCGCCGATTTCAAACATGCTGTTGTCACACCTGTCCTCAAGAAACCCTCACTCGATCCCACTTGTCCCTCTAACTATTGACCCATCTCCCTCCTTCCCTTCATATCAAAACTACTAGAACAAGCAGTCCACCGCCGCTGCCTCGACTTCCTCACCTCCCAGGCCCTCCTGGACCCATTACAATCCGGCTTCCGTCCCCTACACGCCACTGAAACGGCTCTTACGAAAGTCTCCAATGACTTGTTCCTAGCTAAATCTAAGGGCCTCTACACTATCCTCATCCTTCTCGACCTCTCCGCTGCCTTTGACACTGTTGACCACAATCTTCTCCTCACCACCCTCTTCCCGCTTGGTTTCAAGGGATCTATACTAGCCTGGTTCTCCTCCTACCTCTTCCATCGCTCCTTTAGCATATGCTCCGGTGACTCCTCCTCCTCCCCCACCCCCCTCCATGTCGGTGCACCCCAGGGATCTGTCTTAGGCCCCCTCCTTTTCTCCCTCTATACCCAATCCCTTGGTGTGCTTATCTCCTCCCATGGCTTTCAGTACCATTTCTATGCTGATGACTCCCAAATCTACCTGTCTACACCTAATATCTCTCCAGCAATCCAGACCAAGATCTCTGCCTGCCTTTCAGACATCGCTACCTGGATGTCTCACCGCCGCTTAACATTAAACATGGCCAAGACTGAACTCCTGGTCTTTCCCCCCAACTCCTCCTCTCCTCTTCCTCCTTTCTCCGTGGCTGGATCTACGATCCTTCCTGTTCCCTCAGCCCGCAATCTAGGGGTTATCTTCGACACTTCTCTCTCCTTCTCCACACATATCCAGCTTGTAGCTAAGACCTGCCGCTTCTTTCTCTACAACATTATCAAAATCCGCCCCTTCCTTTTCCGAACACACTACCAAAACGCTTATTCACTCCTTACTCTCCTCTCGCCTCGACTACTGCAACTTACTCCTTGCTGGTCTCCCCGCGAGCCATCTCCTTCCCCTTCAATCTATACAAAACCATGCTGCTCGACTTATCTTCTGCCAGTCTCGCCATGCCCACATTACCCCCTTCTCAAGTCGCTTCACTGGCTCCCTATCCAATTCTGCGTTCAATTCAAACTTCTTCTACTGACCTATAAGTGCATTCACTCTGCAGCCCCTCCATACCTCTCTTCTCTTATCTCTCCATACATCCCCTCCCGGCAACTTCACTCAGCCAACAAATTACTTCTTTCCAGGCCTTTCACTCGCACTGCTAACTCCCGACTTCGCTCCTTTCACGTTGCTGCTCCTTACGCATGGAACAGCCTACCTCTCCCCATATGCCAGGCATCCTCGCTGGCTCTCTTCAAATCCAGGTTGAAGACCCACCTCTTCACAATCGCTTTCAGATCCTGATTTCTATCCCTTATCTTAACCTGACTCCCGTCAATTTTCATGACTGAGTTGTATGACCACATTGTACTTTGCACCGTATTGACTACTGCTCTGTTTTGTCTCGTTTTTGACTAATGCTCTGTATTGTCTTGACTAGATTGTAAGCTCCGACGAGCATGAC
This sequence comes from Ichthyophis bannanicus, assembly GCA_033557465.1. Taxonomy (NCBI): domain Eukaryota; kingdom Metazoa; phylum Chordata; class Amphibia; order Gymnophiona; family Ichthyophiidae; genus Ichthyophis; species Ichthyophis bannanicus. The sequence continues at coordinate 86,760,265 of CM066043.1, forward strand.
TCTGATGAGCAGGGACTGTCTCTTGTATGTTTATCTGTACAGCGCTGCGTGCGTGGCGCTATATAAGTGCTCAATAGTAGTAGTAGTAAGGAGGCATTCCATGTTTCACTGAGCTCAATCAGACACAGGGAGCAGGAGATGTAGGAAGAACAAGGGTCTTTATGGTGCAAAGAGAACCCCAACGCATTTCGGCAACGCCTTCTTCAGGGGGAGTATCACTAATAAATATAAAAAGTTGTATAAACATGAATTAATAATAATTAAAAGAACAATTAAAAATACAATTAAAATATGAAAACACCGCATGACCTACAACATAAAGTAGTCTAATATTAACAATGTAAACAAAACGCAAAAGCAGGGCTGAGGAGCAAATATACCGTACAAACCTATACAGAACAACAAAAAGAAAAGGAACCAAACTGATTGATATTGAATCATAAAAACGGTGTAAAAGAGTACTATAGCAGCCAATGATTGCATATTATGATTAAAAAAATAATAATAATAAAATAATAAAATAATGAACAGTGAAAATAGAAATGCAAGCATAAAGCTAAAATAGTAATCTATTGTAAAATGATAAAATCAGGAATAGCATATATAACTGGATATGACAATAAGTGTAAATATAATACACTTAGCTAAACTAATCAACCTGCAATATATAACAATAATTATAATTGTACTCTACATACATTAATAATAAGAACAATAAAAGCACAAGAATGAAACACACTAATTGAAATGATAAACAAACAGGAGACTAAATATCAATTAATGTAAAATAGTAAAACTGAGACCAATACATAGAAATAAATATGATAATAAATATAAAAACTTACAAAACCAATGCAATTTCAATGTAAATATAACAATAAATATAATAAACCTGAATTATGAATGAGAAATTTTTTTTATATATAAATATAAATAAAATCACATAGGTAAAAAGGATAAAGTTTTGTTGATAAAATCTTATGTAAGAATAAATGACAAACAGAAGAAATCTAGACTACTATTACCAAATAATACTAGTATAACCATATGTGAGTCGATAAAACAAGTGGAACTATAGTGTACTATGATCAAACAAGTGTGAACCACACCGTAATTGATAAAAGTAGAATTAAATTAAAAATTAAAAACAAGAATAAAAAGTAAAAATAAAAGTAAAAATAAAAAATAAAAAATAGGGGGGGGAAGGGGGAGAGGGGGGAGGGGGAAGGGGGGGGGAGGGGAGGGATGAGAAAGGAGGGGGGAGGGGGGGAAGGGGGGGAGGGAGGGGGAGGGAGATAAGGGGGGAGCTGGGTGGTGCATTAAGTATAAACCCATTTACCAGTCCCTATATCTCAACCATTGAATCCCACTGTATAACCTGAGAGTATAGAGTACCGTGTGAAAGAAATCATGTGTCAATTATCACATAAGTTAAGTGATTGCCGAAAGCTACAAGGGTCAGTGTCAAGCCGAACAAAAAAACTTGTTGACAATATTAGTGTACAATGATCGAATGTCATATGTGACCAAGAACACATGCTCAAATGGACCTTGAAAAGACTGTAAAATTTGTATGATATGCGTGGAGTCTCTAACATATGAGGGTGCCTGTGCAACAAAGGGTCTCAGATACACATCAAGAAATTTTGATAGGGGTTCAAAGAGTGATCCAATCGCCGATACTATGGGTGGTCACTAATATTCCCCAATCTGCTGCGTTAGAGGTACTGGCCAACACTTTAATTAGAAGATCCAAACCAGCACGTACTCCGACTTTTTTCCTCACACAGTTGGCAGAACTGGTCATGACTGAAAATTATTTTTGTTTTAGGGGTATTTTCTATAAGCAGATCAAAGGGGTGGCCATGGGGTCCCCCATGGCGCCTGATGTAGCCAATCTATATGTTACAAATTTTGAGAGCACTTTTTTGACATGTCATCCCTACCAATGCCATGTGCTCCTTTGGAAGCGATATATCGATGACGTTTTAATGATATGGCATGGCACGGAGACGTTGTTACAAACTTTTCATACATGGCTTAACACACTAGACCCAAACTTACAATTTGAGGGCGATTATAGCAGTGAAGAAATCCCCTATCTAGACATTTTGATTAAAAAGTCCAATGCAGGTTTCTCAACGACTCTCTACCGAAAACCCACGGACCGTAATACACTTCTCAAATACGACAGCTGTCATAATCCATCTTTCAAAAATAACCTTCCAGTCAGTCAATTTTTAAGGATTAAAAGATTATGTACTGACAATAAAGATTTTGAACATCATGCCCAAGACATGATGAAGAGGTTTGCACAACACGGGTACCCTGCACCATGCATTAAGAAAGCTTACCAGAGAGCATGTGCTACAGAGCGTACTATTCTCCTTGAGAAAACCATGCGGACACAATCTGATAGAATAGTGTGTCCCTTAACGTTCTCGGGCCTTTCCAAAGCTATTGTCAGTATCTTAAAACAAGAGTGGCATCTCCTCACCACCTTACCTGCTTTTGCCACTAAAAGATTGATGATCGCTTATAAGCGTACCTCGAATTTATCTAACTCACTTGTTCCATCTGCTCTTACTGCTCCCAGACCGTCCCCCACCATTAAGGGTCACTACAGTTGTGGCAACTGTTCTGTGTGCACACATGCCATCACAGTCAAAGATTTTTTCTTGGATAGTAAGACTGGCCGTAAGCTTTTCTTACATCAATATTCTAATTGCAAAACTGCGAATGTTATTTATCTTATCCAATGTCCATGTCATAAATTATATATAGGTAAGACCTTGAGACAGGTCCGCACTCGTATAATTGAACACCGTAGCAATATTTTTAGGAAACATCCGGATAAACCATTGGTTTCCCATTGGTTGGATAAGAATCACAATATTAGTGACATTAAATTTGTAGTGCTCAAAACAATTGTCCCACATTGGAGGGGAGGTGATATAGAAAAAACTTTACTGAGGTTTGAACAACGTTTTATTTATGAATTAAACACTTTGGAACCGTATGGTTTAAACCAAGAAGTAGACTTAACAGTTTTCTTGGGTTGACCCCATCCCCCCCTCCTTTTGTTCTCTGCCCCCTTTTTTATATACAGACTCAGTTATTAAAGTTCTATTTAAGCAACATGACCATTCACTTGTGGATGGTGTTTCTCCCATGCTCCTTTGAATTTGCATCTTAAGTTGCATAGTACGATGTTGACTCCTCCCCTAAGTATCATGTTTCCTGCATTTTGGCGCCAAAATCGGCGTTTAAATAGAAGCACAGAACACATTCACTTTTTCAGCTGTTTTGAACGCGATCTCTGTGATTCAGCTTCTCAACAGGATTCGACTATACCCGGTAATCTTTGATGCTTGTGTGTTCATCCTAATCGCGAGTTTTCCCTTCGTTGTTTGTAATCCACAGTGAAGTGTAATCTGTTTCTTGAATCTTCATAATTGTTTATACGTTTCTACCTTCTTTCTTAGCAACAACGTGATCAGTTACCATATAACCTGCTGGTATTGTCAGTCTAATAACGTGCGTACGGGTGAGTCCTCAGTTATCTTATACACATCTTGTGTGTTTATTTTAATATTTTAAACATTTTTGGCTTCATCTCTTTGCGTGCATGTTTCCCTACTGTGTAGTAGTTCGTATCATTCCACTTCTACAGTTCTATTTTTATGTCGCTGCACTCAGCGCGCCCGAGTTCTCATTTTAACAGGAGGTTTAGATCTGTATTATTTGTTTTTCTAGCTTTTTATTTTAGTTTCAATTTCATTTCTAAGATTCGCATTTGTGCCCATTTTTCATGTTTAAACACTTTGTGTAGTTGCTAGTTTTATTCATTTAATGTTACACCCGCATCATTTCCACATATATTGCTGCATTTTTCAATCCTTCTTCCCCCACTAATCAACATGCACTATGTGATTTGGACTAATTCTATTTACCGATATGAGCTCTAGAGGAATCTTATATTACAATTCATTTTCTTTTCCCTCGAATTTTTTTTTTCCTTTTCCCATGCTCAGATTCTTATTTGTCTACTATGTTACACAGTTCAAGCTTCTCTCGTGCTCCTCGTTTTTAAATAATCGGCTTCAGCGTCACTCACATTTACTTAGTAATATCGTGCTGACGCGGTGTGGTACATTTGTCCTGTTTTTATGACAACGATCCCTGATAAAATGCCTTTTTTTTGCACTGTCAACAAGTTTTTTTGTTCGGCTTGACACTGACCCTTGTAGCTTTCGGCAATCACTTAACTTATGTGATAATTGACACATGATTTCTTTCACACGGTACTCTATACTCTCAGGTTATACAGTGGGATTCAATGGGGACTGGTAAATGGGTTTATACTTAATGCACCACCCAGCTCCCCCCTCCCCCTTCCCCCACATCTCCCTCCCCCTCCCTCCCCCCTTTCCCCCCCTCCCCCCTTTCCCCCTCTCTCTCCTCCCTTTTCCCCCCCCTTTTCCCATCCCTCCCCTCCCCCCTTCCCCCTCCCCCCTTCCCCCCCCTATTTTTTATTTTTAATTTTTAATTTTTACTTTTATTTTTATTTTTAATTTTTATTCTTGTTTTTAATTTTTAATTTAATTCTACTTTTATCAATTACGGTGTGGTTCACACTTGTTTGATCATAGTACACCACAGTTCCACTTGTTTTATCGACTCACATATGGTTATACTAGTATTATTTGGTAATAGTAGTCTAGATTTTTTCTGTTTGTCATTTATTCTTACATAAGATTTTATCAACAAAACTTTGTCCTTTTTACCTATGTGATTTTATTTATATTTATATATTAAAAAAATTTCTCATTCATAATTCAGGTTTATTATATTTATTGTTATATTTACATTGAAATTGCATTGGTTTTGTAAGTTTTTATATTTATTATCATATTTATTTCTATGTATTGGTCTCAGTTTTACTATTTTACATTAATTGATATTTAGTCTCCTGTTTGTTTATCATTTCAATTAGTGTGTTTCATTCTTGTGCTTTTATTGTTCTTATTATTAATGTATGTAGAGTACAATTATAATTATTGTTATATATATTGCAGGTTGATTAGTTTAGCTAAGTGTATTATATTTACACTTATTGTCATATCCAGTTATATAAGCTATTCCTGATTTTATCATTTTACAATAGATTACTATTTTAGCTTTATGCTTGCATTTCTATTTTCACTGTTCATTATTTTATTTTATTATTATTATTTTTTAATTATAATATGCAATCATTGGCTGCTATAGTACTCTTTTACACCATTTTTATGATTCAATTTCAATCAGTTTGGTTCCTTTTCTTTTTGTTGTTCTGTATAGGTTTGTACGGTATATTTGCTCCTCAGCCCTGCTTTTGCGTTTTGTTTACATTGTTAATATTAGACTACTTTATATTGTAGGTCATGCCGGTGTTTTCATATTTTAATTGTATTTTTAATTGTTCTTTTAATTATTATTAATTCATGTTTATACAACTTTTTATATTTATTAGTGATACTCCCCCTGAAGAAGGCGTTGCCGAAACGCGATGGGGTTCCCTTTGCACCATAAAGCCCCTTGTTCTTCCTACATCTCCTGCTCCCTGTGTCTGCTAGTACTTCCTGCAGGAGGTTGCTCCTCCTTGTGTCACTGAGCTCAATGCCACACTAAGCCCAGAGATGCAAATTTGAACATGCCACTGGGATGTTTTGCCAAGGCGTGCAACAACGCAGGCTGCAAATGGTATAGCTGAAACGAGTTTGGACGTACCACCTCTGTTCAAAAGGAAGGGTTGAAGGAAGGAGCAAGACAGAGGTTATGGCAAAGAACCTCCAGAATCAGGCCAAGGTTGAGAGAGCTGTGAATTCCCCTCTGGCAAAAACAATTTTGGTGAGCCCAGACCAATTGAGCTTTCAAACTCTTTGGGGTGGCTTAGTATCATTTGAATGTTCCCTTCTGAGTCAATTGCAGAATATATTTAAGAAACCAAAGAGCTCTTTGTCTCATGTGATGGAAGTACAACTAGATTAAGGATCTATGGAGCATGGAGGAGGTGTGTTGGGGGGGGGGGGGTGTGAGTGAGGCATGTTTACTAAATTGGGCTAAGCACTTAATGCAGGTTTAAACATGTGGTAACTGTTACCGCATAGGCCCACAATAAAGGCTATCACACAGTAAAAACTACTGTGCAGAAAATACAACCTACACTAAGTGCTTCACGTGGGTCAGGATGGGATCAGGGAGAGTTCCGGGTGAAGATCAGGTGTGGCTGGCAATGACAGCTAGCATTTAGTATGTTACCGTGCACTAGCTATCATGACTGCCAATTAACACAGCTGCACTGCACGGAACTTCAAGAGTCCAGTAGCATGGCTGCTGATGAAAGGGTAATGTTTTAAAAAAATGCATCAAATAAACATAATTCTCTCTTATATCTCAACAAATAGGGGGTGACCTACATGGAGCGGTGGGTACACGCCTAAACAAAGGCATGAGGAGGGGTGACCTACACAGAGCAGCAGATGCACCTACTCTTACCGTCTTGCTGAGCAGACTAGATAGACCATACTGGTCTTTATCTGCCGTCATTTACTATGTTACTGTGTTAGAAAGGTTCCCCCTGATCCAGTCTTCCCCTTTCCACTGTACCCACCCTCTAATAAGATCTCCCCTAATAGCAGTCCTACTAGGATTATCCTCCTGAAGAGCATCTGCCTAACAGAAGCCCTTTCTGAATAGAGACCCTCTTCAAAAATCATATCCGACCCTCATTTCACCCCCTGATCTGGCCCCAGGACTCACCTGGGGATTTCCCTACTCTCTAGAGGACTGGGACAGGTGCTTCTTTTCAGGGCAGGGGCTGTTCAAAGGGCTGATTCTGTTGGGAGTGCTGTTTGAGGGGTTATTGTTGGAGGGGATTGGATCAGGGTGAGTATTGTTGAGGAGATCAGATTGGGGGTGCTTATTATCAGGGAGGATCAGATTGGGAGTGGTGGATACTGTTAGGGGTATCAGATTAGAGGGTGGATACTATCAGGGGGATCAGATCAGAGGGTGGGTATTCTTGGGGAGATGAGATCAGAGACCAGGTACTCTTGGGGGAGATTGGACCAGGAGGTTGTTATGTGCTGGAGTAGGGGAGTCGGGTTGCACTTCCATGCAACACTCGTTTTTTCTTTTTAATTTTTTTTAGCACTGGGGTGCACCTGCATTATCTGAGGAGGCATGAAATGCAGACCCGTGCATTATCTGCTCTGTAAACTAACTGTAGGTGAGATGATCATAAGAACCTAACATACGAGGTATGACAAAAAAGAAACGAGACTGTCCCATAAAAGTTGTATTACAAAATCTACAAAGAAATTATACATTGTCCCCTTCAAAGTAATCCCCCCCCCCCCACCCAGAGTTAATGCACTTCTGCATTCGCTTCTGCCATGTATGGAAGCACTCAGTAAAGTCCTCTTCCTTGAAGTCCCTCAACTCCCTCATCACAGTGGCCTTGATCTCTTTTAGAGAGGCGAAATGAGTTCCTTTGAGCACAGTCTTCAGCTTGGGGAAGAGCCAGAAGTCGCACGGTGTGAGATCTGGGGAATAAGGAGGGTGGTCGAGAGCTATGATCTGTTTGTTGGCCAAGAACTGCCTCACACTGAGCATGGCTTATGCGGGCACGTTGTCGTGGTGGAGCAGCCATGACTTGTCTCTCCACAGAGCCCGCCTGCTGCTCAAAACCCGGTCATGGAAGCAATTGAGGACCTGCTGGTAGAAGTGCTGGTTGACTTTCTGACCCTCAGGCACAAACTCACGATGGACCACTTCCTTCTGGTCGAAAAATGTGATCAGCATGGCCTTGATCCTTAATTTGTACATGCGCGCCTTCTTGGGTCTGGGTGACAGTCGAGTCTTCCACTTCAGGATCTGTCTCTTGCTTTCAGGGTCATACTGGAAGACCCAAGTCTCGTCTCCTGTGATGACCCGGCCAACGAACTCTGGATCTTCTCTGATCTTCTCTAGCAAGTCTTGACAAACATTGACCCAGTGCTCCTTCTGGTCATCCTATAAAAGCTTGGGCACCATCTTGGTGCACACCTTCTGCATCCACAGCTCCTGCACCAAGATGGTACGCACTGACTCCCTGTTCGGGCTGAGCTCCTCAAATATCATCCGCACCAGCTGGTTCACTCTGTCAATGTTCTCAGCCGTATTTATCGTGGAAGGCCGCACTGACTTGGGTTCATCCTCCACCTCCTCGCAGCCAGTCTTGAAGCGTTTGTGCCACTCGAAGACTCGCGACCTTGACATTGCATCTTCTCCATAAGCATTTTGGAGAAGTTGGAGATGCTCAGTTGGGCCCTTCTCCAACTTAACCAGAAATTTCAAGTTGATTCTTTGCTCCATATTTCTGCCACCTCCAGGTGCATGAGAAAGCAATGGAGCAGTGTGCTACAAAAAAACCTGAAAAAGAAAAACAGACTGAGAGATGAAAAATATTATAGCAGAATAGTGGCGAGATGTTGCACAACACAGTGACATAAGCGGTTAGCCAATTGGCATTGAATCATGGGCATGGCTGCCACAGTCTCGTTTCTTTTTTGTCACACCTCGTATGCCATACTGGATCAGACCAAGGGTCCTTCAAGCTCAGTATCCTGTTTCCAATAGCAGCTAATCCAGGTCACACATACCTCTCAGGTTTCCAAAAAGGTACACAAATTCCACATTGCTCATCCAGGGGTAAGCAGTGGATTTCCCTGGTCCTCTTTAATAATTGTTTATGGACTTTTCCTCCAAGAACTTGTTCAAGTCTTTTCTAAACCCAGCTAGACTAATGGCATTTACTACATCCTCCAGTAAAGAATTCCAGAGTTTGATTATGCATTGAGTGAAAAAGATATTTTCTCCAATTAGTCATAAATAAGTTACACTGTAGCTTCATTGCATGTCCCCTAGTCTTTCTATATTTTGATGGCGTAAACAATCGATCTACGTTTAACCATTCTACTCCATTCATTAATTTATAGACCTCTATCATATCTCCCCTCAGCCATCTCTTTTAAATTGAAGAGTCCTAACCTTTTTAGCCTCTCGTCATAGGGGTATGCTTCCATTCCCTTTACCATTTTGGTGGCTCTTCTCTGTACCTTTCCTATATCCTTTTTAAGATACGATAACCAGAATTGCACACAATATTCAAGGTGCAGTCGCGCCATGAAACAATGCAGAGGCATAATAATATCCTTTGTTTTATTCTCCATTCCTTTTCTTATGATTCCTAGCATTCTATTTGCTTTCTTGGCCACCGCTGCACACTGGGTGGAGGGTTTCAACATATTATCCACAATGCCACTTAAATCTTTTTCCTGGGTGGTGGTTCATAATATGAAACCTTGCATCCTGTAGTCATAGTTTGAGCTGTTCTTTCCTAGATGCATAACTTTACATTTCTCTTCATTAAATTTCATCTGCCATTTGAACATCCAGCCTCCCTATTTATCAAGGTCCTCTTGCAATTTTTCACAATCCTCTTGTGTTTTAACAACTTTGAAAAATTTTGTGCCATCTGCAAATTTGATTACCTCATCATTATTCCCATTTCCAGGTCATTTATGAATGTGTTAAAAAGCAGCAGAACTAGCACAGATCCCTGGGGTACTCCACTATTCACATTTCTCCACTGGGAAAATTGGCCATTTAGCCCTACCCTCTGCTTTCTATCTTTTAACCAGTTCCTGATCCACAATAGTACACTGCCTCCTATTCCATGACTTTTTAATTTCACCAGGAATCTCTCAAGAGGGACTTTGTCAAAGGCTTTCTGAAAATCCAGATACACTACATCAACCGGCTCACCTTTGTCTACCTGTTCATTCACACCTTCAAAAAACTGTAACAGAATAGAAAGACAAGACCTTCCTTGACTAAAACCATGTTGGCTGTCTCCCATTAAGCCATGACTATCTACATGTTCAGCAATTTTGTTCTTTATGATGGTTTCTACCATTTTTCCCGGTACTGATGTCAGGCTCACCGGTCTGTAGTTTCCCAGATCACCCCTGGAACTCTTTTTAAAAATTGGCTTTACACTGGCCATTCGCAAATCTTCAGATCTTACAGATGATTGTAATGATAGTTCACAAATTACTAATAGTACTGTAGGTCTGCAAGCTCATATTTCAGTTCTTTCAATATCCTGGGATGAATACCATCCACTCCAGATGATTTGCTACCCTTTAGTTTATCAAATAGTTGTAATACATTTATTTATTTAATTTATTTGTTGCACTTTTCTATACTGCCCCTTCCAGGGGTGATTTTCAAAGAATAAACAAGTTACATATAACAGTATCCATAGTATATTAATATTTCTTTCAATTCTTCTGTGGCATCACTTTTAAATACTATTTCAGCCATAGTAACATCCCTACATTTTCCTCAGTAAAGACCAAAGCAAAGAATTCATTCAGTCTCTCCACTATGGCCTTGTCCCCTTTTAGTGCCCCTTTTATCCCTCTATCATCTATTGGTCCAACTGACACTCTCACAGGTTTTTTGCTGTGAATGTACTTGAGAAAGTCTTTATTATATGTTTTTGCTTCAACAGCAAGCTTCTTCTCAAATTCTCTCTTTGCCTGCCTTAAAAATACCTTGCATCTAATTTACCAGTGCTTATGTTGTTGCCAGTTTTCATCATTTGGCTCCTTTTCCCATTTCCTGAAAGATGCTTTTTTGGCAACAACAGCCTCTCTGACCTCACCTTTAAACTATGCTGACATTTTTTTGGACTTCCTTCCACTTTTCTTAAAGCGTGGAATACAGCTGGTCTGAGCTTTCAAGATACTATTTCTAATCAACACCCATGCTTCATGTAAATCTTTAACCTTTGCAACTGTTCCCTGATTTTATCATAGTCTCCCTTTTGAAAGTTAAAAGGTAGTACTGTGGATTTTCTTGCCATCCTTCCTCCATTTATTAAACCAAACACTATCATATTACCAAAAACTATCATGCTATGATCACTATTGCCAAGTGGCCACAACACTCTTCTCTTTTGCATCAGATCTGGTGTTCCACTAAGGACTAGGTCCAAAATGGCTTCCCCTCTTGTCAGTTCATGACCCAGCTGCTTCAAGAAGCAATCTTCGATTTAATCTAGAAACTTTATCTCCCTAGCATGTCCTGCTGTTGCACTGACCCATTCGATAACGGGGCAATGGAAATCACCCATTATTATTACTGTGTTGTAACTTTTGTTAGTTTCCCTGATTTCTTTGAGCATTTCATCATTCTTGTTCATCCTGGCCAGGCAGTCGATAGTACAACCCCACTGCCATCGCTTTCCCCTTCCCCTTCCCCTTTTTACATGAAATTTCTATCCATAGAGCTTCTACGCTGTATTTTGTTTCCTGTAAAACTTTAATCCTTTGTGACTCATTGCCTCTGCAACATAGAGCGCAATCCCTCCATCCATTTGATTTGCTCTATCATTACGATAGTTTGTACCCAGGTATCACAGTGTCCCACTGGTTGTCCTCCTTCCACTATATAGCAATCATATCTAACCTCTGTGTTTATGTTTATTTCATTTGATATACCACCTTTCAATGAAATAAATCAAGGCGGTTTACAATTCCATAAATATAAAAGAGGGCCAGTGGTCTTGAAAGGGAAAAGAAGTTACAATATTAGACAGGATAGTGAATAGTACAGTCAAGCATACAGACATACAAATAGAGACAAAACTGAGAGAGAGGAGGACACAGGACTAAACTTGGGTAGGAGACAGGTCAAATGCAGTGCAAAAAAGATGGGTTTTCAGCTGGGTTTTAAATGTACTGTACTTTTGTTCTAGTCTAAGGGAGGTTGGTAGGGAGTTCCAGAGGGCAGGACCAGCAAAGAAAAAAGCAGAGTTGCGGATGGATTGTAGGAAGGTGAGATGAAGACGATTGATATGCATGGACCAAAGAGAGTGACTGGGAGTATGATATTGTAGGAGATCTGACAAAATCTATGGGGTGTGAGTACATATAACTTGGTGGACCAGTGTGAGAAGTTTGTAACGAATGCAAAAAACCATGGAGAGCCAATAAAGATTTATGAGGAGAGGGGTTACGTGCTCCCAGCGTGTGGAGTGAGAGATAATACGTGCAGCCGTGTTCTGTATATGCTGCAGTCTTTGCAGTTGAGACTGGGGGATACCAGCAAGGACAGAGTTACAAAAGTCGAGACGTGAAATAACCAGGGACAACATAAGAGTGGTGAGGGCCTGTGATTTCTGAAAGGGACGAATAGCGTGGATTTGCCAAAGAAAGAAGAAAGAGGACCTAGCAACATGGGAGATGCGGTCCCGGAAGAGAAGATCAGAGTCAAGAAGGACATCTAAGTAGCAAAAGGATACCAACAGGATGGGAGAGCCAGAGAAGGATGGGGCCAGCATAGGAGAGGGACTCCCATGGGTGAACCAGATGGCAAGCATCTTAGATATATTCAAGTGCAGACAGTTAGTGACTAACCAATCGGCTACAGTGCAGAGGCAAGAGTTAAGGGGGGAAAGGTCTGGGTGAAGTGAAGAAGTGTGGTGTAAAAGGATGATATCATCGGCATAGTAGAAGGCAGAAATTCCAGATTGTTGTATCAGTAGTGCAAGAGGTGCCATGAAGATATTGAATAGTAGGGGAGCCAATACAGAACCTTGGGGAACGCCACAGTGTAAGGAAAAAGGGTCTGAGGGAACATCCAAAGGAGAGCAAGGGAGGACAGTACAAGACTAGGCAAAGAGATAAGAGTGAAACCATCTATAAACAGTCCCCCGAAGACTGGCCTCCTGCAGGTGGGAAAGAAGAAGAGAATGCTCCACAAGTTCAAAGGCTGCAGAGAGATCAAGTGATACTGCCACCAAAAAATCACCACGATCGTGTGTGTCGTGTATTTTATTGAGGAAAGTAAGAAGAACTGTCTCAGCACTGTGACCTAGTCGAAATTCCAGTTTGACAGGGATGGAGGAAGTGAGTGGTGTCTAAGTGGTGGGATAATTGAGCGAAAACAGCTTTTCTCAAGTATTTTGGCAAGAAAGGGGAGGTTAGAGACAGGACGGTAGTTAGCGGGAACAAGAGGGTCAAGTGCTACATATTGTAACTCTCCCTTCTTATTTTTTAGACTTCTAGCATTTGCATATAAGCATTTTAGAGGCTTTATTTTATTCATATTAATCTGGTTATCGGGAGGCAGAGGTAACCCTCCACTGCCCATGTTCCCTGTAAAATAGTTATCTACAAGTTATAATGCCCTGTTCAATGTAATTTCAGTTTGTTCAATGTAAACCGCCTTGTTATCATGAAAGGCGGTATATAAGAAATGTTAAATAAATAAATTTGGAATCTTTAAGCTCTGTCTGCTCAGTACTTAAGGGCATTTGGGTTACTTTTGTCTTTACTGGAATCTGTCTGTCGATATGTCCTATTTTCAATCTTTTGCTAGTATCTTTCAAGGCTACATTGTTCTGAACTATGCTGTCTTGGGCAACTGTTGGCTTTCCCCTATTATCTAGTTTAAAAGCTGCTCTATCTCCTTTTTAATTGTTAATGCCAGCAGCCTGGTTCCATCCTGATTAAGGTGGAGCCCACCTTTTGGGAAAAGTCCCTCCTTTCCCCAGAATGTTGCCCAGTTCCTAACAAATCCAAAACCCTCTTCTTTGCATCATCATCTCATCCACGCATTGAGACTCCGGAGCTCTGCCTGCCTTTTGTGTCCTGCACGTGGAATGGGAAGCATTTCGGAGAATGCTATTCTAGAAGTTCTGGATTTCAACTTCCTACCTAAAAGCCTAAACAACGCTATATTTACAATTTAAATAGTTTGCATCCAGAGGGTCTCAACATGGAGCGAGACCTTTCGGTATTCCTTTAAGATGGGTAATTAGACCAGTGGGTCATACTGTGTCCCCTTTTTAATAAATGGCATACTACCCTCATTTTTATTTGAGATGTTGGGTTATTTAGTTGGTCTTTGTAATGAGCTTTCGTATATGGAGCTTTGGTGTGCTCCCTTTGGTACCGGTATGAGAGTAGGGTTGGCTTATCACATTTTTACTTTTTGGTTTTTAGCATTCATATGTGGTCGTTTTTTACTCCATGTTTGTCACAGTGAGAGGGACGGGTCCTTTGTTTTTTACTCATCCTTTTTATAATTATTTACCTTTTACAAGGTGGTTTACAATTGGGGTGCCTTTTGGTTCATTTTTATTTTTATTTTCATATATACCTCTAGTGGGTTTATTGATACACATGTCGAAAAATTTGCATACCCCTGATTACATCATCATCCCGGTTCGCGGTTTTAGAGGCCCCTGTGCGCACGCGCCGGCGTTTTAAATGATCTGAAACGTATGAGGTTACACCGGCTCACAAAAGCAGTGGCGAGATTTGATCGCAGAAAAGAAATTTGTGTATCAGTTAGTGCAGTTCAGTAAGTTTTCTTCTTTTATTTACATCCTTACATTGTGCTCTTGTCCAGTTTATATGGTGACGTAATGGCACCTTTGTTCCGTTTTTTCACATTTAATCTGGGTTCTCTTGCAAAGATACTAAGTATAATAAATTGGCTTTGGTTTATGGGTATACTTTTTATATGCCGTATACCTCGTATATGGAACTGTTTATTTCCTGTCCTCAGTGCACGCCTCAAGTGGTCTCCAAGTATTGGTGCCGGCGTTCCTGAACAGGTTGGAGCACAGGAGATTACATCGGTCGAGACATACAGTGGCTCATCTTGATCGTGGATACGTTTGTAAGCCCCCCTTTTTTGGTACATCTTCATATAGTGTTCTATATCAATAGTATAAATGATTTTTAGGTGTGAGTCTGGTGTCCGGAGTTCAAAGTTCTTTTTAGTTTCTTGTCCCTGCTTCCAATTTAAGTTGCTCAAAAATGAGACAATACAGTCTTTGGTTAGAATTTGGAGGAGTAGCTTGTAAATATAAAAGCATTTATATTGATAATGGTTTGCCCTCTCCAAGTTCTGGGTCCTCCCGGGTGGCTCCGGATGCTTCTCTTTTTGATAGTGGTTATATATGTCAGTTATAATTGACGTTATGGCCTTCTTTGAGAACATTTTTAAGGTTCCTTTACACTTTATAGACATTTTTGATTTACACATTTTAGCTTTCTTAAAAAACTCTGTTTCACAATGACTAGCATTGCCTTAGGATTTTATCATTGTGTAGTTTTTTATTTAAGGTTTTTGTTGTTCATTATTTTCTATGAAGTGCTATTGGTTAATGTACTTCTGCACATTTTTGGGGGTTACGTCATATTTATTACTTTACCTCGTCTTCATCATATTTTTGTCTTTTCTCCCCTTCTTTTTCATTTTCATGATCTAAACAGATGGAATTTCAACAGAAGTAACACACATACAGGTTGGTTATTATCTGTTGGTTACTGTCACGTCCTCCATGAGCTTATTCTTGGTACACGTGTACGTTTTTATGTCTTTTTTATAATATGTATGTCCCTTGTGTGGTTGTATCATATGTATTTATTTATTATTTATTTATTTATTCATTGTGTTTAAGTACATAGTGTACATTTATAATTAATAGTTTTTATGGTACCATGTATACATGCTGTTGTACTCTTTTATTTATATATTTATATTTTTATATATATATTATTTATATACGTTCAGTATATTTATCTTCATTATGTACTGTTTTAGCATGATTTGGATCATTATGATTTCTATATAGTTGTTTTGATTAGCTCCTTTTGCTGTACGTATTTGTAGTTTTAATTTATTATTTATCTATTTATATGCAAGTGTGTTTTTATCTCTGGGGTGTTTAATTTTTTTCAATATGTTTTTATAGATTTTTTATGATTGTTTTCAGCCATTTAAGCCCCTGAGGAAGGTCTTGCGAAACACGGTCTGTGTCGGGCCAGTGGCTGGAGTGTTATATTTAAATAAAAGCTAATTTGCACGTCCTTTTTGCATTCCACGTTTTTTACTGGGTGTTTCTCTGCACGTGGTATTTTGCTCTCTTCGTTGGACTGGTGCTCAGTACTTAAGGGCATTTGGGTTACTTTTGACTTTATTGGAATCTGTCTGTCGATATGTCGATATGAGACTCCGGAGCTCTGCCTGCCTTTGTGTCCTGCGTGTGGAATGGGAAGCATTTCGGAGAATGCTATTCTAGAAGTTCTGGATTTCAACTTCCTACCTTAAAGCCTAAATTTGGCCTTTAGAACCTATCTACCACACTTTCCTATGTCATTGGTACCAACATGTACCAAGACAGCTGGCTCCTCCCCAACACTAAGACTTTGTCTAAGTGGCGTGTGAGGTCCACTACCTTCGCACCAGGCAGACATGTTACCAGGCAATTCTCACATCCACCAGCCATCCAACTATCTACATGCCTAATGATCAAATAACAAACTATAACAGCTGTCCTAACCCTTCCCTCGTGGGCACATTACCATGGAGAAACCTCCTTGTGCGAAAGGGTTTTACATCACTTGGAAGACAAGTCCTAGCTACAGGATCACTTCCTGCCATACCAGGGTGGTGTTCTCCTGTCACATGACCTCTCCTCCATGGCAACAAGGATGCTGCCAGACTGGAGATGGGACTTCAGTACTATATCCCTGTAGGTATCATCTATGTACCTCTCTGTCTTCCTTATGACTTCCAAGTCTGCTACTCTACCCTCCAGAGATCGGACTCATTCTCTGAGAGCAAAGAGTTCCTTGTATCTGGTGCACATGTATGACCCCTCACCAACTGGGAGAAAATCATACATGTGACACTCAATGCAAAAGACTGGAAAGCCCCATCTCGCTGCTGGACTGCTGTCTGCATCTTGTTTTAAGGTTGTGTTTAGGTATTTAAGTTGTTTACTTACTTAGGTTTGCTGGGGGTACTTATACTAATAAAACTATACCTAATGGGCCCAATTATGTCCTGAATGAAGATCCCCTCTGTGTGTCCGGTCTAAACTGGATGCACAGAGAGGATCGCGATTCTGATCCCACGGGGCATGTCTAGCCCCGTGGGATCAGAATTGTGAACAGTCCTGAGCATGCAAGCTTGGACTATGATTTAGTCTGGCCTACATGTGCAGGACTGCCTCTAGCTAACTCAGTCAAGGCTCCTCAATGGAGCCGCGGCACCATGGCATCATGTTGCCATGGCACTGCAGCTCCATTGAAGAGCCATGATGCCGGCTGCCTGAAAAAGGGGTTTATTCCCTACAGTCTGACCCCCCAATCTGGCCTCTTAAGGCCAGGATCAGGCTGTGGGGAATGTCCCCTGGCCCCCCTGCCCCATCCGTGCCCTGGCATTGAAATTAAAAATGTCCAGGGAAGTTATTCCACCTCGGAAGAATGACATTAGAATCAGCCCTGCACATCCAGGGCCAGCAACCCTGCTAATGCAGACTCCACCCCCGGGCTGCCCATCCCCCGCCTCCCATCTAACTTCCCTGCACAACCGGCGGGGAAGTTAGTCAGGGGCAGAAGCCGGCACAAATAGCAGGAATGGACGCCCCATCGGGCTTTCCCTCCCTGCTATTCATAGCACAGAATAACCCCCGATACATTTAATGGACTTTGTTCACCTCAGGATGGATTAATCCCAGGTTATTAATGTACGCCTGATGAGGATAAACAGCTGCACCTAAGAGTGAATATGGGCACCTCCTTCCCTTTAAGAGGTTTAAGCACCTATAAAGCTATTATTATCCCAGTGGTGGGTGGGAGTCGGGGAGGGAGGAAGGAAAAGAAGACATTAAAAGTTGGCTGCCACACAGTGCCCTGTCGTGTGCTTCTAAGTTAAAGTCTTACCAATTTCCTGGATGATTCACACAGCCTTTGGTTTGATAGAAGGGGCCTTTTAAATTGCCCCTTTGATCTGACACTTGCCTTTAACACCTATTTAAGGCAACTTCATAGATCTTTTGCCTCCTAATTGGAAGGGCTCTTTGTAAAGGTCACTAGAAACAAGTTTATTTTTCTTTCTACTCAGAGACTATTCTACTTGTATGCTAAGCTATATTCTGATTTGATTTAAGTAAAAAAAACTCTAGAAACAAATTTATTTCAGTAACTATTTATTTTACTTTCTAGGTTAAGCTAAATTCTGATTTGATTTAAATGAAAAGCTCTCTAAAAACAAATTTATTTCAAAGTCCATTTACTCTTATTTTATGTTCTATGCTAAGCTATACTCTGATTTGACTTAAATACAAAGCTCACTTGTGGTACTAAGACCTGACTGACTCAACAAAAACACTGAATTCCAAAATGCACAGAATTATCAGCTTTAACCCCAAGAAGTCCCTTTTACCCCAAAATTTAGAGTTTATTCCAGAAGAATATACTCACAAGTGTATATCTACTTCCAGTTGTAGCAGTCTCCTTTGGTAGTCCTTCAAAGAAAGAATTGGTGCCCTTCAGGGTAGAGAAGATGGTTTAATAAAAACTCTGATACTACATAAAGGCAGATTGAAGCTTTGGAGAACTCAGTATGGTGTCGTGATTTGTGTTTATTAAATTTTCCAAGAGTTCCATCTTTCACTTTTATAGTTATAGTTACTTTTATTTGATATACCACCTATTATGTACCATGTCTAAACAGTTAAGAATTCTATACAATCAGGTACATATTTTTCCCTCATTTCCAAAGGGCTCACAATCTACGTATTTGCACCTGAGGCAATGGAGTGTTAAATGACTTGCCCAATGCCACAAGGGGCATCTGTGGGACCAGAGATGTTTAAGAAGCATGCAATTAAAATAGAAAGATTTCCTTCCCAGTCTGTACCCCCTTTAGCAAGGGCTTACTATCTTCTACATTCTAAGAGAAAGGAACCTGAGGACATGAGCCAACAAGCTCAGCTGACAGTGGATAGCTTGGAGGTAACAGACTTCTTGGAGAGATTTGGAGATCGGTTGATAATATGTGTATTGAACCCCTATAAGGATTGATCATTGAAGATTTTTTTTAATCTAAAGATTCCCCGTTTATGAACTGTCATGTTAAGGACATATGCTAAAATTGCTAAAGCCACTCAAAGGAGAAGGAAGCCGTTTCTTCTACATAGGCTCAGAGGACGTCTCCTTTTATATTTCTCATCTAAATATTTAGCAAAGTACCAGGGTGCTAGCCATATTTTCTTTGAGCCTCAACAGTTAAGTGTTCTTCAGTATCAAACTGGCTCAGCATTCGAGTCCTATCTCAGTCTCTCATGATGAGTCTAGTTTTTCCTGTGTCATCTTTGGAGAATAGTTAGTCACTTTAGGTTGGTAAAATGCTATTTTGCCTTTCTTTTTTTGAGTATGATTTCCATTTATTTGTGAATTGGATTCAGTCTACTATTGTGGACTGGGGTATGTTTGTTTTGATGTATTTCCTTTATTTTCTCTTTTCTAGCTAGTTGTTATTGCTTGTGATCTCAATTGTTTCTTCAAGAAATATAAAATTTTAAAAAAATTCTTCTGTGCAAGAAAATGGTACTGTGAAGAAATATAAGCAAGGTAAGAGAGGCTGGGCGAAGCTGGAAGGGATTAGGAGAGAGCCTGGGATGTTTTTTTGTTTGCTTTTTGTGTGGACCAATCCAGTTTTTATCTTGCTTTGTTTTTGTTTCACTTTTTATTTTTCTTGATGCTTGTTTTTTTTCACTTTAAAGAAATGAAAAGAAGCAAATCAACACATGAATTAAAAAAAAAAAAGAAAAACTAAGGGGGTTATTTTAGAAGTTTTATTTGGGCTTTGCACATGCACATAAACATGCAAACTACATCCACGTGCAAACAGCCATTTTAGAAGGGCCCAATTGTGCACATATCTTCCCCAATGACACCCAGATTACACAGGAGCGTGTTGGTGGTGTGGTCTGTATGATTCAAAAAGATACATGTCTATCCCCCATTTCATGTAGGGAGTTCACGTTTAAGGCCAAAATTACTCTCTGGCACAAACAAGCATTTCAAAAGTGTTCATATGGGCCAAATCTCTACAGAAGAAATTAAGGGAGATATTCCCCTTAATCCCCCCAAAGTTTATTTCCTCCTCCAAATTGAAATGAGGCAAACATCAAGTCCTCTGTCATTGATTATAGGGCATGATTACTAAGCTGCATTAACCACTAACGCAGCGTTTGTGCTGTGTTAATAGTGAGGGGCCCTGTGCTAAAAATCCCACACTAGCAAGTTTTTACACTGCTTTATCATGTCAGTCAAAGTGGTTTACATTGTAACTTAAACTTGATAATGTACATTAAACAGGGAAACTGATCATTTGGATTTTTGAGGCAACAGAGGGTTAAGTGACTTGCCCCAGGCCACAAGGAATGCTGGTGGGAATCAAACCCTAGTCTCTCCCAAGCCAGTGCTCTAACCATTAGGCTCCTCCTCCTCCTAGTGTGGTGAGTGCACAAATGGGCAGAGACTGAGCACACTCATCATGATTGTTGCCACTAGCATCGGTGCACTTAATGACACCTGTGATAAGGAAGCTTATCATAGTTCAGGAAGGAGCTATAATAGAGGTGAATTGGCTCTGAACAAGCAACCTGTCTTTGCTGGTAGAAATACTAAAACAGAATGTTTTCATAAAAGACTACCAGTCCCAGAATGCACCAGGTTTCAAACAGCCTCTAGAAGAGCTGAAGTGGGGAAACGTGTGTTCAATCAGGAGAGCTATGAGGTAATCCCCAATCACTCATCTCCAAGGGCAGGGCTTGATTCAGCTGTGCTAGGGTGGAATATCCCTCTAAACAAGTTAAAAGTAAAACAGATTCTACACAGAATCAGATGGAGATGAGGAACCCAGAGCTCAAGGACAGAGAGAGCAAGAAGCAGCAGCAGCGTGGAAGGAAGAAGAGGAAAACATCTTGGATGTCTAAAGAAGGAGCTCACAGCAGCACGTGTGTTGGGAGTCATTCCAGAGGCAAGCATACTCCATTGGACTGGAGGAAGCCAGAGGAGTGGGGTTACAGAGCCAGGAATTCCCGGACGGCACCTGTGAGGGAGACGGCTGCATTTGGAAGGGGCCCTAAGACCAGTGCAAGAAGGTATGTGAAGAGAGACCCAGTGTCCAAGGATCTGGATTGGAAGGCTGGACATAAAAGCTGGATTACTTACTGGCCAGGATATCTGGAGAGGAAACCTAACAACAAAGGAAGCTCAGGTATGAACACTGATCTATGCCCTAGCTCTTCACTTGGAAGACAGCAGGGAAACAAGTATTGCCCTGAGAGTGCTCCATTAAGGAATTCCTCTGAGCCAGATCATGATATTGATTCTATGATAGTTGAAGAAGAAGGAGATATTTTAAATGATCAGAATTAATACATGGATTGCTCTCTGAATAAGCTGCTGTGGTAAAATACTTTCACAAATACAACAACCATCAAAAGGAACTTGTTCTTTTATCTACCCAGAAAAGTTTACAAGAAAGCTTTAGGGTAGGATTTGAGCCACGTAGAGAAAGTGAACCAGCAAAGGGGTTTGCAGCTGGCTAATTATTGGTAATTAAGCCATGCACAGTTGCACGTGAGCTCTGAAAGGAAACTACTGTTTGTGTGTGAAAAAAGAAGAAAGTTATCCTTGAAAAAAGAACAGTTTTTGGTTACTTTGGGGTTTTGTTTTTGCTTTTGGAGCACTGCTAAAAGGTATTAGCAGGAGCCCTCAGAAAGACCTTTTCTGTTTCCCATCAAGGTCTTTATTGTTTGATTGATTGCTTAAGAAGTTCAGTTGCTGATATCATGATTTGTTTTTCCTAAGTACAATACTGAAAGCAAGTATCCTTTTGTGTTACCAAGTAAATCTGTGTGGGAGAATTAACCCCAAGAATAAAGTATATTTTTCTTTGCTTACACTTGAGCAACACAACTCATTATTTTGTGAACGGCTGATTCTGGTATGAATGGACTACGTCCCCCACAATCCTTTGCAAGTCATAATAGTATTTTGCCTTTGCCAAGACTGTGGACATTCACGCCCAGCGCCCCCGTTTACACACCTCACCGGGTGGCATTAGGTGCACCGTGTGCCGGGTTCCTTGGCACAGTGCGTTAGAAATGTACCAATGGCAGGAGGATGAATGCACACGACCCTTGATCTTGGTGCGGGTCTCCACAATGGTTTTGCATCCTGACTGTGCACTACCAGTATGCTTATTAGTAAACATACCCCTGAGAACAGCTGCATGGCTGAGTTTGCAAACTGGCTCGGCTACAGCGTAAGTGGCGGCTAATACACGTGCGAGTTGTGTAATTTCCCACATGCAGGTTTTTGAAATGGCTTTTCCCACTGCACAGGGATACCTCTACCTTCTGCCTGACCCCATGTTAGCAGCAGCGTCCCTCTTTAGGGGCGGAGATATGCTGGTTTTAGATCACACTTACACGTGCACACCCTGTCTTCTAACAGTGGCATAGCTATATGGACACTTTCATTTCTGTGTTGCAGGAGGTACCTAAACGGCCTTTCTAAAAGGTACCTTCACATGAAGAAACATGTCCGCGCACCCTCCAAACACTTGCTCTTTTGACTTTTCACTATTCACGCTCGGGAATGAATTAATTCCATTCTCCAAGACTTTACCATTTTATCCCTGGCTCTTGGAGACTATAAAACATAATCTAAATAATCTCATCTGTTATCTCGATCTAATAAATCCTATCAGTAGGTAAATAACCAGGATGCAGGACTTTATTTAACCCATATCTAGAAAATACCCATGAAAGTTCAGAAAATGAATATTGGCAGGGTGTAACATAAATCATGGGATAAGCATACTGCACATTTTTCTAAATTATTTCTAAATATGCACACCAAAGTCCCCTTGGTTGGTTGGTTATTTTATTTCTTGTTTCCTAGATTCAAAAACTCTCAGATTGATCGGTTGCCCATTTATCCCATTGGGAGTTTTCTTTTCTCGCTCCCCTTCTTTCAGCTTTTCTCTTCTGTCTCTGTCCATCTGGCTGTCTATTTGTTGTCTTAATCTTTCTGTTCTCCCTCCTTTCCTTAACCTCGTTATACGAGTCTCATCACTTAAAAAGAGCTTGGGGATACAGAAGATATGAAATATGCTATTGTGTATTAAACCAAGTGTCCTTCTCGCTTTCTCTCAGCATTGTACAATATAGTCCGAAGCAGACTCTTCCCCCTCAGATTCCTGAATGCCCGATTATCTGCCATTAATATGCAAATTAGCATACAATATCCTACTCCCTACCACCAAACCCAGCCAAAAATTTAAAAAAAAACAGTGCGGAAAGAAACAATCTTATGCATATAACCACAAGCATTTTATTTTGTGATGACGGCCAGTCGACTCCCTCAAGCATCTGCATAATTATTAAGGCTAATGGATTTTAAGCCTCTCGTTTTCTTGTGGTGCAACTTTAATTGTAAAATGCATATTTATTTCTTTTCTGTTTTCAGCATAGATTTAAAAAGTCATGTTCCAAGATAGCAGGCACATAGGGAGGCAACAGAGAAAAATGAATTGAAAGAATTAGAGAATGGAGCAGAATGGAAAGAGGAACAATGGGGCATTGCGTACAGAATAGAAGATCTCAGTCTGACACCACATACTCTCATATTGCAGAAAACTAATCTAACTTCTATCCTTTTTTGTCCCTAACACCTGATCCTCACAGAGTCATATCATGATATTGTGTGTTGCTGACCATTCCAGTATACTTACTTAAATCTAGCCATGGCTGATGGAGCTGGTGGATCACATGATGTGGTGCAGCCTGGAAGGCACTACAGCAAAAACGTTATGCCTTTTAATTTCCTGCAGAGGTTTTGAGCCCTGGAGGCTACCCGATATCCCCTGGAGGCTTGTTGAGGTGTTTGGCAGGGCAGCTGTGGGCTGAAGGTGACCAAGGAAGCAATAGGTTTAGGTTTAGGTTTATTCATTTGATATAACCGCCTTTCTGGGGTAATCAAAGCGGTGTACAGGTAGTAAAATACATAAAAATTATAAAATACATAAAATAGATAAATTATACAAAACATAAAAACATAATACATAAAAACTTTGGCCATGGCCAGAAAGGAAAGGAAATGTACAATTTTTTAAAAGGATAGGGACTAATATGCAGCAAGTACGGGACAGGATACAACAGGTGGGTAGGTACAGCAGGAACAGATTCATACAAAAGGAGAGGGGAGATTGAATGCCAGTGAAAAGAGATGGGTTTTAAGGTTTTGTTTGAAAATTGCGAATTGTGGTTCCAGGCGGAGGGAAGGGGGGAGAGAATTCCAGTGTGCGGGTCCAGCAAAGTAGAATGCAGATAGACGTGTGAATTGAAGGTGGGCACGGGAGGGGGAGGGGAGAGCGAGACGGTTAAGATGGAAAGAACGGGGAGTGTAACGTGAGGAGTGAAAAGATAGAAGGTCAGACAGATAGGATGGGGTACCAGTGTGGTAAACTTTGTGAAGTAAAGTTAGCAATTTAAACTGGGAACGGAATGGGACCGGCAACCAATGAAGATGGAAAAGTAAGGGAGTGACATGATCTCGAAGAGCAGAAGAAGTGATAAGACGTGCAGCAGTATTTTGTATTCTTTGGAGCCGGGTCATCTGGTTTTTGGGGAGGCCAAGGAACAGTACGTTAGAGAAGTCCACCCGTGACATGACTAAGGACAGTACTAGTGTGGTCAGAGCAGAAGGGGAGAGGAAAGGACGGATTGAGCGGATTTGTCGGAGAAAAAAGAAAGAGGTTTTAGTGATATGGGAGATGTGAGAGTGAAAGGAAAGATCCGAGTCAAAGTGGACGCCTAAATACCGGAATGTAGAAACCAGTGGGACTGGGGAATTGGAGAAGGAAGGGGCTAGAGTGGGGGAGGGAGCACCATAAGTAAACCAGATAGCAAGAGTCTTTGTGAGGTTAAGATGGAGACAATTGGTAGTGAGCCAGTCAGCAACAGAGGAAAGGCAGGAATTCAGAGGAGTGAGATCGGGGCAGGAGGAAGAGGTGTGGTGGAGTAAGAGAATATCATCCGCGAAGAAAAAAGCTGAGATACCTGACTGCTGGATAAGGAGTGCAAGGGGAGCGAGAAAAAAGTTAAAAAGAAGGGGGGCAAGAACGGAACCCTGCGGGACCCCACAAAGAGTGTGCTGTGGATCAGAAGGGGGGAGAGCAGATGAAGAAGAAAGGACCGTGCAGGAGCGAGAAGAAAGAAAAGAATGGAACCAGTGATAAACAGTGCTACAAAGTCCAGCTTCAGTGGAGTGGAGGAGTAGCCTAGTGGTTGGGGCAAGGTACTTCAGGCCGGAAGGTTGGTGGTTCAAATCCCACTAGAGGACAGCAACCTTGGGCCGGAAGGACTGGGGTTTCTAGTCCCACAGGTGCTCCTTGTGGTCTTTGGCAAGCCACTTAACCCTCCATAGCCCATGTTCCCTGTAAAATAGTTATCTCCAAGTTATAATACCCTGTTCAATGTAATTTCAGTTTGTTCAATGTAAACCGCACTGATGCAGAATAGCGCGGTATATAAGAGAATGTATGTAAATGTAAATGTAAAAATGAAGTCGGTGAAGAAGGGAGTGATCAACTAAATCAAACGCTGCTGAAAGGTCCAGAGCAACCGCCACCGATATATCACCTCGATCGTGAGCTACAAGAAGCGCATTAGTGAAAGCCAGAAGAACAGTGTCAACACTATGCCCAGAACGGAAACCTGATTGACGGGGGTGAAGGAAATTAATAGAATCAAGGTGATGGGAAAGTTGTGCAAAGACAAATTTCTCCAAGAGCTTAGACAAAAAGGGGAGGTTAGAAACAGGTCGATAGTTGGACGGAAGAGAGGGATCAAGAGAGGGATTCTTCAAGATGGGACGGACTAGTGCATGCTTCCAGGGAGAAGGAAAAATCCCGGTGGAAAGACTAGAATTGAAAATAGTGAGGATATAGGGGAGAACACCCAGGGAAGGGGTAAGAAGCCAAGAAGAGGGAATAGGATCAGATGAGCAAGAGGTCTTTCGGGATGAGGAGATGAGATGATGGAGTTCGGGTGCAGTGATGGATGAGAAGGTAGCCCAGAAATGAGAAAGCTGAGAAACAGGCAGAGGCGAAGGAAGAGAAGGGGGGGAGGAGATAGGAGCAGGACATGAGGGAAGGGAATCCCTCAAGGAAACAACCTTCGAGGTAAAGAAGGAAGCCAGTTGTGATGGGGAGGGGGAAGACTGGATAGTAGTGGTTGATGAAGGGGTGTGTAGGGAAGTGAGAGAGCGAAGGGTGGAATACAGGTGCCGGGTTTGATTGGGTGCCTGGGAAATGGCATTAGAGAAGAAGTCACGCCGAGAGACCGGCCATGCAGCAGTAAGGGTATGATGGCTGATGCGATGGGATTGTGCCTGGCTTCACTGCAATCAGAGGCGCTATTGGAGGAGAGAGCAACAACGGTGGTGGAGGCACAGAGCAACAAGTTTGATCCTGTTTATGAGAAACGTTATAGTGTGATTTCTGTGCTGGAGCAGTTTCGGTGATGGTAGCAGAGGAGCTGCTGGGGCAGACTGAGGATGCAGTGCAGGTGGAACTAGCGGCCTTAAGGGGAGATTGTGGTTCAGCAGGCTGGTAAGATTGACCATCTAGAGAACCACTCAAGGAGGAGCAATCTCCAGCTGCTGGGAGTGCCTGAATCTGTAGTGGATGCTGAGCTATGGGGTTATCAGGAAGCCTGGTTCCCCCTGCATTTGAATTTACCACAGGCCCTGGGCCCGATTGTGCTCGAGCAAGCACTTCGGTTGGGACCACAGCTGGAGGCCCAGGGCATGCGCGGGTGGTGATAGTCAAGTTTCTCAACTATGTCCAGAAGGAAATTGTGCTACGAGCAGCTAGGCAGCAGCAGCAGGAATTGCAGGAGCAGCATAAAATAACGATTTTCCCAGATTACTTGACTGCTCTGACTGCTAAGCGCTGGGAGTTCTCGTCTGTGTTCGCAGCTGCATGACAGCGGAGTGCATTTCGTCCTGCTCTGTCCTGCACGCCTGCAAATTCATCAGAATGGAATCACATGAGATTTTGACAGTTTGCAGGGTACACAGTCCTTTTTGGACAAAGAACTAGTCAGATCACCAATCCAGAGTGATCTAGGATGCTGTCTGGGCATGGAGCCAGGCTTTGGTTTTCTCCCCTGCTCTAGGGAGCACAGACAGTAAAGTGGCACTGGATAAGGGGGTGCGGGAGTTTTCTGAGCAGAATCCTCTGATGGAACCTTGAAATCACAGGGGAATAGGCCTACTGAATCTGAGGATAGTTCAAATCTGTTTTATTAACAAAAGCAACAACACTCCCAGCATGTGGGAACTCTTACACATCACCAGGTGTGTACAAACAATACAAATTCCAACATATGTATTTTACACTTTATGCCCCTCAATCCCTCCCCTCCTTCCTGCACCCCACCAACCCCCTACCCCCAGCCCTCATCCCCATCAGATATAATAACATAGAAAAATATAACGGCAGCCACCCTTTCTATATGACAAGAGGCAAAATAGCAAGGACACTCCACCACAAAGACCCATGCTGTAGGTGCACCATCCACCTCCTCACCCCCTATCCTACCTCCCCTTCCTAGGATCTTATCCCCCCTTCAGAAAACTATACCAATCAACCCCAAGCAAAAAGCTCAGGCAACCTACAGGCGAACAACACCCCTAAGCTGTCCAGCCACACATATCACAATACTCAACAGGATCGGTCCCATCCCTTATCCACCCCCATGTGCCCCCCCACCCCGAGCCCTGTGAGATGTCTGCCCAACCCCACCTTTTACCCTTAAGGATATCCCTGAACTATTCACAAATAGTTCATCACCAAACTACGGCCTCGTGGAGAGCGGGTTGAATATAGTCCTCCCAAAAAGCTGAAAACTTCGGGAACTGATCTTTGACTCCTCGGCCCCACACTCCATCTAGTTGCATGTGCTGGTGCAGCGCATTCCGCCAGTGCCAGAAACTAGGCACATCATTTCCTACCTTGGCATGCAAAATGGTCACTTGGCCACTAGCCAGGCCAACTGAAGTCATTGGCGTCGTCTGTGCCCAGTCACCATCACAGCATTAAGACAGTGAAACAGAGCTGCCTGAGGTGTTCAAGTCCAATGGCATTGTAACAGTCTCTCAACATACCCGTGTACCTCTGCCTAGTAACTCTGAACCCGAGGACAAACCCAAAACATATGACCCAGTGATGCTGCTATCATGCCACATTTCAGACAATGATCCCCCTCTAAATACCCTATCTGGTGCAGATGGACCAGAGGCAAATACGCTCTACGAATGAGTTTGTACTGCATATAAGCATCTATCTCGTTTGTTTAGGAATTTTTGCTGTGACTTTTAACAAGTCATCTTCTACTAGGTAAAGCCCCAAGTCCATGTTCCACTTTTTTACCAGCTTTAAGCATGCTAAGCGTAGGTGATCACCAGAAATGAGTTATAAACTTATGATACCATCACTTTCCCCAGAGTCCTCGGACAAAAAGAAGTCCTCTAGATCAGTGCAAAAGTCACTCGTTAAATTCTCCTGAGAGCACTTCCCTATATAGCTATGCAACTGATAATAAGAAAAAAGATCCCTAGAATCAAAAACATATTGAGCCTGAAGCTCCTCAAGGCAGAGCAGCAAACCATCCTCGGTCATCACCTGATCCAACTGCTGGAAACCCTTGCTGCGCCAGCCATGAAAATGAGCTGCCCTCAAACCTGGTAGAAAGTCAACATTGCCCTGATTTGGCAAATACACAGACTGTTCAAGAGAATGGTTCAATTTGACATAAATCCACCACCAGATGCGACATGTCGAATGAATCAAGATGGAACGATGCACCAGAGCTGAGAGTTGCCCAGTCTTGGCATGTAAAACAAATTTAAGGGACAGAGGGGCAACTGAGATGAGGGTAATCTTCCGTGTCAAACAACCAGTCCTTCAAGTGGTGTAGTAAACAAGTCAACTTATAGGCCTCAAATCAGGGAGACTCATCCTCTCTTATCCCAAACACCTTTAAACAACTGGATTGCTATCTGCACCCTCTTCCTCCACCAGAGAAATCCTGCTGACTTAGATCGGGAACCAGCAACCAAAGTGGCAACAGCTGCAAGACATACAACTAGGGAAAAAGGACCATCTTAAACAGAGCAATCCTCCCACCCAAAGACACGGGCAAATCTTGCCACTTCATCGCTGATGTGCCCCAAAGCCGGGGAGTGATAGTACAACTATCATAGAGTTGTCAGGTCGATGGGCAGCACCACCCTCAAGTAGCAGAACAAGCCCTGCACCCAGCAGAAGGGGAAGTCCCCCTCCAAATAAGATGAAAAGAAAGCTGTGTAAGAAAAGCCTCAGACTTATCTAGATTGAACTTTTAACCAGAAAGCTCACTAAATTCCTGAAACCCCCTGCAGCAGCACCCGCAATGAGGCGTCAGGATCAATGAAGTGCACCAGAAGATTGTCCGCAAAAGCAGAAAGCTTGAATGTAAAAGTCCCCATATGCATTCCACGAATAGCTCCATTCACTGTGATTCTATGCAAGAGGGGCTCCAATGTAAGCCAAAACAGAAGGGGAGAAAGGAAAACTTCCCATACAGGAGTCACTCAGGAGAAGCCTAGCGCTAGGAGAATAATACAGGAGCTATAGAGCCTGAACAAAAAGGCCTGAAAAATCATATTTCTCAAAAAACAAACATAGACTGCCAATCCACTCTATAAAACCCTTTTTCTGCATCAAAATTGATAGGCATTGAAGGTGTTTCTGTATGGAGGCAGTAAGCCAGGGACACAAAGATCTGCCAGATATTTACCACTGCCTGCCTACTCTTGATAAAACCCAGCTGCAGGGCTCCCACCAATGATGGCAAAATAGGAGCCAAATGTTCTGCCAAAATCTTACAGAGGATCTTCTGGTCCACGTTAACCAGGGAGATTAGGCGATAAGACTTCGGCTGTAGAGGGTCTCTCCCAGGCTTAGGAATCACTGTAATAAGAGCCTAATTCATGTTAGGTGAAAAAGATATCCTCTCCAGCAACTGCATGTACATTTCAGACATGGGAACACTGACATTGTCATGTAACAGCTTAAAAAATTCAGCACTGAAACCGTCTGGACCTGGCACCTTGGCTGCATGCAGACCCCCATTGACCATTTGCACCTCTCAGGCAGTAACCGGTGCATTCAAAAGAGCCAGCTGATCCTATGACAGCACTAGTAGAGCATAACTACTCAAATAGGCCAGCACTTTATCTTTTTCCCCCAGTTCTGCCACGTAAAGGTCTTGGTAGAAGAATTTTAAAAACTCCTCTGGTTGACACAAATCTGCCAATCCTTAATTCACACCGCGGCCATGTGACAAGCACTCTTCACACACTTAATGAGAGACAAAAGCAGTCTACCAGCATGATTGCCAAACCGATAGAACACATGCTGATAGTAAAGCCCAGAATGTTTGGCCCTGACAAGAAGGAGAATGTTAAATTCACTTTGCAGAGCCAAATAGGCAGTCTGGGCCTCTTCAGTGTCCAATGAAGCAATCGCCTCCCTAAGATGATTACCCAGCTCCACCACACGCAAATTGATCTCCTGCCATTTCCTTCCCACATATCCAATGATGGTCTCACACAGAAAGGCCTTGACTGTCTCCCAAAACAAAACTGGATCTGACTTATACTCCCCGTTAGTCACTTCATACACTTCCCACTGACCCCGGAGGAATTTCCGAAAACCCTCTTCTTTATATAAACAATAGGAAAGCACCAAAGACGATGCTGGAGCAGGATTCCATTCAAAGATGTATCTAACAATACCATGGCATGATCAGAAATTTGAATATTTCCAATCTCCACATCCTAGACCATCCCCGACAAATCACTCGACAACAAGAAATAGTCAAGATAAGACCATGAGTTGTGCGCCTTATAAAGGTGTATATAATCACAGTCCAGAGGGTACAAAACCCCCCAGACATCCAGCAAATCACAACCCTCACACAGACTCAGCAGTCTCCGCCCCTGCTTCACATTGCCCCCCACTAGGCCAGAAGCTTTCCACAGTTGCATCCAAGAAGTAATTATAATTGCCACCCATAATGACTTTGTAGTCTCCCGCTGAGGAATGCACCGCACAAGCACATAAAAGTTTTTTTCAAAAGTTAAGATAGGTGTGCCATAAAGACACCCTGCAACAAAAACATATCTGCTCCGGGGGTCACAGTACATCTTAGCCAACTGAAAACCAAACGTCTTCCACACTAGAATCACCACTCAAACTTTCTTCTCCTCAGAGGGCAGTCCATAAACTTCCCCCACCCACCATCTTTTCAATTTTGCATGTTCAAGAATCCACATGTGCTTTTCCTGGAGAAGCGCAATATCTGCATGGTTGTCATGTAAGGCCTTCAATACTTGTGACGTTTAATTGGGCTGCCGATACCGCAAACATTCCATGAAACTAAATGAATACTCCACTCCATCAAGTTATCCCCTTTCTAGGACTCCTTGAACCATTGTCCCTCACCCATGCAGCAGAGGGATTCCCTCAGCCTAGCATCCCTCCACTCTGAACTGAAGCAGACAACCATAAGACTCTTCCTGAGACCCCCTCCCCCACACCCAACAGAACCACTCCCCCACAGACTAAACCTCATAGTCCCTAGAAATACCCAACCCAAGAACACTCCACCAAGATCCCCGGACAATAGGTCCCCCCACCCCACCTATCTCCCCCATATCTCCCATTGCTGAACTCCGACAGACTAGTCACATATAATGTCCAGGCCCTCCCTGCAACCCCACTGCACCCTTCTTCCATCACTCAAGATCCCCATCAGAATTCCCCTACATTCATCCAGCTATACAGCCACTTATACCCTCCAATCAGCCCCTGACCTACATTACTCTCACTACACGCATTCTCCAGCACCAAGCACCTCCCACAGTTGCCCCTTATGAACCCCTCCAATCCCCAATCAACCGACCCATTAATTTCTCCTCCTTTAAAACTCCATCCTCCCTATAGTCTTCATCCACCCAGATATTTCAAAACCAACACACACACATACATGGATCTCGT
Organism: Ichthyophis bannanicus; assembly: GCA_033557465.1. Classification (NCBI taxonomy): domain Eukaryota; kingdom Metazoa; phylum Chordata; class Amphibia; order Gymnophiona; family Ichthyophiidae; genus Ichthyophis; species Ichthyophis bannanicus. The sequence goes on from CM066043.1 coordinate 86,792,353, forward strand.
TCAACTGTCCGCCAAGGACACCTACACATCTCCACTGAAACAAGTCAAAAAATATAAAGAAAAGATAAATAGAGGTGCAATAACAAATACAGCAACAAGAACTGTCAACCACATGGGAAGTCCAAGGTTTCGACTCAGGACCCAAGCCATCCAGGGTCACACCATAATCCTCCAAGTAGTGCGCTCTTCAGGGGCTTGGTAAATCTGTTATTAACAGCCTCCAGGAAAGTTCAATACAACCAATTAGGCAGTGTACAAAAGTTGCAAAGCCTATCCCAATATATTACTGGGTCTAAGCAGGCACAAAGAGGACCCAACTGCCAAGGGTATTCAACTGCAAAGGGAAATGCCCTCCATAACGATGTTGCAACCAGCCTGCATCCCAAGAGTAAACAAGCCTGCTACGGGGCACCCTGGACAGCAAGGTGAATCCAGGCAAACCAGCACTAGGATGTTTCCATCACTCAGCAGAAGAAAATTGGGGTGATCGAACAGCAGCCAAAGAGAGAAATAATATTGCCACAAGCAGCGGGCTCCACTGAGCCTCAGCAGAGCACCTCTGACCAAAGATGAAAGCCCTCCATAGATGATCAGGTGATATCCGCCCGTAGTGAATCTCCCAGCCACAGTTCTTCACAAAATTTGTTAGCAGAGTCTGGCGAGTCAGAGAGATGCATGACCCTGTTGTGGTACAGCCTCAACTTAACTGAGTACTGCAGAATGAAACGAATATGCCACTCGAACAGCCATAAGCACACTGGGGAAAAGGACTTGAGTCACTGTAGGTACTGCGAGAAGTAATCTTGGAATATTAAAATGCATTGGCCTTCATGTTGTACCATGCAAACCCTCCAAAGACCACCTCCTCGTGGGTGAAATTGAAGAAACGAGTGATCACTACAAGTGGTTGTCCACCAGACTGCCTATGGGGACCCAGGTGGTGCATGCACTCAAATTGAAAAGGGCACAATGACTGCTCCAGCTTCAGGGTTACTGGCAACCAGGTCTCCAAAAAGCTATGCAGTTCTTGATCCATGACACTTTTGGGTACCCCAGTGAAGTGCAGGTTATTGCGAAGAGAGCGATTTTCTAAATAATCTAGTTTCTTGGCCTGCTGAGTTATGGTCTGTCTCCTGCAGCTTCTACAGCTCACTAGTCCATTGAAAAGCACCATCTTCCATATCCCCAACATGCTGTTCCAGTCCAGCAACTCAGCCTTGCAGACTTCGACAGACACAGTAAGTTCAGACACCTCTGCATAAAGTCACTCAAATTTAGACTCCAATGCTATCACTACTGTGGCTGAGACCTCATCCACCAGAGCACCCGGGTCAGGAGTAGGACCATCCCCAGGTTCTGTCTCTGCCATCTTGGCATCAGAGGGCCGAGACATCTCTCTGTCTTTTCGTGGGAGGTTTGCCACCATATTCCCCGACAGAAGGGATCAGGCAAAAGCTGATGTGAAGGTAAGCACGGATCGACTCAGTGGGAGTATTAACTAGCCCGGTTCATCTCAAAATTTGTCAAGGTTGCAGAGAGGACCCAGGAGCACCCAGAATCTGCTACAGTACTTACCATGCTCACAACATCATGTGACCCTCAGATCTAAGGGTATATAAAATGGTGTGTGCCTTGAGACACATCAGTGACTGGATAATCCAACGGGGTTGCTTCACGGCAGTGGATTTTGAGGATGCTTTCATCACCCCTTTCCGGTTACCGTATGTGCTTCATGCCTCTATGGGGTTGCTGTTGCCTTATTTACATGCAAGCTGGTTGGTTTGCCCCTTTAGGGTGGCATGGAGAAAGTTGTGTAAACACTACCAACACAAGCCAGGCATCTCAGGCCTCCTCCCACTGTGTGACAATGGTGCTTTTGCATTGAGGCTGAGATCAGAGGTGTTTTGCCAATGGGAGCAACAGGGAGTACAGAGCGTGGCCCAGTTGCTGGACAGAGAAGGGAACCTCTACTCCTTCCAGCAACTGTGCACTCAATTTGACTTGGAGGTGTGGCATTTTTATGCCTACCTCCAAATTCGACATTACCTTCAGTCATTGTCTAAGGAATAATTGGGGGTGAAATTTGCAGAACAGATAGAACAGTTTTTTGAAATGGAAAATTTTACGAAACAAATGATGATCTGGGAGCCACTGCCAGAGCAGCTGGTTCAGTGTGTGGCTCGAATCCTGGATTTGGTAGCTTCAATGCAATTCCAAGAGCTGCAGTACAAGGTGGTGCTCCACGCTTACATCTCTGAAATCCATGCGCACAAAGCGGGGTATGAAGATGAGGTCCTTTCTTCTTGATGTCGAATGGGGGTGGGCCACTTGGTCCACCAGCTATGGTCATGCTCCAGGATATGAGAATTTTGGGGAAGGATACATTGGTATTTGGCAGGAACAGAAGGTGCTGGAAGTTATTTTGGATTACCCCTGGGCTATTAAAGTAGAGTGGAGGAGTAGTCTAATGGTTAAGAACACTGGCTTGGGAACCCAGAGATCAGGGTTTGATTCCCACTAGCACTCCTTGTGGCCTTTGGCAAGTCACTTAACCCTCCATTGCCTCAGAAAAATCCAAGTTATCAATGTCCCTGTTTAATATACATTACATATAAAATTGGTTTATATAAAACCTGTTAAATAAATAAAATAATAAAGTGAGAGGGTGAAAGCAGTATTTGCTATATCATAAAGCATGCTTGGTAGGGAAACAACCAATTTTACAAGCCTGGCAAGCAGAGGACTCACCTAGTTTTTGACTGTAGCGCAACTTGTTCCATGATTTGATGACAATAGAACACATGATGGCCAAGACTTCCTCCAGGTGGAATGCCCAATTTTTGGAAACACGGGGGGACTATGGGGTCATTTTGGAAGCCCTATTCATTCTTTGGACATCTGAAAACAGGCATAGAGATGTTTCCAGAGCCACTGTAGAAGCTCAGTCTGTGGACATCCAAGTCTGACTGGGGGCATGGTGGAGGCAAGACTGGGGCATTCCCAGGAACCTCAATGTCACTGTGTGGTCTCAGAAATGTCCTAAACATCCAGTTTCCCGGTCTAAGTTTAGACCTGATTGAGGCATGAAGAGGCATCTGAAAGGTGCATTTTGACTGAAAAACATCCAGAAGGTGTAGAGAAGAAAGCGCTCCATCATCCCCAGTACTCAATGATAGCAGCAGTAAGATTTGAACCCAGGCTTTCCCGTTCATAGCCCCCTACTGTCTAACCATTAGGCTAGTCTTAGAGGCCCAGATTCTGAAATGCTATTCTGGGAATGTCTATGTAGATACTCCCGCAGACATCAATATGGGGCACGTCCACATTTTTTAAATCATGTCTGCACCTGGACGTGCCTGGTTTTTTTTTTTTTAGACATTCTGGCTTAGACATCCCAGATTGCACTTGGACGTCCCATCTGAAATTCCCCTCTATGTGTCCATATTACTGTCCTGGGAGCCAAATGAGATGCTGTTGTGTGAGAGGTTGACACCAGGAGATACGGAAAGTAGATGGATGAGTACGGTCAGGGCTGTACCAAGCTAGAAATGCACCCTGTGTGACTAACTAATCTGCTACCCCCTTCTACCTAGACATGTTCAGTAACTCACTCTTTTTGGGCTTCCTGCAAGCCCAGTGATGATATCAGCGCCCCTTCATTGCTTGCACCCTGTGCGGCCACACCGCTCGCACAACCCTTGGTGCAGCCCTAACTGAGGGAGTTGGTATTGGGGATCTGGCTATATGCTCAAAGAGAGAGGGGGAACCCTAAGGAACCAAGGTGTTCCTCCTCTAGGCTGATAATCCATAAGAGGGAGAGGGAGGTTTTGAAGGAGGGGGTTGGAGGAGGGCCTTGGATGGTGGGGGAGAGTTCAGGTGGGCCGAAGACTGGGTGGTTCAGTGCCCAGGGGTGGGTGGGTGACTGAGGTGGGAATGGTTGAGTATGGAGGAAAATGACAATTGCTAGCTTGGGAAACAGGGGACGGGAGGGTTATAAGGAATATTTAAAAACAAAATATGGAAGTGTATTGTTAATTCTCTTGGTGCACTGTATCTCTTTTTGAAGTTGGATGGATATCGTTGTTCTAAGTGGTACTTCTCTGGAGATGCATTGCATTGTTAATAAAGAGATTTCAACCTAAATCTAGCCATGGCCCCTACGGCTAGGCCACTCTCTCTGTGCTGCTACAGTCATATCTTTGGTCTCCTCTAAATTTGCTGCTTTCTAAGTTTCTGTTAGGGATGCAAACAGGCAAGAACGATTCAATTGGTTTTCAGTTTTTTAAATAATATTTTCCAGATTTTCAGGTGGCATTTCTCGGTTAGTTGCACACATTCATTTTAATAAGGACTTGATTGAATGCACGCTTACTGAGGAATTAAGGCATGCTAAATCAAATAGCGCATGGCAAATCAATTTAGCAAGCACTACATTTTTTGAAAGAGTATTAATGAACCAAATGTGCACTAACGAGTGCACACACTAAGCTCTGCTGCATCCCTCTCTTGACCTTTGTGTGATGTCCGTGCTCCTGGTATCACCTTTTCGGCCAACTGCAGTGCAGTTGTGTCTTCAGCTTCCTTTGATTCTGAGCCTCCTCTGAGATCCCTCTTCTGAACCATGATGCTGCCGTCACTCTTTAGCTTCCTATAGCTGTTGCTTCTGTGATGCTACAGTCATACCTTAACCACCTCTGGCTCTAGTTCTGTCTCTTCCTTCGGTGCTGCTGAAGTCTTGTCTTCATTCTCCTCTGCTTGCATCAAATACGGGAGCATTTTCTATCAATGGAGTGCACATTGTCAACTCTGACTAATTTCTCTGAATGTTCTGGCTGTGCATAGGAGGCCTATGGAACTTCCATCATCACTGTAAGAAAAACAAAATGCACCTATGAAATGAAAGACAAAACGAAATGAAGAAATGTTCAGCGCACACCTCTAGTACTTTCAATTTGAAAATGATCCCAGGAAAAAGGATCTGCAGACCTATACATTGCTAACCTGTGCAGATATATTTTCTGAGTGAAAATACTTGCACATTTTTCAGGTTTTTTTTAAATATACTGTCGCCGCGCCTCCCGCCCGGGTTGATAGCCGGTAAGCAGGAGGGCATCGCCTTATTGCCCTCTTTGAATAATGTCCACAAATATGGCCGCCAGCTAGGATTGCTGGGAAATGTAGTTCAGTTATTCCTCAGAGCAAATAGTGTGACCACACGGTATTAGGCAAAAACAGAGAATATTTTTATTTCTGGGATTTCCCCCTCGCATCAAATTCAATAGCACTGAACATAAATTGGATACATCTCCAAAACAAAGAATAAAGTCCAACAGGTTGTATTCACAGAGTTGGGCACTTTTAACAGCAGTTAACTTTGGTTCTACAAACTGGCTTACAAAGGTCAGGCTGTTAACTTTTTCAAGGTAACAACTTTCCTATGAAGATTGTTTCTCTCACATCTTCTTACACAAGGAGGCTCACAGCTTCTAAAATGCCCAGCAAGTTTTACTTCTCTTCAGAGCATTGTGGGAACAAACACACTGGCTTAAAACTTCTGGTGAGTTTTTCTTGCTGTGTCTTTCAGCTTTGTACAAACAAGCTTTGCACTACTTTAAACATTCATTCTCTTACATGTGCTTAGGCTCAGCACATCTCAAACTCATTAGCCCTGCAATATGAGCACTGCATCTCCTCAGGCTCACTTTCATATGGTTCATGGCAGCTTTCTATCTCCATCTCTTCAATGGATTCATTGCAACTGTTTTCAGGTGGAACAGTGTCATAGAGCTTATTATTCTGCTTCTGTAACAACTCATTCAGCTTTGATAATAAGAGTTTCTTTTGCTCTATCTCAGCAGAGTTTAAACACAAAGTTTCTTTCTCTCTAATAAACTTCTCCACTTCTGAGTCACGGCGGCTGTTAGCAAACTTCCTATCTCTCACAAAGGTTTGCTTTGAAGCATTTTGGCTACGACAGCTTTTAGCACTTTTCTTTAGTTCTCTGACTATCTCTTCCAAGGGACTTTGGCTAGGGAACACAGAAAAGCTATTTTCTCTACCTTTGTAGCTTAGCTGGCTAGCTGAGTTGCTTCCCCCACTGGGAACTGACTCTTCCAGCTTTCTTTCACGCAGGGACTTTGAAACACGCACTTGCCTTGACTCTGGGCTTCTCAGCTGTTCCAATCCTTCCTGCTCTGTGCCATGCTGCTTTCTCCTTTCATTCAACTGCCTCTCTCCTGGCAGTTTCCCATTTAGCTGTATCTGCCTCTGATCTGTTCCTCTCAGATCCAACTGCTCGTCTCTGCTCCTTGTTCCAGCTGCTCTTGTTCTCCTCGTTCCCGCTCCTCTTCTATCTGACTGCTCAAACACTGCAGTTTTAAACTGATCCTTCTTAGGGACCACACCCTTCTCCCAGCCCACGTGGGAGCTGTTAGGACTCAACCTAGCTCTGACGTGCTGAAGTGGGCGGGGCTTGGTACTGGCTGCACTCTGACTCAGAGGTTTGTGGTTGCTAGGGAAACCCTGTTTGCTACTATTTTTAAAGGGACAGGATTCACTTTCTTTCCACTCCATCTCCCCTGAACAGCCTTCGTCATCACAATACATATAATTCCAAATCCTGCTTATGTTTGTTAAAAATCGGATTAACCACTCCAGACCCTAAAGGCAGCTAAGCAGAGTGCAAAAACTGTAACTTTTTTCTTTGAGTGTCAAGACGAGGTGCAATAATGAGCCAACACATGCAAACATATCTTGTGCCAGAGCCAGAAGGCTAAGAGGGGTAGCTACTAATGTGCTTTAAGGGAATAACGCACAATTTTGGCCAAATAATGCACATTAAATGGCAAAATAAGTGCTATTTGCCCTTAACACATCAGTTTACCACAAGAAGTAGCCTAGTGGTTAGGGCAGCAGCCTGAGACCAGTAAGACTAGGGTTCAAAACCCACTGCATGCCTTGGGCAAGTTACTTAACCCTTTGCTGCCTCAGGTACAAATTTAGATTGTAAGTCTTCCAGGAACAGGCAAATACCTACAGTACCTGAAAGTAACTCACCTTGACTACTGGAAAGGTGTAAGCTAAATATAGTAAAATAGTATATGACGACAGATAAAGACCAGTATGGTCCATCTAGTCTGCCCAGCAAGGTGGCAAGGGTAGGTGCATCTGCCGCTCCGTGCAGGTCACTCCTCCCCATGCCTTTGTTACCCACCACTCCGTGTAGGTTACCCCTATTTGTTCCGATATAAGAGATAGTTATTCTTATTTTGATTTTTTCTTGTTGCTATAAAGGGATCCACTGTGTTTTTCCAATGCCATTTTGAATTCTGTCACTGTATTTGCCCCCACCACTTCCATCTGGAGGGCATTCCAAGCATCAGAAAAGGAGCATGCGGGTATTGAATTGGAGGTCTGCTGTATCTATAGACAGCACTTTAACCATAATGCTAAACCCACACATAATAAAGAAACATGAGCTTAATAATAATAAGATGAAAAGCACTTCAGTATTATGCAAACTGAATAACATAGCTTGTACTTAACCTTGCAAGTTGCATTGTTTGTGGAAAGATAATGCCAGTTTTGAGGCTGAGGCTTCCAGGGAGCCTCTTAAAGGGGCCATCAACAGGAAAAACATTAATCTTACTTCTGATCCTTCCCCCAGCATCTTTCTTTCCTGACTCCCTCCACCTAGCATCCATCTTCTCTCTGACCCCCTTCAGTATTTCATTTCATTTATTAAAATTTGATATACTCCTTTTAGAATAAACGTCAAAGCAGTTTACAATACAAAAAAAAAGTAAAAATCAACACAGAATGGAAAAGGAACACCATTAAAAACAGAAAAATAAAATAGAACAAACAGACAAGGGACGTGAGAGGGAGGGTGGATTAGGCAGGAGAAACACAAGAGTTAGGGCGATAGGAGCAACCGGGAAAGAGAGGATAGGGCAGTCAGGGGGGAAAGGTCATAGGATATGTGCAGCAGGTGAGCTTTAAGTTGTGCTTTAAATCTAGGGAAGGGGAGTTCTCAATGCAGGTCTGGGGGAAGACTGTTCCAGAGAAAGAGGCCAAGAAAGAAGAAAGCAGAATGAAGGGTGGATTCAAGGTGGGCTTGTGTAGGGGATGAGAGGCAAAGCCAGTTAATATGAATGGAACAAAGGTCACAGTGTGGAGTATGAAGGATAATGAGGGTAGAAAGATATTGCGGATTGCCAGAGTGAAGAACTTTGTGTACTGTGGTGAGTATCTTGAATTATATTCAGCAATGAATGGTGAGCCAATGTAAATGAATGAGTAATGGGGTAATGTGGTCTGAGTGGGAAGCAAAAAAAGGCAGTTTGGCAGCAGTATTTTGAATGAGTTGAAGACGCTTGAGCTCGTATTGGGGAAGACCTGCAAAGACAGAGTTACAATAGTCCAGACAAGAAAGAACGAGAGAAATCTGCAAAGTAACCAAAGCAAAAGTATGGAGGATAAAGTGGAAAGCTATAATGTGCCTTAAGGAAAAGAAAGAACAGTGAATAATTGAACCAATATGTTGGTGAAAACATAAAGATGAATCTAGAATAACCCCAAGATAGTGAAAAGAAGGTGTAAGTGTGATATTAAGAAAGGGGGAAGCAGAAGGGGGGTAAGTGGACCAGAAAGTCAAGTAGCCATAGTTTTAGTGGGGTTGAGCTTAAGGTGATGAGAAGCTAGCCAAGAGGCAATGTGCTCAAGACAAATGTTCAAGGGAGAGAGATCAGGAAAAGATTGATCAGTGTGAAGGAGCAGCAGAATATCATCAGCGTAGTAATAGGTAGAAATACCAAGCTGTTGAACCAAGAGTGAAAGGGGTGACAGGACAATATTGAAGAGGGGACAGAACAGTACTTTGAGGCACATCGCATGTGAGGGGATAGGGAGCAGAGGAAATATCACCCATGGTGCCCCTGAAAGAGCAGTAAGATGGAAAGGAACCGAACCAGCAAAAAACAGTGCCATGAAGGCCAATTATCATACAGATGGGAGAGAAGCAGGTCATGATTAATGAGATCAAAGATGGAAGAGACGTCCAGAGAAACAGTGATAGTAACAGTCCTATGATCCAAAGAGTGGTGAACTTCATTAAGTAGAGACAGGAGAATAGTGTCTGTGCTATGACCAGAGTGGAAACCGGATTGTTGAGGATGGAGTGAATTAGTGGTTTCAAGATAGGTAGATAGTTGGGAGAAGACAGGTTTTTCAAGGCATTTAGAAAGAAATGGTAAAATTTGAGACAGATCTGTAGTGAGATGGAGCCGATATATCTAATGATGGGTTTTTCAGTAGGGGGTGAACTTTGGCCATCTTCCAAGCGAATGGAAACGTACCAGTGGTGAAGCTATTGTTAATGATGGAGAGGGCATTCGGGAAAAGGGCCAGAGAACTTTCGGAAATCCATACAGAGAGAAAAGGATCCAGAGCACAGGTGGTCTTGTGAGTGAAAGAAGCAAGCTTTGATAAAGCAATTGGGGAGACAGTATTAAAGGTGTCCCAAGTATGGGTTAAAGTAACAGTGGGGGAGGCAGGAGGGGAAGTGATGCTAGGCTAGTGATAGGGTGGGTAAGAAGGAATTCCTTCTGCAGATGAACAGTTTTATCATAGAAGAATATAGCTAGCTGTGTAGGAGAAGGTTACTCAGAAGTATTTGCAGGGCACTGTGAAGATTGGGACAGTTTGGCAAGAATTGAATGGAATTGCTTTGGTTGGGAGGATGCATTGGGGTTAGTTTCTCCAAATGGGTGAGTTTTGCGCATACCATGACAGTAATGAACTTCACTTCTAAGCCAGGGTATGTGAGTATGATATCAGTCTCTCAAATTTACTGCTATTGCTCAGCATAGTACTTACATCATGCCAAAGAGATCCTCCCTCTGCAGGTCGTAGGATCTTGCATGTATGGGTAATTTATCATAGTGTGCTTGTAAATTCCTTTTAATTAGGCCTGTGGCATCCCAACACGATGGGAAATAACTCAGTATTTTTCTGCCACATTTTCTTGGTCTCTGACAGCATTTCTTGATACTTTAACATTTTCTCCCTCTCATTGCAATTCACAGAGTAGGCACTTAGAACTGACACCTCTATAATCAATGCTGTTCTGGTGTTTTTCTCCTTTACCACTATATCAAGCTTCCTCACATACAGCTTTTTATTGGTCAGAATGGGAGTATCCCAGGTGATCATAAACTCTTCATTCTCGGTAATTCTTTTAGGGTCATGATCCCAGTGCTTTTCAGGCACAATAATATTCAGGGCCTTACCGACATGCACATCGGGCGCACATGCCCCCCTCCCCCCGCACCTCCATCTAGCCACCCGATGTGCAAGTCACCGGCACACTAAGCAGGTCTGGTCCCTCCTGGAGAGACCAGACCTACTTAGCGTGCCGCAAGAAGGCTTAAGGGGCACATTTCGGCTCTCTGCCATTGCCTGCCGCCACTGAAAGAAGAAAAGTGGCGGCGGCAGGCAACATCAGAGAGTTGAAATGGCCCCTTAAGCCTTTGTGCCCTGTGTGGCCGCACCGCTCGCACATGGCTAAGTATGGTCCTGATAATGTTATAGTGCTTACGGAGTTTCCAGTGGATAGGGCATGCTACTTTATTGTATCTTTCTGTATAGAAACTTTCTGCCATCAGAACTTCAAAGCCAGCTATGAGGTGAGTCACCATTTGCAGCTCTTTCCCACAGAATAGAAATATGTCTGTTTTGCCAGTTTTTTCAATGCTTGCTGTAAACCATCTCATCCATAAGTCACTGTCCTAGGCTACAACTAACAACCTCTCATCCTTTAGTTTCAGTTCACCTCTCCTTAACCTTTCATGTGTCCGTTCTTGATCGACAAAGGTTTTCTGGAGTAACACTCTGTATTTCCCACTGTATTTGTGCATTTGCCATTTGTTTTTCCTTGTTTGTTGAGCTAATTCTTTGAAGAGTTTTTTGTCTTGCAAATTCTGTAACTTCCTTCCCTGTGTGTGCTTGTGGGTTCTCATTCATTCCTTCTAGTCGTCGGAATGCTTGTCTAAGTTTGATAATGGAGACAGATTCTAGACATTTACTTTCATATTTCAGCACTTTTTGAGTATCTGGATCCAGTGATGCAGTTAAGTAGGCCTGGTGGCCTATGATAATAGCTCTGTATGTGTAATCAATCTCTATGAGGCAAAGCCCTCCTTCAGCTCTAGGGATGTACAATCTTGGCATACATTGATTTTTGTAAATTACTTCATGGGCATGGAGGAGCTTTCGTGTTCACACATCCAGTTTTTCAAGATTTTAAGAGGCCAATCCACAATCCTAAAGCTGTATGAGAGCACAGGAATTGCCAGCTGATTGATGACTTGCATTTTATTTCATAATGTTAAAGTGCTTTTCAATAATGATTTTAATCTCCTGTAGTATTCTTTACTGATCTTTTCTCTCATTAATTTCTGCTTGAGTGTCGTTCCTTCCTTCCTCTACTCTGAGATACTTATATATACAGGAGTGGCCTAGTGGTTGGGGCAAGGTACTACAGGCCGGAAGGTCGGTGGTTCAAATCCCACTAGAGGACAGCAACCTTGGGCCGGAAGGACTGGGGTTTCTAGTCCCGCAGGTGCTCCTTGTGGTCTTGGGCAAGCCACTTAACCCTCCATTGCCCATGTTCCCTGTAAGTATTAGTGTATGTGTCTCATATCCCCTCGTGCTAAATGTATCCCCCAACCGCTTTGACCCGGTGAAAAGCAGGATATAAATGCAGCTAAATAAATAAATATACATTCCTGTTCAAGGTCCTTGATGTCACAGCCTTCAGCCAGGGAAATATTTCCCGTTTGCTCAATTTTGCTCTAAAAACGTTACCTTAGCATATGTGTCAAGGCCAAAGGTCATCCGGATGTCATCAGAAAAGCTTTTCACCACACGGAGTTTCTCTGCTAATTGTTGGTCGCTGGAACTATAGAGCTTCAGATCATCTACAAAGAATAAATGAGATGTTGTTTCTGGGTTGTTACCTTCTTTAGTATTCAGGCTAAATCTGTATCCCAAAGAGTTGATGACAGGACTCATTGGATTAAGTGACACACAAAACAGATGGGGCAACACGGAATCCCCCTGAGATATTCCTTGCAGGATCCTGATGCTAGGGGACATGCAATGAAGCTACAGCGTAGCCTATTTAAGACTAATAAGAGAAAATATGTTTTCACTCAATGTGTAATCAAACTCTGGAATTTGTTACCGGAGGATGTAATAAAAGCTGTTAGTGTAGTTGGATTTTAAAAAAGGTTTGGAAAAGTTCCTGGAGGAAAGGTCCATAAACCATTATTAAAAGGGATCCAGGATATAACTGCTTGACCCAGTACAAGCATTGTGGAACCTGTTTCATATGGGGAAACTGCTAGGTACTTATAACCTTGATTGGCCACTGTTGGAAGCAGGATATTGGGCTTGATAGACCTTGGTCTGACCCAGTATGGCATATCTTATGTTCCTAATGATGTATTGACCATCATCATATTTCAAAAACAGTGTGGTTTGCCACATTGTCATAGTGAAATTAATGTACTCTTTCAAATCAGGATTTATTTTATACATTTCAAGCAATTTATTATCCAAGAGTGTGGGATGCTGTAAAAAGCTTTCTTATAATCAATCCATGCTGTACTGAGATTTCTGCTTTTCTTAGCACTGGCCATAATGGCCTTATTCAACATTAACAGCTCTTTGGTGTCATATACTCCTCTGTTGTTGCCCTTTTGCTCTATTGCCATGATGTTTTTGGACTCTACATGATCATATATTCCGTCTGCCTCTATTGCAGTGAACAGCTTATAGATTGTAGGTAGACAACTTATTGATCTATAATTTTCGAGAGTGTTACTTGGGTCCTCTTTTGAAAGGAGAAATGTTCTTCCTATAGTAAGCCAGTATGGTGTTAAGTCTGGCTGCTTAAACAATTGATTTTTGCAATTCACCAGGTCTTGGTGGAGTGATATTAACTGTTTGAGCTTAAAGTTGGTCACTCCATCTGGGCCTGGGCTCTGCCAGTTTGGAAGTCGCTTTACCCCGATTTCCAGCTCTTTTGTTGTTACTGCAGGCCATTCCATAGGTTTGATGTTTGTTTTTTCTAAATGCTCCTATATATGCAGAGTAACCATTCTGCTTCTTGATTGTGCTTTATAGGGTCCTCATATAGTTTTCTCCAGAAGCTTTCTGTTTCAACTTTGGTTGATGGTGATTTTGCCATTTTAATGCTCTTTCCCATTTCCTTGTGGAATTGTTTTGGGTTCTCTCTAAATAGCTTATTTTGATATCTTTCTTTTCTGTTTTCTTTTTATCTTCACAGTTTATGCGCTTCTGCTGCTACTTTCACTCTCTTGGCACTCTTCAACAATCCCATGACCACGGTGACCTTTCCTTCGCTGAATCCCTGGATTTATCCTTTGCCTTTGATATCGTTGACCATCGCACCCTTCTTAATAGGCTATCAGACCTCGGGATTCACGGTACTGTCCATTATTGGTTTTGCTCCTTTCTCTCATCCTGCACCTTCACTGTCGGGTCTGGTACCACTACTTCTCCCTCATTTCCTCTTCCCTGTGGTGTCCCACAAAGCTCCATGCTTGCCCCTCTTCAATATTTTCCTTGCACCGTTTGTCCTGATCATCCAACAATCAGGAACCTCTACGTACTACTATGCCGATGACATCCTCCTTCTGCACCATATTAATCCCTTGGCTCCCAACCTCACTTGATGCTTGTCTTGCCCGATTTACTTCATGGCTTACCGATAATTTCCTTCACGTGAACCCCTCTAAATTGTGGCCCTCTGGTTTTCTCTCGGGGCTACCCCTCCAGCCATATTCCCATCCTTTTTGCTACCCCCATTCCTCTTGTTCTCTCTCTTCGCTATCTTGATGTTACACTGGATTCTTCACTCTGCTTTTACCATCATGTCTCTTTACTCACCCGTCATTCCTTTTTCCATCTTCACCAAATTCGCCCCATCTGTTCTTTCCTCCCCTCCCCCCCCCCCCCCCTCCTCTCTCATTACCCTCGTCTTGTCACTCATCATCTCTAGGCTTGATTATTGCAACACCACCCTGGCAGGTCTCCCTCAATACCAGTTGCATCATCTACAGCTTGTCCAGAACACCGTCGCCCACCTCTTCACCCACTCTTCCCCTTTCAATCACATCACTCCTCTGCTCATTAGCCATCACTGGATCCCAATTCAATTCAGATATGTCTATAAGATACTTATCACTCATAGAGTACTACGCACTGGCTTACCCCAATACCTCGCAGATCTCATCCACCTCCAACCTGCCTCTCGTCTCCTCCCCTCTGCCCATGGTAATCATCTTTTCCTCCCCTCTCCTACTCAGGCCCACCTTGAACTCACCCGTCACTCTGCCTTCTTCTTCCTTAGCCCTGCCCTTTTGAATTCACTCCCACACAACCTCTGTACAGAGCTGTCCTTTCCTCGGTCAAAACTATGCTCATCTCTTCAACCAGGCCTTCGACCTTCTCCCCCTGCCCCCTCCTGACCACAAATCTGTCCCACTGTTGTAGGCCCCCTGCTCTTGCCCTTCCCCCTCCCCTCCCTCTCCTCAGTGATAACTGGATTCTCTGTCCTCTTCTCTCTCTGTCTTTTGCCTATCACTTTACTATACATTTGGTACATTTTTAAAACAAAGTTACATTCTTTTTTGGTGCTTTAGTTTAAAAGGGGAAATATTTTCTTTAGTGGGGTAGGTTTACAACTTTGCTTTAGTATCTTTTTCAGCTCTTTGAAGCTACTGACACCTCATCAGGTGTTAGTTCCTTCCCCCCCCCCCCCCAACTCCCATCCATCCCCAGTGAGCAATCTTTCTTTATAGGGCACCTTCCCAATTAACTACAAACAAGGACTTGGAGCAGCACATTTTGAACACACTTCAATTCACACTTAAGAGAGATTTAACTGCTCTTTTTCTTGAAAGGACAGCTGGGAAACCAGCTGGTACTTTGGGAGGTCTTTCTCTCTTTTGCTTTAAGAGATACCTAGCTCCACCAGTTGAACAATGGCTGGGAAAAATCGTATCGCCAAAGCTGTTGCCCCCCTTTCCAGACAGAGGTCCCAATACCAGTTGAAGGACCGGTTCCATGTGCAAGATGCCTGCATGCTGAAGCTCTCAGGAAACAAGTGGAGGGACTCGGAGAGGAGGTGGCGAGGCTGAGGAGCATTCAAGACAGTGAGAAGTACATTGATGAGATGCTTCTTGCAACATCCAAGCTCTCCAGCAGAGGAGAAGATGGGCGCCTACAGAATGATGAAGATTGGACACAAGTCACCAGGGCCTTCAGAATCACCATCCAACTTCTCCGGTCCTTGAATTGAAGAACCATTATGCAACCCTGGAAGTGGAAGAGGTGAAAGCTTCCCTGGAAAGGGAAGAACCAGAGCTCGAGAAACCTAAAGTTTCAGAATCAGTAACCACAAGGAAGCAAAGGGTAGTGGTGGTTGGTTACTCTCTTCTAAGAGGTAGTGAGGCATCCATCTGCAGACCAGACTTCATGGCTAACCGATAATTTCCCATTGGCGCCGCTGGCTCAGCTTTAACAGAGCCGAGCGAAAGGGAAACACTCTCCCTGTGCCGAGGCTCTGCAAAAACTGAGCCGGCGCAGAGGAGAAACGGGCAGGCTCTCCGGGGAGGCAGCGGGCAGCTGTGGGGTTCCTCATTCTGCCGCTGCACCCGCTGGAGTAGCAGCAACAGCTGATTCTTAAGCCAGAGGGGGGGGTGGTTATTTTTTTCAATTTCCCTGGGTTGGGGGGGTGCTGCTAGGACTGGAAATGGGCTGATGGGGGGGTTAGAACTGGAAATGGGCTGATGGGGGGGTTAGGACTGGTAATGAGCTGATGGGGGCTAGGACTGGTAATGGGCTATGGGAGGGTTAGAACTGGAAATGGGCTGATGGGGTGGTTAGGGCTGGAAATGGACTGATGGGGGTTTAGAACTGGAAATGGGCTGATCGGGAGGTGGGCTAGGACTGGAAATGGGCTGATGGCGGTTAGAACTGGAAATGGGCTGATGGGGGGTTAGAACTGGTAATGGGCTATGGGGGGGCTAGGACTGAAAATGGACTTATTGGAGGGTCATGACTGATAATGGGTAGATGGGGAGCTAGCACTGGAAATGAGTTAGGACTGGCAATGGGATGATTGGGGGGCTAGGACTGGAGTGGGCTGATAAAGGGGATATGACTGGAAATGGGTTTGGACAGGAAATTGGCTAATGGGGGAGGGGAGGAGAGTGCTGCTGGCCCTGGAAGAAAACTAGGGGTTAGGGCTACAAATTGGCTGATGTGGGGAGATGGTAGAATAGGACTGGAAGGGAGCGGATACTGAGGGGGTCTGCCAGGGGAAGGAGGGGGCAGGAAGGGAGCTGACATGGGGGAAGGAGGGGGCTGGAAAGGAGCTGACACCTGGGATGTACTGAAGGGGGACTGGAAGGGAGCTGGCACTTGGGGATGGGCATGGTAGATGGCTGGGTAATGGGGAGGAGGCTGAAAGGGAGCTGACACATGCAAATGGCACTGGAAGGGAGATGGACAGAGGATAGGGCTGCTGGAAGGGAGCTGACTGGGGGGTGGCACTGAGAATGGACCTGAGCTAATACCTGGGATAGTATTTGGACTAGAAGGGGCTGGACAATGGGGAAGGAGGGGAACTGGAAGGGACACCAGTGGCAGTCATGGGAATGCAAGGCGGTTGACATTGGAAGGTACTGGGAGGGGAGAACTGGAAAGGGGGCTGATACTGTGGAGGGTTACTGGAACTGGAAATGGGCTGATGGAAGGAAGTGAAGAAAACAAAAGACGAGATAAGAAATGGCAGATGGACCATAGACCACAGAAAGAGAGCTAAGAGAAGACAGGAAAGCAGAAGCCTCAGATCTGGACCAGCATGATCAGAGAATAAAATGGTCAGACAACAAAGGTAGAAAAAATTATTTTATTTAATTTTAGTGATTGGACTTTGTGCTATTTTTATATTTTACACAGTATTGGGGAACTGCATCTCTTATTTATCTGATGTTGCACTGCATCTGGACTCTGGCTTCTTGGGGTTTCAGTTTAAATTTTGTCTAAATATTTTTATTTTTACTTTAGATGTTTGTTTATTAAAATTTGATATACCGCCCTTCGTTACAGCAGGGCGGTTTACAATACAATAGCAAATGGGGGGGGGGGGCACAAGGCCCAGAAGTGCGGAAAGGAACTACATAGTTGAGACAGGAAAGAGGAGAATAGGAAGAAATAGGTCATGGGGTAGAGTGAGGGGAAGACAGGGCAAAGACAAAGACAGACATAGATAAACCAGGTCAGCTGGGTGTGGCCGGGAGGTTGTATGCTGAAGTGAAAAGATGGGTTTTGAGTAAAGACATGAAGGTGGTGTAGTTATCTTCCAGACAGAGCGGGGTGGGCAAAGAGTTCCACAAAGCTGGACCAAGGAAGAAAAAGGCAGATTGACGGGTAGACTGTAAATGTGCACGAGATGGTGAGTGAAGCTGAAGCCAATTGATATAAAGGGAACAAAGACTACGTGTAGGGGTGTGAAAGTGGAGAAGATCGGTAAGGTACTGGGGCATGTGTGTGTGAAGGATACGGTGAACCAGGGTTAGTATTTTCAATTTAATACGATGGTCGACTGGAAGCCAGTGTAAGTGAAGCAGTAGGGGGTAATGTGGTCACTGCGAGAAGAGTCAGAGATAATTCGGGCTGCGGTGTTTTGAATGAGTTGTAGCCGACGGAGTTGAAATTTGGTCACCCCAGCGAAAACAGAGTTACAGTAATCTAATCATGATAGGACAGTGGATAGTGTGAGGGTGGTCAAAGCTGGGGGGGGGACAGAAAAGGGCATATGGATCGAATCTGTCGAAGGAAGAAATAAGATGTCTTGGCTAAATGCGAGATGTGGTCTTTGAAGGTGAGGTGTGAGTCGAGGAGGATACCGAGATATTTGAAAGAGGGAACAATGGGGATTGCAGAACAGTCAAGAATGGGAGCAAGAGAGGGGCAGGGACCTCCGAATGTAAACCAGGTGGCTGAGGTTTTGGCGACATTGAGGTGGAGGCAGTTTGAGGAGAACCAACTGGAGACGAGAGAGAGACAAGAATTCAAGAGTGTGACATCTGGACGAGCTGGACTAGTGTGATGGATGATGATTATATTGTCTGCGTAGAAAAACGTAGATAAACCGGTCTGTTGAATGCAAAGGGCCAGTGGTGCAAGGAACAAATTAAACAGCAAGGGAGCCAAGCCAGAACCTTGAGGAACACCACAGGGAAGGGGGATGGCCTTGGAAAAGGAGCATGGGTCTGTGGAGGGAGCTATAGAGAAAAGATGGGAAGCAAGGTAGGAATGGAAACAGTGAAGGACAGCACCACGGAGGCCCGTGTCCCATAGTCGTGAGAGGAGAAAGGGAGTGATCAACAAGGTCAAAGGCGGAGGACAGATTCAGGGATACCACCAGCGTGATGTCACCCCGATCATGCGAAGTGTGTAGTTCGTTGAGGAGAGCAGTCAAGTTTGTTTCCACACTGTGGCCCTGACGGAAGCTGGATTGTCGGGGGTGAAGATAGTTGACGGAGTGAAGGTGTTATGAGAGCTGATCAAAGATGAATTTCTCCAGAATTTTTGAGAGAAAGGGGAGGTTGGAAATTGGGCAGTAGTGAGCAGGGACCAGGGGATCAAGAAGAGGTTTTTTAAGGATAGGACGTACAAGGGTGTGTTTCCAAGGGGAAGGGAAAGTGCCACTAGAGAGACTGGAATTGATTAAGGTGCAAATGTGGGGAACTAGGGCTAGGGAGGGCTCCAGAAACCATTTGGTTGGGATGGGATCTAGAGGACAAGTGGTCTTACGAACAGAGGTGAGGGAGGAAACAAGCTCAGAGGTGGTAATAGGGTAGAAAGTAGACCAAGTGTGTAAAAGGGAAGAAGGGGAGGGAGAGGGAGGGAAAGAGGGGGAGGGGAAGATAAAGGAGGGGGACAGGAGGGAAGACTAGCACGGAGGTCATGAATTTTTGTAGTGAAATGTAGGGCTAGTTTGGTGGGAGAGGGCATGGGGGGAGGAGGAGCAGGGGGAGAAGGACCAGAATGAATGGAGGTGAGGGACCGGAGAACAGAAAAAAGCTGTCGAGATGGGTTGGTAGTGGTAGTAATAGAGTCGGAGAAGAAAGAGAGTTTAGCTTGGTGGACCGAGGAGCGGTAGTGCTGGTGGAGTTCACGGAATTGAGTGAGGGCGAGAGGTGTGCGACGCTTACACCAGATATGCTCCAATCTACAAAGATGGGAGCATGGGAGGCGAAGACCCACATGGAACCATGGGTGGCGGGTGGATGATCGTCTCGGATGGGTAGACTGGAGGGGGGCAAGATTGTCAAGGGTTGATGAGAGTGCGGAATTGAAGACGGAAACCTGGGAACTTGGGGAGAGAACAGAAAAATCAGAGGGTAGGAGCTGGGAAGCTGGTGGAAAAAGCTGCAGAGTAAGGGTAGTAATTCGACGACACAGAGGGATGGAGGGACAAGAAGGGGGCTGGAGGAGGTAGAAGGGCAAGAAGCGGTGTAGTCCAGTGAAAAAGTTATACAAAAGTGATCGGACCAGGGGAGAGGTTTCACTATAAGATGAGAGATATAGAAAGGAGGTGGCAGGGGAGTAATGACGGGATCAAGTATGTGACCAGCGGAGTGGGTTGGGGAGAGGACAATCTGTTGAAGGGAGAGATCTTGAAGGAGGGTGACAAAGGAGAAATCCTTAGCAAAGGAAGGGGAATCAAAATGGACATTCAGGTCACCAACGATGATTAGGTTAGGAAACTGCAGGGAGATGTTGGCTGGCTATATTAAGGGTGACAGCTTCCCAAAGGTAGGTTGGGAGAGAAGGAGGGGCATAGAGAAGGAGAATATGGATGGGGGGGAGGACTGGAAGCGAAAAAAGAGGGACTCGGGATAGTGCAGAAGGGAGGAGGACACCTGTGTGATGGGGAGAGAGGAGCGGTAGAGCAGAGCAACACCACCACCATTCCTACCAATACGGGGGACAGAGATGGAGGAGAAATTGGGTGGGAGGCATCTGGTGATGAGGGGCTGCTCCCCATCTTTAACCCATGTCTCAGTTAGACAGAGGAGGTCTAACGAGTCCTGAATGATTAGGTCCTGGATCAGAAGGGATTTGGAGCGTAGTGAGCGACAGTTCAGGGCACCAAACAGCAGTGAGCAGAGTGTTGAGGAGGGAGGGGAAGAAAGACCGGAGGTAAGGGAAGAGATCGAAGGAGAGCAATGACATAGGTTAGAGAGGTTACGGTGTTTGTGTGCACTCGCTTGCGGGAACCAATGGGAGTACAAGGGTCGGTTCCCCCAAATTACAGGAATGGCGGACATATAACTCGAGGTAGAACCAAAAGGGAGGGCTATCGGTACTCGGAAACAGAAAGGGACGGAAGGGACTACGTAGGGGAGAGGAGAAGAGAAGGAGTGTGAACTTACTGAAGTCGGAGTTGATGGATGAGGGCGAGGCAGTAAGGAGGTGTGAGAGAGAAGTGCCAGGCACTGCAGAATGAAGGTACATATCGTTGAGTAAGACATGAGGCCCCAAGATTGTGGTTACTTATTCTGTACTTGGTTACAACTCAATATTGTGCGTGTGTGATTGAGGTCAGGTGTTCTGTTAACATGGAGTTTGTATATAAAGTCTATACTATACTGTAGTAATTTGACTTGTTCAGCTTTTCAAATAGGTGTATGGATGTTCCAGGGCCCACTGTAATATTTACAGTGACACTTTTTTTGGATGGGCTCCTTATGTGAGTTTTCGAAGTTTGTGCTGATATGGTATGGTATGATATGGTAGGTTTACTCTTTGTTGTAGGGTTTTTTATTAGTTCACAATATGCCTGGTACTGGAGAATAGTTGTTGTTGTTGTTAGTGAGATGATCAGAATCAGATTTTTTTTTAAATATTAAGAACATAAGATATGCCATACTGGGTCAGACCATGGTCCGTCAAGCCCAGTATCCTGTTTGCAACAGTGGCCAATCTAGGTCATAAGTACCTAGCAGTTTCCCCAAAAGACACAGGTTCCTCATTTCTTATATTGGGTCAAGCAGTGATATCCTGGACCCCTTTTAATAATGGTTTATGGACCTTTCCTCCAGGAACTTGTTGAAATCTTTTTTAAACTACATCTACACTAACAGCTTTTACTACATCTTCTGGTAACAAATTCCAGAGTTTGATTACACATTGAGTGAAAAAATATTTTCTCTTATTAGTCTTAAATAGGTTACCCTGTAGCTTCATTGCATGTCCTCTAGTTTTTTTATATTCTGATGACGTAAACAATCGATCTACGTTTACCCGTTCTACTCCATTCATTAATTAATAGACCTCTATCATATCTCCCCTCAGCCGTCTCTTTTTCAGGTTGAAGAGCACTAACCTTTTTAGCCTCTCTTCATAGGGGTATCCTTCCATCCCTTTTACCATTTCGGTGGCTCTTCTCTGTACCTTTTCTAATAACGCTATATCCTTTTTAAGATACTGTGACCAGAATTGCACACAATATTCAAGGTGAATATTCTGTGGGTGAATATCCTGTTTTTTTATTTTATTTTATTTTTTATTTTGTATAGCTTGATATACCACCCATACCAGAGTGTCAGGGAATTGGCTGCTAGAAAATCAGAGGAGGAAAAGGAACACCATTGATTAATAGGAAAGGAATAGTGAGGCAGTAGTGGTCAGACGAGGGAAGAGGGAGAGGTAGAATACCGGATGGTATGTAAGGGGAGTGAGTGGAAGTGAGAATGAGGTCGAGGGTACGCCCGGAGGAGTGAGTTGGACAGTCCACATGCTCGGTTCTGCTCTGCACCTACTGTGGATGCAAAATATATGTTGAAAAAGAAAAAGCGAGAACCATAACGCAGTTTATAACAACAAAATAAAAACGAGTTATAATTTAGTTTTATAAACTGTGCTGTTGGTTCTTGCTGTCTTTTAGTTCCTTGGTGTGCAAACAGGACTGTACCTAGACCTGTGCAAGCAGTGCAGCCGCACAAGGCGGAAAGGCTTGGGGGGTGCCTTTTGGCTGACTGCTGTTGCCCTGCCACCACTGGCAGGACAATAGCAGGCAGCCAAAATGCACCCCCAAGCCTTTTCACAGCACTTTAAGCAGGTCTGGACACTTCCTCCTCCGATGTGATGTCAGAGCAGGGAGGGGCAGATCTGTTTAAAGTGCCGGCACCTTTCAGATTGGGCGCATTCCCCCCTCCTCCTCCCCATACCTCTGTCCAGCGCTGCCTGCTCTTTCCCTGCTGCCGGCGCCGCTGTGAAAAAAAACAGAGGGCAGCAGCAGCAGCAGGGAAAGGGCAGGCAGCACTGGATGAAGGTATGGGGGGAGAGGGAGGGTGTGCACCTGAGCTGCATGTCGCACAGGGCGCGATTGCAGCTCGATACGGCCCTGTGTGCAAACATCTTGCATTTCCTCCATATCATCTAATCGGCTTTTTGGTTTGGTTCAGTCTCTGATTGGATTTCTGAAAAAGCCGCGCCATCTCATTCTTCGCCTCAGGCAGCAGATTGCCTTGGGCCGCCCCTCCCTATCTGTTTCCAAATTCAGTTCAGACTTCTCCTACTGACCTATAAGTGCACTCATTCTGCTGCTCCTCACTACCTTTCCTCTTTCATTTCTCCCTACACCCCTCCTCAGGGACTCTGCTTTTCCGGCAGATACCTTCTATCTGTGTCCTTTACTTCTACTGCCAACTCCAGACTTTGATGTTTCCACCTTGCTGCTCCTTATGCCTGGAACAAACTACCTGAGTCTGTCTGTCAGGCTTCATCTCTGGCCCTTTTCAAATCCAGGCTGAAAACTCACCACTTTTGGATCCTCTATAGGTGGAAATAAGTGCACCTGTGCTATTTTTATGCCACACAGGGCAGGGTGCATCGCGCTGACGGCCAAGGACATGCTTTCCACGCCTCCGACAATTAACATGGGGTATTGCACCTAATGTGCTATGGTTTTGAGCACTGTGGCTGCGTTAGGTGCAACACCATAGTACCCTTTAGTAAAAGGGCCCCTAACAAATTGAAGTCATCACAACCTGATGAAAATTCACCAGTGAACTAAATTCTAAAAAACTGTAAGCTTTTATGCACAGTTGTAGGAATTCTTTGAAATATTAGGCTTCAGATCTCTGGGTCACTGTGGAATTTGCTGCCAATTTTTCCAGTGAAACTAAGGGCAATCTCGGTAGAATTAGCAGAGGTGAAGCAGTCACCACAGAGAATTTACATATCCCATGAGAACATGATACTTGTAACTGACTGCTCTTTCGCCGGTCCCATCTTCTCCCTGATTTAGAGCGGTTTTCTGCTGTTGTTGCTGAATTTTAAATAGATTATTAGACCATGACAATTTTGCTATTATGTTTATTGTTGCAGAACCTTACAATAGTGATAAAAATTAAGTCTTGCAGGTCCAGTAGAACTCAAGAATAAAATGCCCTTCCTCAACTTTATATTGATGCTTATGAGTGCCAGAGATGCTTAATCCCTCATACTCTGAAATTACCAAGTGCTAATCTTTTAATTATAACACTGTCCATGCATTCCATCTATAGCTTTCTCTACATATTGTGCAGAAACATTTATATGCATTCAGCTTATTATCATAGACATAACTATGACAGTCACTTTCAGTTCAGAGCAGAAGCAACAGCTGGATGCTCACAGAGTTGGGACTGTGCCACACAGATAAGGGACTCGGTGTGCACAATTAAGCAATGTTGATGAAAGGCACAGCAAATGTATAAAAGCTCCATGGGAAGTTTATTAACTACAATATGCATTAGGGGAGGAGTAGCCTACTGGTTAGAGCACTGGCTTAGTAGCAAAGAGAGCAAGGTTTGATTCCCACTAACACTCCTTGTGTGGCCTTGGGTAAGTCACTTAATTCTCCATTGCCTTGGAAGAAAGACCTGGTAATCTGCTTCTACTCATACTGCCAAGAAAAACCCAGGAGTCAGCATTGACTTGAAGGCACACATTGCATTTTTTTGCATGCATTAAAATATGACAGAGTTCCATAACACACAGGTTACAGCTGGACCTGACGTAACAGACCTGCTTAAAAGGAGAGGAAAAGATAGTGTAGTACGGAATAACTGTGTTGACCTAGAGACGTCATTGTGATGTCTCTCTCTAACACTCACTATTCTACGTATAAATAAGTTGTGAGGGAAATTTTCAAAGCCATTGATTGGAGAAATAAATAAATAGCAATATACCCAAGCAAATTGTCAGCCCACACTCAGTCTGGCTAAAATTGCACATGGGGTTTCTAGCTGAATTAAGGGGAAGCATTCCCAGGGGCTTGTTTTGGGCAGGAGAGGAAAATAGTGCCCATTGCATGTATTTTCAGATCTATGCGCGTTATTTCCCATAGAAACTTAGCAGAAAAATTAGATGCAAAAGTCCATAGGCACTCTGCACCTGTAACAATTTTCAAAGCCAAAGAATGTACATACCGGCTCTTGGTCCAATGATGTGGGAACAAAGCACTTGCGGACTTTGAAACTAGGTAGGCAGTGAGCATTGTCCCCATGGTGAGACTCAACTTACTGTACAAGAAGCTCTTTTCTGATGATCAATAAGTTTGCTCAATAGTTAAACCTAATGATCACCATATTTTTAAAATGCTGGCTGTTGAAAATATATGTACCAGTATATTCAGCGCCCCTACACAGATAGGTGGCATATCAGAATAATGTGTAATATGGTGACTAGCAGAGCTGCAGTAAACTGCATAGCTATACCTATAGCAGCTAAATATTGGCTAGTTAGGGCAAAGCATAGATTGTAACACCTTAACTCCCCCAGACATAGTTCAGAAACAGTTAGAGCACTTTTCCATATAGCGCCTTTCTTTGAAATCTGGCAGCCACAGAAGTTACGTTTACCGGGTACTAGTAAACCTATAACTCCTTTAGAATGTTCACCCCAATATTGTTAAATTTAATAAAAAAATAGATTTATTGTATTTTTAATAAACTGCAAATTACTGTGCTCATATTTTCTAATATTCTTGTCATCTGTTACAGATAGATTTGAAAACGTTTTGCAGTATCACCACTATGTCATTTATCTTATTGCAAGTATTGGAGTCCCTAGAATTCTGCTGATTCATCATAATTCAGGCCTAGAAAGCCTACGTTTTCTTTCCCCTCACCGTGTTTAATGCTGCATGGGAAAAAAAAAACTTCCACTGCTGTACTGTATTTAAAATGCTTCTACACTGAGAAAAGCCACTATGGCAAAATGAGGTCTTTGTGCTGTGTACTCTGTAAGTTCTAGGTCACATCTGTTTAGTCCGCTGTTCAAACTTAACGTTCCAGCGCTTCAGTTACTGCTTATTAAAAATGAATTGTTCAGAAGAGCCTCTCTCTTGGCCATGCAATTAGGCAGTAGATGATTGTTATGAAGATATTGAGAAATAAAGAAAATTCTGTCCATCGTGTATGTCAAAAATCCACAGTTGTGGACCAAAGTAAGCTATTCCCCTAGAGGTGAAGAACCTTTTGAGATTTGTGAAATGGAAAACAGCTGAAGTCCCATTGAAATGGAATGGAATGCACACATTTTAGCTATGAACTGCTTATTGTTAAACAAACATCAAACTAACAACATGAACAGAATGCATACATTTTATATGCAGCAGTGAGTCAATGTAAACCCTTTGTTAGATCTTTTGTGCACTTTAATGGAGCGTGCATGTTTTATTTTCAGTGCGTGCTCTCTAGTGTTGCATAGAGTGAATTGAGCTGTTGGTGCCAGATCGGGAACTGCATGTGTTTCATACAACTTTGCTTTTTTGAGCCTTGCATGGCAAAACAAATTTTAAAACACTGAGGTGAAAACTCAAGAGGAAACAAGATACATTAACCTAATTTACCAATGGAAAAACTTGAATCTATGTCTGTCCTTTGATATTAAATACATGATATTTGTGGCATGAAGGTGATAGAAGTACTTTATTTTATGCCGCTGCTTGTTTGGGATTTTCGGGATTCTTACAGTTCAGTTGCAAGAACCAGTACTGCAGTTACACTTCAGTCCACAAAATAAGTTACTTCCATGCATGGTAGGATATGTTATTGGGGATTTTTTCCTATATTTTCTGTAACCTGGGTATTACAGATGTACAGACTGCTTGGATGTTACTGAGTAAGCAGCAGCACCATCCAGTGTCCCTACTAAATTACTACAGTGTGGGTTGGGAAAAGCCCAGCATTTTCCAGAACAAGGAAAGTTTCTCCCTGCCAGTTACATTATGTGAGAGGAGAGTCCACTGGGAAGGAAAATGCAAGTCATATATAAGCCACTCCCAAAGGCAAAACTGTGTCTTTGGCACACAGCAATTGTACCATGCAGATGTGATAGGATCCTACCCTCAGGAGCAGTTGAGGCATGGATATTTCCCTAGCCCCTTATCCAAAGGAAGCTGCAGGCCCATAGTAGCCAAGGAGAGAGCAGAGGGAATTTGATTGTGCAAACTCTGCAGCAACCCCACTGTCTAAGAATAACAAAGCCACTTACTCCAGAGGTGAAGGAGAGAGGATTTCAAGAATTACATCCAAGTGCACCAGACAATCAACCTCAAAATCCAGAGCTCCTGCAGATCAGCACTGGGGACCTGCCACCACCAGCTCTAGAGACAAGAGGAATCTTGAAGCTCATCAATACCTAGAGACACCAGAATCTTGCTTGAGACCCAGGAAAGTCTCAGGGAAACTGTGCCTGCATTCCCATCAGTAACAAAACCAGGAAGCGGCAGATTCAACACCCAATAAATTTATTATAACCAAATAAGTGGCCTAAGCCCAACACAGGCCGTGTTTCGTATACAAACTTCCTCAGGGGCTATCAGGACACACTAAAAAATAAATTGTAAAGCCATATTAGTATGAACAAACAATAAATATACCAAAAAAGAAGGGTTAAAATATATATGAAAAATAGAAAATTATAGCACGAATATACAATATTCATAAAATAGAGGCGAAAGGACTACATCAAATGACTTGCTAAGAAAACTCATCAATAATAATCAATTAAAATCATAGAAAACCATATACAGTCACTAAAAACAAATCCTAATCTATTCATAAACTGTACTATGGATCTAATGATATATAAGTCTATACAATGAACTGTTCTATAGATCTGATGACATATAAATATGTATACATACATATGTAAAAATACATAAATAGAATAAAATAAATAAATAATTAAAAATGCTGAATGGAATCCAATAAAAAATTAAAAAATTAAAAAATTATCAGGCAATTTGTAATCATACAAACATATACAACAGAAAATATAAAAAATGCCATATACAAACATTAAAAATTGAATCCTCACATATTAAATAAATTATACTATAAGTCAGTTAACATATGAATATGTATACATACATATACCTTAAGTATATAAATAAAAATAAAAAAATTATCAAATAAATAAATAACTAAAAATACTGAGAGGAATACAAAAAATGAAATCAAACATTTATAATTGTACATGAATATACCAAAAATGTGAAAAAGTAAAAAACAACTATGTACAATCAAAGATGAGAAGGGATGAGGAGACTAGAGGAGTAGGTCTAATTGAATAACAATTATGTTAATACTAAAAAACTATATGTAAAATTGAACATTACCTGTGGGTGTGATGTACATAGACAACACCAAGCTCAAAAGAGACAATGGAGGTCGCCACTGACAGAAAAACTTCTGAAGATTAAAAATAGCGGAAAAATTACGCCAAAATAGACAATAAAAAAATAAAATCATATACGGATATTACACTCTACCTTAGAAGAATAAGAGCAGTTAAAAAAATATAAAATATAAATAAACAATAAATAAAGTATATAAGAGATAAGAATATACTACTATATACTGGGGAATAGAAGGTGTTGGATACTACCCCCATAAAAATATAAATATATTTCTAATTGTAAAAAAATGTACCCCCATTCAAAATACATAGTCATACACATAAGTCATTGGTAGAATAATAAATCAGATAAAAAAGATAAAAATGTGTAAGTAATACAAACTAAAAAGAAAAAAAGGGAGGAAGACAAAAAAAGGGGGGGGGAGAAGGAAAGAAAGGGAGGGGGGAGGAAGAGGAAAGGGAAAAAGGGGAAGGGTGAAGAAGGGGGGGGGGAAGAAGGGAAAAGGAGAGGGTGGCAGGGAAGGGGAAAGGAAAAACAAAGGGGAGAGAGGGAGGGAAGGGAAGGAAAGGGAGAGAACCGGAAAGGAAGGGAAGGAGGGAGTGGGAAAGGGGGGGAGGGGGGGACGGGGGAAGAAGAAAGGAAAGGGGAGGAAGGGGGAGGGGGAAGGGGAGGGAGAGGAAAAGGGGGGGGAAAGGGGAGGAAGGGGGAGGGGGAAGGGGAGGCAGAGGAAAAGGGTGGGAGGAGCGGGAGGGGGGGAGGGGGGAAGGGGAGGGGGGGGGAAGGGGGGAGGAGGGGAACAAAAGGGGGGGGGAAGGGAAGGGAGTGGTAAAAGAAAAGCGGTATCCAACCATTGTAAACCCAAACTAACTCCAATATTTGAGGAACATGTTTTCTGTCTAGAAATCTATATATGGAAAAACCATAATATTAAGAAATGGGACACCAGACAGTGCTCAAAAAAGAATCCCAAATGAACACAACTCGACATTGCAATCTCTCTTGCCTTCACAAAATCCGATGGATACCTCGTACCACGTGATCCACTACAGGATTCTGAAACAATGTTCATAGAACCTTAGAAAGGAAATGCATAATGGGTTATTATGGGACCAAACATAAAGTGCAGAGAAAATCTGATATAGACACTAAAACAAAAAGCGAAAACTCCAATCTGCCAAGGCCAAAGGAGCATTGTAAACTCCTACAGGAAGACTGAATCAGCTGCACATGTCCATTTAAAAATGCATTCAAGAAAAACCCAACCAAAAGACTAAAGTAGATAATGAAATTCAGAAAAAACCTTATTCTAAAAACAGAACACATTAAAAAGCAAGGGACTGTTAAAAAAAGGATATAGAAAGAAGGCTATAAGATCAAATGTCACCCAACCTGAGGGGAACACAAATCGTACTGCATTGCCTTAAAAAACTTTCAAATACAGGAAAAACGCCTGAAAAAAGCCAAGTTTAAAAAAGAGGGAATAAAACAATAAAAAACCCCGTATAATATCGAGTACAAAGCCTACTACATTATATATGTGAGAAACCTAATGAAGGCCAAGCAAAACAGCACCCCCACAAAAAGCCGTTTTCAAAAGTTACTTAAATAGAATTACAATGTAACATTCCAATTATGTTAATAAGCCGCGCACACAGTGATATCGAGAACATAAATACTAAGCCTGCGACAGTGTAAATGGTACAAAGAACCTTAAGAATCTTGATCAAACAAACCACCTACAGAAGCCGTTTTCACATTTCTCAAAGAGATGAAAAACGCCGGTGCATGCGCATTAAATAGGAGGGCAGACCGGAAGTAAAAAAAACAAAAGTATGGGATAATCAAACAACAAAATATACCATATTATAAAGCAAAACCCTGACGAGAAAAAAAACTTAACACAATTCATATGTATCCACCACAGGTGGGGCTGAGATCTTAAAAAACCATCATTTAAAAAAAACTAAATCCTGCCGATGAGATCCAGACCCCGTCAAACAGAAACCAAAAAGTGCTCCACTCTAAAAAATTGTTTAAACCATTGACTAAAGCTGCGAGCAACCAAAATAAATAATGTATAATGAATCTGATAAACTAAGCTGGGGAAACCAAAACACAAAGGAGGGGGGAGGGGGGGAGGGAAGGGGGAGGGAGTGGGAAGAGGGGGGAGAAGGGTGGGGGAAGAGGGAGAAAAGGACGAATGAAAAGGAAAAAAGTAGGGAGGTGGGGAAAGGGGTGAGGAAGGGAGCGGGAAAGGGGGGAAGGGGCGAGGGGGGAGGGAAAAGGAAAGGGGGTAGGGAAGGGAGAAGGGGAAGGGGGAATGGGGAAGGGGGCGGGAAAGAGGAAAGGGGGGGGAAGGAGGAAGGGTGGGGGAGAAGGGGTGAGGAAGGAGGGAGAAGGGGGGGAGAGAGGGAGAGGGTGGGGGGGAGGGGGGGAAGGGAAGGATGGGGTGATGGAGGAACGGAGAGAAAGGAAGAAAACCAGCACACAAGAACAGAATGCTAAAAGAATGAACAAGTATTCCTATAAGAACACAGAAGGGGGGAGGAGAGGGGGGAAACAGTGGAAGAGTAAAGCCAGTGATAAAAGGAGGGTGAGAGGAAGTGGGAGGGGGGAGTGGGGGTAGTGGACAGCGGTCGTGGAGGGCTGTGAGGACGTTGTGTAGAGGAGGGGGGGGCAGGAGGGAGGTGGGGGTGGGAGGTGGGATCCGGGGGTAGGGGGGGCGAAGGGGGGTGGAGGGGGGTGAATGGAATGAAAAGGGTGGGGAAGGTACGAGTGAGAAGGGGAAGGTAAGGGAGGGAAAGTGAAGGGTGTGATGAAGGTATCTCCACGCGGGAGCAAACCACAAAAACAGCACAAGTATACAGAATGCTACAAGTATGAACAAGTATCCCTATAAGGTAACCACGCAGGATAAACGAGTCTTGTTCTAAATTCAGCACCCCGAGGAGATGTAACGTATCCATGTAAAAAAATATAGTTGTTGTAAGTTCAAGCCTTAATAGTGTCTCGCATGTCCATTAATCCCCCCACCCCGCCACGTTTTGGGTATTCACCGTTCCTCTCTTTTATTCACACACAACAAATTCGCAAAACTTAATAGTGAATGCTTATTCCCTGCAAGGCCAGTGCTGAACCAATGGTGCTTTATTCAGCCCAAAACTTCCTTCTAATACTACTCTTGTTGTTCAATTAGCCTCACCCGTATTTTATACGGTTTATGAAGTAATTTTACCAACGGATAACATGTGTACACAGTGGACAAGAGGATTACATATATTACGTTTGTAGTATCAAACCAGTTAGAATGATCATGTATATAATATTTTTTTCTGGGTGATGGGATGTGTGAAGAATCTTCGAAACCGGAAACGGAGTGTATACATACAGAGCAGTTGTCCACAATGCATATTGACCTTTATAACTTGAGGGGGGTTTCTCTCAGTAAAGAGGCTTGAGGATACAAGAAAATCTCGAAGAATTGCACTTCTTTTATGAGCTACCATTAGTTCCATTTTCTCAAAACCTGGAACGGCTTGTACCAAGTGCCATTCTTTTTTTAAAATATCAATAATCTTATGGGAGATCAACGAATAGTTTAGAGGACAAACCATTTTGTCCTGTGCATTGTCCCTACGACGTAGTCTGAGTAAGTTAGCCCTTGATGAATCCCGACAGAAGCCCTTAAGAGTAGTATAGACAATCTAGTTTCGATTGCCTACGAAACTGGACATTTGACAAGAAAAGAGAGAGATTTCCTCACAGTCACTAATCCTGTCATGCCCACTATATATGTATTACCTAAAATTCACAAGTCTTTAGACAACCCTCCCGGTAGACCCATAGTTTCGGCT